>LR990288.1:7292500-9762500 GCA_905147355.2 Apotomis turbidana
CTTAAAACTGATGTATTGGGGATAGTGGCGCTAAAAACAGCTTTCATACGGCAATAATAAGCATACGTCATATATTTGCATTATTAAACGTCAAGGATTAGTCATTGACGAATTTCAAAACATTTTTTAACGGAATGCTGCTTAATCCTTCGTTCTTCTTGCGAAATAAATACTGAATCCTATTGAAAAAAAAAACTTGCCTTTCATCACTGTGGATAGTTTTTGCTTTATTATGCAAAATACTTGAAATTTGCTGTTAATTTAGTCCTGTTTCCTCTTTGTTTACATCAGTGACATTCAGAGACTTTCAATGTCAGTTACCAAAAATTTGTCGTCACCAGTAAAATAAAATGAGTACCTCTAAAAATCCGCGATATGGCGTTGGTTGTAAATTACCCTGTGGGCTATAGGCAATGCTTATTTACCGGTTGTAAAGTTTCCTGACTCGCCATTTGGTCATCTTCGGTTTCCTCTTCTATACATTTCACTTCTTCGGATGAGCTCTGCTGTAAACAAATACTTAGGTGTAAAATATATTGACATGGTCTTGGTGATGATAATTTTATTTCTAATTTGACTTTAAGAGAAATCGATCTATATAATCTTGTCGTTCACCACTGTAGAACTGTGAACAACATGACTTATTCATCACTCGAGTTTGAGTTATTGCTCACACCATTGTGTGTCTTAATATTTTAATAGAATCATATTTGAGCATATTTTCTTTTACGCAGATTCGTCTTTTCGCCGAATGATTAATAAGCATAACTTTTTAAAGCCAGAAACTTACATTACTGGCAGCAGTTCTTCATTGTTAGAATTTGCAGCTAACTAAGATTCAGCAATACAATATATTATGCGTATTAGATTCGGACAAATGATGCTTCGGCGAAACGTATTCGGCCATAAAGCAAGAAAAAGGTGGCCGTCTCATCATTGCTTGACAGTGTTCTACGGCGTACGATCGTACAAATAAGTATAAGTGTTACCGAGTTGTTGGTGGTGGAGTGGTTGCGACTGTGCGGCCGGAAGCCGGGTCCGGGCGGCAGGTTCTTCTGCACGCAGCAGTTCACGCCGGGGCTGAAGTGCAGCTCCACGTGGAACCTGAACAATATACTTAACTATAGTTAATAATAATAATAAATAAGCCATTTATTCCACATCTTATTTGTTTAACAGTTTAGAATTTGTTAGTATTCTGCACTTGTACCTATTTCCTAATTTTAGTAATTGACTCTAATTATTTTCTAAGATATGGACCCCGCTTTGGGTATAAGCCTCCTCTAAACCCTTCCATTTTCCCCTATCCATGGACTGCTCCATCCAGTCTCTCCCGACTGCCTGCACCAACCTGCCAACACCCTCTAACTTAACTATACTTACGAATATATATCAAATTGGAACTTCTTGAAAGTTGAATAGTTGTTCCGTAATACAGCCCGGAAAGGGTTATTGGACATGTGGCTTAGAATTCCAATTAAAATAGTAATAAAAATATAACGTAACCCTAGGTCATAAGTGTGAGCTCCCACGCCACGCGGGGAGAAAATCTCACTTCCTGGCCAAGGCCAAACGTAAATCTTTAGACATACCACGGGCGGTAATTCGTCATGCTCCAGTTCGCATATTAATGGCCCGAACCGAAGGTGCACCTGTGATCTGGTACATTCAGGAATTCACCGCCCTAGGTATGTAATGTGTACTATTGCTAACCTCTCCTCAGAGCAGGGGTCCTTCGTGGGGTCCTCGTACAGCATCACCACGATCTGCGACATGTAGTTGAGCTCCGACACCATCGACACGTACTCCATCGCGCGCCGCCATTGCTCGTCCTTCAGTACCTGAGGACATAATTGTATTTTATTTACAATGATGAGAACGTACTGTCAAAAATATACAATGTAAATAATTCTCGACAATAATGGTGCTATTCCGCCAGCAACACGAAGAGCTGTCGACTGTCGAGGTAAGCCGTAGGGAGACCGGATAACTTTTCTAAGTGCAGTGCAGAAAACATGGGTGGCCCGGCCCATTGTCATTTCAGTCGACATATAATAGTGGTATACGGCATTTGATGATCGGGAGTTCTCCTTTGGCAGGATGAACTTTCTGAATTCTGAGAAGATTTTGAGAAGGAGAGCCATCTTGATTTTAAGTGCAAGAGGCAGTTATGACGTTCTTAATTATTTATGTGATTTTGACATCTATTGCATTGACTTCAATCATGTGGGGGTTTAATGAAAGTTCTTCACGAGCAGATTCCAATTATATGCTGAATTATTTTCGATCGGTTTATGAGAGCTTGGGACATGGGGATGGCACCATCTAGCCTTTCGACAGCTACGCTCTACGCTACTAAGGTCTGCCTGTCCATAGAGAAGGCGATGAGTAAAATGGACCAATCACAGTCCTCAGATCTAAATGCACTTCTTTCGGGTTTCACAAGACGCAACCTGATTGGTCAGGCCGCCTAAGAAAGTCGTTACACTCACTTTTTTTTAAGCATGACTTGAACTGTACCAGGGCTGTTTAGCCCTCACTACCAGTGAGTCGGGCTTTGTGTGGGAGTGTAACACGCTGATGGGATTATCTCCGCGCCAAAGAGTAATTATGTGAGAGAGGGTCGTTGCACTCACGTCAAGCAGGCCGCCGAAGCGCAGCACCGTCAGCAGCGAGTGCACGTGGCTCTCGCTGGTGAAGTACAGGCGCGTGCGCACGTGCCGGCCCGGGCTCGACACGCCGTGGCTGTACCTGTCACCAACAGACCTCACATCAGTACCGTGCACCTATTAAGGCCGGAGAAAGACCATATATGTATGAAAAAGACAGACAATTTTATTCTACAACTAGGAGTGGCCCGCGAACTTTCGGCCGCGTACTTTGCCGCAGGCGGATAAAAAATATCCTATAATCATCTTTGGATGTCCAGCTATCCCTGTACCTAAATTGGTTAAAATTATTCTAGCCGTTTCGGCGTGATGCGAGGACAAAGGAAAACAGATGGCGCCAGGTTGGCATGGAGCCGCGCGCCCATACAAAACAAATGACGATTCTGCATCACGCTATTAAGATTTTTCCTGAAATCATGACTTCTCTCCATAGAAAAAATATTTTCAATACAATACTAGAATTTTATAATGGTATATATAGATTATAGAGATATAGGTGATGGTCGATCATGCTATAGTCCTAGTTTAAAGCAATTTTAACTCTTGGCAAAGGCCTTAGAGTAGATGCACCAAAATGACACCTTATCTATGAAACACACTTCTCTTTTATGACGGACAAAAATTGAGGTACAAAACCACACTATAGTACTGTTTTCTTTAATGAGATCGTAAACAAAGCCAAGCGAAGGACTTTACTAGCTACGTACAGTAGTCCAGTCTTACCTCGGGTTGAGTCTATTGACAGTCTCCTCGCCCGACTCCTCAATGTTCCTTTGAAGGTCAGCGCGTATTTTCTTGAGCAGGGGCGTGCAGATGCCTTGCCCAATCGTCAGTTTCTCTTGCATCGTCAGTCCATATTCCTGGAAAGCGAACTCGTTAATTGGGGTACGATTTGAACGGCGCAACGACAGCATTGCGCTCCGGCTAAAACGGTTTAAATATTCAGTAAAAACGGTGTATATGTGATAAATGTGACTAATATCAATAGCCAACGCGATACAGGACGTGAATACTATATAATCAAAAGTAAAATTGCGATAGTTAGTGTTTAATTAATCAATAAATCACAGTGCAATTGGTGTTTGTATGTGTGCGTGTGCTGGCCGCTGCTGCAGTTATCGCGCTGCTTTGTCTCGGCTCCCACCTACGGTACTTCACGCACACTCGCACACTTGTTCCTGCGGCTACATACCCAACCATACATCGCATTATCAATAAAATGTCATGCCAAGGATGTAATTTGTCGTTCAAAACGATTCAGGATGTGCTGCGCTGTTCCAGCTGTAAAGCCGACTACCACTACGGCTGTCTGAATATGTCTAAAGATTACTATTCGAAAAACAAAAGTGTCTTGCTGCAGTCCTGGAAGTGTCCGCCGTGTGAAAACATTACGAAGCGAAATACAAAAAAAGGAGACGAAACCCCGGTTCGGACTCCCTTTCAATCAATGATGCATGATGTTAAAGATCTCGACATGTCGTATGACGATACAGGTTTGTCTATAATTTTAAACGACGAAAACAAATCGTGCGCGGAAAGTATTCCGTATGACAGGTTCGAGAAACTACTGGAGTGCAAACTGTCAGTGCTATGTCGAGAACTAAAAAATGAATATAACTGTTCTATTGAACGGCTCAAGACTGAGTTTACCCAAACAACTGACTTTCTGGCAGGTCAAATCACTGATTTGAAAAAAGAGTTCGACTGTTTGAAAAAAGACTATGTGTCCATTGTGTCTACTGTGAAAACGTTGGAGTATGAAAACGCAAGCCTCCGCAGCGACCTGAACGATAAGGAGCAAGCCGAGCTCAGAAACGAGCTGGAGTTGTCAGGTATCCCGGAGCATTCCGGGGAGTCCACCGTGAACATCGTGGTTAGTGTCGCATCCAAGCTGGGCATAACTTTGGAGCCTCGTGATGTTGTTAGTGTTTTCCGCGAAGGAAAGGTGCGGACGAGCCTGCCGACCGCTGACGGGGTGTCTCCTCAACCACGACGTCTGGTGGTGAAACTTGCGAGGCGACCGCTTCGTGATCAGCTGTTCAAGGCGGCTCGAGGGCGACGCGGTTTCAACTCGGAGGGTCTTGGTCTTCCAGAGCACGAACCCGTGTCTGTGTACATCAACGAGCGGCTGACCCCGCTCAACCGCCGGCTACTGGGCAAGGCTCGTGAAGCAAAGCGGAATCTAGGGTGGAAGTACGTATGGACCAGCGAAGGTCGTGTTCTAACTCGTCGAGATGACTCTGCCGAGGCACAACCAATTAAACATGAAAAGGATGTGGAGCGTGTTTTTGGGAAATCTTTTAATTCGAAACGTAGTGTCTAGGTACTTAATTAATATGTATATGCTTGCATGTAATGTCCTTGTTATTCTAAATATTTTTATGTGTAAAAAACTTTCTAAAAAAAATATCTATGTAATTTGTGATTTCCTTATTTCGCCAGTGTTTTTTGACTTAGCCAATTTATACCTAGGCTTGTTTGTAAATATTATACAATGTGCAGATGTATTTAAGATAAGTATATATGTTTTTCGCAAATTTCGTGGCTTGGCATTGTTAATCGTATATGTCGATAAAGCAAACTCGTTTTTTCTAATTCCAATCTCTATGCTGTGTATGCTTGAAAACGATTTAATGGGTATGTGTTTGATGGTAAATGTATATGTTTTTATGTTCTTAATAAGTTTGTTTGAAGGTGTTTCACTGAGTCCAGCAACATTTTGTCGTGCTTTGCCGACAGGTAATAAAAATACACCTACTATCACCCGGTTTACTGATAACTATTATCTTATTTATAAATACATATCTTATAATATTAGTATTTGGAATGTATTTAGCTATTATAGTGTTCTATGCATGTGCCGTATATATGTATTATTAACGTACTCGTATACAAATTATATATCTGATATTTAACTTAGTTTTCTTATTTCCCTTTTCGAGTCTAAACATTTAAAAATTTGCCTCTTCAATGCAGGGTCACTTGGAACCCGCCATGATGAATTTTTACTAGCATTTGAAGGTATACAACCAGATATAATAGCTATAAACGAAACGTGGCTCAGGGCGGGCCAGGAAGGTCGAGCTCCTCGGCTGCCTGGCTACCGGCTGCGTCACGTGCCGCGCCCGCGCGATGTGCGCGACCGCGGCGGCGGGACTGGCTTCTATGTTAGGAACAGCATCCACGCTCGAACGCAACCCCACCCGCCCGGCTCTGACGTAGAACAAATGTGGATTTCCACTAATATCAAATCTATTCGATTCATTATAGGTACAGCGTATCGGCCACCGTGGTTGGATGTAGATATTTTTATTGACGCGCTCACGGAATCGGTCCTGTCTTTTGCAAAATATGATCGGGTAATCCTTTTAGGCGACTTTAACATTAATCTTTTAAATACAAATGATTCTTCTACCATTAAATTGTACAACTTCCTTAGATGTGTTAAACTTTCAAACCATATTAAAAATGCGACACACTTTACGGAAACTAGCTCAACCCTGATTGACTTACTATGTACGGACGCCCCAGTTCTGAACACTGACGTGAAGCACATACCGGAACTCGGTGCTCATGCTATAGTCACAGCCGAATTTAAAATAGCAAAATTGAAACCAACCCCCATTTTAATTCAATATAGGCCGCTAAAAGACATTGACTTAACCGGCTTCAATGCTGAGCTATCCTCGATTGACTGGAGTTCGATGACAAATATGCCAGACGTGGATGATGTGGTTTTGGCTTACAATACCTATACCAGTTATTTGTTTGATATGTATGCACCCTTAAAGCAAATAACTATTCGGCACAAACCAACCCCTTGGTTTACTAGTAACCTACGCTATATAAAAGACCTCAGAGATAACGCTCATAAAAAATACCGTAATTCTAAGAGTGACGCCCACAGAGAAGAGTATAAAACTTTAAAAAATCTGTTTAACGTTAGTCTATATTATGAAAAACGAGCTTTTTATGAACACCAAGTAAATAGGCACATTAATAATCCAAAAATTCTTTGGTCAAACTTGAAACGCTTTATTTTACCCTTTAATAATGACTCGCAAGACCTCCCAAATCACATAAGTGATCCTGAAATTATTAATAACCATTTTCTTAACGTTCCCGGTACAAATTCTGTAGATATTTCTCAGCTCACATTTTATGAGTATGCAAGGTACGGGACTGAGGTGTTTAGCTTAAAAACGGTCGACGAATCTACTATATCTAAAATCATACTAGGAATGAAATCAAATGCAATGGGCGCTGACAGCATATCCATGGACATGGTTTACCTTACTTTACCTGAAACCTTGACTGTTATTACCACCATTATAAATAAAGCCATCAAATCTTCAACTTTTCCTCAGATATGGAAAACTGCTTTGGTTCGGCCGATTCCCAAAACTAGCAATCCCGCCAGCGTTCGGGACTTACGTCCGATTAGCTTGCTACCTTTTATATCGAAAATCCTCGAAAAAGTAGTATACGACCAAGTATTACACTTTTGTGAATCAAATAATATCTTGGCACATAGGCAATCTGGTTTTAGAAAACGTCATAGCACTAGCACGGCTCTACTGGATGTTGTGGACAACATTCTTCATTGTCAGGACGAGGGTAAAGGCACTATACTCACTCTTCTCGACTTCTCCAGGGCTTTCGACTCAATTAATATATCTCTTTTACTTTCTAAGTTATGTTATTATGGTTTTGACCATTCTTCGGTTCTGTTTTTTAATAGCTATCTTTCTAATCGTCACCAATTTGTGGAAATCAAAAAATCAAATGGCTCAGTCCTACGCTCTCAAACTGTTCCAGTCAATAGAGGTGTACCTCAAGGCTCTATACTCGGTCCCCTACTATTTATTTTATATTCTTCCGACATTATACATTGCATAAAACATTGTAAATACCATTTATATGCTGACGATCTTCAATTGATGATACCATTTAACAACAACAATATTAACGAAGCCATCCAGAACATGAATAACGATCTTTCGAACGTTGCCCAGTGGTCCTGCAAAAATGCTCTTGTTTTAAATCCAGAAAAGTCTAAATACCTAGTACTTGGAAGTAAAAAACAAATATCTGTATTTTCTCTACACGATCATGAAGTCAAAATTAATAATGTTCCCATTGAGCGTGTGTATATTGCTCGAAATCTAGGTATTATGATGGATAGTCACCTACGTTTCGAGGAGCACGTGCTCAACACTGTCAGTAATTGTTTTTATAAGCTCAAGGTGTTATACAATATACGTCAATTTATTTCAATAGACCTTAGAATTAAACTCTGCGAATCTCTCATCCTCTCCAAATTTAATTATTGTGATACTGTTCTCGGTCCCTGTCTTTTCAAAAAAACTCAAAACTTAATTCAAAAGGTGCAAAATGCTTGTGCCCGTTTTTGTTTTTCCATCCCTCCACGTACATCAGTGTCACCTTACCTAACCAACGCGAAGCTGCTGAAAATGAAACAAAGACAACAACTTCACTTTGCCTGTCTTCTTTTCGGTGTCATCAAGTCCGGTAAACCATCTTATTTGCTATCCAAACTTATTTGGCGACAGCAGCAGAGAGTTGAGCGACAAAAAGCCAAATATAAACCGCTCATCATTCCCCGGTACAAATGTGCAGCATTTCGCGGTAGTTTCCGGTTCCAGGCTACTAAATGCTGGAATGACTTGCCGCCTCCTTTGAGGAAATGTGCCTCTAAATTTACTTTCCAGCGGAAAGTACGAGCCTTGTTGTTGGCTAGCCAAGCACTGGAATCTGGGACTGAGACTGCGGGACTGTGTAGTTTATAATTTCATATGCGGGAAGTTTTCCTTTTGCCTGGTCTGCTTTGTTTTTTTGCTTTTTTTCTTGCCATACACACACACTACACCTATTACATATATACATATACTACTACTATTATTATCGCATGTACGTATATATATATTTTTTTTATATATATTTTTTTTTTTTTTTTTTTTTTTTGTTTTATAATGATATTATGATTATTTATATATTTGTTTGTTTTCTGACTGTCGCTGTGTTTTGTAGCGTTGCTTTGTTTTAAATCGGGCTCCCTGTTAGGCTTTGACAGAATAACAGCGTTGCAGTTTGCTTTGTTTACGAATTGCAGCACCATGCTGAGTCAAAGCCTTTTTCTTTAACGCACACATTGCTGGACTTATTGAAAACATCTACGATAATTAATAGAACACTGTTATGCCAATAATGTCCTGTCTGTGTGTGCTTTTATTGGAATAAACGTTTTCTTTCTTTCTTTCTTTTCTTTCTAATTGTAGACTGAGATGTGACCCTCTGTAACCCGAAACTAAGACTAAATATTAAATATGTTAATACTAGTAGGTTTCCATACACCGAATGAGAGAAGATAAAAAATATGTTAACATGGCAGTGGACAAACTGGAGCAGAGCTGTGTAGAATTACATTCATCAGATTTGAACTCATCGTCATTTTCTTTGACTAAATCTTCATCATCATCATCATCATATCAGCCGATAGACGTCCACTGCTGGACAAAGGCCCATTGTGATGGTCAAAGTTATGAGGCCCATTGTGAGCGACCACGTCGGCGACTAAATCTTAAATTGTCGTAATAGTTGACTATAATAATTATGAGATTGATAGGTAACAGGGGAATGGGGAGTTTTATGATACACTGGCGTAGCATACCTGGCGGATGTTTAAAACCATAGTAACACATTGCTTGTATGCGGGTGACTTATATTAGTAGTTTATGCAACTGGTACATATTGAGAAGTCTTAAAACACGAGTGTGGTTTTACTTAACGAGTCGAAATGAAATTATGTTATGAAATTACATCTCTGATTTTGGTCACTGCCAAGAACTTGTTATAGTAATTTAACAGGATGGCTATAGATAAAACTAATGATTAATGAACTCATTGGCGTCCCACCTGTGGTATAACAATGTCCGCCAAGTACTTGGCATACATGTACAGCTCCTCGGCCAGGTCGAACTGCAGCGCGTGCTGGTTGTGCTGCAGGTCGTACTTGATGCAGTCGTAGATGTCCGGTATCTTGGAGATGTCGAAGGTCTTGTTCTTGGTGCAGAAGTCCTTCTCGATCTTGCCCCAGCGGCGGCCCATCAGCTCCCAAGTCTCGCCGTGGTAGAGGATTGTATCTAAAATAAGGAAACACTATATCGATACCTTAGAGCACAGTCGTACCAACTTTTACGGAAAAGGTCGTTGCAATTAGGACGTTAGTGCACAACTCCATGCGGTTTAAACATTGTCTATGTCAAGGGCATATTATACAGTAGAGGACTATCTGACAGACAAAAATGCATGGCCTGAACCAGAAACCAAGTAACTGACCCCTTAATTCGTGTTAGATTGTACCTAGTTTAAGGGACACAGTTCTAATAAATAAGCATATAAAACGTACATAAATAGACATGTTGACTAATTTTGAGGATGTCAATCGATTCTATTTTTTATTGTGATCAAATGTCTATATGGGACTGACTACACTTAAACTGCTCTAAAAGTCAGAAATGACCGTCAAAGTTCAACATTTCTACGTAGCGCTAAAAACGCTCCATACAAAACGCGTCAGGCTAGTGACGTCACAGGCCGGTATAGGTACCAATAATTGTATGGAAAAATTAAGAAATTTGGCATTTTCACCGTGAAAAAGTGCGTTTAAGTTCATAGTTGTCATACAATTATTGTTTCGTAAAATTATGAGGATTCTGAAAACATTTTCAAAATTAATTTTGGATTAAAAAAAAATCATAAAATTTGCGTACCTTTGAAGTCACATATTTCCAAAAAAGATATATGTTTCTGGATTTTTTTCTTTGTTTCGTGATATATTTAGCTAATTTTATTCATATAACTACAGTACGCTGTAGAATTCAACATCAGTCAAATAGCCTATTGTGACAAACCGTCATACCTTTTTGTATATTCCATTTTATTCTTACATTTTTCCTTATTTATATCTTAAAATACACTTTTAATATGTATTCTTCGATGACTACGAATGGGTACGCCTAAATTCTTAAGATAGGTACAAACTAAGTAAATTTCATATTACTGTAGTAGTTAAGTAAGTTTCTGAAAAAAATACTGACTGTTGAGTTTCTTTCGGCGTTTCTTCTCAACAGTGGTCTCCTCTTGTGAAATGCCGGTAGACTGAGACATTTGAAAGTGCCCTTGTGGCCTACTGGCAGAATAAAGTTCATTGTTTCATTACTGGCAAAATAATTGTAATTAGTACGAGTGTGATCGATACGAAAAAAATAATTAGCTACAAGTGGTTTTTAAATCTTCACGATAGCTGTATTAGGTCACATACTTTTCATGGCGCATAATTTTCCCTCTTATTTTACGTCAATGTCGCTCAGTAGACCAATAAGAGTTTTGAAAATTACATGAAAAGCAACCAAAATTGCTCTAGCCCTCAATGTCATGATGTAAAGCGGATATACATATTTTTTGTCCATAACCTTTTTTATTTTACGAATTTTAGTGCTAGAACAGAAACAGGAAAGGGAGGAAGAGAAAAGAAGCTAGGAGTAAATGTGTCATTCCGTGGATATTTGAGGTCCTTCTTTTCGGAAACCCGGTATGTATATGTACTCTAAGTGTTATTTAACCTCTCGGGACCTCGTAGTCGCAAGTCCAAGCTTCATTTGCACCATAATGAAAAAAAAAGACGGGCCTTACTGTGCGGCTCCGAGTCGGGGTTTTCCACCGCCGAGGGTGGCCCAAAGTGATGTGACACACCTTTGGTCTTGGGGTCGTCCTTCTTGACGAGCACGATGCGCACCAGCTGTTGGATGAGCGTGTGCACGTGCGCGCAGCAGCGCACGGGGTTTTTCACGAAGTCCATGGCGGCGCTGATGCTGAGCGACTCGCACGGGTTGATGCGCTGTCGGTCATGCTCCGTGAACTCGCGGTCCACTTGCATCGCTTCGTGCAGGCGCGCTTTGGCCCTGGATTTGTTCATATATAAGCTGTAGTCACCTAATAACCCAAGTTGCAAACAGGCTATATAACTCGAACTCGTATGAAGTTTTCATCAAGGACAGATATTCGAACATTCGCGCGGTATTAGCACGTCTAGCATAACTTTAACACGCGACTCATGTCGCGCGAGATAGCATGATCCGTCACTATGTCATACTACTGTACAGTTACAGATAGAGACAGGTAGTATATCCCGCGCGAGAGAGAGTCGCTTGTCAAAGTTATTTATGCTAGCCGTGCTGCTTGTCCACTGTGGATATCTGTACGAGTTAGAAATATGTCGGGCCGTTCCTGACCATTTCACGTGAGTATAAACCGCTTTTTTCCGAGTGTTGTTTCCTGTTTTAACCGAACCGTAACTGAACTCGTATGAAGCTCTTCAACAGGTAGTTGAGAGGCCTCAATCCTTTTTTTTTTTGCATATTATGGCAAATATATGATAATTTCAACCAACTTATAGAAGTTAATAATATTTTTCCTTGAGTTCTAATTAGTAACATAGTTACATCATGCTTTTATTGCGTGCAGTCAAAAATAAGTGAAAAAAATACGTGATTATTTTCTTTCTCGAGTAGTTTTTGAAACAAAAATTTAAACTGTAGGTTTTAAATATATTCCAATAAATCACAATAGCCCTGTTTTAAGTAGTAACATTGATAATATGTTAAGAAACATGTTTGATCATAGAGAAAATGTCTAAAACAATCAGCATTTTTGAACAGATAAGAAGCCTTAAGACACTCACATATTCTGCACCTTGGACGAGTCACAGTCATTATCCAACAGGCCGTTGGTATTAGCAGACTTGACCATCTGCACCAGGATGGGCGTCAGCTCGCCCTCCAGCGCCAGCAGCCCCTTGGCGAAGGCGGCGGCCGTCATCTGCACGCGGCCCTCGTCCGACGCGTAGATCTTCAGGTCGTGCCGGAATGTGGAGTGCAGCCGGAGAAGTCCTAAGCCCTGGGTGCCTCCTTCACCTTACAAGAACAATACAATGTTAATACACAAGTTGTCTCAGTTCTTAACAGGTTTTTGACGTACTTTAATAGTTTATCACTTTATAATATAAAGGCCCTAGAAGAACTGGCTGGGTTACATTTGTAAAATTTTACAGTACCGTGAAATCCGGTAAAAATATGTAAAGAAATCTGGACCCAGCGAGTTTTACCCCTGTTTAAGATTTGTCATACCCATATGATTAACTGTTATATAACTTTGTAGCAGTAGACCAAAAAACCTATTTCAAATAAAATAAGAGTTAGCCAGTTTTTCTCCTTAGCAAGCAATTTACACGCTTCTAGCTTGTAAATACGAACGAAGATGTCGTCTTTGAATTCTTAATCTCGATCAAACAGTTCTCAATCTCAAACAGTTGAGAGGGTGTCCTGTTTGGGGGTTGAGGGTGCATAGAGTTGAGGAAGGAGGTTTAGAGCCCGAGTTTTTATCAGAATTAACTGTTCTCATTACGACAATTTTGTGATTGTACAAGACCACAATGCTTAAGCAGAGCGGGGATTTAGGTTAAAGGTGGGGACCTCAATCAATGGTATGATTTGAAAGTTCTCAGGTCTTGGCTTGAAAAGCGAGGATAAAAGGTCTGGTGTCCGTATCACTTGAATCAATCAGCTCACGCTCGCTATAATAAAGACCCGCGGGATAAGGAATCAAGGAAATGTGTTAGCTAGTTGGCGGTAAGAAGCCTACCGATGCTGCCTGTTACCTACAAAAGTCCAAGATGATAGTTATGACAAAAGTCCACAAACCAGGTATATGCCGGCCCTGTCCGCCGGGGTACATGCAGCGGAACATGCGGCCCAGCTCCTCGGCCTGGATGCGGCCCGCCGGCGTGAGCTCGCCGCCCCACTTCAGGATCAGCACCAGCGACGGCTCCCCGGCGCCCTCTACTGTAATACACGCACACTTTACCTGCTGTTGCGTCGGTTACTTGACACGGATCACACTATGCGACAGCACATCTAAGGCTGCGTTTTCACCAGAGATGTGTAGCGAGGGATGTGTTTTTGTTAACCAATGGAATAACTTAATTTACTGATCTTCGCTCAGCGCAGCTGATTCTATTGGTTAACAAATACACATGGCTACACACCTATGGTGGAAACGCAGCCTAAAGGGGCGTTCCACCAGAAGCCCAGAATGTCAGGCACGTTACGGCATTTTCATACTTCTAACAAAGTCAGGAAGTTAATTTTTGGGTATGTCAATATTTGATAACTTATATTGACAGCGAATTTTAGAAATCTCTATGTTTTAAAGTAGCCGTCATGTGCATAGGACAAAGTAGACTTTCTGGTGGAACGTCCACCCTTAAAGCGTATATATTCTTAGCGTCCCGCAAATGCTATTCTCTCAATTCTGTATCTATTTCTTTCTGTCTTGTTGAGGCGTGTATTGCGATGTAACGTAGCTGTAGAAATGTAATGATTGTCTATCGCCAGAACAGTGTTCGCTTCCAAAAGATGACAAACTAAACATACCACTCGCCTAAAGAATTATATTTGCGAAGGCGAAGCTTGATGCTATGGTATTAATCTTTACAACTAAAAGCATATTCAAAAGCGACTGCACAGTTACATACACTTTTATTATTACTACGTTTACGCGATTTTCAAATCTATAAGGCGTAAGCAAATCTAGTTCATTTACATTCTGATGGTTCATCAAAGTTTTAATGTGCACCCGTACTTCCTATACTTCTTCGGAATGCTAAATTACTAATAATTCTAGTTCTGATGATTTGGAACGGTTTAGAGCAATAAGCACATTTGATGGCAATTTGAGATTGCTGGTAAGCATGTATATCACACAGCACTAGGATCGGGAGGGACTTTGCTTGGTTCGTGACACAGTGAATACATGCTAGGTAACATCAAATGTGATCGAAAAACAACATTTGCTTTGCCATCACTTAAACATCCGCGAGTGCAATTGAGATATGAAAATATCTATATTTTTGCAAGTTCACTATTCCATAAATACCATCAAAACTTCACTAGTGTAGACTGTGTTACAGTGCTTAATTTAATTTGTGATATATTTAACTAAATGATTGCTCTGCTTACTAATAATTTAATCGATTACATCCGCTTTAAAGGACTTTCCATTCGACGGATACCTACTCCTTGCCCACATAACGAGTATTTTTGTGGTGCGACTTTTACAATGTATTCAATATGTAATTAGAAATTACCTCCAAATGAGATTGATCCTTAAAATGTACTATTTCAAAATCGTAGTAAAAAGAGAAAAGTCAGCCTTTACATTTTATTTTAATCCAAATCCACGTTGCTCATGATTTTCAACAAAAACATTTTCATTACTAAAAATATTTTTACCAATCAAAACCGAAACTTAGATTTCCAGAAAGTGTTTAAAATTTAACTTGTTATACGAGGACATGTATACACACACACACAGGTATAGTCTGTCCGATCTCTAAGATCAAAGGAAGTCATTTTGACACAAGGTACAACCGTATACATACAAATACACAAGGAGTAACGTCTAACTAATTAATTAGTTAGTTTTTTTATGTGTGGGCATCACTGAAAATCAGCGCAGGGGTGCTCCATTTTAACACCTATTTTGGAATTTCGTTTATCTATAGAGGATTTGGTTTAAAACTTTTTTTTCTGAAATCGTGACCATTACGACAGAATATTTGGCATAACAGACTGTTCTCCCCGTACGACGTGTATATAATACGAAGCGTGTAACAATGGTGAGCAGACCGTGTACTGGGGGCGCGTTACCGTCGTCGGAGCTGGAGCCGCGGGGCCGGCCGCGCGGCTGGTACTTCATCTGTACCTTGCGGTTGATGCCCGAGAAATGCCCGTACCTGGGGGGTGGAGCGAGTGCGGATGGTGACCAAAGGGCGGACAGTGGATGCAATATACGTCAAAGTCATGTCAAGCGATATACGTAATATGGATATGAGTACAAAAACAGCATGGATAAGTTATAGGGGGCAAACGAGCAAACGAATCGCCTGATGGAAAGCGATTACCGTCGCCCATAGACACCTACACCAGAGGAGTCACAAGTGCGTTGCCGGCCTTTCAGGTGGGAATACGCTCTTTTCTTGAAGGTTTGAAGGTCGTATCGGTCCGGAAATACTACAAGCGACAATTCATTCCACAATGCAGTCGTGCGAGGCAGGAAATTTCTAAGTTACTCGAAATGTAATAATAGTCTTATCCATGTTATGCTTTCGTCACCATATTGCATCCACTGTCCGCCCTTTGATGATGACTGATGTTGAGTTTCACAACATGATGTAATTGGGTACTTGACTGGCAGATCAATTCAGCACCTTTCTATGAACTGTCACAACGCTTAGACTGAATTCGAGGGCCATAAATATGCGATCTAGGACATTTACGAATTACCGCCCGTGGTTTATGTAAAACTGTACGTCTTGCCTTGGCCAGGAAGTGAGATTTTTCTCCCTGCGTAGCCCACTTACGGCCAAGGATGACGTAATAGTACATTACGTAACAAGGGTGGTAAACGAGGAATTACAAACGAGTGTCTATTAGAGTGGCTTTAATGACACGAGTTTGGAATTCCGTTACACCAGAGTCACGTACGACGTTTTTCATCACACTTTGGAGGAAATAAAACAAAAGTAGTAGTAGTCAATACCAAAATTACTTACCGCCCTAGGGCGTAATATACGACTTGCCGTCCTAGGGCGTAATATACGTAATATTAACCGCCCGGTTTTCTAACATGTAAACCCTTACAGTGTGACAAAAATTACTTACCGCCCTAGGGCGTAATTTACGACTTACCGCCAGCTTTTCTAGCATGTAAACCCCTGTTTGCGACTAAGTGTGATGAAAAGAATATTACTACTACTAACATCTCAAGCACGCTCTTGAGCTGTTCCAGCTTGCCCTGCTTCTCCTCGATCTCGGGGTCCGCGTGGCGCGTGTGGATGTCGGCCAGCAGCGCCCGAGCGATGTCCAGGATCTCCTGCAGCTGCTTCGGCTTCTTTAGCTTCACGTGCCCGCGCTTGAAGCCCTCGTACTTCTCGAAGATTTCAAAGAACCTGGAACGGGTTCGGTCTGATTACATTCCAAATACAAACACATTTGGGTCATTGTCAAATTTAGGTTCGAGCCTTTCCGGTGGACATATGGAAAATTAAGGGTTTCACGGCCTAATTTTCTGATAAAACTCGTATGAGAATGAAGAACATTCCAACTTCTATAATCCGATATAATAACAACATAAACATAACCTAGATAACCTAGATTCATACAAGATTTTAACTTATGACCACCGGAATGACCACCACGAATTTTGTTTTCTGAGGTGACAATGACCCATTTGTGTGGCTTGCCAGTCCATGTTAATCTAATAGAGGCTTTTGTTAGATGTCCAAAGCATCGTGTTTTGAATGATCACATTGTTTATGAAGTGCCAGAAAGTAAATAACGACAATAACAACTGTTGTTGAAAAACAAACGTCTTGGATTACTCCAAATAGGTTGAAATATCTTTTGTATAAACATAAACTAAATAGTAATCTAGAGATGTCTCTTTATTTTATCTTTCTCTATAGAAACTGAACATACAGGATACTCAAATAGCATTCAGATAACAAAAGATATCTCAACATCCAAAAACTATGACTAGACGTCAGATATCATGAAACAATCTGAAAACTAAATGACACTATTATCTGTCTGCTGTCCCTTAACTAACCTTGGGTGCCGCACTTCAACCTTCATCTTCTGCTTGGGAGTTCTGTCCCCGTGTCTAATAACCGCAACCACGCATCTACAAAATATTTTAAAATTAGACGATAGCACAAAAAATCCGGTAAATAAAGGCATGAGGGCAATGATGATAAATGAGGACAGACTTGGAATCCTCTAGAGTATTCTAAAAAAGACTTGAGTTTTTATGAGTATCCAGAACAAAACGAATGAATGTACCTCTACTGCATTATTTTCCTGAAGGTAGTAGGTACTAGCGGGTGTTCTAGCTGTAAGGGCACGTACTGTGTAGTCGGAGCAGGGATCGGATACCGGTATTCGGCTCCATCCAAAAATACCAGTATTCGATTTCGGTATTTCGCTTATTATTACATATTTCTATATTTTAGTAAGCTACCCAAGTAGCACAACTGGGTCTAAATAGCCCGTATATCATATCTAATTAGATGCTTAAGTGAAATTTACCACCATGACTAAGTGCTATATAGGTGGCAAGAACCCTTATGCCACCAGGATAGAACCAAAAGGAGAAAAATTGCAGCCTATTTTTGGTGCTAAATAGAATCCATAAGAGATCTCACAATTACCTTAAGTGGTAATTAGAACTATGGGTGAAAGTTATGCGTCCATAAGAGATCTCACAATTACCTTAAGTGGCAATTAGAACTAAGGGTAAAACTTATGCGCAGTGAACGAATGATAACATTTCAGTTCGGTCAATGAGTGATAAAAATGAGTCGCCAAAGTTTCTTTGAGTGGCGAGGCAACTGTCAAAATTGTGTTTCATTAAAAGTAATACGTGATCTGCCATATTAATTTTAGATTTATACATCTGTTTGGAGTGATTAAAACTTTACGTTATACAAGCATTGAAACAAGCACGAAATTCTTGCGAATGTTTTGGTAATGTGAAACTATAGTATGGTTTCTTTGTAAATTTCGACGCGCCTTTGATTTGATCAGGAATATTAGAAAAGAGAGTGCTAAATCAAATAAGGAATAGATACTGATAAGAAATAAAACTGTTAAAAACCTGACCTAATGATTGCAGGTTACGTACAATGTTAAAGTAACATCGTCACAACTATCAAAAGTCTGTGATTATGCGTGAGTGTGATAAAATTCTGGATAAAATAATTAATTTTCATAGGCTTCCATTTGTAAACATGGCGAAACAAAAAAGATCCTACAGTGTTTATTTTCACTTATTTGCTCCTTATTTGGAACTATCAGGTCTAATAATCACTTATTTGTATCTTGCGACTGAAAAGCAGTGAATGCTATTACCAATAGTAATTATTTGCTCTTTTGTAGACTATTAAACAAGCAAGACTATTAAATATATTTTGACAAGGCGCAATAGGAACAATAATAGAACTTTTAGTTCGTTAGTGGTTTGAAATAAGTGAAAATAACTGCTTTTGGTTCCAAGAACCTCCTATTGAGACTTATTTATGCGTTGGAGTGGCAATAAGGCCTTAAAGTTGTAATAATTTTTGGTTACAAAAGAGCCGTAAAATTATCCCTTTAGCCACTTTTGGTGATATAATTCGCTATTGTACTAGTCATTTGGAACTTTTAGTTCCAAATAAGGGTATGTTCCCACTTATATGTAAAAGTTGCTTGTAAGTGATTTTAAGGCCTTATATAGCACTATTGCTTCTTATTGAGTGACTATTTGAACCTGCATGCAACTTTAAGTAGCAAAATCGACTTTATCCCACCATAAGTAATAAAGTAGAAACAAAAAACGTTCCTATGCAACTACAAGTGATAGGATGAACTCATATACAGTTTTGAGTTGTGTTTAGAGCTATAAGTTGTATCAAACACTGTTAAACCACTCATTTAGAACTTAAAGCTATAAGATAAGCTGCAAAATTCACTAATGTGCTGCTTGGGTAATTTCAAAGATCTATATCAATACCCAAATTCAATTTAGTAACGTTTGAAAGAAAACCTGAAGTTAGAAAAATATTTGAATTTGAATGAATACCGGTAACGATCCCTGAGTCAGAGCCAAGTCCCTAATAATCATGTTGCTATCTTTACCCCGTCTTTGTATTACTAGTTATTATACCGAAGGATCATTTAGGTGCCTTCACACTCAACAAGTCAAATTAGTAGGTACACCGTTGGAGTTTATCGAATGACCTTATCTATACTATTATAAAATTCTAGCTAAACTTCTAGGGTCATAATATCAGGTTTTTTTTAATAGCGTGATGTAGGATCGTCATTTGTTTTGTATGGCGCGCGGCGCGATGCCATCCTGGCGCCATCTGTTTTCATAATCTCCTTATTCCTCGCATCACGACGAAACGGCAATTTTCGCACAGCTTGACATCCAAAGATGGTTTTAGGATACTTTTTACCCGACTACTGTATAAAAAAAAACAAACACGTACGAAGTTGCGATGAATAAATGTAAACACCTGAGTTCCATCATCTTGCCGAACGTGGAAGGCACAGTGGGCGGGTCTATCAGCTGGAAGGGCACGGACCACGGAATGTGCAGCGTGGGCGCCAGCTCCCGGAGGATCATGTTGCCGAGTATCTTTACACCATCTTTGTATTACTAGTTGCGATGAATAAATGTAAACACCTGAGTTCCATCATCTTGCCGAACGTGGTAGACACAGTGGGCGGGTCTATCAGCTGGAAGGGCACGGACCACGGAATGTGCAGCGTGGGCGCCAGCTCCCGGAGGATCATGTTGCCGAGTATCTATACACCATCTTTGTATTACTAGTTATGATAAGGATCATGTTGTAGAGTGTATTGCCACAGTCATCGTAGTACTAATCGTTGGAGTATTTCACGAATTACCTTTATAGATAAATAAATGTACACACCTGAGTTCCATCATCTTGCCGAACGTGGTAGGCACAATGGGCGGGTCGTCCAGCTGAAAGGGCACGGACCACGGGATGTGCAGCGTGGGCGCCAGCTCCCGGAGGATCATGTTGCCGAGTATCTTGGCGCAGTCATCGTAGTACTTGTTGGAGTTCTTCACGAAGGAGAAACCGTTCACGTCGCACACGAATGATTTGCCGTTCGCTCTGAGGAGTAAATTCAAATAACCAATCGATCGGAATCAGAATTATTCGCACGAAGCAATTTGCTTCATCATTTCTAATGCGAACCGCTAAGGACTGAGACTCGCTTCCATCGTGTACATTTTCTTAAAAAATATAATTTGGGTCACTTCAGGGCATTACTGTTGGACTAGCAAGTGAATAAAAAAAAAAACGGTTCGCTAAATTGGCGTTTGATTTTGTACAATGTAAGCCTAGAGGCCATATCGTCACCTGTAATATGAATTAATGTAACCGCCAAAATGACGAAATTGAGTTAAGTATACAGTTCGTCTGTAAATTTGACGATCTATCCATTGCTGTCATTAAAATTACAATATCTTGAAAAAAATGTTGGTTACATTAAACAAAAATTGACCAGTTTTTTTAGTTTTCTATATTTATTTTGGTGTATGGCTCATTGTTTGTAAATTACTTAATATCAGATTAACGTAACCACAAGTATTGGCCAAAGTTGAACAAAATTCATTAATGTAAGACTCATCGGTAAATAAATGACTCTTACATTACTCAATTTACAGCACTTTATTACCGATTGACTGTTACGTTAGCTTCAAAGCTAGATAAAATTTATAAAATGGTTCTTACATTAAATGGGTTATATTTTTAGTTTTTGAATCAAATCATGTTGATAATAAGGTACATAAATGATTTACATGCTTACATTAAATGGGTTATATTTTTAGTTTTTGAATCAAATCATGTTGATAATAAGGTACATAAATGATTTAGATTAGATAGGTAAAAAAAAATTAAACGAGATTATAAGAAAGCAACCATTTAAAGTCTTATCTTGTCACAAGTTGTGCTTAGTACAAGCTGGGTGAATATATCATTTAGTCAGTAACATTAAAGTTTTCGTAGTTTTTAAAGCAATGAATGCCTCTTACATTATTATTTGTCTTCCCCAGCCTCGAGTGATGACGGTTACATTAAAATTTTGTACTTAATTTAGACGGGCCTGGTGCTTACGTTATTTTGGTTACCAGGAACTTTGCGACCATCTCTTTCCTTTGCAGTGTTAATGAGTAGATACCGGTGAGACAACCATACATTTGCCTGTAGGAAGCAATTACAAACACTACCGCGTGCGTCTGTTTACGATTTGGTGTTGTGATGGATATGATAGCCACTTCAGTTTGTACCGACCAGCGATCGGATGCCGGTATTCGACTCCATACAAATACCGGTATTCAATTTCGGTATTTCGCTTATTATTACACATTTCTTTATTTTACGGAGCTAATTTCAAAGTTCTGTACCAATACTTTAATTTTATGTAATGGCATTTGAAATAAAATCTGTAATATTTTTTTGTAATTTTTATGAATACCGGGAACGATCCCTGGTGCCAACAATTCGTGATAAGGACAGTATTGTGCCTTTGCTTTGTTATACATCAATAAGTACAGTTACAAATTACGAGTTAAGTACATTAATCTTTACATCAGGCGTTCCGTTTGCTCGTTTGCCCTCTACGACATAAAAAATAAATGAGTAATAATATTACACAAAAAAAAAACTTAAAAATAAAGGGAAACTTGAAAGAGATAAGTACTAAGTAAGTACTATAGAAATTGTTATCACCTAAAAAGGGAGTCGTATTTCTAAGGCGGAATGAAGTTCGTCGGGATTTCCAGTATCAAGTAGAAATTGATGTTTTAAACTTTTTAAAGTTAAGTTATTTATTAATTAGCTATTATGCCTATGTATGCCATGTCTAATTCTCGAATTAGGTACTTTTAATTGAAACAATCTGGCTTAATACATTTCGTTTTTAGGGAATCTCTCAAATGTCCGGTTAAACAGACTGTGAAAATCAGTCACTGCCAGTACCATGTAGCAACATGTAGGCATAATAAAATGTATATACATGTATATTATTTTTAGAAAACAAGGGACAGTAATGAATGATGGTAGTAATAGTGATATGGTGGAGGTTAGTGACATTGAGATACTCCCAATCAATTTTTTCAGTAGCCTACGTATCCAACATAATGTCATTGTATTGATGCGATGATTCAATAAAATACGTTAACTATTTGCTTGCCCCTTGACCATTATTTTTTTCAGCCAGAGAAAGGCGTTGAGTTGGGCCATACTTTTTACTAATAACGGGACACCAATGATGCTTCAAATAAGTAGTTTGCGAGAAAACAGCAGCTTACAAGATATAAGAAAATCTCTAAATCCGTTTCAGCTCTATAAGAAAGATGTCCAAGCCCAATAGCGAAAGTATTCTAAGCATTTCAGTCGTAAATTTACCCCTTGACGTTCAAGTTCATAATAGTGATGTGAGAGTGAGTTACTAATTATGTGACGAAACATTAAGTCACCAGTTTGCCAGGAAATGGTCAAATTACTAATGAAGAATAAAATAAAGATCATTCGGCTAGTTTCAGACAGGGA
This sequence comes from Apotomis turbidana, assembly GCA_905147355.2. Classification (NCBI taxonomy): domain Eukaryota; kingdom Metazoa; phylum Arthropoda; class Insecta; order Lepidoptera; family Tortricidae; genus Apotomis; species Apotomis turbidana. The sequence continues at coordinate 7,315,439 of LR990288.1, forward strand.
CAAGCCTTACACTGAATAAAGGACTTAGGCTTTGTAAAGACAAAATTGATTATTTAAACGAAAATATACAACATAATGCTGAAGTTTAAACTTAAGTCACTAAAATCAAAAGGAGGGAGTTAATGAATGTAACAGAAAGAAGGTAATAAATACGAAGAAAACTATATAGAAAAGAAATAAAAAAGAAAGAGAAAGAGGGAAAGCAGAATGTGCAGTAAAAGTCGTAGGTAAAAAAGGTACATAAATATTGTAGAAAAGGGAGAAAGAAAAGCTAAGTGAGGAAAAACAGTAAGGAAAAGTATCAGATTGGAAAGAAAATTGAGTGTTTTTTTTAACTCTTTAAATCTAAAGGTGTCTTTACCAATTTTGGTTTTTATAAACAAAAAGAAACTGTTTCCCGCTTATAAACCGGTTTTTATCACGACTTACTATCCTGCCACTAATTAACTGAAAATAACGCTATGTTAAACCTTATTACAATTGGATAAGTTTAAAAATTCCATAGCTGAATTCCTCTAATGTAAGTCCACATTATGAAAATGTGTGTCCCTTACGTTAGATTTTTTAACCTTTTTGTGACTTACTTTAAATAGTTCTTCATTTTTTGAAATCAATGTTGTGTTGTGTTAACGTAACTCCTCATTTTTGAAAAAAAATTAACGTAAGAGCCACGCTATTTTCTAAACTATAATAGCAGCCTTTTTGAGACCATTATCAACTGAAAGATCTTACAAAATTAAGCTATAACTACTATACATCATTTTAATCGGATTAGGAAATAAAATGTTACTGGACTTTTTTTAATTTGCAATTTCGTTTTTGGCTTCTCCTGAAAAATCGTCATTTGGCGGTTACCTTAATTCATATTACAAGTGACGATATTATGTCGTTTTTCGTTTGTTTGGGCCTTGAATATCAACACCAGAAGCTTAGGATGTAGGTGTAAATGTGTGGAGGCAAGATTTTTATACGACGCATATTACACCGTATAGAAATCGATGTAATATTACGATGCCGAATACGAAGACGTAGAGACGGACTAGAAATGAACTGTCTAATAAACGTCAGTGATGCACACTCACCTCAACAGATCGAACCCGCACACGGTCTGTTTAAAGGCCAGACAGACTTTTCTGGATATCAGTTTCTCCTGGTTGGACAGTATGACGGGGTAGCGGATCTCCTTGCCCTCGGAGTCGCGCTCTACCTTGCCATCGAGCGCTGGGCTTTTGCGCGCCTCTGCGTGAGCGTAGTCCGGGCCCACCGTGTATACTTTTACGTCAGTGCCTATAGACAACATAATAGTTATTTACGATACAAGTGTGTAAGGTAGGTGATTTCAGACGAGTGTGATTTTTAGTCACGAGCGAGTGATTAAACAAACACGAGTCGGAAATCATCTTACACACGAGTTTCGTACAAAACTTTACTATGCATGTACGAGAAAATAGAAAATACTTTCATACTCACAACTACTGTTTTTGCATTGGAATAAAGTGTTTTGATTTGATTTATCCAACAAGAGGCCATTGTTAACGTTTTACGGGTTTAAATTTATTGATTCGCCCTTTATCTCGGAATTATTTCAGCAGATTTTCACAAATAAACTTTGAAATAAACTAGTCCTTAATAAAAAATGGCGGGGTTATTTGTAAACCGCGCTTGACATATCTACCATTGCACATGTGCAAAAGTATTTTTTTAATATTCGTCTTATGTCAAAATGGCACAAGCGCGTGTACATTCAGCCAAATGTATTTCATGAATAATGATTTAAAGTTCGTTTATTAATCAAATTTTATTTATTTAAACTTTATTACACAAAACAAGTCAGTACAAATGGCGGACTTAATGCCAAATGGCATTCTAGCACAACAATGACACGCGACTCTTTCTCGCACGGGATATACTACCTATCTTTTTCAGTATTTTATTTATCGTATTTATTTATTTATTTTATTATTTTTGAGACTTTGACTTAGGTAAAACTTTATAACGCACTCGAATAGAATTAATATTACAATATTCTAATAGGTATTGTGTACATTTTCGGTTACATTTCATCACAATATTATCGACACTATTCGCACGACATGAGTCGCGAATCATAGTTGTGCTAGACTGAACAGTGGTACAGTGGCTCACTTCTTGAACCATTGACCCATTTGAGACTTTGACTTAGGTAAAACTTTATAACGCACTCGAATAGAATTAATATTACAATATTCTAATAGGTATTGTGTACATTTTCGGTTACATTTCATCACAATATTATCGACATAAAACTCCTCTTGTGAATTGCGACATTGATTATCTCAAGTGTTGTCGAAATAGTGTGATTACTTGAACATTTCATCTGAGTGAATGATAAACGTATTATTATTAAAGAGAAATGATAAGCTACGTACCATCGGTAGGCATAAAATCTTCGTAGATAAAAGATCCAGTTTTCCTGACTCTAGATTCGGGCGAATAAATACTGCTGCGACTTCCAATCTGAAAATAATTATTTGAATTAAAGTTTTATGAAACTAGTATTACTTACAGTAAAGATATATTCAGTACAGTATTCGCTAGTTTAGTAAATTATAATATAAAACAATGACTATTTAAAAATAGTACCTATCAAAGGAACGGGGTGTGCTAAATTGGCTTTATAAAATTTATTTTTCATTGACGACGAGGTTGGCGCCGATTGTAGTGCAGCTGCCCACTGAAGCTACGGTCCTGGGTTCAAATAAGGCAAGGACAAATATTTGTGTGATGAACTAGAATATTTGTTCCTGGGACATGGATGTCATCAATATATTTATATTTTATGTGTTGTGTATCGTCGCCTTCTAGTACCCATAGTACAAGCATTTCTTAGTTTGGGACTAGGTGGATTTGTGTAAGATTGTCCTTTAATATTTATTTATTTATTTATTTTATTATTTATCAAAAAAGTTTAATCAGGATGTAGATATGATATTCTGATATAAAAATAAGTACATCATTGGCTAGTAACCACTGATACATTAGATAACACAATAGAGTAGTAGTCTACTAATTTTACTGACTAATCAATCAATCAATCAATCAATCAACTTACACAATCAATTTACTGACTAAATCAACAGAATCATGGTACCACATGGTACTATCTAACTAACAGTATCATGGAAGGAAGTACCTATATGTATATGTTGTGGTCCTCGGCCGACAATGGCTTCTCCACGAAGGCCTTGTTGAACATCACTCCGTTCACTTCCTCATGGTCCTCAAATTGTACCAGCTCGTGGTTTGTACAAGTGAGCACACGTATACAACACGTACCTTTCTGAATAGCCTCTGACTGCCGCCGCCGGCGGAGGTGGGGTAGTATATGTATATGTTGTGGTCCTCGGCCGACACAGGCTTCTCTACGAAGGGTTTATTGAACACCACTCCGTTCACTTCTACATGGTCCTCAGATTCCACCAGCTCGTGATCTGTACAAGTGGCCAATAATAGACTCACACAAATAAAATATTTTGGACTATATTTAAATAGCGATCCATATAAAAGTACGACTTTACCACCATAAGGAACTAAAAAGGCTAAATTGGACTACTTAAGCACCAAAAATGCCATTGGTAAATACTGAATAATAAACTGATAACGATTTCTTATTACAAATCCGGGACCGATATCCAAAACAACCGTTAGTGTAGCACTTAATGTTACAGACAGGTACATTTTGTGAGAAAATCTCAGACCACAAAACTAAGTAGGTACAAAATAACAAACATGCATATTTATATGGCAACTTACGCTTAGGATCAGGAGAGTCCCTGTCTAAAACGGCATATCTTGGTATTTCGATTCCTTCCCCTTCTAGAATAGCGTATACTTTCCTACGATCCTGGAACAGTCGCGAGAATGAAACACAATAACATACTAAACAAAACAATCAGCAGAGCTGATTCACTTAATCCGATTACAGACTACTAGACTCAAACACCCACCCATAGCCACACCCATAGACGAGGCAAACTTATGTATACTTAAGTTTGCCTCGTTACCCAGTTTTTGTTATAGTGGTATATTTATATATTATAGTCACTAATATCGGAATTATAAAGGTTCCGTGAGGTATAAAGCTATAAAATAATCAACATTGTACATCGGCCCGTAATTGAATTAGTAGTGGAACGTAGGTGTATAATCCGCAGCAGAAATGCTACGCAGGCCAAGTACTCAAAATGATATACACACGGATTCTATTATCAAAAAAACAAGGGTTGTACAGATAATTGTAAGGATGTTATTCTGCTTAGCTCCTTCTGCTGGCGACTGTAGTTGATGTTAGTGGCAGTGCCATATTTACGCACGTCAGCACACAGGTTTTCAATGCTCAAGTTATTTGAATTGGACCCAAAGATCCACAGAATCATATATTTGCAAAGAAATCAGATGAATACATACCTGAATATCGTACTGCATATGCAGATTGTTTATTACATACGGCTTCTGAAGCTTTTCGTACTGAATGGCTTTGTCCAGCGGGAAGCCTTTTGAATGAAACGAGATCAAACAGTCGCAGATAGGCCACTCCTCTACGGGACTCTGTGAATAAATAATGAGTGTTACACGTCTGTAAGGTTAGTGAAATGGACGAGAATCCGACGTGCAGTGAACATGCACCCGCTGCGATAGTTACGGTGTAGTGTTGTGCTTGGTAGAGAAACGGCCAAGTGCTTTACCTTTTTGGATATTAATTTGAATTGGATTACTAGTAGTTTCATGCTTGAAATTAGTAATAACAGTGGTTAATAATGTTACTGAAAATAAAAATGTCTACCCATATCGTAAATATACCCTTTAGGGATCCCTATCTAGGGTATTTCTGTAAATTATTGATCAGTTATAGATGAAAATCCGTCAATTTCGTTACTCTTTGAATGTCAGTGCACGAATGATAATCGTTGAGACCCTTGAGGCCGTGTTCCGTATAGTGTGTTCGCCGCCGCAAACTGGTGTACCTCTTAAAGTTAAAAAGACAGTTTTTCCGTCTGTCTTACAATGCAAATCAGATAAGTATATATAGTCTAAGATCCCCTTAAGAACGACCTTCACCGAGATGTTTATTTGATGAAATGTATTTTATATTTAATATAATATGTCAATAAATATATTGCATATGGGTTGCCTAACAAATTTTAGTCCAGGGTATGTTTAATTAATGATTAAAAAAAATATTTTTTTAAACATTTGATTATTAGATAAATTCTATACCAATCGAAAGTATGAAGCCCATAGAATATGCAAACGTTAGGTTGCCTATTCTTTTCCCGTCACAACTATCGGGTAGCCAGGTTTAAACTGGTAAATCTATACTAGCATTTTGCAACGGTCTGATTATTGAATTGAAATTAAATAACATTAAAGATTATTTTATTATGAACACGGTGGTATAGGGTTTCCTGCGAAAACTCAGTCCAGAATTCCGGTTGTCGAATTTTGAAAAGTAAAATATTGCAGCGAGTGAATGTGTGCGACTGAGAGGTCCCAACCAAAATCATCCCATACGATAGAAAAGGACACAGCATAGCAGCTGTTTGAAGTCCGCCTATTTAAAAAAAGAGAGTGCGCCTGCTATTTGTGCTTGAAAATGAAAAGCATAGCGATAGACTCGTATATGCTGTACATTATTTCATAGTTATTTAACTTTTTTTTTAATCAATTAATTAATGAAATAATGAACTTTATTCTGCAAGTAGGCCACAAGGGCACTTTTACATGTCTGAGTCTATCGACATTTCACAAGAGGTGACCACTGTTGAGAAGAAACTCCGAAAGATTAGATACATTACATTTGTTTTATTCTACTACCTATGTTTCTACTTGAATCACTTAAAATTAATGCCGTTTAAACACTTTTCACCGTTGGTTAAAATTCTCCAACATTTAAAAGTATGAGAATCTCTGAACACCATGATGACGTAGGCTTGTGTCAGTCACGTGGTTCGCGAGTCTCGGAAGAGAGTACCAGGCGGAGTATATTATTATACCATGCATTTTATTGTATCTATAGCGACAATCTACTCCAAAATAATGCACAGCATATACGAGTCTATCGCTATCCTTTTCATTTTCAAGCACAAATAGCATGCGCACTCTCTTTTTAGGGTTCCGTACCTCAAAAGGAAAAAACGAAACCCTTATAGGATCACTCTGTTGTCCGTCTGTCCGTCCGTCCGTCTGTCAAGACCCTTTTTCTCAGGAACGCGTGGAGGTATGAAGCTGAAATTTATATCAATTACTCAGGTCTACTGTCCCTTGAAGCTGTGAAAAAATCAAACTTCTAAGCCAACGCAATCAAAAGATACAGCCGTTTATGCCGCAAATTTTCGACACTTGCAAGGGAATCAAAACCTACAGGGTGCTTCCCGTGAACTCAGAATCTTGAAATTTGGTACGAAGCAACGTCTTATAGCATAGATAAAGGAATAATTACGAAAACCATAATTTTTTTTTTAATACCTAACTTTGCACCTAATTTATATGGGGCGCTATACATACCAGGTGCAAACTTAACTTAACCACTTAGGGATGGAAAGTGTTTGTACGGAACCCTCGGTGCGCGAGTCAGACTCGCACTTGGCCGGTTTTTTTTTAAATGGGCGGACTTCAAACACCTGCTATGCTGTGTCCTCTTCTATCGTATGGGATGGTTTTGGTTGGGACCTCTCAGTCGCACACATTCACTCGATGCAATATTTTACTTTTCAAAATTCGACAACCGGAATTCTGGACTGATTTTTCGCAGGCAACCCTATACCACCGTGTTCATAATAAAATAATCTTTAATGTTATTTAATTTCAATTCAATAATCAGACCGTTGCAAAATGCTAGTATAGATTTACCAGTTTAAACCTGGCTACCCGATAGTTGCGACGGGAAAAGAATAGGCAACCTAACGTTTGCATATTCTATGGGTTTCATACTTTCGATTGGTATAGAATTTATATAATAATCAAATGTTTAAAAAAATATTTTTTTTAATCATTAATTAAACATACCCTGGACTAAAATTTGTTAGGCAACCCATATGCAATATATTTATTGACATATTAAATTAAATATAAAATACATTTCATCAAATAAACATCTCGGTGAAGGTCGTTCTTAAAGGGATCCTCTACTAATATGATGTACCTGTACCTCTAAAATTTCCCGATCTCTTAGATGTACCTTGCACGCAAAATGTTTGCGGAACACTGCCTTAGGGCATTTGCCCAGTAGTGGACATCTTACGGCAGATTTACTGACGATGATAATGAGATGTAAAGTTAAAGAATGTGAATTTACTTTAAGCTCCACCTTCCCATTAAAAGCAACAAATTTCTTAACCATAAATAAATAGGACTGTAGTATACCTAACCCTATGCCAGGCACAGTACAGCTGTTTATATAGGTCACTATGCTAGAACTTAGCTCGACAACACACCACCAGTCTCAAGGGTCGGGTAGCAAGTAACCCCACTCCGTTGGTCTGACGTATGCGCACGAGATAAGGATAGCAACACTACAAGGACCTTCACTCTTCAGGGAAGGATACGATATATAAATATAATGTTTCTATTGTAGTTCATAAGTAGGTATGATTACGCTGACGTTGAGTCAACAATATCGTTTTTCTTGCAGCCTACGCAAATTACCCAATTACCCGGCCTGTAATTCAGAGCCAGACGTCATATTTCAACTGATGTCTCAAATTACTCAAATTACATAAAAAGGACTTGGCCCGTTTCTTGCACCGTCAAGAACATGCGTTGGTGTAGATTATACGTGCTGTGAACATGTCATAATCGTAACCGGACACCTCAGACAAAGGGGTGCGTAAACAAGTGAAGTCAATCCACGGAAACGAGCGTGTTCTGTTACAAATATACCCTGTTCAATGTAATGTGCAGTCGGCTACAAAAGTTAATCGATTCCTTCAACCCTAATCAAAGAAACTCCTGCGTGGACTCGTCCTGGTATTCTGAAGTTTAAATACAGTCCGTATCATACCGCCCCACTTACTTGTGCTAGTTATGCTATATACATATATCATATCGTGTCTATATGGTGGTTATAGTGAACATAGTACACTTATACTTACATAGGGGATTCATAACCGGTTTTTTGTCATAGTAAAACCGGTTAAACCCGGGTTTAAGCCGGTTTAATTATAACAAAAAAACGGTTTAAGTACAGTATTGTTCGTATTACAGATTAGTATGGGAAAATGTAAAGTCTCCTATTAGCATAGGTATAGCACCCTTTGGGTAGATATAGAAGCCAAAAAATCTGAATCTAAGTCGGTGCACGCGTTTACGAGCTACGATGCCACAAAAATAGTTACTTACAGTCTCACTGATACACAAATTATCATTATAGAAACGTTGGGCAAAGGGGCAATTAACGGTCCCTTCCCTAATTAACGGTCCGGCCACGATTTCGCGCGACCAGCGGCGCGGCGAGCGGTTGAGCGAGAGATCCGAGCTTTTTTTTTTTTTTTTCCCTACCTTCAGTGGGCAGTAGACAATTTTGCGTCCAACTGCATTTGTCCTTACGTGCGGGGGGGGTTAACCCGCGGAAAGAGATCCGAGCGCGGCCAAAGAATATATATATACTAACGTAAAAATAAACGACAGCGACACTTGTGTGCAGTAACAAAACTCGCGGCTATGTGTGCGTGTCGAGGGGCGAGCGCGGGACGCGCGAGGTGGGGAAAGGCAATCATATGAATGCCGAGTTGAAGGGTCGCACCCGATAGTACGCCAAAATACTATAATTAAAAATGTATATGACATGGTTACACTCTCGCGTGAGGCGCCACTAGGTGAGAGTGTACCCGGCCCATTACAAAGTAAAACGCGCACCATGTTAGTTACATACACATCTTGTTAGGCTATGCGCGCACAAGCAATCCCCGTCGCCGCAACAGTACATCCCTCCTTTTCTCACTTCAAGCGTGCAAAAGAGACAGATGTAGGTACGTAATTTTTGATTAAAAAAAATTACATAAATTTATGTCTATTTCAATCTAGAACAAAATCGATGCGTTAGCAAAACGTACCATTTCATTGGCAAATAGGTACTATCTTTTTATTTCCATAGACAATAATTTTTTAAGAGCTTGATTTAAAGTAAGCCGCAAAAACAGAAAATATATTAAAGTAAGCAATTTATAACATATGTGACACTATTATACTAAATATATTTTAAACCTTAAATAAATAAACATCTTTCATTCATTTTATGAAACATGTAATGTCTTATTTTTTTAATGTGGGTACACCACATTAAAAAAATGTATCGTTCTCCGCTGTAAAGTGGTGCGGTAAGATGTGAATATTAACGTATTCACATTAGAGGTCGCTAAGGTTTAAAAACCTTTCAAATAAACAATGCAAAGATCGACACACAAAGCATAAGGAAAAAATCGTCAGGTCTATGTGGAGCGAGGGTAGCGAAGTGGCTAACGCGCTGGACCGGTAATCCAGAGGTACCGGGTTCGATTCCCGGTCCCTTCCACCAGGTAGCTCCCTTTTCAATTTTTCTTTAAGCTTTGATCTTTGTATTCATGGTTTATCTTTCATTAAGTAAGTATTATTTCTTTGTGTCGCGGTAGGTAGCTAAACCGCCAACCCTACGCGTAGAGGCGGCATTTTAAGGTCACCGACGCCCGATTCACACCGATAGGCCGTTGTCGCGCCTGTGGCGCGGCGGCTACAGTAGTGAGCCAGACACACGTAGCACTCACCGCTACCGCTGTCGCGCAAGACGTAGCCGGTCCTTACGACAGCAACAGACCAATCCCTTAGTGAGGTACTTAGGTGATATATCATAAAAGTGCTAGGACGCATGCAAATATGGTACGAATCTATTTTCTACACAGAAATAATCAAGGGAGAGATTGTTACCAAGATAACTAATGATATACTTCCAAATATATCTAGTGAAACAAAATAAACATTCAAAATCATTAATGTAGGACAATTTACGATCTATAGTTAGCAAACTGTATATGCCCCTTATGTTAGACTCAAAAGACAATAAAATTAAAAACAAACACTATTTGCATACACGAAAAAAATGGCATGACATTTTATAATCATCTATTATATTATAAAATGTAGGTAGGTATTACTCTTCTACTGAAATAATTAATACTTCTAATTACATTATAGATTTATCAGTATATGTCCCTTGCGCAAGAGATTAGCGTTAAAGGGATGTCAAAACAGGGGGCAACTAACATGGAGTATTTTGTTCCACTAATAGGTTAGAGTATGAAGAGAACCTTTAAGATAACCTCCTCAGGGAAGACGAGCATCTTGATGTACTCGAATTCATCGAGTCGGGTGAGGATCTCCTTCATGGGCTTGGACTGCGACTTCTTGGCCATGGCACAGACCCCCACCACCACTTTCTTCCCGCCGCCATCGTAGTGCGGGTCCAGGGACTCGCACAGATCCAACTCGCCCTGAGAAACATTAAATACATATGTAAGCTATTTTCTTGGTTTAGTATGAATTTTAATGAAAGTCCCAATTTTCATAATCTTGCTCATCAAGTCACTGGGTGGTGGAGAAAAAAAAAAATTCATAAAATTCATGTTAAAGGTCAACATTTATTTAACACCGATTTTTTTTTCTACTTAAAATACAATGCTATAAATAGGCCTACTTTTTTTTAAAATATTTTCAACCCTTAATTGCTATTGAGGGTATTTTAGCGATACCAGTTAAGTAAGTTAACTAAATATGATTTCAAAAATAGTGATACAATAAAACACAAATGAAAAAAGCATACTTGTATCTTCTATGTCAAGAATCGGTAGCGACTCAATAAAAAAATCTCATGTTCATTTGACATTGAACATAACCTGAGGATTTTGTTCAACATTAGGCAGAGGGTAAGCATCAAATCACTCAAAACATAAACTCCAGAGTATGAACATGAATATGAATTGGTCTAAGTAACATACAAATAATAAGGAAAACTGACTAGTGGAAGGCAAGGCGGAAGGAATTATTGTTTCAGTCTGACAGATGATATCAATCTACTGATCAAATAATATAACATAATAGAAATACTGACATTCTCTCAATAAAAATAAAACTTCCTTACAAATATTAATAAAGTGGAAATGACAATTCTTTTATCATAATACTACTATGTTGCAAAACATAACAACTGTGACCATGAGCAGACAATACCTCCATCGTTGTGTTTGTAGTTATCTCAAAGCAAATTGAGCACAGTTTCACATGAATTAAGACTCATAATAATTGTCTCCAGGCCACCATAGATCCAACAACATAGCAAATGAATTATAAAACTGGGACTGACTTGAAATTCAATCATTCTAAAGTGGGTCATGTGACTATGCACTTCATATAGTACTGTGGTACAAAATATTACTAAACCACATCAGAAATAATACCTATTCACTTATCTTTTATAAACAATCACAATTATAACAACATACAATAATATCTATAATCAAAACATAATTTTCGTGATTTGAGCTCACATCGGGCAAACAATCATCACAGTAACAAAAATCATCGTCATTTTGCTCCTTTTTCTTCCTGTTTCTCCATCTTTTTAACCGCCACCAGTCTTTCAGCCACTGCCATTCCATCACTGTGACACTTCACATGCAGTCCGGTGAATATTTGAAGTAAAACTAAAGATAGCACAAAGCAGCTTGTCAATGGTTGGTTATCACTACACACACTAGATAACTATGATAAACTTGACACAAATTAACATACAGTATTACCTCACTTGACATTGTGGCTAGAATAGAGTGGCTATAAAATATGCATAGTATATCACTCCTCTGTAATCATTGTGCTAGGGGTGTTTGTAGTGTCTTGTCTGTTATGCACATGTATTTTGTGGTAGATTACAGTAGTTTATGACCAAATATAAGTCTTGTATCTAGTTTAATCTTCAAATCTTAGAGCAATATTTACCTTTTATTTTAGATAAGGTTATATGCATTTATATTGGTGGTCAGCCTTGAGGCTGTGTAATAATGTTGATTAAGGTGGTTTGGACTATAATCTGTTAATATAATGGTATGGTAATCTTTGCTTTGATTATCAATGTTTGTGATAAGGTTGTTTCTTATAGCAACAATATTTGTTTTGTTTATTGTTGTTGAAAATGATATAATGTATTGATAAATAAGATTGTGGCTTTTGACTTTATTTCCTTTAAAATGTATATTCTATTACATGACTTATTTTGACCACTGGTTTTGTTCCTAGTTTTTTTATACAATAAGTTTTCTATAATTTCAAATATGTGTATACATTTTGACCCTATAAAGACGTACCAGTAACCAGTTTCCATAACTCATGGAATTCACCAATTTTGAGTTAATATTTGTAAACTCACTAGAAATCTACAAAACATGTTAGTCATACCATGTGTTCTCAATGTCATATGGAGTCTTGCCAAACTCACGGGAACAAAGAAATCTACGTTTGACTAAACGCGAAAAGCAGTATACGGGACTAAAAATTAAAAACAGTTCTATACATTTCTATTTAAGTTTTTAACCGACTTCAAAAAAAGGAGGGGGTTCTCAGTTCGGTTGTATGTTTTTTTTTTTTTTTTTTTTTTAATGTTTGTTACCTCATAACTCCGTCATTTATGAGTCGATTTGGAAAATTCTTTTTAGGTTCATGAATAGACATCTCAAGGTTGGTCCCATAAAATTTTGGTGAAGATCGGATGACGAGATCCATGAGGAATCGAAGGAATTCCGTAAATTTTATAGGCACTCATAATATTTTTAATGTTTTTTCTAAAACTATTTAAGTATTTGCATGTGGTAGTCATCTTCTCATGCTGAACTGATGATGGAAGGTACAACTCCTTAACAGTTAGGAGTTAGGAGATATTTCACGCAACGAGATGCATGCCTTCAAGACCTCCCTGATCACCCCGCCATAAGTATTTTATATGAATCACTAAAAAGCGAAAAAAAAAAATTTTTAACAAAAAAAAGAACCGACTTCAGTAAAACTAAAAAGCCGAAAATAACCCGTTCAAGTACAGATTACATTTGACTCACCCTTTGAAGTCGGTGCCAAACCTCACGTAAACTTTAATATATAAATATAATAACTGAGTGGTTTGGGATCGATTTCAAAGGGTGAGTCAAATGTAATCTGTACTTGAACGGGTTATTTTCGGCTTTTTAGTTTTACTGAAGTCGGTTCTTTTTTTTGTTAAAAATTTTTTTTTCTATAATTCTCGGCAGATATTTGTGACCTATTAATCCTTTTTTCATCTCATATTAGTGTTCTATTAACTTCGGAAAGTGCATACGAATTATACCTATATATTCTTACTTACTGGGGATCTTATTGGTACGAGATTTCCATCATCACCGACATAGAATTGGGGCTGTTGTGTGGCTTGCCGCAACCCTTGATAGCCATGTTCAAGCTCAGTGTATGACATTACCTACATTCATAAGTTAGAATAGAAAATATACTATTGAATAAATATTTCAATTAAACATACAAAACAAATACATTTAAATCAAGAGGTAAAATTGATTTTATAAAGGTAAAAATATTTTGTAATCGGCAGCTGGCAGACAGCAGCTGACGTCACGTTCACGTCAATCGTTGATCGCGTTCCGTTTCTATACTTTGATACTTCTATTAGGTTCGGAAATCGGATAGCATGGTGTATAATTAACACATTTGTTACTTGAAATAAAAAATAAGTTATTAGTTTTATAAAAAAATCTAAAATAATAACTATGTTTAACGAGAATTTATTAAAAAGATCATTATTAAATAATGAAAAAAATACAATATTCCGATTCCGACTGTTACGTTACGTCAAACATAAAGTAAACAAACGTCAACGTCACTACTAATCAAAATAAGTCACGACACGTTTTCTTTGTTATTTATCGCGTCGAACTCATATTTTATAAAGTAAATATGTTGCAAGAAATACACACTGAGACAACTATCACTGCTAAAGCATTTTGGCAGTCAGTGGACATCCTAATTACAAAGTCACATGTTGTGAATAAAAGAGTATGGGGCAGCAAATTGTTACACAGATCCAATTGCAAACCGATAATTTCTCAATGGTGTTTACCTGAACAGTGTGCAAAATTAGATACAACTGAAACTGTAGACTCGTATATAGATAATATTCGTAAAATTCTACTACTCGAGTGCTGTGATAAACCTGATTCTAATGATACTGTTCATATTATGCTGTCAGAATTACTTCCAAAGAATTATACTGACAATCACGCAATCCAACTAATTTGCCTGGTAAAATGCAACAGTGAAGTCGCATTTTACGATGTCACGCCAGAAAAAGAGAATCAGAATGTATGCCCCAATTTTTCTTATTCATTGCAATTGAATAGTAACAAAATTCAACTGAAAGCAAATTGTGGTCAGTGATGGTAATTTCTACAACTTCGTTTTGCGTCTAACGCCTTTAATTTTACCTTCTTAAGACTGAGAGTTAGCAATGCCTTTGAAATTTTGATGTCACATATGAGCCTCCATCTCCACTCACCATTAATTGGCCTGCATGATTCTTTGCCTACTTCAGACCTTAAAAACTTGAACAAATCAAGTCCCTTCGGTATGGTAGCCTGGAAAATATTAAACATCTGTTTTTATTATTTTTAGATTCAAGCTCGAAATCATTCCAATGGCTAGTAGGCACAGTTCTGCCCCAGTTCATAAAGTGGGGACAAGAATGTGTCAGTCTAAAAGCCAACACACTTTGTAACCAAACCCTGGCCATGGTGTCCACTGACCAATACTACAGGAGATATAATGACCTGAAAATAAAATATGGAAAAGAGATGGTTAAGGTATAATCATTTTATGTGTATTTATGATTATTAACTCGATCAATCAATAACTTCCTAGATTCTGTTATTTTGTTAATTCATTTCTAGTCACTTTATTGTTTGTTTTACCATTTTCAGATATGGCCTGAATGTACAGATCCTAGTAAGTTTGTGTATGAAGACGTGGCTATAGCCACGTACTTACTTCTAATCTGGGAAGAGCAGAGGGCACTGCAAGGGTCAAATAACCTGCAAAGCTTTGTGGATTTGGGATGTGGAAATGGCCTACTGGTATACATTTTATCAAAGGAAGGGCATCCTGGAGTAGGTATTGATGTTAGAAAGAGACAAATATGGGCCATGTTTGGTGCTGATGTGAAATTAGAAGTAAGTGTAAAAGTTATGTTATGATTTTGCACACCCAACTGCCACAGTGAACTTGAGATTTATTTTAAACTTCAGATAATATTTTTATTAATTGTACACAAAGAGTTGCGTGTCACAGTTGTGCTAGGGGAGCTGATCAAGTTTCATACCAAGATATGCTGGTGAAAGTATTAGTATGATTAACAAACATATGAAACTTTAATTTTCCAGGAAAAGACGGTAACACCATCTGATACCCACCTCTTTCCTGATACAGATTGGGTAATAGGTAACCACTCAGATGAGCTGACACCTTGGATTCCAGTTATAGCAGCAAGAAGCTCTTACAAATGCAACTTCTTCCTGCTTCCATGTTGTGCCTACAACTTTGATGGTAGTAAACACCAAAGGCAGAATTCATCAAAAAGTCAATATACAGAGTATTTAGAATATATAAAACAACTATGTGAAGATGTTGGCTTTAGAACTGATATTGACAGGCTAAAAATACCCAGCACTAAGAGAATCTGTCTTCTTGGCCGAGGAAGAACTTATGAAGAAAAGGTATTTGAAGAAAAATGTAATGACATAAAAAATCTAATTACTGGGAAGGAACAGACTAAAAACGAAAATGTTTGGATTGATGAATTCAAACCTAGAGATCCTGTTGAAAAGGTTAAAAATTGCACTCAAATAGATAAAAACTTGATCCAATCAATTGTTAAATGTATAACTGACTATCTACTTGAGGGATGTAGTTTATCTGTTACTTGGAGCCCTGGCAAAACTGCAGAAATTAATGAGGTAGTGCAATTGATCCCCCAAGATCAACTGAAAGCTTTAAAGTCTGAGTGTGGGGGCTTACAAACATTATTGAAGAACAACCACCACATATTCAAGGTACAAAGTGGTAAAGTCCAGCTAAGATATCCTAAAACAGTTGAAGAAGTGAAGAAGGACAGTCAGTACAAGAAAAATAAAGCCAAATCTGGAAACATCAGAATTCAATGTCGGCCATGTTGGTTTTATAATAACCATCCACAAGGATGTCCATTATCAGATGAAAAATGCAGTTTTTTACATTCTAGAAGCTGACATCTATTCAATACCTACTATTTAATGACATTGTGGGCTGGGCAAATCAAACAATTAAGCAGTACAAAATTAATTTATTAAGTGACCCCCCCACAACTATAAACAACAATAAAATAACAGAAATAAACATAAATTATATATCCCCAGTATAAAAATATTTTCCTTTACCATTTCAATTAACAACCCCAATTTTTTATCAACTACTATTTCAGCCATTTTTATAAAATTAATCTTGACTAACTTTACAAAGGTATTATTTAAATGCACAATTATATTAACTTGGAATTAAATTATGAAATATCAAAGAGCTTTTGATGTCTTTTTATAATTGCTTATTACATTGGTCTACATGGCAGTATTTTTCTTAATAGTAAATAATTTACACTGTGACTTACTAAAATTGTATTAGGCACTAGAATTTGCCCATGATTTACATCTGCATGGGTGAAAAAAATCTTTTATCAATAATTTTGATATTTGGCCAAGCGTCTTGTCTTATCTCATTCTTATCAAGAGTGGAATCAGTATCTGGCTGAAACTCTTAAATATTTTCTGCATTGTGATTTTTAAAACAGATAAGTACCTTCACTTATTCAATGTCAAAGAATTTATTCAGTTCGCTTAGATTTCTGTCATCTACAAATTTGGCCACATCATGTTCTCCCATAAAGGAGCACACCATTCTTAGTGTTGTCCAAATTGTGGATGAACTGACATCTCCTGAGTGAGACTCGGGGAACATGCTCTTAGCTTTATATTGTTGATTCAATGCTACTAGGAAATGTTCTGCTGCTTGTTTGTGTGCTCCTAAATTCATACAAGTAATGCCTACATTGTATCTTGCTCTGATAAACCCCGGTTCTAAGTTCAAGGCCTCATGATAGGCTTCAACTGCCTCTTCAGATCTCTCACTATTTGCCAGTGTTGCCCCAAGTCTGTTCCAAAGTTTTGAGTCAGTATTGGCAACCATTAGAGCTGCCTTGAAGCAATCTACAGCCTTGTCATATTCTTGACTGATGTTGAACACTACTCCAAGGGCATTTTGAACATCAGGGTCTATCTGGGTGGGATTCAGTTGGGCAGCTCTGAGATATAATGATTTTACATGAGCTTCCAACTCTTTCAAATCTAACTTCTTCGGTTCAATATCCTGTGGTAGCAAATCACTGTACTTAGGGCTAGCTCTTAACCAATCAATTAATGACATAAATGCATATTTAGGCATGTTTTCATTAGTATAAGCAGCTGCAAGTGTGATGTATGCTTCTAATTGCCTAGGGTCTATCTGTAGGGATTTCTTTAGTGCTGTTATAGCTAAAGGATCTTGTTCATTTTCAGCCTGAGTGGTTCCCAACAAGAACCATGCCTCTGCTGAGTCAGGTTGTTGCTGAGCAGCAGCCTCAAAACACAACACAGCTCCTGGAATATCACCCATTTTTAATTTCTCCTTTCCTATATCTAGAGCAGTTTTATTTTCCAGCATTACATTCCCTTCAGTAAATGTATAATCCTCAGCTATACCATTAGCAGCTTCAGAGTTCCAATAGTCTGAGACATCACTCAACTTAGCCCATTCATCTTTGTACTTTTCTGCCATTTCATCCAATATTTCATCTCTAGTCTTCTTTTGACTAGTCTCTGCTGACTCACCAAAGTTGAGTTCCCCAGCACTTATCCGTTTCATAAAAGACATGAATTGATTATATGCCAGTTCATCATCATTTTTCACATTATCTACATACTCTTGTGCTTTTGCTCTAACATCACTATTTTCAGATTTCTGAAGATCAGATTCATTCATGTATTCTATCTGTATATTTGAATTGTGTTGATGCTGCAACAAAGGCTGTTGAGGCATGTAAAATGGCCTGAGCATGTGCTGCGGAGGGATGAATGAAGAAGAGGGACCGGCCATCCATGGAGCGGGCACCTGTGACCTATTTTCCACTAAACCTGGTCTGACTGTAGGCTTGTTTTGTTGAGCTCCAACTTTTCCTACCTCTGGAATGTTATTAAGTAGAGCATTCATGTTAAAAGTTGTTGGCATTTGAGAGTTTTGAGCCATGAATTCGTTGACAAACCTGTCTGACTGAGACAACGGTTGTGCGATGGCTGCATCTCGGGAGACGATATTGGATAACTGAACAAGAGAATTGTTGCCTCCACAATCTCCTCCAACAAGCTTATTCAGAGACATTTTCAATAACAAGTGTTCACAAATGTATCACAGGTCACTATTATATTGTTCTGAACACAGAAACTGTTTAACCGAATTTTAATATTATGAGATAGTTTTCGACTAACTCGGTGTTGAATAAATTTATTTAAATTAATTGTCTTTATCTAAAGACCAAAGTGCATGCGTATGCCATTTGTTATTAAAAAATTGTTCTTTATGTCAGTTCAGCTGATATATGTCAATTAAATGAAGTTTTGAATGGTTTTTTACCTTGCTCGAATAGTATACAAACTATGGATTACGTTCCATTTTACTGTGCTATCTTTCTAATTCGCCTGTCAATGTTGGCGAATATGATTCCGACTACGAAATAGTTCTGTTTAAATAAATGAAATTACGTTGTACGTTGTATATACGGACTTATTTTATCATGGATTTGGAATTTGGATTGCTTTCCAATCCAAGGTTCCTGCTGTCATAATTATTTGAAATAACATTGTGTTAATAAAGTGTAATAGATTTTATGACACAAATATACTAAGGTGAATTTAATAAAGTAT
Organism: Apotomis turbidana; assembly: GCA_905147355.2. NCBI lineage: Eukaryota > Metazoa > Arthropoda > Insecta > Lepidoptera > Tortricidae > Apotomis > Apotomis turbidana. The sequence continues at coordinate 7,334,515 of LR990288.1, forward strand.
CAAATACATCCACTACGCCGTTAACGTTCCTACAATTTATGACGAAATTTATATAAACATTATGTAATGAAATGTTTTACAGGTTATGTTCTTGCGGCTTACAATTATAACAAACTCGAAAGTTTGTTATTCATTGTTTCTTTAATAATGGCACCAAACACCAACGATGAACGTGCAGCAAACGAAGAAACATCTAATAACCCAACTGACACAGAAACAGACAAGTGGTATGTAAGTATTCATTTATTCTTCTATACTCACCCTAGGTTATTTACTTTCTGAATTAGTAAGGTTTTTCGGTATAGCCTAGTTCCTGGGCTATGACTTGATAGGTTAAATAATTTAACACACAATTATTGTTCTCTATCCTTGTAAAAGCAAGTATCCTAAATATAATTTGAATTGATATAAAACATTCAGTTGATTGAATGAATGAGGCAAAGTGCCAAAATACTACTGCAAATATTTTATATATAGTGTCCGGCCGAAGTTTCGGTTTCGGTTTCGGCCAGTTTCGGCCTAAAAATCATGTTTCGGCCAAAGGTTCGGTTTCGGCCAAAAAACAGCCGAACCTTTCGGCCGCGCCGAAACTTATTACGTCGAACTTTCAAGTCGCGTCGGCTAACGGCAGTAGCGCTTAGAACGGCTGGCAATATGGCGTCTATCTGCAATTTACAGCTCACTGCCTCTTTTTACTATTTAGAATACTTTAGTTTAGACCCAGTGTAACTATTAGGGTTAATAATGTCACTATTAGGGAAAATTACTGTTATAAATAGATACAAAATTGCGTTCATACGTGGCCCAACTCGTTATATGTGTTTGGATTGCCGTTCCAACATCTTAAGATGAGACGATCTTTGAATCTATATAGCCGCGTCCACACTGGGCGAGCCGCCTCGCGCGGCAATTGCCGCGCGCGGCGGCGCGCTCTGTGTGTACGCGCCTCGCCCGCACGCTTTGCCTCGGCCGAGCGCTGCCGCGGCCGAGCCGCGCGCTGTCGGTTTTTGTCCGTGCTCAAAGGTGCCTCGGTCGTTTGCCGCGCGCAGTGTGGACGTACACGTGTTTGCTTCGGTCAAATTATGACAGATAAAACAAAATGGCGTGCGACACTTACGTATTACGCGAAACGGAATAACCGTAACTAAATATTATGTGCTATTTGATTGTTTTAAACATAAAAAAAAATTGAATTAGCTTTTTTTTGGAAAATTCTTTGTATGAACGTAGCAACAAGTCAAAAATCAAAAGCTGATTGCGTGCGGCGGCGCCATATTGTTTTATCTGTCAAATGGGCGAACAAGACGGCTCGGGCTTGCCGCGCGCGGCATTCGGTGAGCGTAATTTCATCCAATGCCCGAGGCATGCGCCGAATGCCGCGCGCGGCAATTGCCTCGCGAGGCCGCTCGCCCTGTGTGGACCCGGCTTATAGCAATTTTTTTAAATGTGGTGTTAAATTACCTTCATTAAAAAAAAACTAAAAACGTTGTTCCGAAGTAAATATTATAGTAGATTGTTCAACAAGGGACTAAAACAAGCCATAATGACACGAGATGTTTTAGCCACCCGAGCTAAGCGAGGGTGGCTAATAGTTCGAGTGTCATTATAGCAGTTCCAATCTAGAATACATGATGAATGCATTAAACGTTGAGAGCAAAAGGATGGGCCTAGAAATGAACTACAGCAAAACTAAAATCATGACAAATAGCATCAAAAAACCTATACTTATAGATAAGGAAAATATAGAGTACGTCGACCAATATGTGTATTTGGGAAAACAAATAAGTTTCAACCCAAAATCAAACGAACTGGAAATAGAAAGAAGAATTAAAAACACTTGGAATAAGTACTGGAGTTTAAAAGAAACCCTAAAAAGCAACCTTCCCCTCAATCTCAAAAAGAAAGTCATGGATATGTGTTTACTTCCCACGATGAACTATGCATGCCAAACTTGGAAACTCACATCGAAGGCAAAACGTATGATTGTGACATGCCAAAGAGGAATGGAGCGGAGTCTTCTAAAACTAAGAAAAATAAATAAGATCAACCACTCCATTATTAGGAATAAAACTAAAGTAATAGATGCTCTTAACCACGCACAGAGACAAATGGAGGTGGGCTGGCCATGTAGCCAGACTCCAAGACGAAAGGTGGACCTTCCTTACAACATCCTGGAAAGGTCCGGCAGGTGGCAGAAAAAAGGGTAGGCCATTGACACGCTGGGCAGATGATATTGTCCAGTTAGCAGGTCCTAACTGGATATGGAGGGCACAGGACAGAAATGTATGGAGATCTCTAGAGGAGGCCTTTACCTTATAGAAGGTTCTAGTGTGGTGTTAAAAAAATAAAAATTAATAGTAAAATATCAACTTTAGTCAATCACGAAAAAATGTCACTGTACAGCATTTATTGTCTAAATTTGTAAATTTGTTTCTCACCATACTCAGAAATAAAGGCTTTTTTATTTATTTTTATTTTATTTATTTATGGTTGTTTAGTCTCGCGTTAAACACTCTACTTTTCACTTTGAATGCGAGGAAAATAAACGACGTTCAATATAAAATTACGATATTTATTATAACAAAGTTTCTTACAATTACGTAGTACAGCCGTTAATCTAACCTCAGAAAAATTGAAAGGGCAATTTGTACAATTCTTTACATTTAAATGTATGGTATTCCCCTGTAAACTAAGCTGGGTCGGCGTGGTTTGCAATTGAGAAGTATGTTCAATATTTTCACTCGAAGTCGAAGTAAAAGTTGGAGAGAATGGAGAGTAGGTATAGTAGAGACGTAGACCTTTTCTCAAAAAGGTTGCCGATGGTCATTTCATTAGGCTCATTGTCATCCCGCGATGTTGATGGGCGTGGGTCAAATGTTGGTTGTGATTTCTGCTTTGAGGATATTTTAATTCCTTCAGTATAGTATAGCCTACGATAGATATTATATTTATTTTGGATTGACTCCTCTATATAGCCTTCAGATTTATTCTTCTTCATTGGAAGATGATGATTACATATTTTGTCCGTAATTTATAGTGACACAATTAATTGGTCTAATTGGTGATTACAATTCAAGGTTAATACAAGTAATGGACATCTACTCATTCAAAATTGTAATAGAAAAAAAATTGTTCTGTGGTTTTTTCTTTTTTTTATAAAGTGACGCTTTAAATGCTTGCATATTTAGCCAACAGATTCAAACTTGGAAACTATTTAATTTAAGACTAATATGAACTTATGGACCATGCATTATAAAATTACATTCGTATTCGTAATAATTAATCGTGTTTCATGAAATATTTTTTTATTTTTATATTTTTGAGCAGTTGTAATTTTGAGGTTACTTTCACGCACCAAAAAGTTTGTAATACCTATCACTGAAAATGGCCATAAACCTCCATTCACAAACGTCGTGATTGGCTGTTTAGGGGTTTCCAAAGTAAATTAAAACAATTTTACTTTAGTCCCTAGAGATTAATAAGGAGCTTTAGTCCCGATATGCAGAGACTAAAGTAACATTTTAAGAGCATGAGAAGTGAAAAATAAATTGTGAAATTTCCAATGATTTCGCTTGCGGATCGAGGCACTATAATAAAATAAGTTTTTGTTCCGAATTTAAAGACAATTTGAGGACGTTTAGAGGTGGAGCAACATAATCAATTTTACAAAAATCATTAAATTTGTAATAGTTCTCATCTCAAGTACTGATTTTATATTATTAAGCTGTTTATCATAAAAATCAAGTCCTGGACATAAAGAGTGTTAGCTGTAGAGAAGTTTACCTGTAAATAATTAATCTATTATTCATATCTTCCTTACTTCATGCTCTCAGCAGATGTTGAGATATAATCGCAAGATATATATTTTTTTAATTTATGATTATGAAACATGTAAAGTTTTGTTTTTTTAATGTGGGTACACCAGAATTTTTATTAAAACTATTAATACAAAGATCAAAGCTTAAAGACAAATTTAAAAAGGAGATACCTGGTGGAAGAGACCGGGTATTGAACCCGGTACCTCCGGATTACCGGTACAGCGCGTTAACTACTTCGCTACCCTAGCTCCTATATTTATCTAGCTTATATTTTTTTTTGTTATAAAAATTAATTTACTAGGAGCTTTACCTAAAATTAAATTTCTCGTAAGTGACTTCTTTTTATGTCTAATAAGTTTTTATTTTAATATTTAACATCCCACGGAGGGTGAAATCCGTATTTTAATAATGCTCAAGAATTAAGGTATTTCCTTTAAATTCGCTATATGTTTAACAATGTTCAAATTTCAATTCGATAAGAGAAACCTGTAATATTAGGCATAGGCCAGTGAGATGTTTCATTACGCATATACATACTCGTATATGAAAAAAACAGCCCACTTATATTTTATCCAACGTTTTAATCGCGTTTATAAAAGGTTCGGTTTCGGTTTCGGCCGAAACTATAATCAAAGCCGAACCTTCTGTTTCGGTTTCGGCAAAAAATCATGTTTCGGTCGGTCACTATTTATATATGTACCTGTTGTAGGCTATAATCAACACCTATTGTATTTGTGCTGTACCCTTGTGAGCACCAAAGATGGCAAATCACATTGGTGGAAAGCTATAACCTAGGCGCCACAACATCATTTGATACTACACATTGCCATACTATCTGTTGCCAGGTTGGCATCTGGGACACAGTTCTCCATCAATGAACTAGCCGGTCAAGAGGTTAAGGAGCTTGACACACTGAAACATAGGGGACACAAATACTTAATTTGGGTACCCCTTATCTTGCACAGTCTCTATTGTCCGAAATACACTTCGTATAATCGTTTTCACACAATCACTTTTAGCCGAATGATACCATCGCATAATTATATACGAGGGTGAATTGAAAAGTTTTGAGCCTAACCTTTAAAATAAAGACTTGGGTTTTTATATCAATTTTATTTCTCTACATAGTCTCCAAAACGATCTATACACTTTTGCCACCTTGCTTCCAACTTCATTATTCCTTGTAAAAAAAATGAATCTTCAAGGTGATTGAAATATTCAGTCGCAGCTTCTTGCACCTCAATATCTGTCGAAAATTTCCGTCCTGCCAAGTGTTTTTTTAGGTTCGGGAAAAGATGATAATCAGAAGGGGCCAAGTCCGGCGAATAGGGTGGATGCGGCAACAATTCAAACCCACAGTTATGTATTTGTGCGATAGATTTCGCTGCAGTATGGACAGGAGCATTGTCTTGGTGGAACAACACTTTTTTAGAAATCATACCAGGTCTTTTTATTTTAATTTCTTCATGCAGACGTTTGAGGATGCAATAGTAATCAGCATTTATGGTTTTACCCTTTTCAAGATAATCAACCATGATGACCCCTTTGCAATCCCAAAAAACTGAAGCCATTACCTTCTTCGCTGATAAAATGGCCTTAGCTTTTTTAGGAGGTGGAGACCCTGACCTTTTCCATTGTTTGGATTGCACTTTTGACTCCGGTGTATTGTGGTGGACCCAAGTCTCGTCCATAGTTATAAAACGACGAAGAAAATCTTGTGGGTCGCATTGAAACAGACCCAAACAATCCTGTGATACTGTATGGCGGGTGCGTTTATTTTCAGCTGAAAGCAGTCTAGGTACCCATCTTGCAGAAACCTTAGAAAAACCTAGATCCTTAGTGATTATGTTTTGCGCTCGCTCATAGGAAATACCAATTGTCTCCGCTATCTCTGCAACTTTCAACCGCCTGTCATTCATAATCATATCTAGTATTTTATTGATATTTTCATCTGTAGAAGCCGTTATTGGTCTGCCACACCTAGGTTCATCTTCAACTGCTTCTCTGCCGCGTTTGAAATCTGCTACCCATCGTTTTACAGTGGCATATGATGGAGCGGATTCACCTAAAGTCTGGCACATGTCTTCAAAGATTTGCTTTGGCGTTAAGCCCTTTTTTTGTAAGTATTTTATTACAGAACGGTGCTCAATTTTATCCATTCTAAAGAAAATCGCGAACCTCTTATAGTAATTCTATCACAAAATTTGCAATTGTGACAGAAGAAAAACAAAAGATAGTGCATTATGATAAAAAAATATGCAAGTCTTACGTGCCAGTATTATTTTTTCTTTTAATTTCATTATCAACCTCAGGCTCAAAACTTTTCAATTCGCCCTCGTACTTACCACAATTGTTATGTTGCATAATATTCATTTGGCACAAATTTGAATAGCAGAATTCTAATATCGCCAACATTTATTTCGCAGAATTTTATGTAGTTAGGGGGAAGTCCCCTAACGCCGGACGGCACCTAACGCCGGACACTCAAACTATCTCGGCAACTAGCAACGCGAGCGAATTAAGGACAAGTGGAAGGGGCGCGGGGTACTTAATTTGGGTACCCCTTATCTTGCACAGTCTCTATTGTCCGAAATACACTTCGTATAATCGTTTTCACACAATCACTTTTAGCCGAATGATACCATCGCATAATTATATACGAGGGTGAATTGAAAAGTTTTGAGCCTAACCTTTAAAATAAAGACTTGGGTTTTTATATCAATTTTATTTCTCTACATAGTCTCCAAAACGATCTATACACTTTTGCCACCTTGCTTCCAACTTCATTATTCCTTGTAAAAAAAATGAATCTTCAAGGTGATTGAAATATTCAGTCGCAGCTTCTTGCACCTCAATATCTGTCGAAAATTTCCGTCCTGCCAAGTGTTTTTTTAGGTTCGGGAAAAGATGATAATCAGAAGGGGCCAAGTCCGGCGAATAGGGTGGATGCGGCAACAATTCAAACCCACAGTTATGTATTTGTGCGATAGATTTCGCTGCAGTATGGACAGGAGCATTGTCTTGGTGGAACAACACTTTTTTAGAAATCATACCAGGTCTTTTTATTTTAATTTCTTCATGCAGACGTTTGAGGATGCAATAGTAATCAGCATTTATGGTTTTACCCTTTTCAAGATAATCAACCATGATGACCCCTTTGCAATCCCAAAAAACTGAAGCCATTACCTTCTTCGCTGATAAAATGGCCTTAGCTTTTTTAGGAGGTGGAGACCCTGACCTTTTCCATTGTTTGGATTGCACTTTTGACTCCGGTGTATTGTGGTGGACCCAAGTCTCGTCCATAGTTATAAAACGACGAAGAAAATCTTGTGGGTCGCATTGAAACAGACCCAAACAATCCTGTGATACTGTATGGCGGGTGCGTTTATTTTCAGCTGAAAGCAGTCTAGGTACCCATCTTGCAGAAACCTTAGAAAAACCTAGATCCTTAGTGATTATGTTTTGCGCTCGCTCATAGGAAATACCAATTGTCTCCGCTATCTCTGCAACTTTCAACCGCCTGTCATTCATAATCATATCTAGTATTTTATTGATATTTTCATCTGTAGAAGCCGTTATTGGTCTGCCACACCTAGGTTCATCTTCAACTGCTTCTCTGCCGCGTTTGAAATCTGCTACCCATCGTTTTACAGTGGCATATGATGGAGCGGATTCACCTAAAGTCTGGCACATGTCTTCAAAGATTTGCTTTGGCGTTAAGCCCTTTTTTTGTAAGTATTTTATTACAGAACGGTGCTCAATTTTATCCATTCTAAAGAAAATCGCGAACCTCTTATAGTAATTCTATCACAAAATTTGCAATTGTGACAGAAGAAAAACAAAAGATAGTGCATTATGATAAAAAAATATGCAAGTCTTACGTGCCAGTATTATTTTTTCTTTTAATTTCATTATCAACCTCAGGCTCAAAACTTTTCAATTCGCCCTCGTACTTACCACAATTGTTATGTTGCATAATATTCATTTGGCACAAATTTGAATAGCAGAATTCTAATATCGCCAACATTTATTTCGCAGAATTTTATGTAGTTAGGGGGAAGTCCCCTAACGCCGGACGGCACCTAACGCCGGACACTCAAACTATCTCGGCAACTAGCAACGCGAGCGAATTAAGGACAAGTGGAAGGGGCGCGGGGTACCCCGCGCCCCTTCCACTTGCCGAGTTGCCGAGATAGTTCGAGTGTCCGGCGTTAGGTGCCGTCCGGCGTTAGGTGCCGTCCGGCGTTAGGTGCCGTCCGGCGTTAGGGGACTTCCCCCTATTTTTTTATTAAAGCAGTAACGTCTGCTAACGTAAACTAAATGTTTACAAATGAAGCGAAAATTGAAAAATTTAATCCTGTCCGAATCATTAAAAAAATTTCAATTTTCGCTTCATTTGTAAACATTTAATTTTATGTAGCACAATATAAGTTCCGCCAAATTTATTGCAGCATAATTGTACCATAGCATTCCAACTGGTAACACCCAAATACTCCGAAATATTTTATTCCGATTTTGCTTATTTCGATTTTCAAAACTCCGAATTTCATTATTGAAATAAAATTCCGTTAAAAACCACTAAATTTAATATTCCGAATTTGAAGAGTACGAGTTTTTTTATTTTCGAGAATTATAACATCGAAGAGTAAAAAGCCCGATTTGGCTCCAGCCCAAAAAACAGCATACCGATTTTGAATTTTCCGAAATTCCATAGCTTTTTCAGAATTTTGACATTCATCGCTATTTTCACTTTTAAAAGTGATCGGATTTTTGTTAGGTTGAACTGCGACCCTAACGAGCAAGCGAAGCGAGCGAGCCGCGCAGGTCCGCCTTGGTTTACGATTCCTAACATTACCAATTTCACCTTAAGGCAGGTCCGACTTGGCTCAGGTTAGGTACGACGACGAGCGAAGCGAGGAGGAGTGTTAGGTTAAACTACGACCCTAATGAGTGAGCGAAGCGAGCGAGCCACGCAGGTCCAAATTTGCTCAGATTAGGTAGGTATTTTGATGTTTCGTATTAATATTGAGTCGGACTTTTAATTTTTCGGTGTAATAATGCAAACGGAATATTATGCCATATAAATTTCGGCGACACAATTATACGTCCATAGGATTATTGTTCTAGTCAACATTATGCTAATGTACTATTCTGCCAAAGAAACGTGTGCGAACTGCGAAATGATAGTATGCCAAGAAATTTAGGCAAAAATCAATTGTGCAAAATGATGATTGTACCAATGGTTGCTATGCGAAACGAAAATATGCCAATCAATTTTGTGCAACACATTAGTAACCCACTTAATTTTTCTAGATAAGAGACTGCGAAATCTACAAAGATGAATATGATGAATGTACAAGCTTCCGTGGCCGGTTTCACCAGTATTTCATTTTCGGCGAGACCCTTAATTGCAACCAGTGGAAGAAGGACTATGATAACTGCTGCAAGTGGGAATCGGACAATGATGAGAAAGCAGCCGTGAGTGATTTTTCTGTTTTCTACTCTCTTATTGCCTTAAAAAAAATTAATAACATTATTAGATCAAGTCTTATGTGTGCTGGAACTCCCGAGCAGATAATGGTTATGGTCCGCCAAGCTTTTATGACTTGTCTACTAGATAATCATGGTATACATACATAAATATCAAATCATATTCATGCAAATCCCAATGTATTTTGGCCTGGGACTCCATACCCAAAACATATTTGTAGCCCTTATCAAAGACTATATACCCCCTAGACATATGTTCTCATACAAAAAAACGTAACTCTGAAAAAGCTCAAAATTCGGTATAAAAACTAGATGGCGCTGCTTCGTAGCCTGGAAGTGACAAAAATGTTATTTTTCACCAACATTTTTAAGTGATTTTTGATTTTTTGAAATCAAACGCATTACTGCTTTATTTTAATACGATAATATAACTTAAATACACAATTTTTAAGGATTATATTTTTTACTCTTCAACAACGTGGTTTGATCGTATTAAAATAGATGGCACTACCTCTGGATAGCTCAAGGTTGCTTGCGGGCTCGCCAATTTTTGCTACACAAAATAGCTAGATGGCGTTGGTGCACTGATGTAATGGACAAAATAAGTTACGCCCGAATTGTCATGCGACATTTCCCACTAACAAACAGTCAGTAACGTAATATTTGTTAGATAAGTTTTGTACAGTCAAGGAATTTCATTTCCTACCCATTTCGTTACAATGTCGTTAGACATTCGCAATGCATTAAGGTCGAAAATTATATTTCAATAATAGTATTGAAATGTCAATATTATTATTTGTCACTTCATTTTACAAAAACCTCCTCGCGAAAGGTTATCATTTGCTTTTAATTTCTAATTAGGAACATATGTCAGTGTCAATCGAAAAAATCGCAAAATAATTTTCAGCAACGTTATTAATATGAAAAATAAAATGCTTGCCGCTAACCGTGAACTATTAAAAGATAATGATAATGACTGAAAACAATGAAGAGCTCAAAGAGTGGAGTTACACCAGGAAGGAATACGGATTTATTATGAGATCACGCGTCGGCTCAATGCTAGCAGGGACACAGTTTGACGTTGGGTACGGCGATATAATGCTGAAGGAAACCTTATTGATCTACTGCAAAGCAAAGTAACCATTGCATCGTCCGTTTGCCATGGCCCAAGACCAACGCCGACGACAAAACGGCTTTACGCCAACGGGACGATTTGCGGAAATGTTTGACATTTACCCTAGAACAATTAGGAATTGCCTACATGCAGGCGGCCTGCGAAAATATATTCGTTCGTTTTGTTTTTGTTAAAAGTAATATAAAAAAAACGTATATAAAATTGTGGTTTTATTGAATTATCACTGTCGTTAGTTCTGTTAGTTTTTGTATAGATAAATTTCGGGTGCCTGTCGTATCGCATAACGTTTTTTGTCCTAAAAATGTTTGGCCGAGAAAGTTTGGCATACTGTTGAATGGCATACTACTCGTTTGTCCTAATAATTTTTGCGCATACTCTCTTAAAGTCCTAAATCAAGTTTGTCCTAATATTGATAACTAAAATCTAATTACCTAAAGCATAATATTCCTAACATGATTTGCCCTAAGAATTATTTTGCCTATTATCAAATTGGCTAAAATTACAGCACCTAAACTAAACTATGGTAGGCGTGAAGTCAGAATCGTTACGTATTCTACCTTCAGGCAGGTCAGATTTTGGTTAGGATAGGTACGACGACGAGCGAAGCGAGGAGGAGTGTTAGCTAGAACTGTGACCCTTTTAAAACTCTGCTTGCTAAAAATCATCAAGATGTATGCTTAATGACATGTAGTCAAAACACATAACAAAACTGAACTTTGTAAGGGTAAAGAGGGAAAAAATAAAACTCATTGATTTCATTTTACTTTATACTTAAAAATAATAATTAAAATCAATCTACAAAAACACAACTTCCATTATTCGGTATAATTGGAATACGTGGTATAAGTACACTTTGTTCCTTGGCTTCTCCCGTTAAAATGGTTAAAATCGTGCCCTTTACGATGTGCCTACTTCCCGAATTAGGTGCATAATTGACAGACAATTCGGGCATTGTCGTGTATCCGAGTCTAAGATCTGAGTAATACAAAAACTTTATGCTCTAATACTGTACTCGGCGGTAAATAATTATTTCCCATCGGTCTTTAGAAAGAGACAATTCAACAATTGGCTGTTTACGACGATTTCCTAACACTGGTGACCGTCCATCAATCATCGTTTAAAATTAAGAGGAACGAACGTATTTCACGTTTATAATATTATTAGGATTATTTATATAATGTTGATTATCCTATCTTTGCATACTCAGTTATTACTTTATTTTTATTCACTTACCAAGCGGGGGTACATAGTCAAAGCTCGTACTATTTTCAGATGATGTGCGTATCGAAACGTGATACCTACCTGAAGGGCTACTCCGATGTTCGAAATTTTACTGTCGTATAGTGCTATTCCATTCACTAAAATATTCTTTGACAGATGATCGAGAAGGATGGCGCAATTCGACAGTCAAATTTTGAACATCGGGGTAGCCCTTCTGGCATCACTGGTTTGACATGTCTTGCCAGATGGGTGTGTGATGTCGTCAAATCAAATGTCATTGTTTCAAATTTGTAAAATTGTATGTATTTTATTCTTGAAATTACGCGCTTAATTGAATTTTGCGGTTACGTGTTTCCATATCAGAATTTATTGTTTTTTTACAAAGAATAGTTTGGTATGCGTTTCGTGAAGGTCTATCGTAGGCCCAGACAAAATTATTATTATATTGATTAGTTTACGTCAAAACGATGACATTTGTGTATGTTTAAATAAAACATACACAAATAGTGAAATGAGACGAAACGGAACGTAGTAAACAAACGTCGCACCTAACGTCATCTATTCACTTTTTACTGTATCACTTGGAAGTTTGAATGTCGTTGAACGCTTGACGACTGTGTTACTTCACGCTTGCGCGTACCGTACAGTAGAAATTGAAAAATGTCGACTTTTGAATGAATTGATACCCTTAGCGGCATCTAGCGATGTAGAACGATAGTAACAAACGGAGTACGGTGCGTAGTATGAAGAATATCGGTCTAGGGGGTATATAGTCTTTGCCCTTATAAAAAAGCATTGAGTATGGCTGGTCTCCAGATTAAGGAATTCCAATATGACATACCTATTGCCCCGTTGGGCAACAACATAGAACAACAACATGGCATTGAGGTTTCAGAGTAAATGTTCAAAACCAGGATTTTTCTAAAACTAGTTTGTATTTTTATCAATTAACTAAATTTGTTAAGTTAAATTTAAACATCTGGAGCGAATTGATGATATCCTTGGAGACTTTATGAAATTAGGACATTATGCCTCGTCAATAAAACCTTAATTACATTTCATATTGCACCTTTTCCAATTTAGTAACATTCATAATTAATACCATTCATCAATCACAGTTTGCGCCATCTAGACAGGCCCGAACTTAGAGGGCCAGGCACTTGGCATTTGGGGCCCCTCCCCTATCTCAACCTCCCCTAAGCCCGGGCCTTGTGAGCCTAGGGGCAGGGGTAAATACGGCACTGCATCAATATCAATAGATGGCTATAATATAGTGTAGGCATTGGCATTTCTGCGGTCCTCTTGACCAGAATAGTCGATAGTACGGTCAGCATCAAAAGTAACTAACAATTTTACTACTAGTGTATCTCAAACTGCATACTGAAATTGTCAGCAACTTGTAATTGACTGTAAATCTATTATTGATTGCGATTTTTCCAGAAAGCAGTCATCGAGAGCGAAAAGGCGCGCCGTATGGAAAGACTGAGAGCCCACTACAGAAACGATATTTGGAAGAAGCGAGATGGCCCACCGGCCGACTGGGACAAACCCTTACCCGAGTGGATGCAGAAGCGCCAAGAGAACACGTATTTAGATCACAAAGGAAAGGAGTACAGAGAAGGAACGCTGGGGGAGAAGCCTGGCGGCTGGGGGTGCTCCATCATGTGATGAACGTACAAATTAGTATTAATATTTATGTAATAAATGTAGGTGTTTGAGTTGTTCGTTTTTTGCTTTGTCTTACTTAATTCCTTGAGCTCAAAAGCTGTTACCACCTAACCATAGACAAGAGTTCAATAGGACTGCCCGTGCGTATACAAAATGACGTTTTATTCCACCGGCCTGTAGACGGCGCCACAGTCCTACTGTATTGTGTTTGTGTATGATATGATAAGGTGGCATTGATATATGATGAAGCAATGTGAGACGTTGTGGATAGAATCGGATTCCCACGACTTGCCTATTTTAGAGGGCTTGAGCAAATGAGCACCTTTCCTTATTGTTGTTAGAGCAGCAGCAAGCTAGCTCATCTCCGGTTTTCTCAGATATTATTTTGCCGTCACGTACTGATTATGAATTTTGAACCTAATACGATCCTTGCGAAGACAATTATCATAATACAATGTAACTAAAAAAAAAAATACTCCTTTTTATTGCCGAATGTACTTTCGTACACACACATGAATTGCTCTTCAAGACCATTAAAATGAGCTCTAACATGGCTTTATCTTATGCTGTTCTTAGCAGTTCCTATGCCCACCTTCTATCTCCATCATCCGATTACCTCCAAGATACCAAATTATTGTATTATCACGTGAACTATATATGCAAAGTTAAATTCGATCATCGATACGATTATAGGCTAAAAATGAGTTCTAAGAGAAGAATTGAGTACATTGTTAGTTAGGTTACTTACAAAACGAACTTACAAGTGAAGCTAATTAAAAGAGTGTTAAATTTTTTACTGGAGATTACATATAAAATTCCATTACAAAATGACATCATTAAAAATCAATGGCACGGCTTGACCCAGCAACTGTTTATCTGTCCGATAAGACGTTCATTTATAATTGTTCACAAATAAGATAATACATGAGCTATCGAGTCAAACCTCGGTAAACAATTATTTTGATACGGGCGAGTGTGGAAGAAGCAGTGATGAGCCGTATATTGTGCAGTCGAGTGCTTTCTCTCCGCTTTATCTCAGCTCCGATGGCCCGCAACGCTAGCTACCTGATTGAGGACCCCAAATATTCCTTCTTGAAGGAATTGGGCTTGGACAAGACGAATGTGGGAGTATTCAACGGAAAATGGCAAGCCAATGGACAGGTTGGTACACATTTCTTAAATATTATACTTACTTGTTAATCTTCAGTTATGTAAAATATAGTTTATATAGACATGGAAAAAACTTATAAGGCAAGTACGGTAGCATACAAATTAATAGAATAATTATTAAGTGAAAAGTCCTACGTCGTAAATTTCATAATCGCAGATGATGGAATTTAAATATTTGTTAATACATAACTATGCAATAAAACTATTTGCATGTTATAGAAATATTAATTGCAGATATACCTAAATAAGATTCTAATTTGTGCGGGAAAGTCAATAGGCATGTCTAACAACTAACTAGTAGGTAATTCATAGTTTAGTAGGTAATGGTTACAGGCAGACCAAATATAATTAACACAAAACTCTATTGATTTAGTCTGTTAGCTTATGCTGATAATGTTATCTTTGCATGTTGTATATCATTTAACCTTAGTAAACATGTTTTCAACTCCTTTATTAAATTATACTTAGGTACCTATTGTTTTTATGTAAGTATTATTCTTTATGACATTTTAATAATTTGCTATAAGATGGTCCTTCGAGCCGGATAACTTTAAAAGGATAAACTACTTGACTACAAATTTTCAATTACATTACATATAACCTACTCAACAATTAAATGCAATGGAGATTTCAGCTGTAAATATTAATAATTCGATCCAATATTTCGCAAGATCACATTGCTCTTCCTTTTTGTCCCCTATTGGCAAACTCATGCTATCTTGGAACGGGATACACATTTCATGAAGTCACAGTAGTGATATATGCCACCATTAGCCAGCCGTAAAGAGTCTGACTAGAATATGTACTAATATTACGTAGTTAAATAATACTCCATCATCTATAGCTTTTTTGTCTCATACAAATAAAATTTCAACGATCAGTTTTTTTGGTAATATTTTCATGACTAT
The DNA here is from genome assembly GCA_905147355.2 of Apotomis turbidana. Taxonomy (NCBI): domain Eukaryota; kingdom Metazoa; phylum Arthropoda; class Insecta; order Lepidoptera; family Tortricidae; genus Apotomis; species Apotomis turbidana. Next base: position 7,349,925 of record LR990288.1, read on the forward strand.
GTCTTACTTTAATATAATTTAACCAAACCCCGCAGGTAATCCAATCATACAGCCCGGCCAACGGCAAGATAATAGCCGAGGTGCAAGCTGCCAGCCCGTCCGACTATGAGTCGTGCGCGGCGGCGGCGCAGGCGGCGTGGCACGAGTGGGCCGAGATGCCCGCTCCGGCGCGTGGAGAAATTGTTCGGCAAATTGGAGATGCGCTGAGGGAGAAACTGCAGCCGCTGGGGCAGCTTGTGTCGCTAGAAATGGGTAAATAGGATTTACTAAGGATTACTGTGATTGATTAAGCTCGCTTTGCTACGGCAGTTTTGACTGGGGGATACGCTGTGAGCTGTGAGTGACGCTGCATCCGCTGGGTTACGGTAGTTGGTTTATTCATTATAATTGAGTAGGCTGAGATACCGGCTTCCATTTGGATGATGATCGTTGGGCTAATAGGAGATTGGGCTTCGGGAGAAATTGCATCCTTGGGGCAGATTGTGTGTCTAAAAAGAAACATGCAGGTAGTAGATATACTTAAGTACTATGTCTTTTGTTGTAAATTTTTCAAAAGGACACGAATTCTTTGTTTTCTAGATATTAAGTGTTGTTTACTTAATTTTTGTTGGCCTGATTTTCTTATGGTAACTCACAAACATGCCCATTATCCAGGTAAAATCCTCCCCGAGGCTATCGGCGAGGTGGTGGAGTACATCCACGTGTGCGACCTGGCCCTGGGGCTCTCCCGAACTCTGCCCGGGACCATCTTCCCCTCGGAGCGCCCCGGACACGTGCTGATCGAGAAGTGGAACCCGCTCGGCGCTATTGGCATCATCAGCGCCTTCAACTTCCCGGTAGCGGTGTTCGGCTGGAACAGCGCTATTGCCATGGTATGTTATGGGTGCTATTACTTGATACACCATCAAGCTCTTATGACTACCACCCGCTCGCTACCTGGACCCGTTGTCCCTTCTAAGCGTCCCGGCTAAATGTTGGTCGCTATTGACATCACATCACCGCCTTCAACTTTTCGGTTCATGGTTTGTATTGTATCTGTTACCTAAAGACACCAAGCTCTTATGACTGGACCTTGGGCCTATCCTGTTCGCTACCTGGAACCATCATCCCCTCTAAGCGTTCCTGCCACGTGTTGATTGAGAAGTTAATCCACTTGGCGCTATTAGAATTATCACCGCCTTTAACTTCCCCGTTGCAGTCTTATGTAATATGGGTACCATTACTTGACACAGATTTTATGATTATGACAACCCTGGGAATACTGCTCCGCTCGCTGCCTAGGACCATCCATCTTCCTCCGTGTTCGTAAATGGTTTACCTAAATCGTCATAGAACACCAAAATCGTGACATACCTAAGCACTTATGACCCATAAAGATTTATCTAAGGCACAAAACTCCCAGGTACCCTTACGTCTACCTAATACATGTGTTTAAATTGTAATTTACTACAAATTGGCAATAATATAACTATCGTTATCAATTGTTTGATATCAGTTTTTCTTCATTTTATGACCTTGGCAAACGAAACCCCTTTATCAGTCACAGTAGGCAACAATTTGTTATCTTTACCTTATAAAAGGTGTGATCAATAACAAATTACCTAACACTTATAAGCAGTTACCTACGTGAATTATCTACCTTATTATGTTTAAACGTGTGTTTTATGCTATCGCTAATGCCTAATAATTTATATAAGGTAGGTACCAGAGGTACCTAATCGATCATTTAAAAAATAAGTAGGTATCAAAATACAGTTTCTTAGAGTACCTATAACTGTTTTCGTAATCCCATATTATCTACAAACCTTGTGAACCACGATAACAATCAACCGACTATTCTTTATGACAAAGAATCCTGCGGTGCTACGAATCTAGCCACGAATTCGTTTGTCGCGCAACTAAGCTTGCTCACACGGTATTGCAAAGAAAAAGACAGGCAATGCAATGGTTGTCGCGTGACTCTGACCTCTTCCAAAATCTAGCCCACGTTCCTTAATTGTTCCTTTACATCTTCTCATCTATTGTCATAACTCATAAAAGATAGATACTTATGTCGGCATGCCCTTATGACTCTTCTAAGCCCATTTAGTTGATTCTACTAGAAAAATATGCCAATACAATATACATCCTTCTACAGGTTTGCGGCGACACAAGTGTGTGGAAGCCTTCAGAAACGACTCCTCTGATCTCCGTCGCAGTGACCAAGATCGTGGAAAGTGTTCTGGTGAAGAACAACATTCCCGGCGCGGTGGCCGCGCTTTGCGTCGGCGGCAAGGACGTCGGAGAAAAACTCGTCAAGGACCCGAGGATGAAACTGGTATCGTTCACTGGCAGCACTGCTGTGGGACAACAGGTAATCAAACAGGGAAACTAATATACAGACCGTGAAATATATCCAAATGACCTGTCTTGTTCGCGGTTCTCCAATTCACTTGAATCCACAAATCAAAGGACTGTACTCTGGGTAACGGTCAATGTAGAACTGCCTGCAATATGTTCAGTGCTGAGGCTGCGTTCTGACCGTGCCTTGGTAACTATAATACACGTAATAACAAGACAGCAGCAGTTTGTTAAGCGTATAAGCGCATCCGAGGATACCACACCCTTGGTCTGATCACGTTTCTTTTCCAGGTCGGCGTGGAGGTGCAGAGACGCTTCGGGCGCCACCTGCTCGAGCTGGGCGGCAACAACGCCATCATCGTCAACGAGGACGCCAACCTAGACTTGCTCCTGCAGGCGGCGGTGTTCGCCTGCGCCGGCACGGCGGGCCAGCGGTGCACCACCACCAGGCGTCTGCTGCTACACAAGAAGGTGAGTTTCAGACTTCAGTGCCGGTTTTAGCATTACCATCGCCCAGGGAGATTTCTACGGCGCCCCCTAAACATAACGAGTTATCGAAAAAAGCTGGGAATTTACGACTAAGGCCTCGCTCAATGAGCGAGAGGATATAAAGGGGCCTTTATAACCCTAACGCCGCTACTGGGTAAGTTCCAGCCGGCGTCGTCTTCCATTCGTTCTCTGACATTCTAGCTCTAACGTCAACAGGATTCAGAACAGGACGGGACGATGAATCAAACTTAGTACACGCGGTTCTTGCATTACATCACAGATAACTAGTTAGGTATCTCGATGAGCCCTTACAATACGCTGGTTCGTTGTAAAACACGTTACTTCCTCCAGGTGTACAGTGAAGTTGTGTCCCGGCTGACGAAGGCGTTCGCCGGCGTGGTGAGCAAGATTGGCGACCCGCTTCTGTCCGAGACTCTCATCGGACCCCTGCATACGCCCGCCGCCGTCGAGGCGTATAAGAAGACTGTTGCTGAGATCGTGAAGGCCGGAGGCAAGATCGAGTTCGGAGGAAAGGTATGATATTTGGTATACTACTTTCTCCAAGTGTACCTATAAAGTGCAGGTTTTTCGTCTAACGAAGGTATTATCGCTGATAACACCTACATATATACGTACAGTGCGTGAGCTGTCAGAATGCGATGCGCGTTTTAATGCCTGTCTCGTCCGCTCTTACGCGATCCAGATAAGAACCTCCCGGTTTTCAACAAATCCCGAATCGCATCGCAATCTGAAAGCTCACGGAATGTACATATATGCGACATTTACATTTTTTAGGCAATATTTTTTTATCATTACGTAGAATTTGGTATAATCGATTCTGAACGATGTAATAAAAAAAGTAATATGTCATTTTCATTACATTATTTAAGGTGATCGAGCGCGAAGGCTACTTCGTAGAGCCAACAATCGTGAGTGGTCTGCCTCACGACCACAAGCTGGTGCACGCGGAGTGCTTCGCGCCCATCGTGTACTGCCTCGAGATCCCCGACCTGACCACCGGCATCTCCTACAACAACGAAGTGGAGCAGGGACTCTCTTCTAGTCTGTTCACGGAGAATCTGGGAGATATCTTCAAGGTACGTACCTACATGCGAAGGCTCTCATTCAATCTTCTCGCACACCCCTCATGGTGAGCGTCCGGATTGCCACATCTTTGGCAGCTACTGCTTCGTTCGCGACTACGGACGGGTCTTCTCATCTGATTAGACTATAGGTAGGGTGGTTAGCGCTACTACCCCAACTCCTCCACGAACCTCAGCAAAGCTTTTATGTTGCTTGTACCTTAATTTAGGGTACTCGGAGATCCTTTACTCTATGATCCTAGATAGGTACTTCATCCTGTATGCTTTTAACTGTTTACACTCTAGTAGAATATGTCTGGTGGTTTCTTCTGCCTCCATGCATGCGCTCTGTTATACCTAAATGAAAAAGGTGTTTGTTCAGAGCATTATGCCCCGTTATTAATCCTACTATTTTGCGTATTCGGTCCCTGTGGGTTCTCAGTAAAATGGCGGCGAATTTATGGTTTCGGTTCAGTAAATCAGCTGGACTAATTCGAATGTATAATGAGTCGTGTTCTTTTTTTTTTTTTTTTTTTTTTTTTTTCGTTCTAATACGACATTGAACATTCCAGTGGATGGGTCCTCACGGCTCGGACTGCGGCATCGTGAACGTGAACATCCCCACGAACGGCGCGGAGGTGGGCGGCGCGTTCGGCGGCGAGAAGGCGACGGGCGGCGGCCGCGAGTGCGGCGCCGACTCCTGGAGGAGCTACATGCGCCGCGCCACCGTCACCGTCAACTACTCCGGGGCCATCAGGCTGGCGCAGAACATCAAGTTCGGGGACCAGTAGGGTTGCGTATGTCCTGCATGCTAGTTGTGGGCCGGATCTCTGGGGTCTTACTTTTTAACTGAAGGTTGAAAGGGGACACCACAGGTTAACGTATATAGGGTGTTCAATCCAAATGGGTCGGTAAGAAAACAAAAACTATACTGAACTATGGGGAAATTTGTTCCTAGGAACTACGGCGTCGATTTTAGATTTAATAGAAACTGCATTTTTTTTTTATAAATCACATACATACCCAAAGGTTGTCTGGAAGAGATCGCTCTTTAGCGATACGACCGCCTGTTGTCTACCGTTATTAAAATTATTGTTTCTGTGTTCAATTTGTAAACTTTTTTGGTGTGCAATAAAGCATTTTGTATTTGTACATAATCGGTAATTTAACCTGGTTACAATTCTGTACATAATGACATATCGTATTGTAACATTATTTACAGCGGTTTTGATCGGGTTATGTATGACATTTAAAAAATATATATTAACACTTTGAACATCGGGAACCCGCTCCGTGGGCACTGTGCTCGTAGCGAGTTTTCGCTACATACGCATTTCCCCATGTTATCGGCTACACGCGTAGCGCTACGAAATCCATGGTCGCCAAAGTGTTAATGCAGCTTCTATTAAATCTAAAGTCGACGCCATGGTTCCTAAAAACAGATTTCCCTATCTCTTATAGTTTGTGACTTCTCCCCACTGACCCATTTGGATTGATCACCCGCTATAATAGTATTTTTACAGTTAAGACTAGAAATAAAACAATGAATTCGGGTCTTAAGTGTAAAGTATTTGTATGATTTTATTATAAATATTTAATTTAAGACTGAACACTATTTTTAGATTAATAATAAAGCGACATTTATATCCAAATGATATATTTATTTACCCAATATTCATTCGTTTAATTTAAATGCATTAAGTTTTTTTTTTCTATGTAAAAAGATTTTACAAGTCCATAACAGTTTTATGTCAAATACAAATATCTGATCTCTTATATAACACCAATATTTCATTCTACTGATCACGCAAAAAAACATTAGTATGTTTACTATACAGCAGTCAAGGCGTCCATACAACTCGATTTCCAAGGGTTTGCCCACTTTGGGACGATTGAGTACATTATATAGCGAAATCCACCCCAGCGTGTCCAGAGTTTTAGCTTGACGCCACGTAACTGGTAGCCCGTCTAGCACAACTATGCTTCGCGACTATTTTCGAGCAAGTTACCGTTAACCGTCACTTTCTCACAGTACTACATAGAAAGAGAAGAATGTAGGTATCTCTCACGAGAGGGAGTTGCGTGTCACAGTTGTGCTAGAGGTGGGTGACTCAATAAGACTTGACTTTATGCTAAGCCTGGATCTCCGGTAATACGCAACACGCATTCAACGTCTTTCTATACTTAGCATTATGTTATTACATATTATATTAGTATGGATAAACGCTCTACACTGTGTAAAGCATTTAACCGAAGTCTTACAGGTACACTTAACCTAAACCCACGAAAATTGTGTGGGGTACATGACTTATATTAATTTTCAGTGAAATCCATACTAATATTATAAATGCGAAAGTGTGTCTGTCTGTCTGTCTGTCTGTTACCTCTTCACGCTTAAACCGCTGAACCGATTTAGATGAAATTTGGTATATAGATAGTTTTAGTCCCGGGGAAGGACATAGGATACTTTTCATCCCGAATAAGTGTAGTGTTCCCGTGGGATGAGCGGGTAACACCGCGGGGCACAGCTAGTAATCAATAAATGGACAATATCTTTCTACATACCGTGTTAGGTTATGGAACAAGATACATAAATATGTATATTATGCCACGTCCGCACGCTTGCCAAGCCAGCGCAGCACAGGACGCAATTATATGTTAGAGTGAGCACGATGTAGTTCTGTCTAACTCTTACATGTAATTGCGTCCTGTGGGCTTGCAGAGGCTTGGCAAGCGTGCGGACGGGGCATCAGATCGCGTCATGTAAAAAAGAGCGCTGGCGATCTTTTTGCGCAGTAGTAAATATGAAGAAATATAATTGATAGCTTGCATCTGACTATTAATTTGTATAGAAATACGTAATTTCAGTCTATTTTAATGCATTGATAGCGCGTTAAACCAATACGAAGATATACTATATTTTTTTATAAATTTTGCAGATCTACGTAACAAAGCCGAAGTAATATTCAAATTTACAATAAAACTACACAATTCAATTAACTATGATAATAAATTAACTATACGACATTCGAGGCAGGATGTCGATATGTCACCACATTTGCGGAGATGCCAGCGACCAACGACTTGGCAAGCAGTTGAGCGAGAGATCCGAGCGGCGACATAAGAAAATGTTTATCTTGGTGTGCCGTTTGGCAATTTCTATGCACAGTGCCTATGCACTGATATAGCCACCAGCAGGGTGATATTACGAGGTTAACATAGTGGAACTGACAGGTATTTAAAACTAATGTCATTATAGTGGGTTGCGATTGGTTGCAAAATTGTTGCCATTTAAATCTTATAAATAGCGCCCTCTTGACAATCCTCATATATTTCTGTTCAGGCTTTACATGAGACTGGAAAACTGCGCCCCTAAGAAAATGTTTGTCTTGGTGTGGCGTTTGGTCATTTTTATGCACAGTGCCCATGCACTGATATGCACGCCGTTTCGCCGTCAAAATAAACATTGTTCGGTTCATGACGCTTTGGTGAAAACTGTAATGTTATGTAACCTGTCAATAAATAAATAAACAAATACATAGTCGTGCCAGATGTTTTCCATTGTTTTGTTCTGGCAGAAATCATTATACTATGAGGGATGGTGCACCCGCCACAAGTCCACGGCGATGTCTCGGGACTGCTGTTTATGGAACTTGTAAGAAGCAGGCAGGTCGTATCGCAGTTCGGCTATCACCTCGCCTTTAACGCCCCACTCTTTGATCTTCTTCTGGATGTGTGCCCTGTCGAAAAATTACAAGTTACTTACGAGGACTCGAAATATCATAACTCGCCTCTATTCAAATAGACACACAAATACATAACTATCCGTACCTACACACTTCCCTACACTGGTCAATCTTCAACACCACTTAAAAAAATTATAATAAGTATATATATTTCAATGTTTAATTTAATTTTCTTTTCGTGTTTTTAGCGTAGTGTTACGCCAACTCTGTCAAAGGGGCCAGTCTGAAAATCAGCGCTGGGGTACTAGCCTAGCACATGCTGAGACTGGTACCCATTACCAAAAATGTGCATTAACTATTAAAAATGTGTTATTTTTTTTGTTTATGCAAATTGTACCTACATTTGTGTATTATTTACTGTACTGAAATACTTGTGTTATTTTTGATAATAAACAATTTTTTTTTCAAACAAGTTAAATGGATTATATCGCGTATATTATTATTTGAGCCTCCATGACGTTTCGGTACCTTTACAGATACCTCCTCTATTGTTAACGGCAAACAGGCGTGTTCAGATATTTTCGATCACATTTTTACCCACAAATTCACCAATATCAAACAATCCTGAACCAATGTTATGATAACTACATAGTATAAAACAAAGTCGCTTCCTACTGTCTGTCTGTCCCTATCCCCATGTATGCTTAGATCTTTAAAACTACGCAACGGATTTTAATTCAGTGTTTTTTTAATACAGTGGTTCAAGAAGAAGGTTTATATGTATAATACATGCATAGAATATTTAGTATCAGCATTGCACCCTTGCGAAGCCGGGGCGGGTCACAAGTTATAAATAATTAATACATATGGACAGTATTTGAACCCGAAGGTTTCCATATTTCCTCAACAATCAGCAGCTAAACATACCTTGTAGTAGACTTGTGCAGCGAGTAGACGCTGTCGCAGCTGAGCTGGAGGCCGGTGCGCAGGAACCGCACGTCCACGCCGGCGTTGTTCTTCGTGCCGAACGGCGGGTTCATCACCACAGTGTCGAAGTAGTTCTCCCACCTGAAACAACGAAATGGAGATTATATATAAAAAAACTGGCCAAGTGCCAGTCGGACCCGCGTACCGAGGGTTCCGTACAAAAAATTATCCCATCTTACTTGGTTGGTGTTAATTTGTATTAATGGGTTAAGTTAAGTTTGCACCTGGTACGTATGGCACCGGATACAAATGAGGTGCAAAGTTAACGCAACCGATCACATGTGTGGCATGGGAGCCCCCTTAAATATTTATTTATTCTGTTTATTAGTATTTGTTGTTATAGCGGCAACAGAAATACATCATCTGTGTAAATTTCAACTGTCTAACTATCACGGCTAGACGGACAGACAGGGTAGACAGCGGAGTCTTAGTAATAGGTCCCGTTTTTTACCCTTTGGATACGGAACCCTAACAAAGTGATCGTCGATTTTGTGAGGATGCGGCTAGCATAGAAGGTTTAGCAGGGTCTTCTTCAGTAGCTTGAATTGAAATTGTAATCTTTGGATATTAATACTAACCTACAAACATTAGGTCCGAGGAAATCGCACTGTATCACATCAACATTAGTGATCTCTGTGTCATCTAAATTCTCGTGGAAGATGTTGAGGGCATCAGAGTCGACGTCAACTGCGGTGACGGCTCCGGCACCTAGTAACGCCGCGCCGAGCGCCAGCGCGCCGGGGCCGCAGCCCGCATCCAGCACTAACTTGCCTTCTAGGGCCTCGAATTGAGTCTGGAATTCAAAAAATGGAATAACTAATGGTTATTCAATTTATATTATGTTTAATTATTAATTATATTGTTAATAATATAATTTATATAGTATGAAAATAAAAAAGTGGATGCAACAAAGCTTGCTCATTAAGTTAGCTATAGTAGTAAACTCACTTTTACTTAATAAAATATGTATTAAAGATACAAAATAATGATATAAAAAGCAAAATATGAAACACTATTGTCAACATTCTACACTGAAATGATATAAAAGTGAAGTTCAATAGAAGGGCAGGGTGTATTATATTGTAAACTGCTTGCAACTGGTTTATTGATTTAGGAGTGTTCATCAAGGTCTGAATTATGATGCTGGTTTCTGCTCTTCACAAGGCAACAGTAATAACGAGACCATTATTTACTACCCATCTGCTATTCTCTTTATGTCATCTTCCCACCTCCTATATTGGCCACCTTGATTTCTTTTATTGTACTTAGGACACCACTCCATCACATCTTTAGCCAATTTTGTCCCTATATATAAGAGGTGGGAAGACCTAAAGAAAATAGCAGGACCAACATGGATGGGAAGAGCAACAAACTGATTGGCTTAGAAAAATCTTGGGGAGGCCTATGCTGAAAAGCAAGACAGTCAATTACTGTTCACAAAGGCTTATAATAATGTAATCACTACATGATATAAAACAAAGTTACTTCCTGCTCTCTGTCTGTCCCTGTGTATGCTTAGAGCTTTAAAACTACGCAACGGATCTTGATGCGGTTTTTTTCTAATTGATAAAGTGATTCAAGAGGAAGGTTTATATGTATAATACATGCATAATATAGCAAAACACCTGCCCAGCCAGGGCAGGTCGCTAGTAATAAATAAACTCATCTGCAGTTTAACAACACACCTGCATTGTGTAAAGGGCAACAGCAGCAATGTGTGGCGGTGTCTCATATTGCTCTAACTGGATCTTCGGCTTCTCGAACCCGTTAAGGTCCTGCAGGTGACCCTGCAGGGTCTTCAGCTTTATGACAGCTGACATGTTACCAGTGTCACTTGCTGTCAAACCTTGGCAGAACAGGCAGGATCTGGTTGCCGAATGAGGAATCTTGGGAAACAAAGAATCCACAAGATGTTGCGTTGGCGTGTTGTAAGGCGGCCCGATGGCTTGTGTTCACAATGTTTGCTTCAGGAAGTTGTGGGAAACCCTAGAATAAATTTTGAGACTCCATTAAACAACACACAAACAAAAAGGGAACACATAACAAATTATATATTCTGCCTTGAAAGCCGAAAGGCACTATGTCTGAGATATGCCTTTTTGTTTTTTTTTATATCATTCGATAGCTATGACAATTTTCATCTAATGGTATAAGCCAAATAGTGCTATCGAAGATTACAAGTAGAGATAAATAATAAACAGCTTATTTATCTATACTTGTAATCTTAGCTACCTAAAAAGCAATCATAACAATGTGTGGGTACTGGGTATTGTAAAGAATTGACTAACAGGTTCTGTTTGTTTGATAGTGTATCTGTAAAGGGTTAGAGAAATCTGTTGAGTTGGTAATTTTATGACTATTTGAGTAAGTTGTCCAAAACTTACAGCAGTAGCAGATACTGGCGGGATAGAGCACATAGGTAGTGAGCCGGCAGGGTTGGGCTGCGCGAGGCTGATGGTGGTGGCGGTGAGTGGTGCCACAGCGGCTTGCTTCAAAAGCATTTGTTTCTTCAACTGGAGCTCTTCCAGAATCTTCCTATTTGTTAGTTCTAGCAAAAGATAAAATTCCTTAACGAATCAATAGGAAACATCGCCATCAAAAAACGGCAAGCAAAAAACTGGTTAATTGGTTACAGAAAATTAACAAGGACTTCAAAAGTTTGTATTTACCTCTTTGAGCGTTGGGCTGAGGAAACGCCATCTAATATCAGCTATAAACAGCAAAATTATACGAAATATAGAAAAAGCTGTAAAGTACAAAACATAGCTTGGTCTAGATAAATATCAAACAAGCCAGCAAAGAGAATATAATCACTACGTTCAAGCCAGACTTATATTTGTTAGGTTAGGTTAGGATTGCGATTGTGAATTTTGAAACGTCAACTTTGACATCTAAGTTGTGTTCGGAATTGTCCAAACACTACCAAATGTATGCTATTTTATGGTAAAAAAATATGTATATTATTTATATACTCATTATAAAGTTAATTTTGTTTCCAGGAAAATAGCAGATTCTTGGATATTGACACTGAATTTTAAGAAATAATCAAATATAATACAATAATTTTCGGCTACCCGTACCCAATCAATGACCTTACAAATCATAAAAAATAAAACTGTCACTAGTCACTAGCTTTTTTTTCCATGGATAAATAAACCTTAAATTGTCAAACGTGGCTATTGGATACACTCTAATCTATGGCTATTGGCTTTTATTGTTGTTTACTTTTAGAGATTTCTTAAATTTCCTCGTCGGACCTTTGTTATTTATTCCATGCTTTGAATACTGTAACTTTGTCCTTGCCCTAGATTTTGATATCAATAACCTCACGACCACACCTGAAATATAATATTTTATTACATTATTTTGTGTTCGCAATGGATCCCATCACAGTTTTACAAAATAGAATTGAACAATTGGAAGCCAAGCTGGGTATATTTGCAAGTGGTGCCCCGGATGGTCAGCAGGAAGACTCCGCTGCCAACAATCTGTTAAGCACAGCTCAGGCAATCAACAATGCTACAGTGGGACACGAAAAGCTCGGTGAAGCTGTGCGCATGGCCAGCGAGCTGAACAACTACACTGACCCAAATTTCGTAGAAATGACTGAGCAAATAGATAAGCATGCGCAGGTGGTGACAGCAGCCGAGCCTGTGCTGCGCCACCATTGCTCTTGCATGCATCGGTGCAAGCAGGCTATGCCAGTATTACAATCTGAACCAATTCAACATGTTCCTGAAATGCAAGTGACTGTCAACAATATGCATCAAGCTGCTGCAGAAGTGAAAGCAGAAGCTGATGCAGTTTCAAATGGAATACAAGAAATAGCAGAAACTTGTGGCACGGCAGCTGTGGCTGTGTCGGAACAGCTGGTTGGCGCAGCCCGGAAGGTGGATCAAGTGGAGCAGAAACTCTTCCCACAGCGAAGGAATGGCCTGGATTAATATTAGCATTTTTTACTTTATTGCCTGTCCCTATCACTAAAAACAGACAGTCTGCCTCTGTATAGAAGACACAATAGAATATACCCTGCCATTCAAAATTTATGGTGTATTTTTTAATGCAACTTCGGTTTGCTAATCTATTATTTCTTTTAAACAATGCATCCAATAATCCGCCTACACCTTTCGCACCCCTTTCTACAACCACGCTGCACTATTATTTATTATGAATTTTCTCTAATCTAGTAATCCTACCCTTAGTTTTCAATTGAGCTGGCCAAGACCTTACTGTACTGTTATTTTTGGTCTAGAAAGTCATATGAAAACCAATGAGGCAAGGTGCCTACACTGATTTCTAAAATACACAGCATGGATATTGAAATGTTTTTTTTTTGTTCCAGTACCTACTAATCCTCCTCCTTAGTTACTAAGTTATACCTGACTATAATAGAAAAGTATTCAAGCGCATTCAAAATCTTCACCCATAGCCCATTGGATGTTATCTCCAGGATTTTATACCAGAAGGTGCCCACAACTACATCTGCATATAACTTTTTACCATAGCTAGGTATAAAAATTACATCTTTGAAGCTCCAGCTAGCTCTGTACCAAAATTGGTCAAAATCTGTCCAGCCGTTTCCGCGTGTTAACAGGACAAAGACATTATCATAGATAAGAGTGTATTACTGGACATTATGACCAATAGATCTGATGGCGGCAGACTGGCATGGCGCCGCGCGCCTATACGAAACAAGAGGCGAGGCTGCATCACGCTATTAAGCTTTTTCCTGAAATCATGACATTGATTTAAATATTAAATTGATTAAAATCCATCCAATCAGTTTTCAAAATTCAAATCTTTATTCTGCAACTTTTACATGTCTGATTCTATATCATTGCATAACAATACTACATATAAAATTACAATTATGATTACATCATAACAACATCAATGCAACAGACAAATCACTGGGCATACTTTGCCGGAAGATGTATACTGTCTCCGGGTCCATTAATAGAATACTCTTAACCTATACTATCAGAGATGTAAGGGGTCTCTATGCGTCAACAATGCAATACGATGGATTAAGAATACAAAGTAAGGAGCCTACAACTAGCTGAGATGTATAGCGTCTCCAATGTCAAAAGAAGGAAGAAACACAAACAATAATAATAATATTAAAGGGTGTAAAAGGTTCCCGCTGTCAGGTTTTGGAGGTATATAGTGCCACCAAACGTCAAATATGAAAAATACATACATCGAAAGAGAATATTAAGTTAACAATCATTAAAACTAAGCTACTATACATAACAAGTATGTATTGAGTATGTCAATAACTAATTCTACTAAAATAACCAAAAATAACAATATGTTTGCTATGGAGAGGTCCATAGCAAACTGATTGGATGGATTTTAATCAATTTTTGCGCAGGGACAGTTTACCCGACTATGCTAAAGAAACAAAATACTCAGCCTAAGATAATGTGTACATTTTGAGTTTCCTTTGGGCTTTCTTCGTAACAGCGGTCTCCTCTTCAGATCAGTCAGACTTGTAAAAGTGGCCTTACTTTACAGAATAAACTTTTTGATTTTGATTAATTTTGAGTAGGTATGCAAAGTTACTTAAATATAGGTAGGTAGTGTAAACTCGGCAGCTCGGCAGTGACCGTCACTCGTACTCTTTTATTGCCATAGATTATTGATTACATACTTTGAGGTAGAGTACTAATGAAATTAACTTTTAGTTATTAATAATAGCAGTTTTTTTTTGGTATAACAAAATAAAAATATCGGACAACCTCACACAAATCGATCTAGTCCCAAATTAAGCTCAAGAAGGCTTGTGTTATGGGTACTAGACGACGATATACGTACTTAGATAATCAAATATATTCTTAAATACATAGAACAACCATGAGTCATGACCCAAGCACAAATATTCGAGTTCATCACACAAATATTTGCCCTGGCCGGGATTCGAACCCGGACCGCCGGCTCAGTGTCAAGTGCTTTACAAACTGCGCCAAGTAGTGGCCTTGTATTAAATTTTGTAGACCTCGCAAGTCTCAAAACGGCTGAAGATGTGAATTCGGACATATAAAAGCATTTTTGGCCAAGCTGAAACGTCGCTAACTTCGCTCGCTCCGTCAATAATGTTTAACTGGACGTAAATAATAAGACATGCATATTTATATAAAAGCATTTATTTTAAAACAATGTAGGTAATAATATACTTTCTGATTCTTGGCAAAACAGTCTCACATTAGCAAGTCGACATTTGGCCTCTCTTAAATAATAAACATAGACTAACATGCGCTGCCATATCTCACAAAATAATAAAACTGATAAAATATCAGATATAAATGATAATATAAAAGGACATAATATAAAATTATTCGTACATCTAAATTGCAGTTAGCATTGCGTCCGGTTGAGCAATCTTAATTAATTTGTTTATAGTAAATAACTCTAAATAAAAGGGAACATTAACATTACTAGAATTGACTCACAATATTAGCAATACAAAAAATTACTGTATAATATTTTCCGCTCCTGTTCTGACTTCAGTCACGGTCACGAGTATGTGGTACTTTACGTAATAACATTTGAGAATAAATGCACAACATAAATAGAATTTAAGTTGCCTTTGTCTTTTACGGTTACAAAAGTATAACAATTTAGAAATAATAATAGACTTCTCTATAAAAAATTTGGAATAATATTGCACAAGCTTGTAGCTAAACAATTATGTGCATTTTTTTTATTAAATATTCACTATAAATGTAGCAACAAACCAACACGGCTTTCCAAAGGCTCGTCTCCGTACACATTATGACTTATAATGACACTTCCCTCCGCGGCGCGGCCGCCGCGAGCGAGCGACGACAACAGAGTAGGCACCCTTTGTCTGATGATGATGTTAGCCTCAAAAATAAAGGAGCATTATAATTATTATAATATAATTGGCATAGGTACATTGAGATCCATCGTTGAGTTCGCCTCGGGCAGTGCGGGTAGACCCTAGCCTCCACAAGACATAAACGCTCGCTTCGCTCGCTCACTGCCGGCCATAATACACCATCTTCCTTTAACACTTAAAAGTTGAGCACAATGTAGCTGACTCAATAAAACAAAATCGTAACAAGACTAAATTTTAAAATCGAACGAAAGACTATAAAAGTTCATAAAGTTTTGAAAGGCAAGATTCTAGCTATAATGGGTTCGAAACAGCTACATTATGCATCACCACTACACCACCATTTAGTGTTGATTTGATCGAAATAATTACTTTCACAGCACAGGAATAAACATATTCTGGACTAAATAAAATCTGAAAATCGATAACAACATTTGTTTTAAAAGACTAGCACATAATTTTGGCACAACACCGTGCGCCAGGTGCGACACGACACGACACGCGCGCGACACGCGGGCGACACGGCGGCATCGATGTTGTTCTCCGGCGCGACACGCGCGCTTTCAAGATTATTACTTAGACAAAATTGGCAACATACGTATTCAGTACGTATAAAATACAAGGGTTCCACAAAGTGACTCCAATTATAGACACTACAACCAGGAACATCATTACAACAAAGGTTTCGATTAATTATTATTAGATAGCAAAGCATAGAAGGAAACAAGCATATTTTTTTAACAATATTTGTGCCCAATGTGTCATGTTCGATGTATCGTTTTATATCTATTTATGAAACCCTACGCGAATCAGCTGATTTGATCGATTACGTTATATGGACAGCTGCCATTACAATAATAAAATGCAAAAAAATGTATATCCATTACAATTTAGTTAAAATATAAATAATAAAACTTATTTGAGTAAATAAATTCTCTTGTTCCTTGCTCTTTCACCATCACCAATATTAAAACAGAGTGTAAAAATAAGAGTATGTCAGCGAAGGGCGTACGTCTCTGATAAATAACTTACCCTGTACAAGAGTGGAGCTATACCTTCGAGGTGCCGATTGCAATTTGTTTCATTATTCCACATTATTTAGTATCAAAACTAGACTAGGTTAGAAGCAGGCGCTAGGCGCCGCCCGATCACATCGCGTCGTTTCGCCGAGCATCCGCAATGCCATCCGAGTATCGGCCATAGAGTAGGTACGTTTATTTTTACACCCTGCCGCATGAGTATTATATCTCAACAACATTCCTTAATCCGACAACAATACCTAACACTTCCCTGTATAGTCTTGTTAAAGAAACGTTCGAAACCTCAGAGGTCGATGCCCTACGAATTACACAAGAGCATTAAGATACAATATATCGCTACGAGTTAACTTATCATTTGGCACTAAATAAACATATTGCATCTCGACTCGATCATACGCCACGAACTATTTATACTTGCAAATAGTCTTAATAAAATCTAACTTACTATCAAATTTTCTTTCAATTTAAATTTCTAATGATATATTTTTTGTTTTGGGCCGAAAATTTTAATCTAAGTGAGTGGGTAACAAAGGAATATTCCGTTCTATTGAGCAAATCGAGCGCCTGCGGGCGGCGACTGGATGTCACATGTGACAAGACGTTAGGCAAGTAACAATTTGGCAACATTGAGCATTAAGACTTTCCATTGGTTTCGAAAACCATCACTAGTCGGTAAGTGTAACTATCCAGCGGACTACTTTATCCTACCGTGGTAACTGCTCCGCCGCGGACAGCGTACAAAACGTTCACCGTGAAAAACTAACGTTACAAAATGATATGACGTTCAAAATGATACGTATTACGATATTACTCATCGTTCAAAAGAACTCTAAGACGACTGTGGACTTTTAAAGAGATTTTTAATTAATTTACTAGCTACTTTTATAACAACTTGGTTAAAACAGTATTTTATAAATTAAAAATTCGTTTCTATCAAATAATAGTTATTGCTTTTTTGATATGATTATATTAATAACACGACCGTGCTCAGGCGAGGCTGCGGCGCCGCCTTGTCACGTCTCCGTCACGACACGTGTCACGACGTCACTCACAACACCGACACGTCACGACAGCGTCGCGCGCCTCGCCCGCTATGTACACACACCATCATACAATATGCTGTATACCTGGCAATTATTACGTAGTAATTCCTAAACGTTATTTAAAAATATGACTGCTTTATATCCATCTCGATCACAGCTCTCCGAAAACTTTACAATATCCGAACCGTTTACGCTCCAAAATAAATTCTTTATCATTTACACCTATAAAACGAAATGACTATGATATATCTATGTTAGTTCTAAACATTATGCCATTTTATATATTTACTTTGCAATTGCAACGGTCCCTCGTACAGCACTTAAATGCCTCATATACAAATTTTAACGTAACGATGAAAATGACTCTTTAAATATAAAATAAAGGAAGCAATCGAACGACTAATATCCGTGGAACAAATTTAGATATCAAGCGGCAGTGTTCGCGAAATTCGTGCACAGAACCTAACTACGAAACTTCTTAGGAACCTGATAAATTATTGCTAGAGCTTCGGGCGAACCCCTTACAACGACAATGCACCCCGGCGCGGCCGGCGAATACATAACGACAGATAAAATCTTATCAGTAGCCAATAGAAAAATATCACCTAAATAAATATGAATATCCGCGCGGCGTCCCGTAGCGGGCGTCGGCGCTCCAATAAATAAATCTGCGGCCCGAGAACACGGCGCTGCGGGCGGCGAGGATCGTTAGAATTTCTCATTTTTGGTAAAAAACAACAAGATTATGAAATTGATATGCAATCGAGGAGCGGTCGGGGCGGCATCACTGCGCGTCCGGCTCGCGCGCGCCGGCCGGCGTCGGCGTCGGCGTCGGCGCGGCCGGCGTCGGCGGCCGCGCCGTCGCCAAGCCGCGCGAGCACTCGCCCGGCCCTGGACTTTTCGACGTCTCACTGGAAACAAATAAACTATTCGTAAAGACAAGTTCAACTTATAGCAGCGATCGACGCCAAACTTCGGTGTGCATTCTAAAGGCAAGATTCGTTGCGCGGTAGCGAAGGGAACACTGAACGTAATACAGCTAAGCAATTTCAGAGCGTACTACAAGTTTTGCGCGATCCGTAGCTGTATCACATCGTAATGCGGCTATTACACTTTCCTGAATTAGTCACTGACGAGAGAGATGCAGCAATATGTGTGACACATATGGAGATAACTCCATCTTACTCCTCCGTGAGATTTAGGTTTTTACTCGCGAAGTCACAGGCTGAATCGAAGCAATGCCTAAACATCATCTTAAATGACTCGAGATTGGACCACAGTTCCGGACACAATACAGTTGAATAAGTAAAAATACCTAAGATGGAAACACATACTAATGAAACGCAATCACACATTCATAACGAAAATAATGTTCAGCGAATGGGATTGTGCATTGAAAGTAGTATTTCTTCTTTTTTTATTTTTTAGTTATAGCTAATTAATTGTACATATTCTATTTTATAAAGTTTTTGTGAGCAGATCAAAATTGGGTGTTTATCTGAACGATAACCTTTGGCCAAAGGGTATAACTTTCAGAAGGTTTGTGTCGTTTAGAGAAAGAACGACTAAGTTGGACAGAATTTCGGGTTCATCTACATCTAATAATTCAAATAATGACGAACATGTGTAGAATGATTTCATTTAATTGCAGATCACTTAAGCGCTCAATTAAGGGCGTGAAGTCATTGTGTGATAGTGCGGACATTGTACTTCTACAGGAAACGTGGCTGCTAGATTTTGATCTTCCGTTATTGGGTACGGTACATAGTGACTTCGGGTGGACGGGAAAATCGGGAGTTGATGTGTCTGATGGGTTACTCAGAGGGAGACCACATGGTGGGATTGGTATACTGTGGAGATCTAGCGCGTTTCGAGCTGTCACTGTCATTGAGTGTAACAGTGAAAGGATTGCCGTTGTCAAAATAAACACTGGTGATAAATCGTTTTTGGTGTGTTCTGTGTACATGCCGACAGATTCTAAGGAAAACATGTATTTGTTTACCCAGTGTCTTAGTGAGCTGTCATCTACCATTGCAGAAAAAAGTGACGTGCAAGCTGTGTACATTCTTGGAGATATGAATGCTCACATAAATGAGCCTTTTTATAATGAAATGGTAGACTTTTGCTCGGAACAACAATGGGTTTGTGCGGACGTTGAGAAAATGGGTGCAAAGTCTGACACTTACACTTATATTAGCGATGTTTATGGATGTCGCAGATGGTTGGACCACTGTATTACGACAAAAAGTGCCTGGGACACTATCTCGAATATCTCTGTTTTGTATGACATATTTTGGTCCGACCATTTTCCCATCCTTATCGAGTGTAACATAGAATTATTAAAACCGGTTGTGTGTGATACAAGTACCTATCATATTGGGACGGGAGTTGTGTGGGGAGTTAGACAGCCGGAGCAAATAGATGAGTATCGGCGTATTTGCCATGATAAATTAAAAGGCGTCGACTTTCCGGACACTCTTAGAACATGTTGTGATGGCTTTTGTCGTAATAGTGATCACTTTGTTGTGCTTGATAACATGTACGACAAAGTAGTAGGTGTACTTATGGAAGCTTCAGTTCTATCCTCCAAGTGTAAGCCAAGAAGAAAGGGCGGCTATATTGCAGGATGGAACAAGCACGTAGCGGAGGCGCATAAGGAGGCTAGGCTATCTTTTCAACTGTGGGAGCTGGCTGGTAAACCATGGCGTGGTAAAATATATGAGCACATGCGGGACTCGAAGAAAATTTTCAAGTCGAAGTTAAAGTGGTGCCAGGATAACCAAGATCAATTAAAAATGGATAAGCTTGCACTGGCTCACAATAACAAGAGATTTGGAGATTTTTGGAAGGGTACCAGGAGCATAAATACCAGGCCTGGGTTGCCAGCCTGTGTTGAGGAAAAATCTGACGCAGGAGAAATAGCCGAATTGTTTAAGAGACACTTCAATGTTAAACCTCTATTAGATCCTCGATCTAGCTCTGGGTCTGTGTTAACTGCTGAGACTGGCAGTGGCAGGCGCAGCATTTATTTTTCTGCGAAAGACATTGAAAAATCGGTCAATAGTATGCAGAGGGGTAAGTCGCCTGGTTATGACGGCCTCAGCATAGAACACTTTAAGCATGCTGGTCCCCATCTATACCGAGTGTTCTCATTGTTTCTAAATTTATGTGTGTGTCATTCTTACCTGCCTGATAAACTCATGAAAACTATTGTAGTGCCTGTTGTAAAAAACAAAACCGGTGACTTGTCGGACAAAACAAACTATAGGCCCATTTCTCTGGCAACAACAGCCGCTAAGATACTGGATAGTTTGCTGGACTCTATTCTAGCCAGATACCTGAAGATACATGATGCACAGTTTGGGTTTAAGCCTGGACTGTCCACCGAGAGTGCCATTCTCTGTCTTAAACATACGGTGGGTTATTACACGCAGAGAAAGACGCCAGTTTATGCCTGTTTCCTAGACCTTTCTAAAGCATTCGATAGAGTCGATTATCGCATAATGTGGCAGAAACTTAGTGAAACAGGCATACCAGATGAATGCGTTGGTATCTTCAGGTACTGGTACTCAAATCAGATAAACCAGGTGAGATGGGCTAATGGTTTGTCTAAAGAGTACAAACTGGAGTGCGGCGTAAGACAGGGAGGAATTACCTCTCCTAAGTTGTTTAATTTATACGTCAACGAGCTGATTGAGAGACTGAGTGGGATGCACGCTGGATGTTATGTGGGCGCTACCTGTGTCAATAACATCAGCTATGCTGATGATATGGTCCTTCTCAGTCCCTCAATCAGTGCGCTTGAACAGCTTCTTACGACCTGCGAGTCGTACGCTTTGTCTCATGGTCTGCAATACAACGCAAAAAAGAGTGAGGTTGTGGTGTTTAAGGCGGGTAATATAAAGCCTTATTATGTACCTCCAATTCTGTTAAACAACGTAGCCTTGAATGTTACAGATAAAGTGAAATATCTTGGTCACATATTAACGGACTCGTTAAAAGATGACCAGGATATAGAGAGAGAGCGAAGGGCGTTGGCAGTTCGGAGTAATATGCTGGCCCGCAGGTTTGCTCGATGCTCTACCGACGTAAAGGTGACTTTGTTCAAGGCGTATAGCCAATCCTTCTACTCGAGCAGCTTGTGGGTTAAGTATACGAAACGAGCCTATAACACCCTTCGTATACAGTATAACAATGCATTTAGGATGCTGTTGGGGTTGCCCAGATGGTGCAGTGCGTCTGGTATGTTTGCTGAGGCCAGAGTCGACAGTTTTCAAGCCATAATAAGAAAAAAGATTGTCTCTCTATTGACTCGGGTTAGGCAAAGCTCTAACAGCATCCTGAACGCCATCGCGGCTAGGTTTGATTGTCCCATATTAATGTTTTGGGTAAAACAAATAAAAAGTGTCGCTCGATATGTTATATAACGACTGTATTGTTAAATTGTAAAATTGTGTAAACATAATTGTGTTACTAACCTATTTCTAAGCTACTTGTTACTAACAATCTATGGATACTTATTCCGAAATAAAGATATTATTATTATTATTATTATTATTATTATATTCTGTAAATAAAAAAAATATTTTAATATAAAAAAAATGTTATATCAATAATCTAATACGGGTCTTTAAAGATTACATTTTTTCATAGTTATATACCAATCTCAATGACAGCTGTCAATCATAGTCTCATAAAACTGACCACCCAGCTGGTTGTGTAGGTCGGAAGTCGGAACCGAGAGGTCAACGTGCTACTGTTATCTCTACGCAAGAATTTCGTTAAATGTTTACTTTTCAAAAGTTTCTGTATATAAACATAAATATCATTTATAGTTTTAACTCGTAGTCGTTTTGACCTTCATTAAAGGTCTTTTCAATAACGTTAACATTTCGAAGTACATTGAATGCTATGACGATTTGATATCATCACCATCGCAACCATAATCTACTTGTATGAGTAATGAAAAAAATCATAATCGGTCATGCGATAGCGCACCTATCCTAGGTCCTCACCTTGATGTATGATAACTTGATAAGTATTTACAGTGAGTACGGACGTCCGTAAAGCATAGCGTGAGGAAACTATAAGGCGAAATTAGGGCCCACGCTTCTCATTTCAGACCATGTATAAATAAAGTTATAGTACATTAGAAATCATTGGCATTTGCTCTTTTAGCAAGGAGCTATGCTTCTAACTCAACAAAACTACTATTATTATCTATGGTGTGAATGAGACGTGTGACAAAATGGCGCTTGTAAGCGAAGACACGGTTAGTTATTCCAGACCGGCTCATATACTAAAAAGAGGAAAAATTCAACTTTTCTCTTCTGTGCACAAGAAGAAACTTGTTTACGTTTTTTGTTACTCTCTTCCATTCGTCCTAAAGTGAGCTACTTTACAAAAGTGAGACATACGGCGTTATGGGGCCATGTTTATAAGATAAGCTCTTTATGGCCATTTAAACATCTTAGAGATGGTTTACTATACCGGCTTTAAGGATCGTTTTCTGTTGACTATCGCAATCTTATTGAGTTATTGCTTTCAGCTTAATTGATGGTGTGGGACGTGGGATTAGTAAATGCAGTGATTAAACATACATATCTACGGCGCGCCAGATCCAATGCTTATTATGTGTTTTTGCTGCCAAGGATCTTTTCATATAATCAATTTGGAATCCCTTTAACCCTTGTATACACCATAAAAGGTATTCTCCACGACTTTACGGGTCATGCACCTGTACTGTCAGAATGTATAGCCCTGCAAGGGGTTTTACAGCCCACGACATATTGCGGATTTTCAGTGGAACTAAAATATTTCACTGGCAACGACAAATTTTTGGTAACTGACGTTGAAAGTCGGTGAATGTCACTGATGTAAATAAAGAGGAAACAAGACTAAATATTCCGCAAATTTCAAGTCAATTTTGCATAATAAAGCCAAAACTATCCACAGTGATGAAAGTCAAGTGTTTTCAATAGGATTCAGTATTTATTTCGCAAGAAGAACGAAGGATTGAGCAGCATTCCGGTAAACAATGTTTTGAATTTTGACAATTACAAATCCTTGAGTGACGTTTAATAATACACATTATTGCCATATGAAAGCTGTTTTTAGCGCCACTATCCCTGGGCCCGACCGACGCTTGCTAGGCTATAGGTATTACATAAGCATAAGTATGCCAGATGCAGGATATAGGTTGTGGGATGTCAGAAATAGTACCACACGATTGATGTTAACGATGCACGATGGTCTTTATTGCACTGCTATTATGTAGGTTACGCATGTCAACGGAATATCGCTATTCGCTATTTATCTGTGATCGCTATTTAGCGATAAGACCGCTTGTTGTTGACCTAAGATGTTTATTACTTTACTGTAAATCTCTCTTACTCTCCTGTGTATTTGGGGTGCGCAATAAAGAGGATTTATATTTGTAAATGCCATTGCTATATTATGATATGATGTATGCTAGCTCGTACATACTGCCACTTAATCCTCCCGACAGTAGTAACAATTACACCATTTAGTTATGTATTTGGTGTAAAAGCCTTGTATATTTCTGACTTTGACGCTCTATTATAACTCCCTCCTTTTAAGTTAATAGTATTTAGGCCACCTAATAAAGAGAACACCTATTAAACACAATTTTTAAGCTACCTACTACTTATTTAAGAAGTGCCCAACATATAAACTAGAGTGAACTTGCTATTTTGTGATATTTTTTAAAATTTAAAATATCAACGTGAATATAACTAATTTTACCTTTTCGGCAATATACCCACATTTAGATATGGAACCATACCTAAACAATAAAAAATAAAAAACGATACTACACAAGCCCTAGTAGCCTTAACTGATTAGCCATAAAAAAAAGAGGACTACTAGGTCCTATTCACCCCACTTTACCGGCATATACTCCACATCTGAAAAAAATCACCGCGGAACACCCTATGTGTGGTAGAAATTTCATGCTTGTAACCCGATGCGTACAATTTCGCGGCTTAGCAACTCTACCATCATTCCTATAACCTTGTCTAATTGTTAGGTTTCCAATAATAACTGGTTCCAACTAAAACTTTCGTATTTTCTTTATCTATTTATTTCGTATTGAATATATATATTATAAAGGAACATCTGATGCAACATTGTACTTAAGTATGAAAGAATTTTCACAATATAGACTTTAAATAAGTAGGTTAAGATTAGTGATACATAAGCATTTTAAACAAATATGACGCAGAGGGCGCTCCAGTAGCATATAATTATGGAATCAAAGATTTGGTGTGATTGACGTAATGCATGCTCAGTAGGTAGAGCACTACGCCGGAAACGTAGGGTCGCAGGTTCGAGTCCTGCTTACATTGCAGTGGATCACATTACATTTTACTTACATAATTTACCTTTGTGTCAATGTTTAGAACGTTTTCCTGTTATATATCCTGGCCCTTCCCAACAATCTTGTTAATATAGTTGATTGAACACATGAAGATAACATTTATTTTGGATTTATGTATTTACACGAAACGACGCTTCATCGTGCCACGCTGTCGCGTCGTAACAGGACGCGGTTTTGTGCTTTGTACTTATGAACCCTATGCTCCCTATTGGCCTTTACTTTCGCATTTATAATATTAGTAGGGATACTCACTAGTGCGGATAGACGCTGTACTTATGAACCCTTTGCTCCCTATTGGCCTTTACTTTCGCATTTATAATATTAGTAGGGATACTCACTAGTGCGGATAGACGCTGTACTTATGAACCCTTTGCTCCCTATTGGCCTTTACTTTCGCATTTATAATATTAGTAGGGATACTCACTAGTGCGGATAGACGCGCGTGGCGGGCGGCGCATCTAGCTCGCAGGGCGGGGGCCGCGCGGCTGCAGTCAGCAGGTAGTTGGTGGACTCGCTGAAACAATTGGACAACCTACTTCAAATTGTATTACTGCCTCGAGTGCCGCATGCGAGACCGTCGGATATCGTTACCGTTACCAGTTACCACAGGCATGGGTTACGATCACAAAGGGGAGCCCAAGTCGCAATGGCAACTGACGAGAAACCAACGGTGCCAAGTCAGTTGACACTGCCATGCTGGCCCGAGAGATGCTTCTTCACGCTTCGTTTGAAGGGTCCCAAGTTATAAGAAGGAGGAAACACATGAGCCGGCATGACCATCTCTGAATGTAAATGCACGTTAGCTTAATGGATGACATGCCCGCAACTGTGTTAAAATATTATGGTGACCTTTTCAGATCTATTTTTATTTCACCTGTGCTACAAATATCAATAACATCATCTAAATGTGTAATTTTGGATCATTATATAATTTTTAAAGTTTCAATCAGAACACATCTCACTTTCTCGTGAAGTACCTACTTCTGTAGACAAACAAAATTCCGTTTTCTGACTTTCTGCATTCGTACATTATCAATACAGCACAAGCCCAAATTTGTTTCACATTTAATTTGTCTGACATTGCTATGCCCTTGCAGGGCGTCACATGTATACCTATTGTCTTATTTTTAACACCTTATATGTTTGAAATGTGATATGCAATAAATTATTCTATTCTATTCTATTCTAATAAACCATGGCCAAACTTGGCCATGAGAAGATATCGCATTCTATTCCATCTGTATTTACCACTACATTTTTGCAAATAAAATATTCTTATTCTTATCGAGATCAGCTCAGACGGAGACCTCGAGACTTATGTTGTGATTACACCATGACTGTTTATTGAAATTCGAACATTACAGAACAGCACAATAAAGAATATGTTTCCGATTACATAGCTTGAACTGGGCCATGCATGGGGATGAGAGATTTATCGAGGCCGGTTCAGATGGAGACCTCGAGACTTATGTTGTGATTACACCATAGTTGTTTATTGAAATTCGTACATTAAAAAACAACACAAGTAAGAATTTGTTTATCATTACATAGCCTGAATTGAGCCATGGGGAGTTATCGCAGCCGGTTCGGTCAAACGGAGACCTCGAGACTTATGTTGTGATTACACCATGACTGTTTATTGAAAGACATACATTATCTATACAAACAAGCGAGGATTTGTTTACCGTTAACCTTGAACTCGGCCATGCATTTGCATGGCCATGGGGATTGGGGAGACAGACAGTATCGTGAGTACAGTTCAATTTATTGCGTGATTACATCATAACTATCCAATTATGATATACGGTTGTGCCATTCACGAGAACATACTCGGTTTGGTTTATTTCAGTGTTAGTTATCGTCTCAGCCAATATTATCACAAGAAAGATCATCAATGTATTTATGTTTATTTTATTATTGAAATTCAATGGGCACTATGGCTGATAGTTTCATCATCGATAGGGCCTGGCCACATGTCCACGACACGGCGTCGTAAACGTAAAACGACACGGTGTCGCGTCGGAGCGCGACACATTATCCACCGTGCGAATATCCGTTGCCGCGTCGTGAAAACACACGACACGGCGTCGTAAACGTAAAACGACGCTGTGTCGCGTCGGAGCGCGACACAATTATCCACCGTGCGAATATACGTTGCCGCGTCGTGAAAACACATGCTGCACCGGGCACCGCAGGTCGCAGGTAAATACATTTTGCCTTTTTAAACGAGGCGATATTTTCCATAATAGTTCTTCAAAACTTGACACAGACATTCTAAAATAATCATAAAACTTGTGATCACTTATTTTTAAAGCCTCGTACTTCCTTTTGAAATGACTGCCATCATGGTTCATAATAGAAAGATATGGATTTATCCAACATTTTCGTTTCTTCTGCTTTTTCTTCATGCTTCTTCTTAAAAGCAACAAGAGCAGAATACGTGTGATAGGATCCATGTCGAATTGAAAACTGATCGCAAAATATTTTGAACATGTACGAGAAGCTGCGGCGTCGTAATCGAACATGGCACCGCACCGTGCATCTACTCAACACAGCAAAGTCAATCTGCCCGGCGGCGCGCGGCGCGACCTGCGGTGCCCGGTGCAGCATGTGTTTTCACGACGCGGCAACGTATATTCGCACGGTGGATAATTGTGTCGCGCTCCGACGCGACACAGCATCGTGTGTTTTCACGACGCGGCAACGTATATTCGCACGGTGGATAATTGTGTCGCGCTCCGACGCGACACAGCGTCGTTTTACGTTTACGACGCCGTGTCGTGTGTTTTCACGACGCGGCAACGGATATTCGCACGGTGGATAATGTGTCGCGCTCCGACGCGACACCGTGTCGTTTTACATTTACGACGCCGTGTCGTGGACATGTGGCCAGGCCCATACAGCTTGCCCTTTCGTTGTAAACCAAGCCGCCAGAAGGGTTACTCTAAAGATCGGAATTCGATCTTCGTACCGTGCCATCTCTCTCAAACTCTTATCAAATCAAACCATATTTGAAATATTGTTTGACGCGAGATCGAGAAGAATGGCACTGTACAAACTTCGAATTCGAATCTTGGGAGTAGCCCTTCAGATTCACCTAAAACTGTCGATCCGACGTAACTAAACGAACCAAGGAATTTAGAGCGCACAATTACCTACTATAAAACAGAGGAAATAAGCACCAATTTGACGTACAGCCAGACAAAATGCGATTGACAGATGAGCTTCCGGGAGTGCCTGGAGCATGGTAACTTTCAGAACAAAATAAACCAGAGTTCTCAGGCATTTTCAAGCAATTGAAAACTGGTTAAGATTCCAGAGAAGTTATAGGGCCCTATCTGCATTATGATTATGACATTAAAATAACGTATTATTTGGTGCGTATAAGTTAAAAATGTGCACCCGGCTCAAGCTGGTCGGCTGACGGTCAGTTGTATTTGGTTTTTAGATGTGAATACCTACGTACGCGGAAATCAACTCAATTTCCATACGGTATCGTTCGCAAAAACTGAGATACGGTCGGAAAATTATAGCCGGTAAATTGCTGAATGTTGGCAGCAACATAGATGCGAAAAGTGACAGCGCGGAAGTTAGATTGCGGCCATTTGTATTTCCGAAAAGTGTTGTACATCGTCGCAATTTTTTTTATTGCGTGACACGAGGTGACATGTACTTTCAGCGTTACTGCAAATATATGCATGCATCGATAATGCAGGTTTTGATGATATGCGTTTGTTATGCACGAGGGTTGGGATTCTATAACTAAATTCTGCGATATGGGGACCTGATGCTTTCCGTTGCGGATTTTAGGTTGGCAACTACTACTTTTTTTTTTAATAAAAATGGGCTGTTGTATTTCTAATAATGAATAGTTATTTACTACAAATTTAAAACAAAGATATTATAATAAGAACACAATTAACATTCAAATGTATTCAAAATTATAGAATAGTCAGAGAGAAAAATATATCTGTCTCGCTTGAGCGCTGACTAATGTGATAATGACAACTTGACAAGCATGGCGCGCGATAACCTTTTACCTTTACTATAAGAACCCGAATTAACCATAAAGGCAAGTTTATGTAGTCACCGAAGTGACGTACGAGGGCAGAGATCTGTATTTGTTATTAATTTATACCGATTAGGAGCGTTTTAAGTAACAATACTTTATTATAGCGTTTACTGTGAACTCAAAGATAACATACATACCTACACGAGGGTCATGATAACGCTCAAAGGAATAAATTTTACCATCAGGCAGGGCGATCCCGCACTCATCAGAATAACGTGCTGTCTCGTTATAGCAACCACACTTTGAACCTACAAAAAAATATCAATTTGCTAGTATAAGGTATTGGCATACCCACAATGTGATACAAATATTGCATTATTAATTTAAACTTTTCGATTTGAGAGGACTTGATCCGAATGAGAATGTTTTGCAAGTCATTTCTTACATTGCGGTAAATTTGATTTTCGAATCCACCACTACCACTGGCGTTATCTCCTGTAAGATAAAATTAAGTAAAAAGTATCCGAAACTGAAATTACTTTTATTCCAAAACATCCAGATCTGAGAAAACACGCTAAGAATAAAATAATGAAAAAATTGTTGACTGATTAGCATTTCAACGTTTGAATAATTCTGAGTTTGAATTATTCAAGTGTTGTGTTTTTATTTCAGTAACCGCATATTGAGTTGTTTTGAAGAATGTAATATCTCGTAGGCTTAGTGTAGATATCTTGTGTTAGAATTCTAAGAAATCCTACTCCACATCCTCAGTGCAATGCAGATCACTGATACACTTTGCGTCTTACTAATATAGCATGTTTTTCTCAAACATCCAAGGAAATGTCGTTCTTATGATCGTGGTAATAGACCGCGAAATACGTCTTTGTATAGCAATTGTTGAAGATTCGTTCTAATTTCAAATTAGAACGATATAAAGGAATTTCATACAACATTATTGGCCGTAGCCAACAAAGAGATTGTCTTTTGTTTCAGTGGGGTTTATTTCTTTTATTGATAATCTATGGCATACTGCCAATAAAAAAAACTTAGTTTGTGCATGTATATTTACGTTTTATTTCTTATATTTAACTAGATTATTAAATTTGATTAAATCAGATATTCAATAAAATAAACAAGGAATCACGTTTATTGTTAAAAAATATAACAATATCTAATTAATAAGGTGTTGTCATTTTTTAATAAATAGAATCATCTTAACATTTGGTGGCAAAAACATTGACCCGAACAGCTTAAAAAAATTAATTTGTTTTTTTTTATTAAATTTGAAATAAATTTGATTTTATATGAATATATAAGTTGAACATTTGTATTATTTCCTTGGATTTATTTGAGAAAAGCACTATACAAGCCTCGGCGCGAACAGGGATTATCGGCCTCGTATCTCTAGATGGCCTCGTTATCACTCGGCCATCTATTAATACTCGGCCAATAATCCCCTATTTCGCGGCCTCTGCAGTAATGTACTATTATTTTCTGTTTCCGCGTTTTTCGCACAGTTATATAATAGTATGAAACAAACCTTTGACATCGGTAACTGTAAAGTTATCGAAACGACAGGAAGGCTCTAATAATTGTATATATATGCGATACCGTCTAAATTGTTTTTTTTTTTTTTAAACTTCGATATTTGCACCACAGATTCCACACCCACGACGTACGAATCCGTCACTTAGCGCACACATACATGCACACACTTACAGTTCAGCTTTGTTTGAAATGTTAAGTCGCCAGTTTGTTATATGAAGCGCGACAAGCAAAATATAATACCATGGTATATTTACCTCGCGGTCCGCATCCTGAGCGCGGCGCAGTTCTCCTTGCACTTATATGCGAGCACCTGCTTGATGCGGCTGACCTCCACGTCGGGGAAGTGCCGGCTGACGTACGAGATGAGCGCGTGGACGCGGCGCCGGTCCAAGGGGGGCTTCGTGGGGCGGGACTCCTGCCCCGCGCGCGACCAGCGCTGCCCCGTGACGGAACAGGTCGCCAGTTCTATAGGCGAGAAAAGCGCCGCCGCCAGCCCGCGCGTCACCTTCCGGTAGTCGCCCCATTTCACCCCCCGCAGCAGTTCTTCGCGGATCTCCACGCCCTCGCCGAGCTTTATCTGTAGACATGAAGAGGTTTATAGATAAGCGCCTCAAGACAAATCTTTGCGTTACCACTTTATTTAATGTTTTATTTATTTAAACTTTATTGCTCAAAACAAGTCAGTACAAATTTATTTATTTATTTATTTATTCAAATTAGTTACACAGCATTACAGTGATTAAACTAAGGCACTGTGAACTACAAAATTATACATAAAATAAAATAAAAACTTAAATCTAGTTTGATTTAGGCGACGTAACAGCGTGGCTCCGTTGCGTCGTCTGATCTGGCGCAGGATTCGGCAGATTGCCCCGGAACTGCCGAAACACAACACCCTTCGGCCAGAAGTCTGCACTTGCGATGGTGTCCTGCAGCGACCGCGGTACGCGCACCACAAACGAGCTGAAGTGCACGTAATGGCGGGACTGCAGCTGTTGCACCCTCAGCGTGAAGCCAGTCTTCCGGCGAACGTACTCCACCACATCATCAGCCACGGCGGAGTGATGCAAGCGCGACACATAGAGCGCCTTACTCGGTGTGGCAATCCGAAGACCAGAACCAACCGGCTCGGCAGTGCCACTCAGAGTCTTGCGGGGCACTCTGCGCGCCGTGCTCTTCCTTTCCACCAGTGTGAATCCCTCCTTATCCACATTGGTGCGGGAGGACTTTTCCTTATTAGGAACCCGTATTGAGGCCCGGTTAGCTGCGACAGACTGACCGGCGACGTCAGCATAAGCACGCTGACGCAACTTCGAAACTAGAGGTGGCCGCACCGGCGGGGGGCGCGCGGGCGGTGTAGCGGCGGGTGCGGCACTTTTTACAGTGTCAGCAGAACGCAAACTGACAGACTCGGCGCTTCTAGCGGTAGGTCGGTCATCGGTCTTGAAACTAGATGCTAATGGCGGACTTAATGCCAAATGGCATTCTCTACCAGTCAACCATAGGGCCAAACAGAGATACTAGAAGTGGGTGCAAATTAGAAATCTGATGGTACAGAGAGGATCTAGAGTACAAGTAAATACAAAATACTAATTATATTACTTTCTCGTAGGTAATGGATATATGCTATTTTCTATGATAAAACTCTACAATAGTACATTACTGCAGACGCCGGGAAAGAAGGGCTTGCCGGGTGAGTGGGTATAGATAGTGATACTAAGCCGGCTAGCCCTTTTCACGGCTAAGGCATGTATAGTGCTTTTGTCAAACATATGCATTGAAATAAAAAATACACCAATAAAAATAAAAACCAGCTGTTCATGAACACAGACCCCGCCCCGCCCGAGATATGATACTTTAAGGGCTGTTATAACGCACGACGAAGACGGCATTTCATTGCATATTTGAGAAAAAAAAACTTTTTACTATCTGTACGTAGTATAGTGGTTTTTACCAAATATTCTAAATATTCCACTACCGACCATAGTAGGTCAAAGGTCACCCGTTTGAAAAATAATGTGTACCTACTTAAAACCAAGTGTCCAATAACGACCTGAAGAAGATAATTTTTAAATTAAGAAGAATAGTGCCATGGTAGGCGTTGCTAAAGTGGACAGTGGAATCGTAAACTTTAACCTGACCCCATTTTTTCTCACGTGTGCGACGACTTGTGATGTCATTAAAATACTGCGTATCTGTTTTACCGAGGATATGATTCGGTGTTTATAATATTTTCTATTTTTATATGCATGGGTTATATATTATTGATCGCACAAAGAAGTACGGTGGAGCGTCAGTTTTTTTTTTTTTTTTAATCAACAGTTTTACAGTTCAGTTGCCTATTCATCTATCCTATCACTTGATCAAAACCAATTGAACATTAGGTACATTTAGAATAGGACAAAGTTTCTTTTAGACACAGCAATCTTTCTGTGTTTTTAAAGATAAACTTTCTTTCGGTTTGCACCAAAATTTCTAAAGAACACTTTCAGAACAGAATTTTAAATATTTGTTTGTAAAGTTTGTATTTCGCACTACCCTACTTGGACTGGACAAACGATGAATAATTTATGCCACCCAAGTTGTTTTACATATTCTTAACCAAGTCGAAATTAATTCGGAAGTAGTCAATTTAAGCATTTGATAATTAATAATAATTTTAATTTTTGGATTATTTTTATGTCTTATGTCTTCCACTCTGATATGAGTGATATGCATATTGGGTTTAACTAAGTGTACACACCTAATCTTTAATAGCCTAGGTTTCGAACCTAGAGCTAAATTAGTCATTCAACGGGAGTAATGAAGATATTTAATCGAATCATATAGATGACACAATTGACACATAAATGTTTAAGTAATTAGGGTATCAACGTCATACATACGTCTTGTTAAACTGCAAATCGATAAGTAGATCGCGCGTGAGATTCTATAATTTAGGGAATGACCCACGATACTACGATACTACATATCCCTATGTGCAGCCGTCATTGGGCGGGGTCACCCCTTACCTGCTTAGGGGTCACATGGGGGGGGGGGGGGGGGGGTTTGGTGATACGAACTAAACCTGGCATAGGATACCTCATTGTGACTGAGATTCCTATTTTTCGTTTTATCACAAACAAGTGACGTGCTTGTTATGTTTGCCCCATTAACTAGACATGGGTAATTGAGTGATTATGTGAACTTTGAATAGCTTAGTAACCTTTACGGGTTGTCCGATTAAGATCCGTACCTACTCTTCGACATATCAAGGGCACAATTGCTGATAAGGAAAATTTCAACAACCGCGCGTGTTTTATGGTAATAACCAGTTGACTTATTTAATGTTTGCCCTGCTCACTCGGCATACAGGCTTTAACGAGTGATTACTTGTACTTTTAGATAAGCCTCGAGTTCTTCAACACGACAAAACTAGAACTTAAATAAAAAACATGTAGTAGGATATTCAACGGGAGTCTTACATAGGATAGGATAGGACATTATAATACGTATTGGTATCATAATTTAGTAATAGCCTAAAACTACTATTGTCATTTGTTAACTACATTTGTCATGGTTACTAAAATTACTATTAATCTCGAATTTACTTTCCTTTTCCATACATTGCCTTTGAGACTAATTAATCGTAGATTTTTCTAACACAGGAAAATTGCAATGTATTGTAGCATGAGTATACTCTTTGTTGCACACCTCAAACAAACAGGAGAGATACAATGGAAATAATTACAATTAGAGGTAAACAACAGGCATACCATGGTTTTTCATTACCTTAGTTTTTTTGGAAGGA
Organism: Apotomis turbidana; assembly: GCA_905147355.2. Lineage (NCBI taxonomy): Eukaryota > Metazoa > Arthropoda > Insecta > Lepidoptera > Tortricidae > Apotomis > Apotomis turbidana. The sequence goes on from LR990288.1 coordinate 7,384,200, forward strand.
AGGTGACCTAAATGTGAAGAAAGCTTTCCGGTTCCGTTCCAGTTTATGACAAGCTAAGGGCCTGTAGTAAGTATGTCGATCGTTCTATAAGGAGAGATGACGACATATAAAAATGCCTCATGGCATTAAGTCCGCCTTTTGTACGATAAACTTTCTTTTGTGCAATAAAGATTAAATAAATAAATAAAAAATGTCAAGAAACGCTTTATAAAAATGACGATATGCAAAAACGGCTTGAAGGTTCCTATTTCTATGCGGTTTGCCCTTCCGGCATCTGAATATAAGTAACGTACCTAACCTACCTAGACCTAGGGCCGTTGTACATCGCCTATATTAGGAGTAAAAATTACGTGTAACTCACACGTAATTTTTATACTTTTGGTCATTTCCATTTCTTCGACATTTTTATACCTATTCATTTTTCGGATTTCGAACTTCAGAATACATAACTCCTTTAAACCGTGAGAAATGTCAGGATTTTAGGCTCTTATTTTTCGCAGAAAATTGTTACGCCGATTATCACTTCCCAACTCCCGTTTCGCGGAATTTTATTTCGCCGACCGTTCATTTCCCAACTTATCAATTGCCAACTTATTATTTGCCAACCTCACCGTTACCAACTTACCTTTTGGTCTGTTTTTCATTACGTAAATTTTTAAAATGCCACCTTTCATGTAGCAGAATGTTTTAGTTGGCATAATGTACACTTAGTTGTTTATTGTTTACCAAATGTTTTATTGAGTAGCGTTTCGTTTAGCAACTCCGTTTTATTAATACATCGTGGGTAAGCGCTACCGCTCACTTATTTTTATGACAATGTGTAGGTTCAGAGAAATAAGTAACAAAAATATGTAGGTATGGGTATGTATGTGGTAAATTTACCAATTACAAACTAATATTTAAAACTAAAATTAAAAACTATACTAAAAGTAAATTATAAATATATGTATTATATGTTTTTTTTTGTAATACTTGTAAGCATAATAATATAAACCTTCATGCAAGCAAGCAATCTGACGCTCCGCTATCCATGGTCATAAAACAAACCTAACCTACAGTTTTTGGTTTTTGACCCATGTTCCATTTTGTCGCAGTTACACTTACTTGCCAGAGTTTCGGCCAACCAAAAAATATGTAAGTATAGGTACGTATCTTTTTCTTATTTGTAACTTGCCTAATGTATGAAAAGGGAACTGTTGCATCAACGAAACGTTAATCGTCCAAAAGTTGTTCGACCAAGTGAAAGATTTGACTAATGATTTGTCTGCCAAAAGTTTAGAGGCATAATAATAATCTGCTTTACAATAATTCTACCAAGTGAAAAGTTGTCATACAAAAATTTGGTAATCGTTAGTTGTCAAAGTGAAACGTCGGCGAAACGTTGGTTGGCAAATGAAATTCGGCCAAAAATAGTTCTGCGAAAAGGCAGAACACCGTTCTTAGAACTTGACTTTTATAGACAAAAAACATAGTGACCGCCGCACAAAAGATAAGAGGGTGGCATTGTACTCTGAGATTAAAATGAACGCCAAAATAATACGGCACTGCATATGCTCTTTGTTTCATCTAGTACAGTAAGCAGCAGTTGCTGAAAAGTAACACAATTTCAATACAATGCTGCTGTCTGTAACAGCACGATACTTCATAAATTAATATTTGTAATATACGGAAGTAAGTATTGACAGTAGATATATTTTCAATATTTTCATACCTAGATTTGTATCAAAATGTACTGTAAAAAAAGACATCACAAATATGGTTTATTGCACACCTAACTAAATTGCAGTGTTCCAAATTACAGGAATGGCAGGCCTAGCCTGTTAGGTATTAGTTAAAATACATATAAATGTCCCATATACTTTCTCAAACTTGTCGCTTTTTTAGGGTTCCGTACCCAAAGGGTGATAACTTTTTTATGCGGTGTCGGACCGTGATAATAGATGAGGTTGGGTTACCGACGATCGTATCTCGGACTATAACGCTGTTCGATAACGTATCATCCGCAGTTTTAGCATACGTATTTTAAAGATGGCCTCTGACTTATACATGATCACATATCAGTTTTTAGGGTTCCTTATCAATGGATGCTAAATGAGACATTGTTACTATATGTAACATCATACCCAGCCCTTCATAACCGGCCGTATTGCTTGACCTAGCATCGATTAATGAACATTCCATACAACTATTTTTAAATAAATGTTTTTGCCAGGCGCGGCCTTTGATTCGACTAGTTTGGGCCCCACGAGTATATCTTTTTTCAGTATAAAAGGACACGTAGTACAATTGAAACTTGAGCCAGCCACATGAGAAAACCATGCGTCCTCAAGCATACGTGGAAATATTCTGCCGCAAATTACTGCGTTTCATGAATTTTGGGTGTCTAATGCTGAAGGTGCATGCAGATACAGTAATATCAGAATACATGCATATTTTAAACGACAATATTGTCTCACACAATCTGGATGGGAGCAGAGCGTTCCATATTTTTTATTTGTAAATAATATAATAACGTTTACGAACGGAACCCACGATCCACGAGTACGACTTGCGCTTGCCTTAACCAATTTTTTTAACAATTAAAACAAAAATCTACTGATGTCGTTTGTTTGTCCATCAGTTACAAAAATTAACAGATTATAAAACACCATAGTCATATGGTTATATCATACTATTCAAAAATAGAATCGCCTCTTGTGTATTTGAGGCCTTATCATGCCAAAACCACAAGACGAATTTCAACTAATTTGGCATAGGTACCAGAGTATCCACAGATGGTTCTAAAATACTTATTAACCAACTAAAGTAAAGCATCCATTCTATTTTAAATTAATTTAGAACCTATTTGTTGCAGGTCACCGGTGGAAATAGGTATAATATATATATTATACCTTATATATATAGGCTTAAGAATAAATAAATGTTTAGTGGCTATAATAAAATGTAAACAAGATTATCATCGCGCAAATTATTTTAAATACGATAGCAGCCTTATACAAGCAAGAACGAAAACGCGAGTATAGGCCCTAATGTATTTTGCTCGTTTAGGTATGATTTCTTTCTTTAATGCATTCACTGCCAGCGACGCATATATCGCTTCATTAAAGATTTGTTCCTAGGCCACGCCCCCTGGCAGCGAATGCGTTAACAAGTCAGTTGAGGGAATCAACCTTTGACCGACACTTTTGATTGTCCCCAGCTTACTCAAATCTCTCTGGAGTTACTAAGAAATCGGGGTTCTAAATTAAACCATAAAAATTAAACACATAAATTATTTTACGTCACCCTAAATAAGACTAAGGAGAAGAAAGCCGTAAGCCGCGTAGCGGGCAGAAAATTCCACTTCCTGGCCAAGGCACGACGTAAAACTTTAGACAAACATCGGGCGGTAATTCGTAGCTCTCACCTTCGGTACGGGCCATAGACACCTGCGAACTGGGACATTCACGAATTCGCCGCCCTAGGTATGTAATGTACTAATGTTATGTAATAATGTCATACTATAAAGGTGAAATTTTAGAACGAAGTTTAAGAGTTGTGGACAGATTTGTGTCGATCAAAAAGTTGATTCGTCCGGTTGATCCAGCCATCATTTATCGAATCATCCTATTTCCGGCTTCCCAATACAACATGACGTTCTACAAATCTATATCTTTTATATGGTCAGAATAGCTGATTAGCCTTATAATTCCTCATTTTCTTTTTCTGCTATAATCTTTTGCTCTATCCAATTATCTGTTGCTCAGAATGGCCTATAACTCCGTGGCACCATACGTGACCATCCCCGTGAATTGCACGCTCGTCGAATGTTACGACATTTATCTGCGCACTATTTAGAGAAGCGATAACAGCAGGGAAAGAACTTTGTCCTTAGCTTCCGACCCATGACAGCAATCAGGCACTAGTTAGGTTCATGCTCCCATATCTCACAGCAAATATAGAATCGACTATATGTTTATCCAGGGCAATGTGTGTATTGCTTATTTAGGTCTAAAAGTCTCGCTCTGTATATGAATCGCTCAACTTTTTGTTTATTACATTTTTAGACTATACATAGGTAGTTTGTGGTGTTGTCACCCATATAAAATCCAAACCAACGATGGAACTCTTCTTGTTAAAATGAGTATTAAAGCAACAAAATTAAGATAAAAATGTGGGTTTTTAAGAATCACTGTGTCAAGTGTACTGTAGACCGTCTATAGTTATAATAAATTTACAAAAAAACCTCATCAAGCCTGCATCAGTCCACTGCTGGACGTAGGCCTCTCTCATGGCGCGCCACTGAGCTCAATTTTCAGCTCTTCTCCTCCACTCACTACCCGCTGCCCTACGAATGTCGTCGCCCAGCAACAGGACGCTACGACGTTTACCGGTTCGCAATCTCTACTCCAGAACTCGTTTGCCCAAGTGGTCGTCGGCTCTAGGACAGATAATAAACAGCCCACTGCCACTTCAGCTGATTCGCTGAGCTATGTCGGCCACATAAAACCTAACCAACGATGTTTTAATTCCAAAATCGCAATAAAGAACGAAAGCTGAGACAATAGTATTTTATGCAGTCGTTGAACAATGAAGGTTCGAATCGTTGCAAAAATTTAAGATCTAATTGTGTAACTATTGCATACAATACTTTTTATACGAGCAAACCACAGAAAAACATTTTATATTTTAATCGTCATTCCCCACTATGATTTTTTATTTTTCATGTAAACTATTTCGTTCAACTAAAACTGACCTATTAAAAAAAACATGAACGCGATGGTCATTGCGGGTGCCTCGTCATTGGTTAAAATTTTTGACAAATAATTTCAACCAATCAGTGACCAGTAGCGTGCTTTTTAGGGTTCCGTAGTCAACTAGGAACCCTTATAGTTTCACCATGTCCGTCTGTATGTCTATCCGTCCGCGGCTTAGCTCCGTGACCATTAGTACTAGAAAGCTGAAATTGGTATGAGTATGTGTATGTATCACGCCGACAAAACGGTAAAATAAAAACTAAAAAAAAAGTTTTTTTTCGGGTACCTCTCGTACACCTAAAGTGCGGGTGATTTATTTTTCGTTCCAACACTAGTGTGTGGGTTGTCGTTGAATAGGTCTTTAAAAAATAAACCGGCCAAGAGCATGTCGGGCCACGCTCAGTGTAGGGTTCCGTAGTTGCTTATCCTTCACAATAGACTTAAGTTACGAGACATATGTCAAGCTCTATAAAAAGGTCGGAAACGTCAAAGTAACTGTAATTACTTATTACCTTCTGGAAGTCAACTTACGTCATTTTAAGAAAATTATGAAATTGTGCGATAACTCAAAAACGGCTCAACCGATTTTATTCAATATAGTTTTCATTGAAAGTACTTATAATGCCTCATGTTCATGAATTTTTCCATAACTTTTTGACGCGTGGTTGAAAAGTTAGAAGGGGGGACGCTATTTTTTTTATTTTCGGAGTGAATATTTACATAACTGCTGACTTTATAAAAAAATTGTGTTTGAAGACCCCTTTTTGTCCGGTCCGGTCCGGTGTCCTTATACTTCGAACGTTACACATATTAGTTAAGTGCCATACTGCACTTAAACACTCCACTGAATCTGGCGCGTTTAATCCATAACTTCCAGAAGGTAATAAGTAATTACAGTTACCTTGGCGCTTATGACCTTTATATAGAGCTTGAAATCTTTCTCGTAAAGGACTCTAAAGGGCCTATTGTGAAGGATGGGCTCCTACGGAACCCTACACTGAGCGTGGCCCGACATGCTCTTGGCCGGTTATTTTTAAATCAAATATGCTCATGTTCTCTTTTTGAAATTATTAGAGTTGAGTAGAGAGATGTCTTATGAATATTATAGTTCTGTAGCGGGTACTATGGAGTAGAGAATTTTAGTACAGGATTAAAAAGTGCGTTATTGTGATTTTGTCTGTGAAATTATAATTGACAGATTAAAGTACCTACGCAAGTAGGTATTAAAAGTCAGTTTATGTTATATCTACGCAGTATCGAAACCGAATGTATACGATTTTAACAAATTATTGAATATCAGTACTGAATACCAATATCGAATATCAAGTTTACATATAACATCTGGATAGTTTTATTCTGATTTTTGATCGACAAACGGTTGAATGACCTATAAATTGCATCATCACATCTTTTTCTCTGAATATCAACTAACTATTTATTTAACTAACTAATTATTAGCTATAATTTACTGCCGGTGTTCCATAACAAACGATAAAAAATTACTTTCAAATCGGTATTGATTTCATATTTTTTCGTAGCATAAAATATAAAACACAATTGACAACATTTTTCAAATACTGTTCAGTTTAAAATAATTTTACCAATTTATTATCACCAAATCCAAAACTATTATTTTTATTTCATTATAGACTAAATTTGAAAATATAAAAAAAAAATGTGAAAACATCTAGAAATCGGCCCTCGACATGACGTCACCTTGTGGAATATTTGACATACAAAATCCGCCTTAGTAATAGTCCGACTGTGTGATTTTCTGCGCTGTGACCAATTACTGGTCGTTTACGCTCTTTTAGAACGAGGAAATTTTCAAATGAATTTTTCAAACACAAATTGGGATATTTAGGAAAATTTATAATGTAGTAATATTTAATTTTTTATTGTTTATTTGATAATATCGGATAAGAGCTCGGTTAAAAAAATTCAATGTTGGCAATTCTACATTACATAAGACAAAAGGATGAAGAAATTTGCATAATATCAAAATGAACGGCGTGCAGCGTAAACATCACGGCGTGACGATGTGATATGGTAGCGACACTAGCGACAAAGCGACACGTTACGGAATTGAAAAAACGTTGAAAGTACTGAAGCGAAAACTCGTCGACACGTGTATTCTTCCTATCTTAACCTAGGCGCCTAAACTTGGTCATAAAAGGAAGCTCAGAAGCCCCGACTCAAGGTTTGCCAGCGAACAATGGAGCGCAGCATACTTGGAGTTCGTATCAGAAACACCGAACTGCGCTCCAAAACAGGTATTCCAGACGTGGGTGTCATGCATGATCACCAAGCTCAAGTGAGACTGGGCTGGACACATCTGCCGAATGCATCCAGAATTATGGGCCAAATTATCCACTGAGTGGATACCGACGGAAAGGTAGACCTAAAGGGATGGGTTGACCTGTACGCATTCGATAACGCTTGGCAGGAACATGCACTTCACCGAGACGACTGGCGAGAAAGATGGTAGGTCTTTGCCAGCATGACACAAATGTAGGCTAATAAAAAATAAAAAACCTTTTTAACTCCATCGGCTGTGGCCGACAACTAAAAGTCGCAAGTCGCCACGTCGGCTACGATAACATTAGTATCAATTTCATGTTTAAACCTTTTAAGACAAGTGCTACGTCATTTAAAGACACTACTACACAGTGCAGTACGTCTGGCCTAGCGTCTGAGGAACTGTTTTCTATCAGTGGGCTGGGCGCTCATTAGGTTAAACAATGAACTAACTTAGCTAACTTGTCCACAATGGCCCAAGATTACCTATCGCGGAATATTTAATAAACCGGCAATATAGGTATCTTGTAGAGAGGGGTTATATTGGTATTGCATGAAGTAAACATAACAAGTTGTTGTGTTGTGAACGATGTGGTGTTGTTAACTAGTTAATAACCGCTCTTCCATTTCGCGCCGTCGTGTCGTGAGTTATTGCGTTACACGACGTTTCCACGTCACTCCTCAAACACACTCCTTCATAGCAATATATAAAAAAAACGCTTTAGGCTCATAAATATTGATCCCTGTTATCTTTGGTACAAACCAGCGTGTATTTTTTGTTTATGTTGTTTGTACAAATTGTATATTATGAGAATCACATTTACTTATATGAGTACCTAATTGGCTTAGTTTTTCAGCCACAGTCTTCACGTCTGTCTTGGACTGATTAGGTCGAATATATTACTTTTAAAATATATAATATTTATTTATAACCTTTATTGCACAAAAGATAACTTTATGATACAAAGACGAGCTTAATGCCTCACGGCATTATCCCAGATTTAGTTAGTGACATTAAATTGGTTTTACAAAATTAGCCAAAAATATCCCCAATTCAAGAGCAAAAGTTCCAGCGTTTGACAGTGTGAGTTTTTTTTTATCCCGCTGCGCGACATGAAAGTCTTGGTTATATTTTTGTTGCGTAACTACATATTATGTGCTGAACTAGAATTCGTTCGAATCTTGACAAGTACTAAGTGGATTTGATTGGAGTCAAAACTTTAGATGATTATAGGCTAGCTTTTGTTAAAAAACCGATGGTAGTGATAATTATTATACTTCTTTTCGTAGTCTACTTTTTGCTTTTAGAAATAGAAGTTATTTTATGTTTTCTTGGTCCGTTTAAGATCCAACAAGGGGCTAAAAGATACGTTCCAGTTACACCTGTCAAAGATCGGCCACCCTTTGGGTTGAGATGTCCGGCTAGCTTGAACGAGACATACATCCGGCCCAAAACATAAATCACAAGGGGTTAACAACAAATGAGTGAGGGGTCGCTCGCCCTCGCGAGCCAGGCCGCGTCCGGCGCCAGCCGGCCGCCCGTCCCACCGGTCAGCTGCTGACACGTCGTACTCTCGGCCCACCCGCTCATTCTCCCGATTGAGCATGAGGAACCTGGATAGTTTCGTCCTGATTTTTGTTTAACAAAAAATTGGTTGAAAGTTATGTAGCCTGACAATATATCTCATTATAGTCTCTTTTTTCTAAATTTCAACTTTTAATCCTAATAATGAAAACATTTCAATCCTTTTAATCCCTTGTCCTTTTGCAATTGTTCTATTATTTCATGTTTTTAGTTTATGTTTCCTTTTTCTATTTTTTTTTATGTACATAAAACTGTGTTATGTTATTTTTGCAATAAATATATTTTATTTCTTAATTATTTAGAATTGCCTGCCTGCATTGCATAGCAAACGTCTAAAATGAGTCCCTTCGCCGTCCCTTGTCGAAATATTTCAAGAGGTCAAATAAGAATTAAGAGTCAGCGCACACTACGGCTTCTTGTAGCCGCGACAGTACATCTGTCTTTTTCCCACTTCAAGCGTGCAAAAGCCGTAGTGTGCGGAGACAGTAAGAGTCCACTCACCAGTCTCGGCGCGACGGCCCCCCGCTCGTTCTCCCGCTTGAGCACGAAGGGCAGCGCGCGGCGGTGCTGCTCGAGCCACACCGCGTCCGGCACCGGCCGGTTGCGCCGCCCGTCCCACCGGCCCGCTGCCACACAAACCGTTAATGCTGCTACATAACACAACGCTCATATTAAACTGCACTCTAACGTCTCCAGTATTAATGGATGCAGGAGGTCGAGGGGCTCAAACACCCAAAAAACAATTAAATCCTTAAATTAATCTCTTAACAGCGTCAAGCCTCTCTAAAATCGAAATCATAGAGCCACTACTGAATGGTACTGAGAGCTGTTTAATTAATACGTGCAAAAAAGCTTTTACAGACTTCGTATTTTTAAGACGTGTTGCGAGACAAATGTAGTAGTCGGTCGGTTAGTATATAACTCGGCTAATCAAATCGTTCCTTTACCCTTCAACCTCATATCTGACTAAATAGCTAAAAGTACTCATTTTCCGGGAAAAACAAAGACCTCTTTCCTATGAAATTATTCGGTCAGAAATAAGGCTGAGAAAGTATAAAGAAATGCGGCTGGCTGTTCTTTCAGTCAGCACGCAGTTTATAGTGTTGCGTTCATGTGTAAATGTTTTGCAAACGCATACATCAATGAATAAAAAGAGTGCGAAAGAATTCTGATAAACTTTTCCGATAGTTGTTTAAGTTTCGTGAACACGTCGTAAAAATAGGCAATCTGTAAATGCATTTAGGTTGCCATTTCACTTGGCCGAATTTTCAAAAAATATATTTGGCAAATCTTGATCCAAGTGAAGCGCCAACTTTGAAAAGGTGAGGACTGATCTTCGCATGTGTTGGATTTGTTATAACGTTAACCTACCTACCTACTAATATATAGGTGCAACCTATCTATGTTATGCCAATTTATCTGTTTTGCTATTAAACACGAATAGGTATTTATATAACAAGCTAACGAAAATTACATAAAAACTTGCATAAAAAGATAGCAATCGCGATGTTTTTTTATCTAATCAACCATCTTTGACGAACGCAAAGGCTAGTTCTCACCTCAATAACTCAGTGTTAAAGCATTTTTTTAATTACTCTCATATGGTAGTTTGAACAATGTTAGTGTGCCTATTCAATTTAACAGCAAATCGTACCCAAAATATATTAATAACAAATTTATATTTATAGGTTTGGAAGCAATTAACGAACTAACGATATTATGGGTTATAAGGATTTGTTTAAAACCTGTTTTGATTTTGATTGCATATTTGGCACAGCACTGTTCAAACTACGATATACAAGTAAAATTACGTTAATTATTATTGGATTGGCGATATAGATGATCACTACTATACAGGATTGTTCGATCACGTGTAAGTAGTACATAATTATTATCACGTTTTTCATAGATTGAATGGTAATGATGATTCATATCGCACCTAAATCTACCAAAACTTAAAGAATTCTACGTACCTATGACATCGGAAAGTATAAATTAACAAGTACCAGTTCCATTAGCGTTACAACTAAAAACTTGTATCTTTGTAGAACTTTATTTTCTGATATTTAGTAAAAAAATTACAATAATGTATGTACATAATGATGAACGATATATAATATATACAACCTAAAATTAACAGTAAAATTAACAAAAATCTGTTGTATATAGAAACAAAGTATATTGCTATTGTGTGTGTAGGTACTCGAAAGTAACCCCGTGTGACAAACAACCGAGTCCTTATATAGTGCATCGTGTCGGTACAGAAGTCTTAAATTAGATATTGCAAGTAGGTCCAGTAGGGCCAACGACTATGGCGTAGAACGAACAGTGTAAACAACTATGATAAACCAATGCCGATAATGTATATGAAATAGTTCCGACGGTATAATAATATTATTTTAATTTACATCCATAAACATTGTAATGATAAAATTCCTAGTTCTGAAAATGACTATTAAACTCAGCAAGTGCAAAGAGATTCGTTTCTAAACATTACATATTAATATTTGATTACTCGTTCAATCGATTATGTAAGCTGCACTGCGTCTTAACTTATTTATTGGATTAAAATTATTGAAATTCGAAAGTGCTTTTTCTTCAAATTACCTTACTAATAGATTAATATAAGCGATTAATTCCAAGAATAATTTATTATTATTGCAATTAATATAATCTAGGATTACTTTTTGGATTCAAATAGACTTTCAGTTATTATTTAAAGATTATATATCGTTTAAAATAAATGCAAAATTAAAATTTAGAGATCATATAAGAAATAGTCACTTGAGATCACACCTCTATCCAGATATCATTTAATTTTAAAATGATAGAACTAATATTGTAATTCACAACCCTAATCATAGATACCTTCAAATAAACGTCCCTTCTAAATGCTTTTGCTGGGAAATGACTAGATGTGATATCATGGCAAATTTTTATCACCTTAAAACGCGACTATCAAATTAATAGACCAAAATTAAAAAGCTACTTACAAAAATAAGTGTATGTATATCGTTTATATAACTACAGGTCTCGTCTCTCGTAAAATACGCGTCCCAGATATTATACTTATGGCACTAGGGCCCAGTGCCTCCGCACAGGGACTATGGCAAATTATACTTTTGACTGTAAACCATAATCATTATTAAATAATTAATTATTATGTTTCTCTAGACAATATATATGCATTTGAAGACATTTATTAATGATCATCTGACACTTTACAAACTATAACCGGGAGCCGTCCAATCACTCAACAATAACATCGTGTAAAGATAAAATCTATTGTGTATAAAAATATCACTATTGCTGGCGAATATGTATCTCCGGAGAACTAACACTAGTTCGCGGACTCGACAAATAAAACGGACTGCTCGCCGCCTCCCAGCGCGCGGTACAAAAAATTACTCTCTATTATGAAAATACCTTATTTACTTCTAGGAGAGCGATGGAAAGAGGCGAGCAACTGTGGATAACGTGTATGTATAATGTATGTACATTGTAACCTGTAAATAACCTATGTTCATGTAAAATCAGCACCGGTCGCAACAAATGCTTTAACAACAATCAGTCTATTGTCAGAAAGGAAGGTACTCGTGTGTCCCCTTCGACGAGGCCCCGTTATTCAGGCGGGAGTCCTTACGTGCTCGTGACTCATCGCCTTGCTCACGTGCGTAATTCCCGGTAAACAACATAATCGCCGCCGCAAGGCGTCAAATATGCGCGGTCCGAGCCACGAACACGTACCTATTACTCATAACCATCATCTCGCATTAAGTACCCACGGGGACTCGTCCAAGCGACCTACATCTGGCACTCGGTATATTTATCGAAAGGCACGCAATAAGCGGAAAGGTGTGACGGCAGATAGGCCCCCGGCGACACTCCGATCACAGACTAGATAAATCTACTGACAGTCTTCATTACGACCTCAAAGTCACATCTACACAATATCCCGGAGCGAGAGATGCGAGGCCCCTCGACTCGCCGCCGCCGAACTGTGAAACCCGAGCGGGTTTTCGCGAAGCGATCAGAATTTTAGCGGCAGACGGGCAAATTAAAATGTCATCGAAACGGGAACGCGGGGCTAGGGCGAAAAGTCGAGATCTAAGTCGGACGGCGACTCGCGAACGAGCGTAAGCGCGGGGCGTCGCATCCGGCCGGGCTTCCCCGTCGGCAGTAGGAGAGAGCGCATGGGGCGGCTACATGGGGAAGCGCTGCGCGGGCTGGAGCGCGGGCAGCGGCGGCTTGGGCGGCGGGCTCTTGCCGGCGGCGGGCTGCGGCCGCCCCAGGTGCTGCGCCAGCGTGTGCCGCCGCAGGTACAGCGGCGTCTTGAAGCAGCGGCCGCACGTCGCGCACGCCACCGGCTGCGCCTCGTGGATGAGCCGCACGTGCTGGCGCAGGTTGGACGCGTTGCTGTACCGGCGCCCGCAGCGCGAGCAGCGCACGCCGGCGGCTCCGCCCGCTGCCAACAACACCACGTTCGCACTGCGCCCGGCCCGGCCGCCGCCGGACTCCGGCCGCCGGCCCGGGCGCGTCGCCCGACACCCGCGCGCCTAGCCACCGAGCCGCTGCTACACGATAGCGTATACGCGCGCGCTCTCTTCTACTCGAAACTCGAAACAAGTGTGCTAAAGGTTCGCCGGGGGCGCGGCTGTCCGAGTCGACGTGTGCGTGTGATAATGACGTGATAGTGATAAAAGAGAGTGAACATATTTACCTTCCGCGTTCTCGTCCCGGAGCTCGGCGTTCATCCCGCCCATGAGATCCATGTTTCCTGAACGAATAGAAATCATATTTAGCACCAATTTCTAAGACAATGAGTGGATACGACTTTATGATTGGCGATGATAATATACTGACCTTGCAGGGCCGCGAAGGGGTTCGCTAGTGCATTGTTCTCGTTGTAGTAGATCTGCGGGAAATTGGAGCGCTCCTCGTCGCTGGCCTCTTGTTCCATGACTTCCATTTTTGGTTCTAAAAGATCGGACGCGTTGAAATCCTGACATTTGTCGGGTCTGTCCGAACCTCCGGGGTCCATGAGGACGTCGTTCTCCTCGGTCTTCACATCGGTAGCTTCGAGATCAGTTTTCACCCGTATGGCCGGGTAGGTGCACGTTTCATTATAGTCGTCGTTATTAGGCCTCGTTTGACTAGACGTTTGGAAAGGAGCTTCTTCAGTGAGATTATTTCTGGCATCATCGGGAGAATTGATGGTAGAGCGTCGACTCGCGCTCTTCTCTTGTTCGTCGGCGGCGCCCGCTTCGACAGTTTGGCTTGCGGCTTTGGAGGAGGAGGTAGAATGTGACGGCTTGGCGCTGAGCAAATTACGGAGTTGGGAAGGAGGAGATTTTCGATTCACTTTCTGCAAAAGAAAGCAACAATGTAAGATGGTCAAACATTGACGTTATAAAATAAGCATTTAATAATTAGTGTCTTGGATGTAGAACGCAGTTTCTAAACCTCACCTTAAATAGCTAGAGAGTCTAAATGTTATCGCACACCTAACTGCTCCGCCGTAACGGCACCACCTCAACTTCTTAGGTCGTCGCCAATCATGGTCGTCAAGTGGAGACGCCGCGCTTGCGGCGACGTCTCCACTTTTTTTCACTTGATGTCATAAGAGTGACGTCGACGCCCGGTCCCTCCGCCAGGGGCTATTAGTTACAAGCACGTCGATTACTCGACGTAAGCGCGGAGACGGCGTGTAGTCAACGCGCCCTTAGTAAGTGCCAAGGTGGAACAATGCCGTTACGGAGTCGATAGATGTGCGTTACAGGTTGAAATGTCATACAAAGATTGGATGGCTCGAGTCGAGGCAGTGCCGATTCGGTGCCGGGTATGCGATAACCTCAAGAATCTACCCAGTATTTTAGACATAATTCATGATATTTTGTTATTAAAGAATATATCAGTAGGTTAAAGCTCTTGTTTGTTGCTCTGGCTGCGAATCTGTTATACGGATAAAACAATGCAATTTACTAATAAAAAGAGATCGTATTACATATTTGCTAAAAAGCGATTAAAATACGAATAAACCAGACAACAGATGCATTTGTTTCTGTTCTAAATCTAAAGTGCTGTTGGCCAGAAGCCCAATCGTCACGCTTGATCGAGATAATGTATATTCGAGATTTCATAGATGACATCATACAATAAAGATCATACTACAATAGGATTAGAGTTGCGGGAAATATTAAACGTATACGGGAACGAAAACGCTATCGTATAGACCACGACTACCACGTGGCAGCAGACCTCCAATAGTAAGTCGGGAGGGACTTACTAGTGTGGAGGGCTTCAAAATGAGGCATTCAGGTATGACCGAGTGCGTTGGCGACAGCTTGTCGATGACGACAAATTAAAATACGAGGTCACGATTCTCAACATTTGAGGGACCAACTAAGGAGAAGGGTATTCCGAATTAACCTGCCATCCTGTTGGCCGGTTCTGGCCACAGCAACCTCGCTAGAGGTTCTTGGAGGATTAGTAAATAAGTTTCTGTCAAAAAATCATTTTTGTGACAAGCTTGTAAAAGTTTGTTGATGGATGTTCAGAGGAAAGTATAGTCGGCTGTAAAGCTTTACAGCCGACTATACTTTTCTCTGAACATCCATCAATTGCTCACCAAGACGATACTAGAGACCCCAAACTCGGCAGGATTGCTTTATCTATTACAGTTTCTAGGATCACCTTCCGGCTCCATCTTCAGACCAGTTCCAATGTTCCATGGTAGGTACCATATAATTGTGTTGTCATGAAAGTCAGTATGCTTAATTTCAGCTCAATCGGTTGAAGATATCTACTTCAAAATTGACTTACAAGATTCCACCGGAACAAACATTGCAACTTAAATAAAAGCTTGTAAAACAATATTCGTTTTCAAGCACGCGTCATTTTCTAAGATCAAAAGAAGCCTTATTCTATTGAGCTTGGAACCTACCTTGTCGTTGTGTTGCGAGCAGTCGGTGAGCCCGCGGATCTGCAGCGCATCAGCGGTGCGCAGAAACGCGCTGAGCTGCGCCTGCGCGATGTTCACTTGTCCCGCGTACATGAACTGCAGGAGCGCGCGCACGTGCGACACCTCGCAGTCGCGCATGAATATTATGGGGTGCGGGCATGGGTTGTTCTGGAACAAAACAGATGCGTTGACGCGGTTGGCTCTAGCTAAGTTGGCTAGTTGTTAAGGTTCTTTAATTTTCGACGAGGTGAGACGAGAGACAATAATTGAAATCACCGGCCCATCACTACATAGTATAAAACAAAGTCACTTCTTGCTGTCTGTCTGTCCCTAATATGTATGCTTAGATCTTTAAAACTACATAACGGGTTTTGAAGAGAGTGATTCAAGAGGAAAGTTTACTCTGCACCCGTGCGAAGCCGGGGTGGGTCGCTAGTTTTCAATAAAGTTGACAATGTTGTGATTAATCGAGAGCCCACGCGATCTCGCATTTCACGCATTTGCCAGACAAATTTCAATTCGTGTTTCGCCTTGCCAGTGAAAAAGCACCTCAAATTGCAAAATACCTATTAAGATTAGAATTAATCATGACATGCCTTTCCGATACAACTCTGATTTCCTTATATTATGTAATAAATTAATCACTTATCTGTGCACATGTGTTATGTATACATATACACAACTTATATCTTTGCTCAGAAGCTGATCTATAATTTTGACGATTATAATCCTGATAAGATTGTGACAACCATAAGACTCCGCTGTTGTTATCCTCACGAACTAATGATAATTATCTTTATAATAGCATTTTAATTATGGCAAGACTTGCCCAGTTAGGTGCCATCATGGGTTCATTAGGCATTTCCGTTTGTAAAACTTGCTCATTACAAATTAATTGGTCATAAGAAGTAATCGATAAAATTGACAACATGAAGTTGGTAGAATAGCTAAGTATATGAGTTAAGAATTAACGAAATTTATATAAAAATAAAATGGCAACAAATAGCATGCTAAAATTAAATTAAGAATGTAACATAACATGGTACATACACAAACAATGACCATATACATATGTTGTTGGTATAGTATACCTACAGTATTTATTAATACAGTTTCATGAAAAGTAAAAAATTGTAATAAGCTAAGCTTAAAACTAAAGCTAGACAGACAGGCAGTGAAGCAGGAGACATGGTTCATGGCTATGTTTTTAATTAATTAATTTAGGTTAAACCATTTTAATTAATGAACCTATTTGTACACATTAAATGTAAGTGATGTTTTTAAAGAAACTTAATGCCTCCATTTTTTGTGTGCATTATTTTTATATTTCTACATGTTATGTTATATTTCTGCCTTCATTGAACAAATACATTTTAAATTGAATAGTTATTATTTTTGTTTCAAGTAGATAGTTAGAGATCGAATCATAAATTACGTCGTAAATTTCAGAACCACCCATTTTGAGACATTGACATTAAGTCATGGTATAATTACAACATAATTATTTTATCTCAAGAGTTCATGGGGTCAGGATATGAATGAGTTAATTTAAATTTATTGACAATGTTTATAAACAAAATTAAATAATTAATGGCATCATCCTACGTTATAGTCCTCCTTAGTAGATTAAGGTCTTAAAATAATAATTACATTGTTTCTTAAAATTGTGCCTCTGGTGTTTCTAGGTACATTAACCACAACACCTGGTCAGTTTTAGTCATAATTTAACAATGAAAAGTTGTAGGTACATTATCCTTGACAGAATTATTATTGGCTTAAGTAACTCTACAAAGAGGGCTTGCATCACTAGTTAATTGTTTACACTATATTCCCCACAATTTCCAAATGAATTATGATTATGAAATATAAATGAAGTCGTTGTTTTTGCACTTTGTACTTTGTGACATGAAACAACCATTTGTAAATCAATGGGGACCTGTTGATTACATGGTGTCATTACAATTAGGTTAATCACCTCTGATAAGCGACCATTGAGAGAATGTGTTAACAATCAAACAATGTTACTCATTGTATAATCATGTATCCAATGCATAAAGTGAAACATTTCTTGCCTGTATGGTCCGTATTGTAAATATACATTTTCAAGATAACCAGACCAATCTTTTGTTGTATATGGAGTCCATAAATGAAATGTCTTTTGGCATATAAGGATTTAGACTTAATGAACAATCTTATCAAATGTTAAATGTAAACAATTGTTTATAGAATTTAGTTGATTATTATACTGGAACTTTAACTATATAATAACTTTTGAAACAGTGATAAAAATGACAACTTAAAAATTTAAATAGCTGTAATCAGTGTCTAGTCTGGTTGAGGCAATGACAACTTGACAAAATATACTTATTTCTTCTGTAAGCAAAATGCCAGCTGAGAGACGAAGAACATATTTCAGATAGTGTTATACACTCTATACATGATTAATAAAAAGGTATTCAAAACTTGTGTCTAGAAAGGGGAGCAAAGTTAGCAAAAAAACTTTTATCACTAGTGCATAAAATTAACTGAAATGGTGCATTAGTGAATTATGAAGTGGCAGTGTAACTGCAGCTAACTAAACCACTTAATTGAAAATATGAAAAATTAGTATTTAATAAATTTCAAGCCAATATTATTAAAGTATAATTAGCAAAATTCCAAGCCAGTTATTTTAACTATAAAGTTAATGACTGTGATTGATAAGTTGACAGAATCTAGTACCTTAAACATACCCCTCCGCATGAAATCGCAGGTTCATATTGTCAGTGGTTCAAACATAAATTAAATTACCAGTATTTAAAATGCCCTGCACCTTACAGAGGTTTTTGTTTAGTCCAAGGGTGCCTGGTAGAGAATGCTTTAAGACATTAAGTCCACCATTTGTACTTATACTTGTGTATTTTGTGTTAAGATTAAATAAATAAATTGTGCTATTATACTAAGCCATACACTATAAAGACAGTTTATTCAATTACATATAACATAGCACAATTGGAAAGTAATGAGTCATTAACTTAACTGGTTAATTTTATTTTAATCAATGCTCTAACAATGCAGACATCATGAAAGTAGACAATAAAATGGATGGTTTGAATTTCAAATTACGCTCCAAAGTAAATCTGCCACATGAAACCCGCTCAGTGCATTGCATTCCTAGAAATTATAAACCAACAAAAATGCACTAACTAAGAGATTTCTAATGTGAAAATATGCATTAATTAAAGCAAAAGTTCACACAGAGCTGCCTGCAGGAGCAACAAAGGATAGCTGTCCCATGGCCCACTATGCTAATGAGCTGATTAGAAAATGTCATGTCCAATTTTTTATTAGGTACATATAAATGAAATCACGAGTACTTAACCGGAACGCTGGCATTTGTAAGTAGATCAAGTGTTTTATACATAACAACTTTCACTAGAGTCATTGTAATGGTGACACATCAAAGTGTGGGGAGTGAAAGATCGACTTACTTTAAATAATTCCTTGAAATAAGGACTACAGGCCGAAAGAACCACTTTGTGGGCCTCCAGCCTGTGTCCCTCGCACGCCAGGGTGACATCCACGAAGTCCTCATCATCGCGCAGCGCCTCGAATTGAGAAGTTATATTCGCTTGAAAATTGTTCCATCTCAAACAGAATTGCTGGTCGCCACCCAGTTCTGTACCTTCCATTACTTATAGACATAACTCGCTATCCCTGCTCATTTAATTCTTTTATAAGAATTGTAAAATATTGAAAATAAATATATCACAGTAACTTGCAATTTCAGTCGCCGTCTGCCCGAAAATCTTATGAAAGAAAACAATCAATAAAATCTCGTACCAATATAAGAAAAATAAAACTTTTTAATTTGTCATTTGAGTACCTAGCTGAGTACATTCACTTTAACGTTCCGATTCACACTAAACAGCTTTCATATAAATCATCAGTACGGCAACAACTTCGTGTTTACAGCAGTGACACTTATCACTCCTATAGAATATGTTGTAGTTAATGACGTGCGTTCATAACTAATGCTTGTAGTGATAATTAGTAATGAATATCACAATTTGTGGATAATATATAAATTACAATAGTGTACTCCCATCTTTATATATAATTTACGTTCCGTTTCCATATAGTCTATGGTTTCATTTGGTTAGAGAACGATTTTATTATACTCTGTATTCTATAATACTCGCTGATAGAATGATACATTATTGCACATACAGTACAGCTTATGATTTTTAATATTTACTTAATGCTTCATGCATCTTGTTTAAGTAGACCTATTTTCAAATGAAGTAGATATTTAATCTACTACTTTTACAGAAACTCAATTAAAGTACTAGGGATATTAGTAATAATTTAATAACTGTTGAACACAACCAAAACAAGACAGCAATATTATTCAACTTATCAATCAACTTCTATTTATTATCCTTACAATGCTTGCTCTCCCTCAACCATTTCTTTCAAATTTAGTAATTCAAATTGACCACTGCCTTTCGTTTCGGTTCTTACTAATTCATCCAAATTCCTGAAATTTCCTGGATCAATTAGGCAAATAATATTGGCATTCCCAGAGTCCCAGTTCTCTTCTTCAATACTTGTGGTTAGTTTAACAACTTTCTCCTTGGTTTTCCTTGCATCTTTGCCTGTAAGGAGAATCCTAACTCTCATCTGTGCTCTTTCAAGAGGAATATCCTTCTTTAACAACTGAATAACATCCAGAGCCTGTTGTTTAGCATTTTTATTAACATTCACCGAAAAGTGAATGTCTTTCATAGCTTTTTCTATGATGGAGACAGGGTATGGCCTTTTTGTTTCTGGATTTATGCACTTATCTGCTACTGTAGTTGCAATATCTTTGAACAAGGACTCTATTTGAGAATGCCTCTCTTTGTCAGACACTTGAAGTTCACCTTTTTCTAGGATCTCTTTACATATTTCTGTTAGGTCTTCTTTGCCAAATACTTTTACGAGATCCTCTTTCTTAGCCACTTGTCCCTTAGAAACATTAGTAAACACAGTATGTGTCTGTAGAACTTCATCGATATCCTTTTCCCTGAAAATAAACATGGGTATCAAGTTTAAAATTAATTTAATATGTATTGTTGTGTTGCACTATGTTATGAAACTCGGTTATAATAAAAAAAACACATACACTTTATTTCTCCACGACAATACTTTGTTTCTATAACATGCTATTTCAAATCGTTTGCCACCTTTTTTTAACCTTACTATCGCAACATTTGTTAAACGAATTTGGTTGGTGGGTGTGAATATTTTTGACATCTTGTTTTCAAAGACCAAACGTGGACCGAACGGAAACACTAATCGTGGTGGGTAATAATAGTTAAAAATAATTGATAACGAAGAAAACGAGATCAATTGGAGGAAATGACGTTTTTCCTCTCCTCTCCCCAAACAAAAAATTAGAACATTTCGAAGTGGAAGTGTGCACAAAAACAAGTTCAACGAACTGTCATTCACGAAAGAAAGAAAAAAGTATCAGAGAGAAGAAGAACAACAAATATAAATTCAACACAAAAATCGGTTCTGCCAATACAAAAGTGTATGTAATCTTAGAAGTTACAGCGATAAAATTAAATTTCCTGGGGTTGGCATTATTTGTTTTCGCAAAGTTTCATATCGTATATCTAAATTAGGTCCACCGTTGTCGCTTAAATACTAGACAGTATTGCATAATCTGTATTCAAATTGTCAGACGCAACGCAACACGACGTGTATTCCTTGATTAGTGAAGGCCGTCATTTTGAGTGTATTTGTGTGTTTTGTCGGCAGTTTTATGTGATTCATCATTAAAATGGCGAAATTGGTTGATATATTCAACATTGAAAAAGAGCCCGTGATTAAGCGACGACAATTACCGCTTACTATTTATGATAATCTTACGGTAAGCAAGATCTATACTTTGACACTAGTGCCGTGATAGATTTATAATAATTAGTCATTGAATGTAAAAACAAAAAGAAGGCATTGCATTAACGATAAATATGTCCATGCATAACTGTTATCGTCGGGCATCATCGATTTAACTTAATAATGCAATGATTCGTTGCCGCAAACGAATCATTGATTTCTACCAAAAGAAGCATGACATTTCATAGTTGACCTTATTAAGCGATTTAATTTCTTTGTTGAACGTTAACTATTGGCTATTTGCGTATTTTCAGATGATTATGGACTTGAACACAATGGGCTTGATTTGCGACAATCCCCAAGTGAAGGGCCGCGAATACGAAGAATTCATGCGCAAGTATAAAGTGCTCACGACAGAAGAACTGAAAGTGGCTCTTAGAGTCGACGCCTCGGATATATTTAACGTCCTAAATCAAAGCATTCCATGTGTTGGTTGTCGGAGAAGGTATATTTCTGGAAATTGTTTTTTTCTAATTATTATTATTATTATCAAGGGAGACAGCGACACAATTTATATATTTTTTTCCTTTTCCGCAGCTATAATTGCTAAATTCTTAACATGCATTAGTATCCCCATCACAAATTTTATGAGTATATTATTTTTAGTTTGTCTATCTGTCCACTGCCTTTTATCAGGAACATGCAGAGGTATTAATATGAAATACCCGGGTCTGCATAAACACTCGAGTGTATGCTACATTTGTTGCTGGCTGGGGAATCAAAACCTAAACAGTCAAGGGTACTTCCTTTTGATCTAGAATAATGAAATTTGACATGAAGCAATTTCATGAAGGAATAGTAAATGAAACAAGACTAAATTTGTAGTTACATTACATAAAATTTATCTTTTTATGAATACAAACTTATTTGCAGTTGGTAAACTAACCTCAACCAATGTATGTATGGGAACAAGTGTTACCCAATGGCAAAGTTAAGTTTGTTGCTCAGTACAGTTTTTTAGGGTTCTGTAGTCAACTAGGAACCCTTATAGTTTCGCCATGTCCGTCTGTCTGTCTGTCCGTCCGTGGCTTATCTCCGTGATCATTAGTACTAGAAAGCTGAAATTTGGTATGAGTATGTGTATGTATCATGCCGACAAAACGGTAAAATAAACTAAAAAAAAAATGATTTTTGGGTACACTGAAAGTGGGGTGTTTTTTTTTTTCGTTCCAACACTATTGTGTGGGGTGTCGTTAAATAGGTCTTTTAAAAATAATAGGGGTCTCCAAACATTATTTATTTTAAAAAGCCAGCAGTTTTGTAAATAATCGCTCCAAAAATAAACGTCACACATAAGTTAAGTGCCATCCTGTATTAAAACATTTCGCTCAATCTGGCGCGTATAATCGATAACTTCCAGAAGGTAATAAGTAATTACGGGTACTTTGGCGTTTACGAGCTTTTTATAGAGCTAGAAATCTTTCTCGTAATTTAAACCGCTGTTTTAAGCCCATCTATTGTGAAGGATGGGAAACTACGGAACCCTACAGTGAGCGTGGCCCAACATGCTCTTGGCCAGTTTTTCATAAGAGCAATATACAGTGCTTTCATAGTTTGTATTCACCCTTTTTAACACAATGTGTTGAAGGGTACAAATGAGTTGTCTTTTGATATGTACTTTATAAAATTTATATTTTTTGACAACTATCAGGTTGATCAATCACAAGCTTGATTTTTGCTAACTTTTAACAAGGGATTATATACAACAAAATATTTACAAACAAAACCCTCACTTAAATAGAGTTAACCAGGTTAACTTCTTGAGTCACAGTTAAAGTGTGTTGATACCTCAGCGCTAAATCTATTACGTTCTGTGACAACCTGGTCATCTAATGTACGCTACTACAACGCTGCCATCCTTACATGATGTTGGTCACCTGATTATGATGCGATATTGACCAATTGTTCTTACTAATGGGTGATTTGTTACTTTTAGTGTGGAACGTCTCTTTTACCAGTTGTCAAAGTCTGGTCACCCCACACTGGACCCACTGATACTGGGCCCGGATGAAATATTGACCATTAGAGAAGATAAGATTATCCATCCACAGTCACTCGCCACATTGTTAAACGGACACAGGTAAGTTGACTTTCATCGATGCAAATATTTCCAACTTACTTCTATGGTGTTTCCTTTGATTTCTTTAAACTTTTATTATGGACCTTTCAGAAACGAAAAACATCTACCATTTTATAAACTTTCATTGATCAATCAAGCAGATTCCCTACTCGAAACCTGGCTAATGAGCTTGAGAGTACAAATACTGTATAGTTGAAAGTGCAAATAATCAAGACAATTTTCAGACCAAATGTTCAAGCTACTAAAAAGAATGCTCCTCCAATCAGGATAATTGTACCTATAATTTTTGAAGAGTGCCCTCAATTTTTCCCGGGTTTCATGGTCAGATCCTAATCACAATGGTACCAACTAGAAAGTAGATGCTTTCAAACAAACAAGATTTGCCCAAATCGGTCTAGTTGTCTTGGTGTAATCGGGAAACATGCATAAAAATAAAACGGAAAATCGAGAACTTGCTCTGTCCGGCATTGTTTTTGATTTGAGATGTTACTTCACAGCAGCGGCATAGAGTGCCTGGTTCTCAGTCAGCCTCGCTGGAAGAAGTCACCGCGCTGCGCGCTGCACTCCCTCGAGGCGGGGTCGGCCCGCTGGGGCGGTTGCGGCTGGGGCTGGGGCTGGGGCGCGGGCCGCTGCGCGTGGCGCGCCGCCTGGGACGCCATGCGAGCGCCCGCGCGCGACCACGTCACTCTCGTGCACTTCAACACTCTCCATGACACTTTGCATAACTACCTGAGGAAACACCGCTTCTGTGCCGACTGCAAGACTAAGGTACTGTACTATATTTTACTATATTTCTCTCCTTCATCGACAAACAACACACAATTCCTAGAAATAATATGTTATGTACTACATCTACTGACAAAATAATTATTGTCTTGCTTGATTAAGATTTCAGCTGAGGTTTGGTGTGACTGCATAGTGTACATTTGACTCTCCTTAAGCGGCTGTTCCACAAGGATAGTTTCTCGCACGCGAGTGGTGAATAATCGTATGCGATTATCCCATGGAAAAACTCGCCTTTAGATTCTCGCCTGCGGCTGTTTACATTTTGACAAAAACTCGTATTATTCAAGCGATTCTCGAATGCGAGTATCACAGGCGAGACTCGCTTCTCTTAATATGTTTACACTACAAGCGAGTAATCATAGATCTAAAGACGCATACGTGTCTCGACTTGTATAAACAATGCTCGGGCGAGAATCGCAAGTGCCGATGCGAGACTCGCGCAAATCACTCCGTACTGATTTTGACACGAGACTCGCTATTTGTGACCTACATTTTTTATAAGCAGGAAGTCTTTAAAAATGTCAAAAACTATTTTTTAATAGAATCTTTTATCGATTCTGTTTTAATGTGGAAATACCACATTTTTACTTTTATAAATATTGACACGAAGGTAAATTATGAAAGAAAAATTGAATGTCATCTACTGCAATGTAAGCAGGACTCGAACCTGCGACCCTACGTTTCCGGCGTAGTGCTCTACCAACTGAGCTATCACATCGTTAAGTCAATCACCAAATCTTTGATTCCATAATTCTATGCTACTGGAGCGCCCTCTGTGTCATGTGTGTTCACATTCAATTTTTTTTCTTTCATAATTTACCTTTGTGTCAATATTTATCAAAAACTATTCTTAAGTTTGATACGCATTTGATCCATTTTGATCCATTTCCTAATCCAACATGTCCTTTTCTTTTCTTGCTATTCAAAATGTGGAATCTCATTAGAGCTGCAATTACAAGTACAGCTTGTGCCACCGCCGAAGACATTAGCACCACCACTGAACACTACTAGACTGAACAAAAAACTCGAAAGAGAAACTCGTATGGTTTGTTTATACGGGCTCGCGGCCCAGGAGAGCTTAAATAGCGAGAATCGTATTCGAGAGGCAAAACTCGCAGCATTTGTTTACACTAGGCCAGTGTTTTTCAAACTTTTCGTGTCACGGCCCAAAATGACCAATAAAATTCTTTGGCGACCCCCTAAAACCTAGTTTGTACGATTAGACTTGCAAATGTACATGCTTGAAAAAATCTGCATTCCTTGTAGTCACGAGACTTTCTCGATGCTGATCCTCGCGACCCCCCAGGATATATGCCGCGGCCCTCCGGGGGTCGCGACCCACAGTTTGAAAAACACTGCACTAGGCAATCATATTATTGCCTGGAAGAAATCGCCGCTCGCGTGCGAGAAACTATCCTTGTATCCCGTACACCTAAAGTGGGGGTGTTTTTTTTTTTCGTTCCGACACTATTGTGTCGGGTGTCGTTAAATAGGTCTTTTAAAAATAATAGGGGTCTCCGAACATTATTTTTTGATAAAGTCAGCAGTTTTGTAAATATTCGCTCCGAAAATAAAAAAAATATCGTCCCTCCAACTTTTCAACCACGGGTCAAAAAATTCATGAAAATGAGTCCTTATAAGTACTTTCAATGAAAACTATATTGAATAAAATCGGTCAAGCCGTTTTTGAGATCACAAAATTCATAATTTTCTTTAAAATGACGTAAGTGCCGCGCGGTGTCCTTATACTTCGAACGTTATACATATTAGTTAAGTACCATACTGTATTAAAACATTTCGCTCAATCTGGCGCGTATAATAGATAACTTCAAGAAGGTAATAAGTAATTACTGGTAAGCGTTTACGACCTTTGTATAGAGCTTGAAATCTTTCTCGTAATTTAAATCTTTCTCGTAATTTTCGTCTATTGTGAAAGATGGGCAACTACGGAACTGTACACTGAGCGTGGCCCGACATGTGCTTGGCCTGTTTTTTTATATCATAACAGAAGATAAATAAAACAAAATACAAGTGTGAATGTGCCGAGTTTAAATAACCTCACAGTCATACAGAAGACATAAGTATTCAACCTTTGTAGTTATGCTTTAATGTTTTGAATCTTTTGGATGATCAACTAAATTCGAATTTTAAACTATTTTGGTTGAAACTAAAATTTGCATAAAACACTAAATATTTATGAACGAGGAGGATTCCGTCACTTGTGTGTATAGCTGCGTATCATCGTGCCTCGTCTTGTCTAATATGTTGCGTCACCGTTTATTTATCATTTTGATAAGCGCAAGGATAGGGATTATCTAAAAAACTGCTTTCTTGCTGACATAAATTGAAGGTTGACATTATTGCACTTCTTATCTTAAAATAATGTTTTTATTTATTGTCAAATAATTTCAAACTTGTTTGTTTTACTTGGGCTATTGATTGAATGATCAAAATTCAACAGTAATATCTAAGTAAATTAAATGCTTATTATGTTTTGGTAAAAATTGAGTTCAGTGTTTCGAAACGTGTAAAGCGCAATAGCCGAATATGCAGGCTTTTCTTGGAGCATTTCAGGTCGTGTAGGACCAGTATTCCGTGTAGAGAGATAGAAGTCCGCTTAATGTACGTTACAATTGAGGAAAAAAAATTGTAGTATGTGTGCATCTCTTGGAAACTTAATCATATGGACAAGATTTTTGTAAAGTACAGAAGGAAAATGCAAACATCAATAGCATGGGATTCTGTGCCTCAGACACGAAGCAAAATGATGGACCAGATGGGTCTGGGGCACAACTTTCCGTCTACGTCATTTGGCATCCCTTGACCAGCTTCAGCAAGTACTGAAGAGTCCCTAACGGCTCAATGTGTATAGTAACACACCCTGTACTATTCCCGTAGGTACTGAGAGCATATCAGCTGCTAGTTGAAGAGAAGGAACCTCAGAAAGAGAAAGGCTACGTCGGAGCGCTGTACGGAGGCATCAAACGATGCCTGCTGGACAAACATCTGCACCTGCAGTCAAAGACCGACTACATCGCGCACCTGATCGCCCGCGCCGAGCCCGAGCTGCTGGGCAACCACCGCGAGCGACACGCCAAGACCTTGGAGATAGCACAGGAAGAGGTATATGTCCACATTAATCTAGATCATCGGGGATATTCACTGCTACGAGTAAACCTATGTCTTTCCCAGTAATTTTCGTAACGAAATAATCCAGAGAGGGCGCATAATTTATCCTTATTCCTGTAGAGTTGTAGTTAATTATCATGCGATGTTAATTATATTGCTAGACAATTCCAATTTACCATGAAAACGGTTGACATTAGTAAGTGTTACTACTAAAAATTACTTACAACAGAAGGTATTGGTAATATCTACTAACTTGGGCGCATGGGTACTTTTACACGTTTACCAGCGTTTTCGAAGACCGCCCTTGAAAGGAAACTTAACAGCCAATCATTTTGTAACTTTAAAAACACTTTTTAAATATCGTATAATGGTGATTTAACTTAGTTTTAAGTGTTCCTTTCCTATCCACATACAATTTAGTTTTAGATCGTGATTTGTTTATGTTGTCGCTGGTTTTCCAATTTGTGACTGTAACCATTTCTCGTCCAGGTCCTGATCTGCCTCGGCATATGCATCTACGAGCGTCTCCAGCGCATCTCCCTGCGGCTGCGCGAGGAGGAAGGCACGTGCCAGACGCTCTGCGCCGTCGGCGTGGAGGCGCTCTACCGCAAGTTCGAGACCGCCGTCGAGCACAAGAGCGGGGTCTCCAAACTGCAGCTACTGTACGATGAGATCGCGCAGGAGGAGTTGACCCGTCAGCAGAGGAAGGAGCAGAAGAAACTCAAGCGGCGCAAGAAGAAGGAGCGGCAGGCGGTCGAGAGCAAGTGCAAGGTATTTATTGATAGCCAACTAGAAATATATATTTTTTTAATGTTTTTTTTTTTCATTCTACTAAGTTAAATACTACGCCTTTCTAGTTATATGAATAAAACAAATAAAAGCGCCGTATATTTTAATGTAGTTGTAGTTTATAGTTCAACATATTCCAGAATCTGTCCTTGATGCAGGTCATCACTTTTATATGAAGTTTCTTCAACAATGTATGTTGGATATTTGTTCTAAGAGCATATTCTCTGGCACTTAAAGACACTCGTTCTCAACACACTAAACCATACTTAATCATATTTTGTGCGATGCTATCGTGATCCAATGATTATAATTAAGGTACATGAATTGGATCAAAACAGGTCAAACAATACTTTGTTTTAGCGTAAAATACCATTCTGGAAACTACCAATAGGTCTGACATTTAACTGTACATTTTGTCTTCACCAGGAGGCTGATTCCGAAGAACCTGAGGAACAAGAAAAGTGCGAATGCGAAGAATGCCTCATGGAGGAGCGGGACACACCAACGGACCTATTATCCCCGCGCGACTACAACCAGTGCTACGAGGCGAGCGGCGACAGCTGCCAGTCCTGCCAGGACGACTCCAAGCGGCGCTCGCCCAACAAAACCGGCATGAAACGCGGCAAAAACGGGAACCTCTCCCCCACCGAGCACTCCCAAGACTGCGGCTACTCGTCCGGGCACAACATAGGGTGCTGCGAGACCATGTCCGGCTCCTCCTCGCTCATGAGCTCCCCAGAGGGCTCCGAGGTGGCCTGCTCGGAGGGCTTCTGTAATCACGAAAGAGGCGACTGCTTAGATATCAATAAGAATGATAAGATTTCATGCTCCAGTTTTCCACTATCACTACAAGAAATGTTAATGGTAAGAGTATGTTTTAGAATTATATCTTTCTATTCAGTATCCAAACATCATTCAAATTTCAAAGAAATCTCTTAAAAAAAATCCTCTTAAAAGCTAAACATGTTAAAATTTGTCGCAGGAGACATGCTCTTCAGACGAGGAGCAGGACACCAGTTATATTCCTATAGAAGAGGTGCTGGAATTCAAATCACGTCGAAACATAACAGAGAAAAGACAGGAGTTGCGACAGAACCTCCGGCAGAAGTTCGCGCAGCTCTGCGTCAACCCGCCGCCGGCGGTCGGCGCCGCGCCCGCGCCGCAGCGCGCCGTCTGACTCGCGCCCGCGCCGCCGAAACGTAAAATATCATAGTCATTTTACCCTTCACAGGCACAAACCTACCTATATCCGCTTAATCGTCTACTAAAAACGTCTTGCATGTGTATCGATATCCAGTAATTTGATTGTTTAGTCTCCGGTAAAATGGCTATCGATTCTGTAGCTATGATTTTATTCCGAACGATAGAAACGGCCATTTTTATTTTGATATTGTTTTAAACTTGTTTTATTTGTGTCAATCATGTTCGTATAGAATACAAAAAAGCGTCGAACACCATCAGAACATCAGTCCCTAGCACACGCTGTGAGGCTTCGTCAGGGTGCTTTTAGATGAATTAAGATTCAGATTGTTAGTATCGATAGATCGAAACTGGAACGGTGGTGTTGACCGCCACGTTGTGGTTCCGCAGTGTACTGGTTGAAGCCATTATTTGACAGGCGCAATAAAATCGTGTTGGAACACTTCAACCATTCAATAATCGTGAAATAATCATCTGGATAATGCCCAGCATTTAAAAATAATTACTATTTAAAATATTAGAATGCTTAGAAATATTTAAAGTAGCATTTTTTGATCAAACTATTTTATTTTCAATTGCTTTATGTAACTCAATGTTATAATGTGGTACATGATGAATAAAATATTGCTCGTTATCAGGAAGTTAACTGTAAGCCAGAGTTCAGGATTTAACTTGGCAGTTTTGTCATTGTTATCAAATCAGAAATTTGTAACTCAGTTTTAAAATATATCTATTGTAATGCAAGAAGTATGTGTTTTAATTCTAAGCCCTCACCTATAGGGAACAAAATGAAATTGCAATGTAAATCAAAATGATTTGTAATATAAATGCTTATCTAATATTTAAACAAGATCTTATCATAATTGTGCTATACAGAGAGTAGCATTAGTGCCTCCAAAGCCAAAAGAATTCTTCAATGCTATTCTTCTGTCTGATTGCCAAGTCTTTGGTACCTTAGATACGTAATTTAAATCATCAACAGCATCATCTAAATTTAATGTAGGGGGTAACACTCCATGATGGCAAGCTAGTATAGTGAAAATAGCTTCTAAGTTGCCTGCAGCCCCTAGTAGGTGACCATGTGCACCTTTAGTAGATGACACTGAAACATTGGTAATGTGCTCTTGGAACAAGTTTTTGATTGCTGTTGATTCAATACCATCTCCAACTGGGGTGGAGGTAGCATGTGCATTAATGTATGTTACTTGTTCCTTTTCAATATTACTATCTCGCAATGCTCTGCTCATGGACAATATGGCCCCACTCCCATCTTCTCTTGGGGTTGTAATATGTGAAGCATCTCCTGATAAGCCGTAGCCTAAAATTTCAGCATAGATCTTAGCATTTCGTTTTAAAGCATGCTCATATTCTTCTATAACTAAAACCGCAGCACCTTCACCCATCACAAATCCATCTCTCTTCTTATCAAACGGCCTTGATGCTTGTTCTGGTGAGTCATTGAAGGCAGTACTGAGCGCTCGCAGTCTGCAGAAGCCAGCTATCGCTAATGGACTAATACAAGATTCTGCCCCACCACATACCATTACATCAGCATCCCCATTTCTAACAAATCGAAAAGCATCTCCAATCGAATGAGCACCTGTTGCGCAAGCCGTTGAGACTGCATGGTTCGGGCCTCGAAACCCATATTTAATACTTATGTGTCCGGCTGCCATGTTTGGCAAAATTCTTGGTACAAAGAATGGACTAACTTTATTGTAACCCGTTTTTAAAGCGTCATTAGTATCGCAAACATCTTTTAGGTCTATCATTCCCATTCCTAAAGCGACACCAGTAAGCTCCTTGTCTTTATTGGACTCTGGTATCCATTTAGCATCGGCTAAGGCCTCTGATGCAGCTAGGAGTGCTAAACAAGTTGCTGGGGCCATTGATCTTAAATTTGATTTAGATAATGCCTTTATGACATCATCACCTTTCTGCATCGGTATTAAACCGGCAACTTTACAGGGTAATTTAGAATATTCTTCTCCTTTAAGTGAAACAATGCCACAGTGACCTTTTATAAGGTTATTCCATACTAATTCCGTTCCGGTACCTAAAGGGCAAACTGCTCCTAATCCAGTCACCACGACCCTTCTTCGTGTAGGTAAAGTTGCATATTTTCTTATCTGACGAATAAGCTTCATTTTTCAAAATAATAAATTTGTTGTCGAGTAATTTATTTTGTCCATTTGACTATATTTTGACTTGAAACTTGACAGTGACTGGCGGAGGCGGACAGATAATAGCATAATAGCAATGACAATGGAGTAACAAGAATAAAAAAATGCCTTCACGTGTGGATGTTATGTTGGCAAAACTGTACTTTAATATAAATTTACTATATATGAATATGTATCTGTGAGTACTCAGGTTTACTCTATTCGACACTCTGGTAATACCGCTGCGCTGTAGCCCCTTGATTCAATCCAACCCGAATATTGAATCAATATTATATATATTATATTGACCCAGGCTAGGCTATTCTATCATGGTCGGTCGGTCGTTCACCCGGTGTACCTTACCACATCACGTCGTTAGTACAAAATATGAAATCATATTATTTAATTAGAAAAACCAATAGGTATCTGTGATAATTTGTGTGCATAAAAAAAATTAGAAAGCCATGTTTGGTACAAAAACCCTTTTATTTACTGTAACTGTACTCACGGCAAGTTTTTTCTTTAGAACGCGGTTGGAGGAATTGTTTGAAAGTTGTAAAAGTTTACTTTCACAATATGAGAATGATGTTGAAGGAATATTTTCGCCTACGCAGTTAGCGCAATATAATGGGATAAAAAAAGATAAACTATATTTGGCTTTAATGGGTGTCGTTTACGACGTGACCGGAGGGAAAAGGCACTACAGCAGCGGGGCTCCGTATCATTACTTTGTGGGTAAGTTTCAACAATATGCATGATTCTATATAAATATGTACGGCAGAATAAAAAAATGCAGTATTTAACTATCTCATAAACATGTGTCCATTTCATAAACTCACGTGTGGATTCAATTTCCTCCAGTAGGGGGCAATTTTTGCGAAAACTTAGTACATTGTTCATAAGTTGGCTCCGATTTGGAATAGGCTGCACTTTTATTTTGAGTTCCTTACTAATTCTCTGGACTGTACCTGTTTCCAAATGATTGAACTGCCTATCTAATTTTATGTTGGCAATTGTTGCAGGAAAGGATGGCTCCCGTGCTTTTATAACAGGTGACTTCCAGGATGAGAGTTTAGGTAAGGACCATGTCCTAACCCTATCATGTGATGAGCTGTTCAACTTGATCAACTGGAAAAATACTTTGAAAGAGAAATATGGGTCTGTAGGTATGTTGTATTCATACATGAATTATGTTATTTATAATATTGATACTTTAGTTCACATACTAATTTCAATTTTTTTGCCAGTGTAATTTAAACCACATGAAGTTGTGCACTAATGTCCTAATTCCAACAACTTTTTCTGAAAAGTTAGTATGAATGTGAACTAAGGTATCGATATATTATTACCTACCTGCCACACATGCCTATGTATAATATGCTACTTAAATACTGCATCTTTTTTCCAGGTTTACTGATTGGTAGATTTTATGATGAGAAAGGAAAAGCAACTTCATATTCACAACAATTTGATGAAAAGGTTGAGAAGTGCTCAATAGAGAGGGAAGTGGCTAAGAAACAGGAGGCCAAGCTACCACCTTGCAACATGGAGTGGACCTCAAGTGAGGGCACCAGGGTGTGGTGCACTAAAACTAGGTACTTAATTTTTGGTTAAAGTGAATTTTACTTATTTTATTGCCATTGATTGTTTAGATACTGAACAACCTGCTAGTTAATTCGACAATAAACAAACAACTGTTACTGTTTGATTTAAATTTTATGTATGGTTCACATTTTAAACAGCAGTTTAAGTATGCCAAGGCAATTTACACATTTGCATGATCCATTCTTCGTATGTGGCATTATGAATGTATTTACATATTGGCTGATTAAACTTTTGAGCGCCAGGCGGCAAATCGCATAGATGAAAAATTGTACCACTGATGGCAACATCTACATCACCTACAGATGTCCGAATTTCAAGGATCAAAAACTTGTAATTCAAACTGCTACAGGTGTTTCTCAATACCTGTTGCCTGAATACTTCGTTATTTTTTGCGTTGGCGTCAGTGGCACGTGAATTCCTTCACCAATTAGAGTTCAGAAAGGTTAAAAATAAAAATGCACATATCAGGCAGGATTTTTATGCCTATAGCAGAGTATAGGTAGTTTAGCAGCAGGCTAGGTGTAGTATCAGTACATTAAAAAATTACCCTGTAGTTCCTAATTCTAAATTTAACTTATTTTTTATCAGTGGTGGAGTTTCAAGAGAATGGGCTGGATTACCCCGGCAACTGTATAGCCCTGGAGGTCAGCAGCCACGCTGTGTGTGTGTCAAGCCTGAGGATGACCACTCAAACACCCTCTTGAAGACATATGAAGATTGCTTAGACACATCATCTTCCTGTTATGTTAAGAATTAACATTCCTTAGTTTAGGTTTAATTTTATTGTGATAAATTATTTACAGTATTGTTTTGTAGAATCTCAAATAAAATATTTATGTTTTTTACTGAGTGTATTATTTTATTGGCAATAAGATAGATTTTTGTCAAGAAAGTTGTGAACTGAATCAGTTTAGAGTACTCTGGGGGCCCCATTATCTGTTTTGACAGGTTTTCTTTGATTAGGTTAAAATAGTTATTGTTGTTTACTGTTTAATAAACTTTCATCATTCACCCCTTTTGATTCAATTCAATTCCAGTGTTTTGGATTAATGATCTTGTTTGTATGCTCTTAAAGAGAGATTTGCCACAGTTTACATTAAAACATGGTAACATGTAGGTACCTAAGTGATGCTACACTCTTTCAGGGTTCATCTTTATGTATCTAATCATAGATAATATGTATGCAATTAATATACAGTCACCATAAAATATATAAAGGAATAATATTTTTACAATAGCCAACATAACATTGTTGCACTTTCCAATACTGATATGTGTAAGATATTAATTAATAGAAATAACCTTATGTGCAATTACTAAGACATTCATTTTATTAAAACAATTGATGCCCATATCAGATTTAGTAAGCACAACACGATAAGCAATGAAGTATAGGACAATATTGTCCTATACTTAATTATAACACTTATAGCTTGGTTAAATATCAGCAGAATAACCAAGGTGTATTGGAATAAGGACATCTTGTTATGATTATGATACATATTTAATGGCAAAATATTCAAATTAATTTACACAAATGGGAAATTGTGATTGTACCGTAGGTAACATGGTTAAACTATGGCTTATCAACAGAAATATTAGCACTTGTAACTACAGATTCTGTTTGTACTTCATCTAACTCCAAACTATCAATAGTTTCTAAAAATACTTTCATTGGTATTTTCTTCCTATTTAAAAAGGCTCGATTTCCCAATAGCTTTTTTATTTTTGCTCTGCGTTTCTTTATTTTATCCTTTGTGTATTGGTTACCGAGCTGGAATGTTAGCAGTCTTTTCACTTTCCTTCCTCCAATAAAAGAATCAGTCTCATTATTTGGTTTAGGCTCCTCATATATCGTTTCCAAAGTTTGGGATAGAGTTTTTACTTTTCTGTTGAGATATAGGGCTTCAATTTGTTTGGGGCTCGCATTCTCTGTTGTGATGGTATGTTTGCGTGGCCTCATGCTTACCCGTCTATTGGACGGTTTGCTTATTTCTGGAGCCAATGATTTTCTCTTCCGTAGTACCCGTGACGCTGATACTTGGTTTTCTCGTGAACTGTCCTCGTCTATCTCCATAATATCTAACTTTGCCATTTCACCCGGCAACTCATACGCTTCTCTGTAAATGTATAGGTATTGTGTTCAATAGAAAGTACACATTATATTGAAAAGAAGATAGTTGCTTATTCAATTAATGATTTGATTCAAACATGCTTCCAGATCTAAGTTTGTAACGAAGTCAAATACCAACCTTGACGGTTCCATATTATAAGAAGGGCCTTATTCTATATTTATATGTTTGTACTAGATAAGCTTAAACTGTCTAAGTTGTAAGTTTCATTCAGATCTAACATAAAATCTACCTCAGCCACAATGATTTTTAATGATCGAACGTTTAGCCCGTCATTTTTTTGAAAGATCGTTTAGTTTAGTTTGTTTGACTTTGACAACGACAACATTAACATGTGAAAGGAGAAAACAACAGATAAGTAAAGTTCCTATCAGTTAAAAGATTTTAAGCCGTTGCAACATGCAACTCAAGTCAATAACAATGCAGTTAGCCAACATAGCCTCGCTCTAAAGTCTTACATACACTATCCACAACACAACATGGTAAATAATTGAATAAAAGTTAGGCTCCGTCCACACTTGTATCATTTCGCCGATCCGATCCCCGTCGCGTATCTTCACCGCGTATCATGAACGGTAAGTGTGGACGTCGCGCCATCGCGATCATGCAACACTTTCCTGATCGCGAGTGTGCGGGGTACTGAAGATACGCGTATCAACATGGATTCAGAAGATTTTTGGCAGAAACCGCATGCCATAAAACAAACACAGTCATACGAAGGCCATGTCTCCATGAGCGGGTGCTTAATCGAACCCACGCGGCGTCTTCCAGCACGCGGTTCCTGCCGCATTATGTATTATAAAACGAGCACAGTCATGTGCTAAATCTCCATGAGCAGATGACAAAAATGAAGGCCTTCCTCGCTGCGACTTCCGGTACACGGCCCCCACTCAAGAATATTTCTGTCCCAAGGTTGGTGAGCGATCTCAGCGGGCGACATTTTTAAATGGGACGCAACTCCGCACAGAACAACGATCACAAACGAAATTAAATGTTCGTCGAAAACGAAATGCCAAAATGATCGGGGTGGTGATACGGATAGCGTCCAAACTACTGCGCGCCGAAATGATCGGTGCGGCGATACGCGACGAGGATACGATACGGCAAGTGTGGACGTGTTTCTTCGCGCGACGGCGCAAATGATACGGAGTGCCCGCAGCAGCGTTGCCAGAGCTACGGAAAAATCCGTAGATCTACGGAATTTAAGCTTTGTGCCCAGACCTACAAAAAAAAAATTGGGGAACCTACGGAATTTGAGACTACTTTTATTTATCACCAAAACATGACATAAACAAAACGTAATTTTTCCGCGAAAAATTAATTGAAATCCTAGCACACACTCGCGGACTAATCAAGCACTATTTTTTTTTTTTTTTTATGTCGTAGGGGGCAAACGAGCAAACGTATCGCCTGATGGAAAGCGATTACCGTCGCCCATAAACACCTGCAACACCAGAGGAGTCACAAGTGTTTGCCTACCCGGAGGACGAAGATAGAATGCCTCTATGCTAGTAATTTCACCGGCTATCTTACCCCCACACCGGAACACAACAATGCGAACATTGCTGTTTGGCGGTGGGTTAGTAGGCAAGACGGTAGTAACAATCCGGACGGACCCTGCACGAGGCCCTACTACTCCTAAACTACTATCAACTTAGTGGTCCGTTTTTTATTTTTTTTTTTTTTACCAGCTCTAAACGATGATTAAACTGAGGACAAGGTGTTCAAAAATATAAGATTTCTGTTTTTTCACCTACGTTTTTGCAAAATTTACTATCTTTTAATAACATTTTAAGCTTCAGTATAGTCATATGAAGCATTGAAAAAAAAGTCTGTAGAACTGCGGATTTTTCAAGCGACGATCTACGGAATTCTACAGACTTTTTGGTCTCACCCTACGGATTTTCATAAATGTCATCTGGCAACACTGGCCCGCAGTGAGCGTCCAAACAGGACGATACGCGGTGAGGATACGCGACGGGGATCGGATCGGCGAAATGATACAAGTGTGGACGCAGCCTTACGAGTTTCGAGCTTTAGTCTTTCTGTGGACCATGACACAACGGAGAAAAGCTTGAGGCGTTCGTCAGGTGTGGTGCTGGCGAAGGATGGCGGGAATAAGCTGGACAGAAAGAAACACCAATGAGGAAGTATTGGAAAGCGTAAAGGAGAAGAGACATATCGTGAAGAAGTAACAAAACATACACAGACTTTTGCTTTTCTAATATTACTGGGAAATACTTTTTATTTTATCATAACTCCACTTTATCAAATCAAACCGAAAACTCAAGCACTCAAATCAAGCGATCTCAGCTTTTACTGTACCAAATAAAGTTCACTTCAAAATTCATAACTCGAAGTGAAGCTAGGACACCGGGATATGTGTGCATTTTATTTGTATAAAGCTTTTATAATGTCCCGAGCCTCCACTTATCGATTTGGGATATTCGAGATTGGTTTAATGATTCTAAGCCATGTTCTAAGTTACGTCATGTTCTATTGTAAGATATTGAGGTTATCTTCGTTGATGAATAAAAAACCGGCCAAGAGCATGTCGGGCCACGCTCAGTGTAGGGTTCCGTAGTTGCTCATCCTTCACAATAAACTGCTGTTTTAAGCCCGAGGTTTAAGTTAAGACAGATTTTAAGCTCTATAAAAAGGTCGTAAACGCCCTAGAAACTGTAATCACTTATTACCTTCTGGAAGTCAACTTACGACCTTTTAAAGAAAAAATATGAAATTTGGCGATAACTCAAAAACGGCTTGACCGATTTTGTTCAATATAGTTTTCATTGAAAGTACTTATAAGGCCGCATTAACATGAATTTTTCCATATTTTTTTGACTTGTGGTTCAAAAGTTAGAGGGGGGGGGGACACAATTTTTTTTATTTTCGGAGCGAATATTTACAAAACTACTGACTTTATCAAAAAGTAATGTTTGAAAACCCCTATTATTTTCAAGAGACCTATTCAACGACACCCCACACACTAGGGTTGAAACGAAAAAAAAAAATCACCCCCACTTTAGGTGTTCGAGAGGTACCCGAAAAAAAATTTTTTTTTTAGTTTTTATTTTACCGTTTTGTCGGCGTGATACATACACATACTCATACCAAATTTCAGCTTTCTAGTACTAATGATCACGGAGCTAAGCCGCGGACGGACGGACAGACGGACAGACGGACAGACGGACAGACGGACATGGCGAAACTATAAGGGTTCCTAGTTGACTACGGAACCCTAAAAATGTATTATTCTGAGCCAGATAAACGTAATTCAGAATTCTGAAATGACTTATTATTGAAAAGCTTGAATGTATTTATTACGGATGCAGGTATCCCGTCCCAACGCGCCGCCCGCCTATAGGTACCGATTGACGACGATCGAGATTCCACCAAATACTATTTTTTTAATCTATTAGGATAACGCGGGTCTCTATCCATACCTCAAAA
Source organism: Apotomis turbidana (assembly GCA_905147355.2). Lineage (NCBI taxonomy): Eukaryota > Metazoa > Arthropoda > Insecta > Lepidoptera > Tortricidae > Apotomis > Apotomis turbidana. The sequence continues at coordinate 7,423,041 of LR990288.1, forward strand.
GCAAAAAAAGAACCCCCTTATAGGATCACGTGTAGCTGTCTTTCAGTCCGTCTGTTACAATCGATTTGCTGCAAAACTACTGGACCGATTAAATTGCAATTTGGCGCAAATGCTTTCAAGAATTTTCATGACTACAAATAAAATTTCAAAATCGGTGGCATTTTCGTAATTAACGTCCCAACAAACCATAAAAATTACACCCGTACTCATATTTAGTCATTTCAACCCCATCGCACCCCAACAGGCGACCCGACCCGATAAACCATAAAAGCATTACCAATGGATTTTCAGACTTTGTCACCACATTTCTCCCTTTTAGGGGTTGAATAAAAAAAAACCTGAAACACATGTTTACTCATTTACTTATTGTTAGAAATACTCCTGTGAAGTTTCGAATAAAATAGTCTAACTAATCTTGTTTCCCCATACAAACTCTGGAACCCCATTTCACCCCTTTAGGGGGTGAGTTTTGAAAAGTCCTTTCTTAGTGCACCGCTTCACCTTATAACTTATAAGGAACCTACGTGCCAAATTTGAACTCTCTAGAACCAGCGGTTTAGTATTTAGACATTTCAATCCCATTTCACCCCAACAGGGGAGATGGTAACTCACGTTGGATTTTAAAATCGTTGTGGTTTTCGTAATCAGCGACCTGATAAACCATAAAAATAATACCCATGCTGATTTTCAGACTTTGTCACCACATTTCTCCCTTATAGGGGTTGAATTTTCAAAAAACCTGAAACACATGTTTACTCATTTGTCGTTAGAAATACTCCTGTAAAGTTTCGAGTAAAATAGTCTAACTAATCTTCTTTCCCCATACAAACTTTGGACCCCCATTTCACCCCTTTAGGGGGTACATTTTGAAAAATCCTTTCTTAGTGCACCCCTACACCTTATAAGGAACCTACGTGCCAATTTTGAACTCTCTAGAACCAGCAGTTTAGTATTTAGACATTTCACCCCAACAGGGGAGATGGTTACTCACGTCCGCCACGTTGGATTTTAAAATCGTTGCGGTTTTTGTAATCAGCGACCCGATATACCATAAAAACAATACCCATGCTGATTTTCAGAGTTTGTCACCACATTTCTCCCTTTTAGTGGTTGAATTTTCAAAAAACCTGAAACACGTGTTTACTCATTTATCGTTAGGAATACTCCTGTGAAGTTTCGAATAAATAGTCTAACTAATCTTGTTTCCCCATACAAACTTTGGAGCCCCATTTCACCCCTTTAGGGGGTGAGTTTTGAAAAATCCTTTCTTAGCGGATGCCTACGTCATAACATCTACCTGCATGCCAAATTTCAGCCCGATCCGTCCAGTGGTTTGGGCTGCGCGTTGATAGATCACTATGTCAGTCAGTCAGTCACCTTTGAGTTTTATATATATAGATACAATAGATACTCGAAGACGGAAAATGATACTAATGATAGGTCATTTATACATCGATATCGCGGGGACAGAATCAATTAACATAAAGAATAAACGCAACAGAATTTCTATTCAGTAAAATCGAATTAAATGCCTACTCGTTCGCTACCTCTGAAAAGTTCTTAATATCTATACCAAGTTTGTTTTTAAAATTTATAGTCGGTAATTATTAATAATTTAATTTTTGTTGTGTGTGTATATAAGAAAATGTTGAATTTAATTATAAACAGTTGGTTGAAGTGTACATTTTTAACAATGTAGGTCCCGAATTGAGCTATTCCACCCTATTGTGATTTGATAATAAATATTTATCCCACATAATTTCCGTGCATGGCGTGAAGAACTTGATAAGTCCAAAATGGCAATTGTTCAGGGCGTCGATTTTAAAGTTTGACATTTTCTCCAAAATCCATTTTCATCTTTAAATCGTGTTTAAAGCTTGATTTATGGATAATTTTCCGCGATCTTTTCATTTACCTTACGTATTCTAGTAAAATCCTCTTATTTTCTATGATATAAGACTTATCAACATAGGTACCAACGACTTATCAAGTTATTCCCCATACATTAGTGCCCAAATTGGTGAAAATGTTTTTTAATTTAATTCCTAAAAATCAGTTTTTCATAGTAACTGAAACGTCTAAATTGATTTATAGGTAATTTTAAGCAAACTTTTCAATTATTTTACTTATTTTGGTAGAAACATTGTATTTTGTGAGATATTAGACTTATCAACATATTCACCATCGACTTATCAAGTTCACCATCGACTTATCAAGTTATTCCCCATACATTAGTGCCCAAATTGGTGAAAATGTTTTTTAATTTAATCCCTAAAAATCAATTTTTCTGTATAATTGAAATGTCTAAATTGATTTAAAGGTAATTTTATGCAAACTTTTATTATTCACCATAGAATATAGGGTATCAATTAAACAATTCTATCGTTTCTATACAACTGTTTTGTTTATATAAGGCAATTTAAATGGATTATATCGCGTGTGTTCGTTGTTTGAGTCTCCTGACGTTTCGGCAACTATTTTTGATGAGAAAAACACAAATTTTCGGTGCCAAATACGTCAGAAAGGCACAAACAATGAATAAATATGATACAATCCGTTTGAATTGTTTTATTTTAGTCACGAAACCCGAAGAAAATAAAATTAAAAGTTATAAAAACATTGAATAAATTGTAGTAAATGAATCGTCTTTAATTCAGTAATGCAAAAGCACTTATTCTACAGAAAAACTAGATGAATTTATCTTATTTTTAACTGGCAACATCTTTGTTTTTCTGATCCAATAAATAAAACTGGTCGATGGTTGACAAGGTACCGGTAATGTGAATGATACATACGAAGACACTGTTAACTATACCCCATGGACCTTAACACGTTGTACTAAGGTTTATATTATGTTCACAAATGTACAGTTATCAGTGTTTTCCTTTGTACCAGAGTACACCTCAGATGTGAGAATAACTTGACAAATCGAAATATACATTTCGATAAATTATGAATAATTAATTATGTCAACTTATTATTTGCTGTGTCCATCAACCTAAAAATGATAAATCGACATATGAATTTACGGTAGTTGTGTATAATGAGATAAAACGATATATTCATTTGTTATCGTTAAAGTGTGCTTGTCTTCATTCTAATATCTTGATTTATCAGGTTACGAACGCTTTTTTTTTTTTGAGAATACGTTGATATTTTGATATGCAATATTTTTTGTGCCTCATCGCGCTGATATCTCGTTTTGTTAAATAAAATCCGCTACATATCGAGATATTAATATGATGTCACAGGCCATATCTTCAAAAGTATCATAGATATCGAGTTGTCAATTTTTTTCCTACAAAACCTTGGCCGTAGAAAGCCATTACGCCAATAAAAATAAAAACGTATAAGTCGAGTTATCAAGTTCTTCACGCCAGGCACGGATTTAATATGTGTTATTATCAAATAACAGTTTATCGTAACTAATACAAGTAGCTAATACAGTAGCTTAGACCGTTCATATTCATATGGCGTCTTCGTACAGGAAATATTCACTTCGGCTAACTAAAGCCCTGACCAGAAATATATAGTTATAAATAATGTGTATACGTGTTTACTACACGAAAAACAGTCAAGAAAACAGTGCATTCCAGTAAATGATTTTACGAGGTTACCATAGGAACTGACAGATATTTACACTAATGTCATTATAGTGCGGTTGCGATTGGTTGCAAAATTGTTGCCATATAAATCTTATAAATAGCGCCCTCTTGACAATCCTCATATATTTAAACTAATGATAAGGCTGTGTTTACAAGAAATGCACCAAATGAAGGTTGTTTGGCCGTTTGTTAAGGTAGAGGGAAAATCTAGTATAAAATAAAAGGCATAAATAAAAATATACTAAAATGATGATTATTAGCAGACCCCGTTATCAGTGGTGAAAATTCTGTTTTTCGTGTAGTAAATACGTGTACACTTTATTTATAATATTACGTTTACGACTGCGAATGGTTTTCGACATGTACTTTGGATAATTTTAAATATTTGTATTTTAAAGAAACCAACACTAATGACATTGGCATTGTTGACAAACCATCATAAAATCATTGCCAGTGCAAGAATTTCCGCAATATGGCACATCCTCATATATTTCTGGTCAGGCTTTACTTAGGATATGGGTGTGATTGATAAAGGACTAGGGACCTAAGTAGGTAAATCCGACCAAAAAGAGTAGAAATTAAAAAGTGTCAATACTGTAGTGTCGTCCCCGTTTTCTTAGATTGATTAGAAAGGGACGACACTACAGTATTGCCACTTTTTAATTTCTACTCTTTTTGGTCGCACTGTATCTGGGTCGATTGCAAAAAAATTGTACATAGTTAAAGGCTTAGTTAACATTAAATACGATCGCTTCCTTTGGGTGACGAAAGTTAGTCATACAAAATGTATGGGTAACTTTCGTCACACAAAGGAATCAATTAACATTGTTTTAATTAAAGCCCTTAACTATGTACAATTTTTTTGCAATTGACCCATCTATAGTCTAGAGCACATAACATACATGGGTAGACCCTTTAAGCGATGGAACATAACAAATCCTTTGCAATTGAGTGCAAACCGCATTTCCCCACCCACACTAAGTCCAACTCACTGGCAGTGAGGATTAAGTTAACCAGCCCTGATAAAGTTAAAATCATGCCTCAAAAAGTATAGTAGAAGAAAAATGCTGGCAAGGAGTTTGGAAAAATTGCTCGTTAATTTGAGCTTATAGTTATCGTTACAGTTCTAAAGTAGACCCACCTTCTCGATAACAAACGGTAATTAGCGATTGGCTAGTGGGATATGTCCGAATGCTTTCTGCATTTATCGACCTTTACCAGGACGTTAGTCCATCTTACGAGGCGTCGATTCATGCTACGTCTTCCGGTTCGTGGTCTCCATTAGACTGCTTTTATAACGTTACACCATGGCCCTCGGTTCTCCGTGCTATACCTACGTCCTTAGACAGATTTAATAAGAGTATAGTAGAATAGTCACGGCTCAGGAATCGTTTGGGATAAGATCTCTAGTCAGATTATTTAAAGTCTGTCAATATGGACTATACCTACCGATTTCATTTGTTAATTGGCCATATAAAATTTATGTAAGACGCGCTCACTTGTTTGTTGCATAGAATTTGTACAAATTCATTGGGCGCTTGACTAAGGTAAGGTGCCGATAGTACCTTAGAGGGTATATATAGTTCTAATTCCTTCTTAAGCGAATCCCATTAGCTTTGTACCCGATGAACAATACTCATTATCAGTATTGTTAACTGTGGCACCAACTGCCATTTCGAAATGTAAGGCGTTATAAGTGCAAATTACTTTTACACTAAATTAGTCTTTAAATCAAACGAAATAAGGTTTACTCTTAAACAAAGAGAACACAAATGTTGGTCACTTCGTAAGTGAAAGAGCAGTGCAGTTCGTATCGATGCTTAGGATGACGATGAAGTGACCAACATCTGTGTTCTCTTTGTTCGCTTTCTTTGCTTAAGAAAAGGAATTAGAAGTATACTTTGTTTTGGTTTCCAAATAAAACATAGGTGGTTTTATAACGATTTATTGTATAAAACAATAATACATTAAAATGTACAGGTATGTTTAAATTTTTGGACTTGATTACGTCCATCAAACACTGGACAAATGTATCCTTCCCAGACACCATATTGCTCGTCGAGGCTCCAGCACTAATAGACGAACATAGACTTAGCTCTAGATAAGCAAACTAGTTTAAAAGATAATAAAAATATAACAATAAATTAATAATGAGAATGCTGTCAACTTAAGTACACATTGTCTATCGCACTGCTGTTTTCGACGGGCACCATGTAGTCTTTAATAATAGAACGACGTAATTTAACAAATTGAATAAACCTCCTAAGCATACTGTATATTATATACACATTATGAACAACATAAGTCCTCTCTGATGAAGTAGATCGCACTGTGGCCGAACCCGCCCGCGCCGCTGACCGCCGCCGCCGCCCGTCCCTCGCCTATCGAACCTACTCGTACCTACTGGTCGAGCCGAGCGGCCATGCTATGCACAACCACCCAAACACGCCTAGGAGCCAATCGGTTATTATAACGGGAGACGAGAGCGGTAGAAGTGGCAGAGAGAAGCGGTTGAGGAACTATGAATCGGTGGCGTTTACCACTTGTCAATGACTTGCTCGTTCGCTGGAAAACAACGTTATTCTCGTTAGTGTGCGGTCGGACGTCGAAGCCGTCCGACTTACTTGACTTAAGATTTTATGCAGAGATCACAACCGTGTCGAATTTAACTTTAAATGTGTAGTTTCACTGCGGGATCACAACAAACAATGAGTGTTCATGGAATTTGTGCGTGCAGTGGCGCTGCGGCGGCGACTGGGCGCTTACAACACCTTCCGCTGTGGCTGGGCTGGGGGCAGACAACACGTCGTTAGTGCATGCGGGTGCAGACAGGACAGGACAACATCTTCTCGCCCGCTATCCATGAGCGGGCGAGTAAAAGTTTTGCAACGACCCTCAAGGCGCCAGACACGAACAATGTGTACTCAAAGTGCATCGCACTCTGTGGGCCATGGGCGTACATATTTTGATAGATCGAATAAACATGGAATCTTTAGAATTTGGATGAATTAACAATTTAAACAATAATAGGAACTGTGATATCATTCGCATAGAGTTTTAGTTACACAAATGTTATAATTGTAGGCAATTTGTGTAACTTTAGCGGCAGCTTAAATGATTCAACCGTTCCCATGAATCATCTCGAATGTTCTTATCAATAATAATAAATATATCCAATTGGGTTTTCAATAAATTTTTGAGCCAATAAGCAATTTCCACAAGCTTTGCAAAACTTTTAGTAAAACAAGGGTTAGACGGATAACACAACAACACAAGTTATTTGTAGTGATGTTATGGGGTACGTATTCTCAGCTGTCCAGGTGTCGTAGAACTAAAAAGGGGGTAACAAAGTAACGGTACAAGGGATCGAACAAGAACAGGGGCGGCAGAATAACTCAACAAGGGATCGAACAAGAACAGGGGCGGCAGAATAACTCAACAAGGGATCGAACAAGAACAGGGGCGGCAGAATAACTCAACAAGGGATCGTAGTGCCGGGGGTGTACAGGAGGGTGCATTCTAAAGGTAAATAATTCAAAGTTTATTTCTCGACAATTTTTAATCAATGTAAAATATGTATAAACGACTGTACATTTTAAATAAGTTATTATTGTGTAACAGTAAAGAAGGATGGGGCACATGGGGGCATGCCTGCAATCGTTGCGCAGTGTACAGTATGTCTATCAAATTTAAAGTTGGTTGTTGGTCTCTTACCTCATAAATGTAGTGTTGGAATTAAATAACAATAGTAAATAACATAGTTAACTTCACACCAAACTGCACTCGTTTAATTCGTATTCATACCATGCAATGTACACATGCAAGATTAGATCAAGTATGTAGTATATAATGTATACTTATGTACGTACGGACCTTGTACCACAACATAAATTTAGATTTTTTGGACTTAGAATAAGTATTATGTCTCGCTACAAATCGAATTAGTTATAAAAAGAAACTTAAATTAGATTCATTGTATAAACGTATAATTATAGTACCAAATTTACTATCTAAGCATCAAACGTTCGTACATACATCGACTATATTGCTAAAGTCTCATTCACATTAACTTGCAATAACTCCGTCATAGATATATAAGTTTAAAAGCCTTAGACGGATTTCAGTAGTAATTTGGACCTGACATTAAATGTGTTTTGGTTTGCTTTTGTGACTACCTCCTGTAGTGAAGAATGTTTATAATGGGTTAATGGGTAAATAACATCCTAATTGTGTAAATTTTTATTTCTCGGTTCTTCGAAAAACACAGATTGAATGCAGATCTTTGATAGGAAGTACCGCTTTGAGAATTTTGGTGTCTAGGCGAATAGTAGGCTAATGTATGGCCAATTCAGACGAAAACAAATGATGTCCGTCACTACTTCACAGCCACATTAAAAAAAAACATTCTCTTGTTTATTTCAGATTTTTGTAAAAACCGGTGTTGGTATTTTTAGTTGTGGTGGTAATGGTAATCTATCTAAAGAACATTTTAAAATTTTAAATAAATGTTTGAATTCATTCCGATAACAATGAATAAAAAAAAGATTAAAAAAATCGTAAGTGTAAAACTGTCACAATACCTACGGTATTTATTTGATGACAGCTCAAATAAGATACTCTTTATGAAATGTCAAAACGATCTATTAGTATTAAGTTTCAATGAAGATACTGGCTTGTGACGTCATAAAAATCTGTAGATAAAACATTTTTTTTTTAGTTTTTGTCCAATTAAAAATAATATAATGTCTAAAAGCAAGTGGTAGTTTATTTGGTTCAGTTATTTTGTATATGGGTTTCGTGGTTTCAATATTACGTTTTATTTTCACTACAGTCAAATACCGTATTAGGATAAACAGCCCAGAATAAACAGCCTTCGCTACAGGAGGGATTCACAAAAAAAACAGAGCCTATTTAATGTAAGGGCCGATTTACGATACATTTCCGACTATGTTATGGCCTTTCAAAATACGTTAACACTTTATAATTACTTTTAAATATTTAAAACGTGGCATGAAGTCGCGAGTCACTCTCGTGTCGTTTTGTGTTTCGAAAATCAAAAAGTTATCACAAATTAGGACATGAATTAACGTCAGCTTGGGTTGGTTAAACACAGCAAAACATCCAATTATCATTAGGGTTACATTGTCATCAACAAATGCTTTTTGGAATACAGACAGTATAGAAGTATGAATAAAGAAATGCATTAATGAATGTTAAAAGCGAGCACAGGTGAAAGGACAGAGAGAATTCCTTGCACGATATACTTCCCCTGAGCACGTAGTGTTACCGACCCTAACCCTACACTTACAATAAATTATACTAGACTAACAATGCACATTACTATATTATAGTAAGGTTTAATGTCTGCAGTCCACAAGGACAGGTACTGAGCCGTGTGCGAGTTGAGAAATTTTCAAAAAGGAGCTTCCTTACACAGTATAAAAATTATCATACACATTCACTATCAAAATGCTAAAATACTAACTCATATTTTTTAAATCAGTAAACCAATATTTGGTGTTAACATTTACAATGAAGGTGTTCACAGCCACTTCACTCGGTCGGGAGGAAAGCAAAATGGTTCCTCGTGTATATGAGCTCCAAACTAGTTATTGTCTCGCACGTACAAAATGCATTCGCTCTCGCGTAGGTGTGTGCTACGCGGACAGAGCACTACGCGTATGTTCCTCGCGTGATCCTCTCCGGACGCGTGCACTGGGGTCACTCACTCGGTGCGTGGGATTAGCAATCAAACTGTTAGATGGTACTGTGGTGAGCCGAGCTCAAGTGTCCGAGGGTTCCACAGTGAGAGCCGCGCGCTACCCACCAGCATATAATACTAACTCACTAAAGAAAGATAATATATAAAAACTGAATTTCTATGAATCAAACGTATTTGTTCGATTTATTTTAAATGATTAATCATTCTGATTATAACGCCCGGCATAGATGTCGGGCGGAACGAAACAAAAACGTCTCTAAATATAAATAAATAATGAGCGGTGGTATCAGTGGGTGGCGCGCGTCTCAGGTCGGCTGGTTACTCGTGCGGGCACAAGGGCACGGGGCGGGCACAGGGCACGCTCGGGCACGCTCGGGCACGCTCGGGCACGCTCGGGCACGCTCGGGCACGCTCGGGCACGCTCGGGCACGCTCGGGCACGCTCGGGCACGCTCGGGCACGCTCGGGCACGCTCAGGGCACGCGCACAGGCACGGGGCACACGGCACACTGGGCTCCTATAGGGGGCCGTAGATGATGACCCCGAAGAAGACGGCCCACATGAGCACAATCCACTGCAAGCCGTCGAGCCATTTGCTCTCACCATCGGAGATCTTGCGCGCCATGAACTTGAGGACTTCGTCCAGCAGCACCACGGGTATCGAGAACTTCATGACGGTGAGCCACTCGTCGATGGACAGCGGCGTCACTTGGAACACGGCCTGGAACACACCGCGTCGCCAAACAAAACGGTTAGTAAACTAAATGGTGACATCTCATAAGCTGATCTCGCCGCTCGTAAGCCCAGTGCAAGGTGCACACTACTATTCAATATTGCAGAAACTAAGCTGTCGAAAATGGTTGACAATATAAAATGGTTGACAATATCAATATTAAACCTAATAGCAGTAATAGCTTAAACTGCAAGATGTAATAACAAGTGAAGTAAACATAATTCAAAGTGATCGAAAGAGACTAATTGTAAATCAGCTAAAACCTACACGCAATTGAAGTAATTAATATTGATTCTTAATTTTTGATGAATTTAACAATGTAAGTGTCATTATATTTAATGTAATAATTTACGAGGCATGCTCTATCTCATTGACTTCATTGTGTATAACAAAATGTTAAATGTATGAGTGTGGTAATAAATACTTTTATTCTATTCTAATTACTGGAATCATGTAATTCCGTTACCACCCTAAGTTCCTAACCTTATCTTTAAAATCTCTGTTGTTGATGATGTAACCTGTAAATGAACAGAGTTGACTCACCGAGAGAACCTCGACGTAGAGGATGACGAAGTGGAGAGTGAAGGAGAGCGCCATGGAGCCGACGAGCCACAAGTTGGACCACGGGGGCATGGTGATCAGCGACTGGTTCTCAGACAGGGAGTTCATGGCGTTCAACATCTCGATGGTGACCAGCACGGACAGGGCCATGGTCATAGGGTGAGGGTCAGTGAAGATCTTGCAGTCGACGCCCTGGGGATACAAAGATGCGATGATTAGTTATTTTTAGACGTGGGAGTATATTTACCTTTATAGACTGAATTTTGTTTATATCGCTTGCAGGAAATTTCCAAGAAAACAAATAAATTGACAAAATATTCAAAAGTGAAGCGTCGGTAAAAATCGATGCAAGTCGACTCATAAAATAGTCAAGGTTAAATTCAAATCCCTCTTTGGTCAAAATCAACTCTTCTGATCGCTATCTCATAGAAATGACAGTTAGCGCTTTGGTTAGGTAGATAAATGGATCCGTATTTAATAGAAATAATGTATACCTTGAACTCGTCTCCGCCGCCAAGGCACTGCAAGTGGTGAGTGAGCTGCCAGTAGGACAGCGCGGGCCCGTACGGAGAGTACATAAACCACCACGACGCCGCGCCGACGGTGGCGGCACCAACGTACGTACCGATAGCCATGTACCTGTTCAACGGTAGGAACTGTTCAATTACTAGTGTTCATGTGTAAAAATATTAATTTGTATCAGCAAGTTTGTTTTGAGACTGATATAATAGAGTATTTGACAAACCGGTCTGTAAATAAGTTTCTGTCAAAAATTTCATTTTTGTGACAAGCTTTTATAAATTATAATAGACTGTACTTTCCTTTGAACATCCATCACTCATTGATATGATTCTAAAGAGGCCAAACTCGGTAGGATTGTTTATTTACAGAGTTCCTAGGACCTACCGGCCCTTCCGGCATTGTAAAATAATTCATAAATGGATTTTCAAATCACTTAGCTTCCACAAAAAATAAACAGTTTAAATAAGAAACTTCCCTTTTCTGAAGAGCGGTGATAAAGAAATATAATTCTTTGAATCACTTTGTATTTCAAATGTATTAATAAACCATATCTTATGACATCAAATAATCTCGGAAGATTTGGAAGGAATCTCACCTGAAGAACAGCCATCCGGAGATGAGACCTTCGTCAGCCTTGCGGGGAGGCTTGTCCATGATGTCGAGGTCGGGCGGGTTGAAGCCGAGCGCGGTGGCGGGCAGGCCGTCCGTCACCAGGTTGACCCACAGCAGCTGCACGGGGATCAGGGCTTCGGGCAGACCCAGGGCGGCGGTCAAGAAGATGGACACCACTTCACCGATGTTAGACGAGATCAGGTAACGGATGAACTGCTTCATGTTGTTGTAGATAGCGCGACCTGTTGGTTTTTAGTTACTTCTTTGTAGTCCCCACGTCAAAGGCGGCTTACGACGAGGTTAAGTTTATTTATCATAAATGTGGCAGTATTTTCAACTGAATTCCGACGTGTCTAATTTCTGGGAAAAGTGTAATAAAGTTTTTGGCGTTTTGACGCTAGTATTTCGTAGGAATGTCAGAAGCGCATAAAGTACTCGCGAGAATAGAAAAAGGTGTAGACATTTGTATCATGTTTTGTAACTAAGACAGCGAAAGATTATTGTTGTTATGTCTCGCTAGCAACACTGAGATACTAGTCGGTTCATAGACCAATGAACAAAGGTCATTTTATCTGTGGAATCGTTTTCATTAATTATCACTACTCTACACCGATCGGACTTGAGTAAAATTCACTGAAGTGAATGTTTCCTTCATATAGAACCAGCTCAGTACTAAGGGCTCGGGTGAGAAGTACTTATAGGTTTGGTGAAAGGATGATCTTACCTTCCTCAACAGCTGCGACGATGGATGAGAAGTTGTCGTCAGCCAACACCATCTCGGCGGCGGACTTAGCGACGGCGGTACCGGAGCCCATGGCAATACCAATTTCGGCCTTCTTCAGGGCGGGGGCGTCGTTCACACCATCACCAGTCTGTTAATGAGGGAAAAATGGTATTGTAAGTCTCTTTAGTCTACAGGGTCGGAATTATTAAGGGATCAAATAATGCTTCTGAATAAAAGGAAAATATTGCTATCTGTCGAAGAGTGTGACTAGGATACCTACTAAAGAGATTTCAGTGTAACATTGAAAAAGAATCTCTGTACGTCTGAAAATTGATAAGGATACAAGTATAAATGATAGCTACAAGTAAAAAATATTGCTAGCATTTTATTATTGTCTGATAAATCTATCAGTATCAAATAGCAACGTTAAATTCGGGGTTCAGATCAACATATTTAGTTCCTCATTGGTCACATTTGATTTGAATCAGAATTTGAGATTTCGTCTCATATTTTGAACTGTATGTAGCATATGTGTAAACTCACCATAGCGGAGATCTCGTTCATGCTCTGGAGGAACTCAACAATCTTGGACTTGTGGGCGGGCTCCACACGGGAGAACAGACGAGCGCGGGCGCAGGCGGCGCGCTGCTCAGATACGGGCAGGTCGTCGAACTCGCGACCAGAGTAGGACTTGCCAGTGGTGTCCTCGTCCTCAGTGAACACGCCAATACGTCTGTAATGTTAATGGTAGTTTATATGACTTGTATAATTTTAAGGAACAAATGAACGATTCAAAATCCATGATGTTTATGTGATAGTTACCTGCAGATAGCCTCAGCGGTAGCCTTGTTGTCACCAGTGATGACGATGACACGGATGCCAGCGGCGCGGCAGCGGACGATGGAGTCGAAGACCTCCTTACGGGGAGGGTCCAACATGCCCACGACACCGACGAAGGTGAGGTTGACTTCATACGTGAAGAACTTGGTGGAGTCGCCGAGGTCCATCTCATCGGGCTTCATCGGGTTGTCGGAGGTGGCCAGGGCCAGGCAACGCAGCGTGTCGCGGCCGGTACCGTATTGGCGGGTCAGTTCCAGGATGCGGTTCTTCAGGGTGGCGTTCAGAGGCACCTTGGCGGTTCCGACGCGAGCGTGCGTGCAGCGGTCCAGCACGCCCTCAGGGGCGCCCTTAACGAAGAGCTTGGGGCCGGTTCCGAGGCGAGAGGGCTTCAGGGGGGTGCAGTAGGAGGACATAGACTTCCTATCACGAGAGAACTCCAGGGTGAATTCCTTCTTCCACTTGGTCTCGATCTCCTGGCGGACGACGATGGCGGATGAGCGACGATCGAGGCCGGTCTTGGTCACGTTGAAGGGGTTCATCTTCTCGGCGAGCACAATCAGGGCGGTCTCGGTGGCCTCACCGACCTTCTCGAAGGCCTGCTTGAACTCGTTGAAGTCAATAGCGGAGTCGTTGCACATAACGCAGATGGTGCCCAGTTCGTGGAGGGTGTCGAACTCGGAAGGCTTAACCTTCTGGCCCTTCAGGTAGACATCGCCGATGGGTTCGTAGGTGGAGCCGGTGATTTCGAATTCCAAGAAGCTGCTGTCGCCACCCTCGATCTTCTCGAAGACGAACATGCGGGAGACGGACATCTGGTTGGTGGTCAGAGTACCGGTCTTGTCAGAGCAGATAACGGAGGTGCAACCGAGGGTTTCCACGGAGGGCAGAGACCTGACGATGGCGTTCTTCTTGGCCATACGCCTGGTACCCAGAGCCAGACAAGTGGTGATGACGGCGGGCAGACCCTCGGGGATAGCAGCGACGGCCAGGGCGACGGCGATCTTGAAGTAGTAGACGGCACCCTTGATCCAGCTGCCACCGTGGGCGGGGTCGTTGAAGTGTCCAATGTTGATGGCCCAGACGGCGACGCAAATGACGGAGATGACCTTAGACAGCTGTTCACCGAACTCGTCGAGTTTTTGCTGCAGGGGGGTCTTGATCTCTTCAGTCTCGGACATTTCAGTTCTGATTTTACCAATGGCAGTGTTCAGGCCGGTGCCGATGACAATACCGCGGGCCTTTCCGGCGGCGACGTTGGTACCGGAGAAGAGAATGTTCTTTTTGTCCTGGTTGACGGCGCGAGGGTCGGGAATGGCGTCTGTGTGCTTGATGACGGAGACAGACTCACCGGTCAGGATGGACTGATCGATACGGATGGTAGTAGAATAGATCTTGATCAGGCGGATGTCGGCGGGGATCTTGTCACCGACGGACACCTCAACGATGTCGCCGGGGACGATCTCTTTCGCGCGCACCTTTTGTACGCCAGATTTGTCTCCTCTGACTACTTTACCCATCTCGGGCTCGTATTCTTTTAAAGCTTCGATGGCGGATTCGGCATTTCTTTCCTGCCATACTCCTACTATAGCATTCGCAATAAGAATAAGTAAAATAACGAAAGGCTCAACGAAGGCTGAGAAAGCATCTTCGTGTTCTTCAAATAAAGCTAATACCTGAAAATATAAGAGATTTCGTTAGTCATTTTGGGAATTTTGTGGTAGTAACTATAGAATCACTATTTTCGACAAATACTTACGAAAGAAATAATAGCGGCTAACAACAAAATCTTGACTAAAAGATCATCGAACTGTTCCAGGACTAACTGCCATATACTTTTGCCTGAAATATAGAACATTTTTATTTTAGAATTATGCTAAAGAATACAACACTGCCCTCTTAAAGCAAATGGCGGTATCTCCAAAAAGTTTAAATAAGACATTCTGCATCAGATAACCTAAAAAAATTGCGGCAATTAAAAAGGTTATAGTTGTAAAACTAACTATTGTAGACGCTAGTGTTCACTTGCTCTCTATTTCCTCGTAATGTATACAAATAAGTAAATGCCAATTTCTTTAGGAGGGCAAGAAAATAAGGTCTTTTTCTGTTTACCGACAGGAAATCCTCCTAATCGTCTTAATTACGCTGCAAGACACACACTGCTCTCAATTTATTTTCAATGTAAAAAGATATATTAATTTTTTAACATCGTAGCTTCGTGGGGACTTGGATTTGCGTTTATATTTCTACTCTTTTTTGTGACATTTGCACCTCTTTCACATAGTTTTAGGAGCCATTGTCGGTAAAAAATAAGAAAGACCCACTTAGGTATACGGTGTATTGGGGCTTTATTTATTAGTAAGTCTGCTGAATGGACAACCCTTAGGCTGCCCGTCCATTGAAGCGTAGGGGAGCAGAGCTCTGTAAAATTTACCAATCACATTCCTTACATTTACATACACTCTTTTTGAGGGTCACAAATACGCAGCCTGATTGGTTCATTTTCTCCGCTCCGCTTAAGTATACAGGAAGCCTTAAGGTCAAGCGAAACACTATTTCGCACTATATAATACTATATCGCACTATGGACTTTTCTCAATACTTCAAGTTAACAAAAGAGAGCTTCGAGTGGCACTAGTGGGCTGCCAATCCAACGACAAAAGGGAACGAGGTCGAGATTTGAGATACTGCGAGAAAAAATACATCGCAATTTCAGTGACACACATATTTGTAGCATTTTTCAGCATTTGGCAACGGAAATTGCCGCATAAACAAATTCGCCGACATAACTTCATTACACAGATATCGGACGTGTAACAAGGTTTCGATTATGTTCGCTGTAATATAAGCATTTTTACGCTCATCGATTTTAGCATCAAACATTGCAATTACATTTTTAGTGTCGATAAAATGAATTGAGTTGTTTCTCGGCTTATTTATACTTTTAGAGCAGTTTTTATGGAGCCACAAGATGTATTTTCGCAAACATTTCCCAGCAACCCTCGGGTTCGTTAATACTCGGCCCGCGGAGCTGCTACGTGCTTAATCAGGTTTCACGATTCTAAGGTAAATAAAATTTGTCGTCGACGCCCTTGACACAGTTCCGCTCGAACTCGGCAAAGTAGGTATGAATTACAACTTAGTGCGTCTCACTTATTGCACGTTAAACAATGTGCGCACTACGGTTGTACGTATCGCGTGCCTATACTATTCACGCTGAATTAAGTTCTATGCGATCGTAAAGCATAAACAAATGGTTTGTTTGTGTCGGTCCTCCCGTGCTTACCTTCCTCTGTGGGCAGTTCTGAAAAGAGGGAAAAAAACATAATTAGAGAATTGAATAAAACATCAAAGGAGTAAATTTAACGGACGATAAACCAGTCAGAGCAGGCATGCGATCTATCTCGGTAGTTACGATCGTACATAAATACGTTTGGCCGCGTATGTATAGGTGGCGGCAGCGGCCACGGGTAGTTCTATCGATGGTTGATGGACACGGCATAGTATATGAGTGACGTCAATACTTCCACGCCGCGCTGATAACACCGCCGCGACCGCCGCCGCGCACTCCGCTCCTATCAGCTAACCCGAACAGGTTCCTAATGCGATGCTAAACAACGCAGGTATCGCTGATTCGCTGAATAAATAAAACTCACGTGCCAGGTCCGCTAATAAGGCCCCGGCGACTGACATCTCTTAGACAGCCGACTTAAATATATTTAGAGAACGGCATTCCATTGCAGTTTTAGTCCGAGTGCGATTAGTTACTGTTGATGTTGAGGTAGCACTCGCTGTACTTAGACGAGATTAACGTTATTATTGAGAGTAAGGTCTAAGGCCGGTGACCCGTGCGCTGACCTCGTTACGTAACGTAAACGTCATCATAATGTTACGAATCTAATTTAGTCTTCAGCGTAATGAATTTAACATGAATTCGTGACGCTTCATGTGGATGACCCATAAATCTAGCTTAGAATCTTATCATATTATAAATTTAGTTGCGTAGTAAAGAAGCTCCTATCTCGTTATCATCGCAAGGTCTCGTGCGATTCTTTGTGACATACATGTGTTAATCTGAGTTGATTTTATCGCCGCTCAATCGGGCAATGTGCTCTAAGTCAATCGCGCGTCTCTATTTGCGTCCGAGCAGCAGCCGAGCCGCCTGCTGCGGCCGACTCCTTGTCGAGACTAATGTAAGCAATTAGTCAACGCGTCGATAAGGCACAGCTAGTATCTAGACATTTGCGAACGACCGATAAAGTGCGCGATGCTACAATAACATCGTAGTCGTCGTTCCGCTTCCAAAAGGCCCGCGGGCGCCGGCACGTGCTTCGGCTGCTGATCTGTTCTAACGAGACGATAGACAATAGCGCAATTTAACTACACACTGTAAAAGGACGTCATAATCCATCCGTATATACACGTGCGGTTTTCGTGCAGATAGGAAATGCTAAACTAAGGTTGTTGACTTTTGTTTGTTTGTTCTGACTCAGATTTAATGGTTATTAGGGTAAAATTCCGCGGTAATAGATGTTCGTTGCGAGATCTGATAAATTTGCAGGTAAGCGTTCAGAATAACAAGCTACCCTGTTAGCGATGTTAGTCTTTGTTTATAAAACTGGTAGTCACTACGATTTGGGATTAGTTAGGGCTAGATCCAAAAACACAAAATCCGCGCTTAATTTGGCCGGACATTTGACTATTAAAGCCTCACATATAAGTTTCCAGGACAGTCGCGGCAGCTAGACAAAAAAAACCAACAAAGCCGGACGGCCGGACGAGAAAATATTTGACCGGACACGTCCGTAAAAGCCAAAACATGTCCTGACAGCTGGCAACTCTATACGGGATGGAAAATTTAGTTATATCCCACATCCGACACTACAAATTCCGACTGGCAGCAACGCTTTTGTCTCATTACCATTCCAAATTAGAGAAAATGTGGATTGGCCTTTTATATGCACAATAGGTTGATAGCAGCATGCAGTCCACTTAGCGGCATGGAATGCTACAGGTGGTAGGGGCCGACCTTCGCTCCAATTGCCCGCCGCGGAGCAACAGGCCGGTGCAAAGCCGTCAATCTAGCGGATAGACATGATTGAATTGCTCTTAATGCAATTGTGTTGACAGTAAACTGAGAGAAGAGGAAAGTCCGACGCATTGAGAATTAATACAAACGGTAAAAACATGTTTGAAGTTGCTTGTGCTTGGCGCGGCCGCGTTGACCGCGTCACCAACATTATGAGTACAATAATTTTGCAAATACTACTGTTATATTTGGAGAACGTCGGGACACCAATTATCTAAAGTATATCTCTGTCTTAGATCTATCTACTAATCTCTGTCTTAGATGTGATACTTAAAACAAACGTATGTGATATGAGTCATGGACAAAAGATATCTATCTGAAATAATAAAATGATTACATTAAGCAAAGCAAAATACGATACGTTGAGCTCTTGGCTACTAGACTGACGGTGGGCGAAGACAAAACAATCTAACCTTGTTGCTCGGTGTTTTGCTCTATACTGATAAAGCTTAGTAAACAGAGTGTTTTAGCCTATTCGCAAGTATAGCGAATTTGTATGATGCATGTGAAAGGTGAAGCTTTCACAGACTCACGCTGGGTTTTAACAATGTTCTGTGGATTCGTTGCGGGTGCAAAAAATGTGAAAGTAACTACAGCTACACAGAAGAGAAATTCGATTATAAAATTCATTTGAATGAGCGATCGAACAGTAACTGTTAAAGGCGACAAACTTCAAATTCAAAGGCATATACAATTCGTAACACAATCGACTGAGTCAATTACCAAAACCGAGATATAAACATTTTTCGACAATACCCGGTATTAAAGGTATAAAGATAAAACTTCTAAGATGCGTAGTCAATAAAGAACATCATATCAGAGTATTGTAAAATAAATAGAATATCGCATATAGCGAGCGCGCGCGTCAGATGGTCGGCGCGTAGACGCCAACGTTGCCTGTCCAAAATAAACCCGCGCTTGCGTTCGTAATACTCCAACCTAGGAACTCGCCAGCCTCATCTATTCACAATTATATCTTCCATCCTACATTATCATGCAAATTCCAAGAGTAGTTATCGTTTCCTCGTTAAATTTACGAAGTTTCAGTGACGCCATATGAAACCAACAAAACGTTTACTGACAATAAATATGTATAACTCGTAACCGTGAAATTATAACGTTTCAGGTCAGGGCTGTTAAGTAAAGACGTATGTAGGTGGCGAGCCGGACGAAACCTAACCGATGAATATCACTGAATAATATAAGTTTGAAGTGTAACAAAGGAGATTTATCTCTGCTCAAAAACATACATTAACCTTATGTATACCGGCACTTTAGCCGAGGCCGAGCAAGTATTATCTACACGGTTTAGGATGACGTTATAGGATGTTTTATTTGAGATTAGAACTCCATATAAGGTCTGCTCGTAATGGTTGTTTCTTTAGTTGACATAACTAATACGCATGGTTGTATTTACTACAGGACTACTGTTATCTATCTATTATTACGATGAATCCTAATAGATTCGAACAATGAATGTCGTGACCTAAAGCGAGCCTCGCTTGGTAACTACAAAGTATGCAACACGTATATGTGTATTTGGTTTAGCGTTAAAGTTTTGCACAAGATAAAATATTGTAGCGACAATGTAAATGATCAAATAAAGATTAAGTGATTCAATGATGAACGGGGGTGACTCGAGTTCATTGTACCGTAATTTAGGCTCGACCGAGATATTTCAGCTAAGTAAAGCGTTAAATAAGGACATTAAGGATGGATGCCTCGTCACAGGTGGTACACTCAGCTTTATGGGACACGCAAAATTTGCTTACTACACTTTGTTGTTATATGTTTAATCCCATGTCAATTTTATAGGGGTGACCTATTTTGTGAATTTAATTAATTTGCTGAATAATCATACTCAGCAATTCTGTTACTACAGTGACGCGAAACAACGGGGCCGATTTTCCATAGCTTTTATACCCGATAATGAAATACGGATTATGGCTGCTGCTATGTACCTGAACATAGAAATACCAATTCTACTGGAACTGTTTGTAGGCGTAAAATTAATTCACATACGGCTCATTTCATCATATAATACGAATACGAGGTATGTATACCATGAAATTCGATCAAAGCAACTTATGCGCAGCACTTCGCGTGATTTGCTGACCGGTTTTAATTTCTCGAGATCTATTCTTGTTTAACATTTTCCGTATTGTGACGGAACTTCAACCGGAGTGACGTGTAGTTTATGCCGCATGGTCTGAAGAAAAATAATCAAGTTCTGGCTGTACGAAGGCAGACGCGGGTAAATAAACAATCTCTTTGAGAATACTAAAGGCCATCGGTGCATTTTTTCGTTTAGAACTTCATTTTTTCTCTTGGAATGTTCTAGAATTTTATCCTCGTCGGCTAATAAATGTTCCCCTTTTTATTAATAGGTTAGCTGGCGAGGGTCGGAGGGTTACGCCTGAGGGCGCTTCGTGCCTCGATGCCCCATGCACGCACTGGCGACTCTGCGCCCTGATCAACCACTCTGCAAACTATTTATAAACACTGACGTCCGAGTTTGCATCTCTATTGGTTCAAAGCTGGCGTCTATCACCTATCCACCGCATCGACCTTGGTATATTGAGATAAATTATAGATTTATTATAATGTAGGCCGCCTATGCATCAATATCCGAATAATTATGCTGGATAGCAGTGACGTTAAACTTATGTCAGGATGCCGGGAAGAATTTGGCATACTTTTTCAAAAGCCTACAGGTAAGTCTGAGGGAATAGAGTACTATGAACATCGCGATTGGTAGTTTTTCCACTTAACATTTGCTAGGGAAGATACGAGGTTAGCAATAAGCTGCCGCAACTTCGCTTATCGTGTGACATCTTCACTCATACATCTCTCTCACACTGCACGCCACGGAAGGAGACAGGTAATATTAGTCACACGTGGCGCAGTTGCTAGAAGTAAAGCCGCAGGTAGCGTCCCAAAGTTCAGTTTTTTTTATCTTATGCAAATAATTTAAATGTCCTAATTAACAACAAGATACGTTCGTGCACGTGCGGGCGTAGACAATTAAGTGGAATGAGTCCGCGACGACTGTGAATTAACTTGGATTTATGATATAGGCTTAACACTTTGTGATTATTTGTATAGATACAACGTAACGTTATTTTGAACTAAAATTGGGTCATCAAATAAGTATACCCATTATTATATGTCTATCGAAACGTGGAGTTGAGCCGACGGTCCTGGGTTCGAATCCCGGCAAGGGCAAATATGTGTGAGATGAACTCGAATATTTGTGCCTGGGCCATGGATGTTATTTGTATTTAAGTATGTATTTATCTATATAAGTATGTTTATCGGCGTCTAGTTTCCATAACACAAGCCTACTAGAGCTTACTGTGGGACTAGATCGATTTGTGTGAGGTTGTCTGATATTTATTTATTATTTATTCATCAGAAGTATGATTTTACTGTCGTTTTGTAGCGTCCCCCCCGGTTCCTCTGTTTACACTTGTTTGTGATTCCAGATTCCTTCCTTTATACTTTAAATCAGATCTTAAATGAGTCCGATCATGTTACGTTTGTAAAAAAGAGATAAATACATGTCTAAAGGTATCAATTGGGCAGCGGAAAACAACTGTCCGTCAAACAATTAGCACAGCTAGGCGAAGAGACAATGGACTTTTCAGTGCCCGCCGCGAACGATCTACACTAATGGCTCCACTGACAAAAAATGTTCTCAGACATGATTGAATAACGATACTAATTGAAGAGTTAAGGGGAAAAGTGGCTAAGTATTTTTTTTTGTCTATTGTCACAACGGGTCTTAGTTCGTCATATGACCATCTAAAATCTAAATTAAAAAGTTCCCCCGTCCCGTCACAAGTAGCTGGTCATCATGAGACCCTAATTCAATGAGTGATATAGAAAATGCTACTAAAACTGAACAAAACTACAAAATTTGGAATTCGTAGCTTCAATATTAGCTCAGATCTATTCATTTGTTCGAATTAAAGCTGAATATCTTATAGGTATATGATATAAGTAGGTCCATCCGTTTGGGAGTTATGATGCCACTGACAGACACAGATACACAATACACATGTTAACCTTACAACACGCCTCTTTTTTCGTTAGGGGGTTAAAAACGGGTATTATGAAGTCAGTAGTAGGCAAAACTCACTGTGTCCCGATTTTTATGCTACATTTTTACTTAAGCCATATACTATAAAGTATTTCACAACTTAAATTTTCTGTACTGTAAAATTTTGCAAATGGACTTAGGCACTTCTTTCCCTTAGCCCCTCAATTGTTTTCTACCAATTAATGTGATTATTATGCTAGTTACGTTTTTATGGGCTCGATTAAATAATACCTGGTCTATTATGGAGATATTATGTATGTCCTTTTATAACTTAAACATGTAAAGTATCTTGTAAAGGAGGTCACAGGGGCATATGGGCTTTGGAAAAATTACAATTGGGCATATCCACTAGAGTTGCCTAATCTAATTATAAAACTGATGGAATTTTTATTACGGAAATATAAATAGTCTGTCTATGTTAGGATAATGCCTGCTGCGAAACAAGAACATGAATTGACAAGATTTTTAGGTTTCTGTACTTTCGAGTCTCACTCGCACACCGCCGGTTTTAATTCTGCCTTGTGGTTTAACATGTGTTTGTTATATTTATTTATTTAAAATACTTAACCATAAAAGTAAAATCATGGATAATTCAGAGTAATAGCCAGTTATTTATTATATTACTATATGTAGCTTCAACATCATCTTTTTTTCGGAACTTTTATCAGTCTTCAAGTTATCATCACCAGACCATTTAATTGGTAAACAAGATCTGATATGATGATAACACAGATCCATTGATTATTTGCGGGTCAATAACCGCTATAGGTGCACTTTAATTAGCCGGACAAGTAATTTTCCCGCACCCAGGGTCATTATAGAATTATTTTTATTTCTGAAATGGTTGTCAACGGAGGTTGATTCACATCCAGGTCTTAGTTGGCTAGGCATCAAGTAACACTGACTGATAGATATAGAAATGGGATGCCAAGTTAATATACATAAGAGATTTCGAACTAATATTATTATGCACATGGTTTTTTCCGAGTTAAGTATATTGTTAGATGAATAATGTAATTTTTCATTTATTTAAGAACTTAAATATGTTTAGACTAACATCTTCTGAAAAAGCTGTTTGAGATTTACGTATTCATATCACTATAAATACTAGTAAAATTGAGCATTGATGACTCACGAGTCTGATAATGTTAATCTATTTAAATTCTCATTTTGTTTACGCATATACTACTATAAGTAAGGTGACTCTATTTGTATTTGGAACCCAAGGTGCTATTTGTGAATTAAAGGTTTCAAAATATGTTCCTATTGCAATTGTTACAACAAATGTCTTCTCATATTCCAAGGCAAAAAAACAGGCTTCAAAGAATCTTTTGCTTAATACCAAATTAACCCCTAGGGCTCGAAATAGGGTCTCAGTAATGGATTTATTACCATGGTTCAATGTTTAGACAATAATGTTAAATTATAGTTGTCACTCAGCAGATTGACGATTGAGTTGTGTTCAGTTGTGTGTGACCTCTATCTCATAGCAATAATAATTGAGTGACAATAAAGTCTTTAGTTTAACCTTTTGAGCGCCAAAGACGGCAAATCACGTCGACGGAAAGCTGTGCCCCAGACGCCACAATGTCAGTTGCCGCTATACAATGCCATACTATCTGCTGTCAGCTTGGCGTTTGGGACACAGCTTTCCCTCAACGATCTGGGCGGTAAAGAGGTTAAGCATTATCCTTTTTAAGATTAAAGATTTCTGATGCAAAACCAATCTCATAATTACTTTAATAGGTAAGTCTATTATTTAAGTAAGCATAATATGTTTATACGCATTACCAAATGACATCTACTGGTTATGGTGAGATAGTCTACCTAGCTCTGACTGGTTGAATACAACTTAACCCTTTGGATGCCCCAGTGGTCATATCAAGACATTGGAAAATTGTGCAATGACACCACCATCTAGTGACGACAATGTTTCAATGATAAAACATTGTATTGTTTTCTATTACTTTCGATTACAGAGAACTTTATTTTTTGCTGAGGCATCCAAAAGGTTAAACAAAGGCAAAGAGACATTGAGCTACTTACCATTCGGGCCATATTTCTCCTGGTTCCTTTTGATTTGATCGGGGCTAAGGCCCTTGTCTGGGTCTGTTCCAAAATATCCTAAGACTTCTTCCACGGATTTTGCGTGAGCGTCCTCCATGGTGAAAATCTACGTTGCCGACAGTTCTGCAAAGAAAAATAATTAAGGTTAGAATTGACTAGTCATCATTATCACTACTGCACTATTGAGGTTATGTTCACTTTAACATGGGGATTTTTATCAGAGTTACACAGCCGGCCTATTGTTGACTATTAATTTACATGCTCAATTCCGGCTTTGTGTTTTTACGCGTAATTATAAAAGAAACGTAACGTACAGACCGAGTACAGAATCACAAAATCGCGACACTACACATTCACCGTACGATGTTGTCAGCCAGAAGTTATAATTAATATTCACATCCTAGCCATGAACACCATGGGAAAATAGGACAAGAAGCCGAAAATGTAAGTAGCAATTTCCTGCATCGCAGGCACCGTTTTACTGTTTGCTCCACTCACCAAGAACTTTTCTTATTCATGAGAAATGACTATCACTGAAAATGTTTCACTTAATATAGGAAAGTGCGTGACTATTATTTAATACAGTAGAATCTAATGTATTCGTACTAAACTAATACTTTTCTCGTAAATATCATAAACCACTAGAACACGTATCCAATGCAGCCGTCATTTTTTCTTAAACTGACGTCTAACGTGACGTTGTAAAAGTGAGAAGACGGGGCGCCACCTATTACGCAGGTTAGGAACTATTAAATCAAATCAAATCTTTTTATTTTGTATAGTTATTATATAAGTAATTTAAAATGAAACTGACCGTGAAAATAATTTAAATGGAAAAATAATTGATCTCGTTACAATAACATGTCTTTGACATAATGGAAACGATTTAGTTCTACGGATAAATGTGGAGCGATGTTATAGGCCGATTCTGTACCACGTGACGGAAGGCTATTTTCGTTCATAGGCGCCTACAAAATGCGGTATTTTTAAAATGCAGAAACGTGAACATAAATTCTTTGCGTTATGTAATTCACTTTTCACTATTAATAACGTCACAAACTTCCATTATTTACTTTCGCGACACTTAATGAACACTTTCCGACTATTCCGTTTGTAGGAATGCGTTTTAAAGGTGTGTATTTTCGACTTACTGAAATATTTTTCGACAGTGTCGGGAAGGAAAGAAGAAATAAGAGTGGCGCGGGAGGTGTTTTCCCGCCGCGCCCCGAGTAGCGACTCCCGGGCGGGAGCGACGATTTTAGCGCGGCGCGGGCGCGGCGGAGGGACATCGTCGGAGATTTCTTTAATTATTTTGGCAACAGTACTCGATGGCAGAGTCGCCTCGCTTTCCAGGGTTGCCTGTCGCGCGACGCGGCGACCGTCCTGTGATGATCTTTTTATAGCGGGCGCTACCCGGCTCGAGCTCCCCGGTCCTTGCTTTACCAATATGTGGCTTGTGTTTACGACTATTATAGAGCTTTTCAGTTTACACCACTATTCTCCTAGCTATAAAATAGCTTAATAGTTGACATTAATTAACATTCTCACGTAGATAAAATTTAGACGTAGAATTTTTCAATTTAAGTTTTTGTTCGCATATTTCGTAGATAGGATTTTATTGCAAAATAAAAAAATAGAAATGGCGGACTTCATATTTTGGAGGTTCTAGTATTGCTTTACCAAATAATATTCCTAGGTGCCCGTAACTTCGTCCGTGTATTTTTTAGAGTTCCGTACCCAAAGGGTGAAACACGGGACCCTATTACTAAGACTGTCCGACCTCGGTGCACGAGTCCGACTCGCATTTGGCCAGTTTTTTCTTTATGGGTAAAAAGTATCCTATAACAATCTTTGGATGTCCAGCTATCCCTGTACCAAAAATGGTTAAAATTTGTCCAGCCGTTTCGGCGTGATCAGGGGACAAAGAAAGCTATGGCCAACAGATGGCGCCAGACTGGCATGGAGCCGCGCACCCATACAAAACAAAAGACGATCCTACATCACGGCATTAAGATTTTTACTGAAATGATGACCATAGAAAACAGATTTTCAGTACAAATCTAGAATTTTATAATACCTAGTATAGAAGTGTACATAGAGTGTTTAATAAATTATTTAAGTTATCAATATTATCCATCCAATTTCTATACGACGGATTTCAATTGATGTCATGTCGATAATAAGTATCATAATAAATAAATAAATAATAAATAAATATCGGACAACCTCACACATATCAATCTAGTTCCACAGTAAGCTCTAGTAGTAGGCTTGTGTTATGGACACTAGACGACGATAAACATACTTATATAGATAAATACATACTTAAATACAAATATCATCCATGACCCAGGCACAAATATTCGAGCTCATCACACAAATTGCCCTTGCCGGGATTCGAACCCAGGACCGCCGGCTCAGTAGGCAGTTGCTTAACCACTGCGCCAGCCAGGTCGTCAAAATAATGCAATAATTAAGTTAATAAGTAAGGTATTACGGGATACACGAATGAAATCTAGTCCCAAACTAAGCTTGACTTAGTTTATTGTAATTTTAAGATTTTTTTCTGTGTCTTGTATCTCTTTCGTGTTGAGATGTGTAATAAAGAGCACCTATTATATCTATCTACGCAGGTGCTTTTGATACTAGTAGCTACCTACTCGATATGGGATAATTAATCTAATCGCCTTGATTTGAAGAGTTATAAAACATAATTAGGCTATTTTTGATGTAATTAGGCCGCGACAGACAGATCGACATTGGACGCTTATTGTTGGCAAAGACAATCGCTCCGACGACATTGATGTATGACTCGAAATATTTTCTAGCGTATCTATGAAGGCTCAGCTGTCAAAGAAAAACGTGATATTTGAGGCCACGAAATCTCTAAGACGGGAGTTTAGATTTCTAGAAAATAAGTTTCTGTCAAAAATGTCATTTTAGTGGCATGCTTTTATAGCCAACTGTACTTTTCTTTGGATATCCATCAAATGCTCACTGAGACGATTCTAAAGAGCCCAAGCTCGGTAGGATTGCTTTTTCTATCATAGAGTTCCTATGGCCACCTTCCGGCTCCATCATCAGATCAGCCCCATGGTAACATATTATTGTATTGTCATCAAAGTTAAGTAAGTATGCAAAATTTCAGCTCAATCGGTTGACGATATCTGCTTCAAAATTGAGTTGCAAGATTTCACCCGAACAAACATAGGTATATACTTAGATACATACATACATACATACATTGCAAGTTAAATAAAAGCTTTTAAAAAGACGGCCAAGTGCTAGTCGGATTCGCACACAGAGGGTTCCGTACATTACGAAAGTACTGAATATGAATATTGCTCTAATGAAAAGATAAATTGTATTGAGGACAAACTTAACTTTGCCGTTGCAAAACTACTGTCCCATACATCTATTCAGGTCGCGGTTAATTTACCATTTGCAAATAGTATATACCTAATCACAAAAATATATACCTATTTATTGTACTGTTTGCTGATTTCTGCTACATGATGTTGGTTTTTGCCAAATTTTATTATACTAGAATAACCATTCCATGACCTAGGTCAACGGGAAGTACTCTAATGCTAAACAATGTTTTTTGGCTTTTTAGTTTTATTGAAGTCGGTTCTTTTTGTTAATTTTTTTTTTGCTTTTTAGTGATTCATATAAAATACTTATGACGGGTGATCGGGGAGGTCTTGAAGGCATGCATCTCGTTTGAATTATCTCCTAACTCCTAACCGTTAAGGAGTTGTACCTTCCATCATCAGCTCAGCATTAGAAGATAATGACTACCATATGCAAATACTTAAATAGTTTTAGAAAATATATGAAAAATATTATGAGTGCCTATAAAATTTCAGGAATTCCTTCTATTCCTCATGGATCTCGTCATCCGATCTTCACCAAAATTTTATGGGACCAAGCTTTAGATGTCTATTCATGAACCTAAAAAGAATTTTCGAAATTGTCTCATAAATGACGGACTTCTGAGGTAACAAAGATTAAAAATAATAATAAAAAAAAAAACATACAACTGAATTGAGAACCCCTTCTTTTTTTGAAGTCGGTTAATTAAATACACAAATATATCAACCTACATTATATACATCCAAGACGCAATGATTGATAAACTTTAATTGATTATGTTATTGTAAAGTATGACTTAACCTTAATACGCGGCTGTTTACTACTTATTTTACTTAAAATCGCACAGCTTTTTTTTTAAATACAATTTTGAGTTTTCATACATATATAAGAACAGAAAAAAACCTGTTCATCTTTTATAATTGCACGAGACGAAAATCAAAAGCAATAATGACTTATAAATTTGTTTTATTTTGAATACTTATATACTACTCCTGTACTTTCTTTGAATCGAGCAAGAGGAAATTTAATTATTCTATAATCTATACTTTAAGAAATTCGCTGAAATATGAACTTTTTCATAGTTATAACTGAAAATATTTACAACTTAATCGTCAAATTATGCAGGTTATGGGCCCAGTAAGTAGGGGAAATATTTTGAAGTACCTCACAGTTTCTAGTTTATCCTACCGATTAAAATGGAATTTACCGTGCTTAGCGGAATCCTTACTATTCCCAAGAGTTAAAACGATCAATGCCAATGTGTTTTACGTGGTCAACCATATTTAGGTAATTCTTTGTCTGCAACAGATAACCTGTTATTCTACCTTTCTTATACTATCTCCCTGTTTAGGTTTAATATTTTACGAACATATACTACTACTATATATGGTCAGTACGTAGCTCCAAACGTAATATTGGCAAATGTGCGTGTTTAACGTTCCGATGTTACAAAACCCGGAAATACAAATTAGGACGCAACTCTGAGTAATGACATGCTCAGAGTCCCTACAATAAATGCAGATGCTGCACTAATCACTAGCAGGACAGAACTGTGGCATTCAAGTGCGATTTGAATATCATATTAACCGGCGAAAAAAAGAAGGTTTTGAAGCCAATATTTTGAGTTGAAAGAGCGCTCTACTTGCGCCGAATTCTGAATTTATTTATTTGACATTGAATAGTATATTACTTTTGGACCTGAAAGTGAACACCATCATATACAGTCGAAAAGTATCGAGCTTTTTTATTCCCCGACTAGAGAGTTTAGTTTAGGTAGATTTATTAAAATTTTGTATTTAATTATATATCTGTAATTTTTTATCATCTGTTGCTTTTTGTGTTCTCTTAAGTAAACTTATTTCTCTTAAAATTTAATTAGAAATAAAGGTATTGATAGTAAAGAGACACGGTATGCATTTTTTTTTATTTTTTATTAATATTGACACAAAGGTAAATTATGAAAGAAAAATGTAATGTGATCCACTGCAATGTAAGCAGGACTCGAACCTGCGACCCTACGTTTCCGGCATAGTGCTCTACCTACTGAGCTATAACATCGTTACGTCAATGACATCAAATCTTTAATTCTATAATTCTACGCTACTGGAGCGCCCTCTACGTCAATATTTATAAAAAAAAATATATTTATAAAAGTAAAAAATGTGGTATTTTTTTTTACCAACGTAAATATAAGTGGATGTATTGTAGTATACCTATATTTAAATTAAAATTGTAAAATCAAGTTATGTCGCAGTCGAGTCGCTAAGATTGCAAGAAATAAAAGCTACTACAGGAGGTGACAGTGACATCTCTCGGGCAGTTTTTTATTACCTAGAGGTGCCATTTAAGGCTAAAAAAATATAATCTCCTTTTTAATCATAATCGAGTTTTCATTGCATTTTGAATTAATTAGGAGGCAATTCAAATGATAACGTCATACGCATCAAGTGCACCATATCTTCAGATACCATGTCAAGGGTAGAATGATGAAGTCTCAAAATTATATAAGTATATAGCATAACAATAACACCTTATATACGATACGCATCATATATTTCGTGAATAAAAGTGATTATGATTAGGTTTCCGTTGAGCCAACACGTTTCTATAGATCCTTAGAGAAACAGACAACATGTATCTATGTGACCACGAGGACACCGAATGCTCGTTTGTCACGGCCGGCTAAGTTTGGAGCGGCCAAGGCCAGAACGCAATCGGATTCCACATGTCTCTGAACTTCGCTCCAGGAACAGACGAGTAATCTGTTGACGTGCCACCGACGTCACGCGATGAAAGCTCAGAGGGGTTAATAATGCAGTTTGAAACTCTTGTCGCTGTCCCGTTCATTTAGATATAGTTTAACTTGAGAGCGAGAGAAATGACGAGAGAGGATTTTCGAATTTCGAGTATCAGAGTAGCCCTTCAGGTTACTCTGATGTCAGGCTGACTCTGATGTCAGGAACAAGGATATGATTAGGTACGTATGATAATGTAGGTGGTAAAGTTTTTGCTGTTGACCAGTGTTATGGTACTTTATGGTAAACAGTTGGTTTGTATACCTTTTGGAGTTTTATGACGTTGTTTGAGCTAGGTTTTGGTGGTTTCACTCTTACTGGAATCTAGATTTACTATCTACTAAAAGACTACTGCTCATAAACAGACAAAATAATGAAAATACAAAAGGAGCGGTAGGTGATTTTTTGAGCGTTTTGACTGTGTTGTTACTCTGTCACCAATATTGAAGAACTCCGTATGAATTCCGGCGAAATTTTCGATTGTCTTGTAGAAGTCGCTTTATGAATCGGCCAATATTAAGACGGTTAAACGCTCAAATAAGGATCTGGTTTATGTTAAAGACTTAAAAAAATATTGAGCGAAAATGTCCGATTGAAAAGGAAGATCATAGATATCTTTATTTAAAAAATGTGTCATAAAGATAACGTATTTATCGAATATTTTCTTATATTCGATAAATACGTTATCTTTATGACACATCTGTAAGTTTTCAACTGTTTTGAAAAAACATCTGCTTAAAATTATCAGGTCTATCATACTTAGGTATATCCCTTTGACAAGAATAAACAAAAGTCGATAGTTCAACTATGCTACCGTAGCATAGAGCAAACAATTCTGGTTCAAAAGAGAGGTAATTTAATTTTAAGTATATTTTTGTAGATTTTAAGAGGCCTTATTCCTTTGAAATGCTTATTGTTTTACACATTTTTCTCTATGATCAAACATGTTTCTTAACATATTATTGATGTTACTACCTAGAACAGGGCTATTAGGATTTATTGGTATATACTTACTTAAAAACTACAGATTGAATTTTTCATTGATAATTTTTGTTTCAAAAACTACTCGAAATTGACAAAATTCACGCGGAAAATTCTCTTCGGAACGGCCTCTTAAAAGGTAGTTATTTTGTTGTTTTCCATATCCTCGCAAATATGACAAAAGGTAAGTTAACAATAGTTATGTCTGTTGGTATCGTAGCACTTTACTATGTGAAGTTGCTATAAGAGTTTTCCCAAGCTACGTAGGTATATGATGAAGCTTTGTTTAGTGAATTCGGAAATATTAGGGGTGTGTTTCTAAACTAAACTTTCAGTAGAGATCCATACTGATTGGCATAAAATATTTTACAACGGGTTTTACTTTAGTACACCGCTTAACACCTTCGCTGCGGCAATTAAGAGAAATTGTAATTAACCATAGTTGGTTAAGGGTCGAATTGAAGCCGTCAGAGATGAAACTAGATAAGTATGCAAGATAAAAGTGTCCATTCTTTCTTTGTGACGAGTTTCTAGATCAATTTACGAGCCAGCTGCCCGGGTAACCGCTGAAAAACTGTCAGCCTTGTCTTCATGGTACTCCGAATAAATTTAGAGAATCGAAATAGAAAATTACAGGAAAACAGCTGAATGCCAATGCTACTAACGTTTATTTCGGCGGCTGAAATAAAATGTATTACATAGAGGACATTTTATAGCGTTACGTACACAGAAACTTGGCTTCAATATACACCGATTTAACAGTAATTTATGATCGCGTTTATAAAATAAGATGCATCGCACCCGCCGTTTATTATTTGATAGTTAAATTCCTACATTTCAGATGGCGGAATGTAATTAAGCGGGAATAATGTGGTTACACGCATTTCCTGGCGATTGAATCACACGCAAGACAAGCGGCAGTAACTATGGTTTATCGCCCATTAATAGATGCGTATGCGCGCCCAGATTTCAAAGACTGTATTTCCGCATTGAATCGGGCGCCAGGCCGGCGAAAATTGCATACAAAGAACCTGTTGTAGGGATTGCTTGATTTGTGTTATGATACTTATGATTTTAATGGCAATCGTTAACTCCTCCAGCTGTCGAAAGACCCTGCCTCGGGCCGTGAATTGAGGCTCGCCTTTTTTTTACAGATATTTATCTTTGTCTTTTGCGTTTTTTATAGATACTTCTTTTTACTCATTACGGCGTAAATGAGGCTTGAACTGGCTACGAAGCCCGAAGGGGCTTTCCACAGCTGAGGGGTTAACGATTACCGTTTTCATACTAAATACTGTCAACTTGTTGATTAGTTTGTGTTAGACGAAAATTAATGCAGTTAGGGCATTTTGTTGATCTGAACCGAGAAATCTAAATCCAGTATTGGCTATTCCAAGTTATAAATGTCCCTCGTATCACTGAAACTATGATTACTCTATTGTGATCGCTATTTCCTACAATTTCCGGCCCAGTGCCGTTGTTATGAAGAGCTTTTCAACCAATTGTCTATCTTCTACTATTGCTACCTATAGAGATTTAGAGTAGAGTCTGTGAAATTATTTCCGATGTAAAAAAATCATGCAAAAGGTTACCGGTAATAAGATGCACACATAAACGTGAAAATAGCCGAATTGACACGTTGTTGTGTCCTTTAGGACTCTTATTATATCACCTAGGTAAATTGAATAATAGTAGGTATGAGCGGAAATGTCTGATTTTCCGTCCACCGACAGTGATTTTCTATTTGCGGTTATTAACAGCGATCTGTTTGCAGTTAACCTTTCGGGGCAGGTTCATTACATTACGAGTAATTAAGGCCTTTGTCAAACTTTAGATTAACCAGTGCTGCGGTAAACAGTTTAAATACGCTTGCTTGCACAATTTCCTGTACTGGGATAAGTCTTTGATCGATATTTTTGTTGTGTTTAATTTAATTGAATAATTAGTTATACTATTACTCAAGTAAAGTTTGCACCTACTTGACCGCTTAAAAAAAATGGTTAATTAGGTGGATTATAAGAAAAAGTCTAGAATGAAAAATATTAAAATCGTTCTAGAATTAAATTTTTTTTCTAGACAATATGTTTTTATAAGTTTATGTAATAATCATTTACGATATTCTTTTGGTAAAGTTTTATATGAGAGGCAGTACCATAAAATAACTTCTGGGACTCGCATGCCAAGAAGAGAACGTTTGCATTTGGGTCATTGTTTTTTGGTCATTGCTTGTACGAATCTAGGTTATGTTGCTGTTACATCGGATTATAGAAGAGGGAACGTTCTTTATTTTCACAGGCATTTAATCAAACAATTAGGCCCTGAAATCTTTAATTTCGCAAATGTCCACCGGAAAGACGCGCACCTAAATCTGACAATGACCCATTTAAGTAACACAAGTAATCAAACTAGCAACAATAGCCTCAGTAATTCGTGAATCGCCGCCGATAGAAAAGGAAGGAGTCCATAAATCAACGAGTGGCGATCAGCGGAACTTTTCTAACAGGTGCGGAGTACATAAATATAAAGCGAGCTTTTAAAATTCCTAGATAATGTAACGAGTATACGCAGGTTCCTGGCTCACGACTCTGTTTGTAAGGCGATTCGTCATCTACAAATAACCAGCCGAAGGCAATAATCGAAATAGAATATCGTACTTGAGTGTGTCGTAACGAATCATCTGCTTTGGCAGGTCCGATGGGCTAAAAGAGATTTGGAACGCACGAGAAAGGTTAGTCTAGCTCCAAAATACATTAATTTTATAACTGTTATATCATGTTTTATTATAGCGGGTATGATGATTGAAGGAATATGTGTTTTCATCAAAGGGATTTGTTTATTGTACGTGGAAATGAAGTCTGCAAGATGTTTATATTATAGAGTCGGTACGGAATCAACACATCTGTATTATTTTTTATATTAACTTAGGAATCGGAAACAAAAAGTATTAGTTTTTTATGGCTAGTAAAAGTAATTTAAGTTTAATACGATATTCAGATTATCGGGGTAAGTTATTATAATTGAATTGTTAATTTTTATTAACCGAAAGAGAAAACGGTATAAAAATATTGATATTTGTGCAGTTATTGTTAACAAAAAGAAACTGGAAATATTTTATGTTATTTATTTGATATCGAAAATTATCGCCATATTTTGCCTTAGTTTGGGTTATGATACAGTTACTTTGGATTATAAATTTGCGCAAACAGACTGTCAAGGAAAATATAAGTAATCACTCGCTTTAAAATTATAAGAAATCTCTCTATAAGAGAAGATCGTGTGGACTTTTAAGTATTGTTTTCATATTTTGCATAAATAAAATTAAAGTGACTCTCGAATGGCACAACTTCATATCTTTGATTGGAATAATCGGAGTTTAGTCACGATTTCCAGAGTTCAAAGTAATGGTCTTTCAAACTCTAACCAGCCAGTATTTCCAGGACTATTAGCTTACAATGACGTAACTAGTATCGTCACGTTCAATTGCAAAAATAGGGTGTTTCAAGACATTTAATAGATCTGGCAACACTAGTTTTTCACTTCCGCATTTTTCACAATCCTGTAGCGATCACGCGACGTTATTCACGTTTCTGCATTTTATCCGCATCTAATCACGACACTAGCAATCCCGTTTATCCTTAATCTAGGAGTACGCAACGCTGGTAACACTGAACAATCACATATTCACAATCCACAGTCCTCGGTTGGTAGCACTGTCACATTTGAAACAACTTACCCTGTCACTATCACTTGGTCCCAATCACTTGGTTTTGTACATACATCCAATTATACAGAAAGAATCTTTCTTTTTTATGTGTAGGTACTATCGTGTAAGGTTAGCGCGCCCCATGAGGAGTGCGTCGGAAGAATGCGCGCGCCGGGCGCGGGAACAGATAGCTGCCCTCTTTTATAAGCTCTGTGGTGGGCAGCCGGGCTGTTTGCCAGCTGAGACGCGCCGGCCGAGCAACCAACCCCCCCACACACCTTTTTCCAACATACCCCACAACTCTAAACCATACTCAACACAGACTAAATTAGAGTAAAACAGATCACGCGCCCGCAAAACTAGTTGCTAATTCTCTGACAGCGCTTGACGTTACCTTTAATTTACAAATTATTACAAGTAAAATGCACATCATTAACTGTCCAGCGGTAAGCCTCTGTTTGCGAGGACAATTACGGGTAATTATAGATCCTAGTTAATGGCCAAAATAGCATTCCTTTGAAAATTTGCAGTTAATGAAAACGGTTAAGACCTTCTAGGTATCTAAAGGCATAAAATACTTCGAAAAATGTTCTCATATATATTGGTGTGAAGTATTTATTGAGTTCTTTATTAGTGCGTGCGAGGGCTGGAAAAGCTATGAAGTCAATGACCGAAGCGAAATAACAACTATAGATGTCAAGGTCAAGATATTGATTTTGGTTTATGCTATTAAAACATTTACACCCTAATTAGTATGTATCTATGTATATGTGTATATTTAGGTAGTGTCATTACATCAGACTCCAAATGTACCTACACCAGACATTAAAATAAGGATAGGGATAGCAAAAGCGGTTTTTAATAAAACAAAATATTTAATGATTTATTTGGAGCATTATATACTTTATATGGGAGTGAGGGGTGGAGTGGAACATGATGCAAAAGCAACGATAGGCTCTGGACGCATTTGAAATGTGGTGCTGGCGAAGGATGGAGAAGATCAGATTAAAAGAGTGGAAGAAAAAAGGAATTTGCTAAAGACTATAGAGAATAGGAGAGGGGAAATTTAATGTTAGGCCACCTTATGCGACATGATGCTTTTATAATTAACATCATAGAAGGAAAGGTTGAGGGGAACCGGGGATGGAGTTAGATGGAGAAAACTACATACTTCATCAGCTATACCCACAAGAGTTTATAATGATAATGGGATGTACCTAAAAAAATACCTATTATTATTATGAGCCTATTATGTCCCACTGCTGGGCAAAGGCCTCCCCCTCTTCTTCCATCTGTCGCGGTTTTGAGCTGTATCTGGCCAGTCCTTCGAAAATGAGTCCAAGTCATCCCACCATCGCCTACAATAAAAATACCTGATTTTTTAAAATTAAAATCGTATAAGCGGTCGATATTAAGATACCAACATCATCCGTTTACCAATTACCTAGATACGTTTGTTTTTCGAAGTACATAAAATAATTGCAAAACGGCGAGGGCAAGTGAAAAGCGAAAAATTTACTATGAATAACATACCAAAGGTGTCATATTGTCACAATCTAATTGTTTATTTTTATTGCATTATAAGAACCCTATTCCCTAACGGTTTCTGAAATAACCTAAGTCGTAAAAATTGGTATGTATGAATAGCTTGGGCTCTTTAGTATCGTCTCAGTGAGCATTTGATGGATATTCAAAGAAAAGTACAGTCGGCTATAAAAGATTGCCACTAAAATGTCATTTTTGACAGAAACTTATTCTATTACCTATGGCCACCTTCTGGCTCCATCATCAGATCAGCCCCATGGTACCATATTATTGTATTGTCATCAAAGTTAAATAAGTATGCAAAATTTCAGCTCAATCGGTTGACGATATCTGCTTCAAAATTGAGTTGCAAGATTTCACCCGAACAAACATACTTTAAACATACCATGCAAGCTAAATAAAAGCTTGTAAAAAGAAGACGTGTTTTTTTGACTACTGCTTTTTATGAGGTCACATCGTAGAAGCATGCCTGTATCATCATAGAAGCTTCATACTAACAGATCGTTTTTGACATTTCATAAAGAGTTTTGAGATTTGAGCTGTCATCAAATACCATATTCCTTCGAGAAAAAATACAGTAACATTTTTTTGTTTCATAATGAACACTTTAATTCTTTAGAAAAGTATTAGCCGCCTCATCAGTCATCACGCTAAAATGGCTGGACAGATTTTAACCCAATTTGCTACAGGGATAAAAACTAGCGTACATAATGTTGTTTATTATAGCCTAGCCAGATGCGAAACGCGTATCAGGGGTTCGATTTATTGATTCTTCGTATGTTTATTAAACACATTCAGCGTAGGTAAACACTAACCTACAAACATTATAGCTTATTAAGGATGTAACTCATCGACGCGGAGTGGCAAGCATCAATCACGCGATCGGAAGTGATCGGCATTTCCGGTGAGTCGTGAGTCGTGACTCACGGGATCTGATTTAGATTCAATGGGCCGATCTCCATGAATCGTTACTTCAGGGAGCAGGGGGAAATCAATTAATCACCTAAAGAAAGAATCTTGTACAGTTGCCGGCAATTTTCTTGAGCATAACCTTGACTGCGCAGTAGCCGATTTAAGTACAATTGTACATGCGCAGATCCACCATTTTTGTTCAAAAAGTTTTCCGGCAACTATATACAAGATTCTTATGCCAAGGTCAAGCCACATATTTTGACTAAGGTGTAGAGTTTGTGAACTTGGGCCTTGTAGAGTTAGGCGTGTAGAGTCAGAAGATTTGGTCCCGCGATAAATAAGTGACAAAGGTAAACAACAGGCGGTGTTATCGCTAAAGAGCGATCTCTTTTAGACCAACCTTTGGGTAGTGAATTTTCAAATTAACATTTGAGATGACTATGCAAAAAGATATATGATATCTCCTTAAAACACATACAGTACTTACTATTAAAACACATACAGTACTTAGTAGTACAGGAAGCTGCTTTAGTCATTCATAACACGCATCAATACCTCTATTATTGTTTATGCTCCAACATTATACTGTCGGTGTATCATTGTTCTCAATGTTATCGGTAAAATTCAGTCCATGTGAGTTTATTTACAAAATATGCTATTTATTTGGGTCAGGTATCGAACAATAAACGAAAACACATTTCAAACTGTTGACCTAGTTGTTTAACAAAGTTCATTTTCCACCCAAATCAATAAGCATATTATTTTTATGTTACAGAGCATAAAACTATTGTGTGGGTTTTAGATTTAGCATTTGAAGATCAAAAGGGAACTTAGTGTGGGTTAAATAAAACAATTTAAACGGATCATACCTTTTTGTGCCAGTACATACCTGCCAGATGGGCCTAACGTGTAAAGACACATTACACGTTACACCATGCCAGAAGGCACAAGAAGGTATGATCCGTTTAAATTGTTATGGAGAGATATTTGCGCACCATGCGCTTGAAGGAGAGTTTGCTCTGAGCTTTCCTAATAGAGAGAGGGAGATCGTTCCATAAATGAATTGCTTGAATCGCGAAGGAATTGAACATAAAACTAGTACGGTGAGAAGGAAGAGTGAGTTTGAGAATGCGGGATGAGCGCAGATCGCACCCAGGCCGAGCAGTTAAAAATATGAAATTAGATTTAAGATATGGGTAGCTGGATCAAAAAAATAATAATAAAGAGCGCCTAGAATTTTTAATGACCTGCGTTCCCGCAAAGGGAGCCACTTTAGTTGACGACGAGAAGCAAATACATGATCATATTTCCGTTGCCCGAAAATTAATCTAATACAGTTGTTGAGCAACCGATCTAGCTTACTCAACAATTCCTGAGTGAAATTGGAGTAACGCACATCAGCGTAATCCATAATGGGTAGTATCAACGTTTGAACAAGAAGAACTTTGGTGCAGACCTTTGATGCTTAAACCTGTAGAGTGATCTCAAAATATTGGTG
Source organism: Apotomis turbidana (assembly GCA_905147355.2). Classification (NCBI taxonomy): domain Eukaryota; kingdom Metazoa; phylum Arthropoda; class Insecta; order Lepidoptera; family Tortricidae; genus Apotomis; species Apotomis turbidana. The sequence continues at coordinate 7,462,423 of LR990288.1, forward strand.
TCTTTACGACAAACGTCACACACGGAAACCGAATTATTAGTGCGGCTTAGTTATGAGAGTGAAAAATTTAATATAGACTCTTCTGTCAGAGTGGTGCTAAGTAAGTCTAATCATACAGAGAGATTCCGTTTGTTTCTTGTCCAGTTTGTAAAGCTACACTTCGTCTTATGAATATGTTGTTGTATGAAACACAATAGGGCTGCGCAGATACGCTGCTCTAAAAATATGTAAAATAAGCGTATTAAAATAAAAATAAAACTGTATTCTCCAATTAGTAAAATAAGAATACCTAATTTGATTTGCATAGAATAAGGTGAACATAGAAACCCTTAATTTTACGATGTATACACATATTTTTTGACCAACTTTTTGCATTATTATATACTAGCTGTTGCCCGCGACTTCGTCCGCGTGGAATCTTATCTTGAACAGTTTACATCTTTATTATATTATTTTCAGATCTAAACAATGTTGAAATTACTTTTCTTTTTTTGCAAGTCGATGATTTTGATGTTGGTTACTGTAATTCAACAATAAATAAATAATAATAAATATTGAAGTGCTGCTCCCATACAATAAACGTGTTTTTTTTTGCCATTTTATACGTAATGGTACCGAACTTCGTAAGCGAGTTCGACTCGCTCTTGGCCTCTTTTTAGTTTTTTTTTCGGCTTAATTGCTCTAATTACGCGGAATCATTATGAACTCAGGTTTCAAGTCCCGCACTCAAAATAAATATTTGATCTTCAAACACATTTTCAACCCCTTTTTCACCACCTTCTGGGCTGAATTTTCAAAAACGAATTCACTTTTCTTGTATTCTGATAATATGCCCTTATACAAAGTTTCAAGTCCTGTGCTCAAAAAAATGTTTGATCTCAATACAAACTATCAACCTCCTTTTTACCGCCTCAGGGGTTGAATTTTCAAAAACGCTGAAATTACTTTTTTTTGATTTCTAATTATATGCCTTTATACAAAGTTTCAAGTCCGGCGCTCAAAAAAAAGTTTGATCTCCATTCCATTCCAAACATTCAACCCCTTTTTAGGGTTCCGTACCCAAAGGGTAAAAACGAACTATTACTGAGACTTCGCTGTCCGTGCGTCCGTCCGTCCGTCTGTGACCAGGCTGTATCTCAAGAACGGTGATAGCTAGACAGTTGAAATTTTCACAGATGATGTATTTCTATTGCCGCTATAACAACAAATACTAAAAATAAAATAAAATATTTAAGGGGGGCTCCCATACAACAAACTTGCTATAGATATATATATATAGGTACGGAACCCTTCATGCGCGAGTCGGACTCGCACTTGCCCAATTTTTCACCATCTTCAGGGCTACATATATTTTCAAAAACGCTGAATCACTTTTTTTGTATTCTAATAATACGCCTCTATTTAAAGTTTCAAGTCCCACACTCAAAAAAATTTTTAATCTTCATACAAACTTTCAACCCCTTTTCACCACCTTCAGGGCTGAATTTTCAAAAACGCTGAAATTTCTTTTCTTGTATTCTAATTATATCCACTAATACAAAGTTTAAAGTCCCGCGCTCAGAAAAAGGTTTGATCTCCATTCAAAGTTTCAACCCCTTATTTACCAGTTTCAGGGATGAATTTTTAAAAACACTTAAATCAGTTTTCTTTTATTTTATTTTAATACCTATTTACAAAGTTTCAAGTTCCTAGCTTAAAATTAAAATTGAACCCCGAGACAAACTTTCATCCCTCTTAGAGGTTGAATTTATAATGACGTTAAATTAATGTTATTTTGTTATTATTATATATGCCTTAGTCAAAGAATTTGCAATGGAATCAAACTTTCAACCCTTTTTAACCATTTTAGGGGACAAATTATTGAAAACGCTGAAATCACTTTCCTTGTATTTTAATTATATGCCTTTATACAAAGTTTAAAGTCCCATGCTCAAGAAAAGGTTTGATCTCCATACAAACTTTCAACTCCCTTTTTACCACCTAAGGGATGAATTTTCAAAAACGCTGAAATCACTTTTGTTCCATATTATTTGCATAACTTTTTACGAAGTTTAAGGTTCCTAGCTTAAAATTAAATTTGAACCCCAAGACGAACTTTCATCCCCGTTTTAACCCCCTTAGAGGTTGAATCTTTGATGACGTTAAATTAATGTTATTTTGTTATTATTGTATATGCCTTAATAAGAAGTTTCAAGGAATTTGTAATGGATTCACACTTTCAACCCCTTTTTAACCCTTTTAGCGGACGAATTTTTGAAAACGCTGAAATAACTTTTCTTGTATTCTAATAGTATGCCTTTACACAAAGATTCAAGTCCCGCGCTCAAAAAAATACTTGATCTCCATACAAACTGTAAACCCCTTTTTTACCCTTTTAGGGGTCGAATTTTTGAAAACGCTGAAATGACTTTTCTTGTATTCTAATAGTATGCTTTTACACAAAGATTCAAGTCCCGCGCTCAAAAAAATGCTTGATCTCCATACAAACTTTCAACCCCTTTTTTACCACCTTAGGGGATGAATTTTCAAAAACGCTGAAATCAGTTTTCTTTTATTTTATTTTATTTTAATATTTTCTAACAAAGTTTCAAGTTCCTAGCTTTAAAAAAAACTTGTATCCCATACAAACTTTGCACCCCTTTTTAACACCCTTAGGGATTGAATTTTTCAAAATCGCTTCTTATCTCTAGCCCACGTTATAAAATTAACCTACTGTGCAAAAATCAACTCTCTAACATTAGTAGTTTCGGCTGTGCGTTGATGAGTCAGTTAGGACTTCTTCTTTTATATATATAGATAAACAGAATTGATAAGACTATTAAACGGCACCTAGGTTTGAACCTGGGTTTCCTATTTATTTTGCGACGTTTAGGGTTAAGCGGCTAATTCTGCTATGTTTACTATTTATACTAGCATGAAAATATATTTCCTCTAAATAAATTATTTACAGCGTACTCTGTGACGACAAATCTTTGTCATCATATTTACACCAATAAAAGTTTACAAAGCAAACAAGACGAATACAATGAATAAATAATGATAACTGTAGACAACAGCCGGTCTTATCGCTAAAAACCGATCTCTTCCAGGCAAACTTTGGGTAGTGAAATTGATGAAATAATTCACTGAATAATAATAGTAGGTGCAGAGGAAGGCGAAGGGAGCTCATAATTAGACACTAACAGAATCATAGTAAATTCAGATAATAGATAGTAGAATCAGAGTAGATCATAGTAGATTATGTCCATCAATTGTCAGACTATTTTTTGAACTCATTTACAGGAATTTCCTGCATGGTTTTCGGCAACTTATTAATAATTTTTAAACACATTACATAGCATGTTTGCGTGCTTCATGCACTCGTATGTACAATGCAGTCCTAGGAACACGGTGATGTACAAGCCGCCCTATATTTCTAGTGCTATTTGGAAACACGTCTTTGGCTGTCTTGAATAAATCCATATATGTATATAAAGGATGTATTTATACAAATGCAGCTCTCAACAGAATATACAATCATGAAGTGTAGAATGTTTAAATTTTTAAACATCATAATGGTAATTAGTTAATTACTCTTTGCTGAAATAGTTATTTCCGACACATATTGGCCATATTTTATGTCCGCGATACCTTTAGGTAGATGGGATTTTTTTTATTTTGCTGTTGATTTCTTTTTTTTCTCAGATTTCAATAAAATTTGGTGAGTTGGTAAAATTGCTTCTTCTGACCATGCATGGTAAGCCCAATCTCACGATATATCCTACAAAAAATTCTCTATTGAGTTACGCAAAATGTATGACAGAAATTGACTTATGGGACCATGGGTATTTTGCTGTCGAATTATTTATTTTGTATTTCGAGCTCCTCATTTTCAATTAAATTTTACTACAAAATACGAAATATTTTTTTTGTAACTCAATGGAAAATTTTGTAGGACATATCGTGAAATTGGGCCTTGGGCCTACCTTGTTCAGTATAAGCAACTTTACCAACTGACCAAATTTTATTGATTTCTGAGAAAAAAACAAAACCGACAACAAAATAAAAATCTGTCCAGATATGATAAGCAATGGCTATTATGTTAATGTCAATAGAATTTGGCCTCATATTTCGTTCGCGTCATTATTTCGGTACATTATATCAACCTATTTATAGAAATACACGAATGCCTTCAATTTGTCGGTAGCAGTGTTTCTATCTTACTCGTAATGATAACTTGTAGTATGTATTACAATATGTTAAATTTAATTCTATAGGTCTACAGTCTTTTAGAGGTCTTTTACTTTTGTTCGGAAAAAGGGGTGCGCGCGCAATCGTAGATAGTCGGAGAAGTGCGAAGTGCGTCGCATAATGCACATATACAACCAATAAAATTCAGTTCTCAGGCGCAATAACATTCGAAAGATAACCTTCTGTAGAATATTTCTGTTGAGTTCTGTGACACTAATAAATATTATACTGAAAATAGTTTAATGTGTTCATTAATGTTTGATGTGTTCGTTTCCTGTGCTACGCGTAGCCGCTACGCCGTAGGCAGCGTAGACCCATGCTACGAGGGACTGATAGTCATTAAGGCTACCTTTAGTCCATGCTAAGTTACAGAAAAAAAAACACCCCGGGACAGAATTCAAGAAACTATTATAAGGTACGTCGCTTTGTGTAAGTTATTAATTTCGTCCTTACCTTGCCTTGAGTATATTTTTAAGACTGCACCGAGCAAAATGTGAAAAAAAGGCAGCCGCCGTTAAGTAGCCAACGTCAACATTAGTTGTTTAATCCACTTCTAAACTATATATTAAGCATCTCGAAGAATGTGTTAACAACTTCTCCGTGGAAAAATTATAAGATTATTAATATTTTACCCTAGAAAACTAAGTAAAGTTGGACGAAAATTGTAAAATCGTAAGCGCCTGCTTAAGTTAAGTGTTTTTTAGGGTTCCGACCCAAAGGGTAAAAACGGGACCCTATTACTGAGACTTCGCCGTCCGTCCGTCTGTCACCAGGCTGTATCTCAACAACGGTGATAGCTAGACAGTTGAAATTTTCACAGATGATGTATTTCTATTGCCGCTATAACAACAAATACTAAAAATAAAATATAATAAATATTAAAGGGGGGCTCCCATACAACAAACTTGTTATAGATTATATATATAACGGATGACTTTGTCTAACGGGGTCTGTAGAAATGGGGACGTCAGCTTCGCCGACGCCACCACTTCCACCAACAGTGTCACTCATCGCAAATAAAGAAACACAACATCAAAGTATCAGTTTTATTTCACAGATTTCGCGAATTATCTCACTACTAATGCCACACACACACACAGTAACACTAAAGTTTAAACAATCTAAATTAAATTTTACAACACTCACCGGATCGTCCTTCCTCAAAGAGGACTGCATGGGCAAGTAAAAAGTGCAACTCCCCAGCGCCATAGTCTTTTATAAAATCAAGACAAGATGGCGTCGGGCAGTAGCACTGTGTAATCAAAACAATCCTTTTTATTACAATTATTTTAACTCTAGCTGATTTTAGTGGCTAATTAGCCTAGGAAATTAAGAAATGATTTCTAGTGTTAGTTAACATTGACGTAATTTAACATAGAATTCTAGTTGAAACATTCGGACTGTTTTAGTATACCGCCAAATGTTCCAACCGATAAACAAGTTCAAATCAGTTTTTAATTAGAAATTACACCCACATTATCAATGGGCCAAAACTAGGAATTAGCTATTTACAAAACGAGATATGAATTTAGAACCTTACTTTTAACGTGAATTGCTTGATAATAGTAAAATTTTCACAATCAGAACTTAAAAGTAGGTCAAAACAAATCCTATTATTTTTCTTACAACGAGTTAATTATGATGTCGCATCGACATATATGTATAGGTACGGAACCCTTCATGCGCGAGTCGGGTTCGCACTTGCCCAATTTTTTTATACTTTAACAATGGAAATCTATTCTGATTTTCAGTTAAAAAAAGATGACTGTTTACATTACAATTTGTCCGCATCAAATATTTCAATTATTGTTTGGTATTAAAGGTCCAGATTTATCAAAAAGTGCTTTTAATTCTCCATACATTTTTACTATGGCGGCCACGCGCCGATCTCAATACGCATTCCCCGCGCTCTATGGTTATAGTTAGGCGCGTCAACGGCTAACGCTCGGCACCGTCTTAAACATTTCTATGCTACGTAAACCTTGGCAGTGAGTACCTACCACCCTACATATGTTAGTCAGTCATTCATTTATTTTACCAGTGTAACTGCAGCGATGACCATCATTAAATCTTTGTCTTTGAGCCGATTGACACTGTGATATGGCGTCAGAAGTTGTTTTAATTTAACACGTTCACGAGTCACGGCAAGCCTCATTTATACAGCCAGTAACATTCCAAATTTTCAAATTCATTTATTGATTATCAGATTATCACAGAACCCAAAACTGATTTTTAATGATAAAAAAATGTGAAAGCAGTGTTATCTAAGAATTGGCCCTCTATATGACGTCACCTTGCAATTTCACTCAAACACACAAATGAACAGTGTTACAATTTGATGTCCGCCTTACTAATAGTCCGACTGTATGATTTTCTTCGCTATGACCAATTGCTGGTCGCCTATGCTCTTTTAAAATAAGGCACTTCTCAAATGAATTTTTCAATCCCGTCTTTGAATCCTTTATTTGGTAATATCGATAAGAAGCCTGGTAAAAAAAAATTAAAGTTGTCAATTCGTACAGTGAATAAGTTAAAATATTAACACAGTATATACGTAGGTACTTTTTTCTCATGATTATTATTCCCAATCTTTTCATTTCCCTGAATCAAACTTTTCTCCGAAGCTAAGAATTTCCCGGTATTTGATAATCCTTTATTTCCGTGGTGAAGGTTTCAAAGAGAAAAGATAGCCAAATAAAAACAATTGTAAAATGAACAGTCTGAGAAACATAATTCACGTGTAAACCATATTGGGTTGACCTTAATTTCCACCAATCCTGCACCCACCTGCTGGATAATATAGCGAAGGACAATTAATGTTATAATCGGTAATGCAGCGCATAGTTGCACCGGCGGCATACCGGATGCTGGAAGGGTTGCTCAGATGCCTCGCGTTCTGCCTCGGGCAGATATCCGGGTTTACTCACCTCACTCACCTTTATAAACCGTCAATGAGTATACTACCATTACCACGAGTTAACGTGGCCGTCCTCGCTAGCAACAGCGTTTAAATGTTTTGTATGGAGAATACAGCGACTCTAACGGCTACTTTGTAGAACTACAATTCTTCATACAAATCCTTTACGCAGTCGCTAGCGAGCATTGTCACTATAAACTCATGGTAAGGGTACTGCTAAAAAAAGGGTCCCGTAATTTATGATGTCGATTTTAAATTCCTGAACTACAGCTATGGATTTTTTTCCTGTTGCATTTATGTATTAGGTATAATACATAATGCATGTATGTCAGGGTAGGATTTATGTTAAATAAATCAGTTCTCTTTGAGTTGTCACGTGAGTAAATTGATGGTGTTTTCCCTGAACATTACAATTCCAATGTAAATATTATTGAGGATTTGAAATTAAGTAGTTTTACCTTTTCCGTTGTTTAGAAGATTGTAAGTATATAAAAAATACAAAGTGAATGTGCGACCTTTTTTCTTTTGAGCAGTATGAAACTTGGCCCGTTTTTTTCTATTAGCCAGTAGAAATGACGATTCTGTGGTTAACTTACCGCCAAGGCGGGCTGACTACGCACCAGCACCACGAACCAAGCTGCCGTGCTAAGGCAAAAGGCGACCTGGAGCTCCATACAAAAAGTCGCCTTTTAGCTTAGCACGGCATCGCGTTTACACCCCGACGCCTTTATTCGGGACATATCGGCGCGCGTCCATTACTCAATGACCGCATCGCATTTTAATAACCAATAAAATACAGTTATCAGCCTTACAATATTGCACATCCCAAATACACAGGAAAACAACAAATAGGTAATACGAAGAGGTTAACAATAAAAGGCTAAGGCATTTGCGAAAATCAAAGAGAACTTTTTGTGCTACAAACTCTTACCACTTTTTCAGTCGTTGCGGCCTTTTTGTTCACTGCGTGCAAACATTTACGCACCCTCTCTTTTTCTCAGATTTATTTCGATAGCCTAACAATTAGTGTCGGTCCGGCCCAGGGATACTGGCGCTTCAAACCATTATGAAACGACAACACCGATTTCTCAATGATGTGTCATTAATCAAATTCAAAACATTGTTTACCGGAATGCTGCTCAATCCTTCGTTCTTCCTGTGAAAAAAATACTAAATCCTATCAAAGAACTTGACTTTCATCACTGTGGATATTTATGGCTTTATTATGCAAAAAATACTTGTTTGTGGAATATTAAGTGATGTTTCCAGTTTGTTTACATTTAGTGACGTTAACGGACATTCAGCGTCAGTTACCAAGAATTGCCAGTTAGATAAAGAACCATTTAAAATCGGCAATATGGCAAGGGCTGTAAAACGCCCTGTTGGGCTATACCACGTCTCAGTCTTTGACACTTATTCTATTTGAAATCTTCAGAATATAATAATTGTGTGATGAACTCAAATATTTGTTCCTGGGTCATGGATGTTGCTACATATGTATATATATATATTATGTATATCGTCGTCTAGTACCCATAGTACAAGCTTTGTTTAGTTTGGGACTAGGTCGATTTGTGTAAGATTGTCCCTTAATATTTATTTATTTTATTTTATTTATATCTTCGGCGTCAGTTAATAACAGATAGTGGCAACATTAAATTTACGATTAAATGAAACGACTGTGGTTCAGCCCCATTGCAGCCTAATCGAAGCTTTGTCTATGGCTGAGCGGTGAGGAAAGCCATTTGGTATTAATTGGCTTACTTCCAATGATGTTTGTTTGTTTGCTTCGTGCATTCAAATGTTTAAAGTTTTAAATAATAGTTTCTATTGCCTGTCATAATTATCTAATTGAACACTGAAAAAAAAAGATTTGTTAACAGTAGCCCGAATATTAGCTGCTAGTTACATAAATCGGAGAACTGGCAAACTGATTATAGTAACCAAAATAAGTTTTGTAGTATTAGCATATTTTTTGTTGATTGATACCAGGCACAATTTGGCAATTTTCCAAGTAGTTAAACTTTGAGCTATTTTTTTGTTCAGTGTAGATGGTCATAACCTTGTAATGTAATATTTGTCATCAATTCATCATTTGCTACCTCATTACCGAGTTCAGGGATTATTCTTAAAAACATTTAACATTCACGCGTATGGCCTTTTGAGAGCATGCTTTCTAAAAATGTGTACAATGGTCGTTTTTAGATTTATGACGAAAAGTACATTAGGTATGACTTTCAATTGAGTGTTTGAATGGAAGGGAAATATAGTAGAAAACGCAAAATTATGATTAATAAGTGTCATTATAAATTAAGTCACAAGCACCCACCGGCTACGAGAAAGCGTAGCGGTCTTGTAGCGCTACGAGACCTCTACACCAGCTGAGCCTTGATTATTTCTTACTCATTTCGATACATAAAGGGATTTTAATGAACAACATACATATATGATGTTAGTACATTAATCATAAACGTTTAATATTTTTTCTTATTCGTTCGGTTTTTTAATAATATCGTGTACCTAAAATAACAAACTTTGAGATACTAATTTAATTAGTTTCCCTAATTATTTATTAGATTATTCCCCGTGTATTTTGAGGTGACGTCACTTGTCGTCATGACTTGTACTGTATACCATCAATGACGAATATAGGTCGAACAAATAAATATGAATAACTTTTCACAGGTATCATATTGTCACAATCTAATTGTTTATTGCAGTATAAAAACCTTATTCCCAGTAACGGTTTCTCTCAAACAGTAATATTTGTGACGAACTTATGAGTAATATCTAATCTGACCAATGCATGTTAGTTATAGAAATCATGTATTATACTGAAGAATTTATTTAATTTTAGCCCCCAATATTTCTATCATTTGCTCTAGGAACAACGACCCCCAAAATAGACCAGCAAAGAACCGGTGTCGATAAAAAACGCGACTCTTTTATCTGAGCTAAAAAATGTGAATGCCGATGATATTTTCAACGCGGTGCGGTACATCGCCGGGCGACGGGGCATCTCTTCAAACTTTTCAAGTACTGTGTCACCCATGGTTGCATGTATACTTCAAATTTCCATAGCTTTGCATTAAGATTTCGGTTATTTAATCAAAGTTGGGGTCTTTTATATAATCATTGAAAAAAACATGCAGATCTCGTGAAATTCTAACGTTAAATGTGAATACTGTAGTCTGATGGTATTCTATGCCCGTAGAAATGCCCACTCGGACTGTTGTTGTAGTAAATAAGATAAACTGTTCGCTCCAGTCGTTTAGAAGTCATCTTTATTGCTATGGTCTTAATAGCGTTGCGTAAGCGTTATATTCGCGCAGTTGTGGTGTGGGGGGGGACTATTCCGAAGTTTGAAATTTGAAGTTTGTATTGTATCGTCCCTTTCTCCCCCAGACTGTCCCATCAGAATAAGCGGGATGATACGATAGGTTGTTTGATTGTCGAACTACGGCGAAGCGCCTCTGAAATAACTTTGTAGGTACCTACGCGTGACGTATGATTTCGACAAAAGGGTTTAATAGGAACGCATCCTACATAAGACTAATCCTACATATGACTAAGAAAATATTATATTATATGACATGAATTAAGGTTTAAGTCTGCGTCTGTACGTACATGCAAATGACGGTTTACAGTAGGCACCGATTACTTCAACTTTAATATTGATTTAGTGGTCTATACCACTTAATAAAATAAAACTAGACTTCATTCCCCACTACGAGTACAATAATAATAATGTATCTTTTTTGAAAACGCAATAATAATAATAATGTATGTAATAATGTATGTAATGTAAAGTCATTAGTTATAATTTAAAAATTACTCAATAAACATTACGTGAGGTGAGGACCTTCCCTTTCTGGATGAAGGCCTCCTCCATCTCATGCCACGTCGGACTCAGAGATTTCCGACCACTGACACAATATCGTCCCGCCATCGGCGGAGGGGACATCCGCGTTTGCGTTTGCCGTCTGCCAAGAACCAGTGTAGCATGCGCTGGCTCCATCGGCTATCCTTTAGACTACCAAGATGTCCGGCAAATTTCCATTTCAGTTTGGAAATCATCTGTACCACTTACCAACTATCAATTATCAGGGGGCCAATGATGGTTCCGTTTATCACGTGATAAATAAGTGACAAAGTATTGGTCACTCACACTCGCATCTTGTCAGAACGTGACGGATGCTTTGTCATTCATTTATCGCATGATTAAAGCAACCATCATCGCCCGCTGCTGGATTGCCTTCTACCGGCGGGGCACTATAGTTACCCAACATGTCTCCGTTAATAATAATGAACCAGTGTCTAGTACGAAACTGTATCGGTCAGAAAACATATGTAGGTATAGTTTAACACAATAAACTATTAATATATGAGGGCTTTTAGTCGACACTAATTAATGATGGCAGCAACATCAGTGTGATGTCAAAATACCTTGTTGTCCATCACATTTTGTTATATTTTACTCCATTAGACTGACAAGTCGAATCTATACAAAGGTTAATTTTTACACTACCTAATATTTTATTCGTTTTCCATTTGGATCTTTTTATATCAGCCACAGACCATCGCTGAACATAGCGCGATCTTGTGAAGACTGCAGCCATCGACTTGCAGCCACACTTATATGTTCATCCGTCCACATAGTCGGGAGCAATACCACGCCTCTTTTCCTATACGGAGTCGCCACTCCAGGAATTTGCTACCACAACGGCCATCCATTTTCCAGGCTACATGGTCAGCCCATTGCCTTTTTTATATGGCTTATGGATACATAAGACGTAGGCTAATAATTTTCCTTTCTTAAAACCTAGGTTTTTTTTTCATACCACATCTACAGTTTTAAGCGAAATACGTGAACCATATTTACTAGGCGAAAATCATAGCCTTACTTTGTAGGAAACGTCGATTTTCCTTCCTTTTCAGGTGAGGACTCGTACAGTCGCCATCAGATATATCGCAGCATATAAGGTATTCATAAATATCTGAACACGACTCTTATTGACTGGGCGTTACAGTACATGTTCAGATATTTATGAACGCCTTATATGCTGCGACATATCTGAAGGCGACTGTACCACTTAATAAAGTATACGTGGCACACAGTGGTACCGCGCAAAAATGCATCTAATCACGTTAATTTACTATTAATCATAACCGTTGTTTTGTCTTTATCAAATACTGGAAATATTGATGCCCCGAATTTCGAAGTGAGTGAAAATCGCACTTTAACTAAAGGTGCAACTCCATGCGTCTGGTGCGCGCGTTTTATGACTCTTATGCGACAATAGTAAGTGTATGCATGGCGTCGTTTCCGAAGTATTTTTCATGCGATTCGGCTGCGATCGGCCACGACACGGAATTGCTTCTTAAGCATCTAAAAATATGAGGATAATTTAAAGCAACCTAATGCTAAATTCATGTACAGGTGCACATAACTGGGTCAAGATGCTGTGATTAGATGCCGCGTGCTGCTAGCTAAAATTGATTCTTCGTGCCGCTGCTGGCTGGACGGCGACGCCGGCGGTTCCGGTGCCAAGCGCCGTTCTATTGTCTCTTGATTACATCCACACAAATTACTACAGGTTAGCCTTATATATAGAATTAAAAAGTACCTGAAATCTCATTCGCGGTGGAAGAAAATTACACATGTTAATAGCCTTTTTTAAACCGAGCGACGTCAAAAAATGGAGCAGGCTCTCAGTTCATAGGGATGTGTTCTTTTTTTTTGTATGTTCCCGATAACTCGTAAACGGTGAACCGATTTGGAAAATTCTGTTTTTGTTACAAAGAGTATACTTTCTAATTGGTCCTATTATCATATACTTATATAACATAACATCGTTTCATTTGCTCCCATATGCCGTGTAAGAGGCCTTATTCCTTTTAAAATGCTGATTGATTTAGACATTTTTCTCTATATTAAAACATTTTTCTTGACATTTTATTGATGTTACTACCTAGAACAGGGCTATTGGGACTCATTGGTATCTATTTGAAACCTACAGTTTGAATTTTTGACGTGACAACGTCTTAAATTAGGTTGCGCTGGGAGCAGTATTATATTCTTTGGCTGGGAGTCACTCATGAAAAAGTGTAACGCCCGCTCGCGTCTGTTAGGAGGGCCGGTTGTCCCGCTAAAACTCGAGAACGGCTGAACCGATTTGGCTAATTTTAGTATTGAAATATTCGTGGAAGTCAAGGGAAGGTTTAAACGGTGAGAAAATATAGAATAAATGAGTGGAAAATATTAAAAACGATAATTTTATATTCCCATACAAATACAAACTGTTCGTACTTACCTGTCAAACATATGATGTTTGTTCCGTCGGTTCGGTATTTTTAGAATAATTACATGTAGATCTAGACTAAATAAGAGTTTGGAATCGACAACATACATGCATAATAGTCTGATTATCACATATTTAGATTTAAAACATGTAAAATAAAGACACTATAATGACATTAATGACACATGTGATGGGTGCGTTCAGAAAGTAACACTTAAAATGTTGTTAGGGAAATTGTGAATGGATATGATACAAATAAATATTCTACCGAGAAAAAGACGTCGTCACGTAAAATCTTCCTTCGCCCGTAAAACCGACTTTACAGGCAACCATTTTTTCATTTATAATTTTTGTTTCAAAAACTACTCGAAATTGACAAAATTCACGTGGAATATTACTTTTTTCAGCTTATTTTCGACTGCACGCAATGAAAGCATGAAATAGCTATGTTACTACCTAGAACTCGGGGAAAAGTATTATTCACTTCAAAAAGTTGGTTGATATTATCAATATATTTGTCATAATGTGAAAAAAATAAATTTTAAAAGGAATAAGGCCTCTTATAATTTACTTCTTCCCATTATTGGCACTTTGTAAAGTAGCCGGGATCATGCATTCTGCAGAAGTATGTCAATCATTAACTTGTTCATTAACTCATTTTTGTTAGGCGCCACGCGACTCCTACTGTCATTCTATACCCCAGGCCAAATATTTCATATTCATCTTATTCCACTTTAATATTAAACAGGACAGATGATGCAACTTCATACTAACTCAAACATTTAAAAATACTCATGAAAGAGGTTATTAAGATAAGTCCGATATGAGTTATAGTCAATCAGCGGTTCATTTAGCGGTAGGTATGCAAATATCGGGCCTTAATAACAGAAGTGCTAACGTAAGATACAGCTGTAAATTATATGAAGCTTTTATCATTATACAGGGGTCGACAGGTGATTCCTGGAATACAGCCAAGTTTCTTCACCCACGCGCAATGTACGTCTACAAGTCTAACCCCCTGACAAAATTGAGCCATGAGTATTTGAAGCGTAGGTTGATTCTCGCTGTGTTCGTCAAATCTTGAAATTGCTGTCCAAATCTCTAGGGGCCATCTGCCTTGAGCAATGTAGGTATTTTTATTTTGTCGTGTAATCCAGGGCCATTAGTGAAGTGACCCGTTAATCTTTCGTGGATTGGTAACCGTTAACATGTAAGTAAGTAATGTTGCATGTGATCTGTAAAAGGTTAAAGATTGTGAACAAAAATAAAATATAATTCTCGTTCCATGCCTTCGTGTAAAAAACTGTAGAGCTGACTTGTGGTCAAAAATGTGTGTTTCAGAAGCATAGACGATAGACTAGGGTGTAGAATCCTTAAAGTAAACATCTAACTTTATGAGGTCCAGTACACCTCATAAAGTTAGATGTTTATACACTCTAAAACCGTTTGTATTATTTCATTCTTTTTATTACCTAATTTATTTGCATCCTTAAATTAAATTTAAATCGTTTGATGCAAGCAGACATTTTACCAATTTCACATTTTAAAGCAGACTCATGTTTGAAGGAGAAAATAAATTACGAATAATATTTAGTTTTCTTATAAAAAAACGTTTGAGTGGTGGCCAAGACGGAGCACGATTTTAACACGTGCCATACATCTTCGTACGGTACGACAAGGAATTCTTTTACCCACGTTCCAGCTCTAATAGTGACGCAATAATGGAACTTACGTGTTGAAGAGTATTTTTTTTTTTCAAATGTATATAATCATATCAGCTGAATGACGCCCAATACGAGTATATCAGCTGAATGACGCCCAATAGTGGACTAAGGCCTTCTCCAGGAGCAACCAGTCAAGTCGATGTGGTGCCCTCATCCAATAGTTCAATCCAATGTACTTATGTATGTATCTGCTCGGTACAATTACGAGTATTGAAAGTGTCAGTCAGTCATTACTTAGGTAAGGATCATAGTCAGTAAAATCATGCTTGATAAAGCATGATTGTAAATTTGTTTTCACAATTATTCACTGATGATGTCGCTTCCATTGCTGAAAACAGAAGAAGTTACAGGTTCCCTTAGGTAAATTTACATGCGCTTATTCCTCTTCTCGTCGTCATTCCAGCGCAGAGCTTCAATTAAAACCCCTTCTTTTTCCTTGATGTTTTTGATCAATTCAGTTATGAGGGTCCGAGGCTTCAGGAAATTGTGGAATTAAATAAATAAATTTTAAATAAATATCAGACAACCTCACACAAATCGATCTAGTCCCAAATTAAGCTCAAGAAGGCTTGTGTTATGGGTACTAGACGACGATATACATACTTATATAGATAAATATATACTTAAATACATAGGAACAACCATGACCCAAGCACAAATATTCGAGTTCATCACACAAATATTTGCCCTGGCCGGGATTCGAACCCGGGACCGCCGCTCAGTAGGCAGGTGCTTGCAAACTGAGCCAACCGCGTCGTCGAATTGGCACTTCGGTCCGGTAAAGCACCCACGATGTTTGTGAAGCTCATTGTTAGAGCTAACTAACCAACACCTGACAACCAGGACTATAATGTTAGAGTATTAAGTAAGTACAATACAGGGTGCTCGCGAGGAATCCAAATGATTTCACCAGCGCATTCCTGAGTATGTGTAAAAAATAAAATGTCGTATAAAGTAAGCCGAAATCGGCTTAGTTTTCGAGATATTAGCATTTTTTGTTTTAAAACATCTCCAGTGTAAATCCTCTTTATCATTGCGATGTTGCGAGACCGTCACATTATCTGACAGTCGTTGACTACCTAATGAAAATCGTTCCTGTCACGATCATTGTTTATGTGTCAATCATTACAAATTGTCACGGTATTTTTCCTTCCAAAATTCAGTTAAGAAATTAATTATGTAGAATCTTAGCATAAATACGCCTAGAACGATAGTCTTCGTACAACAGACTGGGACAGTATGAAGCCGATTTTGATATTCCTTTTGATGGTGGAAAAACGATGGCTTAAGTTGTGAGAACTCCGTTATCTAGTCAAAACCTTGAAAACTAAATGGTTCGTAATAATAAACGTATTGTTTTTTTACTGGTCATATGTAATATTTATTTAATATTTTGTTATTTTTAATTTATTTGATTAATGTTTAAAGTAAATATATTGTTATTAATTCCCTAAATAAACAAAAACAATTATTCATCAAATTATTTATTTGACACACACAAGCTGTATGATTATTCTCAACAATTGCTGTATGCTTCTCACTGTATCAGCTTCGTGCAGTTCATTGAAATCCATGGCAGCTGAACTAGAATCCGCTAAATCATTTTCAGTTTTTATACTACCCTTAGTATTGGTATTTTGCACCGTGGAGTACTCAAAAACATATTTTTCTTCAGCTGTTAAGGTTGACCGTCTGAGCTAGACACCGCATTTTCTTTGATGGCTAGTGTAATTATTATTTGTTATAATAGAATTACATTCGTCACACCGTTAAAATCAATCACAGCAATGGCTTGTCATTATGACTGGAGTCATTGTCTAAAGTAGTTATAAAAACAAGTCTAAGGGTATTTCTTAGTGGCCAGTCTGTATTATAATCATAATCCATGTAGTTTAATAGCTAAGTTATTAAAAGAGAGTGTAGAGCCACCATTAGATAAATAATTTCATTCATGAGTAAGGAGTTTAGATCGCATAATTTATGTAAAGCCTGTTTTGAAAAAAACCAGCTCGTTCTTAAGTATTATTTTACTGGTGAAGTAAAGGTAAAAAAAATATATAAAAAAGTTAAAAATCATATTTCGACATAGGTTCATATAACATTTTTTACTCCATACAACCTCAGGAATCCGCTGGTAAAGTCATTTGGATTCCTCGCGAGAGCCCTGTATATTATGAAACAGAATAGGACGTCATAAGTAAAAAAATGAAGACTCAGTTCTTTCAACACGCGATGCCTTCGCATTATTTTGAATGTAGTTTGGGGTTACGAATAAGAAGGTATGGTTAGTTGAGAAGATGGGGGAGGCCCTTGTTGCGTTCAATAAACAGTGATAGTCGGAATATACTAGCATTTGGTACCAGAAAGCTGGTTTCAGGCATTAGCCGCGAAACGTGATAGGGACAAATATGAGAATAGGATTGCTTCATCAGCTCTTTGTGGACGTGTCACTCCTACATTTCTATATCTTTAACTTTTTGGGGTAGTGACCCCAAGAACATTGAAAAACGCACCTACAAAAGATGTGAAGGCCTGTGATAACGGATGTGGTTTTTTTCCGAGAGAGTTCAGTATTTTCACGAGTTAAGAAACATTGTGTGTTTCATTCTCAAGACATCATACATTTGTATTCTCGCAATCCACCAGTGTCCCGAAACTCCCCAATTACAAGGTATTTTGTATTTTTCGATGCATTAAACATACATTCAGTGTCGTGAGAATTTGCAGTTATGTGTTCGGTCGGACTCAATTAAATTAATTACCTAAGAATGTGAGTAACGAATTTATTTTTTGCTATCAGAAAAGTGAGCTTACTCGCTTCAGATGAATCTAGCAGATACGCGACTAGAAACTAATTTGAATATCTTTTGTGTAACTGTGCCGGCCGCCGCGCGCCGCCAACCGTGTGACGGACGAGTTTCAATTTGAAACTCTTATTTTGTTCACCAAATGAACTAATCAGGGCTCTTCACCTGACACCACCTTATTTATCATTGCACGCGGCATTAAATAGCGCTGTCTATTATTATTATTAATATCCAGAATGTTCATATCAGAGATCATTTTGCTTCGCGGGCGGAGATTGGAACTCATAAGCAAGCCTTTGATGTTACAAGTGAAGTGATTGAAATGATAAAATACATTTTCATTATAGCTATAGCGTGAGTTGCGCGTGGCGCACTTGATTCAGAGCCGCGGATTCAGCTTCGGAAAATAGATACGGAACTCGCTCTCACGGCCGCTTCCCGCGAGATATTAATGGTGACGACACTCGGAGTATCTAAATCAAAATGAATTTATTATTTATTATAAATCAAATGAATAAGCTATACGTACATCATTTCTAATTTTGTAGATTTGCAAAATTTTAAAGATTGTTTGATCTCATCGGCGCCCTGTTTTACACTGGTTTGTTTACAGTGTTACATCAAATGTAGACAGCAGGGCCTTGTTTGCTGGCAGCCGGGTTCACTTCAAAATAGCACGATTTGCTGTCGGACATCATGGGAAAACATGTCAAAAATAACGAAAAACCGCTAATTTGCTTGCTTTATCTCACGAAACATCAGAAATCCAGGCAGGATGTGATGTGATTGTAACATTAGGAATATCCGACTCAGTATTCCCCGTACAGATGTCGACGTAATATTAGAAATCGGTAAATGTTTTAATGTATTATAATACTAAACACATTAAAACATTTAAGGATCCATAAAATAGATGAACACGCTTTTGTTTCGCCTTGTCTAAGATTAAGAGGGCAAATCAAACGGTTGTAAATTTTCAGGACCGAGAATAGCTCCCACTCGCGGCGTGAGTGTTGTTATATTAGTATGTTTTAGAGGCGCGTAAAATAATAATTAATATGAGAAGAAGCGAGCTGGCAGTTGTCCACAGAAAAATTCCGTCCGGCGGTGACCGGCGAGGCGCAGCGGCCGCCACACCGAGCTCCGAGCTCTCAAACACTCATTTCCACAACTAGTGTGCACTAAAATCGATTTTAACACCATTCAATACGTCTGGACCGAAACTGGAGAACATTGAACACAAATGATCTTTTGGCTATTTTATTAGATTAAGAGCTAGTCCAATTCTCTAAGGAATTTGAATTATTATGCGCTGATTAAGTGTTAATTTGAATATTGTCGACCGTCTTTACCTCCGCAATAGAATAGGTAACTTATAAAAGATATTTCAGTTTTATTTGTAATCACAAAGTATTGATCTAATTGTGTCTCTAAGTAGTTCAAAAGTACGATATATGTTTTGGTGGTGATTGAATTGAGCTAGGCGAAGTATTATAAATAGATCCAGGGTTCAACCGGTGGCCTTATTTTAAAATGATTAACGTTCGTCAGTTTTATATGCAATCGGTACAAGATAAACTGTTTTTACTAATTAATAATTTCCTCGGTTATGTTTGTTTATTCGTACTGATTAATAATTAAACGGGAAATATAAATCTCCGGTGTTTGAGGAAGCATCGCAGACGAAGCTAACAAATTGGTTTATTATTATAAAAACATCTCTTAGGTAATACCGTCTGGATACCCTTGCTCGTACCCTTCCAACACATGGCGGGTCGTGTCAAGTACACGAAGAAAAACAAACGTATTAAAGTTTATAGTCCTTATTTGCGTAGGTAGGTATTACAAAACCAAGTACTTAACTGTAACCTAATCTAAGTTTAGGTTCGGATAACTACGTTATTTTCAATGGTGTATCTTATTAAACATATTAGGTGCATACACGGTGCATATTATATGTGGGATAGGATGGCGGACGCTGCCTCCATTATTGGACAATATCAAGCTGCACTCGTGGACACTGTCAAGAGGTTTGACGAAGTCTTTGACAAACTGCAGAAACTGGAGCTTGCTACAGTGAAGTGCTGTAGGTGCGATGAGACTCGTCCTACGTCAGATCTTTCTTTAAACAAACCCAAACGGAAGCGAAAAAACCGCAATGGGGACCAATCGTCAGCTAGTACAGCAGATTCGGGAGATTCAAATGCGGTTTTATCGAAAGTAGATTCGGAGATTGTACCATCTGTTGCACCTATAAGCGTGCCCCATAATATTAAACCCACAGAAGAAGAAGGTATTGCTGGCGAGTACCAAGAGGTTCGCTACCAGAAGCGACGTTTCACATCACTTCGCTGTACCGCTGGCCCTGATGTAACTACGCTGAAAGCTGTGGAGTATCGCAAGTACATACATTTATGGAACATGGTTTCTGGGGCTGAGGATATACGAGGTTATCTGCAAACCCTGTGCCCGGGATCCACCTGCACTGTCGATGAGCTGAAGTCCAAGGGTGAATATAAGTCCTTCAAAATTGGAGTTCCTGCGAAGTGTATGAAAAATGTCTGTCCACAGCAGTTTGGCCTGATAATGCCAGGGTTAGGTCCTGGTTATTTCGGAAGCCAAAAATCGATGGAAATATCCTCAAGCGTTCCAAAGGTCAAAATGAAAATTAACAGGAAATCCCCATTGAATGTCCTGTATCAAAACGTAAAGGGGCCTCAACACAAAGCTCAATCACTTTAGGCTCAATCTTCTGTCCTCGGAATGTGATATTGTGGCTGTGACGGAGTCCTTCCTAACTGATGCTATTAATGATTCTGAGCTTGCGTCCGGTGGTTGGAACGTGTTGCGCCGAGACCGTGCCACAGGTTCGCGGGGTGGTGGCGTGCTGTTTGCATCTCGTCCCGGCCTGGAGATGCGACGTCGTCCAGATTTGGAGACAACGACAGGGGAAGACTTGTGGGTTACTTTCACACTGGATGAAATTGTTTACTTTGTATGTGTAGTATACATTCCTCCTGGTGCCTCATGTACTGATTATATGCATTGGTTCCAAACTGTAGAACAAGTTATAGTCTCGTTGAATGATGTTGTGCTTGTACTTGGTGATTTGAACTTAAATCCGATGTATACATCTCATGATATATTATGTTATTACTCATATTTTCTAACTGTGTGTGGACTGTATGAAGCGAATGAAGTGACGAATGCATACGGTGGAAAGTTGGATGTTGTGCTGGTGCCGGAGCGCATTAGTGACGTAATCATCCTAGAAATTAAGGGGGGTGGGCTCGTCCCTCGACGGGATGCATATCATCCGCCGTTAGAGATATTAGTCCCGGTAATTGATGATATGCAGCGGTGTATGAATTGACCCTAGTAATCTAGATTCTGGACGAGATTGGAATTTCGCAAAGGGCAATTTTGAACTTTTATATAAGCTTATATCTTAAGTCAGTTGGCACGAAGTTCTTCAGTCAAAAAATGCTGACCTGGCAGTGGACAGTTTTTATATAGTTATATATAATATATTTGACACCTGTATACCCCGGAAGGTGCTATCTAAGAAAGTAAGTCGGCGTTACCCTGTATGGTTTACGGCGGATATAATTTCTGACTTAGTGCGAAAGGCTAGGGGATCCATCAGAGATGGAAAGCAACTAAAAATGCAGAAATATATGATGAGTTTGCCATACTAAGGAAGGACTTAAAAAAACGAATAAGTTTGGCGTACGATTGTTACATTGATCGCATCCAAGGAAAAGTTAAAAGTGACCCTCGGTCTTTTTGGCAGCACATAGACAGTCTGAAATCAAAGGGTGGGTTTGTGTCAGAAGTCACGTTTGAAGGGACAAAGATCGTTGGAGCTAAAGCAGCAGACGCCTTCTCTAGGTTTTTCTCCAGTGTATTTTTACCTGACATTCCTCGTCTGGATGCGAACTCGCCCGAAGGTTGTAGTCAAACACGTTCTTCCCAATGTATCGATATAGATCATATATTGATGCAAGATTTAGAGGCAGGCATAAAGAAACTTAAACCTAATAGCTCTATGGGGCCTGATAATTTGCCTGCCTATATTGTCAAAGGCTGCATGGAACATCTGAAGGTGCCCATACACTTCATATTTAATTTAGCGCTCTCTACTGGAT
This sequence comes from Apotomis turbidana, assembly GCA_905147355.2. Lineage (NCBI taxonomy): Eukaryota > Metazoa > Arthropoda > Insecta > Lepidoptera > Tortricidae > Apotomis > Apotomis turbidana. The sequence continues at coordinate 7,484,551 of LR990288.1, forward strand.
CATATCCGCGTTAGTGGAAGACAACGAGGGTAAAACCCATTCCAAAGAGTAGCGACACAGCCAATGTCGAAAATTACAGACCAATTGCAATACTGTCAACGCTAGCAAAAGTGTTCGAATCCATATTACATAAAGCTATATCTATCCAGACTAAACCTTTTTTGTCCAACTCGCAACATGGCTTTCGACCTAATCGCTCCGTTGATAAAAATCTTTTAATCCTGACTGACACCATCTCTGAGTTTCTAGACAGAGGTGTCCAGGTTGATGTCATATATTTTGACTTTAAAAAGGCATTTGATCGCGTAGATAATGACTTCTTGTTAGGTAAGCTCGATGGTGTAGGATTTTCGCCAAAGTTGCTTGCTTTTTTTGCAAATTATCCGCGTGATCGAATGCAGTACGTTCGACATGGACACTTCATCTCTACTCCGTACTCGACGAGATCTGGCGTCAGTCAGGGTTCAATTTTGGGCCCCCTCCTCTTTGGGTTAATGATTAACGATCTTGTTGCCGTTGTTAAGTATGCCAAGTGCCTCTTATAGTTTTTGGAGTGAAAAACGTTACGGATTGTGATCTGCTTCAAGAAGATATCGCGTCTGTCACCCAATGGAGCAAAGATAACAAACTTCTATTTTATGTGTCTAAGTGTTGTGTATGTACATTTAGTCGTGCTGCTGCCCCTATACACGCGCGATACACACTTGATGTTGTCGATGTAATTGACCGTGTTAGCTCCGTGAAAGATCTCGTTGTGGTCTTCGATTCGCATCTCACATTTCATGACCATATTCGAAGCCTCGCAAACAATTGTTTTCGTAGACTCGGTTTTATCATCCGAAACATCAGACACTTCCATGATCTTGGGGCGATAAAGTTAGTTTTCTGTGCGTTTGTAAGAAGCAAATTAGATGAGGCTTCTTCTTTCATATGGAACCCTTACGAGTCCACATATTACTTGGCTGTCTAGGGTTTAATTCTCTAGAGGTAAGGCGAAATAACATGTCGTATATTACGAGGTGATTCTGATTGTCCAGAACTCGTGCAGCGAGTAGTGAGGCTTTTTGTTGCTGACGTTCCGAGGATAAACCTCAGACCGCGGGTGCGCCCTCTGCTGGCCGTGCCGGCGGCGAGGACGGTGTCGCGCAGGAATTCCCCGCTGCTCCGTGCGCTGGTAATGCTCAATGCTCTCCTGGCATCAGCTCCTGAGTGTGATTTGTTTGCATGGAGATGGGCAGCTGTATGCCGGGAATGTCTGAGTTTCTGCGAGATGATGGATGATATAGGCTTTTAAATTTATATATATATTTTAATTTGTTATGTTAATTGAGTTTCTCGGTGCATTGGTCTATAGCTGTAATGCCGTGTAAACTTTATGGTAAATAAATAAATAAATAAATAAATGGGATGGGGTGGGTTGATAGAATCGATTTTCGTTCAAGTCGGCTATTTTTAATTAACGTAGTTCTTATGTAACGCTCATTACATGAGGGTCTCATGATGACCAGATACTAGTGTCGTGACTGTTTAATTTTTGAATGTTTATATAAAATCTGCAATTCTTCGCTTCTATAGGTATATAAACATTTAATTTACGCTAGCAGACGTTACATGGGTCGATTGCAAAAAAAATAACATTAAGGGTTAAGGGCTTTAATTAACAAAAACACTTTGTATTACCCATACATTTTGTATAACCAACTTTCGTCACACAAAGGAAGCGATCGTGATTTTTTGGTTACTAAGCTTTTAACTATGTACAATTTTTTTGCAATCGGCCCACGTAAGTACTGCTTTAATAAAAACTGTTATTTTTTTTAGATCATTTCTTGCCTCCCTCATACTTACTCTGCGTATATATAAACTCTGGCAGTAGGTATCTATAGTCGACTTGGATATAGGTTTATGTGCCACGTAGTACGCTCTACCTTGGCGCTAGTAATCCCGCAAATCCCTGGCTGCAGCCCTGCAGACAGAAATACCCGAATTATGCAGATATTACATTATGTACAGTTGCCTTGGGGTAATTTTAGACGTACAACATTTACTTGTGATGCGAGCAGATTGCGGAAAATATTTATACACACGTGAATATGAGGTTTCATGGGTAAGTACAGTTAAGCAGGTTCAAACACGTACCTTTTCGCTCTTGTCACTATGACAATAAGGGTCAAAAAGGTACGCGTTTCAGTTTTCTTTACTGTACCTACATACCCCGGTCGGAGAATAATAAGATAATTCATGATAATTCATTCACCGACAGGGGTATAAATACAATACAATACAATACAATACAATACAATACAATACAATACAATACAATACAATACAATACAATACAATACAATACAATACAATACAATACAATACAATACAATACAATACAATACAATACAATACAATACAATACAATACAATACAATACAATACAATACAATACAATACAATACAATACAATACAATACAATACAATACAATACAATACAATACAATACAATACAATACAATACAATACAATACAATACAATACAATACAATACAATACAATGCAATGCAATACAAGTACTCTTTATTGCACACCTCATAAAACATACAGGAGAAATACAATGCACGAAATTACAATTAGAGGTAAACAACAGGTGGTCTTATCGCTAAAGAGCGATCTCTTCCAGACAACCTTTGGGTAGTGGAGAAACTAAAAAATAATTTTGTTAATAGACGGTGCAAAAATCTGAAAAAACAAAATGAATTATAGGTATATAAATACATAAATATAATAAATAATATATACATACATCCATACATACATTCAGCCAAAAAATAATAATAGGACCAGTTGAATAAACTACGAATTATGAAAGGGACAGATAATTAATGCTCTTTCAGGCGAGTTTTGAAAGAAACAAGAGATTTAGCGCGCCTTAAGCTCACAGGCAAGGAGTTCCACAAACAGACAGCTTTAAAAGTAAACGAATTATTATAAAAATTTGAAACAGAAGAAGGGACGGCACGGAGCAAATTTTGGGCAGATCACGTGAAGTGAAACGCTCCTTGAGGTAGCGGGGAGTTGCAGGATGAAAAAGTATACTATAAAGATGAGAAGAATATGAGAGTTACGACGAAAACGGATTGGGAGCCACTTGAGCTTTGGGTATGTATAGTAAAGGATTACCCTGGCACACATTTGACATTTTATAGATTTACCTTGTAATGGTATCGATTTAACTTTAACATTTTTGTAGGCCTGATATAAATACAATAACACATATTTTTGTAGGTAAAGGTAATGACTTCGCGTTCAAGCAATATTATTAGACGTGAATCACATTTTGTGATGTGCCCCCCAGGGATCACAGGGATGTGTCCCGCCGACATTGATGTAATTTGATCGGAAAATCATTTGTGTGACGATTCAAGCAGATAAGATTGCAAGAGTTGGGGCGATATGCATGATGGTGGATAGAATAGAATACTTTTTATGGCATATCTCAAAAAGAAAGAAATACAAATACAGATAACATCATTACAAATAGAGGTACGAGTAAACAATAGGCGATTTAGAGGAGATAATTTATCGCTAAAAAGCAATCTCTTCAAGACAACCTATGGGTAGCGGATTAATAAATGCAACGAAATGAGTAGGCGTTGTAAAAAGTAATCAGAAAACTACTAAAAAAAATTTTGGGGTGAAAAAAAGTGGGACTCAATAATAATTTTAAAAAATCTCGCTTAATTCCTAATATAAATATTGTTTTTTTATTCCATCACAATTCTATTTCACTTTGTTTAGCATAAGTAGTAGAAAATAATGTCTGAGGGCAGCCATCACCTCGCGACCCGCTCGCAGCTCGCGCTGTCCTAGTATTCGCGCTCATTAATTCACGGAGCATTTACACTTCACGGGAATTTTATTCGTTTTTAGGTGTAGATCCACGGACCCACGTTGATCAGGTCAGGCAGTTGGACAATAATATTGTCGATCAAGTTAATGAGCAATTTCGGTCTCAAAGCATAAAAGATGAAAAGTTTATGAACAATGGAAAAAACATTTTATTATCTAATGCGTTTGTGACGTAATTAATAATGTACGTAAACACATACATGTTTATAGCAGCATATTTATGTAAGTGTTTGTGTGTGTGTAACAAATATACAGGATCTGGTGACTGGTGGCTTGCTATAGGTATAGGTTAGGTTATGTGCCAGTGGCGTGACTCTGGGCAAGCCAGGATCGATTTAGCTCACTTATTTTCCAAAAACAATAGGGAACATTTCTGAAAAGGGGTAAGCTGGTAGGAATCGAATTTTATGAACGCCAAACCATTGATATATAAGAAAAGTGCGTATTTGTCACTAGCAATACAGCAACAAAAGTAAGTTCGAGCCACCTAGCCTTGGTTGCGTTGATCCTTATGCTTTTTTTTGTCATAGGGGGCAAACGAGCAAACGAATCGCCTGTTGGAAAGCGATTACCGTCGACACCTGCATTACCAAATGACTAAGTGCGTTGCCGGCCTTTCAGGGAGTACGCTCTTTTCCATGCTATCCGTTGCCTGGCGACGGACAACCAGCGTCGATTGGTCACTAGTCGCTGGTGATAGGTGTCGCATCGTATCCGCGGCTTGTAAGCGCGTCCCGGGCTGGCACCCACCGCCAAGGTCCTAGGTGACCGCCACCTGGCTATTAATACTGTGCACTCTCAATGGGCGATTTATTACCTTCATTACAACCGAGCGATCTTGCAGCAATCAACGCGCCAGCTATGCTAGTAACTTGTGGTATTAGCTGGAAATACAAATCAGTTTCATGGCGGATTTAGCTTGGTACACACACAGCTACCTACCATCAAAACTAATTACAATATCAATGTATGTCTGACGAGTAGACAACTGCAAGTTTAAGAAATAAATACATGGTCAATTAAATTAAAATATTGGATAATCTCACACAAATCGACCTAGCACATAAAAGCGCCGTAGCACTCATTGTTGCGTATAATTAAGCAGCTACCTACCATCAAAACTAACTAAAATATCAATGTATGTCTGACGAGTAGACAACTGCAAGTTTAAGAAATAAATACATGGTCAATTAAATTAAAATATTGGATAATCTCACACAAATCGACCTAGCACATAAAAGCGCCGTAGCACTCATTGTTGCGTATAATTAAGCAATTGCATAAATGCTAAGTGGGCCCCATTTCTGCAACCAGGTTATTAACTAACATCAGAACATGACAACGACTGGCTCAGGTCCTCCAACCTTAAGCAGAAAAGTCTTCGTCATGCATCGCTTCTCACCACCTTCTGCGGACTCGCGTTTTATGTCCGATCGATGTGGTAAGAAATGCCGCGTTTCTATAGGACTCTATAGCCATCAGCGGCGATGTGGGAACCCGTAAACCCACAAGTGCTGCAAATAACATCTATAATAGATGATGTGGCCAATGCTGATGATGATGTTACCAACTAGCAATTTAGAGTGTAAAATTGGTTTGTGAATATTCTAAGTAGAAAAATGATAACATTCTAGAAACCAAATTTTTATGGGGTGGAGTGATGATTGCACATTTTGCACAATAATCTCAACTGTGCTATGCACGTCTCCTTTTGTTTCGTGTGGGCATTGTTTAGCAGGGCAGCCAAAACGGCTGGACAGATTTAAACAATTTTTTTGTACAGGGACGGGCAGGGAGGACATAAAAAAATATTGTATGATTCTTTTTACCCCATAACAGTAAAAATAACTAAAAATAAACCGACTTAAACGAAGATAAAAAACGAGATTTTCCGTATGGATCTCGTCATCTATCTGATCGAGAAAGCATTTTCCAAATCGGTTTATATGAGGGAGTTCTGCGGTAGCAAACATTAAAAAAAATACAACCGAATTGAGATATTCCTCTTTTTGGAAGTCGGTTGAAAAGGAAGGTTACGCGGACAAAATGGCTCCTTCTAGTGTCTGATATGGGAAAATATCACTATTTTAGGAAAATTCCCAAGTCTTATATATATTTGTAATGAGTTTCATAGTTGCATGGACACACGGACAGATTTACAGCAAAACGTCCTTGTGTCATTACTTTGTCATATGAAGTACCATTCACTTTGAAATATTATCCATTCGGTGGCTCACTACCATTATTATAATAATAAAAGCACATTGTAGGTGTGATGTTTAATGGCGTTTGCCAAAAGGCGATGACAATCGGAAGTGCGGTCATTTTTATTACGAGCTATCAACTTTGTCCAGAAGAGTGATGGGGCTTGGATATTTTTATGACAAGCTCTTAATTATAGTGGCCGGTGATCGATTAAATATACGGTATTTGAGGATCGATTCTCCTTTGGCAGGTGGCAAACGAGTACCTAGTTTTAAGGTAAGTAATAATGTTGTATATATATTTGGATTTGGCTCATAAAACCCTTTCATAAGATTTATGACGTACTTAATAACTCCCTTTTGCATAAAAAAATACGTTCTTCCTTCTGAACTAATTCTTAGGGTTTAGAAGGTTCATCCTGCCAAAGGAGAGTTCTTATCATCGTAGAAAAACGGCACGCGTTCATGCATAGTCGTAGCGAGCTGTGTAGGCGGCGGTCGGTCGCATTTTACATACACAATCAATAAAATGCATTTCTCACAATTGCAAAGATCAAAACAATCATTCTCCGTCAAATAATTTAATTGTAAACATGGATTTCTGGACGTTCCATTGTGTAAAATGTATCACTATGGTTCCCCATAAATCATTCAAATATGTCATGTCATGTCAGTCATGATGGAGCATGCATTTTGCACAATAGAACATAAGTCTAAAAAAATAATAATTAAAATATAAAATATTGTTTATGTGGAACTCCTTGCCTGTGAGCTTAAGGCGCGCTAAATCTCTTGTTTCTTTCAAAACTTAACTGAAAGAACACTATCTATCCCTTTCATAATTCGTATTTTGTTCAAATGGTTCTATTATCTGTCGGCTGAATGTATGTATGGATTTTATGTATTTATTGTTTATTATATTTATGTATTTATTTGTTTTTGTGTATATTATTATTATTATTTTCCGATTTTTGCACCGCCTAATAACAAAATCTTATTTATTTTTTCAAGTTCTCCACTACCCAAAGGTTGTCTGGAAGAGATCGCTCTTTAGCGATAAGACCGCCTGTTTTTTACCTCCAATTGTAATGTCTTGCATTGTATTTCTCGTGTATATTTTATAAGGTGTGCAATAAAGAGTACTTGTATTGTATAGTAATACTATTTTAAAATAAAATTTACATTTGGTTCGTTAAATGTATCTATCTGAATAGATACAGATGATTTGTACTAAAATACTCTAAGTAGAGGCAATTTTTTAATTTAGGTCTTGTATCACGGCTGTGTTTGGGAGATTTATTGCTTTTTTTTGTACTTAGACCGCACCGGCTACGACCTGCGTACGCGCAGCCCGCACTCACCGCTAATGACATATTTCTGGCAATGACGCGCCGCCATCAAGGGCGCGTCACAGCCTATTTCCACGTCGCTATTCCTGAAAGCATATTGTTTTATTTCAGTCACGCCACTGTCTCTGGTACCGGGAAGTGCGTGGCTATTAGCGGCCTTACGTGCCGAGGTTGAGGGGGTAAAAATAATCTGCGCGGATTTTGAGGAAGCCTCAGTAAAGTGGCCTAGATAATGTTTCAATGTCGATGATTTACTTATTTGGCGGCTATCATTAAATTTTGCACCTGGATTATTTACAGTTTGTCTCTTTTTGGCTTTATTGTTAACATTTGATTTCCGCTAATAGACATTACTGCTTTAATAATAAAAATTGAAGAATTGAGAAACATTTAATATTTTTAAGACTAGGTACAGTTTTATTACTTTTCTATATTCCGCTTAGAAAGGGGACATATGTAATCACTGTACCTATTTTATATTTTTCCTAAGAATACTAATTATTTTATTATTTATTTATTCGATTTTACTCATTCTAAAACATTGTAACCCCAAAACTATGACACAATGGAAAGGCTACTCTAGTCTGGTGTCTAATTAACAAAAAAACAATGAAGTAGAGCTTGATAGGTTGAAGACATAGCTGCATGCAGGCATAGTTGTCGTAGAATCCGGTTATTTTATGTATTTTCTTATATTTCTTTACATACCGAAAAATAAATACTAATATTTTTTTAGGGTGTAGGTACACGACGCAAAGCTATCTCGATCTCGATATTCATTTCCATCGTTAGAAATATGAAATATTGTCAATTATTATTTTCAAAGAGTTTGTGCTTCTCTGCTCTGAGCTGGTATTAGCTACATTTACGGGTTATTCACTAAGTAAATGTAGCAAGTGTTATAATTTGTTGATTTAAGTACTTTGCATTGTGTAGTTTCTGGGTCAAATTGCATGAACTTTCTCACAATTATTGCTTTTGATAGAATAGTGTAGATTAGGAACAACGTATGTATACTTTTTCTTGACTCCATATCATAGCAACTTCGTCTTTTAGTTCTGCGTATTTAGTATTGTGTGTTAGGGACTGAGATGTCTATAAGTGGTCTTATATTTTTTCTATTAATGTGACGTTTGGTCTATTATTATTATTGCCAGTTATCGTTTGGTGATCGGCAGTTCTCCTGAACTAGAATTAACCTTCTGAACCCTAAGAACATTTCAAGGAGATCCATCTTGGTTTTTAGTGCAAGAGGGAGTTATGACGTCATATTTTTTTTGTATGGGATTTTGAATTGTTGTTATTAGTTAAGCCCGAGGACGTTTTCTCAGACGTCTTATTATTATCAAATGTTTTTAACGGCTAGGTCTTCTTGTCTTGTAGATGTAGCAATACTTCATAGCTCTTTCCTCGGTATTTTTTCGACGAATTAGGTATAAAGACTCGTTTTATATTATAGCTGCCATCCAAAAACCGAACCGTTTTTAGTGCGAAGTAAAATTATCTAAGTACCTACCTAGAGTACCTAGTGGTAATGGTAATTTAGTTTTTAGACATAGCAACGCAGAACATAATTCCGATTGTTATTATTAAAACTTACCGCGTTTTATCTGTCCGCATTTTGATGTACAAAAAATAGCTTAACTAGTTTTACTACTTAAAAATAGCCATCAAATTGTGCTTAGTAGAAAGAAACAAAATTAAGTTTATTTTACACTACTTATTTTGGTTACTAGTAGCCCCTTTGGTTTGTCAGTCCTCTGATTTATTAACTAGCAGCTAACATTTGGGCTACTGTTAACAAATATTTTTTTTCAGTGTGTGTAACCCAAATTTATGAGTACCTAAATATCCGTCAAATCCGTGGAATCTCAAAACAAAATTCAAACATCGTAGTACGAGTATATTATGACTGTCCCGCAAAGTTATTCCGCCAGATCTTGTTTTTGTTTTGAACGATTGGATTTACGTCTTAATTCCAAGGGTTTGACGTCAGGCATTGTCCGGCTGGTGCGATATTTTTGAATTGTTATCGGACAAGATTGACGGTTGCTGTTGTATGATACATGGCAACATGGCGCTCGCGGTGCCCCTGAAAGTCCACATATGTGTGCAGCTGGCCGCTATATATCTCAGGCATCTGAGATTGTCGCAACAGACACACGTGTCTCGTGAAATGCGCTCTCATTGTTTGGCACCGGCGACACGGAAAATATCATCAAGAGATCGCTATTGCTATTACAACAGAATTGATGGGATTCGCTTTGATAGAGGATTTTGGCTGCCACTCCTTAACCTTCAGTGGATTGAGTATTGGAACTAGCGCCAGATTTAGACTTAGAAGATGGAACAGTTGGATAATGTGGGTTGTCGCCAAGAGACATTTTCGAACAATGAATTATATAAATAATAAGTATGTATCTGAGGACGAATTTACATAAAATGATCTTGATCCTAATGAGGCGTGTGGCTTGTATTATTTTATTAAATCACACAACCATCATTACGGGATAACCTACTGCGAAAGTGCGGGATTCTTACAGGTAGGGACTTCTATGTATCATTCAAAAATTCAAAATGCATAGGTATACACACAATATTTAATAATACACAGCATAACACAAAACATATAGCGTGACTCTTGTGAATTCGTTAAGAGAGCATGTGAATACATATTGTCCCTCACCTGCCATTCGATTTAGATTTATGTTGTAAATATGTGCAATAATTGCAATATGTAATGATAAGTAAATACAAATAAAATATTCTTTTGTTTTTATTAGGATTCAAACGCTCCTGTCGGGACTTACGAATTTACAAGGAAGTTTTATTTAATAATGAGTAAGTGCATGAATCCAACATTTTTTTAATAAGAATCACATAATCTTGGAATACATTACTTTATCCATTTGGGCATTTAACGAGATTTAAATAGCAGACGAAGAGTTTAAAAGTGTTTTGAGCGATAATTCACATTTTAAATCATACGGATGATTAGAAAATAGATTAGCCTGCCTAAGTGCCTAAATCTTGTTATACTTCGCATTTCGCAAACGCAGTTAGGAATCTTAAAAATAAAACAAAAGCTAGCCCAGTCATTCAGCAGGGTTACTTCGGCTTCAAATATTTACTGCATGCTAGATGTAAGTGAAACGTAGTTGATTTATGTTTGTACATGAGCGTCCAACGTAGCAACGCTAGGATGATGCTGTCGCGGACGTAAATACCCGCAGCGCGCCTGCGCCTGTCACTACCCCGACCATGCGTCACCGTATTTCTCATTACGATTTTTTGGATCAATCATTACGTCTGCGTTATGTAAGCGGGTTTATGCAATGACGTGAGATTCAACATTTTGAATTTTGAATCCCTATTGATTTGATTGCCTATTGGCGCTCGGGTTAAACGTTAAACGAGTTTGCGGGAACGTTTTTATTAAGACATAAAAATGCCAAATCTGAAACATGAAATCACACCGCCTGCCAGAATTGTAATTGCACATTGCACACACAAATGCAGTTCGATGTATTAATCCATGGGCGTGGAAAAGCAACTCTAAATAGTCGTAAAATCACTAACGATATAAGACAGGCAGAGCAGAAATCTCATAACGGAGCTCAGCGGCTTAGTAACTCCAAACCGTACGCACGGTATTACCCATTGTTGTAAGCTTTTAACGTTTTAAATCTTTTCGATGGCATCTGACGGCCGTGTACGTTCTATTTTACATGCCAAATGCCAATAAAACAATACGATATTGGATCGTGCACGCAATAAAATTCAACGTCAGTCACCTGCTATCGGCGGGCGGCCCACGCGGGGACCAAATGAAAATATACTTGACGGGGCAGCTGCCAAAGAAATTAAATAGAGTAGATTTTTCAGGCGTTCGCGTAACGAACAATAGGTCTCGGTTACGAAGGAAGGACAGCTCGCGTTTAGATCGCGGCCCCGTGCCTGGACCGCGTACACGTCATCGATAATTCTCGGAGTAATTGCAGTTTGCAATTAGTACATAAGAATGCCTAGTTCTTTAATAGACAGTTCTGAAAATAATTAATGGGTTTGTTCTGCATAGATTGACGGGCCGTGCAGTTGTCGTAGGTCTCACTCAAATGCCTTGACTCTGCCTTGACTAGTTAAAAATATGAATGTCTGCAGTTGTAATCATGCTTTGTTATAAATTATAAGTTAGATTATGAATTGAGACAGCATATTTTAACGACGATTTTTTTTTTTATTCAAAACGACATGTGATTGATTATGTTATAATAGTGAATGGAAGTATAGTTGAAGTGGTGCAGGCTGGGCTAATCCACTTAAGAACTGAATACCATTGAACAAACCACAACTGGTAAACCGCAAATTAAGATAACGAGCTCGTAGTAAAAGCAGATTGTAACCACCTTGGAAGGTTAATATAGATTATCGACTCTATTTCCTTGGACATTAGACTACAAAATGCACTAACAGAATAATGGTGATCATAACTTTTTGGAATTTTACAACCGTCTGACCCTCCTCAAGAACGTATTCTCTTGAAAAAGGACTATGATCTCTCGTCAACAAACATTTTAAACCTATTCAACAAGGAATAAGGCTGAAAATTCAATATCCACGCAATGTAGTTCTAACCTTTTTTTGTAAGTAACTGGTTGGCGCCAGGTTCGCGTTTATGAGAACAAAAGCAGATAGGATTGTATTAGACACAATCCTATTGTGAATGCAGGTAGGTGGATTAGCTCAGCTTGTATTGCTTCGGCTATACGAAGACGTCATTTGAATACGAGCGAGCGAAGCGTGTCCATTTCAGCTTGGTCCAAAAATCTTTCGAACCTGTAATAATAATAAATTATTTCCCGCTGTTTTCGCCCAGAGGTTGTATTTCTCAAACAATTTTTTGAGTAGGTTCAATAAGTGTATATATTTTAGGTATTTGTCGATTTAGTTCTTCGAAATTTTCCAAAATGGCGGAAGCGGAACCAAGGGGGATAAATAGAAAATAATTTAGGATAAGTCAGCTCATAGAGCCCCAAGTTTGTTTGTTATTATAAAAAGAAAGTGCGCTGAAACCAGTTCTGCCTCGACCTTTTCCAAGAAGACCCGTGACTTTTTTACCAATTCTCTTGACGACACGACTTCAAAATCAAAAATCTAAACAATTTATTGTGTACAAGATTGACGGTTGCTGTTGTATGATACATGGCGCTCGCGTTGTCCTTGTCCCTGAAAGTTCACATATGTGTATTGTGTGCAGCGGGCCGCTATATATCTCAGGACGATATCATTGACGTATACAGGGGGGTGGGGGGATGGTCTAGTGCCCACCCCAGGATTTTGGGTTACAGATAGAAATTCATGGTTTCATCTCATAGGCCATGGCCAGGCGCACCCCCAGGCCCCCCCTGAAAAATAATGTTAGATACGCCAATGATCTCAGGCATCTCATACAGGTAATAGATACAGGTGTTATAATAATTATAGTGTTTCCGTAGTACAGTAGTCTTATTCAGAAACTTTCCTGTTACCTACAGCGTTCGTAGACTGTGAGTGGTGCATTTGCAGAATAAATAGTTCTTCGGATAAATACTATTCAGGCAAAGATCATTAGGTTAGGTTAGGTTTGTTTTATAATAATCCCGAACATATTCCGCTTACAGAGAATGATATGGCAAGTGATAAATTATGACATATGAAATTCGGATAAAAGATAGAAAACCAAAATTCTTATATTTTAGAATGTTTTATTTGAAATTTGGGAAATTTTCGACTGACCTCTGTCTCTGTCGAAATAGCTGTAAAGCCATGCATTTTTCATATGTTAGTCATCTGTGTCAATCCATACTAATCCATACTTCCGTACTATATACTATACTATACTAAGCTTAGATTGTAGTGGATCGCATTCAATTTTTCTTTCTTAATTTACCTTTGTCATTATTTATAAAAATAAAAATGTGGTATTTCCACATAAAAAATAGAATCGATAAAAAAGATCCTATAAAAATATAAAGTATTCATTTGTTATTGCTATTGTAGTGTAGTAATTAGTGATAGATAAGGGTATTATATGGCGGCCCATCTGCGGTAGCGCTGCGGCTCGGGATGTTGCGCGGTGCGACTTTGGACCTTAGTAACTACTACTAGGGTGCGACTCGCGCAGCGGGCGGCGTTGTTGTTGATGGGTAGCGATAAAATGAGTGCAGTCAGTAAGTAATAATTTACGTAAGCAATTTATAAGTGGTAGCACACGAAAATGTTTGTGACCGCTTTATCCGCCAACAAACTGTCCTCAGTTTGGCGGAATATATATGTTATACATACCACATAAGTTTTTTTTTATGATAAATAAATAAATGAAAAAAAAAAAAAAAAAGTATACTATATACTATATTATTATATATATATATATATATATATATATATATATATATATATATATACTTACCTCTTCACGCTTAAACCGCTGAATCGATTTTGATGAAATTTGGCATGGACATAGTTTAAGATCCGAGGAAGGACATAGGATAGTTTTCATTCTGGAAATTATCCCTTAAAAGATTGAAAAGTGAGTAAGTATAGTTCGAATCCCATTTGCTAAGCGAATCCCATTAGCTTTGTACCCGATGAACAATACTTATTATCTGTATTGTTAACGGTGGCCACAGCTGCCACTTCGAAATGTAAGGCGTTATAAGTGCAAATTACTTTTACACTAAATTAGTCTTTAAATCAAACAAAATAAGGTTTACTCTTAAACAAAGAGAACACAGATGTTGGTCACTTCGTAAGTGAAAGAGCAGTGAAGCTCGTTTCGATGTTTGTAATGACAATGAAGTGACCAACATCTCTGTTCTCTTTGTTTAAGAGTAAACCTTATTTCGTTTGACTTAAAGACTAATTTAGTGTAAAAGTAATTTGCACTTATAACGCCTTACATTTTGAAGTGGCAGTTGTGGCCACAGCTAACAATACAGATAATGGGTATTGTTCATCGGGTACAAAGCTAAGTGGATTCGCTCAACCAAAAGAATTACTTCTATAATTCATGATGACATTGATGACCCTGTAGGAAATGTAATGATTAGACCAAAAGCACAATTGCTCTTACATTTGCTTAGGCGCTTTTAATAATCCCTTTTATTAATTAAGGTGATTAGGTGGATATCTATCGTGTTGTAGGAGGTTGCTTCCGTACTTCCAAGTTCGACGCGGACGTAGTCGCGGGCAAAAGCTAGTGCACTATAATTAGGCATAGCTTTTAACGCGTACTACAGCGCAGCGGACCTAAGAACCATTGTGCAGGCGAGGCGATAACTGAGCTGGCAAATCAACACTTGCGCTTTGTGAGCTGTGACCCTCAATAGTCATTACGACTCAGTTGGCGCAGTTTGTAGTGTAACTGCCCACTGAGCCGGCGGTCCTGGGTTCGAATCCCGGCCGGCGCAAATATTTGTGTGATGAACTCGAATAGTTGTTCCTGGATCAAGGTTGTTATCTATATAACTATGTATATATAAATATTGACTCCTAAGATACATAACAAAATAAGAACATCAGTAGAAAAGTGCAGTAGTAAACAAGCATTTAAGAAAAAACTGCAAGCAGAACTCCTAAATCTGTTTGATGAAAGTATTGATTAGTATATATTGTAGTGTAGTAATTACTAATAGATAAGGGTAGGTAATTATATGGCCGCCCATCTGCGGTAGCGCTGCGGCTCGGGATGTTGCGCGGTGCGACTTTGGACCTTAGTAACTACTACTAGGGTGCGACTCGCGCAGCGTGGTGCCGCTGGGGGCGGCGTTGTGGTTGATGGGTAGCGATAAAATGAGTGCAGTTAGTAAGTAATAATTTACGTAAGTAATTTAAGTATAAGTTATAAGTGGTAGCACACGAAAATGTTTGTGAGCGCTTTATCCGCCAACAAACTGTCCTTAGTTTGGCGGAATATAAATGTTTTACATACCACCTAAGTTTTTTTATGATAAATAAATAAAATGTATATATATATATATATTATTCGTGACCCGCCCTGGCTTCATACGGCTGCAAAGCTGATAAATTATGCATGTATTATACATATAAACCTTCCTCAGGAATTACTCTATCTACAAAAAACAAATCGCATCAAAATCCGTTGCGAAGTTTTAAAGATCTAAGCATACATAGGGACAGACAGCAGGTAGCGACTTTGTTTTATAATGATGTACTTTTTTTTTGTACTTATATCATCGTCTAGTACCCGTGCGAGCTATGTCGCTGTTTAAGGCTGCATGTCAACTGGAGCGGATCGGAGCCGCGTAAAATTTACCAAATCACATTCCTAAAATTTCAATGCACATCCCACCTATGGCCGTGTTGGCCGTCGCTCGCCGGTCCGCTAGTTGCGCGTCGTGGCCGGCCCTAAGGCTTGTGCACAAATCACGCGAGGTTTTTTCGGCTACTTTTTGACCGCCCCCTCCCCCCAGGTGAGATTCAGTGATGTTTTTTGTTAACCCCCCCTTCCCCTCCCAACCTCACGTGTATTTTTTCCGCAATAATTTCGTAAAATAGACTCGCTATTTTAATAAGAAGATTAATATTTTTAACGAAACCGAAAGAAGTGTCTGTCTACTCATGTGGTATATATTTTCTTAGTTCGTTCACTGTAGAAAAGTACACGAGAGGTCTGCTTATACCCCTCCCTACCCACACGTGATCTATCGTGATTTTTTCGAAATTGAAATTTTGGGAGTAGGTTCGATAAGCATCTAGATTTTCTTTGTAGTCAGTTTTTCAAACTTTTTCAATATGCCGTCCCCGCTACCTTGTAATCATTTTTCGAAATGGCTAGGGCCACTAGTATAGAAGTTCAAATATCAGCTGTTTAATGTATTTAATAATTTATTCAACAGTAAATAATGTATAAGACAAAGTGTAATACAAAATGTAGTTGTTTAATTCATTAATTGACAAATGTTATTATAGTATTATTTTGATAATAACATTTAAATTTAAATAATTATTAACGGAAATTATTAATTTTAAATACTGGACATAATATGTTATTTTTTTTCTCTGTTTCTATTAGTCTGTATGATATTGCCTGAATTGTTACGTTTTTTATTCGTGTGTATATTTTTGTACGCCATGCGGAATAACGTAGCTGTACCGTTTATTGTCATTGTCACCTTATTACCTTTATGTCTGACGAAATAAACGTATTCTATTCTTTAGTTAAGCGGCTGAAAATGATAGTGCAAATATTTCGCGGTGTTTGCCCCATATCCAGGTCACGGTCAGAGATCTGGGCAGTTTCTATCATGCATTCTCACACCCGACTCCTCGAAAAATGCATCAAGTATCTACGATATCTATACGCACTTGCGACGTTCTTCTTTGGCACGCTCCTATTATAAACTTCACCGAGTACCTACTTCATTTCATTATACATTATGAATTTATGAAGTTATAAACACACATTGTTGCGCGCCGCTGTTCCACCAATTACAGAGTTTTTAACGACACGTGAAAATGTATTGGCCTATGAATAACGGAAGTAATTTTCCAAAGAGTCTAAGCAATACTGTAATACTTATGTATATGGTTCCCGGTAAAGGAGCACTTATTCACGGTATGAATTTGGTCAATTGCTTCCTTTTCTCAAATAGCTAATTAAACTAACATGTTTATTTGAGGAGTTGATAGTATAGTAATTCTATCGTTATAAAGATTTGACAGTGTCATGACTTGTCTAGATTCAAAAGTATATAATCCTAAAATCTGATACCAACATTTCCATTAACCATGGCATTCTAATTAACGATTTGGCTAGAAAATATGTGATCCAGATGCTATTTCGGTATGGCCATACTGAAATAGCATCTGGATCACATAGCATCTGGCTAAACTGTCCAGTCAGTTGTAAAAGCAAAACGAATTTTTAGCCTTTTGAACGCCACAGTCGCTGTTACTGGCGCCGATGATAAGTTTTGGATATTATTTTTGTTTAGCCCTTTTAGAACAAGCGCTATGACGTCATTTGCCACTATACATACCGTATAGTACGTCTGATTTATTGGCTGGCTCCAGAGGTACAGTTTTCTGACTTTTCTGTTAGAAGGCTGGGCGCTCAAAAGGTTAAACAGTCTAGTCTAAATTCTAAACATTTTTTTTTAATACATGTTTGTTGAATTCGCCAATAAATTACATCCGATTCCTTCTTTCAACTCTATATAGGTACATGCAACTTCAAGATAAAAATCGACACATTATTATAATCTATATGATTCTAGTGGGTGGTAGTGTGACATTCTAACCGGGACGATAATGTAAACAGAACCTCGTCAATGTACAGATTCTGAACTTGACTGTACAATATTTTGATTGTATTAAATGCGTTTTCGTCCTTACGCTATTGCATTCAATAAAGGGAATGTAAACCTGACACATTACTTGCCAGCCCGAACCGCATTTAAAGCGAACTCGCCAAGCAGTTAAAACAGATTTACGTCTTTAGCAAGGAATTAAACCCAAGCATACATTAACCCAACGGTGGCCGCTAACCAGGAATATCGGACAAACATTATGACACGCAGGCAATGTAGATTTACTGGCTGGTACAAAACATCACAATTCGCCATTTCCTGGAAACATAGATTTTTACGAAAATAGAATTTACATTAACGTTATATATACGTTTGTTATCGAGAAAACAATGAGTTATTGTTTACTCGCTGGCTAATTGGCTATGTTCGGGTGTGATTGACAGCTTAGGTGATGTGGAAAAATTTCCATTGGCGCGTTTTCTGGAATCACAGACATAGGAGACTAGAAGATTACAGGGAAATATTAGTCACTCCTATTAGTCCAGCGTACTCGTAAAATGTAACTGCCACGTAGTACAACAAATTCGGTCGGAAACAAGAACCTGCCAACACAAGATTTAGACTTAGAGGACAGTAAAAAAAGTGGTCGGCGCCACTTTTTTTACTGTCCTCAAAGTCTATATCCTATACCTACAAGTTTCATTCTTTTTTTCGACGCGGTGATGGATGAATTTTTGCACCACCTTTTTTTTCATTTGCGTAAAATTTGCCAAGTTAAGCCCCGGCCGACCAAGAGCAGTTGAAGCTACAAAAAGTCAGCTACCCCTACAGAGCCCAAAACGCATATTTTCTATTTTTTTATAAGGCAGGGTTTCATGCAGTGGGCCACCGGACTATATTGTCGACGCGGTTAGCTCAGTGGTAGTGCAGCTGCCTACTGAACCAGCAGTCCTGGGATTGAATCCCGGCAAGGCCAAATATTTGTGTGATGAATTCATATATTTGTTCCTGGGTTACTCATAATAAATTTGGTCCACGGATATTTTCCATGTATTCAATTAGGTATTTATTTATATCCTACCCTACATATACATATATTAACGTGAATGTTTGTTTGTACGTACGCTACTCGTATGCACGTACGCAAACTACACAACGCGTAAAACTCTTCAGTAACATAGCTTAGATATCAGATTAAAACATAGGGTACGATTTTTGAGTGTATTCATTCATAAAAGGGTTTTTTTTAACAATAAATAAAAATTGTTAATTGTAACATTTCCATTTGTAATTAATGTATAAACGATTGGTAACCTAGTATAAGTATGTCGTCTAATACCCATAACTCAAGCCTTCCAGAACTTCCTGTGGGACTACATGCATCGATTTGTGTCAGATTGTCAGATATTTTTTATGAATATCACTTTGGCTCTAAAGTACCGTAAAATGGGGTTATTTTAGGAAAATTTGGAGCTACTTTGATTTAAAATAATGATTAAAACGCAAATATTCATTGTTTGATTGAGCAAATGAAGTATAACAGGTTAGGTCATTTTTAAAGGTAGGTATTCCGTTGCCACACATAGTCAAAAAAAAAATAAGGACATGGCGTAAAGAGTAAAAACATCTTTTCAAAGTAGCCCCTGCAGTTTAAAGTAACCCCATTTTACGGTACACTGTTCAACATATTTGTACGAGTCATTGTCAATTAGCTACTGTAATCACAGAGCGCGGAAGCGAATATCAGCTAGCGATTTAGATGAAACACACTTGATCATAACTCGAAAATGAATGTTTAGTCTGTTGCGGAGTGCAGAAGTAGAACAAACATGCCAACTTTTTTATACTCGTACTTGTCGAATTCCGGGATGCTATCATGTATACATCAGGCGTTTTTGTAAAATGGCGGATGGTTAATTTTCAACCATTTTCGACCGTAAAATACGTACATAGGTATAACACGTATTAAGCTTAAAGTGAACAGCAGTAATAAGTGAAAATATATACTTACATCTAATTACGTCACCCTAGGCCGTAACTGGGATTTTCTGCCCGCTACTCGGGGAACTTTAGACAAACCACGGGCGGTAATTCGTAAAACCCCAGATCGCATGTTTATGGCCCTCACCTTCGATTCGGGGCACAAACACCTGCGATCTGTGAGCGCCCTAGGTATGTAATGTACTGGCTTTTGACCTCTATTTTACTATTGTGACAATAGTTAGGATTTTGTAGATTCCGCACATCTCTGTTTTTCATAATGGCCACGCAATGTCACAGGATGATCAAATAGGGGCCTGCTGGTACTGTTTTGCATATTTTCCAGCTTTGTTGTCATATGGTACCGGCATAAAAAAAGTCAGTCAAGTGCGAGTCGGACTTGCGCAGCGAGGGTTCCGTACGAACTATGAAAACACTGCATATTGCTCTAACGAAAAGACGTAGAGCGACAAACTTAATTTTACCGTCGTAAAACTATTTTACGTACTTACTTTAAATAAAGACTATATTTTTTATGATTTAATTACAAATGTATAGATTTTTGTTTTTTTTTTCTTACTTGTAGTATTAGACGGTACTACTTGCCAAATTGTATAGTTCTTGGTCAACGGAATACCCTATCTGGGTAGGGGTCTGGCCGGAATGCTATAGTAAAATCGCCCCTGGCTGATTATGGAATATTGTTATGCACGATTATTCGTTTTATTAAAAGATATATTTTTGCTGAATATTATCCCTTAAATACTTACGGTTAATGAAAAGTTAAAAAAAAATTAAAATTTATTTTTAATTTTTTTTGCCATACTACTTTACCAATTTACTTGGTTTTTGGATATTTTATACATATATTTAAGATACATCTACACAAAAAAAATGAATGCCCTAGGTGGTTTTGAAGCACATAATTTTGACTGTGTAAGTTTTTATATATTTTTTTTTACATTTGGAAGTTAGCGACACCTACCATATCTTGATATAAAATACACAATTTTATGTTCTGTTACAAATATTTTTTTGAAAAAAAATTGTTTGGATCTACATAGTGGAAATAAGTTTTTTTTGTATAGAAGGGTGAAAATAAAGAAGAACACCCCTGAACTGCAACCACCGTCAATAATGAAAATTGTCAATGCTACGCAAAATAGACTTACTTTTATTTTTGAAAACAACCAATACTACAGCCGTATTTTTTTTTATTCATTTCCATTGGTTGGGAATCGAACCAGTCAAATATGATGAGAAAATCATGATGTAATGTATGGTACATGATATGCCTTGGCTGTTGATAGGTACCTACACTGGCATTTTTTTAATATTATACTAGGTGTCCGCTTAAACTGATCGTAAACAAAGTAGAAATAAAATAATCGTTCTTGCAAAGTTGTGACAACAGACTTTTCTTACGATTATAAACTAAACCTGCATCACATAATTAAATAAATAAATAAATATCAAGGGACAATCTTACACATATCGACCTAGTCCCAAACTAAGCAAAGCTTGTACTATGGGTACTAGACGACGATATACATAATATATAAATAGGTACAAATATAGATAACATCCATGACCCAGGCACAAATATTCGAGTTCATCACACAAATATTTGACTTGGCCGGGATTAGAACCCAGGACCCGCCGGCTCAGTAGGCAAGTGCTTTCAAACTGAGCCAACCGCGTCGTCAAAAATCTAATTCTAATCAAGTTCAAATTCTCTTTGAAACTCTGTGAAAACTGAAAACTACTTTTAGTAGTTCTTTAATTTTAGGCGGACAGCTAGCTTATAGAGGGCTCATGCACTTATCAGTACGGCTAAGCCATTTCATATTTAGCTGAGATTTTGGATGAAACAGGCAACATAAATATGTCATATGTAAAAGACCAAACAAATATGTATACAATCGCGTCATATAAAAAGTAATACAAATGTTTTGTAATGTATAATCCCGACAAAAGATGCAATTGAAAACTATTGCTGTGAATGTGCTAATAAGGACGTTCTCACATCGCAGCTATTGTATATTATTTGCCATATGACCGATATTTATCAAAAATCCCGCGTCCTAATCTCAAACTGAGCTCTTTATTTAAAAACGAAGGTTACAATATTGCTATCGAAAGTGACAGCGATAACGATTAGGTTGTGTTTGGTAATAAAAGCATTCTAAGTAGTTATGTATTTGTTAATGAATAAATAAAGTCATGTTTAAATTTTTTCGTTGTTATTTTTTATTTATTTACACGCTAGTACAGCTTAAAACTCGAAGAACATGTTTATTATTCATGTAGGTGTGTGTGTGTGTGTGTGTGCCCTCTATAAGCTAGATGTCCGCCTAAATTTCAAGAACTACTGAAAGTAGTTTTCAGTTTTCACAGAGTTTCAAAGAGAAATAATGTGACGCAGGTTTAGATTTATAATCGTAAGAAAAGTCAGTTGTCACAACTGCAAGAACGATTATTTTATTTCTACTTTGTTTACATATATCAAGGACCATATACACGGGACGTATGTTCTCATACAAAAAAACGTAACTCTGAAAAAGCTCAAAATTCGGTATAAAAACTAGATGGCGCTGCTTTGTAGCCTGGAAGTGACAAAAATGTTATTTTTCACCAACATTTTTAAGTGATTTTTGATTGTTGGAAATCAAACGCATTACTGCTTTATTTTAATACGATAATATAACTTAAATACACAATTTTTAAGGATTATATTTTTTACTCTTCAACAACGTGGTTTGATCGTATTAAAATAGATGGCACTACCTCTGGATAGCTCAAGGTTGCTTGCGGGCTCGCCAATTTTTGCTACACAAAATAGCTAGATGGCGTTGGTGAACTGATGTAATGTGGACAAAATAAATTACGCCCGAATTGACAAGCGACATTTCCCACTAACAAACAGTCAGTACAATACGATTAAAATCAGTTAACGATTCGGGTTTTCTCGGGTATCATCGCCTCAATCCGGAGACGGAAATGACACGAAATACATTACCGCGATTTCTTTTAGGTAGCATTCAATTTGAAGTATCATAAACGCAATGCACCTGCCAAGATGACATTACTAACCGGCAGACCTAAGAAATTTATGATGCAGAAGCGACATGAATTTTAACATTCATTATTTATTAAAGCTATACTTGTAGGTATACAATATATAAAAAAAACATATATGTCAATATTTTACTGTTTGATGTAAGTAACAGTACCTACGATATTACGTCGGATTAATAATTAAATAATAAATAAATAAATAAATTTAAAAACCAATTTCAACCGATTTTTGTTGATGTTTCATAAACTGCTTGACAATTTTGATAAAATTTACATGGGACCATCTCGGAAGTATACCCTATCAAATACAAAAAGAATTTTGTAAATCGGTCATATCTGTAAATTGATAACTCTATGTGAGAGATGAGGGATTCACGACAATTACCGAGGTTGGCCGAATCGTTAACTGATTTTAATCGTACTGTAACGTAATATCTGTTAGATAAGTTTTGCACACGGTAGGAAGTTTGTTAATCGTAACTAGGCAACAGATTAACGATGACAATGTTGACATGGTGAACTGACCTTTGTGAGGCCAAGGCACTTTGTCAAAACTGGAATCCAGATCCACTTGTCATGTCGCGAGTTCTGTTATAGGATAGGTATGAGATTTTCCCATGGGAATGAGATGTTTTATTGCGGTAAAGAGTAGCCTTTGCTTTGTCACCCTCCAGCTCCCTAACTATCTCCACACCCAAAAATCATGCCATAAAATTGCTCTGTTGCCATGTGAAGAGACAACAAACACACTTTCGCATCTGTAATGTTAGTAAACACTGATATGAAATGTACCTATTCATAAACTAACAAAACCGACGACAGTCATAATTCAATAAAACCATAATTATACAGTAAACGTTTTCTTTATATTACTCTTAACAAAACAACAAAAAGAAAATATTACACAATTTTTTTCGCAGGCCGCCTCTGATGATGTACATTCATAGCATGTAGGCAATTCCTAATTGTTCTAGGGTGAACGTCAAACATTTCCGCAAAGCCATTTTTGTCTTCGGTGTTCGTCTTCGGCTATTGCAAGCGGGCGATGGTTATTTTGCAGTAGATCAATTAGGTTTCCTTCAGCTAATATATCGCCGTATCCAACGACGAACAGAATTCAAAGATTGGCATAATACGTAAAATTCATTTAAAATTAACATATTTACATGTCAATGATTGACAAGAAAAATTTCATTGTTGCCAGTCATGTCACTGACGCCACCGTCACAGGTGGAAGGCGGCACACGTTCCGAGTCTTTAATACAATTCTTTTATAAATGCTCACATTGTAAACTTTATTTCACTCAATAATACATTTGGTATTGCAAATATTGATATTTAATTAAAAAATATAAGTTCGCTATGTAATATATGTCGCTTTTCTTTTTCAAAATTACTAATTAGTTTAAACGAAGTGTGCTGCGAAATGAATTGTATAATATTTTAGTTACCGAATGGTTAGGCGTCAGAACGAGATAGACATATACGAAACTCATATAGCGGCATCCCTTCCGCGTCATAGTATCTTACTTGCGGACCAGAGACAAATATCGGTCTTTCGTTCACTTTATTCGATCGAGAATCAGCGAATTTGTTATGGTACCAAATTCAGCGATTCAGTTTAGGTCCCTAAACTGAACTGCACTGCATTTGGATAGTTTTTATAAAGATTGTGGTTAGGCTTCATGAATTCTTTACTAGTGTAACTCCACTATTTGAGCTCTTCATAGTTTTCAGTCATTCTCTCTGAATAGTTCACGGTTAGCGGCAAATATTTAATTTTTCTAATTAATAATAATAACGTATTTGAAAATTATTTTATGATTTTCTCGATTGACACTCACATATGTTCCTAATTTAGAAATTAAAAGCAAATGATAACTTTTCGCCAGGAGACTTTCTGTAAAATAATACATTGACATTATAGTACAAAAGTAGCGAAGTGAGACGAAACGGAACGTAGTAAACAAACATCGCACCTAACGTCATCTATTCACTTTTGACTGTATCACTTGGAAGTTGGAATGTCGTTGAACGCTTGACGACTGTGTTACTTCACGCTTGCGCGTACCGTACGGTAGAAATTGAAAAATGACGACTTTTGAATGAATTGATACCCTTAGCGGCATCTAGCGATGTAGAACGATAGTAACAAACGGAGTACGGTGCGTAGTATGAAGAATATCGGTCTCGGGTGTATATGGTCTTTGACATATATTAAAAAAATGCTAGTGTAGGTACCTATCAACAGCCAAGGCATATCATGTACCATACATTACTTCATGATTTTCTCATCATATTTGACTGGTTCGATTCCCAACCAATGGAAATGAATAAAAAAAAATACGGCTGTAGTATTGGTTGTTTTCAAAAATAAAAGTAAGTCTATTTTGCGTAGCATTGACAATTTTCATTATTTACGGTGGTTGCAGTTCAGGGGTGTTCTTCTTTATTTTCACCCTTTTATACAAAAAAAACTTATTTCCACTATGTAGATCCAAACAATTTTTTTTTAAATATATGTAACAGAACATAAAATTGCGTATTTTATATCAAAATATGGAAGGTGTCGCTGACTTCCAAATTTAAAAAAAAAAATATGTAAAAACTTACACAGTCAAAATTATGTGCTTCAAAACCACCTAGGGCATTCATTTTTTTTGTGTAGATGTATCTTAAATATATGTATAAAATATCCAAAAACCAAGTGAATTGGTAAAGTAGTATAGCAAAAAAAAAATTAAAAAGAATTATTATTTTTTTTTTTAATTTTTCACTAACCGTAAGTATTTAAGGGATAATATTCAGCATAAATGTATCTTTTAATAAAACGAATAATCGTGCATAACAATATTCCATAATCAGCCAGGGGCGATTTTACTATAGCATTCCGGCCAGACCCTTTTTACTCCCTTGAGTGTCGAAACATACAGTTTTTGCGGGATAAACGGCCGTATCTTTTTTTTACTTTACCTTAGATGTCAGATTTTTTTCACAGCTTCAAGGGGACTATAGACCTGATTCGGGTTTGGGTGTAAACTGAGAGGTTCCTATCTGGATCGCCTAAGAGCGAGCGAGACAGGTATAAAACGGGAATCGCATTCTGACAACTCACGCACTGTATATGGTTTTAATTTCAACTCGATACCTCCACGCATCCCCGAGATACATGGTCTTGACAGACAGACAGACAGACAGACAGACAGACAGACAGATACACGGACGGACGGACGGACGGCCTAAAAAGTAATCCTATAAGGGTTCCGCTTCTTTGTTATGAAGTACAGAACCCTAGATACGCTATAAGAATATATTTATCAAACATAGGCCCAGAGATAGTGGTTACATTGTGATTTTAATGTTTTCTATGCGTACAAATGTGTGATTTTTTAGACCCTAACTTAATAATTAAATTATAAATAGGCATGCCAGTAATCTTTCTTTAAAATAAAACTGTGTATTAAACAACGAAATTTATTTACAACTAGATCTTTTCCTTAAAGATAAATTTCACTAATTTGTGCATCAGTTCGGCTACATTAGTATTGATTTATCGCGATTAAGAGTATGTGTGGGAGTAGCACATTTTTATGAAGATTTAGTTGTTGCGTTTCAAGGCGGGCTGTAGGTGTCACGTTATTTATATACGAGCTGTTCGAGTTATCCCTTTACGCTCTTGTGGAGTGCGTACAGCACCAGACTACCCGTGATGATTGCACTACCCCTGAAACAAAAGAACAACGTCAATATAAAATCAAAAAAAAAATAACATTAAAAATATATATAACACCCCAGGCCAAAAATATGGAAACAAGCTTATATTACAATAAATTTCAAAATTACGCAATAAAAATGATTATAAATATTTTAAAAGACAATAACGCAAATTCTGCTAATGAAAATTGCCAGTGAAACATTTTGTGGAAAGGCAATAATAAAAGACGACATGCACTTTGTCCCGGAGTAAGGCAAGTATACGAGGGGCGTTCAATAAAAAGTGAGAATGAGTATGTTATAAACAACTTATATTAAATGTCATTTTATTTTTCGACATAGTCACCTTTTAGCATAATACACTTAGTATATCTTTTTTCTAAGCTTAAAATTTCATTTTTAAAAAAGGTCTCATCTTGAGTACTTAAAAAATCTTGTACTGCAGCGACTACCGCGTCGTCGTCTTCAAATTTCTGGCCTCTCAGGTATTCTTTCAATCTCGGAAATAGGTAGAAATCACTGGGGGCGAGATCCGGTGAATACGGAGGATGCTTAAGGATATCGAACCCAGAATTACGAATTGCAGCCATTGCAACGGCGGACTTGTGTGCCGGGGCATTGCCCTGGTGGAACAGCACAACTTTCGAGAGTTTACCTCGCCGTTTTTCGCGGATCTCTTTGCGCAATGTTGCTATTTGTTTAGCATATAAAGTGCCCGTAATAGTGGCTCCATGCTCGAGATACTCAATCATTACTACCCGTTTATCATCCCAAAAAACAGAGCCCATGCAGCACCGGCAGATGGGCCCACCTTGAATTTCTTCGGAGTTGGAGATGATGGCCTTTTCCATGTCATAGACTGCAGTTTCGTTTCAGGGTCGTAATGGCGGAGCCATGTCTTGTCCATTGTTATAAATCGCGCCAGAAAAAGTTTCCGGTCTTGCTTTATCAGGACCAAAGCTTCTTGTCAAATCTCGACTCTAGTTTGTTTTTGCGTGTCAGTAAGCATTCTTGGTACCCAACGCGCAGATATCTTTTTCATACCCAAGCGTTCATGTAAAATATTATGCACGCTCCCCGTTGAAATCTTTACATTTTCAGCAATAAAACGAACCGTGACACGACGATCCGCCAAAACTAAGTTTTCGACTTTTTTCACAATTTCTTCAGTTACTGCTGTAGTAGGGCGTCCGGAGCGGGGTTCGTCCATGGTCGACGTTCTTCCACGTCTAAATTCGGCGCACCAACGTGCGACTGTCGAATACGGACCCCATTAGACCCTAAAGTGTCCCGCAGATCTAAATTGACTTGGTCCGCAGATTTTTTTTCAAACACAAGTATTTGATAACGGCGCGAAGTTCAATTTTCTCCATTTTCGCTCACGTACTCCATAGCGTTGCAAAGAAATGGCCGTTTTTTTTTAAACAAGAAGCTGTTGGATTTTTTTTTCATGAGCAATACGCTAGTTAGATTAACTTTACCGGCCAGTATTTAATTTCCTAATATTGAAAGAGTTTGCATCTCATTCTCACTTTTTATTGAACGCCCCTCGTATATATATTTTTACAATATGCAGATGTTTTAATAGTGGACGTTCTATTTTTTTTTCTTTTGGGGGTGTCTTAATGGTTACTAACATTTACACAATGAATTAAATTAAAGGAATAAACTTTGTTTCCATACTTTTGGCCTGGGGTGTATACTCAGTAACACAGATCAGTATACAAACAGTGTTGGTACTATGGTATATGGGTGTATAGTTAACTGTGTCTTCATTTGTAACTCTTTTTAAGTATTTGATGCTTGTGCTAAGAGGCGCCGCTTTTCCACGTGGTAAGTTGTTTGTGATATTGAACAATTTGTCACATTATAATTTAAATGTTACTAAATTTAAATTGAAACAGGGCAGGAATAAGAGAATTGAATATCATACACATAAAGAAAATTGATGCATAATTATTTGGTATTTAGAAATGTCAATATTTACGTTTACTTTTAGTTTTCACATATTCATAAGTATGAAGTACCTGTATGAGTATGTTTTATAGTATTAATATATAGGCACTATAATTTTAAAATATATTCGTCGATATACATAAATTATAGTTCGGTAATATCCAATGTTCGGATTGGGTGTGCAATTTGGGATGAATGACCTTAAATGTTATACTTAATATGGATATGCCCCGGTGATTCCCGGAAAACCCCTTAGCACTGTGTTTTTGGGCAACAGATCGTAGACTTTACAAGGCTTTTGTAAAGTATATCTTTATTGTAGTTGGTCACAGTTGGTTGGATATAAGTACAAGAATAGAAAAACAATATTATTGACGCGCGTATGATATTATTAGTACCTATCTACTTCTTTTTATAACTGAGTAATATTATGAAACGAAAAAAATATTTTATTTTAGCTTTGCGATTAAGTCATATCCATATTAATTACGTTATGAAGTCCCGGGAGTTTGCATATCCTAATCCGAACACTGGTAATATCTAGTCAATTTTTTTGGCCTTTTCGATTATTTCCAATAAGGGTGGTACGCGTAGCAATAACCACTTCATGACTCTTTCAATTAGTCTACAAAACCGAAGCCCTGGTGCATTGATAAATATATATTCGACGCATATTTACTGTATAATTTTTAAAAATATATTCAAACATGCGATCATATGAAATCAACATCATCATCATATCAGTCGATAGACGTCCACTGTTGGACAAAGGTCCCCAAAGTTCTCCACAACGATCGGTCCTGCACTGTCCATATGAAATCATTAGAACATAACAATAACATTAACATTAGAATATAATATGGTCTAGCTGTCAACTTCCTGTCAGCATGTTGTGGCGTGTCCAAGATGTGATGTGAAATCTGAGACACAAGTGGTTTTTCTTGACAAACCAATTAGTTTTTAACACTTTTCGCATTTTGTGTCGCAAATTAGTCACTGAAAACAAATATCACGAAAAAATAACACAGCTAAAGCGGAAGTGTTGTTTGTTGCATTATTTTTACCCAGCAACGAATCTGCTTTGAAGTGGTAAGTCTTCTGGGTCCATTACCTCTTATGAATGTTATTATGGTTTAAAATTTACATAAGGCAAAAATGCAACACGGTAAAAATAACAATATTATCCCTACGATTGAAAAAAAAAACTGCATTCAAATTGGTCCATTTTTTTGGTACGATCAGCATCAAAAGTAGCTGACATTTTTATGATTAGGTACTACACACATGTCATATTGCATACTAAAATTGTCAGGTACGTTCATGACTGGTACGTTACTTACCATACTGCGACCCGCGCTTGTTTGGAATGTCTGTACACGTTGTACAAGGATATCTTGTACTCCCTGCTGTCTTTGAACTGCCGGAGGATTTTGTCAGCCCTGAAAAATAAAATAGTTCTACAGAAGTGAAAAACTACGTATTTTAGTTATTTTTCCCGACGCGTTTGGCGCAGTGGTAGTACGTTTCCCTTATTTATAGATGAACGTTTCCTCAAACTTTCATTTCATAGAAATTTAGTTTTTTTTTCTGAAACCGTATGTTATATTATAACACAAGCCTAACCTCACCTTTTTTTTTTATTTTATTTTTTTATGTCATAGGGGGCAAACGAGCAAACGTATCGCCTGATGGAAAGCGATAACCGTCGCCCATAAACACCTGCAACACCAGAGGAGTCACAAGTGCTTGCCTACCCGGAGGACGAAGATAGAATGCCTCTATGCTAGTAATTTCACCGGCTATCTTACAACCCACACCGGAACACAACAATGCGAACATTGCTGTTTGGCGGTGGGTTAGTAGGCAAGACGGTAGTAACAATCCGGACGGACCCTGCACGAGGCCCTACTACTCCACCTATTATTTTATTCATATATTTTATTCAAATGTCAAGTACATACGCTAGGTGCATCTTCCCGCAAAACTGTTTTCAGGGTTTGAAAGGTTGATATATTCAAGATTTCTGAAAAATGTATGAATTCCGGGGAATAAATTGTCTATGAAATGAAGCATTCGGTGCAGTGTTTTTCTATAAAAGAAAAGGATCCCGGTACTGAGTCGGCGGTCCTGGGTTCAAATCCCGGCTAGTGTGTGATGAACTCGAATAGCAGCCCGCTAATTACCCCTTTCCATAGATTTTTTTTAAAGATGATATTAACATATATTTTTACTTTTGCAATATATATGTTTTCTTATATGTTATTCTTAATCAGTATTGTAGCTTAGGAAAAATTTAAAATTTTATTTTAATCATAAAATCTTGTAAAACTGTCAATTGACTGCGTTAGCACATAGATAACACTGTGAGGA
The DNA here is from genome assembly GCA_905147355.2 of Apotomis turbidana. Taxonomy (NCBI): domain Eukaryota; kingdom Metazoa; phylum Arthropoda; class Insecta; order Lepidoptera; family Tortricidae; genus Apotomis; species Apotomis turbidana. Next base: position 7,515,413 of record LR990288.1, read on the forward strand.
AGAGTGGTGTCTCTTACTTACCACAGGTTTATAAAAATCTTAAAAAGAGCCACCGGCCTACTGAAATATTGTTTATCGAGTTATAAGGAAATAAAGATTTTTATTATTTAATCTTATTTATTTTTTTATATGTAAGCGCAGCATATCAGGGAATGCGCTGTTCCTGTTTAGGTGAATGGTTTTACAGTTGAAATTAAACGGGCTTCTAAACTGGCCATGTTTTGCTGCAATTTGTGGCCGGCCATTTGCATCCTGCTCTAGCGTAGGGTGTCAGAGAAGGACGGCCTCAAATTGCAGTATAATATGGCCCGTTTAGCCCCATTATTAACTCACGTGTACTTCGACGCGACGGCCAGAAGCGCCGACTTGCTGTCATGGGGTTTGACGTCGATGGAGCCAAGTCCTGCCATCAGGGACGCCAGCTAACGAACAATCAACGGATGTGTGAAAAGAAGTGTCTTCAAATTTGAGACCGATGGGTTGCTGGGTCCGAAAACTGCGATGTTCGACAGTCATCTTTTCTAGTCGGTCAATGAAAGACGTAGTAAGAGGTAATGCTAAATTAAAGATTGACTTAATATACAGTACTTTTATACCCACACAGAGCCAATGTGCATGTACATTACTCACACAAACATGGGTCACCCGCGCTCGTGAGATAAAAGTACTATAATAAAGTTTCATATGAATGAACTCGTAGATCATTTACCACTATCATTACTACGTTACGTGCACGTGCACTACAATTATGTCACCATAACTTTTTGACTCAAAGTTTGGGACTACCTGCGATAATAAAAGTTGTAGAAATTTAAATAATCTATCCGATGATATATCGCTTGTCATTATTGGTTATATAGGCTAATTTGCACATCCAAATTTGACGGTAGGAACCATACCCAGGAATTTTTGGTGTACGAATGATTCAACACTAGGCCGACAGTATTAGGCGTAAAACTTCGTGCACCGAAAACCCCGAGATATGATAAAGACGATGTTGACGAATCCGTGTGATACTATACAGCACGACCACGCATGATTTTATTATTTCTTTTGCGGTACATATTCACGAAAAAAAGGGTACTTATGTACTTATCATATTAAAAAATGTACTCGCACAGTTTCGGCATTGTGACTTAGAGGTCGTGGTCGTGCTGGGTAGATGCTTTCTGGCACGACCACGCTATATTTATGGTTGATATAGTGGTCAAATGAATACGAAACAAATGTACTCAAAATGTACTATTTTGTACCTACTTTAAAAAAAATTGTACCTCTCAAATAGTACATTTTGAGTACATTTGTTTCGTATTCATTTGACCACTATATCAACCATAAATATAGCGTGGTCGTGCCAGAAAGCATCTACCCAGCACGACTACGACCTCTAAGTCACAATGCCGAAACTGTGCGAGTACATTTTTTTATATGATAAGTACATAAAAGTACTCTTTTTTTCGTAAATATGTACCGCAAAAGAAATAATAAATCGTCCGTGGTCGTGCTGTATAGTATCACACACGAATCCGACCATTTAAGAAATCTTCGGATAGCATTGTGCGTGTGACAGCTGTCAACTCAGCATATTTTATAACTTAAAATCGGATTTAGGTTAAAAATGTAATAATACTATATGAAAACTACCATAACATGTGCACAAATAAGCGTATCAAGTCTAAACTATTTCAATGGCTTTTCTTTAGGTTGGGAATTGTGCTCTCTCAATACCTTCTGAAGGAATCACCTTAGCGACCGAACGTTCTTCTGTTTCAACGAAGCATTAGTAGGTAAGTAAGTCGCCAACGGGACAATTAGTGTCTCCTGGCATGAAACTAGAGAATCCACGTATTGTGTCGAGTGACAGGAATGCCCTGTGAATTTATTGTTGGCTGAGCAGGGGAATGCCGGAGTCTCGTCGGATCTCTCACTCTGTTGGTATGTCTGTCAAATTTATCCTAGCCTGTCCATGACTTCAGTGCATGCAACGAACAATGGAATGTCAATAGGGATGAAGTTACAAACGCTGCATAGAATAAACAGGTTACTAGATGTGGCTCTCGTCGTAAATGTAAGTTCCGTATATACAAATACAAAATTCATTTATTTACCAAAAAGTATATCACACACAACTATGACTCACTCTATCCAAGCTTACACAACATAATCTTACCACAACAACACGGTTTTGTAAAGAAAAGGTCAACAATAACAAATCTTATTTTGTATACCTCCTATTTATTTCGAAGCATGGACTTAAATCGACAAGTGGATAGTATTTATACGGACTTTTGCAAAGCTTTTGATAGAGTGGATCACAAAATTCTTCTGGACAAAATATATTATAACGGAATCCGAGGAAACTTGTGGCGATGGTTCCGGTCATACATTATTAACCGCACTCAAAAAGTCGTGGTGAATGGATATGAGTCTAGATGCGTACACGTAACATCAGGTGTGCCTCAGGGCTCTATACTGGGTCCTTTATTATTCATCCTATTCATAAATGACATTGATAGTTGTTTTAAATTTAGTAATTTTCTACTTTACGCTGATGATCTTAAAGTTTACCATACTATTGAAAATAATGAGGACCGCATCAAATTTCAAGAGGACTTGGATAGGCTCAGCGACTATTGCAGCCGAAATAAACTGAGTTTTAGTCTACCCAAATGTAAATCAATAACATTCACCAAGAAACACAATATCCTTCCCACTGCTTATACTCTTAGCGGAGCCGCTCTTGATAAAGTTACACTAATAAGAGACCTTGGTGTACATCTTGATTCCAAACTTCATCTCGATGCTCATATAAACAACATAATTAGCAAAGCTTACAGTATGTACGGTTTTATCATGCGTCTCAGTGAGGATTTCAAAAAACCGTCCACTTACTTGCATCTATATAAGTCACTAGTCAGGTCACAAGTCGAATATGCCGTGTCCATATGGAATCCCTTGTATGAAAAGTATAACAACTCGATTGAACATGTCCAGAAAAAATTCTTACGTACCATGCAGTTCAGATGTTACCGTTCACGCCTCAGTTACCAACAGCTTCTCAACAAGTACAATTTACTCAATTTGCAGGACAGGCGCGTCCTGCTTGACGCAATGGTCCTCTATAACCTATGCCGCGGCAAGTTTGACTGCCCCAGCCTCAGCGGTGCGCTGTGCTACCGCGTGCCGACGCGGGCGCTGCAGCGCGCGGTGCGCCAGCACCAGCTGTTCGCGACCGCGCGCTGCCGCACCCGCGCAGGCCAACGAGATCCTTTACATAGGCTAGTCAAGTCATATAACACACACTTTAATGAAATTGACATCTTCATGATGTCAGACACTGTTTACAAAAATAACGTTCTAATGAAGTTGCAGCGAGGTTATGTTTGAGCTTGCCGCGGTACTGGAATGAATCATTCTATTTTTACGCCTAGTTTGCTCTGTCTTTAAGTTCTGATATTGTAAGTAGGTAATTGTTATTCCCAGACTGTTATACAATTTCTGTGTACCTATTGTTGCTTGCGCTCTAGTTATATTATTGTAATTCGTGGATAACGTGATTGGTCTCACATGTTTCAAATTCTTTTAAGTATTGTGTTTTTAATCTATGTGTGTTACTGTTTGTTGTCCCAAATAAATTAAAAAAAAAAAAAAAAAAAACTATATCACAGAGTTTATAGTAAGAGTATTTTGCGTAGATTTTATCAGTGGTCCTCACACTAGGTCGAGCTTGTATCGTGAGGGCCAACGTATTTAGGGATATGTAGGCAAAGGACACAGATAATATGCTGCCTGCGCTTCTCACATGTATGTCAGGGCGTCACATTCCTCTGCAGCTTACTACAGGTAGATTACACTCGTTTTTTCCTGATAGATTTTATCTAGGTTATTCACATTTTGTTTAATTAATATATATTGCTTCTGAGAGGAATACCAGTCGTAGAAACACAGTCTGATTTAATTTGAATGGTGGTGCAATAGCAACTGGCATAATAATGCCATTGTAATCTATCTATAGCGTGAGCCGTGACACAAACGAGTGTATCTCAATGATGTACGGCGGCTGGCGACCATCGCTTAGGATATACGAGTATTTATATCTTAACCTTAAATTAACCTTGACAGTGGCATGAAAAATGACTATCCGTACATTTGAGAAATCAAACACCGTCGAGCTGATTAAAAAAACCAGCATAAAAATAAAGTTTTCTGCCCGTGACAGTTGGTGATTATCAATCAGTTTTAACTGAGAATATGCACGTTTGAGTGCGTGTTTCGTCGGTGTGTGTGACCGCCTATTGGCCGGGATCCAAGCACTTTACCTGACTAGTATGTCACGAACAGTGTTTCTGTGTTCCCATCGTGTACAAAGAACAGGTGGGTTCGTGACTATTTATGCTTGGGCTAAACTGCACTGGAAATTCTGGTCTTCTATTTAGAGTTTTGGAGCTTGTAGACTCTGACGTAGAGAAGTCATAGTTATTAGGGGGAGCTTTACCTCTAATAACAGGTGACAGCTGGAGCAATTAGAGCCTCAAAATGGTGTGTTAGCAGCGAAAATACAGCGCCGAATTTCTCAATTATCACAGAAAATACATGTATAGCTTGTTAAAGTATAATAAAAGGTAGTTTTATTATAATTGATTTCGAATTGAAATTAATTATTATCTACCAGTCTGCAAAATAGACTGAGAATACAAGTTCAGGGTCCAAGGTTTCTAGCATTTTTTTTTAAATTATTAGTAGTTTAATTAATCGCTAAAAACGTGAACGAAGGGAACGGTGAGAAGAAGAAGAAAAGGATATAGTATGGTTTTATTTGTCCGCTCGTTAGATACTCATACATATTATAGGTATATGAAGTGCGTTCGCAGCTAACACATCGCCTTATGCGTGATCTGTAGTGACGTCTAATTTTGGCCGCCAGCGAGACAACGCGGATGGGCTACGTACAGGACAGAAATAGCCGCATGTTTAGCTCGTTATGCAACTTACGGGCGACGCCAGATTTCTGCAAATATGACATTGTTATTGCGTTGCTAATACGGGATTTGGTGACAGATTCGATGGGCTATTTTCCGAACATCACCAAGACTATGAAAGTAAGACTAGTCAGATCCCGTAGTATTTCCCTTATTTTTAGGGTTCCCAAAGGGTAAAAACGGGACCCTATTACTGAGACTTCGCTGTCCGTTCGTCCGTCCGTCCGTCCGTCCGTCTGTCACCAGGCTGTATCTCAAGAACAGTGATAGCTAGACAGTTGAAATTTTCACAGATGATGTATTTCTATTGCCGCTATAGCAACAAATACTAAAAATAAAATAAAATTTATATTTAAGGGGGGCTCCCATACAACAAACTTGTTATAGATTATGGTACGGAACCCTTCATGCGCGAGTCGGACTCGCACTTGCCCAATTTTTTATGCCGGTGAGACTTGGACTCTAAGAGAGATCGAGAAACGTAGGATAGATGCGCTTGAAATGTGGTGCTGGAGAAGAATGCTTGGCATATCATGGACAGAATTTCGCACCAAGAACTGAACATGGAACAGCGCCTGTCCTCCACAGTTAAGTCTCGAATCCTCCACATCGGACACGTGTCAAGACGTGGAGCTTTGTCCATTGCACGCCTGTTGGTTTAGGGCAAAGTAGACGGTACTAGACCACAGGGTAGCCCATGAGGTGGACTGACCAAACCGGCCACAAAGTGACCCCTGCACTTGAGCACCTGTGAGCGAGGAATGGCGCCGTGTGGTTACGTTTGCCACACAAGGGATGACAGCCATGACCACTCTACCAAGAGTGTAAAACGACAAAGAAGAGCGTTGCTATTTTAATCTAAAATTTGTAATCTATGAAACATATAATGTCTCATTTTTTTTATGTGGATAAACAGCACAATTTATATTTAAACCATTGATACCAAGTTCAAACTAAAAGAAAAATGGAAAAATAAGTTACCTGGTGGAACCTGGTGATGGTGGTGGTTAAAGTATTCACATAGAGGTCGCTAAGGTGTAAAACCTTTTAAATAAACAATGCAAAGATCGACACACAAAGCATAAGGAAAAATTCGATAGGTTGCTTGGGAGTTAGAGTAGCGAAGTGGTTATCGCGCTGGATCGGCAATCCAGAGGGTAAGATTCCCGGTCTCTTCCTCCAGGTAACTAATTTTTTTTTTCTTTGAGCTTTGATCTTTGTATTAATGGTCTAAAATTAGTAGGAAAATTTCAAGTGTATTCCTGTATTGCTTGTTTGGCGCAGTATGCAATTTACGGTCGATGCCAGAATATAATAATTTGTTATTGTCAAGCCATTACGGGATTTGGTGACAGATAAAGTGATACTTTCTGAAACATCTAACAGAGAAGTGACAGGTCGGACAACATTTCTGACCATCTGGAAACATTTCAGTATGAAATTTATAGTGTAAATGGAAAGTATTTTCTTAAATTGCTTATTTAGCTCGTCAATCAATTTACCGGCGTTGCTAATTTCTGCACATATATCGTCGGGGATAGTGCAATACCGCGTAAATAACAGCTGTCGATAAAGTTGTCATTTCAATAAAATACAATGCATTTGTTTGAATATTGATTCGCATCTACACTTGTTACTTACGCGGTATTGCATTATCCCCGACGATATGACATTGTTCTTGCCTAGATATCGATCCGATAAACGCCGTCTCTTTACTTTTTCAATATGAAATTTGTAGGAAAACACTTCCACAAAATTCAATACAAAATAAATGTCAGTATAAAATGTATAGTTTAGATGAATGATGTTGTGTATTAGGCCTGCTGGAGCTGGCATGTTCATAAAAATGATCAAAGCTAATAGATAAATAAAAAAAAATATTTATAGGAATAAATTCCGTGGTTAGCTTGTAATGCAATATACATCAGAATCTGCATTACTGTAACGCCAGACTGAGCGTGTGACCGTTGTTTTTGACATCGGTTACATGCTCATTATGGCGTCAGTTCAGTCCATTATCCTGGACTGTCAGTTTACTGTCATTCACTCATTTTTATCAGGCCCGATCGTTAATTTATTGTCAATAATTTATTTTATCAGTCCCGACCGTCAGTTTACCGCAATTCATTCATTTTCATCAGTCCCAACCGTCAGATTACTATCATTCATTCAATTCAATCAGTCCCGACCGTCAAGCCCGTCTTAGCCCGAACCGCTGTCTTAGGCCTCGGAGTCCTGGGCATGTGCCCGGGTCGGACGACCAAAAAGCTTTGTTTACCTTTTCGACGTCAATGACCCGCTCCTTTAGGGATCTCACGTGGAGCAAGTCGGGCCGCTGGCGTGGTGGGTCGTCGCCGGCCAGGTTCTAAAATGAAAAGAACATAATCGATACAATGCAATCATTATTATCATATGGCTTTATTTCAGTCGAAGTATGTATAAGTAAATATAAAAAAAAAACAAATCCCTAGGTTTAATAGCCATTCTCTGGCATCCTATACTTTTTACCAGACTACGGTAAATAAAGAAAGAGGGTTACGCGGGCGAAGTTACGGGCACTTTATAGTCTATAATAATGTTTTCTCAAACATCCAAGGAAATGTCGTTCTTATGATCGTGGTAATAGACCGCGAAATACGTCTTTGTATAGCAATTGTTGAAGATTCGTTCTAATTTCAAATTAGAACGATATAAAGGAATTTCATACAACATTATTGGCCGTAGCCAACAAAGAGATTGTCTTTTGTTTCAGTGGGGTTTATTTCTTTTATTGATAATCTATGGCATACTGCCAATAAAAAAAAACTTAGTTTGTGCATGTATATTTACGTTTTATTTCTTATATTTAACTAGATTATTAAATTAGATTAAATCAGATATTCAATAAAATAAACAAGGAATCACGTTTATTGTTAAAAAATATAACAATATCTAATTAATAAGGTGTTGTCATTTTTTAATAAATAGAATCATCTTAACATTTGGTGGCAAAAACATTGACCCGAACAGCTTAAAAAAATGAATTTGTTTTTTTTTATTAAGTTTGAAATAAATTTGTTTTTATATGAATATATAAGTTGAACATTTGTATTATTTCCTTGGATTTATTTGAGAAAAGCACTATACAAGCCTCGGCGCGAACAGGGATTGTCGGCCTCGTATCTCTAGATGGATCTATTACGACTCGGCCAATAATCCCCTATTTCGCGGCCTCTGCAGTAATGTACTATTATAATAGTTAAATTTCCAAGTAAGTAATGAAACTATTTGTTTATTAGTGATTGTACAATGTTTAATCGTTCTCGTCCAGCTTGTGAAACGCTCGAATATTATAAAATGATATTATTCATATCCGGTACTGGGCTTCCGTGGGCCCCACCGTACGTGCCGCTGTTCTCACACGCCGCCCCGTGGCCCAGGCGAATGGAGCAGTAAGGCTGACCTACCATGTACAGTACAGCGCCTCGTATGACGTTGACCTTCCCGCAGTGCGGCGACCACTTCCATGGGTCCCACCGCGCGGTACGTGGTACGTGCCGCTGTTCTCACACGCCGCCCCGTGGCCCAGGCGAATGGAGCAGTAACCTGCAGGAGTAAGGCTGACCTACCATGTACAGTACAGCGCCGCGTATGATGTTGACCTTCCCGCAGTGAGGCGACCACTTCCATGGGTCCCACCGCGCGGTACGTGGTACGTGCCGCTGTTCTCACACGCCGCCCCGTGGCCCAGGCGAATGGAGCAGTAAGGCTGACCTACCATGTACAGTACAGCGCCTCGTATGACGTTGACCTTCCCGCAGTGCGGCGACCACTTCCATGGGTCCCACCGCGCGGTACGTGGTACGTGCCGCTGTTCTCACACGCCGCCCCGTGGCCCAGGCGAATGGAGCAGTAACCTGCAGGAGTAAGGCTGACCTACCATGTACAGTACAGCGCCGCGTATGATGTTGACCTTCCCGCAGTGCGGCGACAGCGCGGCGACCACTTCCGTGGGCCCCACCGCGCGGTACGTGCCGCTGTTCTCACACGCCGCCCAGTGGCCCAGGCGAATGGAGCAGTAACCTGCAGGAGTAAGGCTGACCTACCATGTACAGTACAGCGCCGCGTATGATGTTGACCTTCCCGCAGTGCGGCGACAGCGCGGCGACCACTTCCGTGGGCCCCACCGCGCGGTACGTGCCGCTGTTCTCACACGCCGCCCAGTGGCCCAGGCGAATGAAGCAGTAACCTGAACGGGAAACAACCCATGGAATTAATACCCAAATAACATTTCCGACCTCTATGTGAATAAGTTTATAAGTAAGTATAAGTAAGTAATAAGTTTATATTCACATCTTACCGCACTACTTTACAGCAGTGAACGAGCAAGCTAGAGAGGGCGTTGTTATTTATTAAAATTTAAACCGAGAAACGCTCCTCCACCATGTAGCTATAACAACTATGAACAACTCATAGCAGAATTAATAACGAGGAGATAACTAGTCTCCATATCGTTATTAATAACGGGCGTCCATCAATTACGTGCAGCGCTTTCAAAAGCTTAGCCATTTAGTAGTCGTGAAGCAAAAATCCAATATAAAATCCAAGACAACGTAATTTCACCTCACGCAATGAATGGACGCCCCCTAATATTGTTTATACAGGTTTGTGGAAGTGTTTACCTGAACAATACGAGTCCCACCCCGCTTCGTGGTAAGACTGCTGCACATCAAAAGGGGTGCTCAGCTTTATCAGGTTCACCCCGTTTTGTAACTTCCTGCATTTCGCCTCGGAGAAGAATTCATATAGACTAAAAAATAAAACGAACAATGTAAGTGTCATCACACTAATATAAAGGCGAAAGTTTGTGTATGTGTTTGTTACTTCTTTATGCTTAAACGGCTGGACCAGTTGTGGTACAATTTCGTATGGAGTTAGCTGACACCCTGGATTAACACAGAGCCTACTTTGTATCCCGAAACTATGTTATGTTCCTGTGGGGTGAGCGAGTAACACCGCTGGATCCAGCTAGTTAATTATAAAATCAACATACCACAAAACTTAGGACTGAAATTCAATTCAAGTTACGTATTTGGGTCAATCAACTATTTTCTGCCACTCGTTGCCATGGTGATGTCCCCTGGGCCACTTTTTATAACTACGATATTCCGTGGTTATAGGTATTTAGCAAAAGCTTTGTAATTTAAGCAGTTATAAGCCCATTCTTATATAGACCATCTCCTGACAATACCAGTAATATAAATTATCAACACTTTTCTCAGAAGTTTAATCACTATTCTCCCCTGGGTCACGGGACAGAATAACAGCAAGAAAAAGATGATCCACCCATTTACAGATATATGAGTAGTTTCGAAAAGATACACCTAGCTCGCACGGTATTGAAAGGAAAGTGACAGGTAGCATTTGTCGCGCGACAAAGAGTTGCGTGTCACAGTTATGCTAGATGGCCTGAGTTGTAAATGGTCAAATAAATAAACTCAAGGTGGGCACCGCAAGTGAGATCGCCTTAGACGAAGAAGGCGGGACAATCTAGACACGTTTCTCAATAGACCGGAAAAGGCATATAAAGAAAGTAAGAAAGAAATACATTTATTCATGACGTGACCATAATACATAATTACATAAAGAGAAGTGTGACAGAAGTGATAAAAATAATAATAACGATAATAATAATATAAAACACAATATAATTAAAGCTCAGCAATATAATTAAATATGATTGGGAGCCCTGAAAATCTAGGGAAGACCGCTTTGCTAAGTAGCGGGACATTTATATAGAGTAACCAAAAAATATATACTCACTCTTGTAACGCATTTGATTTCCATACTTCATGATACGACAATTTTTTCGCCATAACATAGGATATGTATTTCGTATCAAATATATTCGGAAAGATCTTATGAATATTCTTTTTGTATGTCGAATATTTCTTCGGCAAAGGACCTATGAATTGATTGTGCAGAAGAACAGTGTCTATGAATATGTTGTGCCCAACAATGGGTTTTTGGTATTCTTCTAGAAGGGCGATGATTTGCGAGAAACCCAGTAGATGGCTCATGAGGTTTTCTTCTAGAATGGCCCTCGGAGCGTTGGTGGCGCCTTCTACGTATTTATCTTTGTATATTAAAACCTGCAACAATGTTAATGTATTTGTTATTATATGTACACAAAATAAGAACGTACAATCACCTTAAATGATATGAATATGAAACATCGAGGTAACTAAATAAACACTTTTTTGAACACGATTAAGTCCTGTTTTGTTATTAATGTTATTATAATGAACAATGTCAGTTATTTAATTATAAAATCTGGATACCTTAAAACTTCAGATTGAAATTAGAGTTAGAATCGTGTATATTACAGAAATATAGCAATGAATACATGCGAGGTAGCCTAGAAATCCTTAAATTAATGAATGATAATAAAATAATGTGTTCTTTAAGTAAAATGTGCTACATTAAAAATTCATCCAGGGCCGATCAATATTTTTCTACACTGTATAGTAACAAATGGACGTAAGGCAGGGAGGTAATCAAGTATGCAACCAAGCAAGTGGACTAGCGAGTGGGCCATCTGATAGAGGATTAATAAATAAGATGGAATGTTTCTCCAAACTTCCTTTCTCTGTTCTATTACACCCACTCCAAAGCAATACAGTGAGAAAATGAATATCTCATATATAAGCGTTTTAGCACAGTATATATATGGGCTAAAGCAGTATGGAAACTAAGGCCTTTTTTGAAGATAAATACCTACGCGCTAGGGTTGTCACCCGCTGCCGGCGGCACCCTAAGTTAGATTTTTTAAAATGTTTTTAGATTTGTTTATTACTGTATTGTATTCTACTTTTTATATAAATTTACTGTAAAAAACCTAGCCTAAGATGAAAGATAAATAAAGGAGATAGTAATCGAATGAATTTACTAGTTTAAAACAGGCAGTTATAATGGGAAGTTTTTGTACGGAACCCTCATTGCGCGAGTGTCACTTGCACTTGACTTTTTTTTTATGTGGATACACACCACAATGTTCATATTATTATATTGTTATCAATTTCTATATTAGTATCAATGGTTTAAATGTCCTCCTTTACAATATTAATACTTATTCACGCAGTATTCGACGTGTTTACACACGTAGTCCACGGACAGTCGAGGGGTTAGGAGGAGAGCGGGCGGCACATGCGGCGGCGCCGGCACGCATCGCCATCGCGTCCGTCGGTCGCGACTCCCGAACATTCGATAATACAACGTTCGCGCGCACTACTCGTACGAATCGCTCGCGTGTCTAGCTTTTCTCATAGTCTGCCTGTATCTTGTGTTATTCTTATTTGCCCATAAAACTGTGCTGTGACTTTTATAAGAATTATAGTGTTTGCCACCATCACCAACCGTTGTTTTCCTGGACGCTACCCCACGATCTAACCTAAATACAATATATATTTTATACTTGTAAATTTACACCAAATATCACGTAAACAACCAAACGATTTATTTAAAAGGAAATGCATTTTATTTATTAACTAGCAAACCGTTAGGCTCCGCTCAGGTGCAATGCTAATAAATTATGCATGTAGGTAGGTTATACTTATAAACCTTTATCTTGAATCAATCTATCTATTTAAAAAAACGCATCAAATCCGTTGCGTAGTTTTAAAGATCTAAGCATATATAGGAACAGACAGACAGGAAGCGACTTTGTTTTATACTATGTAGTGATAATAAAGCATTCTTACCTTTCAATATCAGCAGGAAGTTTAAAAAAAGAAAGCTCCGGTTTTAAAGAAGCAGAATTCAAGCAGCCGTATACAAAGCAATACACTCGTGGCATCTTTAAAAAATCGCGGACAGCGCACGCACGCGCGATAAACACAAACAATGACCGGTCGTCTCGATGCGCCACGCGCGACTGACAGCACCGTGAAGTCCGATGAGACGCCTCGTAAACGCTTGCGTCTGTGTGTGTGCGCTGTTTCGACCGTTTGTTCGTAGTTTCCATACTGCTTTAGCTCATATATATTCTGTGGTTTTAGAGTGATTGACCGTTTAACCGCCATATTCTGTTTGCTATCAAGGGCCTGACACGCTTTGATAGAGAAATATAGCCTAATTGCGATAAGCGGAAATACAAAGAAGTACATATTATGTTTTGTCCTTACCGCCGACCGAGCATTTTTTCATTCATTTTTTCGCAGAGGCACACTTCAAGTAAACAAAAGGTGATGTTTTCAAGAGTGCCCAACAAATAAAAGGTTTTGTGAATTAATACCACATAATTAACAAAGTAATCGATCTGTAGTGTTTGTGTGCAGCCTAAAAAATGGCGGTGTGTTCAGTGGTTGGCTGCAAAAGCAACAATTAACGAAAGGAAGCGGATGTTACATGTCATGCGTAAGTAGAAGCTTTTTTTTATTTGATCACCTATTGCTTAATCAAATCTCACGTTACAAGAATCATGTTACAATTTTAAATTATTAGTTATATCATGAAAAAACTTGATGAAATAGGAAAATTCTGTAAATTATTTTCAAAATAACCTCAGACACATTTTGATATTGCAAATCGGTCAAATTGCGTAGCATAAATCTACGATAGAAGCCAGCGTAATATTGATGTCTAAATAAATCAGTACTTAGGCTGGCAGTATAATTCGATTTCGGGTTGTCTAGAAATAAAAATTTCCCCCATATTTGGGAATCTTAAGCAATCTGATATATTCAGTTTTCCGAGAGAATGAAACGTGTAAAAATTTATAGCAGGAACTGAGAAAAATGTGACTTTTGCATTTTACGCTAACGAAGTCGGCGATAAATAACTAGTATTAGTGATATCCTATCTACTTTATAGCTGTTGTTGTTTACAGTTTTACTAATTGGCTAATTTCTTTGTTCCAGAAAGTCCCAGTCTCCAAAATCGACCCCAAACATGGTGCGTCCATGAACGTGGACTGTCAAGATCGACTAAAAGTATCCTGGGAATAATACCCGTAATATTTGTAAAATCTGTATGGGCTGGAAGATTCACCCAATTTTTTTTAGTACAGTCCAGAACATTCGATAGTGTTCAAGGGCAAATGAAAAATGTTGATTAGGTAGGTATAAACTATTATTGTAAATACATTTGTCATAAATAAGTTATTTAGATACAGTATGTTTTGTAAATAAATTACCTGTTTTAATGTAAAGTTTATTATTTCATTCGAACAACCACATAATCTCATATTATTTTCGCCATTTTCGCTTGTGGTACTAACTATGTAAGTTTAGTTAGCGAGTCAAAATGGTGTGGTGCCTAACTTATTACGGAATTCGAGTACTTCGATCGTTTCTAACGATTTTTTTGGGGTATTTTTTTGCGACCATAGCAACCCCATATCTTCACGTCATTATTATGTCTTTCTTCTACACCCGGTCGCTTGGTGGCAAATCTATGACTACTTATACTATCTATATCTATGTTTTGCTACATAGGCCAATTTATAAATGCAAACATCATTTCAATAATAAATGTAATAACCGGACAAGTGCGAGTCGGACTCGCGAACCGAGGGTTCCGTACAAATACTTATCCCATCTTAACTGGCACTGGCAAGTTTGCACCCGGTATGTACGGCGCCGAACACAAATGGGGTGTAAAGCTAACGCGAACGATCATGTTTGTTGTATGGGAGCCCCCATAAATATATTTATTTTATTCTGCTTTTTTTTGTATTTTTTGTTATAGTGGCAACAGAATTCATTATCTGTGAAAATTTCTACTGTCTACACAGATTATCAGAACTATCCATGAGATACAGCCTGGTGACAGACGGACAGTCAGACAGGCGTTCGGATAACAGCCTATAACCTATGGGGTCTCGAATTTTACCCTTTGGGTACGGAACCCTAAAAAGCAGCGACTTATACAAGATAACGGAAAATAACACCACAATTCGGAGTTCGTCAATATTGGGGACAGATTAATAAGACGGTTACAACGCTCAAATAACCCATTAGGTGAATTAACCATTGAAACAAATAACTTGTCATTGGACTTCTCATGGCATGATAGGACGTTCGAGAGCTATGAAGGCGATATTAACATTAAAATGTAATTCATACTCATAGTTATTTAATTCACAATATAAATTTTATAGTCAGGGATAAAGTTAGAAGAATATACAAAGACCTGATTTGTGTAGGCCCCTCGTATCTTACTTCGCATAGGTCCGCGTTAATATTTATTATCTATACATAGTATTTACAGTCTGCTACGTTTCACTTGTAGTCTAGATCTCCCTCTAGTACGAATTAGGGCACCAGAAGCAACACTTTCGAACATCTTACCATGCTATGAGGAGTCCGATGCCTACAAATAACTGCAACTACAAACTTTTAATTACCTTGTTACTATTACCTAGGCTATCGGTGGTGAGGACCTCCGGGAAGCGCAGCCGGATCTCATTGTGGAGCACATATCGGAGCACTGGATTCTCTATGTCTATGTACATTGTTTCCTCTTCTTTGTTGCTCAGCCATCTGAAATTCAGCCATACAATAATAATTAGTATAAGCATTTTTAGGTGGAATTTTGAGCCTACATGCCTTCAGTAACGGGATAATTTGATATTGAATCATTGATTGATTCATTGGTGATTGTGCTATATCCACATTGAAAATAATGAGACATTGCATGTTTCACAAATCTATAACAAATGTGAACAGGTCTGAAGACATTAAATTATTGTTTATATGATCTCCAGTCAATAAAACATATTAGACTATAATTTATTATTGTTTATATGATCTCAAGACAATAAGACATATTAGACTACAATCTATAAGTGTCTTGAGATCTGTCCACATTTGTTAGAAATTCTAATTTTGGTTCTTAATACTATGTGCCGAGTTGTTCCTGCTGCAAAGGTTGTCGATCGCGATTCAACGCGGTAATGCAGCGAGCATGATGGGCACCTTTGCACCCGGAATGACTCGGGGCGGGTTATTTGACTAAACAGTATTCTATTTATGTATATTGTTTAGTTAAGTGATTATTATTTTGTAATTTGTCATTTTTTTATGATTTTTGAATAAATAAATTTCATTTGCTATATATTATTATAGGGCAAATTGAAGGCAGACATGCACAAGGAAGGGCACCTACTAGATGGTCTGACAAACCATAGATCAAACAAACAATGAAGAAGGCAGCTGGCAGCAGCATGCACCTGGCGATCCACACAGCATATAACTGCACTGAGTGAAAACAGATATGAAGGAGATATATATTTATGTGTCTAAATCAATGGACTCTTATACCTTCACTAATAATAAAGTACTTACTTGGAAACTTCAGAGCAGTGCCCCTGTAGAAGCTTCTCATCTTCCATGTCAAGTGTGCGGGACAGGTTCCTGAACAGCATGTTGTCAGCCAGGTGCTGCCGCACTTGGGCTTCTTCTGCTTTGCTGAGGTAGGGGACACCTTCATATGTGAACTGGAATGTCGAAAGAAAGTATTGAGTGGGTATATATTACAATTATTCCACCATAATTATTCTCATTGCTTGCTTCAATAATAGAATAAAGAAAGATAAAAATTTATATGTTACATAACAAAAACTACAAAAATAATAATATTGTATAACACTTTATACTCTTGTGGTACACATAAAGGTTTAATAGTAACTATTATCTAACTATTAATTATGCTCAGAAATGGTTCCTCCTCAGCATGATGCTAAATCGTAAGCCAGTGCTGATCTTCCAGTGAGACCAATGGATATGCTCATAGTTTGGTTTGTGAGAAATATTGTTAAAATCTTTAAAATATTACAATTATCTGCTACCAAACTACTGTGCCACAGGAACAGTATAATTTTGCCACCTCTGACACTCAACTAATATATGAGTCGGATGTAAATAACTTACGAGTACACAAACTAACATATTTACATTTACCTTATTAAAATTGAAGTTGTGCCTACAAAGAAACCGTAGAGTGGAGGCTTGAAATATGAACGACTGATCGACTTCCCCAAATGCTTGTGGACATAGGTGGAAAGTATATCCCTTAGCAATATATGTGTCATGTTCCCGGTCATACTGGAACATGGTTAGCCCGACTTGTGTCATTATCATTCTACCCACTTCAGTTTTTATTTTGTCATACCGTTCCTCGCTTGTATCAAATAACCTGAAATTAGAATGCCGAATTTGACAACGGTGATGAGGATCTATGTGAATAGAACTTGCTTTTAAGTTTTTACACATTGTTAATTTGGATACTTGAGTAACATTCCGTTCATTGTTTAATTTTTAATTATTCTGGGTTATTTTTACCGATGTTTGAAACATTCTCCTGTCAATAGAGCGGTGAACTCCGCATCGAAACCTATAAAACAGGACTTTTTCAAGTCCTTACTTATGTTATCAAACTGTTCTGCAAAATTCTTCCTAGTTATTTCCATCTTAAATATTGAACTTCATTTACTTAATTGAAACTTGTAACCAAAACGTAAACATGTATTGAACGAAACTTGTTATATATGTAATTATTTTCGTAACAACCGGAGCCGGTTTTACAAATATTGCAAATTAAAAATTTGCAAGATAAGGCAAAGCAACGGCAATAACGGCATGGGATGGGATATGCCAATGTCAATGTCAATATCAGATCAGAAAGACGTTTCTATTTCTACTTTTCACTGTTTGAGTTACTGATAAACCTTGATAAACTATCGAATTCGTTTAGACATACTCTTATCACCGAGCACAGAAACTATTATAACTGAAATAATATATGCCATAATTATAAATAAGAAACATGAGTGAACATATAATAATACTTACTTACAATTTTAAATGTGTATGAAAAAAACAAAAGTACGCCATGAGCGGTTATAAAAAAAACTCAAATAGTTTTGGAATACGTTTCGATGTACGTATTTAATTTGGATGACACTCCGTTTCACGTTTTTTTTATTATATTATTAATGTTTTTTATGATATATTAATGATTTTTATGATATATTAATATTTTTTTTTATATTGATTGTATTGCAGTTACTTTTGGTCATTTCGGTGATTAGAAGCGGGATTTATGTATGTATGTAAACGCTTTATTGTACACAACAACTGGTTATAAATATATTGATAACAAATGAAATATGTACAAAGGCGAACTTATCCCTATTAGGGATCTCTTCCAGTTAACCTTTGAGCAATTGAAGGAATGGGTATACGAAGAAAATAGGCAAACTACTCTGCGTACAACCAAGATATCTATATTATACTTAATAAAACCATAATAAGTACATAAACTAAGTAAGTAATAATACACATATATTTATACTATTTATAAGATATATATTATATATATATATATATATATATATATGTCGGAGATAGAGGTGTGCGCCGATCAAAAAATTGTCGGCGGCGGCGTCCGGCAAAATTTTCACAAAAATTGTCGGCGGCGGCGTAATCGGCGTGAAATCGGCGTGGAGTAAATTTTGCTAGGTTAATTAAAAGTAAAACGAAATATCCTTGTAAATCAACTTTTATTATCAAATTAGAGCATGTTTCACATGAAATCAACAATATAAAATATTTTTAACAACATTTTAATAAAGAAACATATGTAATTAAAACTTTTACAGTCAAACAATCCTTAACATACCTAAATAGAAAAAAAAATCACAATAATAGTATAATTCTTAATCAGTCAAATCAAATCACATCAGAAGCAAATTTTAGGTAATTCTGATGAAATTGGAATCATATATATCTCGTTCGAATCAGTTTGTCCAATACTCAAGAGCTACCCTTTTTTGATTTAGAGTAATTATCATGTATGAATATTTACACGAGATGTGTGAAGACGGGATCTTTTCGCGTTCAAAGTCAATCCTGCTATAGAAAATACACGTTCGCTGGGTGTGCTTGTTGCAGGAATTGACAATATGGCTCTGGCAGTCGCATACAGCCATGGATATACGCTCTTGCGCTGTTCCCAATATTGAAGGATCCCATGTGTGACATCATTGGCTGATGCACTGCAGAAATACTTCCATGCCTCTGACTCTAAGGGTGATGTGAAAGTCGAAGTCTCTTCACTGTATTTATTAGGTAAGCTTAGAAGCATTGCTTCTGAGGCCTGAGACGTTGAGGGCTGCTGCATTTGAAGCTGCACTGCACTCATTAACAGTAGTAGCATAAAGATGTTGTAAAAATAACACGTGCACATAATAAACGCCAAATACTAAAAGAGCTGTACTTATTAACAGTAAGTAGTAAATCATAAAGATATTGTATAAGTAACACGCGCACATAGAGTTTGTCAAACGCATCGTGTCAGCTAGGAGGGGGCTGATTTATTATATCCATATCTTTTTTTCGTATGGTATATTATGAGATAGATATATAATCAGCCCCATACCCGAGGGACGCGACTCGCTTGACAGACTCTAACAAACGCCAAATACTAAAAGCTTAATGTTGTTGATTTTGCAATGAACAAAATTTTAATGAGATATGATTATTCAAAAATATATAACACGATGCATTTCTCAGTATGTACTTGTAATTTGGATAAGAAAATCATTTATCATAAAAAAATTGGCCACGCCGATTTTACGCCGGTCAAAATCATCGGCGGCGGCGGCGTGGAAAAATTGTCGGCGGCGGCGGCGCGGCGGCGCGGCGCACACCTCTAGTCGGAGATGGTCATGAGTATGGAAGCTCAACGAAACCAGCGCGTCATTGGAAGGCGACAGTAGCGCCCCTTGAACCTGTTTTGGCGCGCTAGGCAGAGTCTTGGTGGTTAACTCATAGTGATTATATTCTCTTTGCATCGAACGCCCACCACACTTCACTCTGGGTCGCCGTCAAGTGCACTACTGCCTTGGAACTGTCCCGTTTCGTTGTGTTATACCAAGTTGATTAGATGTTAATTTAATGAAGACTATTCTGTTCGAGACTTAGCTTACAGACCTCTGTGCGAGGAACTGTTATTTTGTGCTTCATTGTATAAGGAGTAAATCAAGTTAATTGTATCGGAAGTGTTTCATCTCGCTCGAACTACCTCCTCGTCCACAACTATGTCGGATAGCTCAACTAATGTGCCACACACCACAGCCGGCCATCCAAACCCGTATCCCGACATCAGAAGTTGGGATGGTATCTACGGCCCATGAGCGAACACGAAGAATGGTGGAACACGAAGCGAATAAAAAGGAAGAAAAAAGTTTTTTTTACTCTTCGAAATACAACGAACTTGACAGCACTAAATCAAGGAACAGGAGCTACTAGCGTTTCCGTTATTGAAACTCAAGCTAACACCGTCACGGAGATCTACAAAACCGTATGAAAACAAATGAAGATAGCACTGTTTAAATTGTTTTCATTGCAAGAGAATTCGATTGTTTACTTCGTATAAAAGAAAAATCATTTGGGTTACTACTTACCACCTCGGCGACAAAAGCCAGCAGTTAACAGCAAACCACATCAAAGTTCATTGTTTGCTTCAATAACAGCGGGAGACATCGTCAGTTGTTGCACCAGTGGAAGTGACCCAGAAGCGACGGTCAACTACAAACGCGTGGACACGTAGGCACTATGGCCTCACAGACAGATTTTAAAAACACATCAGGTCGGTCGTTAAGTTGTCACTACGATTCCGATATATTGTTCACAAATAAAAGTGTAGCTAGATGTTAGGGTAGACTTGAGTCACACTTATTCGGTTAAGTGGGTATTTGTTAAAAAAAAAAAGTATTACCAGTACAGTTCCCTCCAAGTAAAAGTTGAATATTGTGTGATAGAAATTAATAATCATTTGAAACAAAGTTTATTGCACGTTTTTCTAACTATTGTTTTCGCAGTGATATAATATGACCAGACGCGAAATCTTGCTACAGAGATTTGGTGTTGAGTGATATGATCACTACATAGTTTACCAATATTCAAGTTTAGGATTTAAAAATTGCGCTATGAGGGTGCATCAATACACAGTACTTAGTAGAAGGCCCCTACTAATAATCGGCTGCGGTAATAATAATCTACCCTCTGTTTATGATTTTCCAATCGTTCTGTAGAATTGAATTTGTTTACGTCTTGAATAGTTTCTTACTCTGTGTACTTTAGCTGGTGTATAGTTTATCGCCTATAACTTCCTTAAGAACTGGTGAGCTTGAGATTTGTTTAAACGATCCTAATGTTACTTTTAACTGTGGTGATCGCTATAGCCTAAAATATTTAAACTGGAGACTCTAATAGGATTAGGAAAATATTAGGACACAAGAGTTAGAAATTGAAGTTTGATTTTTATCATTAATGTTTCATAATCGGTAAAGCCTTGGTAATCCAAGAATTATCATACAAAGTAAAGCTTGTTATTTAAGTGCAAGTAATGATTTAATTTAAATCTTTTCTTGTATCTTCGTCGTGGATTAGATGTTGACATTAACGTATCCTAATTAAAGTGTAATTTTGCTAGATTGATTTCAATTTCCTTTTTTGTTGGATTTAAAGTTAGAATGAACGACTTAAAAAGATGCCCGAGGGGCAAGTACCCATTAAGTTTCTAGATTCTGAGAATTCTGAATTGAGTCAGATTGGTTACTTTACCATGTTGGTAAGTGTCCTCTAGAGTCGCAGCTATGAAATCACAGGGCTGATTTCATGTCTCGCATAAAACCACAGGGATGGTTATATGTGAGTGACCACAGGGATGGTTGTATAGGCTACAGGGATAGCCGGACAAAGGAGGCACTGTATCCAATATTTTTAATTATTGTAAAAAAGGAGTGATTTGTATTAATGGGTGCTTGTTCTTGAACTATTGATTTGTATCAGATGTCTATCTTATTTACATATGATGTAACATTTTATTTGTTGCTTGGGATACTGTGCTTGGTGTTTTTGTTTCAGGAAAAGATACGCGACCTCAGCAGCTAACAGCGAAGCCGTGAGTCGTATGCTTCAACCGCCACGGTACGAATCGTGACGGAAAGAATTAGCCCGACTGCCAGCGACAGGGCGACTTCACCGAGAAGAAGGTTGACATGCCTGACGTCACCCCACCATATGAGGCAATCTGGTGAGGAGTTCTCATTTTATTGTGATTCGGTTGCCAAGTGATCACTTATGGAAGAGATTTCCAATAAGTTCCGTGGCAAACGGTTTTATAATTCAGTGACTATGTATGACTTCTATCAGTCTAGCTAAAAATTGTTAGTACTGTGCAGTAAATCGAGTTACTGAAGCGAGCCTTTTAGAAATGTTGACATGTAGTATTGTAAATTGCAAGACCCTTTGCCATAAATTTGACTTTCGAACATGCGCGTACTTGTACAGTAGGTTGAGGGAAATCCCCGGGAGCTATGTACCATTTCAAGTAGTTGAACAAGATAGTAGTAGTGATACTGATAGGGAGGTTCTCAGTTCGGTTGGTCGACCATACCAGTCACTTCACCGTATCCGTAGTCCAGTAGAAGTCGGCATCTGCTCTGAGCAGTCCGTGGATACGCGGAGGTCGGGTCTCTCACAGAGACGGTAGAGTCACAGGGTTGACTCGGCGATCGAGATACCTGTTTTATCGAACGGATTTTTGTTGATGTAAATGTTTTGATATTGTCAATAAGGCGAGCCCTAAAGAAGTTAAATGGTGGTACATGGTTTCTAATGGTGTTTTCTAAGGTAGAAGTGGTAAATAGCTAGTTTGTTTCACGACAAGTAACATTGTAGTACAATCGCATTTAAAAAGTATTGCACTATTGAAAGAATAAGTAATGTTACAATTGGTAATTGGTATCCTACATACCATAATTCGATTTGTATCTTTTGGAATATTGCGGTTATAAAAACAAAAACTTTCACTTAGTTGTCAAAATGATTTTTGTGATATTTTTAGTTTTGGTGTCAGTAACTATTTGATGCGAAAGGAAAAATTAAGTTTTTGTTTTGTCTTACCATTTTGACGTGTTTGTCAGGAGTGACCGAGAGGATACTGTTTTGGTTGTTGATTGTTTCAGAGCAACACACGAGGACGTGTGTCATCGCAGGATGGCCGTGTCGGAGATGGTCATGAGTATGGAAGCTCAACGAAACCAGCGCGTCATTGGAAGGCGACAGTAGCGCCCCCTTGAACCTGTTTTGGCGCGCTAGACAGAGTCTTGGTGGTTAACTCATCGAACGCCCACCACACTTCACTCTGGGTCGCCGTCAATTGCACTACTGCCTTGGAACTGTCCCGTTTCGTTGTGTTATACCAAGTTGATTAGATGTTAATTTAATGAAGACTATTCTGTTCGAGACTTAGCTTACAGACCTCTGTGCGAGGAACTGTTATTTTGTGCTTCATTGTATAAGGAGTAAATCAAGTTAATTGTATCGGAAGTGTTTCATCTCGCTCGAACTACCTCCTCGTCCACAACTATGTCGGATAGCTCAACTAATGTGCCACACACCACAGCCGGCCATCCAAACCCGTATCCCGACATATATATATATATATATATATATCTACATATAATCCATATAAATGCGTAAATAAATATAGTATTCAATGAATTCACACGTCATCGGACAGCCACAATTTCTTCAAGTTAATCTTAAGTGATGCAACAGATGGAGACTTTCTAAGGGCCAAAGGCAACTCATTCCACAACTTCACTGCGCTTACCGTGAAAGACTTGCTATAGGTACGCGTCTTATTAGACGGTACAGCCAGAGTGAGATTGGCGCTAGACTGCAAGCGGTGACCACTGCCATCAGCCATATACGAAAATCTTTCACTAAGGTAAGGAGAAGTAGGATTAAACAGGACAATAAAGAGCAATGAAAGGACATGCACGTCTCTACGCCGACGAATCGGTAGCCAACCCAGCTGCGCTCGAAAGGAAGAGACGTGGTCATATTTTCGTAATCCAAATATATACCTACCTGATACACACATTTTGTAGGCGTTCAAGCTTGTCAAGCAGTTCCTCCTTAAGATCCAGTAGAGCAATATCACCATAGTCTAGTAGAGGGAGCAAGAGAGATCTGGCAAGAGTGATCTTGGTGGAAATTGGCAGAAAGTTCTGCAGGCGCCTTAAAGAGTGGAGAGATGCAAAGAGCTTCTGGCTAACTTGCGCTATGTGCGGTGCCCACGAAAGCGTCTGGTCCATGGTGATACCCAAATTTCTAACTGTAGAGGAAACGGGGATAGGAATCCCACCAAAAAGAATATCAGGTACCACCATTTCAGATACTTTATTTACAAAGTGAGGACTACCAATAACAATTGCTTGCGACTTTTTTGCGTTTATGTTTAAGTTATTTGCCCAGCTGTAAATAGACTCCAAATCCGCATTGATCATATTAATAAGCGACGGCATATACTCGATACTAGCCGCTGCATATATCGGCGGGTCATCTGCATAAAGATGGAACGAGGATCTTAAACACTCGGTGATCCCACCAATAAATATTGAGAAGAGAAGTGGAGAGAGGACGCCCCCCTGAGGGACACCAGCGGAAATTTCACGCCATTCCGACAGTTTGTCGTCGACCCTAACCCGCTGGCGTCGACCAAAAAGGTAGTCGTGAAACCAAGATAGGGATGAGTGAGACATTAAGTGTACGAAGTATACCGAGGAGGATGTGATGTAAATTTTACTTTCTATAACATTGTCCAAGCTTTCTTTTAGCTAAAATGCTCCTAAAGGAATATATGAGCAAAAATATGAAGAAAGTGCCGGTTTTTACAATATGGGCGGGCGCGGAGGGGGGGGGGGGGGGGGGAATTGTGCATTTTGTTTTTTAAACACTGACTAACCATCTTAGACAACATATCAAAAATTCAAAACTACCGAACCGTTTGTAAGGCCACCCATAGTACTTTAGTCTCTATTCACCGAACTACTTATAGAATTGTGCCTTTTTAGAATTTCCGGAAATGTTCCTGATTTTTCATACAAAACAGTGCATCACTGACCAAAGAATATAATACTCACAATCACTGACACATCAGTGACAAAGCTCTTGAATAAAGAGAACAGAAGGTCAACCAGAGACTGAAACGGACGACGCTCTGAGTAATTTCAAACTTCGGGGTAAACTCGCCGTTGATACATATACAATAACTAGCTGTGTTGCCCGCGACTTCGTCCGCGTGGAACCTTATCTTGAAAATTTTACATCTTTATTATATGAAGATCTAAGCAATGTTGAAATTACTAAACGTAATTTTTTTGCCATTTGTTATGTAATAGTAACGAACCCTTCGTACGCGAGTGCGACTCGCTCTTGGCCTTTCTTTAGTTTTTTTTCGGCTAAATTGCTCTAATTACGCGGTATCATTATGAAATCAGGTACCTACATCTACGAACGAATAGATTTACTAAATTCGATGAGTTTAAGAATAATACGTTTATACATTCTTGGATTCGAATAATAATGCCTTCATACAAAGTTTCAAGTCCCGCACTCAAAAAAAATGTTTAATCTTCATACAAAATTTCAACCCCATTTTCAACACCTTCAAAGCTGAATTTTCGAAAACGCTGAAATTACTTTTTTTCCATTTTATTTTAATACATTTTTACAAAGTTTCAGTTCCTAGCTTAAAATTAAATTTGAACCCCAAGACAAACTTTCATCCCCCTTTTAAGCCCCTTAGAGGTTGAATTTTAATAACGTTCAATTAATGTTATTTTGTAATTCTTTAAGCCTTTAAGAGAAGTTTCAAAGAGTTTGTAATGGATTCAACCTTTCAACCCCTTTTTAACCCTTTTAGGGGATGAATTTTTGAAAACGATGATATTAATTTTCTTATATTGCAATAATATGCCTTTACACAGATTCAAGTCCCGCGTCAAAAAAATATTTGATCTTCATAAAAACTTTAAACCCCTTTTTCACCTCCTTAGGGGATGAATTTTCAAAAACGCTGAAATCAGTTTTCTTTTTTTTAATAGGATACCGTTTACCAAAGTTTCTAACTCCTAGCTTTAAAAAAAAGTTGGACCCCATACAACCTTTCATCCCCGTTTTAACCCTCTTAGGGGTTGAATTTTTCATAATCGCTTCTTCTTGTACACTTTATAAATGCAACTTAGTGTGCAAATTTCAACTCTCTAGCATTTGTAGTTTCGGCTGTGCGTTGATGAGTCAGTCAGGACTTCTTCTTTTAAATGTATAGATAAGTTTATATTTAGTAGCTCAACTTGAACGAAAACAAAATATCACCCCGACTTTAGGTGTACGGGAGGTACCGGAAAAAAGTTTTTTTTTAGTTTTTATTTTTTTGTCGGCGTGATACATACACATACTCATACCAAATTTTAACTTTCTAGTACTAATGATCACGGAGCTAAGCCGCGGACGGACAGACAGACGGACAGACGGACATGGCGAAATTATAAGGGTTCCTAGTTGACTACGGAACCCTAAATAAGAGACAATTGTTTCAACCAATTAAGGAGTAGTGGCTCTGTGAGCTGTAGACCTCGTGAGTTTGTTTAGAAATTATTGAAATTTGTCACTTTTTACTTTCTGATCCAAAATAAAACAACAAAAAAACTAAAAAGTGGATCGGCTAAAAAGTTCTTTATAGCGAACGTACCTACCTTGTCATAAAATTTCATGACTCGATTGAGAAATGCGGCCTATAGGCGAGAACAGCCAAAGACATTTTGGCTAAGCAGAAGTAGAGACGCTCTCGGTTCGCTCATTCGGCACGGTCAATTAGCTATAGCAAAACTATATACCTAGGTAGTTCTCTAATCTATATTAAGATTTCGAATTTAAGGGTTGTGGTCTGGAATTGACCATACCAGTGAGGTAGTAAATGGCATATGAAAGTGATAAACCGCGACAAAAAAAAATGGTTTTCATAATTTTCATCCCATTCATACAGTCATTTATGTAGGGGTGACTCTAGACTAGACTACAATTACCTATTTACTTCATTGATTAATGAAATATTCCATCCTTTATTTAATTACTTTAATCCGTTACTAACTTTATACATTTTGAATATTAAATATTTACAATTCTACAAATTATTATTTAAGTATAGATTATCACTTCTATAAAATATGCATGACTTCAAACTCCTAATATGAATGAAATATTAGATTCGTGTTAGATTGTGGCTATAGGTAAACCTTGATAATATTTATTCGCCCGTTTAATGTATGGTATTATGTTATATATTATATATTATTGGTATATATTATTATCGGCCCTAAGGCATTCTCTACAATGTTACACATAGGCCTTCCTACGCACGAACCCACCCAAAAACGCTGTTGAACCGAAAAGAAAGATGAAACCACAGTAAGCATCGATATCAAAGCGACACTTTTTGTTACACAATAAGTATTTCTAAAAAACACAAATCCCGATTGGAAATACTCCAAAGCCGTGCAAGAAAGTTAGGTACATACCTATATATTTAAATCTTTCCCTTAATCTATCCAGCGAAAAAAACCGTCTAGGTTATTTAGTGCTTGATATTAGGCAACGCAACTGGAGAGCGTAATAGGGTGATTCCCCTAACGTGATGTCAGTAGGCAAAACGACAGTGTTATAAAATATAGCAGCTCTATATTGCAACGGCCTTATTGTGCAGCAAAATGTAATAAAGATTATATAATAAGTTGCATAATGGAACAGTGAGAGTTTACTCTCGGCCGGCAAGATACTTCCGAATTGGGACTGCTGTGCAACCGACGGTAGAGGTGCTCTTTGATGTTGCAAGCCACAAGTGGTTCCCAGTCACCATTCGCTGGTCGACTCGCGTGGCCGCGCGCTATGGAGTTCTGACCAAGTGAACACTTCGGAACGTTCACTTTCGTTTGATACACCCAAAGATGTAAAGTAATTAAGGCAATTTAAATTTCAAATCAAGGGTCATTTAAATTAGAAATCATGGAGTCTGAGAAGAAGTTGATTGATTGCAACGCGCCGATGGTGAAGCCTAACTATATGTTGATGTCCTTGCAAAGGATATTTGTGTTGAGTGTCTTAATGGCATGTGTGGTGCTGCTCGTGTACTATACGCCGATGCCAGGTGGGTACAAACAAACACAACATTTTTATTATGCCGGGTATTAAGTAGGTCAGCAAATAAATCATTTAATTTTATTACAAAAACTTATTAAGCTTAACATCGCTTTTCCAGTTATTTTTGTATAGAAGTACCTTCTTAATTTTTTCTAACGCTCGTTGTTTATTATAAGTATAATTTTAAGTTCTCATAATAAGTGAATTGTAAAATTCTTAATGAGAATAAATGATCTTTAAACCTAAACCTATTTTATTTTGTTTACTTACTTACATAACTATTATTCTTTAATGAACAGTTTTGTACGATTCTATTTATTAGCATGTTGAACGGAAAATATTGCGAATCCATACATTAACCATGCATAACTAAGTGTGTAATGCGCATAAGTTCAATCTGCATTTTTGGTATTGATATCTGATAAATAATGACACAAAGGTAAATTAAGAAAGAAAAATTGAAAGCGATCCTCTACAATCTAAGCAGGGTAGTAGATCGTATTCAATTTTTCTTTCTTAACTTACCTTTGTGTCATTATTTATAAAAATAAAAATGTAGTATTTCCACATAAAAATATGAATCGATAAAAAGATTCTATAAAAATATTGATATCTGATGTTCTTTAATCCATTGAGAGCATTCATTACGTAAACAACGAACTTTTAACACTCTCTTAAGTATTTAAGTAAACGAACTTGCAATATGTTTACAAGGTAAACTTTGTGGCGAATCAAGATTATGTATTTTAACGTGTTTAAATATTTGCGTTTCAGAGGAGTACTTCGAAGATTGCGACCGGGAATGCCACGAGCTGGATTGGCCCATGATCTGCCGCGTCAAGCTGGTCATAGAAGTCTACAAGACCCTCAGCAAGTGAGTGTTCATTCAATATGGCAAAATACTTAACTAAACTAACACTCACTTCACTTTATAATTGGTGTCGGCGTTCCGCTTAGAAGGCACACCCCACACCGCCACCGATGTAAAAGTAAATCTCCAAACTGTAAGTCGACGTATGCATTAGGTACATATTCTGGCATTGTTCTTGCGTGACTGGCATTTTCCGCTTATCTACTAGTTTATTCAGTTATGACTTCGTCTTAAAATTCAATGTTTAAAAGTTCAGTTTGAATGTTATGTTTTAATTGTGTTTTCATTGTATTTTCAGATCATGTGGCAGTTGTACGGAGAAGGGTGGGGGAGAATGCCCCGCAAAGTGTATATCAGCGGATGGCCGCGAAAGAGGTGTGCTCACAATAAACAGAGAGCTACCTGCGCCGTCTTTACACGTGTGTCATAATGACATCCTCGTCGTGGATGTGGTGCATCGCGCTCCAGCGCACGCCCTGGCCATGCACTGGCGAGGACAGCCGCAGAAGGAAACCCCGTTCATGGATGGAGCTCCCATGCTCACCCAATGCCCTCAACCAGCGTACACCACCTTCCAGTACAAATTCCGAGCGTCAGAAGTAGGAACACACATGTACCACGCCCATTCCGCCGCGGACGCCGCCGACGGTCTAGCTGGAGCCTTCATTGTCCGACAGTCTCCCAGACTAGATCCTTTACGAAAATTATACGATATCGATGCCACTGAACACACCATATTTATAGCTGAATGGGGCCACTCTATGGGTCCGCTCGCCGAGTTAAATACAAAGATCCCCAATGCAGAGTCTCTTCTTATTAATGGCAAAGGAAACACGGCCGATTCCCCCGATGCCCCGATATCGAAGTTTAACGTCGAATTTGGTAAAAGATACAGATTCCGTCTAGCTTACGGTGGGGGTTCAAAGAGTTGCGCTGTGAAATTGTCTATTGATCAACATGAGATAAGAGTTGTCGCGCTGGACGGTCACAGAATAGAGCCCGAATATGTAGATTCTATCGAAATGGGCAGAGGAGAGCGAGCAGATTTCATTTTGGATGCAAACAAAGCTCCCGGCGTGTATAAAATCAAAGTGGTTGCGGATAAACTGTGTCAAGCGAACTTGGAAGGTGCAGCGGAGTTGGTGTACGTGGACACAGGGAACAAGGTGTTACACAAACAGGACAGCAGTGTTCCCGAAGTGCGGGAGTTATCGACTGTGAACAGTGCTTGGTGCTCCCATGCCAGTGTGTTATGTTTGGACGAACTGCGTTCCGCGGATAAAATTCCAGAGAAGTTAGCCGGAGTTATTGAAAAGATAATTTATGTGCCTTTCAATTATTCCACTAGACAAACTTCGGCGAAACGAGTTGGTGAGTATAATTAAGAGTTTTTATTTAATATCTTAATTTAGATGAACGAAGTGAAATTTCTAGAACCTTTAACTAAATAAACGCCCAGTTCACGTGATTATACAAATGATAGTGATATTTGCATTACAAATTCGTTGGGTAGCAAATGTTTTGCAAGCAGGTTCATAAATTGTTTTGCTGGTTTTTTTGTGTACTGTACGGTACGAACCAATAAGACAATGCCCTCGGTCAGAACTTATTTGCCTTTGGTCATTTCGTTTAGGTACCGGCGTACATAAATACTAATACTAACCTCTTTGTATAACACGTCTATGACATAACACGTCTTGTTTTTGTCCCCTGTCAAAAAATACCTGTATACCTAGCATTGATTGGCATTGTAGTACTATAATTTGCATTAAATATCTATTTGTACTTAGGTAGGTACTCTTAATATAAACCAAAAACGTTTGTATGAAACGAAAGTGAGCGCGAACAAATTCCACTTTAAACGACTTTTGTTTTATAGTGATACAAAAAACTTAACACTTCTAAAGATTGCTTCGGATTACATTATGTAGCCGTGTCAGAGCCTATTCACGTTGCCACACAGCACAAAGAACTCTCGACACACTAACTTCTGTCATCCATTAGGTTATGTGGGACAGTACCAACCAAGGTCGTCTTTTTATTACCGTTTTGCGGTATTATACTCTATCAACTCCCTAAATGGCATAGAGTTTAGACACAATGCTGAGAGAGAGAGTTTCCATGTGAATTTACACAAAATAACAATTTTAAATGTCTTAACGCCTGCGTGCGCATCGGTTGACCTCAATTTCACCGCGTATTTGTTAAAGTTGAAGTAAAATCGAAACTTATCGGTTATTAGCGATTATTGCACAAATTTCTAGCAAACCGATTTGAGTTTCGATAGATTATTTCATAGAGTTAATTAAAATCGACATTCGTTAGCGTAATATAGCTTCTGATTTCAACACTAGGCTTTATTCGGTCACTACGTCAGTTTAACGAGTAGGTATAGTATACTTTTTCCATGATGTAACAATAATACTGTAATATGTCTACCGTATAACGAAACGATTAGTCTAAATAATGTGGTAATAAAATAAACTTATTAAAACTACGGAAAATAACGTTAGAAACTATTCAAAAATTCTTTGTTATATTCTCCTGTGCAATGGTTACCTGGAGCTAGGGTAGCGAAGTGGTTAACGCAGTGGACCGGTAATCCAGAGGTACCGGGTTTGATTCCCGGTCTCTTTCACCAGGTAGCTCCTTCTTCAATTTTTCTTTAAGCTTTAAAATAAATAAATAAATAAATAGACGTACAGTCACAAATGTTCAAATTAAATATGTATAAACTAGTAGCTATGTGAGCTGGTTTTGGCTGGGAACCTTGCGAGTTGGTTTTAAAATGGCTGACATTTGTAATTTTTATATCTTCAACCCCCATTTTTTGGCCAAGAATTATTGACCAAGCTGAATCGGAGACGCTTAGCTCGCTCGATTAAATCTGCGAAACGGGTTTACTCACGTCATAAAAGTCGAATATAGCTCGACATGTTTTATTACTTTCCAATCGGTTCGCGATTCATCATCAGGAAAGCCGATCAGTGGCGGTGGCGGCCAACCGAGCACGGTCAATAATTAACAACATTTTATATTTCTAACACGCGGAAATTAATATAATTGAGAGAGCATTGGGTCGTCTACACCCTAAATTTTTTTTTAATTAATTTTTCTGTATGTAAAGAAAAGAAAATACATAAAATAATCGAAATGTAAGATAACTATGCCTGCATATAGTTACAACTAGTATTCGATATATCCGCGAAAAAATAAGCTATGAATAATGTCAAGCTCGACGTTATTAGTTTTTTTTATTAGACACCAAACTAAAGTAACCTTTCCATTACCTATATCATAGTTTTCGAGTTACTACATTTTAGAATGAGTAAATTTTAATAAATAAATAATTAAATAATTAGTAATCTCAGGAAAAATATAAAAACGTGATTACGACCTCTTTTTAAGCGGAATACAGAAAAGTAATAAAATTGTAGCCTTAAGAATATGGATAGATGTCAATTGTTATGAAATTTACAAAAAAAACACGAAAAGAAAAAGAAAGCCTACCTTAAGGCTGAAGACGTAATGATTCTTACTTCACGCTGATACATTTACTGTAGGTTCGCAGTTCTACCTAAAGCGAGGGGGATAAAAAACTCGGTTCTGGCGTTTCGCTCACTCGCTTCGCTCGCTCGTTAGGATCACAGTTCAACCTAACACTCCTCCTCGCTCCGCTCGTCGTCGTACCTAACCTAACCTAAGTCTGACCTACCGTAAAGTAGAATACGTAACGATTTTGACTTCACATCTACCATAGTTTAGTGTGCGTGCTGTTATGATAGGAAGAATAATTCTTAGGACAATTAATGTTAGGAATATTACGTTTTAGGTAATTCGATTTTTGAGTTATTAATATTAGGGCAAACATGCTTTAGGACTTTAAATGTATGTTCAACACTATGCCAAACATTCTCGGCCAAAAATGTATAGGGCAAAAAACGTTATGCGATACGACAGGCACCCCGTCATATGCACATAATGCGACCCTCAACCACCAACGACACCCAACAGCTTTGAGGCTTGTATCTGCTCAGCTATTAAATCCCTACCAATTAACGCCTGCCAAATCCGAGTCTTAACGAGTGCTACATTTTGCCATCCTAGTCGCTTTTTGCATTTGATTCATTTACCCGAGAAAGAGTTCGCAATTTTTTGTAAATTATTTACTTGCGGTGCATTCTGCGATTACCTCGCGCAGTTACAAGTACCTACTTATCGGGGGACTCGTGAGGAAATTCGGTATTTATTTATCAAATGTATTTCACGAACGTACTTTTTCGCTTTGCATGGTTGAGTCAGTAAAACAGATCAAAACTGCACAACACTGACATATTATATTCGACAAATTCTAATTGCTTTTAATAAATTCGACTAAAAAATGTGTTAAGATCTAAATTAATATATTTTTGAAAGACTGAATACCTATTTATCCCATTTTTTTTAATTTTGTCTGTATTTATATTTATTGATCCCTAGATTGCCAGGAACAACACAATATTTACGATGATCAAGAGTAATACGGTTTTTGACTATAGTGAATATAAATTTTGGCATTGAAACCACTAAACACACATTAAAATATACGCGGAACCAAATAAACTATCACTAACTTTTGGACATTATACTATTTTTAATTGTACAATAACTAAAAAGAAGACGTGTTTTGACTACTGCTTTTTATGACGTCACATGCCTGTATCGTCATAGAAGCTTCATACTAGCAGATCGTTTTAGTAGCTGATTTGAGCTGTCAGTCCATAAATATGAGTAGTATTGCATTTGACAGTTCTGACTGCTCGCAATCGTCCTAAAGAATCCCCTTAAACATGAAATTAAAAAAAAAATACGTAATACAACAGCCACGTCACCGCAATGTAGTCATTTAACATAATCAATACGTAACATCTAAGACAAGGTATTGTGTGTTTCTGGGTCAGTGATTACGTTGCAACCCGAAGTACAAAGCCTTTTTGTGAAATAAAATAAACTGCCCGTAGTGAGAGATCCGTGTCGAATGCCCAAGGTCTTACTGAACCTGTATGTTTGTTTATCAATTTGTTTTATTATTCGCAATCTGTAACATCTGTTCAGTGTTACTTGGTTCTTCTCCAGGTTGGCAAAATATTCTTTCAGATGTCATTTTCCATGAGCCTGTAAGTTCACGAACC
Source organism: Apotomis turbidana (assembly GCA_905147355.2). Taxonomy (NCBI): domain Eukaryota; kingdom Metazoa; phylum Arthropoda; class Insecta; order Lepidoptera; family Tortricidae; genus Apotomis; species Apotomis turbidana. Next base: position 7,549,467 of record LR990288.1, read on the forward strand.
AGCAAGTGGTCATGCCTTTATAGTATAAGTTTATACTATAAAAAACTTCACAACTATTTGATGAACTCTATTTTTGTGACTATCGTTATTATGTATTGATTGGCATTTGGCATACAAGTAAGTGTATAATATACTGTATAGTGTATAGGTAGTGCCAATGATAACTGAAATTTAAATTCCTTAAAGTGATACAAAGTTTAATTTCCCATGCTAATTGACTTTGTTTTATACTCTCGAATTCGTGTTAGATTGTACTCTCCTATCTGTCATAAATACGGAAATGACATAACACTGAAATTATGGCTCAGTTTCATTGGTCGATAGGGCCCGCATGCGGGGTGCGGTAGACTTCCAAAACGCATGCCAGAGGGCCCGTATGTGGGGAATTGTTTTCATTGGTCGATATAGGGTCGGCATGCGGGGTGCGGTGGATTTCAAAAACGCATGCCATTATGAGTTTCACTGGTCGTTTTACCGTCTGCGGTAGTCCCCGCATGCCGTATGTCGACCGAGTTATCGACTTGTGCTTGTGAGTTTCACTGGTCGTTATACCGTCTTCGGGGAGTCCCCGCATGCCGTATAACTATCGACCGAATTATCGACCAATGAAACTGAGCCATTATGACGATTATATGCGACAAATATACATAAGTAGTTACTTATGTATGAAAATAAAAAATCTTGTTAGTCTTCCTAGAAATGTAACCTAACCGGATAGCTCGCTCGCATAAAATTTCACTCGTACGCAAAATCTGTGTTTCTAGAATATCGTATAATATAAAATTATATGCACGCAAAAGCCCATAATTGTGAGGAAAGTGAAGCAATAAGCGGAGATAATCATGTCGGCGCTGACCGCAAATGATGTGGCGTGATTGCGCTTGCACGTTGCGCAGACGCAGCCTCCTTGTTGCAAAACTCTTTCATCTAGGAGCGACGTGTCTGCAAGGCTTGCTGGTTGTAGTGCGACTCACCATCAGCTGTCTTGCTCGCACGGTAATGAAAAGAAAGTGACAGGTAGCATTTGTCGCGCGACAGAGACGTGTGTCACAGTTATGCTAGCGCAACTGGGACACGCGAGTCTTTCTATATATCTCTTTCTTCGCAGTACTGTGAGAGAGTGACGGGCGATGCTATGTCACGCCACAAGAGTCGCCAAGCCTAGTTGTGCTAGACGGGCTGCTGGTGTTTAAAAATTGGGCAAGTGCGAACCCGACTCGCGCATGAAGGGTTCCGTACCATAATCTATAACAAGTTTGTTGTATGGGAGCCCCCCTTAAATATTTATTTTATTTTATTTTTAGTATTTGATGTTATAGCGGCAATAGAAATACATCATCTGTGAAAATTTCAACTGTCTAGCTATCACCGTTCTTGAGATACAGCCTGGTGACAGACGGACGGACGGACAGCGAAGTCTCAGTAATAGGGTCCCGTTTTTACCCTTTGGGTACGGAACCCTAAAAACGAATGGGCATCCGATATGTTCGTTGCCTCTGTTGTTGCAAAAGGATAAACTAACGAACATCTATTTAATATAAAGGTACCTACCAGCAGCTTTTTTATTTGAACCTTAAAGCTCCCCGAATCCCAAAAATGTGATGATGGAAACCTTGAATAATCGACGGAACTCCAAAATCTACCAAAAAACACAATTTTGGAGAAATATCTAAATATTTTTGAAAGTTGGAGAATAAAATCCTACTCTCTGATAATCTCGTTTAGTAGTTGGTAGTTTTTACGGTTCCGTACCTCAATCGGAAAAACGGATCACTTTGTTGTCCGTCCGTCCGCCTGTCTGTCTGTCACCCTTTATCTCGAGAACGCCTGGAGGCATTGAGTTGAAATTTAAACCATATACTTAAGTCTATAGTCCCTAGAAGCTGTGAAAAAATCTAACTTCTACGTTACCGTGAAAAAAAGATACGGCCGTTTATGTCGCAAAAAACGTACATTTCGACACTCTCAAGGGAAACAAAAGGATAGGGTACTTCCCGATGATCTATACCCCGCGCGGCGAACGCTGAGTCCTCAGACCAATCTGAGTCCTAAAACACCTGTCATCTCAGTAGGTACATTTTATAACCTATAATCGGAAAAATGTACTGAGATGAAAGGTGTCATAGGACTCGTCGTTCGGCGCGCGAGGTATAGAACTATGAAATTTTGCAAGTAATATCGTCACATATATACTTATAAAAATATTGAAAACTATACATTTGTAATAAAATCATAAAAAATATAGTCCTTTTCAAACACCATATTTGGAGTTTGCATCATATGCGGCGCCATACATTTCAGGTGCAAACTTATCTCAACCATGCCAATTAAGATGGGATAAGTGAAAGTTTGTACGGAACCCTCGGTGCGCGAGTCTGACTCGCACTTGTCCGGTTTGTTTAATATCTCCGTATTTACGGTTTTCGTGAAATATCTTCGATGATAATATGCATTAGTTTGCCCCATAAATATCTGATAATTTTTGTCGTCAACTCACTCATATTCAAAACAGTTGGGTATAGCTCATTAGTCATTAGTCATTTATTCTTTAACAATATACATTGTGTTAGAAATCCTTATAATATACTATACTATTACAAATTCATAAATAAATAATAACAATCTATACAATTAAAATTCGTAGCACCAATGTCAAGCTTAATAACATACTAATATAAAATAAAAATAAAACAACTATTCATAATTATGTCAACTTTCACAAAAAAAAGGGAATCTAACATTTAAATAATTATAATAAAAAGTAAACTACCTACATTTGCCAGGAAATAAATTACTTAATTGGCGCTGTGCTTTCGGAACTCCTCTACCGAGTAAAAACACTTCCTTAGCAAAAATGCTTTTAGGCCCTTTTTAAATTTGTTTGTAGTTGTGACGGATTTCAATTCAGGTGGTAACTTATTAAAGAGTACAATTGCCTGGTAACTCGAAGAATGCTGGACCACCTAAAGTTTACTTATCATTGTTTGTGGTAAGTCCTTCCTTCGTGTTGCCAAGCGCTTTTGTCGTTCTTCCATCGTTTCGATGACATTTAGACCCTTCATTAAATCACCAAGTATTACGAGAATATATAAGCTAGGTACTGTTAAGATTTCGAACTCACTAAAATATGGTTTACATGATGTGGTCTGAGATATTCTGGCCATGGTTCTGATAGCCCTTTTCTGGGCTACAAAGGCTGATTTTATGTTATAAAGGTAACTGTTGCCCCAAAATTTAATACTGTACCTTATTTTTGACTCAACCAAGGCGTAGTATACTATCTTAAGTTGAGACACCCTTACTTCATCCCTAAGACTTCTATGCTATGTCCAATTATCATTCGCCGCCAATTTTTGATCTCCATAATATATATTTAAAAACGTTGATTATCATAACAGCAATATGCTTTTTGCAAGTCATATCAGCTTATAAATCCGATAAAAAGAAATAATGCAAGTCAAGCTCAAGCGGTTAATAAGCGCCTCGTCGCCTCGCAAGTGGAAAGATTCACAAAGATGAGTCATTCAATTGCATGCTCCACCCACAGAAATATATCAAGATAGAAGGAAAGAGTTCAGCAATTTGTAGGGAGACCGAGCGTGTAACATTTTGCGTAGGTACTTTGACGTCACGAGCGTAATTTAGTGATGGGAAACATAAGCCGCGCGAAAACGATTCAGAAACATCGATTCACAGATCGATTCGAACACGCCACCGATTCTATGCATCGCCACCCACAGCGCACCGCGCCGCGGCCCAGCCGCCGTCACAAACAAGAACAGTCACAATAATATTTGCTTTGCACTATGTACTTACATTATATAGCTGCATAATAATATAAGAAAGTAATTATCATTTCCTCTGCTTTCAAAATCGATTTTAATCGAATAAGAAAATCGCAGTGTACAGCAGCACTATTCTTACTTTTGACAGAAAAAATGAGAAATCGACCTTGCACATGACTCGACAGTTTGAATAGCATATTTTTACATCGCTGGCTTTGAATGCACGCTAAGGTTGGCTCGTCTAATTAAGGCCGTTCCCTGAGCCAGAACCCCGAGCCCCTCCTCAGGCCACCCGTCCCTGTCACATCACAGTCACATTTCAAAAGAGTGACGGAGACAGAGCTTGCGGGTCGTAAGGCGATATCTTTTTTCGTAAGAATTTGTCGATGATTATTTATTTTAAAAATATTGGCTTCAATTATTGAAATTCGGAAGCTGTAAAATTACTATTTTAGTTATGATTGATTTTTCTCCTTTTTTTGTTTCATAGTGTCACGTAGAAAAAAAACAAGTAAAGTTGGAGTAAAAATTCGAATTGGAGGTTACTTTGGGAATTAATTGTATCGAGCGAAGTGTTATGAATCGTGTATCGAATGCTGTGTTATTAAAGATAATATAATCAAGAATGATATATATTTTTCCCTCGTTTACTAATATCAACGTTTCGTAGAAAAATAGGATAATTTTTGGGGTATTTTTGCATTTCTGGCTCAGGGAACGGCCTTAAAGCCGCAATGGAAAGCTAGCGTTGGACACAACCGCCCGCCTCTGTTTTGATGAAAATAATAAAGTAAATAGTTTTGTAATTAATAACAGATATTTAAGGACAAATTGTACATACCAATGAAAGGAAATACCTCGATTAACAGCTCCAATTTTATTGGAAGTGTTTGAACAATTAATTATTGCGCAACAAGCCATTTTGTTTTTAAGACCTGACGTCGCACACAGACCGCGGTCGGGAGCTGACTAATGTTCGCGGCGAGCAAAGTTGACACCGTGTCAACATTTTGCCACGCGAGGTACGTACACTCTTTCCTTCTATCTTGATATATTTCTGTGGCTCCACCATTGTCGCTAATTTACTTCCTACTATTTAAATTATACAGGCCGTTGGAGGGAAAAGTGACTCGTACTTACACTGTCCTCCACAAGTGCCTAATTTTTTTGTCGTTTTACCTACATCTGTCAAAAGGTGGGTTATATTTTTCGAATGTATGTTTTTTATTGAGCGTGCTAAAGAAATATAGTTACCTTCCTATAATTTATTTGACATGCTCTACAAGTTCAATAGCTTGATGGGTTTTATTATAAAGTGTGTGACTTTACTCTTAGTTTTGAACTGTGAACTAGTTTGACTGTATTTTCACAATTTAAATTTCTATTTACTGTTTCTTTCTTTTGTACGCGATCTTTCAGTCCGTTCGTATTTATCGACTAAATGTGGTAAAATGAGGAGTATAATATTTTCGGTGGAATCAGTTCTTATTCAAAAAGGCTAACTTGTTTTGGTTCATACAAATATTTAATACAAATTATCGTCGTATTTTATTTTTTTCTGCTATTCAGCCTGATTAGTCCTATTATGGCCACTTACTGAATTTAGGGAACTTTGCTTCGGAAAAGAAAACAAGAGCGAAAGTCGTTTATGTCGATGCCGGTTTTTTGTATCGAAATTTGCCGGGAAAACGCGTACTTAAAATCTGTGTTTGACCCATTTTGCAGCAAGTGTAGGTACATGATTGATCGATTGCCTAATTACGTGCTATTTGCAGAAATCAATAATTTAAGCAAAATAGAAGAAAATTCTAGTTGTAATTTTCTTATTAAGATGCGAACCTAAATATTTATTAGGCCCGTTTATTTTTAGGGTTCCATACCCAAAGGGTAAAAACGGGACCCTATTACTGACACTTCGCGGACCGTCCGTCCGTCCGTCCGTCTGTCACCAGGCTGTATCTCAAGAACAGTGATAGCTAGACAGCTGAAATTTTCACAGATGATGTGTTTCTATTGCCGCTATAACAAAAAATACTAAAAATCAAATAAAATAAATATTTAAGGGGGGCTCCCATACAACAAACTTGTTATAGATTATGGTACGGAACCCTTCATGCGCGAGTTGGACTCGCTCTTGCCCAATTTTTTTTTAACGTCAAAAGGGGCAAACGAGCAATCAGATCGCCTGATGGAAAGCGATTTTCAGCGCCCACACCACCTGCAACACCAGAGGAGTCACAAGTGCGTTACCGGCCTTTAAATCATAACTTGATTCTTGGCGATTCAGCCGTTTCAGTCCGCCAATACTTTGCAGCGAGTAGCGTGCTTGATTACCTGATTGCATGCTGCTTGCCGTAATCGATATTTAAACGGCTGAGGAGTAACTTGCAATATACTGAGGTATCTGGAACGTATCGTATGCTTGGGCGACATTCAATTGCTTGCGTGTCCATTGCAATAAGTGGCGAACCTCGGTACTATACACTACACGGTTGCTGCAGGAAGATTTATGTACCTAGTAATATTTCTTCCTTGCACATCTAAGTATATGAATGAATTTAGTAAGTATTCAAATGACAACGTATTAAAATGAATTGTTAATTTAAGGTGTACATTTTGACATAATTATGTATTTGCTTTTGACGCGGGTAAAGTATTTTTTTTTTCGTTATTAAAAAGGTCAAAGTAATTTTAATTATCATAATTTTTCATGTAATTTATCACCTAGTTTACTTTTGACGAAGCATTACTGCGGAAATATTGCAAATGTTTGGAAATCTTGTGTACCTATTATAATTTTGTGTTAATGTTATTACTATTGTACCAATGAATGTAATAGCTATGTATTCAATGACGATGCAAAAGTGGTTCCAGTGAATCCCAATTGATTAAATGATTCTTATCTTATCTTATCTTATACCGGGTGATCAATCCAAATGGGTCAGTAGGGAGAAGTCGCAGACTATAAGAGGCAGGGAAATCTATTGTTAGGAACCACGGTGTCAATTTTAGATTTAATAAAAACTGCATTTTTTTTTATAATTCTGAAACATGATTTCATACATACCCCGGTCAAAACCGCTGTAAAGCTATAAATATGACATGCGATTACTTACAGAATTTTAACCAGGCTCAGTTCCCGGTTAGGTATGAAATCTATAAAAAAAAATTGAATACAGTTTCTATTAAATTTGAAATCGACGACATGGTTCCTATGAACAGATTTCGCAATTTCTTATAGTTTTCGTTTTTAGGGTTCCGTAGTCAACTAGGAACCCTTATAGTTTCGCCATGTCCGTCTGTCCGTCTGTCCGTCTGTCCGTCTGTCCGTCCGTCCGCGGCTTAGCTCCGTGATCATTAGTACTAGAAAGCTGAAATTTGGTATGAGTATGTGTATGTATCACGCCGACAAAACGGTAAAATAAAAACTAAAAAAAAAATTTTTTTTCGGGTACCTCTCGAACACCTAAAGTGGGGGTGATTTTTTTTTTTCGTTTCAACCCTAGTGTGTGGGGTGTCGTTGAATAGGTCTCTTGAAAATAATAGGGGTTTTCAAACATTACTTTTTGATAAAGTCAGTAGTTTTGTAAATATTCGCTCCGAAAATAAAAAAAATTGTGTCCCCCCCCCTCTAACTTTTGAACCACAAGTCAAAAAAATATGGAAAAATTCATGTTAATGCGGCCTTATAAGTACTTTCAATGAAAACTATATTGAACAAAATCGGTCAAGCCGTTTTTGAGTTATCGCCAAATTTCATATTTTTTCTTTAAAAGGTCGTAAGTTGACTTCCAGAAGGTAATAAGTGATTACAGTTTCTAGGGCGTTTACGACCTTTTTATAGAGCTTAAAATCTGTCTTAACTTAAACCTCGGGCTTAAAACAGCAGTTTATTGTGAAGGATGAGCAACTACGGAACCCTACACTGAGCGTGGCCCGACATGCTCTTGGCCGGTTTTTTTGATTTCGTTTCGTAGATATATTTATTTCAATGGAAAATAAATTAAAAATATACATACTAAAACTTAAAATTAAAAAGAATCCCCCAGTTCTGAAGCCGTCTGAGGCATCCTTTCGTAGATTGATTATACCATTTTGATAGCGCGGGGAACAATGGTCACGATAGCTATAACCTTTTTATCAATCTTCGATATAAATAAATAATTGGGCAAGTGCGAGTCCGACTCGCGCATGAAGGGTTCCGTACCACAGTCTATACAAGTTTGTGGAGCCCCCCTTAAATATTTATTTTATTTTTAGTATTTGTTGTTATAGCGGCAATAGAAATAAATTATCTGTGAAAATTTCAACTGTCTAGCTGTCACCGTTCAAGAGATACAGCCTCGTGACAGACGGACGGACGGACGGACAGCGAAGTCTCAGTAATAGGGTCCCGTTTTTACCCTTTGGGTATGAAACCCTAAAAAGAAGAATCACTCGTAAAGCTCTAAGCGCTAAACTCAAGAACGGGTGGACCAAATTTAGCAATTTTTTTGCCAATTCCTTGAGGTTCAAGGAAGGTTTTTATGAAATTAACTAACTTTGTAACTTTATGGTACGAGTATATTATCTACGTGTACATAACATATCTGTTTCTTCATTTGCACGCGGCTTAAACCCCATAACAGGCAGGTGCGAATCCTAAACGCACGTGTTTCATTTGTCGTGCGTGTGCCTAGGGGATACCTTATTTGTAGCCACGTAAATGTTCGTCATTCTTTGTGATCTGTGTATTTGCTAAAGAATTTATGTGCGCTTGATGATGATGTCCTCCTTGATGTATCCGTCAACAGCGAGATCCTGTCAACTGTTTGCATGCGTATCAATACATCACGTTTAACATGAATCCTTTTTTGAGCCCGAATTCCCGTTTTTCTAACGGACACTGGGACCCAATGAGTATTGTGTGCATTATCAACTACAGCCACGAACTGCTACATGAAAGGTATCGTAAGTAATTTCATAATGAACAAAATAGCGACTGGGTCCTGTGTGTGTGGCATACATCAAGTATGTGTCTCTCCCTCCACCTCTAAGAGATTGGGACAACACCAGCCTACTTACTAGTGCATACTGTGGGACTAGATCGATTTGTGTGAGATTGACCGTTTTTATTGTATAGCCACCATGTAAGCGAGTAATATGTATAGTGTAAGTCTTGTCTATTCCATTGAGAAGAGGCGTAAGACAGGGCGACGTTGTATCCCCGAAACTGTTTACGGCCGTTATGGAAGACGCCTTCAAGCTCCTGGAATGGCAAGGACTTGGCATCAACATCAATGGCGAATATATCACTCACCTTCGGTTTGCCAACGACATCGTAGTCATGGCAAAGTCGATGGAGGAACTCAGCATGATGCTCGATGACCTCAATCGAGTTTCTCGACGGGTGGGCTTAAAAATGAACATGGACAAGACGAAACTCATGTCAAATGCCAAGGTTGTGCCCATCCCAGTCTCTGTTGAAAACTCGGTACTCGAAGTGGTTGACTCATACATCTACCTAGGACAAGTGGTCCAATTAGGTAGGTCCAACTTCGAGAAAGAGGTCAACCGCCGAATCCAACTCGGCTGGGCAGCGTTCGGGAAACTACGCAATGTCTTTTCGTCCGACATACCTCAGTGCCTCAAGACGAAAGTCTTCAACCAATGTGTGTTACCAGTGATGACTTACGGCACCGAAACGTGGTCTTTCACTATCGGCCTGATCTCAAACCTGAAATTCGCTCAACGAGCAATGGAGAGGGCTATGCTCGGGGTGTCTCTACGTGATCGAATCAGAAATGAGGAAATCCGTAGACGAACTAAAGTGACCGATATAGCTCACCGCATCAGCAAGTTGAAGTGGCAATGGGCAGGCCACATAGGCCGAAAAGTGCTCGAGTGGAGACCTCGGACCAGCAAGCGCAGCGTAGGACGTCCACCTACAAGATGGACAGATGACCTTATAAAGGTCGCCGGAAGGCGCTGGATGCAGGTCGCTTCCAACCGGTATATATGGAAGTCCAAAGGGGAGGCCTATGTTCAGCAGTGGACGTCCTATGGCTGAGATGATGATGATGATGAAGTCTTGTACCTACTTATCTTAGGAAACGGATATCCTTATCTTTCTTACAATAAAAAATAACCTATTAAGACTTTCGTAAACAACATTACGGGCATCTTGTAATGCAATATAAACATAGTTAAGCAAATAATATATCGCTACAGTGCTTAAATGAAGCAACACGAGCCTACACTCGAGAAATTTAAACCTTATTTGAATCAGTTATTAATTAATGGGAACTTGATAAATATCGACGTTGGAAATACGCCCATCATTCAGACGCTTGCTACTCAGACTGAGCTTTATAAAACCGACTGCAAGGTATTAAGTTCTGCTACATATTATGATATGAAACTGTGAAACTTAATGAACGTTATTAAACACTGATACTTAGATAGGATGACTTGTTAAGTTTAATGGGCGAAAAAAATCCATTGACTTTTTTACCATTACGCGACTCATTTTACGAGCAATCTCAATCGCTTCTGATTGAAGTTGATCGCTTCATTTGAAGCTTTTGTTCGATAATAATTAAGAATTACTTAATCATTCATTTCAAGTAATTTCAACACAATAGTATTTTTTGCTTTTCAATGTTGGCAGTCTTGTTTATAGATAAGTATTTTAAAGTAATTACTAACAAAATACTGTGTTAATTAAAGATACAATGTACACAATGTATAATAGCTTCTTAAAAATAAGTACAGTAGACATCGAATCGATACGATAGAACAGAAGAGTTACTTTGAAATTATATAATACAGTAGGTATTCGGGTCTCTCGTTGTGTATTGTTATTAATGTGAATGTCCATGGTTGATTAACGTATTACTAAATAGTTAAAACCCATTGTTTCAGTAGGTTTTGTATTAAAATGTTGAATTCAGTGAAAAGTGAAAACCTAGGGTTTAATTCGATTGACACTTAGCCATTTGAGCCAATGTTTCAGCCGTATAACATATATATATACAAGTACGGGAAATATATTTCAATTGTTGCTATTCGAGCCCCTATTATTCACCGCTAGAGTGTTCGAAACTGTATTTTTTTAACTTACAGGCCACACCTGGTATATAAGTGATATTATATTTTGAAAATCAGACAAGCCTGCATTGTAGAATAATTATCCAAGAGCGTCAATCACGTTGCATGCTCCCCGTGAACCGAGCCAGGAAACACCTACAAGTAAGTATGTCTTGACCTATGCAAGACATACTTACTTGTAGGTGTTTCCTGGCTTGGAAACTTCACCTTTGTTTTATTTTTAAAACGAGTTTTATTTAACTGTGTTCATGTTCCGACCACCTTTTTAGCATTGCCATTTGAACATATGATGTAAACGACTAATATTTTCACGTTTTCCTTCCTCTCAGACGACCATTTACGAGTAATAGGTACTTGGTCATTATCCTAGCGTTTGTCCCGGTCCCGGGTCATTTCCTCATACGTTTTTGTCAAAATAGCTGAAGTGTCAGAAAAAAGTGTCCGTGTACCTCGCCCGCGTAAAAATTGATTTTTCTTTCCCGTAGTCAGGTAAAAGATATCCTATAAGTGACCATCTTTGGATGTTCAACTATCCCTGTACGAATAGCACATTACATTACATACCTGGGGGGGTGAATTCTTAAACGTCTTACTGCAGGTGTTTGGGGCCCGAACCGAAGGTGAGGGCCATAATAATGCGATCTAGGGCTTTAGGAATTACCAAGCCAAACCAAGATCGACAGAACGATTTAACGAAAACTGGTGAATAAATATATTTATTACAATTAGAGATAAACAACAGTCGAGGCGGTAGGTACATACTTAGATACTATGCATACGAGTATATTGTAATTTCTTGCGTTGTATTTCTCCTGTGAGGTCTGCAATAAATAGTACCTATACTGCATTGTACATAACTAGACATTACATAATATCGCCTAGGTTATACCATATCAGTAATATATTCTTTTGCCATCGCGTTATAAAAAAAACCTGTTGATGCGTAATTAAATCAATAATCATTGTTTGACAGATTCCAACATATTAAATAACAAACATCTTTAAGTATATGTAATTTATTTATTATGCAAATAAGTTACACAGCATTACAGTAATAATTATATAAACAAGACTTAAAACTAGTTAGATTTAGGCGACATAACGGCATGGCTCCTTTGCGTCGTCTATTTTGAAAAATATGATATGTCACACAAGCGGTGTACGAAACATTCAATTCTTAATTTTTTCACTTCATTGTAAAAAAAAGTATCCCATAAATAATTTTACTTGGATTCTGTTCATGTTTAAGGTGCAAAGACTTAACGGTGAATAAACGTTAGGCTTGTCTGCAAAATTATAAATATAAATAATGCATGTCTATTGTTCTAGAGACTGTATAATTTTATTGCAAGCTATTCAGCTATTACCACAATAGTATAGGTGTATGAATAGTAAACTTTATGCCAAGAAAAGCATAAATGTTATACTAGACTATAATATTAATTCGCCCATAATTTCGTCTGTATGGGTGGTAGGTAATCAAACCTCCCAATTTTCCTTTCATCACCTTCAAGTTTCCTTCGTATCAATGTCACATAGAAAGTATAGGTATTACGAATCTATTAATGGCGGATTGTTATCAAAAGCTCGACATTATCAGCTGTTAGAAACTAACATAGCATTGAGAATTTGGTCCTAAATTGTTGTTGTTTTTGGGAGCCTACCTATAATTTTCCACTGCTAGGTATAGGACCCTCTCCCGCCACAACTTCCAATTCTCTTGATTTTGTGCAGTATGGCAATTCCTGCAAGTAGTTCCTAAAATTATCTATATGAAATTTAACAGCAGAGATAATTAAGTTGTTGTTTTCCTTTACCACTTCCAAGTTGGAAATTTTCCCCATGACATTAAACAAGATAACAAACTTACATCATAACCAGTGATGGGCACGGCCCGTGGAATGCCGCGAGTTTCGTATAGTAATTTTAATATTGAATGTAATTTGGGCGACGCGGTTGGCTCGGTTAGTGGTGCAGCTGCCTACTGAGCCGACGGTGCTGGGATTCGAACCCAGGACAAATATTTATGTGATGAATTCGAATGTTTGTTCCTGGGTCGTGGATGTTATCTATAATATATGTATTTATATATAATGTATATCATCGTCTATACCCATAGTACAAGATTTGCTTAGTTTGGGTCTAGGTCGATTTGTGTAAGATTGTCCCTTGATATTTATTTATTTATAATTAAATTCCCGAGATCTTGATTGCAAAAATACGAATGGAAATTTATTAAATTTATAACGCGATGTTGCACGGGCCGTGCCGATCACTGATCATAACTTTGTTTTTTTTTCAGAGAGTTGGGGCCAAACAGACGGCCACCGCTTCACGTACCCCGCATCACCACTGCTGACGCAAGGCGCTGATGTGAAGCCGGAGTCTCTATGCCAGGACAGTGCCGGTGAAGGCGACGAATGCGTCCATGTGAAGAGTGTGCCACTACATGCTACTGTGGAGCTCGTCATGTTCGATCAGGGTAAGTGTCCGGACCTGTCCTGTGTCGCTTTGGCTCTCATAGCTCTGGCTATATCAAGCAAGTGCTGTAGTACGGGCCAGGGGCAGGTGCAGCGGTGAGCGACGGGTGGTAAGAACAAAATAGCGCGTACGCCTGACTGATGTAGGTAAAGGAGTTACCGCCGCCTATGGACGCTCGTGGCGCCACGCGCGTTGCCCACCCTTTAAGAACCTATTTACTCCCCTCTTGATGAATCGCATTAGAGACAAATGTTTCATCGGATTTCCATTTCATAGAAATTTCATTTCATCGATTGCATTTTATTTTTCTGAAACTATAAGATATTTTGGAATGTTATAACACAAACCTAACCTAACCTAACCTAATCTATTAATTGACATTTCCAAGATTTCTGATAAATGTATGAGTTCTGAGGATTTTTTTGTATAAAATGAAAATTCTATGAAATAAAACATTCGGTGAAGTGATTTTCTATAAAAGAAGACACCCCTCAGAACACATCCCATTATACAGACGGAGATGCCACGACTGCACGACAGCGACAGTGGTGTAGGTACATGTGCACGTTATGCAGCCACGCTCGGATCTCTTGCTCAACCGCTTGTCGCGTCGCTGGTCGCGCAAAGTCGTGGCATCTCCGTTACGTGCGGTGCCACTACAGCTACCGTGGAGCTCGTCATGCTAGATCAGGGAAAATGACAGAATTCAGGGACACTGTGTCGCCGCTGAGTCACTGTGTCAAGATAGGACGGTAAATGCCTCATAAATCTCGTCATACCGTCTTCACAACCGCCAGGGCTGATGACAGGTAATAATTGTAGAAAACATACTGGTTAAAATAATAATTATGATTGGTTAACTGGTAGAGTATTGATTTATGTGCAATAAAGGTTGAATAAATAAAAAAAGCAGTCTCCAACAATTCGTAACGCAAATAGCATTCAAAAACTACAATATACAATTGCTCACATTAACCGGTATGCTTCCTGATCCGTGGTTAAACACGGTAATTATGTGTTTATTTAGGTTATTTTCCAAGTGAGAGACCACAAAGCATATCTAGTCATAAATTAATCATACTTGTAATTCATAAAAAACATAAAACTAGATTGAGGATTCACTCTTACTTTACCGGTTGCACTTAGCTTGCTATATGCGTCAAATGGACCAGATTATAGGATATCGATGGCAAGCGGCAGCGGTGAGCGGTGATCATAAGCGAGAGCGAGAGAGTGCGCTCTAACCTTTGGTTTCCGCTGATGTTATGCCTGGCTGTTAAATGCGTTCACGCAAAGTTGATGATGAAATGCGGTTGAAATCAAAACAGTTAAATAAAACAATTTAAACGGATTATATCGCGTATTATATAATACGCGATATATAAGTATAAGGTTGAGTCAACCTGTGACCACGGTATCTGTAAAGGTACCGAAACGTCAGGGAGGCTCAAATAATTAATATACGCGATATAATCCGTTTAAATTGTTTTCTTTAAATGTGTGACGTGTTCTTGAGTGGAGACCACGGATCGGCAAGCGTAGTGTGGGACGCCCTCAGACTAGGTGGAGCGATGATCTGTGCAGGGTGGCTCGCAAAAGCTGGATGAGAGTAGCCGAGGATCGCTTACAATGGCGTGCAGTTGGAGAGGCCTATGTCCAGAAGTGGACAAGAATAGGCTGATGATGATAAAATGTGTGACAGTAGCGGAAACCGAAAAAAATATTATCAAAACAGTTGTCCAACTGACTGCACGTCCCACCAGCGGGCCTAGCATATCTTGACGAGACCTCGCTCGTCACGCGACTTAAGGTTATCTGTCTTGCTCGCACAGTATTGACAGGCAAGTGACAGGTAGTATTCGTCGCGCAACAAGGAGTCGCGTGTCACATGACAGTTATGCTAGACGTGCTGGCCGGTCCACCGTGCAGCGAAACTATCAGTATCGACAGTTTTGCCGTGCTACGGTAAAAGGGCGTATCTTACTATGACATTCATATACGTTTGACGACGCGTTTGGCGCAGTTTATAGACACCTGCCTACTGAGCCGGCGGTCCCGGGTTCGAATCCCGGCCAGGGCAAATATTTGTGTGATGAACTCGTATATTTGTGCTTAGGTCATGGTTGTTCTATGTATTTTAGTGTATATTTATCTATTTAAGTACGTATATCGTCGTCTAGTACCCATAACACAAGCCTTCTTGAGCTTAATTTAGGACTAGATCGATTTGTGTGAGGTTGTCCGATATTTATTTATTACTACTGTGCAATTCGTGGATATACTACCGCAGTTCAATGAATAACGCACGACGCAATCAAATAGTTGGTTGTTTGTGTCACGTGTGCTTGTCTGTGATGACAGCTAATAGACATTATTATATTTCAATTTGGACAGAGCTTCTACGGAACACTTAGGAACGCCTCACGGTCACATCTTTCTGGTATCCAATAGGCTATTTGACTGATGTTGAATTCTACAGCGTACTGTAGTTATATGAATAAAATTAGCTAAATATATCACGAAACAAAGAAAAAAAATCCAGAAACATATATCTTTTTTGGAAATATGTGACTTCAAAGGTACGCAAATTTTATGATTTTTTTTTTAATCCAAAATTAATTTTGAAAATGTTTTCAGAATCCTCATAATTTTACGAAACAATAATTGTACGAAAACTATGAACTTAAACGCACTTTTTCACGGTGAAAATGCCAAATTTCTTAATTTTTCCATACAATTATTGGTACCTATACCGGCCTGTGACGTCACTAGCCTGACGCGTTTTGTATGGAGCGTTTTTAGCGCTACGTAGAAATGTTGAACTTTGACGGTCATTTCTGACTTTTAGAGCAGTTTAAGTGTAGTCAGTCCCATATAGACATTTGATCACAATAAAAAATAGAATCGATTGACATCCTCAAAAAAAATTAGTCAACATGTCTATTGTATACTATTTTTTGGGTTGGAACGCGTTTTTAACTTTCTCTCTAACCTAAACACACACACACGTAACGTGTTGTTGTTGTTACTTTAGACTAAAACCGCAAGCACTATAATTACTGTAATTAGAGGGGCATGAGATTTGAAAGGAGCCTATTTAAATGATTAAAATTGAATTAATTCTTTCGTCTTCATTAATGGAGTTAATTTGAAAAGGGAATTATAAACGCATTTGGTGATAGAATAATTGTGTGAAAAGCTTACGAGTTACGGCTTGAAATGAAATGAAATTACCAATTCATTTCGGTCATAGGCTTTATAACTGTGTCAGTAAACATTTGAATGTACTTTGCAGTTTATAATAAATATACAATGCATATATTCGCCGAAAACTCGTTTCGCTGAATTTTTATTCCCCTGTAGTCATAAATTTTTCATGTCTTGTAAATATACGAAATGATTTTTCGGCGAAATAAGAAATTCGACGAAAATTAATTCTAGGAGTAAATATAGACGGTCCTAACAATCCCCTAAAGGAGTTGTTACACTGGACACACGCATAAAGCTCTATTCTATACGGTTGAGAAACATGCTTTTTGTTTCAACCCTGTAGCGCGAATACTTATAAAAAAATAAAAATAAAATAAAATATTATTTATACTCCTATTTGTGGGTTTGCTTTCCCACATACGCTGGACATTTTAAAACGTTTAGTTTAAGGCCGATACTGTAGTCTGCAATAGACTTGTAATTTTATAAGAGCTACTTCCAAATTGCGCTTTTGCATCAAATGCATTCCGTCAGTGTCGGTCCTCAAACTAAAACGTACTTACCGTAAAACGTCATAATTGACAGCAGTCCCATAAGGAATATCTATTATTATCTAGGCTTACATTTTGTTTTTGTGTACACAGACGCGCAAGCACTTACAGGAACTAGAAGTTAAACAAATGTCTTAAAATACGAGAAGTGTCGAATAGCCTTAAAAGGCTAAAGCCTTTCTTTGTGGAAAGCTTTCAACGGCACTTGCTCAACGGTAATGTTAGCATAAAGTAAGAGGATGTTTCTACGTGTCAATATTCACAATTACAATGCGATGTTATGCAAGAGAGAGCATACGCATAGAGAATCTTCGCGTATTAGTTTTGTTTTGAGAGCCGTTGCCGGCTTTTTGGGTAAATAAATTATAGTGGCAACACTATAATGGTGTTATTACAATGCTGCCCAGTTAAATAATTAATAAGCTACTTTCGTTTTCGTTGGATTAGAGTCGCGTTTGGGAACTTGATTTAATAGCCCTATGATTTACATTACCCGTCTCCGTAGCGTAGTTCCGGGTGCCATATGTTTATGTTATTATAGTACAAATTATCTAAGCTAAGCTAATCCACTTACCTGCATTCACAATGGTATTGTGTCTAATACAATCCTATCTGCTTTTGTTCTCGTAAGCGCCAACCAGTTACTTACAAAAAAGGTTAGAACTACATTGCGTGGATATTGAATTTTCAACCTTATTCCTTGTTGAATAGGTTTAAAATGTTTGTTGACGAGAGTTCAAAGTCCTTTTTCAAGAGAATACGTTCTTGTGAAGAGTCGGACGGTTGTAAAATTCCAAAAAAGTTATGATCACCATTATTCTGTTAGGGCATTTTGTAGTCTAATGTCCAAGGAAAAAGAGTCGATAATCTATATTAACCTTCCAAGGTGGTTACAATCTGCTTTTACTACGAGCTCGTTATCTTGATTTGTGGTTTACCAGTTGTGGTTTGTTCAATGGTATTCAGTTCTTAAGTGGATTAGCTTAGCTTAGATAATTTTTACTATACTTATTATTTAATGTACGATGACATGACGATCGTTAAAGTTTGTGTTTTTTTTATAAGTGTTATTTTTTATTACTTATGAAAATATTTTCTCCATAACTTCTTCTACGTTTGTTTATTTATTGTGTTGTGTATGTATTAGAATAAAAAAATGGGCAAGTGCGAGCCCGACTCGCGCATGAAGGGTTCCGTACCTATACATATATATAATCTATAACAAGTTTGTTGTATGGGAGCCCCCCTTAAATATTTATTTTATTTTATTTTTAGTATTTGTTGTTATAGCGGCAATAGAAATACATCATCTGTGAAAATTTCAACTGTCTAGCTATCACCGTTGTTGAGATACAGCCTGGTGACAGACGGACGGACGGACGGACGGGCAGCGAAGTCTCAGTAATAGGGTCCCGTTTTTACCCTTTGGGTACGGAACCCTAAAAAGTATGTATCGTTAAATAGATAGAACAGAAGCAACCATCGCATATTTAGTATATTTCATATAGGTTAATACCTTAGTGCGTATGACATCTGTCATCTCAGTATATTTTATAACCTAAATTGAAATGAGATGAGATGACAGACGTCACACGTACAGAGCTATATGAACTATAAGGCAAAACAGCCGAGTAAATTCATATATGTTCGTGATATAGACTGGTAGAAAAATCCAAATATGTATCGGCTTCCTTTACCGTCCTAACGGCATTTTGTGAGCCATTTTGGCAACATGACTTTTCCGATGTAAAAAAGCCTGCTGAATTCGATTCCGGATGTTGCCAAGCCGAATTTTGCCCCCCCTCCCCCCATTTCCCCCCTTTTTACCTCAAAATATGTCCCTAATCACGGTTTTTACGGTTTTATACAAAAAGTATAACAGCTAGAAAAAAAAAATCAATAACAAGAATAATCTCTATAAAATTTCCTATAACATGGTGTATAAACTTTTTTAGTAGGCTTTATGGTTTGTGAGCAATAGCTTCCCGAACTTCATAGACTGGTAGAAAATTCTAAATATCGGCTTCCTTTACCGTCCTAACGGCATTTTGGAATCCATTTTGGCAAAATGACTTTTCCGATGTAAAAGAGCCTGCTGAATTCGGTTCTGAATGTTGCCATGCCGAATTTTGCCCCCCTCCCCCCATTTCCCCCCTTTTTGACCTCAAAATATGTCCCTAATCACGAATTTTACGGTTTTATACAAAAAGTATTACTTACAGCTAGAAAAAAAGTGTCAAAGACAAGAATGTTCTCTATAAAATTTCCTATAACATGGTGTATAAACTTTTTTATTAGGCCTTATGGTTTCTGAGCAGTATCTTCCCGAACTTCATTATTTAAAAAAAAATTGAAAAACATGGTCGAGGCAGTGAAGTACACTTATTTTGGGATAATTGATATCGCACAGGATCCAGCCGCTCTGCAGCGCTTGACGCTGACATCCAGTTGGCGTGCTGCTTATTATCTGTCAAGACTCACGAGGCTTTCAGTCATAAGCAGTCGTCAGATTTACACGCAGAACTGTATCCAAGTCGGGCTAAAGGGGACGTAGAAAATAAAAATGCTTTGCTTCTGACCATGAAGTCATTCAAAATGCTCAGTTCTACGCCAGATTCTCCAGAAATGTGCCTTAGAAATGCAGCTACCCAGGATCTTGCAACAGAAAAAAATAAAAGAGTCAATTCTCACTTTGAGGTCAAAAGGATAGAAATGGGGGGAGGGGGGCAAAATTCGGCTTGGCAACATTCAGAACCGAATTCAGCAGGCTTTTTTACATCGGAAAAGTCATGTTGCCAAAATGGATTCCAAAATGCCGTTAGGACGGTAAAGGAAGCCGATATTTAGAATTTTCTACCAGTCTATGAAGTTCGGGAAGATATTGCTCAAAAACCATAAGGCCTACTAAAAAAGTTTATACACCATATTATAGGAAATTTTATAGAAATCATTCTTGTCTTTGACATTTTTTTCTAGCTATAATACTTTTTGTATAAAATCGTAAAAACCGTGATTAGGGACATATTTTGAGGTAAAAAGGGGGGAAATGGGGGGAGGGGGACAAAATTCGGCTTGGCAACATCCAGAACCGAATTCAGCAGGCTTTTTTACTTCGAAAAAGTCATGTTGCCAAAATGGCTCACAAAATGCCGTTACACTTTATTTTTTTTATTTGAACTACCAGTCTATGAGTACGAGTATGAGGATGAAGCGTTTTAGAGTAATGAGGACGGGTCCGCGCGGACGCGCCATACATATTGCTCCGCGCGGAGCGATCCGCGCGACGGTCCGCGTGACACAAACCAAGGCTGGTTGACCGTGCTATCAGAGGTCGGGTGAATAAATTTATTTAATCAACATAATATAATATAGTGTTCAGTAATGGCTACTGATAGGTCGTCGATATAATGATATAACAGTTATAACTTTCTCTCTGTCTGACTCACGATTCTCATCTATTTTGTGTTACATAGATATAACTAAATAGTCTTAAAAATTTGTTCTTATTTATTTTATACCACAGTAATAAAGCAAGAGATATGAAATGAATACGCATGTTTGTCTTCTTTTTAAAACATATTGGTAACAAAGATCAAATATATCTCGTCATAATTATATGGGTCGTCTAGTACCCATAGTACAAGCATTGCTTAGTTTGGGACTAGGTCGATTTGTGTAAGATTGTCCCTTAATATTTGTTTATTTTATTTATTTATATTGTAAAATATACTAAATATTTGTTTAAAAATGTCTATAAACTCAAATACAAGGATGAGTAGAACAATAATACATTAGATTACAAAAATCACCCCGGTATGACGAGAGAGAAAAATAGGCAAGATGGTAGATTTAGTTAGCATTGTGTTTGATAATGCATCGAAAAAATCCACTTAAAAATATATGACGATCATGAGAGTAAAACGCAATTAAAAATAAATAGGTACTATATATACTATATAATACATTTTTTTTGAGTTCTGAAGACTGATAATGTCCACTCCATTGCCCCATGTGATTAGTCCATACCGTAAAATAGATTCCACGTAACCATAGTAAGCCGCGATTGCAGTTTTCTGGTCTGTCACTCTACGCAATTTATTGAGCACGAATGCAAATCTGCGTATTCTTAAACATACGTTTTGGATATGCTCGTTCGAATTTAATTTATTATCTATATATATTCCTAGAAATTTAGTTGTACTACATTCTTGCAAAGTATGTCCATTATAACTAATTTTGTATGGTTGAATAGTTCTGTTAAAGCGTAAATAGTTAGTTTTTTCTGTGTTTGCCTGTAAATTATTTTTTCAAGCCACTTTACAACAGAGACTACAACTTTATTTATTTCTGACTCATGATCAGTTTGTGTATGAGATTTGTTGCTTTGCCAGTATGATTGAGATGTCGTCAGCAAACAGAATACACTTATGACTTATGATATCAGGGAGGTCATTTACGTATATTAAAAACAGGAGCGGGCCAAGTACACTTCCGTGGGGTACTCTTATTTAGTCGGTATTCAGATTCTGTATGATTTTAATTATTGACCTTATACATTACTATTGTAGCTGGTTCCCTCACTACCAGTGAGTAGGACTTTCAGTGGAAGTACACACCGCACCCCAGGATTGACAAGACCGATTACATAAGTCGTAATGCAACGCCGCAAATAAGCAAATGCACAACAGCAATGCTCAAACATTAGGCCGTATCAACTCGGCAATGTTAAACAGGGATATTGAGCATCATTGCATTGCTCTCACTAAGATCGTCCAGTGTGCTTCAGTGCTGTGGTTATGTTAGTTCGAGATGCATGATTATCAAGACGGCAGGAACATCGAAATTCCGTCACCGCTCTAATATCATTCATTAATCTTAAATGTTCAGTGTGCTTCAGTGCAGTGGTACAATACAAAACGTTTTATTGCACACCAGTATAAACATATAAAAGACAGGTAAGGAACACATACGCAGTCAGAGGTAAACGAACGAAAGCAGTTTCATAAATCACACAAATAAATAATCGAGAGATAGTATTTTTTTGTAAAGACTGTGGTACTGTTAGTTCGAGATGTATGATTATCGAGTTAGACGGCAGGAACCTAGAAAATCCGTCACCGTCCTAATATCGTCCATTAATCTTCATATCCGGTCATACACGCAACCGAGCCTTCCGAGTAGGTACATGTTAATGAAGCTGATGTAATCGTGGACGGAACATTATTGGACGTCGAAAATCGAGATCGAACCCGTATGTATAGGATGCAATTCATACAATAAATAAGGTAGTTTATTCACCTTGTTGTATGGATTGCATGTCTCCTTTGTATTTTAATATGTTGATAAGTACTGGATTATTTTGAAAATTGCATACTGCAGCACAGACAAAACTCATAAAAAAGTTCTAGGCAAAAACGGCACAAGGCCAAGGGTATATAAATGCCATGAGAAATTTTCGGCTGTAGAATGAGTGGTAGTTTTGCGAAAATAAAATTCGCCGTCCACAGAGGTAGTGCCGTATTCGAGGGTAATTGACGTCTCTCGACGTACGGTCCGTGAAAGTGTTAATAGAGCGGAGCGTCGATCAAAAATCAGTGTCAAAGTTGCCGCGTCGGTGTGAGGGTAGCTGCAGTCCCTGATGAAGAGCTCCATACGAGTTCGAAACATGTCGGGCCGTTCCTGAAAATTTCACGTGAGTGTAAACCGCTATACGTTAATATGTCTCACGAAAGTTTTAATAAGATTAGCGTTAATACTATGTTGCTGCGAAGAAACGATAATTTGGACCCGGGTAATTTGTTGCAAGTCTCAATATTTCTCCCGTTCCCTAACACCGGACACGTCCAGATGTGGCTCCCATTACATAATAGATAACATGTGTCTTTACACTAACGTATAAAGCCGAACAGAACCTCGTCAAAAGGAATGAATGATTCATAGTCGGTGATGGCATCGCAGAGCCTGATTTATTTACAACGCGGGCCGACACTGAACGTTACGGACAGAGGGACTCATTTACATCAGTTGTAACACTCCTCCGTGTTCTTACACTCAATATTACATGTCCCTATGCTCTAGGTTTTGAGCTACATCGATTGAAATTGACTTTTACCTATTTCACATTCAAATTCAAATATTTATTGCATATCACATTTTACATTATAGAAGGAACAGTAGTTATAGGTACATGTGACGCTCTACAAGGGCACAGGAATTAGAGAGTGCTCCTATTGAAACTATTACAATTAATTAATAAGTTACTTTAGGTGCGTTATTATGCATTATTGTACACATGAAATATTGCGATTTACTAAGATACGTTCATGCCTATTAATCATTAGTATTCTCTTCAAAAAATCACCCTAAGGTATAGAAACAGTTATTAATGAGACATATTTTTAATTGTTTTGTAAATATTGTTGTCTTTTCCTGATTCTTTATTGATTTAGGCAGCTTATTATATATCTTAATCATCATGTAGTGATGGATAGTCCTTAATATTTTCATTCTGGAGAAGGATAATTTAAGTTGATTATGACTTATTTAGACAAGCTGTAAGCATCACCTTTAAGCCAGATTCCTTCCGGAACGGCTCATAGAACACTTCTAGAGCCCAAAGGTTAATTTAATGATAATACAACACAACAGATTAACAATTACTCATTAAAAATACCCCTATACATGTATATTGTACCTATTGTACTATTATAGCTATTACTAAATCGCATCGCGTGGCATTGTACCAAAGACGCTGGCAGCATTACCTCGCTGTATTGCTATACTAAGACGCTTAGCGAGAACCCAGACATACAATTTAATGAACGTTATGGACAGAAGTACATCAGTTAAAACCGTTCTCTGTGGCCCTCTCACACTCAGTATTTCAAAACTGGTTATGTTCTCAAGAGAGTTTGTGGCGATCAGTCGTTAATGCAGGTTGCAGTGTTGCCAGAGCCATTGTGGCATAAGTTACGTTTAATTCCTCGAAAAGTTACATTATTGCTGGGAAAGTTACATTTTGATATTAATAAAAAAACGGTCAAGCGCGAGTCGGATTCGCGTACCGAGGGTTCCAAAGGTACAAACTATGAAATGAAAGTATCGAATATTTACTTTAAATAAGTTCGTAATATCAATATAATAGAAATATAATAGTCTATAAATCTATATTTGGCATGGGAAACTGTGTCATCATCATCATATCAGCCAATATACGTCCACTGCTGGACAAAAGCATCCCCAAACTTTTCCAAAACGATCGGTTATGCGCCGCCCTCATCCAATTGCTTCCCGCAAACCTAACCAGTTCGATCCACCTGGTTGGATGCTTTCCATGTGACGTGAAGCTGTGTATAGTGTTGAAAACTGTCCATAATATACAATAATCTTGTTGACATAAACATAAACGTTGTTGTTATAAACGACAATTGGACCAATCACAACAAATGTCAAAGTAAATTGACCAATGAGAATAGATAATTTTTGAGGTAAATTTTTTAAAACGCATAATATCCACTCTAACAGTTTTATTTTATTTTATTTTATTTTATTTTATTTTATTTATTTGGGGCATCAACAGCAATACAATTTGTAATAATTAACAATATAGTACAACAACAAAAGCCAATAAAAGATGTCCACAAAAATACAGTAAGCAGAACTAGTAACAAGAAAAATTAAACAAACATGGTATGCTCGATCAGGTTAGTGCGCATGTGTGTGTGCGTGTGTGTGTGTGTGTGTGTGTGTGTGTGTGTGTGTGTGTGTGTGTGTGTGTGTGTGTGTGTGTGTGTGTGTGTGTGTGTGTGTGTGTGTGTGTGTGTGTGTGTGTGAGTGTGTGTGTGGAAATGGAAAGGGATATTGAATTAACTATTATCTGAGCTTAACATTAAAGAATGAATACGCTTCTTCAATGTCGATTTGGTACAGTCAAATAAGTCAATACTGCTAAACAGTTTATTATATTGTCTAAGGAAACGAATTAATGGGGAATTCTGTGCATAATTGGTGTTGACTGTTGGAAGGCTAAACAGGGCACGATTGGCGTGACGGGTTCATATTTTTGGCACAGAGAAATTAATCTCTGCAAGCAGCGCAGAGCTATCGATGCGGCCAGAGAGAATGTCGTATAAAACACACGTGTCAAGCATGAGACGCCGATTCTCAAGGCTCAGGAGGTGGTGGCGACAACACATAGAAAAATAGCTGGTATCCCATTTCTTGGATCGAAAATTAAGGTGACGCAGAAAGCGATACTGAATTTTCTCAATTTTCTCCTTGTAAATCGTATACTGAGGCGACCAGACACAGCTTGCGTATTCAAGGATGCTTCTAACATATGCATAATAAACTACTTTAATACATGCGGCATCCTTAAACTCTCCACAAACACGATACACAAAGCCCAGATTCTTGTTCGCACGGTTTACTATGTCATCAATGTGTAAGTCATATGTTAGTTTCGCATCGAGAGTTACACCTAGGTCCCGTATTGAACTTACGCGCTCAATAGCCTCACCTCCGATTTGGTACTGATACAACAAAGGGTAGGGACTTCGCGTGAAAGAGATCTGGCCACATTTTTTTACATTTACATTAATGTGATTAGTATAATAATAATCAGACAGGCGGTCCAAATCACTTTGCAACTCATTGCAATCATTAATGCTGCGAATGCTTGCAAAAATTTTTTTGTCGTCGGCATACATAAGTAACTTTGAAAATTTAAAAACGTTATATATATATATCATATAGATATGCATTATAGAGCAAAGGACCTAAGTGCGATCCCTGGGGGACACCTGAGGGAACGTCTACAAAGTCTGATCTGCAACCTCCTAGTACAACCGCTTGCCGGCGGTTGCAGACGTATGAGGAAACCCACCTGAAGACATCGCCATGAATACCCAACCAGTAAAGCTTGCGAAGCAGGATGACGTGGTCTACACGATCAAACGCCTTCTCAAATCAGTGTAAATCACGTCAATCTGCTTCCTCTTATCCATCCAACGGAGAACATGATTTGTAAACTCTACAAGATTAGACACGGTCGACCGACCTCTTAAAAAACCATGTTGCTGAGGCGGAATGGCTTTATTTAATACCTCATAGATATTACTTAAAATTATCTTCTCAAATGTCTTAGCAAACTGGTTTAATATAGATATGGGACGATAATTTATTATTTTAGTCTTTTATATCTAAAGTTGAATTTTTAATTATCCAGTGATTTGACGGATGTCGTCATTTATATTTTCGTTACTCATAAATTATTTTTTAAAATATTAATGAGAAAACACGTAGTTGCTGATATTAGATTAACTTATTGATAAAAAGTGATATGTTAAAACCAAATTAAACTTAATCAAATTAAGCTCGTAAAAAATTGCATCAGTTTACTCCCGCTATTTAAAAATCAGACTAAAAAAATCAAGGAAGACGCCTCAGTTTTAATATGTTTAGTACTGGCTAATAGATAGTCTGTTAAGCGAGTGGTGTTGCTTGATAAAAGCAGGCAATTCAAAATTCTTACAGGTATCTGCACTGATAGTACACCGAATATATGCGTTAGATAAATTAGGTACAAATTTTATTTAAAAAACTTAATCACGGAATTGTGTTCTATTTTTATTACGGAATTGTATTCTATTTTTATTGACAGTTTTTTTAGGAGCTTGGTCGTTTAACGATCATGCCGCTCCATACGTTCTCTGATGGTATATTACAATTTACTGAACGCAACTTTTATAAAACTTATACAATATTTTGGCTTCATCTGAATCAGGGTTGGCCAACCCAGCATTACAATCTCCAATGCTGAAGGTTGAGCGTTGAGACCCTCTCCGCACACATTCTACCAAGACATGATGAACATCCTCTATACAACCGCATTCACTACAGTTTGGAGTATTGGCCTTTCCCATTAAGAACTTGAATTTATTAGTAGGGATGTGTCCGGAGCGTAATCTCATCGCTATTACAAGATCTGGCCGGGTCAGAGCACAATGTGCTATCCAAGGAGACTGTAAGGGTTCGGGTTGTATGGTCTTATACCAGATCCCACTTTCTTGCGATCGCTTATCGAAAAACTCTTTCCATAACTCACAGCAGTGCTTTCTGATTTTGCTCATAACCTCAGTGTAAAAGGGCGTGACGTTCAGCAATGTGCCTTCGGAAGATGCCTCCTTTATTGACTGTTGATATTTGTTAGGTTTTTGAATTTATCACGGATGTATGACAAAATTTAAGAGTGCAGATTAAAGAAAATATTTAAAAAATTTAAACTGACGGGAGAAACATAATGTTAATCTCGATTTGCGATATTGTGTAAATATTTATTTTATTTTATTAGTTGTTAAAAGCATCATATACATATTATTAAATATTATAATGTCTTGGCCGAAAGTACAATACATGGACTTGTATTATCTAGTGCCTCATCTTGGCCCTCGAACTTACTCATCCATCCGTTGTTTACTTTCTAACCTCTACAAAAATGTGCTCGCTTAATATCAATACAAATTTACGGATTTCGGATATAAAGGGAACATACCTAATCGCTTGTATCTTGACAGATGGACAACGAAGTGATTTGACGATCGAAAGTTCTTTGAATCCTAAGAATATTTTTAGAAGGATAGCCATCTTAAATTTTGGTGCAGTCACTCGAGTTAAAATCTAACATTTTTGTATAGGATTTTCACATATTATGTTATGAATCCTATCATATTATGGCGTATCTTATGAAAGGGCTTCGTAAGCTGATTCCGAATATATACTGGATTATTACATTAATGGTACTTATTAAAAAAAAAAACTGAAACCCATTATCGAAATTTTCATTAATTTTTTCAGTGGTATACACATAATATGTTTTTGCGCGATAGTACATGTTATTTGGATTTAGAATTAAAATTAATGTTCCCACTTTAGTATTTTTAACAGAACCTATTGAAAAGTTACGAAAATTCCCCAGTAATCAAAAGTTACTTACATGTTACGAGAGAGGGTCAAAAGTTACGAAAAATGTAACAAATGTAACCATCTGGCAACGCTGGCAGGTTGATTCTAAATGTTGTTCATCGATTTACATTGATTTGAAACTATTTGAGGGACAAATTTATTAGTAGGTATATATCCTGTGATATAGCCCATTCAATTGTCGTTATTGCTTACTTAGTGTCATTGGCTAGTTGTTATTTAAAAGTTTACAGCTGCAGCATAGATACTTATTGACATAAAATGTATAGGCATGATGTATTGTCATAAAATCGTTAGTCATCATTTTAACTTCCTCAAACAGTTAATATTTCAGGATTGTTAGAAAACAAACCTAACCTAATTTACTTTCAAAACTCTTGTAAAGATAATAATTTCAGAATGATGGCTAACGATTTTATGACTTTCAATATGTATGCTGATAGAAGGAGTTCCGTTTAGGACCCTTTAACACTTGCGAGTCACAGTTGCGGCGAACTCGCTGCGTGATCGCCTTCATACAAAATTTTCTCACAATTCGCAAGTGTGATAAGGCCCTTAGAGCGAATTATTTCACATACCTATGTCCACAATATGACGACACATCAATTTAATAGGCTCGACTATTAGGATCTACTCGAATTTCCTTGGATCACCCAAAACTGCCTACAATATTCACACTAACCTCAGAATCTAGACAAGCATGATATATTACTTGCGTTACTTCATATTGTAATCTCGTCAGGATATGGTTTACATGTATTGCCGGTAGATATTATATCTCTAGCGTTACCCGACACCTGCCGCTAGAGAGCAATCAAGTGATCCTATAACTACCTGGATATTGCGTTAGCACAAGTACTAATCCTTATAATATTATAAACGTGAAAGTTTGGATGGATGGATGGATGGATGTATGTACGTTCCACTTAATCTCAAAAACTACTGAACGAATTATGATGAAACTTTCCAGTTATGTACCTTATATATCAGAATAGGACATAGGCTATCATTTATATCGAGTTTTATCCCTTTTAGGGACGAAAAACGGGATTAAACTTTGTATGGAGAGCAAATCATTGTAGTTGCAACAAATCCCTACATGTCATCGTTTTGACGTACACTAATCTATCTACGATAGACCTTCACCAAACGCATACCAAACTATTCTTTGTAAAAAAAACAATAAATTCTGATATGGGAACATGTACCCGCAAAATTCGATTAATCGCGTAGTTTCAAGAATCAAATACATAAAATTTTACAAATTTGAATCAATCACATTTGATTTGACAAACGTCACACACCCATCTGGCAAGACATGTCAAACCAGTGATTGCAGAAGGGCTACTCCGATGTTCAAAATTTGACTGTCGAATAGTGCCATCGCTCTCGATCTCCTGTCAAGGTATATTTGAGTGAATGGAATAGCACTATACGAAAGTAAAATTTCGAACATCGGAGTAGCCCTTCAGGTAGGTATCACGTTCCGATACGCACATCATCTGAAAATAGTGCCTACGAGCTTTGATTATGTACCTCCGCTAGGTAACTGAGTATAAATAAAGTAGTAAATAACTCAGTATGCAAAGATACGATACTTAACATATATAAATAATCCTAATAATAATATTATAAACGTGAAAGTATTTACGTTCATTCCCATTTCATTCCTCTTAATTTTAAACAATGATTGATGGACGGTCGCCAGTGTTCGGAAATCGTCGTAAATAATTGCCTCTTTCTAAACCTTAATTTGGCGTGTATGGCAGGGTGAACAAATTCTTTGACCATCTTTTTCCATATATTTTTTTCGAACCAGAATATTTTGCTCTATTTTACCAGCGATCTTCGTCATCTTTTGTCAAATTAAGGGCTAATAAAGACCGATGTGCAATATTTATCGCCGAGTACAGTATTAGTGCATAAAGTTTTTGTATTTTTCGGATCTTAGACTCGGATACTCGACAAGACCCGAATTGTCAATCAATTATTATGCTACATAATCGACGTGCTTAAGTCAAGGGCCTGACACGCTTTGATGGAGAAGGATAGCCTTATTACCATACTTATAAGAGGAAATAGAAAAAGTGCAGTTTTTTGGCTCTATTACCGACCGAGCATTTTTTCATGGTCGGTTTATAGGCACGATGATGATGATTAATTAGTATAAGTAATCCCACCAAAAACATTCTGTAAAAAACTAGCCAAGTCTCGATGGAGCCGCTTGTTTATCTCTAAAAAGTAATGAAATCTAGACAAAGTCGTACCAAGTCTAAGGTTCCTTACTGCGATTTCTTTATTATTATAGTTAATGTTGTGTGACTAGGCCGTTGAAGGGTACACCAGTATGGGCTATTATCTCGCTTAACAAACATAGGTAGTTACAAAAGATATAACATTACGTGTAAACAAAATTGACTTGTAGCGGTTCTGGCGACAGATTGGTGCAATGGTGACATGGAGCACCTGGTTTTGTACCCTTGTGTACCCTTCAACGGCCAAGTCACACAACATTAACTATAATAATAAAGAAATCGCAGTTCCTTACTGCGATTTCTTTACCTTAGAGTTGGTACGACTTTGTCTAGATTTCATTACTTATCATGTATATCAAGAACGGTGCTAACTATCACTATCAGCTATCAGTTGAAATTTTCACAGATGATCTATTTCTATTGCCGCTATAACAACAAATACTACAAATAAAATAAAATAAATATTTAAGGGCTCCCATACAACAAACTTGTTGTCGGACTCGCACTTGGCCAATTTTTATAGTTTTCGCTTTATGTGGCCATTAAACCCTAACTCTGTACCAAATTTCAGCTCTCTGAATTTATGGGAAGTACTAGTTCTTTACTGATGATCATGAGTGAGTGAGTGAGTGTCGTAAATGCGAAACTTTGCTTTCGCTTAACTTCGGAACTAAATGACCTACAGACTTGAAATTTTGGATTTTAAGTATGTAATAATAGCTTACTGGATGACGAAAATTTCTGCGTTCTGGTCTTATCCAGAGGTGCTCAAATAGGGGCCTGAAAATGCGGCGAAATGGTTCCAGTAAAGGATGGTACGGCAGTGTTTGCTTCGCGCTCGACTTGGCGGGGGCACTGCCGTGCCCCCCGATATTTTATATACAGGGTGATCAATGGTATTGTCACATCCTTTACAGTGGATTCCACCGGGTTATATAAAAAAAATCGGATCCTAAAAACCGATTTCTCTATCTCTTATAGTTTGTGACTTCCCTACTGACCCGTTTATAATGATCATTCTGTATATTATACTAATTATAAATTAGCTTCAGCCAACCTTGCAGATTCGTCTGCTATTACAATGACATATCTATTATCTATAAACCATACCAACGTCTAAATAGTTTATCTAAATATGAGTGGAGCGGGGCGAGCGAAGCGAGCGAAGCTCCCATGGATCGACTCGAATAGACTTTGTGACAATGCGCAGATCTCAGCGAGTTCTCAACCGATTAGAGAAATTTTTGTTTTGAAATGAAAATTAAATTTCGCTAGGTCATGACGAAGGGAAAATTTCGAAAAAAAAACCGCTCCAATTTATGGTGCAAGCTTAGCCGGTGGCTGACTCTGCATCGACCTAATTCCTAATTACACCGGTAGACCAGACATGGAAAAGTGCCTACTTATAGAATAAATTACATTATTTTGTTGTTTAATTTGACTAAAATTTTGTCATCGGAATAACTATAATCATAATGAATGTTTCGTTTACATTTTAATACATATTACTATAATATATAACGAAGTAAAATATTGACATAGATACCACGACCGCGACTAACAACAATTCTTTTACTTGAAAGACATTAATTTTCAGCATTGTGGAATCTATTGAAAACTAAGTCACGTAGGTATCGCTCGTATCTATTTCGCAATGGAAATGTTCAATAAGCGTATATCTAATGTTGCTCGGTACTGGGAATGAAATTGGATTATAGGAATAATCCGCTTTAACATGGCGAATAAAATATCAATGTGTTTAGGGTCGTTCTCAAAATATTTGCACCGTCACCTGTCGACAGGTTTGTCTTAGAACTTTTTTTTTACAACGCATTATTTTAAAAAATAAATTATAACCACATATCTATAGACACTTTTTACACAGAGGCCAAATGCTTTTAAATAAAACCAAAGTATATTAATAGACAAAAAAACGTTTTAAAACTAGGTTTTGTCGGTCACTTGCCGTGTCCCAACGCGAGGTACACATGTTTCGTTGTAATAAAAACATATATATTACCAACTTAGCGGAGGATGAGTACTCCCTTTTATTTTCATATATCATCAAGATTTAATAATACTATGTCAAATAATAATTGTATGCTTATGTTATGAATTATTTACAATTTAAGATTGTCCACGCCATTTTTTGTCGTTCACTTGTCATGAGACAAACATTACATTTGTGTGACTACTATTTCGTTTCCCCTGCCTCAACACGCATAAATCGAGACCTTCAGTTGCCACCTAACAGTGTTCCAAATGACAGGTCGTCAGTGCGCTGCACTAAAAAATTATGATAAATAAACTTACGCGAGCGGGAGTTTGTAATGGGTATGTAGTCTATGTTCTGCCTTCTATATTTTAGTTGACGTGTGTACTATTGCATTAATTTTAATTTATAATACGTAAACTACGGTCTATTTTCATGTGTATAAATATGCAGTTCATCTACCAAATACTTAATTTTTTTTGATGATATAACCGTCATTTTGCCCATCACCTGCATGTCGTTCACTTGTCTTTTAAAAAACAGGTGATTGAGACATACGGCAGGCGAACGACCATTATTTGAAAACTTATACAAAACTATTTAAAAACTAGGTTTTATAGGTCACTTACGGTATCCCAACGTGAGGTACTCATGTCTCGTTGTAATAAAAACATACATATTACCGACTTACCTTAGTTTGAGTACTTCATTTTACTTTCATGCTGTCCAAGGAATCCTTGGCAGGCGGCGCCAGCACCACATTTCGAAAGCGTCAATCCTCTGCCTGTCAGCGGCTTTGAGCGTCCAGGTCTCAGCCCCAGAAATATGGAGAAGACAAGTGCACAGACGAGGTGCATCTTAGTTCGGTTAGGTTAGGTTCCATATTTTGCCGAGTTGGGTCATCGTTGTTTTGGCCATTCGACTGCGAATGTTCGGTTTGCTTCTGCCTCTATTTGTCACCAAAATACTGGAAGTGATTCACAGTTTCAAACTATCGACTATCATCAGCTTGGTCTTTTTTATGAATTTCAAGACCTATTTTGAGTTATGTCAAAAGTTTGGTCACTTCTGCTTCGGTTCATGATGATTCAAGAAGGCTGGTGTTAACCACGTAGCGAAGGTTAATATTAATACATATTCCTCCTATTTGAATGCCATCAATCCCTCATTCAAGGGTGTCATGTAATCTGCATCTCCATATTTGTTAAAAAGTATTGGAGATATTATGCATATCTGACGTACACCTTTAGAGAACTTAAAGTTCTTGTATATGACATCTACCGTCACCATTCTGTATCTAGACTCGTAAAGGCTTTATAAAGTGTTACCAGATGAGCTGGCAGCTTCAGACAAAACCTCTGAGAGCTTATCCCACCTAACGCAGTCGAAGACTTTCTGGTAATCAAATGTGAAGGAATTCCTCGAAGATGATGAAAACAGCAGCAGAAAGAATATGTCAAAAGAGGCGCAATTAAGCTGCAGAAACGTTATTTTAATGATTCGCTGTTGAACCTTCGTAAGAAATTTATAAAGTCACGTGGGTACAGCTTGAGTTCTGCATCTTTTTGCCGGTTTAGACCTTTCTGGATTGTTTAGGCTTCAAAAAATCCCTTGAGAAATGTCTTATGAGATGAGAATTAATGCTTGTTTTTTTATGCAAATTACCAACATAAGGAAAAAAAAAATTTTAAAATTACAAACTAAAAGTACTCGTAGACAGTTCAATGTAGTTTTTATTTGAAATATCACTTACCTGCAACCATAGTCGTTAACCTGCTAACAATTTCAGTTAAATTGGAACGTATTTGTCGCCAACCTGCACCCATTGTCGATAACTTGGTAAAAAATTTCGTTTACCTGACCTCAATGTCTTTCACCTGTCGGCCTAAAATTTCAAACACCTGTATCTTCTAAATTATTCAATTTAACTACTTCCCTCCACATGATAACGATTATTTGAATATATTTCTAGCGATCCTATAAAAAATAAAATAAAAAATCGCAAGTTGAAAAAAAAATGCAAAATTAGCGCAGCGGTGCAAATTTTTTGAGAACGACCCTTTAACGTTAATACTCGTTATCCATTATAAATCCATGCAATTTAATTCGTTATTACAGCGAATCATCAATTCATCATACATTTATGAGTTAAACTAAACTGTGCTGTAACTTGTAGCAGTCTCCATTTAACCCTATCGATAATTATCAAAAAACTAAAATATTGGAACTCATTTTTAGACACAGTTTAGTCTTAGATTTACTTTAATAATAGGTACAATATATATATTTAGATAGACTTATATATAATAAGTAATTTTTAGTGAGTAACTGTTGTGTTATATTTACAAATAAAAGCATATAACTAAAAATAAATATATAAAAAAACGAGAAAATAAGTCCCCCGTGTCCCTCCCATGCGGCAGGGTGGGCACCACCAGAAAACTGGCAGAATTGCCACGTTGAATGGCAATACTGATTCTTCGATAGCCACCTCCCTGACTTCACTATACCTACGACTTGACTAACTAATAAAATGAATATTTTGTTCGCAGGCGGTGAACTGGACCACATTTTCCATCTTCATGGCTACAGTTTCTACGTAGTCGGTATCAGAGAGTTCAACAGCAGTTTAGACAAGGACAGCATCATCAAAATGAACGAAGAAGGCACTCTGTTCCCTTCCAAAAATCTCGTAAATCCAGTGATAAAAGATACTATTACTATTCCTAAGTTTGGAGTCGTGGCGCTCCGCTTTAAGGCTGATAATCCAGGGTACTGGTTGATGAGGGACGAGAGGTCCACGCATTGGACCAGAGGTCTAGATTTTATTCTGAAAGTGGGGCAAGAGGGAGACTTCGTGCAAGCCCCCACCGACTTCCCAAAGTGCGGTTCGTACGTCGGCCCCGAATACTTCCTGATCTAAATAAGACTTGTAGATAATAAGGCAGAGTTACCAGTAAGAAATCAAGTTGAGTTATTGCTCAATTTATTTATTTAATTTGTGATAATGTTTCTTAGATTTCATAAGTGTTGTTTTACGATCGGGTACCTTGCCATTAGTATATATTCTGTAAACAAGTTGTATTATATAAAAATACTGTTATATACTTGTTTTTTGTAAATGTGCCTTTTTTATTTCACCTCCATTATTATGACCAATTCAATAAAGTGTTTCCCTCGTTACGGCGGAGTGTCCGAGAGGCAGAGAATGGCTGTTCACTCGTTTCTAGGTGATAGAATATAAAAAGCTGGAAAGAGTCATCGATTTTGGTGACTGTCCAAATGTGAAAGTATTAAAAATTTAACCG
Organism: Apotomis turbidana; assembly: GCA_905147355.2. NCBI lineage: Eukaryota > Metazoa > Arthropoda > Insecta > Lepidoptera > Tortricidae > Apotomis > Apotomis turbidana. The sequence continues at coordinate 7,585,119 of LR990288.1, forward strand.
TAGCAGCCGAGATTGTAAGTAGTCAACGGGTCAAGACAAATAAAACATTTTATTAAGAGCTCGCACTTTGGCTAAAGTCGTTAGTAGGTTTCACGTTTATTATAGGAGCGATCTAGAGATAGCTATTAGCAATTTGAGCATTGTCTATTCCCGGTTCCTGGTCTATATAACATTGCGTGTTTGATTAATAGAGTTGGCCGTAACATTGTTTGATCAAGTTACCGTTTTATTACGTAAAGTGTCGGCCGTTGTTTTAATGATCTTGAAGCAACGATGGCGGTAATTGCGCGAAGGTAGAATACTTTTTTAAAAGCTTAAATACTATTTGGTTACGCACAATGGATTTTAGCCTTCACAATTTTTGGAATAGCTTTCCTGGCCCTAATGACCGGCCACAAGACATATTGCTTTTAGCAAAAGCTACTGTTTATTTATTACTCGCCGTCTATCTTACGCCGTATAATTTTGTGGGTGTAAGTAGGTCCATTTGGCATCGCCAAAACGAAACTTGTTGTGGCCATTCGGGTAGCTTTCACTTTTGCCGTCGGATCAATAAAAACGCTGCCTGTCTTGATATTACGACTCGTCAGACGTTGCAGTTGGAATGTATTTTAAAATAGGTATTGTGTTTTAGCAAATAAACGTAAACGATTTGTGGGTGTTGAGTTTCACCCATCTTTTTACGAAATGCTTTAAACACCGTTTAGATTACTTATTGTTTTATCTAAATAAAATCATTTCAATAAGTAACAATTTTAGAATTTTCAAATATATTAGTTTTTTGGAAATAAATCTAAGGCATTTACTTGCATAAACTGTTTAAGTTTAAAAAATCTGATCAGTGGTTTATGTAAAAAAAAGTATGTATGTATTAAACACTTTATTGTACCTACATAAAAACAAGAGAAACACATTGCAAAAAAATAAGCATGTACAAAGGCGAACTTATCCCTTTAAGGGACCTCTTCCAGTTAACCTTCAAATGAGTGCTAAACACAAATATATGGTAGACAAACCAAGCAACATGTACAATACAAAGGAGTATAACTTTACAATAATACACATGAAAATGCAAAAACCAACAGAGAGAGAGAGAGAGATATCCAAACAGTCAATATAATACATATTCCGTAATATATCTATATAAATACATATACATAATATTCAACATAAATATAATTACAACAAAAATTATCAATCAATTCTAATCATCATTTTTTTTTCGAAAACCTGGGGTATTTTAGGCTTTATATTTGGTAAAAAGGCATCTTCTATCTTGGCAAATAAATCAGCAAAACGGCAATCAATTTGACTTCTGGGCGAGATTCCTCATTCGTCGGTTCCAATCTTAACAATAAGTGTATTACCTTTTAAAATTACTGCTGCCTTAACTGCGCCAAGACACCGAGAAATTCATAAGTAACGATTGGGTAAAGTGAAAGAAAATGATAGTAAAAACATATAAAGTTCATACCATCTTAAGACATTTATCAGAAACATAGCCACGGGGCATGTCTTTCGAATGAAACAACGAATATTCGCTTTCTATTCTAATAACCAGTATCAGCAATTGAAAACCATCACTGTGTGCAGCAGAATACGTTATTTTTACCGAGTCGAATTCGAATAATTACAATACGGTCGGTAATGGTTGTAAGTATATATTGTAGGGATAATCTTCATTCCTAGAAAATTTGATGACGCGGTTGGCGCAGTGGTTAAGCATCTGCCTACTGAGCCGACGGTCCTGGGTTCGAATCCCGGCAAGGGCAAATATTTGTGTGATGAACTCGAATATTTGTGCCTGGGTCATGGATGTTATTTGTATTTAAGTATGTATTTATCTATATAAGTATGTTTATCGTCGTCTAGTTTCCATAACACAAGCCTACTAGAACTTACTGTGGGACTAGATTGATTTGTGTGAGGTTGTCCGATATTTTTTTTTTAAGAAAATGGTTGCAGACTTCTGTAGCTTAAAGAAAAAATCGAAAATATTTTTTCTCCTTTATACTGGCATCGCAACGGCATCCGCGGAAACCTAACCAAGGTTCGAGGTGATAGTAAATTTTTTTCGACTTTGCTGTGTTGATGCCGTGCTCCTATATATCTGTTTAGGTAGTATAAAAATTTACTACTGTAACTTAATGATCTTCGAATTGGTTCACACTAGAATCTTTTCACGTAAGGAATCACATTAAAACTTTCCCGATACATATTTAATTATTGTACTAAGCAGTTTACACTCACGTGAAATTGTCAGGAACGGCCCGACATGTTTCGAACTAGTATGGAGCTCTTCATCAGGGACCGCTACCCGTACACCGGCGCGGCAACTTTGTCACATGTCGGGCCGTTCCTGACAATTTCACGTGAGTGTAAACCGCTTAATACAATAATTAAGGAATCACAATTTCCTGGATACATGTAAGTACAATTTACAACATTATACTATTATAAAATTCGAAATCTGTATTGGAAATCAGTTATCTATGGAGAGGGCAATGAACATGTAATTACTTACTTTCAGGAAAAATCAACCGTACAGCCCAAAGTGTGCCCACCTATTAGTAAACATTTCTTTGTCTGCTCATCACGCCTAAATGGCTAGAGCGATTTTAACAAATTTGGTACTGGCATAGCTGGAAATCGAATAAATGTTACAGGATATATCACTGTTCGTGTATAGAAACTTACTGTATGCACGGAAAAACATCGGTGGCAGTATAAGGAAAAAAGATATTCATAACTATCCCACACGCAACAAAAACAAGTTGTGCCTACCAAAAACTCGACTGGCTAAGACTAAAAAATATTTCATCCATCTTAGCCTAAAAATGTACAACCATCTACCCGATTGTGTAACCGCCCTCAATGACGCTTAAATTGTATTTAAAATAATTAACCCTGAAGCATAAATAATGATTGTAAATAAATAAAACATAATTAGGTACGTGTTAAATTGTAATACTTTCGTCGAAGCACCAGAACTGTTATGTAGATATTGTACTGTTATTGTGTAATAAATATCGATTAAGAAGTCGATTAATAATAAATATCGATTAAGAAGTCGATTAATAAAAAATAAGTCTTCTGTACTCAGAATGCTTGTCAGGACAATTCCAGTAACACCAAACACGACTCGGTTACGTTGTTTGGTTACCGTGTTCTGTAGGGTCCTTTCCGGTTCCAGCATCAGACCAGTTTTATGGTACCGTATTCAATAGCACCATGTACATTTGTTTCCTCCTAGTAATTTAACTATCCGAATCGGCACATCTAATCGCTACCTTAGAAACATTGGCCGTTTAGAAGTAAAGTTCTAGTGGCCATCTGTGGTGTTCATCATCAGCTTCCTTACACCAAATCCTATTTACTGAATGTAAATTCTTGACTTTATCAATAAATTACCGAAAGCGCTGTACATGTCCCTATAACATTTGAAGAGTTCCCTGGTTTTCTCCTAGATTCCATCATCAGATCCCGACTTAGTGCCAATGGGACCAATTCGGAGTTATACCCTTTCGATTAAAAAAAATAATTGAAAATCGGTTCACGGTTCTTGGAGATACCGAGGAACACACATACAAAAAAAATAAAAAAATTAGTTCGAATTGAAAACCTCCTCCTTTTTTTTAAGTCGGTTAAAAAAGGTTGCAGATTCCTAGGTTTTTAGGTTCTTTATTGTGCACAATTGGTAAAATATTTGGTGGCATATTGAAATTATTATTAAGTTAATGTACTTAGGGAATAAATTCATAGTCTTGATTGGGTATCGTATGGATTATTCTATAACTTGATATATTAAGGCAAAATAAATATCATATTTATAATTAAAGTAATATTATTAAATACAAAATTGACCAACCAATGTCGGCCTGATAAAGCACCTAATTTATGGTTTGTTTACATTTAGTTAAAGCTCTATCCGGATGGAGTATAGACAGTTGAAATTTTCACAGATGATGTATTTCTATTGCCGCTATGATTTTTTTTACTAAAAATAAAATAAAATAAATATTTAAGGGGGGCTCCCATACAACAAACTTGTTATAGATTATGGTACGGAACCCTTCATGCGCGAATCGGACTCGCACTTGCCAAATTTTTTAACTTGTTTATCGTTTAATTAGGTTTCTATATATTCTAGTAATTTGTTACTTCAAAGTTTCAAATCTCATCATCAGCATCACCATCATATCAGCGCATTCATTAGGGTTCCGTAGTCAACTAGGAATCCTTATAGTTTCGCCATGTCCGTCTGTCTGTCCGCGGCTTAGCTCCGTGATCATTAGTACTAGAAAGCTGAAATTTGGTATGAGTATGGGTATGTATCACGCCGACAAAACGGCAAAATAAAAACTAAAATAAAAAAATTTTTTCGGGTACCTCTCGAACACCTAAAGTGGGGGTGATTTTATTTTCGTTTCAATACTAGTGTGTGGGGTGTCGTAAAATAGGACTTTTGAAAATAATAGGGGTCTCCAAACGTTATTTTTTGATAAAGTCAGCAGTTCTGTAAATATTCGCTCCGAAAATAAAAAAAATGGGGGGGACGCTATTTTTTTTATTTTCTCTAACTTCTCAACCACGGTTCAAAAAATTATGGAAAAATTCATGAACATGAGACCTTATACGTACTTTCAATGAAAACTATAGTGAACAAAGTGGGTCGAGCCGTTGTTGAGTTATCGCAAAAATTCATAATTTTCTTTAAAGGACGTAGGTTGACTTCCAGAAGGTAATAAGTAATTACAGTTACTTTGGCGTTTACCACCTTTTTATAGAGCTTGAAATCTTTCTCGTAGCTTAAGTCTATTGTGAAGGATGAGCAGCTACGGAACCCTACACTGAGCGTGGCCCGACTTGCTCTTGGCCGGTTTTTTTTTTAAATTGGTTTACCTCCTCTACCAGGAATTTGAAATCATCCCAATGCACATCAAAATAAATAACATGTCTGCTGAGGAAGTTTCATTAATTAATTCTAATTAGCTTGCACTCATACATAATACATAAGTCCAACGAGTTTGCTGGCCAACCCCATTTCAAACTTGCGAGGTGCAAATATAACTGCAAATTCCTCAAAGGAGGAAGTTTCCATACTTGGAGTTGTAAACTTAATTTTCAGAGGAGAGTTTTGCACTTTACTTATTTAAGTATTTTTAAATAACCTAAATTTAAAATTTTAATACACCCCCGCCACAAGTAGCTGGTCATCATGAGACCCTCATTCAATGAGTGATATAAAAGAAATGCTACTAAAACTGTACATAACTACAAAATTTAGAATTCTTAGCTTCGATATCGACCGAGATCTTATCATTAAAGCTGTAATTTTCCAATCTCGGAAACTACTGGTCCTTTCTCCACCAATCATCAGGTCAGAACTATCTTGACTAACATGTCTTTGGATTTAATTCAATAAAATTAGCTGAAAATTTGGCAAAAATAAAGGAAAACTTTTATCTATCAGGATATGTAGGTTATAGAGCCAAGTTTAATTTTATGTACTCTCCCCTCCTCTCAGGGGTGAGCGTCAGCCCCCCGCGCCCTCGAATGTGTCCCGGAGCGCGGTATTTTCCACTTTAAAAGAAAACCGTGTACGATACATACAAAATGTATAGGAATGAAATAATCCTCAATAAATTTACTATAAACCTTTCATACATACAAAAGCGATATCACTTATAGAATCAGCGCAATCTGTTATCAAATACTAACGTTTTTAATTATTGATCTTTTTTTTCTGCTAAAAGGTTAGTTATCTCAAAAACTTCTCACTTCTCGGCCAAAATATGTATAACAAAAGTAAAGAATAGAAAATGTTCTTTCTAAAAATGTATAATTTATTTCTGTTACTCTTTCATTTACCGTTGCAATGCTATTATTAAAATTGAAGTCATTTGGCCATTATGAGAAATATAAATATTCGTACTAGTTAAACGGTGTTACTTTCAATACCATAGACTTCTTATATGTTTTTTTTTATCTATAAGTATTGAACTATATTCGTTATTTTTTTTCCTTTTTTAGAATCACTATTTTAGGAAATAAGGGGGTGTGTGGGGAAATCGTCAAGTTTTGCTCATTTCCGTAAATAACTTCAAAACCGTATAATTTAGAATTATGAAATATATATATTTGAGATGCTCATAATGTACCCTTTCATTTGATATGTCACACAATATACTTTGGCATTTTTTTTTCTAATTTACCCCCCAAATCTGGCCCCCATGTTTCAAATTACTTGATTTACTTTACCTTACGTTACACCTCCATGTTTGGGTTATCAATTTACATACGTGTACCAAATTTCAACTCAATCGGTTCAGTAGTTTCGGAGAAAATTCGCTATGATTATAGTAGGATCACTCGTGTGTCTGTGTCAGTCCGTCCGTCTGTCATAGCCAATTTTCTCCGAAACTACTGAACCGATTGAGTTGAAATTTGGTACACGTATGTAAATTGATAAATGATAACCCAAATATCGTGTGACATATCAAATGAAAGGGTACATTATGAACATCTCAAATATTTATATTTCATAATTCTAAATTAAACAGTTTTGAAGTTATTTACAAAAATGAGCAAAACTTGACGATTTCCCCACACACCCCTTATTTCCTGAAATAGTGATTCTAAAATAGGAAAAAAATCCCGAATATAGTCCAACACTTATAGATTACAGAAAAATATATAAGAAGTCTATGGTATTGAAAGTAACACCGTTTAACTAGTACGAATATTTATATTTCACATAATGGACAAATGACTTAAATTTAAAAAATAGCATTGCAACGGTAAATGAAAGAGTAACAGAAATAAATTATACATTTTTAGAAAGAACATTTTCTATTCTTTACTTTTGTCATACATATTTTGGCCGAGAAGTGTTAAGTTTTTGAGATAACTAACCTTTTAGCAGAAAAAAAGATCAATAATTAAAAACGTTAGTATTTGATAACAGATTGCGCTGATCCTATGAGTGATATCGCTTTTGTATGTATGAAAGGTTTATAGTAAATTTATTCAGAATTATTAATATACTTAAACGGGTTTACTCACGTCGTAGAAGTCGAATAACGCTCGACATGTTTCGAATCGGTACGCGATTCATCATCAGGAGAGACGACCAGTCGCGGCGGCGGCCAATCGAACACTGCGGGCATGCGCCCTGTCCGCGCGGCTGCTCGACGCGGGTGTCACCGGCGGAGGCGCAAAACTACCCTCATCATCACGCACAATGCCAATTGTCGGGTTGCACACAACACTCACTACGTCATTTGCTAAGGTCTCGTCCACACTAACCACCGATGTAGTATCCAAAACCGTCCTCCAACTAGGGGGCACTGACCATCCACAATCTCGGTTAAAATTCGGATGACGACTAATTTCGATAGCCTCCCGTACTTTCCGCGGAATGGAAAACTTTTCTCTCGCCAGCACAGTTACCTTATCGAACCGAATATAGTGAGACAACCGAATTCATCCGAATTTTAACCGAGATTGTGGATGGTCAGTGCCCCCTAGTTGGAGGACGGTTTTGGATACTACATCGGTGGTTAGTGTGGACGAGACCTTAGCAAATGACGTAGTGAGTGTTGTGTGCAACCCGACAATTGGCATTGTGCGTGATGATGAGGGTAGTTTTGCGCCTCCGCCGGTGACACCCGCGTCGAGCAGCCGCGCGGACAGGGCGCATGCCCGCAGTGTTCGATTGGCCGCCGCCGCGACTGGTCGTCTCTCCTGATGATGAATCGCGTACCGATTCGAAACATGTCGAGCGTTATTCGACTTCTACGACGTGAGTAAACCCGTTTAAGTATATTAATATGTCTGAGACTCACGATAGTTTTTTATTCAGAATTATTTCGTTCCTATACACTTTGTATGTATCGTACACGGTTTTCTTTTAAAGTGGATAATACCGCGCTCCGGGACACATTCGAGGGCGCGGGGGGGTGACGCTCACCCCTGAGAGGGGGGAGAGTAGATAAAATTAAACTTGGCTCTATAACCTACATATCCTGATAGATAAAAGTTGTCCTTTATTTTTGCCAAATTTTCCATACATTTCGATCTAATTTTCTTGTACTAATTATAAAATACTGCACTCAAATTGTTCCATCTCTTTGGGAGCTACGATGCCACAGACATACACACAGATAACGCTTACTTTCGGTAGTGTAATGTCAAAACCCCATAGTAGTTTGGCATTACTATCCGAGAATAAGCGTTATTCATGGAATAAAATTTTGGTAAAATCCAGCCCAGGTATAGTCTAGTCGGGGATTAAAAAAGTTCGATACATTTCGACTGTATATGATGGTGTTCACTTTCAGGTCCAAAAGTAACCAACCTTTTCATTCCGCGATTGTACATTATTTACTAAAGGATTCATTTTTAGTGTGGTATCTCTATACTGCAATTCAACCTTATGAAGTGTTGTATAAACACATTATATGATTACAGAGATATGAGTTTAATTAGTTATACTTTGAACAAGTCTGTCACGCAACTGTGGCGTTCGCCCTTGGACTGGCCAACTAGGTTAACCATGCTTAAGTATTAATATAGGTACTTGGTATCTCTAATGGGATACCTTTGGAAAATGGAAATAGGCCTCTGGTAGTTGCATCAAGTGTTGCACTGATTTATAGTATTTTATGTAACTGTTACATTATGTATATATGTATGCTATAATGAGAGGTCTTCAAATGCGGGTTTGGTTTTGTGATTCATAATAGAATTGCAGTTTGCACGAGTGTTTCAAGTTCTAAATATGAACAGTTGTATACACTACTTTAATGACACACATTTATCATCATATTATAGATTTTCTTTTTGTACTTCGTATCTACGAAGTACTCAGTACTAGCAGTCACTCCCGCGAAGCGGATGAATGAATGAGGCGACGCCGCTTGCGCCGGCGGCGTGTAGCAGCCGGAAGTCTGGACAACTGGACAATCGAAGATCCGGAATTCGGACATACGAAAGAATTGACAAAGATAAAACGCAGAGGCTGCTATGGTTTCGCTCACTTGGTCAACTATGGCCATTTCAATTTAATAAAGTTGATTTTAGTGTTCCGTGTCGGATGAGAGTGCAAACGACTACTTTCGCCACTACGCTTCCAGCGTAATCTAGATTACACTTCCGGTATTTAAGTCATATAAGTTTGCGTTGTCTCTCTCATTATAAACCTAATCACATACATCCTCATCATTCTTACCTACCTAAACTTCACGTACCTTAGTAAACTTCAATATTTATCAGCCACAGACGTCCACTGCTGAACATAGGTCTCCCCTATACCTCGCCACCAAATTTGATCCCGTGCCGACTGCATTCAAACGCAAACTTAAATTAACCTACAAAACTTGCCTCGCATTATAATATATAAGAGCTATCAAATTATTGGTACTCCCCATAACATTAACTACTACTGCTATTAAATGTTCTCTATACCAGTAAAATACTAAAAAAAGAAAATGCTAAAGGCCGGTAAATAAATTATTTTTCTACTCAATTACTATAAAAATAATGCTGCTTTAGTATTTTCTGTTTCCCTAATTGCGTATTTCTTTATAATTACATGCCGGGAAAACTACAATAACTTCTGATACCTAATATGGGTATGTTTTCTACTTAATTGTCGAGGTGTCAGTCCAGTAGAAATATTTTTAGACTCATATAATATTTATTTATTTAATATGTTTAACTGTTTACTGTTTTACGAGTATATTGCAATATTTCGAAAAGGTGAACAGCAATAAGTGTTTTATTATCGGATCTTATCTTATGCACTAAATAAAATAGGATTCAATCGTGATGCTATTCCACTACAATATTCAAATACCTTATAAAGTAATTCGCAATATAAATAACAATGTTTTTAAAACATTTCTTTTCAACGGTAATCGAATGGAAAAGAAGTATTTAAAGTTTCGTGTTCAGGCGAGAGACAGCTCTCACTCGCTAGGTATTCAATCATCTTATCGGAAAAGGCTTCATCGAGCTTTTTATTTATTTTATCACACACTTTTTCTCTAAAGATTTTTTCTACTCCTGTGTTTTGTGTCAATTGTATTAATTTTATATTGTTACCAACTCTAATATAAAGATATATTACGAACTAAACTTGTAAAATTGTATACATTATTTCTCAAAAAAGCACTGTTTGACGATGATGTTAGGTATGTCGCTAAAAAGCACTCATTCGTGGCACAACAAAACTAATATTTAGTAGTCTATATTCAGTGAGTAACAAACGAATGTTAAATGAAATAATTTACATTACCAACTTAAAAATCCACTAAATTCATTAAATAGACGCAATGCTGCCAACTTATCTTATGCCGGGAAATTCGAAAATATTTTTTTCTACTTAAGTACTTTTTTCTGTCATTTATATAGTTACTAACTCTAATATAAAGACATAAATTATGAAAGTCTGTTAAAGTCTAACTATATTGCCCAAAAAAACACTGCTAAACGATGTTATAATGTCGCCAAAAAAGCATCACTTACAAGATAAACAGCTGCATTCACACAATTTGCAATTTAAAAAAAAAGCTTATTGTACTAAGGCATTGCTGCCAACTTAAAAATAAATGTTTTATCTTCAGTGCATCGATGTTTAGTATAGTGAACGTATACCTTTATGTATAAGTTCATATTTTTTGACAGATGTTTAGTATTGTGAACGTATACCTTTATGTATAAGTTCATATTTTTGACAGATGGACGTCAATAAAAAAAAAAGTTTTTCTACTCCAGTACTTTTTTCTGTCATTCATATAGTTACTACTAACTCTAATATAAAGACATAAATTATGAAAGTCTGTTAAAGTCTATAACCCAAAAAACACTGCTAAACGATGTTATAATTCGCCCACCGTATATTAGATCATAAGTTCCTTGTTATAAATAAATTAAAAAAAAAAAGTCGCTAAAAAGCATCACTTAGTACCAGATTACAAGATAAACAGCTGCATTCACACGATTTGCAATTAAAAAAAAAAGCTTATTGTCCTAAGGCATTGCTGCCAAATTAAAAAAAAAACAGTTTTATCTTCAGTGCATGGATGTTTTTGTTTAGTATAGTGAACCTTTATGTATAAGTTCATATTTTTTTACAGATGGACGTCAATAAGAAGTTTATCAGAGACTATTTTTTTTTTAATTTTGTTGATTCCGAGCGGGAACATGTAATTATTTTCTTTGTTGTTTATTTGCATTTTATATATGAAATGTCGAGTCGTAGAAAAAGTATTGTATGCAACGTTGTATAAGTAGGTCAAAAAACGCTCGTGGCATCTTTCTTACGATGTTCGCTACGCTCACATCGTAACCCATGCCGCTCGCGTTTTTTGCCCCTTCTTATACAACGGTTGCATAAAACACTATTTGTTGTTTAATTGTATTTTAATTAAAACGTAGAGCGTAGTAGAAAAATACTGTATGCAACGTGCTCCTCATGCCACTCGTGTTTTTTCACCCCTCTTATACAACTGTTGCATAAAATACTATTTTAGTTTCTTGAGTAGTAAAAGCTGTTAGTTAATAATTAAAAAAGTAAATTACACCGATCTGTCCAGTAAAATCTTGTTGAAGCTTCAGTCCCTCCGATCCCATGACGAGAAGGACGAAAAAAATAAAATACAATTTTTAGAAACAATTCTAGGTAAAAAATAAATAAATGTAACTGTAGTTGGTCCTTTTATGTCTATTAAAGCTATAATATAGAAAATATTCCAAAGTGTTCCACTTCCCCCATGTGTTTTTTTTACCCAACCTGACCTTACAATAAATTGTCATGAAATTATTTAATATAATGTAATGTCATATGTAATTATTATTTATGTTTAAATAAAGTATTAACGGTTCTTTTTAGAGTGTGGAATCTTTTTGTTAAGCTTTTTAATGTCAGCCCGGCGACAGGCTTAGCCTAGTGTAGGTGACACGGGTATTAACTATTAATCCTTTTAAACTAGCATACAGTGATTCTATTCTACGTACCTATAGTAGCTATAAGTTTTTGTAATTCTAATTTGTATTCACTGGTATATCAAAAAACTATTTATTTCTTACATTTAATTGCTTTTTTTATATATTTTTTGTTTTGCTGTAATTGATATATTATACATATATTTAAAATTGATGAAAGCAAGTCGACGTGTTTTCTTTCCGCTCTAGGGGAAACAAGGTAACTACTGGTGGCAGTTTTCAGGGTTTGTAGCTCTTCATAACTCACTATATCTCTTGTTGCAAAACAATGTTATACCACTCGTTATATTATACAAAGTAGGCACATCAAACCCAAATAGATTAAGTAAATTATATAAAAAGTCCTGCTCTAAAATAAAATATATCCCCTTAGATCTGTCAGACTAAGTTTAATAAATGTGCTCGAACCGCGACAGGACAAAGTGTAGGTACCTGTATAAAGTTTTAGGCCCAGGCAACAGGCAGCCCGCTAACCATTATAAAATCGTTATTTGGCGCACAACCAGGGGCTTGATTCGATGTTTAAATGAAATCTGCTCGAGATATTGCCACTAAATGTCAACTTCAGCGATGTACTCTATCCGAAGCACGTAACGGTAATGATATTTCCCGCCGCGCTGAGATGGAACGATGTACAAAATAAAATAAGTAATACACTCTATTTTGAAGGAAATTATTATAGCTAAAGCACGCTAAGTACTACATCATATGACAAAAGCGAAAATATATATTCATTTGCCATATCTACTTTAAATTGACAACTTTTTAATGTCACTTAATGCAGCCTGAATAGTAAAAATCGAGACATTGATAAAATGATTAGATGTAAAATTGTCTGGGTGTAAGTCACCAGTATAGTAACCATAATGTCATTTCCCTGAAGCGTTAAGATGTTTTTTTTTAAGGCGAATCATATAGCCGTCCCAGGTATTGCTGGATCGATGTCGTGGAGTCAGATCTGCGTGAACTCCAGGCCAGCAACTGGCGGAAACGGTGCTAGATCGGGACAAGTGGCGCAAACGTGTCGTAGGCTAATACTCGCTTTGGGTCACTGAGCCATTAAGTAGCAGAAGTACTTTTTTGCGTTGGCAAAAGAATGAGTGAAGATCGCGGCGTTAAGGGGGCATATTTCGGACGACCAATATTGCGAAGGCCGGTTGACCGCCCCAGGTGTCGCTGGATCGAAGTCGTCAAGTCAGATCTGCGTGAACTCCATCAGGCAGGGAGCTGGCGGGAAACGGTGCTAGATCGGGACATGTAGCGCAAACTCGTGCCGGAGGCAAAGAATCGCTTTAAGTCGCTGAGCAATTGAGTTAAGTAGTAGTAATAGAATCATATAGCTAAATCCCAACTAAAATATATTTATGAGAATATTATGTATGTTATTAGAAACCTAGATTCATTTACAAAAAATTCCGATGCCACAGTTTTAACACTAGAAATAAAAATAAAATTGCTATTAGAAAGTTTCGTGTTCGTAAAGTAAGTAAATAATTTTTAGGCCAATGTATTCATTTTTATAACAAGTTACCTGATCATGTTTTAAAATTAGCCTTTCCATCTCTCAAAAATTATTTAAAAAAATCTCTAATGTCAAAAGCATATTATACAGTAGAGGACTATCTGACAGACAAAAATGCATGGCCTGAACCAGAAACCGCGTAGCTGACTCCTTCATAGATTGTACCTAACTAGTTTAAGGGACACAGTTCTAATAAGAAAGCATATCAAACGTACATAAATTGTGACAAAACGGTCAGGCTTTCTTGTAGTTTCTATTTTATTCTTACAGTTTTCCTCACTTATGTTTAAAATTACACTTTTAATATGTTTTCTTGTAGAACTACGTATAGTTAAGTACATATCATTGTAATAGTTAAGTACTTATGCTTTCTGAAAAAATGACTGACTGTTGAGTTTCTTTCGGCGTTTCTTCTCAACAGTGGTCTCCTCTTGTGAAATGCCGGTAGACTCAGACATGTAAAAGTGCCCTTGTTGCCTACTTGCAGAATAAAGTTCATTATTTCATTATTTCAACTAATTTGTAAACGCGAAAGTGTGTAAGTATGGATGGATGTTTGTTACTCTTTCACGTAAAAACTACTGAATAGATTTTAATGAAACTTTACAATTATATAGCTTATACATCAGAATAACACATAGGCTACAATTTATAAAGATGTTGTGTGTTCCCGTGGGATAAGCGGGTAACACCGCGCGGGGCAGCTAGTATTTAGTAAATAAGAGGAGTGTCAATTATATCAAATTCAGCCACATCTGTTTATTAATATATGAAATTATGTCTGCGCCTACTAATAATAATCAATATCATGAAATGCAGCTATTGCTCACCGACTTTGCAAGGCGCTTATAAAATATTGCACTGCTACCTTTGTCCTTACTCACTCTGTACATACTTCTATTACACGTTATACCGTTCTAAAAAATCGTAGTTTAAATCTATACTTACTCCTGAAAACTTAATTCTACATGGTCGCATTCGAACCGAATAATTATCAGAAGAACCAGATACCTAAATTTTATACGGGAATATTAAATTTGTGAAGAAATTGAGGAATTTCGGCAAGGTCAAGGGGTCAAGCGCTTGAGAACAAAGGAATTAAACGACATCGTGCTTGAATTGGATTGCCGAAGAAGAAAATAAGTGTTAAGTCTTCATTAGTTCTCAATTTTTACCCATCACTCGTTTAATCAGGTAGTAAAATATAGGTATAAGAGTAATTAAGGTCAGTATTGTGTTTCAATTATTTAACTTGTGAGCAATTAATAGGTTAGTCTATGTTGCATCACATTTTAGATTGTAATTTCACTTTAATTTAATTTCGTAATCGTTAATTTAATACTAAATAATTCAGTATTGCAAATATTGCTTCATTAATTGATTTTTAATGCACGAATTGTGAAGTTAGCTATCTTAAATTAGGGTCCACATAAGTATTAAAGAAAACAATACATTATATTTTCACTTGTCATTTACTCATTGCTACGATTTATTATCGATAAATAATAATTATTACGTGTACACATTTAAAAATCAGTTAATTGTTAATTCTAAAAAAGGGTTTTAATCTAACTGAAAGTAGACAATCAAATGTCATTGTAAAACTCACATAGATTATTCATACATTTAAATTGATCTAGTATTGTATAACGTTTCAGTTAACCACACTCACCTCCCAAAAATGACCGAAGAAAAGGAGTTAATCAAAAGGCGAGGCAGCTACAAGGGACGTTTGACTACGTTTTCTAATTACTTGGACTCATTGGATACTTCTTCGTTGACCACTGCCAATGCGGGCGAGTTGCAGTTACGAATTGGTAGGATGGAATCATTGTTTGATAATTATGATGAGGTGCAGATAAGGTTAGAATGTTTAGGTGAGAACCTTGAACCTCAACTGAACGAGCGAGCTGAGTTCGAATCCCAGTATTATAGTGTCATTTCTAAGGCACAAGATATTTTAAATTCCTTCAATAAAAAACAGGATCGTTTGGATAATCTGGGAAGCGAGCATAGCTCTCGTACTAGCAATAATAAACTTGTTAATCTGCCCGTTATACAATTACCAAAGTACGCAGGATCGTATCACAATTGGCTTGAATTCCACGACACATTCCTAAGTCTCATTCACTCCAATGATGATATTGACGAAATAAATAAATTTCATTATTTACGAGCTTCATTGGAAGGGTCAGCGGCACTGGTCATAAAATCAGTCGAGTTTTCAGCAAAAAACTATGCCGTAGCATGGGATCTTTTGTGGGATCGATTCAATAATAAACGATTATTACTACAAAATCACGTTTCGGCTATTTTTAATATCGAGCCAATCACAAAAGAATCTTCGTCTGCTTTAAAGCGCATTATAGACTCATTAAATAAAAACTTGCGCGCGTTAGAATCACTTGGTGAGCCCGTCAAACACTGGGATACGTTACTTATTTACATTGTCGCTAATAAACTCGATGCAAAGTCATATCGCGAATGGGAAGCGCTCAGAAGTCGTTTAGATAAAAACAAAGCAATTACTCTTGAGGTGTTTTTAAACTTTATGCGAAATCGTTCTGATTTAATTGAAACGTTGGAGCTGTCCACAAGTAACACTGGCAGTCGTGTTAACACAGCAGGATTACATAAAAACACTCCTAAGGTCAAGGCCATGGTTTCGGTACAGGACACACATACATGCAGTAATGTCACAACTCCAAAGTGTCCGAAGTGCAGCGGTGAACATCATTTAATAAATTGTACGCAATTTCTTTCACTTAGCAACACGGCCCGACTAGAATTATTACCAAGTTTAAAGGTTTGTTTTAATTGTCTTCGTGGTAAACATTACGCGAATCACTGCAAGCGACCCGGTGTAAGTTATGCAAACGCAAACACCACACACTTGTTCACGTTAATGAATCTAGAGGACGATTAAGTGGTGATAACGCGTTAGGCCGCTGCGACAATAACATTACGACTAATAGATCGATTTCTCCCGCCGATCAATCGGTGATCGCGCAGCCAGGTACTTCTTCTAACATAGGGCGCGTGAATGAAATGCCTCCTGCAACTATTTCAACGTTAGCTGCACGGTTGGAAACGGAAGAGCACCGAGGACGAGATGTTTTGTTATCGACTGTTTTGATTAAAGTATACGATCGTAATAATTGTGAACACGTCGCTCGCGGAGTACTTGACAGCGGGAGTACTTCTTGTATAATGACCGAGCGTCTGTGCCACAAATTAAATCTACCTGTAACTAGCATCAACAAGTCAATACAAGGTATAAATAACTCGACATCTCGAGTTGGTAAAATGTGTCGAGTACCAATAAAATCGCTGAATGACACCTTTTCGTGTCATATAAATTGTTTTATTTTACCATCAATTACGGATGATGTTCCGTGTCGTGAAATTAATTTGACCAACTTAAACATTCCGTCTGAGATTTGTTTGGCCGATCCCAACTTCTACCAATCATCGCCGGTAGATTTAATCATAGGTGCGGATATATTTTGGGACGTCATGGGATCACATATGATCAGACTAGGTAGCGGGATGCCGGTACTTTGTGAAACTAGGTTCGGATTTATAGTTTCAGGTCCAATAAACAGCGGCCATGTACCGCCAACTACCCTTAAATGTTGTTTCGGGTCTGTTAACTCGCCTAGTCAAGGGTTTGATGATGACATCCAAAGTCAACTTACGCGCTTTTGGCAACTTGAGGAAGTTAGCCCTAAGTCATCACCCGAGGAATGGATGTGCGAGGAACATTTCACACAAAATACTACGCGTTTGACGGATGGTCGGTTTTGCGTTAGGCTTCCTTTAAAACAAAGTGAAAGCTCATTAGGTGAGTCTTTCCAACGCGCAAAACATTGCATGCTGTCACTAGAGCGCAGAATTAAGACGAAACCTTCGTTTAAAAAATTATACACCGACTTCATGATGGAGTACGTAAATCTAGGTCATATGTCAGAAGGCAGGCAAATCTTGGACGAGAAAAAAGGCTATTTTATTCCTCATCATGGAGTCCTTCGAGACAGCAGTCTTACGACAAGATTGCGTGTCGTATTTAATGCGAGTAGCCCGTCCACGTCAGGTCTCAGTCTATACCATATTCTCATGGTTGGTGCCACCGTACAAGACGATCTTCTGTCCATCTTGATTCGTTTTCGGCAACATAAATATATCCTTGCATCTGATGTCGAGAAGATGTACAGGCAACAGATTATTTGGCGAGCCTCTGATCAGATCCACTACTCGTACACGAGTTACAAACTGTGTCTTACGGCACATCCAGTGCTGCTTTTCTGGCCACCAGATGCCTTCAGCAAATTGGTCTTGAGTGTCATGATGAGAAGATCAAAGAAATCATCATACACGATTTTTATGTGGACGATTTGCTGACAGGTGGCGATGATATCTCCGAGGTGAAAGAAATTCGCCATAAAGTGACCGATGCACTTTCTGGTGCAGGAATGAATCTCCGAAAGTGGAAGTCAAATGAACCTCTGCTTCTGAATGATTCTCCCCGATCTACGGTCGACTTAAACATAGGTTCTAAGGAGCCTAGCAAAACGTTAGGTTTAAGCTGGCATTTAGAGTCTGATGAATTGTGTTTTCCAGTCGGGAGCTTGAGCTCGAAAGGAAACACCAAACGAGACATGTTGTCTCGATTGCTCAGATTTTTGACCCCTTAGGAATTTTGTCCCCGTACGTCATTGCCATGAAAATGCTCCTCCAGCAGTTGTGGTTACACAAGATAGGGTGGAATGACCAGCTATCACCGGAGATCTCAGCATTGTGGAAAGAAATGTTAGCCAGTTTGCCAGCGCTTGATAACATTCGGGTTCCTCGACATGTTATATGTGACGTGTTCAGTACTTGATCTACACATTTTTTCAGATTCTTCTGAACGAGCGTACGGAGCGTGCGTTTACGTTCGTAGTGTAGACAACCAGAACCAAATATTGGTACGATTACTTATGGGCAAGAGCCGCGTGGCTCCAATTAAACCAACGACTATACGTAGGCTCGAGTTATGTGCTGCACTCGTCAGTGCCCATCTTTATGAGAAGGTTATTGCTTCACTTCGAGCACAGGTTAGGAGTACGACATTCTGGACCGATTCCACGATTGTGTTACGTTGGCTCAAGATGTTGCCCAGCAAGTTACAGCCTTTTGTTAGGAATCGAGTGTCAGACATTTTAGAGATCACTGGCAGTTGTACTTGGAGACATGTTCCAACAGATCAAAACCCAGCAGATTTAATATCGCGTGGCGTTCCTGCAGGTCTCATGAGCACGTTAGATTTGTGGTGGACAGGTCCTGCTTTCTTACAGGAGGATAGTTCTCAGTGGCCATTGACTCCAAGCCCTAATCCTTGTATCGCACTACCTGAAACCCGCGGTGAGGTTTCACTGCACGCTGAGATTAAAGACACCTCGTTAGTTGATTTCGAACGATTTTCGAATTTCTTGCGGCTTCGTCGAGCTTTTGCATATACTCTGCGTTTTATTGCTAAATGTCGCAAACAACCAACGTCGACGTATCTCAGTGGTGACGATTTAGAAATATCATTGAAATCATTAATTAAAATCAGTCAACGCGAATCCTTCTCGGAATAACGATTTATTATTGAATAAACAAAATTTACCACGGAAAAGTAAGCTTTTAAAATTTAATGTATTCTTGGACGAAGATAAGTTAATGCGCGTTGGTGGTCGTCTTTCCAATTCTGATTTCGCGTATGAAAAAAGACACCCAATTTTATTACAGTCCAACCATCGATTCACAAAGTTATTGTTTAATTTTGAGCATAAACGACTTTTGCACGCACCACCCCAAATCTTGTTGGCAACCATTAAAGATACCTATTGGCCTATAGGGGGTCGAAATTTGGCAAAGGCATGCTATCACCAATGCGTACGTTGTAGTATAATGAAGGGTAAAGTCCTTACTCCATTGATGGGTAGCCTGCATAAGCCTCGGTTGTCACCTGGAGGTCATGCATTTAGGAATGTGGGCGTGGATTATGCCGGCCCTTTAATGTCAGCCAGTCGTCAAGGTCGTGGATGTGCTTTGGTAAAAGTTTACATCGCCATTTTCATTTGTTTCACAACCAAAGCGGTGCACTTGGAATTGGTGGGAGATTTAACTAGCAAAACTTACATATCAGCATTGCGTCGGTTCATGGCTCGAAGAGGAAAGCCTGATAGCATTTATTCCGATAACGGCACCTCCTTCGTCGGCGCAAGCAATGAGATAGGTAATTTTTTAAAATCGAACTGCAACTCGTTGGCTGAAGGTCTGGCCAGCGAAGAAACCAAATTTCATTTTAATCCGGCGTATGCACCGCACTTTGGTGGTCTTTGGGAGGCGGGTGTTAAGTCGACTAAATACCATTTGAAACGAGTGTTGGGAAATTGTCACTTAACGTACGAAGAGCTTAACACAACATTAGTTCAAATCGAAGCGCTGCTGAACTCTCGTCCGCTCACCCCTCTTTCGCCGCATCCAGAAGACTTGTCGCCTCTGACCCCTGGACATATCCTCATCGGGCGTCCTTTAACGTCGCTGCCTGCACCTGCACCACACCTACCAGCATTTACCTCGATACAAGCGGATCGAGCAGCTTCGGCAACACTTCTGGGCTCGATGGAGTAAGGAATATGTTGCAGAGCTCCAGCACCGGGTCAAGTGGCGCACCAATCAAGACACTCTCACCATAAACACCCTCGTAGTCCTGAAGGAGGATAATCTCCCTCCTCTGAAGTGAAGACTTGGCAGAGTCGTCGCTGTTCACCCAGGGTCTGATGGGATTTCTCGGGTAGCCGATGTAAAGACTGCGACTGGTGTAATCCGAAGAGCCTTCAGCAAGATTTGTCCGCTTCCTGTGGTCAGCGAGGCTTCTTAAAAGACTTGCTCTTTCAACCCCGGGGACATGTTTATTAATATATGAAATTATGTCTGCGCCTACTAATAATAATCAATATCATGAAATGCAGCTATTGCTCACAGACTTATTGCAAGGCGCTTATAAAATATTGCACTGTCACCTTTGTCCTTACTCACTCTGTACATACTTCTATTACACGTTATACCGTTCTAGCAAATCGTAGTTTAAATCTATACTTACTCCTGAAAACTTAATTCTACAACATCTTTTAAAACTATGTAAGTAGTAACTTGTCAATGCCATTTTACAGCAGTTCGAATAGCCAAGATATCGCCAGACTGGCGATACCACAAAGTTTCGTTGAATGAGGTCCCCGAGAGAGCCCGCGATAAAGTCGCGGTGTTGTACAAACCGCGTTTAAACGTCTTTTATCTATTCAGGCCATCGACGCCGGCGCCTCTTGCTCGATAGATACCAGATACCAATTTAATATTGACTGCAATTGTCTGAGTTCGCGAAACGTATAGTCGACTTTTCAGTTGGGAAATGTACAAGCGCGAGGCAAGTTCGGAACATGGGAAAGGTAGCAAGACTGACTAACTTTATTCTTAGATGAAGAATATTTTACATTACTACGTCTATAAATTAAAGGAACCTTTATGAAATTCAATGCGAATAAGCGAATACATTAAGACTGCAGTTTACATTATAATATTTATAATGCGACTCCTTTTTATTTTCCTGGTTGTACTTTGAATACAACACGTTAACACATTTTTTTACAATTGAAACCTTACTTTTAATCAACACAACAGGCGGTCTTATCGCTAAAGAGAGCGATCTAGTCCAGATAACCTTTGGGTAGAGGAATGCGCTTTTGCTCATTACCATGTCATCATCATAAGCAATAAACAGTTACATATGTACCTATAAATGACCATTTGCATTCTAAATTACCTACTTGTAAAATTATTGTCCATTTACATTTGAATAAAATATACAAAGCAAATAATTTAAGTCATAAAAAAATGGCGCCTGCAAAAATATATTTGCAATGTAAACGAACCGCATATACGGACTAGTATTATTTATGGTTCAGCTTTTAGAAGAATAGCAAAATGTCGTAGTAACGGTAAGGATGCCTTGGCATGCTCAGGATGAAATATTTGCCAAATTAATCCTCAAGAGTCCTGCCAAGAGCAGTGTCTCAGAATTCTACGTTGGAGTTTAAATGATTAAAAATTTGTGCATTCCCCTAAGAGAAACTGAACATTCAAATTTGATTATTTTTTTAGTGTAAGTATCCAAAAATATTTTTAAAGGAGCATTCGATTTCAATTTCGTTTTAGGAACATATTTCCTATTATATACTACATATTCAGGGATTCACGCTAAAGCTAAAAAAGAAATGTTGCTATAAATACTTATTATACCTAAGTAATTTTTCAACATACAATCGATAAACAAGAATAAGAAAAAATATGGAACTCGAACGTACATTGCTACAAATCTATTATTGCGTAAACAGTAGGCTTTTTTATTACTTTGTTTTGTATCCATCCATCACCTCGAAGTTTGCGTGACAAAATGCCTAATTCGTAATTTAATTTCTGTATTACAAAAACCGACCTGCACTGGCGCAAAACAACATGTTTTCATAAACATACTTTGAAAGGAAAACACGGTTGCCAGAACAATATGGCATTGAAAGTGATCGGAATTGCTCGTGGCTTTTTATTGGAGGCATAATGAAAACACATTAGCCGCCGAAGCCACGAGCGGCTATAGAATTGTGTTAATGGAATCTTGTAATTGTTGTCTAGAAGCGAAGTTGGCAATAAGGTTCGTATCATGAAGAAACTTAATTTAATGGCTACTTGGCGACCAATTGTAATTGGCAATAACATACACTATCTTCAAAATATGTACATAATTTGAAACTTACATTATAATCTCAGGGGATCTAGTCACCGAAAACAAGCATGTTGTTGTTGGGGTCTTATTATTTCGACGCCACGGACGAAGCCACGTCAAACATTTTGGCAGATACTTAATATTTAATGTATTTAAAATTTAAAATACTCATAGCCCTACCCCATCAAACATAGCTAAGAACCATCTCGACATACAAGGCTTTCGATAAAAAAAAAACCTATAGTTATTATATTTATTTTTATTTATTTATTTATAAAACACCTATTTTTTGCCGGGGGTTAAAAACAGAATGATGAGTCGTAACTGCACCCCACAGAGTACTTTATATATACTGAAATAGAGAACAATCTCTGGGCCTCAGATCGGTAACAGCATAACTAGCGCCATCTATAATCTCTAGTTGGAAGTATTGCTGATGTGTGGGTGCAGTGCGTGTGTGTGTGTATGTGTGATGATAGCTGCGAGCTGCAAATTCTACAGATATAATGCATAATGTTTTGCAATCTTTTTTTTCGGAAAAGCTAGTTTTTTATATTTTTATCTCAAGTTTTTCAGAAAAAGCCTGCTAAAACGAACTTTTCCGACAAAATATGATGCAAAACATTATACACTATATCTGTATAGTATTGTATACCGTTTCCACCTTAGAGCATTAGACCAACTGGTTTGTTTTTTGTTGGCTTAATGCTCTAAGGTTTCCAACTAACGCAGCTGATCAGCGTCAGGAGAGTAGAAATGGGGACTTATATATTAGAAATAGAAAAAAATCAAGGACATATTTTCTTTGTACTTTATTTATAATTTCCTACACTTTTTATACATTGCCGATATTCTTTTGGCTTTTGTTTGGTATATGTCCATATCGTCATCGACTTCTTGCCTCCCAGCCAAAATTTTATTAATATTTTTGCAGTGATTAAAAATCATAAATTTTGTAAATAATTCAATGACGTAATCTATTATTTTTATTTTATGACTATCACAATCAATAAAGTGAAAATCAATTAAAGTGTACATTGCAGTTGTTATTTTCTCTTTTAAACATTTTCCTTCTAATTGATCTTTAAAAATTGAATCTGTAATGTCTTGGAAGTTTGATATTAATGTAATTAAATCTTTGGTGGGATAGCAAAGCCAGCGTCGTCCTGCATATTCTCTATATTTTATATATTCAATTTCCTCTTCACTACAAAATGTATTATTGCACTTGTCGCAGTCTTTGAAAGTATTTGTTTTTATTTTTTTTAGTATATATCCACTAACATACTGCAGAGGTGCAATTACACTAGGAACGTTTATTTTTTCCTGCAGAGGAGTGAACCTAATGTTTATCATATTTCCGATTGGAATGTCGCAGGTCGACGCTGCCTCGAGGCTGTTGTCGATAACGAGAGCATGTAGCGCATTTGTGTTATCTTCCTCGCAATTTTTTCCATGGGTATGGACGCTAGTCAGATTATTAATTAGGAGCGCTACAAAAGCGGATTCAAATTGGTCGCACGTCGGATTGGTGTTGCGGCTCCCATGGCTTCTAATGGCCCCAAAGAAATTTTCCAGTGGGTCCTGATTTAGATGCCGCAACCATACCGACGTGACACCATACCTACTACGAAGATTTTTTAGCAATACTTCTATGCCTTCTAGCGTCCAGATCCAATTTTGTATACTAGGAACCGACTCGACTTTTCGCGACGCTGTTACAAATTTCATTGAGGCCAAGACCTTTTTGCTGGTTTGCCATGTTTGTTTGTGGAGAGAGTTTGGCGTTGCTGGTCCTAAAAGTGGTTTGGCGTGTTTATTTTTTGTTGAACTTCCATTCACAGAATCAAAAAGATTGTCCATGAATATTATCAATTCAGCCGTTTGTATACATTCAGCCTGAAGAATGCCTTTATCTGAAAAAAATACATGTTATGTAAAATAAAGATTGAATAAACTAATCCATCTGACTTACAGTGTGGCGGTAACTTTATAAAGTAAATAATACTTTTCCCGTCCTAGTCCTAGCTCGCGGTCGAAAATAAGATGAAAATAAAGGTATCCGCGTGAATTTTGTCAATTTAGAGAAGTTTTTGAAACTAAAATTATCAATAAAAAATCTAAACTGTAGGTTTAAAATATATACCAATAATCCATTGCAATAGTCCTGTTCTAAGTAGTAACATTAATAATATTTTAAGAAACACGTTTGATCATAGAGAAAAATGTCTCAAACAATACAAAATACAAATACTCTTTATTGCACACCTCCAACATAACATGAATATACAACACAACATGAGATACATCATAACATCAGCATTTTCAAACGAATAAGGAGCCTCTATCTAATGAATGTATGCTAAACAAAATCGAGTGAAAAATATACATGTAAATATATATTTTTTGTAGCAATACTTAGAAATATAATGAATTACATAAAGATTGCCAGTTTATATTAACAATGAAGTCGTTTTTGCATGCATGTGTAAATCGAATGACAAGGCAAATTTATGAAATTATTATGAAATGGAGCTGATCTGATGTTGGAGGTAGAAGGCAGCTATAAAAACTCTGTAGTAAGTAACGCACTCCTACCGAGCTTGGGCTTTTTTTGAATTTTTATTTGTACAATTTATTTACTTGTAGGCCGTCTTTTATAATAACTGAAATGTTACCTGCAAGGTATCCCATATTTGATGCTACAGTCCTGCTGAATATTTGCGATGCATATTTTACCTTCATTTTGTTCATTTTTTCTGGGTTCACATGGTTTTCTGTTAATTTGGGAATCAGTCTTATACCTCTGTAGCCAGGGTTCTCTTTATAGAGTTCTTTTATATGAGACCACTTGGCCACGCTGGTTACACCATCTTTTACAAAGTTTAATTCTTTACTCATGAGGTTGTTGCGCATACCTTTCAGGAGGTGTGGGGGATCATACAGAGGTACGATTTCTTCATTATTTATTAAAATTATTTGATCTTTAGGAGTTTCGCCTCTCCTTAAATATATCCCCCTGGTCTCCGACAGTAACGTCTTGATGGCTTGCCTATTGTTGGTGCCCTGGTCACACACTGTTGCAACTACAATCAGGCCTGATTTTTGGATCTCTGTAATTACATCTTTTATTTGTTTGGCCAACTCTGGCCCTTTTGTTGCACTCGCGGAAAAAGTATACGCAACTGGCTGTTTATAATTGTTTATGAGGCCTCGCACCATGAATACTTGGGCGTGATTAGCAAAATCCGGCTTTGTTTCCTGCCCGTTGTCCACAAAACCAGTTATCCTGCCCTTTCTTTCATTATACGTCAAATTGGGTTTTAGTGACACTTCGTCATAAAGAAGCACGCATAATTTTTCTTCTGTTTTCATTGACGCCGCTCTTGTTTGCAGTTGTGCGAAAATGTTGTTATTGATTCCTGGCTTCAGATTAGCTTTTTGCACAAGTTTTGTCAAAGTTTGTGGGGCTGGCAACAGAAATATTTTTCGAAAAAAACGGTAGGCCTTTGGACTTTGCTTCAGAATCGATAGTGCAGCAATTTTTTCTTTCAATGTAAAACGACGGCCTTTTTTCAACTTTTTATGTTCACGCCATTGCATTTGAAATAACAGTTTTGCTGTGCTTGAACCGCTTTCTATAATCTTTAGAATATCTGGGTTTGAAGCTAATTTTTTGGCCGATTTGAGTTCAGCCAATTGCTTCTTCACTCTGCTCTTCAATTTGCTTATTTTTATTTTCGCGGCAATTAATTTCAGCTGAAGTGCCTTCTCTTTCAGGGTCAGGCTTGAATGATGTCTTTTGGACGCTCTCATTCCTCCTGAAAAATTAAACAAAGAACATATTAAAGTGTAGCAAGAACAAACGAGATATCCATTATTCAGATTGCCAATAATTTAAATTAGCATAAGTAAGGCTTATGTGATATCTTCTTTAACTTTATTGAGTTTAATTTTTTTCAAGGGTTTCGTAGTATTTCTTTCATTACTTTCAGGATAACATAATACTATGAAGTATGAGCAACTACGGAGTGTGGCCTGACATGCTCTTGGCCGGTTTTTTTATTTATACTACGACGGTGGCAAACAAGCATGCGGCCCGCCTGATGTTAAGAATGTTATTGGTTAGGTTATTACAAAAGTTACAGAATAATTTGATCCTTCTAAATGTCATCTGCCACTTATTTTTTCCTACAAACTTAGCATGAAATTTATAGGAAAAAATACAAGGTAATTTTCATAAACAGTTGTTGATTTGACCATTTAGGCATTAGACCTTATAGACAATAATTTTGTATATATATACTAGTGCCACGTTCCGGCTTCGCCCGCATATAACAACAGTAAGAAACACCATGCATTTCAACACTCTGTTAACGTCTCGATCATAGTACCTAGACAATTGAAAGGCAGGCTCTGTATATAAAATTACAAGATGGCAGATGCTTTGCCTGAACTAAGAAACTAGGAAACACACAAACAAAATACTGATAATCTAACCTGGCAAATACAATGTAGGGACAGCTATATTGCTAATCCTATTATTTCTGCAGAGAAATCTTGCTTCAAAATGTATATGGCAGACTCGGCGATATTTATATATGTGATCAATTTCCAAACCCATGATATCGCCACCAATGGCCATGAGCCATATATTAAATCGCTCCCAATCTTTTTCTGGATTTGGAAATCCATGAAGAACATGTGGTACTGAAAAAAAAAACACTATTATAATAATATTTACTTGTTTTAACATCTAGAAATGGGAACAACTAGAGATATAAGGGAGCTCAATTGCGTTAAATACCTATATAATATAAATTTACATCCCTTTAGCTTCTGCCCACAACATTGTCCGCGTAGAATTAGTTGATTACTATAAGGGTTTGTTAAAATGCCCAACTCGCCCAAGTGAAATTGGATTTTCACCTTAAGATTTCTGTGATAAAAGCAATACTATGGCCTTTCCATGACCTCAAACTATCTTCATACCAAATTTCACCTAAATCGGATTGGAGCGATATAGTGAACACTAGGTAACAGAATCGACGCACTTCTACATTTGTAATATTAGTATGGAGAACACTAAACTTTAGGAATAGGAAGGGGAATGAGTAGATTACTAGGACTCGTATAATGAGTTCAATCCTATTACAATTTAATAAATAGTGGGCATAAATTTTTATCTGAAAACGGTTTCAGTAAAAGTAATCTCAACAAAGGTTTCATGTCATTACAGGATACCATTTTAGAATACGTCCATAACATTCTCACTTAGATGAGTTTCCATGGATCTATTAAATAAAATAGTAGTAAATAAATCATTAAATACCTTCACGAGGCGCACATCCAGGAACACAACATTTCTTGTCAGACATGGCTGACCAGAAATCACGATAAAGAGTCCTATCTCAGTTCTTACTTCACATACACCATGCACTACACAACACACCGGAGAAGACAAGTCTCAAACTCAACGGATTCGATGGAGAAAGCAACTGGTAAGCATATGAAGACCAAAACAACCAACAACAAACTAAAAACAACTTGTGTGGTATTTTTTGAATCTCGGAAAAATTATGCCCTGACAAGTTTTGACATGCAGTGTTGCTAAGTTAAATAAATGATACAATATGGATAAGCACAAAAAATAGAAAATAAGTAAAACTTAATTTATTGTTTATATTGCTGGAGTTCTTTATTTTAATTCTATAATTAATAATCAAACGAACTTACCTGTGATGTTTGATTCCAATTATACGAGAGTCTCAACCGAAGACGATAACTATATATTACAAGGCAGCACATGATATTGATGTCATCTTCGTCACACATTTAGAGTTATAATATCCTAAAAGAAAAAAGCCGGTGTCTCTGTCTCGCTCACTCCCACCACCGCGCCGACATCCCCGCGTCAATGTGCAGGCGACTTCATTATTTCAGAGTGAATCTTTTTGTGTTATGACCAGAGACTATTTTGATTTTATTTTCGGGGTCGGGAGGGACGGGATGTTATCGTCTTCGGTTGAGACTCTCGTATAATTGGAATCAAACATCACAGGTAAGTTCGTTTGATTATTAATTATACTTCGAGTCTCAACCGAAGACGATAACTATATATTACAAGGCAGATGTTCAGAGCATTGTAATCTTAATATTCGTTGAGAAAATAAAATAAAATGTCGAAATGTACTAGAATACATACGTATAATCATATAGGAATTACGGATGAAACTACATTTATCGTTTTCTTAACTTTAACGTTAATAAAATAAATGTAAATATCCTACCTTAGTTATGTTTTATCGAAATAAAGAATTAACAAAAGTATCATTATTAGTACAATCAATCACTTCTCGGCGATAGTATTTTAAGAAAACATTAGAACTATCACTCCAGCCCGCAGCCTTGCGAACCACCTCCAGATTAACTCCAAGCCGATGAGCGGCAGATGTCGATGCTCCTCGAATACTGTGAGCTCCATATATATTGATATCGATACCGCTATTCCTTAGTACATTTTTCACCCAGTGTGCTAGTGTTTGTGAACCAACATTTTTGTGCGGCTTCTTTATGCTAATAAAAAGATTTTCTTTATCGTGATCTCGTCGTAAATGTCTAGTTTTTTCTATATACGTTTTAACAGCTAAAGCTGGACAAACACTAGGCTTTTCAAGTATGTATGGTAATCTGATGAGTGGTTGGCAGGCTCCGGGTCTGGACGTTTTAATTAAATCTGGTATTTTTATTATGATCACATCATTTTTTAATAACATATTTTTTAGTTTTATTGAACCTATAGTTTGCATCCTTTGAGCGGAAGCTATAGCTAGAAGAGTACAGGTCTTATATGACAAATCAGCTAATGATACATTATCATAAGGGTAAATATTTGTTAGATAATCTAATACAACATTTGTATCCCACGTTGAATTGTACTTTGGATTAGGGGGATTAAGTCTGAAGACCCCTTTTAAGAAGCGATTTATGGAATCATTCAAAGTAACACTTGTACCTAATATAACTGATAGTGCAGATCTATGTGTACTTAAACTGCTGTAACTAGCGCCTTCTTTAAATTTTTCCGTTAGAAACGCAATAACTTGGGTACAATTAGTTTCACAATAATTCAAGTTATTATTTTTACAATAGTACCACCAAGATTTTATTGAACTATTATATTGGTTCAATGTATTTTTTGCAAAGGAGGCCATCACTATGTCTAGGGATGCTTCTGGGACACCGCGCTTGATCATTGATTGCCTGATAACGTGGCTGCCACCAGGATAAGACTCGCGTGAAGTGGATGGCAGACTCTGAAAGAGGAACGTAATAAAGAAATATCAGGTCCAAAATATAGTTTTTCCGAGATAACAAGCCTGGACCACAAGGGAAACCATGGTTGAGATGGCCAATAAGGTATTACTACAATGCCCTCGGCTTTGTCTGAAACGATCTTCTCTAAAACCCTTGTTATAACACTGAACGGAGGAAAGGCATAAAAATTAATATTGTGCCAGTTGAAAGTGAAGGCATCGACGACTTCAGAATATGGATCTAGTTTCCATGACGCGTATCGTTCGCATTTGTAGTTTTGCGCACTCGCGAAAAGGTCAAATGTTGGATTGCCTAATAATTTTGTAATTTGACTAAACGCCTCTCCTGATATTTCCCATTCCGTGTCTATATTAATCTGTCGAGATTCAAAATCAGCTACTACATTATCGCATGATCTGATGTAGGATGCAAATACAAAGATATTTCGGGTTTCACACCACTGCCATATTTTTCTTGTAATCTCGTTTAAGTGGGGATGTTGAACACCACCCATACGGTTAATGTAGGATATGGCTGTGGTGTTATCTATTCTTAATAATATATTACAATCCCGCAAGTCTACAGTAAAAATCCTTAGCCCGTAAAACGCGGCCATTAGTTCGAGCGTGTTTATATGTAAAGACATTTCTGTAACTGACCAATTGCCGTTCGTTCTTTGATCATTGCATGCCACACCCCAGCCAGTGCTTGAGGCATCACTATAAATTTCCAGTAAATAATCATTTTTCCGAATAGGTGATGATGATGCTATAATATTATCTCTCCACCACGATAAATCTTGTTTGAGATATTGTTCTATTTTCATTTGTTTACAATAGTTTTGCGTGTAATTAAGAGCTAAAAACTTTTCACGCTCGAATAGTTTTGTGTACATCCATCCAAAAGCAACGGCTGGGCATGCAGAGGTCAATAGTCCAATAAATTCAGAAAAATACCTAACTGTACATTTGTTTATTCCCATTAATTCTATGGCACGAGCCTTAATACGTTGTTTTTTCTCATCTGTCAATGTAATGCTCATGTTTGAGGTGTTGAAAACAAAACCTAAGAACTTGCAAATTTTACTTGGTATCATGACACTTTTAATTGAATTTATGACGAACCCTAATGATTCTAAAAGACTGCTCGTGTAGTTAACGTTAAATAAACACTCGTCATACGATCTGCCAATGCATAAGAAATCATCTAAGTAACATACTGACATATGCCCACATGGACGCAAGTACTCTAATACTGGCTTTAATAATTTAGTAAATACATATGGAGCAGTGCAAAGCCCGAACGGAAGTACATTAAATTGGTACATTTGATTGCGCCACAGAAAACGCAAATATTTGCGATCCTCTTCATTTATAGCTATCAGAAAATAAGCGTCTTTTAAATCGACTGTCGCCATAAAATAATTATAATCTAACAACCTCAGCGCAGTGCGATAGTCTTCCATCTTAAAATGTTGAATATTAACATATTTGTTCAGTTCTTTCAAATTTAAAATAAATCTGTGACTCCCGTTAGGCTTAGGAACAGTAAAAATAGGCGAAAGAAATTGTCCTTCACATGGAGTGCACAGTGATATAAAATTAGAGGTATATAATTCTAATACGCAGCTGTCAATTATTTTAGCTTGGTTGTTTCCACAGGTATTATTTTTTATTTCAGCACTTTGCACCGGTATACTTTTGAAAGGAATTTTATAGCCTTTTATCCAACTTAAAATAATCTGATCGCTAGTGATTTCACACCATTTGTCATAAAAATATTTTAAACGACCAGCGTTAGATACCTGAGGTTCCTCTGCTAGCGCTTCCTCGAAGGATTGTAACGCCGCGTACTCGCGGGCCGACGACCCCTCGATGCTTCCAGCCGACGATTCCGCGGCGGCGGCGGCGGCGGCGGCGGCGGCCGGCTGTACGCGGGGGTCGACCGCGGCTCGGTCGCTGCTGCTGTGCGCGGCGGTGCCCCCCTCGAGTTTAAAGCCCCTCGTTGAGGTAAAGGTATCCTATAAGCGGAGCGTAACGGCGCTGGTTTCATTTCTGAGCCCGTCTTGTTTATTGCCTTCGATGACTTGATGTGGTCAGCTAAAGCGGCGCCAAAGAGATGTTCGTCAATTTTTGTATTCTTGACCGTATCTCTGATATTTCTGTTTAATGTATTTAAGGCGGAGTAACGGCGTGACAAAGATTCCCTATAGTGATTGTCACATATTAACCTACCAGCGTCACTTAAAATCTTGATGATATTTTGGGGCACATTACTATTTGGTGATAGGGCCCAATTCAAAACTTGTCCTATAGCGGCAAGGCAGTTCGAGAGCTGACTTTGCTTACTCTGACTATACAGATCCTTTTTTACGTTCATTTCTGAAAGCGCTGCTTTAATTTCGAGGTTAAGTTTTGGAGCAGCCATATTAGGACAATTTTTGGGTGGTAAGTATTGCTTTACTAATTCCAATTCAGATTCCTTAGTTAAGCCGTTAGACAAGATATGAGACCATCTCGAAGCAATGTCTTTGTGTAAGTTTTCGCCGTAATTTTTCTCAGTAGCAGGATCATCACCGAGTAATTGAAGAATTTCAGGCTCTAATGGCGGTACAGTATCATCTGTAAGATGCACCGCTTGGGCCGCGTCCGCGTTCATCCCGGATGTGCCGGGGGCAGGCGTGTCGGGCAACGTAGCCGGCGCGGAGGTTGTGGCCGGCGCGGAGGTTGTGGCCGGCGCGGAGGTCGCGGGCGGCGCGGACGTTGCGGCTGGCGCGGGGACCGCGGCCGAGGTCGGCGCCGCCGGCGGTGGAGCTGGCATGGACACTGCTTGTTCTGTGTCCTCGGTAAAATTCAACTCAGGTGAAAAAATTTGGCGTTGAAAGTCACCCTCATCTTCGACCTCGATGACGTCATCGCCTAAAAAGCAAGATACCCATATTGTAGCATTTATAATGTATACTAGTATTAGTAACTTGTTTTATCCTCAACACCATTTAGGTGGAGCCAGCTTGAACGTCTCAACACCATTTAGGTGGAGTAAACTGGACATCCTCAACACCATTACGGTGGAGCCAGCCTGAAATTTTCGACACCATTTAGGTGGAGCGAGCTGAACATCCTCAGCACCGTTTAGGTGGAGCCAGGTTGAAGTCCTCAACACCATTTAGGTGGAGCCAGCTTGAAGTCCTCAACACCGTTTAGGTGGAGCAAGCTTGAAATCCTCAACACCGTTTAGATGGAGCAAACTGGACATCCTCGACACCATATAGGTGGAGCCAGCTTGGAGTCCTCAACACCATCTAGGTGGAGAAAGCCTGAACGCCTCATTTAAATGCAGTGTTATAATTATTATTATTCAGTCATCAACTCATCACACCTAAAATAGGTTAGATGACTATATATATGCGTATATCTAGTACTTTGCTACTATTTTTATAAGTGCATTTTATCAGAGAGGAAAAAGAGGGTAGGCGTAACTATACCCGTATCTAATGGTTTTATAGTAAAGATTGGTAACAAAGTTGAAGTTGGATAACGAATGAAATCAAGATTGCTTAGAATATTTTGATTTACCTGGTATATCCGGATCATAATATCTTTTGTATCCGTACTCGTCGGATTGATCTCCTTCAGATGAGATTGACGATGACGAATGTCGCCGTTTTTTTAATTTAGCCTCCAACTTTTTCACTTTTCTAAGAATATGGTAATAATCCTTATCCTCTGATCGTTTTCTTTTCCCCATTGTTGCACTTTAATCACGAAATATATAAATTTTTAATTTTTATGAAGGTTATATGTGTGATTCAGATAACACAAAAACACGTAATGAAGTCGCCTGCACATTGACGCGGGGATGTCGGCGCGGTGGTGGGAGTGAGCGAGACAGAGACACCGGCTTTTTTCTTTTAGGATATTATAACTCTAAATGTGTGACGAAGATGACATCAATATCATGTGCTGCCTTGTAATATATAGTTATCGTCTTCGGTTGAGACTCGAAGTATAATTATTTATTTGCTGTAATGTAAAGAATTTTTTAAATTTTACCTAGCCAACTAAGTCGATGTGCTGCCATCTCTATTTTATAGTTGAAAATTACTGCAAACTGTCATTGCCTTGTTCGTAGTACTGAGATTATTGGCCCTGCTGCACCCCTAGCATAACTGTATTCGCGACTATTTCTTGCGCGAGATAATTACCAGTCTCTTTCTGTGTAGTAATGTGAGAGAGTGACGAGTAGCGTTTGTCGCGCGACAAGAGTCGCGAAGCATAGTAGTGCTAGACCGACTGTTTTCTTCGGTTTCCGCGACTATCACACATTAAAATAAAACAATTTAAACGAATCGTGTTTATTAATGATTAGAGCCTTGGTTTGCCAAAGGTTGTGTTTTTCTCAGTCAACCTTTATAGATTAGTTATAATATAGGCGATATAATCCGATTAAATTGTTTTATTTAAATGAGTCTAATACTAGTAAAGGATTTTTTCAAGGAAATTTGAATTTTGGACAAGAAATTAAATTAATTAAGGCATGCATAGGACTTTACACTATAGCTATAGATGATAAGCTACGGTCTGTACTCTGTGCAAAGTGGTCCTATCGAAGGGAATACCGTGAGATTTTAAGCCCGCATTATGCGTTCCATCGATTCGATAGGATTTGAAAGCAATGAATTTGTTTCCTCAACACTGGTTTGTATTTAAAATAATTATGGTTATGATCAAAATTGCTAGAAAATAGCGTGTATGGTTAAACAGCGTGTTTGGATAAACATCGTGTATGGCTAATCAACGTGTATGGTTTAATAGCGTGTATGGCTAAACAACGTGTATGGTTTTATAGCGTGTATGGCTAAACAGCGTGTATGGTAAAACAGTGTGTATAGCTAAACAGCGTGTATTGTTTAATAGCGTATATGGTTAAACAGCGTGTTTGGTTAAACAGCGTGTATGGTTAAACAGCGTGTATGGTTAAACAGCGTGTATGGTTAAACAGCGTGTATGGTTAAACAGCGTGTATGGTTAAACAGCGTGTATTGTTAAATAGCGTGTATGGTTAAACAGCGTGTATGGTTAAACAGCGTGTATTGTTAAATAGCGTGTATGGTTAAATAGCGTGTATGGTTAAACAGCGTGTATGGTTAAACAGCGTGTATGGTTAAACAGCGTGTATGGTTAAATAGCGTGTATGGCTAAACAACGTGTATGGTTTTATAGCGTGTATGGCTAAACAGCGTGTATGGTAAAACAGTGTGTATAGCTAAACAGCGTGTATTGTTTAATAGCGTATATGGTTAAACAGCGTGTATGGTTAAACAGCGTGTATGGTTAAACAGCGTGTATGGTTAAACAGCGTGTATGGTTAAACAGCGTGTATGGTTAAACAGCGTGTATGGTTAAACAGCGTGTATTGTTAAATAGCGTGTATGGTTAAATAGCGTGTATGGTTAAACAGCGTGTATGGTTAAACAGCGTGTATGGTTAAACAGCGTGTATGGTTAAATAGCGTGTTTGGTTAAACAGCGTGTATGGTTAAACAGCGTGTATTGTTAAATAGCGTGTATGGTTAAATAGCGTGTATGGTTAAACAGCGTGTATTGTTAAATAGCGTGTATGGTTACATAGCGTGTATGGTTAAACAGCGTGTATGGTTAAACAGCGTGTATGGTTAAACAGCGTGTATGGTTAAATAGCGTGTTTGGTTAAATAGCGTGTATGGTTAAACAGCGTGTATGGTTAAACAGCGTGTTTGGTTAAACAGCGTGTATGGTTAAACAGCGTGTATGGTTAAATAGCGTGTATGGTTAAACAACGTGTATGGTTTAATAGCGTGTATGGCTAAACAACGTGTATGGTTTTATAGCGTGTATGGCTAAACAGCGTGTATGGTAAAACAGTGTGTATAGCTAAACAGCGTGTATTGTTTAATAGCGTATATGGTTAAACAGCGTGTATGGTTAAACAGCGTGTATGGTTAAACAGCGTGTATGGTTAAACAGCGTGTATGGTTAAACAGCGTGTATGGTTAAACAGCGTGTATTGTTAAATAGCGTGTATGGTTAAACAGCGTGTATGGTTAAACAGCGTGTATGGTTAAACAGCGTGTATTGTTAAATAGCGTGTATGGTTAAATAGCGTGTATGGTTAAACAGCGTGTATGGTTAAACAGCGTGTATTGTTAAATAGCGTGTATGGTTAAATAGCGTGTATGGTTAAACAGCGTGTATTGTTAAATAGCGTGTATGGTTAAATAGCGTGTATGGTTAAACAGCGTGTATGGTTAAACAGCGTGTATGGTTAAACAGCGTGTATGGTTAAACAGCGTGTATGGTTAAACAGCGTGTTTGGTTAAACAGCGTGTATTGTTAAATAGCGTGTATGGTTAAATAGCGTGTATGGTTAAACAGCGTGTATTGTTAAATAGCGTGTATGGTTAAATAGCGTGTATGGTTAAACAGCGTGTATGGTTAAACAGCGTGTATGGTTAAACAGCGTGTATGGTTAAATAGCGTGTTTGGTTAAATAGCGTGTATGGTTAAATAGCGTGTTTGGTTAAATAGCGTGTATGGTTAAACAGCGTGTATGGTTAAACAGCGTGTATGGTTAAATAGCGTGTTTGGTTAAACAGCGTGTATGGTTAAACAGCGTGTATGGTTAAACAGCGTGTATGGTTAAATAGCGTGTTTGGTTAAATAGCGTGTATGGTTAAACAGCGTGTATGGTTAAACAGCGTGTATGGTTAAACAGCGTGTTTGGTTAAATAGCGTGTTTGGTTAAATAGCGTGTATGGTTAAACAGCGTGTATGGTTAAACAGCGTGTATGGTTAAACAGCGTGTATGGTTAAATAGCGTGTTTGGTTAAACAGCGTGTATGGTTAAACAGCGTGTATTGTTAAACAGCGCGTATTGTTAAATAGCGTGTATGGTTAAACAGCGTGTATGGTTAAACAGCGTGTATGGTTAAACAGCGTGTATTGTTAAACAGCGTGTATGGTTAAACAGCGTGTATGGTTAAATAGCGTGTATGGTTAAACAGCGTGTATGGTTAAACAGCGTGTATGGTTAAACAGCGTGTTTGGTTAAACAGCGTGTATGGTTAAATAGCGTGTTTGGTTAAATAGCGTGTATGGTTAAACAGCGTGTTTGGTTAAATAGCGTGTATGGTTAAACAGCGTATATGGTTAAATAGCGTGTTTGGTTAAACATCGTGTATGGCTAATCAACGTGTATGGTTTAATAGCGTTTATGGCTAAACAACGTGTATGGTTTTATAGCGTGTATGGCTAAACAGCGTGTATGGTAAAACAGCGTGTATGGTTAAACAGCGTGTATTGTTAAATAGCGTGTATGGTTAAACAGCGTGTATGGTTAAACAGCGTGTATTGTTAAACAGCGTGTATGGTTAAACAGCGTGTATGGTTAAACAGCGTGTATTGTTAAACAGCGTGTATTGTTAAACAGCGTGTATGGTTAAACAGCGTGTTTGGTTAAATAGCGTGTATGGTTAAACAGCGTGTATGGTTAAACAGCGTGTTTGGTTAAACAGCGTGTATGGTTAAACAGCGTGTATGGTTAAATAGCGTGTATGGTTAAACAACGTGTATGGTTTAATAGCGTGTATGGCTAAACAACGTGTATGGTTTTATAGCGTGTATGGCTAAACAGCGTGTATGGTAAAACAGTGTGTATAGCTAAACAGCGTGTATTGTTTAATAGCGTATATGGTTAAACAGCGTGTATGGTTAAACAGCGTGTATGGTTAAACAGCGTTTATGGCTAAACAACGTGTATGGTTTTATAGCGTGTATGGCTAAACAGCGTGTATGGTAAAACAGCGTGTATGGTTAAACAGCGTGTATTGTTAAATAGCGTGTATGGTTAAACAGCGTGTATGGTTAAACAGCGTGTATTGTTAAACAGCGTGTATGGTTAAACAGCGTGTATGGTTAAACAGTGTGTATTGTTAAACAGCGTGTATTGTTAAACAGCGTGTATGGTTAAATAGCGTGTTTGGTTAAATAGCGTGTATGGTTAAACAGCGTGTATGGTTAAACAGCGTGTATGGTTAAACAGCGTGTATGGTTAAACAGCGTGTATGGTTAAATAGCGTGTATGGTTAAACAACGTGTATGGTTTAATAGCGTGTATGGCTAAACAACGTGTATGGTTTTATAGCGTGTATGGCTAAACAGCGTGTATGGTAAAACAGTGTGTATAGCTAAACAGCGTGTATTGTTTAATAGCGTATATGGTTAAACAGCGTGTATGGTTAAACAGCGTGTATGGTTAAACAGCGTGTATGGTTAAACAGCGTGTATGGTTAAACAGCGTGTATGGTTAAACAGCGTGTATGGTTAAACAGCGTGTATGGTTAAACAGCGTGTATGGTTAAACAGCGTGTATGGTTAAACAGCGTGTATTGTTAAATAGCGTGTATGGTTAAACAGCGTGTATGGTTAAACAGCGTGTATGGTTAAACAGCGTGTATTGTTAAATAGCGTGTATGGTTAAATAGCGTGTATGGTTAAACAGCGTGTATGGTTAAACAGCGTGTATGGTTAAACAGCGTGTATTGTTAAATAGCGTGTATGGTTAAATAGCGTGTATGGTTAAACAGCGTGTATTGTTAAATAGCGTGTATGGTTAAATAGCGTGTATGGTTAAACAGCGTGTATGGTTAAACAGCGTGTATGGTTAAACAGCGTGTATGGTTAAACAGCGTGTATGGTTAAACAGCGTGTTTGGTTAAACAGCGTGTATTGTTAAATAGCGTGTATGGTTAAATAGCGTGTATGGTTAAACAGCGTGTATTGTTAAATAGCGTGTATGGTTAAATAGCGTGTATGGTTAAACAGCGTGTATGGTTAAACAGCGTGTATGGTTAAACAGCGTGTATGGTTAAATAGCGTGTTTGGTTAAATAGCGTGTATGGTTAAATAGCGTGTTTGGTTAAATAGCGTGTATGGTTAAACAGCGTGTATGGTTAAACAGCGTGTATGGTTAAATAGCGTGTTTGGTTAAACAGCGTGTATGGTTAAACAGCGTGTATGGTTAAACAGCGTGTATGGTTAAATAGCGTGTTTGGTTAAATAGCGTGTATGGTTAAACAGCGTGTATGGTTAAACAGCGTGTATGGTTAAACAGCGTGTTTGGTTAAATAGCGTGTTTGGTTAAATAGCGTGTATGGTTAAACAGCGTGTATGGTTAAACAGCGTGTATGGTTAAACAGCGTGTATGGTTAAATAGCGTGTTTGGTTAAACAGCGTGTATGGTTAAACAGCGTGTATTGTTAAACAGCGCGTATTGTTAAATAGCGTGTATGGTTAAACAGCGTGTATGGTTAAACAGCGTGTATGGTTAAACAGCGTGTATTGTTAAACAGCGTGTATGGTTAAACAGCGTGTATGGTTAAATAGCGTGTATGGTTAAACAGCGTGTATGGTTAAACAGCGTGTATGGTTAAACAGCGTGTTTGGTTAAACAGCGTGTATGGTTAAATAGCGTGTTTGGTTAAATAGCGTGTATGGTTAAACAGCGTGTTTGGTTAAATAGCGTGTATGGTTAAACAGCGTATATGGTTAAATAGCGTGTTTGGTTAAACATCGTGTATGGCTAATCAACGTGTATGGTTTAATAGCGTTTATGGCTAAACAACGTGTATGGTTTTATAGCGTGTATGGCTAAACAGCGTGTATGGTAAAACAGCGTGTATGGTTAAACAGCGTGTATTGTTAAATAGCGTGTATGGTTAAACAGCGTGTATGGTTAAACAGCGTGTATTGTTAAACAGCGTGTATGGTTAAACAGCGTGTATGGTTAAACAGCGTGTATTGTTAAACAGCGTGTATTGTTAAACAGCGTGTATGGTTAAACAGCGTGTATGGTTAAACAGCGTGTATGGTTAAACAGCGTGTATGGTTAAACAGCGTGTATGGTTAAATAGCGTGTTTGGTTAAATAGCGTGTATGGTTAAATAGCGTGTTTGGTTAAACAGCGTGTATGGTTAAACAGCGTGTATGGTTAAATAGCGTGTATGGTTAAATAGCGTGTTTGGTTAAATAGCGTGTATGGTTAAATAGCGTGTTTGGTTAAACAGCGTGTATGGTTAAACAGCGTGTATGGTTAAACAGCGTGTATGGTTAAACAGCGTGTATGGTTAAACAGCGTGTATTGTTAAATAGCGTGTATGGTTAAATAGCGTGTTTGGTTAAATAGCGTGTATGGTTAAACAGCGTGTATTGTTAAAAAGCGTGTATGGTTAAACAGCGTGTATGGTTAAACAGCGTGTATTGTTAAATAGCGTGTATGGTTAAACAGCGTGTATGGTTAAACAGCGTGTATGGTTAAATAGCGTGTTTGGTTAAATAGCGTGTATGGTTAAACAGCGTGTATGGTTAAATAGCGTGTTTGGTTAAATAGCGTGTTTGGTTAAATAGCGTGTATGGTTAAACAGCGTGTATGGTTAAACAGCGTGTATGGTTAAACAGCGTGTTTGGTTAAATAGCGTGTATGGTTAAACAGCGTATATGGTTAAATAGCGTGTTTGGTTAAATAGCGTGTATGGTTAAACAGCGTGTATGGTTAAATAGCGTGTTTGGTTAAATAGCGTGTTTGGTTAAACAGCGTGTATGGTTAAATAGCGTGTTTGGTTAAATAGCGTGTATGGTTAAACAGCGTGTATGGTTAAACAGCGTGTATGGTTAAACAGCGTGTTTGGTTAAATAGCGTGTATGGTTAAACAGCGTATATGGTTAAATAGCGTGTTTGGTTAAACAGCGTGTTTGGTTAAACAGCGTGTATGGTTAAATAGCGTGTTTGGTTAAATAGCGTGTATGGTTAAACAGCGTGTATGGTTAAATAGCGTGTTTGGTTAAACAGCGTGTTTGGTTAAACAGCGTGTATGGTTAAATAGCGTGTTTGGTTAAATAGCGTGTATGGTTAAACAGCGTGTATGGTTAAACAGCGTGTATGGTTAAACAGCGTGTTTGGTTAAATAGCGTGTATGGTTAAACAGCGTATATGGTTAAATAGCGTGTTTGGTTAAATAGCGTGTATGGTTAAACAGCGTGTATGGTTAAATAGCGTGTTTGGTTAAATAGCGTGTTTGGTTAAATAGCGTGTATGGTTAAACAGCGTGTATGGTTAAACAGCGTGTTTGGTTAAATAGCGTGTATGGTTAAACAGCGTGTATGGTTAAATAGCGTGTTTGGTTAAATAGCGTGTATGGTTAAACAGCGTGTATGGTTAAATAGCGTGTTTGGTTAAATAGCGTGTATGGTTAAACAGCGTGTATGGTTAAATAGCGTGTATGGTTAAACAGCGTGTATGGTTAAACAGCGTGTTTGGTTAAATAGCGTGTATGGTTAAACAGCGTATATGGTTAAATAGCGTGTATGGTTAAACAGCGTGTTTGGTTAAATAGCGTGTATGGTTAAACAGCGTGTATGGTTAAATAGCGTGTTTGGTTAAATAGCGTGTTTGGTTAAATAGCGTGTATGGTTAAACAGCGTGTATGGTTAAACAGCGTGTTTGGTTAAATAGCGTGTATGGTTAAACAGCGTGTATGGTTAAATAGCGTGTTTGGTTAAATAGCGTGTATGGTTAAACAGCGTGTATGGTTAAATAGCGTGTTTGGTTAAATAGCGTGTTTGGTTAAATAGCGTGTATGGTTAAACAGCGTGTATGGTTAAACAGCGTGTTTGGTTAAATAGCGTGTATGGTTAAACAGCGTGTATGGTTAAATAGCGTGTTTGGTTAAATAGCGTGTATGGTTAAACAGCGTGTATGGTTAAATAGCGTGTATGGTTAAACAGCGTGTATGGTTAAACAGCGTGTTTGGTTAAATAGCGTGTATGGTTAAACAGCGTGTATGGTTAAACAGCGTGTTTGGTTAAATCACGGCTCACACAGCTTCAACTGAAACATAGTCTAAGAAACCATACAGATATTCGAGGTGCTTAGTTAACGGATAATGGACACTTGCCCCCACTTCAGCTGATCAGAAATGATCGTTCAGCCTGGATTAGACGCTCACCGGATTGTCGCAGCCAAGCGTATTGCTATAGCTATGTGTCTATATATAGCCCCACAGGACCCACGCCATATTGCGGATCTTTAGGGAAAAATAATTTGCAGTCACATAACCAACTTTCAACACCAGAAAATTGTCGTTACCATTAAAATAAACTAGTACCACTAAGGGCCTTATCACACTTGCGATTTGCGAGCGTATTTTCTATACAAATAAGCAACGCGGCGAACACGCTGCGCGATCGCCTTCATACAAAATACGCTCGCAAATCGCAAGTGTGATAAGGCCCTTAGTGGTACTAGTTTATTTTAATGGTAACGACAATTTTCTGGTGTTGAAAGTTGGTTATGTGACTGCAAATTATTTTTTGCATAATACATAAAGCCAAAACTATGTACAGTGATGAAAGTCCAATTTTTTTCCAATAGGTTCCAGTATTTATTTTGAAAGAAAAACGAAGGATTCAGCAACATCCAGGTAAACAATGTTTTGAATTTCGTTAATGAGAAATACTTGACAAATTGCTAATGACGTTTAATAATGAAAATCTGTGACGTATGCTCATTATTGCCATATGAAAGCTGTTTTAGCACCACTATCCCTGGGTTGGGGATGGCGCTAAAACTGTACGAAAAAATTCGGCACGATAACATACGGCAAAAAACAAAATGCAGCGATGCTTTAGAATATGCATTAAAATCGAAATGGAGATGGGCTGGACATGTAACAAGAATGCATGAAGAAAAATGGACAAAATAGATATCGTCACCTTATAGGCCGGACCGAAAGGAAAGAGACGAGCTGGTAGACCATGTGCTCGCTGGACGGACGACATCCGAAAAGTAGCAACAGAATGGGTGGATGCAGCTCAAAATAGAGTACCTATAATGGCAAGAATTGGATGAGACCTTTACCCGAGAGGGGTCCAAACCGGATACCCTTGAAACGTCGACAAACGTTTCACCGAATGCTTCATTTCGTCGACAAATTTTTACTCGTAAAAGTCATAAATTTTTCAGACATTTTGTAAATTATAACCTTTAGATTAGGTTAGGTTAGGTTAGGTTTGTGTTATAACATTCAATAATATTTTATGGTTTCAGAAAAAAAAAATGCTTTCGATGAAATGAAAATTCGATGAAACGTTTGTCGACATTTCAAGGGTAAACCACATTAGATAAAGGCAGCACTTGTTTATTCTCATCAGAGGTTAATGGATAAAGGCAGCACTTGTTTATTCTCATCAGAGGTTAATGGGGTATTCGTGAAAATAAAAAAAATAAATATGAACTTAGAAGACATTTCACAAAAAATAAGTGAAATATTCAATTAGGAGGTTACTTAAATGAGAAATATATTTATTTTTTGGGTATTGTTAAGGCATCCACGGATAGTAATAATGTAAAACATTTTCATTATTACAAAATAGTAGCTTGTAAAGTGCATAAAACGCACCATTTTACACGAGACAGTTATCCATCCGAGCGAGCTTGTGAGCGAGGATGAATATAAAGTCGAGTGTAAAATGCGTTTTATGGACGAGTTGTACACTCTAATTTTCACTTCGATTGCGAGGAAATGAAATTGCATCATGTAAGTATTATATTTTAAAACAAATTTAATTAAAATTTAAAAACACTGTTTTTTATATCTATGATAAATTATTGTTATATACCTAAGTAGTTTCAAGATATAGTATATTGATTTACTAAAATAAAAATAAATTTAAAAAGTAACAAATGGTAGTAAATAAATATTACAAGTTTATTTCAAGAAATTTTATTGTGTAGGTACTTTGGCTGTTAGTATTTTTGTCTTGGTCTTAGAATACTAACGAAACGAAATAAAATGAAGAGTTTATTCTATAAAGTTTTAAGTTGTTCGTGTGGCTATTGGACCGATCGCCTTGGTCTTCGACGACGATTTTACTTTATGCTCTAGAGCATAAAAAAGCGACTTTATGTCGCCTATGCACAGCATAAAGTCGAGCTTTTAGAGCATGAGAAGTGAAAAAAACTTTTTCTACGCCAGTACTTTTTTCTGTCATTTATATAGTTACTAACTCTAATATAAAGACATAAATTATGAAAGTCCGTAAAAGTCTATACTCTACTGCCCAAAAACACACTGCTAACCGATGTCGCCAAAAAAGCATCACTTAGTACCACAGATTACAAGATGAACAACTGCATTCACACAATTTGCAATAAAAAAAAAAAACTTATTGTACTAAGGCATTGCTGCCAACTTAAAAATAAAGTTTTATTTTCAGTGCATGGATGTTTAGTATAGTGAACGTATACCTTTATGTATAAGTTTAATTTTCTTGACAGATGTTTAGTATAGTGAACGTATACCTTTATGTATAAGTTAATATTTTATTGACAGATGGACGTCGATAAAAAAAAGTTTATCAGAGACAATTTTTCTTTTTAATTTTGTTGATTCCGAGCGGGTACATGTAATTCTTTTCTTTGTTGTTTATTTGCATTTTATTTATGAAATGTGGAGTCGTAGAAAAAGTATTGTATGCAACGTTGTATAAGTAGGTCAAAAAACGCTCGTGGCATCTTTCTTACGATGTTCGCTACGCTCACATCGTAACCCATGCCACTCGCGTTTTTTGCCCCCTCTTATACAACGGTTGCATAAAATACAATTTTCTACGCACGA
Organism: Apotomis turbidana; assembly: GCA_905147355.2. NCBI lineage: Eukaryota > Metazoa > Arthropoda > Insecta > Lepidoptera > Tortricidae > Apotomis > Apotomis turbidana. The sequence goes on from LR990288.1 coordinate 7,629,482, forward strand.
ACCGAGTTGAGGGTGTCTCATAAGAAATTTAATGCTTAGTTTAATACGTACCTAATAATTATGCGATCAATAAACCTTGCTTAGGCCGTTATTAACCAGTTATTATGCATAATTGTATGTAATTAAATTATTCCAACTTAACTAAAAATAATAAAGTCTTGTCCAGGAAATATGATAGGGCTATATTTAATTTCATTAAACGTAAAAAAAGCAAAGTTTGTCTGTTTATAAACTTTTCGAAAGTTTAGACTGTAGGTTTAGGTATCAATCGGACAACGAAGAAAGGAGGAAGGAAGGAAATATCCACAGAACGAAAAAATAGGATGTTTTGAGTCATCAATACATCAAATTCTATCCTTAACGGAGATGCTACCACTGCGCGAAAGCGGGTTCGCATTCCGGCAAGTGCAAATGTTTGTGTCATTAACTGGTATATTTGTGCCTGGTAAAGAAAGAAAGAAGGAAAAAAAAGGATGTTTATTTTGAAATAGCATGCAACATCGTGTACTAGTTTTCGCTTGAATCTAAAGAAAGAAAGAAAGCGATCAGTGTTAAAATAGAATTTTAGAATTTGTATTTAAGTATGTATTTATCTATATAAGTATTTGTATCGTCGTCTTTCAACATCCTTTTTAGCACTAGAGATTCTTTATTCCACTATCACTTTGCTCTAACACATGGATATTTTGACTCGTATTGTGAAAAATAGTTTGATCCGGAAAAGGATGAAAGCAGAAGATTAGCGTTACACAAACAACAGCTGCGTCACTGGCACCAATAGTTGTTATAAACATTCGGAAGTTTAGTATATAGCGTAACAAGTCGGCTGCCCAAAACAGAATTCAAGTAACTCAGTTGGGACAAATTTTACAGCAGAGTGAAAAAACGATTTTACTAAACTATTCCTCATTACAGGCTCAAAAATTAATTGTAAGCATTTAAAGTAGTGTATTTTCATTATATGACATAAGATTAACACCGTATTTTAATTATTTCTTCACTATTGCGGGTACACTTATTTTAAAATGCAAAAATGGTTTTCTGCTTAGAACGAGGAAAGATAATTTAAAAGGACTTCCATATAAAAACAAGTATCTCGAGATACTTGAATTTAGTTTTGGTATCTTGTTAAATACAAGCTATATAAATAGCATTATAAATAGCATTTTTCAAGATATAATACAATATAATACTTACATAATCATAAAAGTAAAGTAATTTAACAAGTTAGTTTTGTTTATTGAAATTAATCCACATAAATACATACATGTGGTACCTAGTTGAAAAATGTTTTAACCCCATTTGGATTGTGGTTTTGAGAAAATCGCATAAGAAGGAAAATTTGGATATGTTGTACATATAATTAAGGTCATTCTATAAAAAAAAAAGATTGATTTATCTTTTGACAAAGACATACTTAACAATTTATGTGAGACTGTTACCAAATTGAGTTATTTTATGTATAATTTAATATTGTTTAACATATAGTAAAAAAAAGAATATTTGGATCAACACCGGGCAAAAATCGAATTTGTACATTCTCTTCACACAGTAAAATTAAGCAGACAATAAACTAATTAAGAATTTCGAACGAAATCTTGTACAAATTTGAATTTAGAATGCGACTTATTGAAACTTTATGCTCTCGCGGTTTGTACACATAATTAACACAAATTATAACGGCTCTATCGCGATATTCTATATTTACCTTCATAATCTAACGTTTCGGCGGGGTTGCACACGCCGTGGTCTTAGATGTACTGGTGAATCAGCCAGTTGTTACTGGAGCTGTTGACCAAATTAATGTAGCACTACACGACGAAATTGTCTAATAAAATTGATGGGTAGGGAGATAAATGTTCGACTACCATCCATTTGTTTACTAATTATTGTCACCAGTCGGACACACAACACTCACAACTTCTCCGCTATAGGAGACGGTAGGTAGCCCGTAAGTCTGTATTAATTACGGGGGTGGCATAGCGAGGTCGTTAAAACCCCTAGGCTAAATAAATGAAAAAAAAAAACTGCGCATAAACTGCCTTTTTTGTTAGATTATGAAGGTAAAATAAAGAATCTCGCGATAGACCCGTTATAAATTGTTTTACCCTATGACTAGAATTTGAGTTCTTTATATGTTATTTTGCGTCTCTTCATCATAAATACTACTCGTACACTTCACTTATGAGATACACTCAACTCTTGTATGCAATCCTTGACTGGCAAATATTAAGTAAAACAGGCAAAGTTGTTCATTAAAATGAAACATGTAATGTCTACTTCACACCACAATAAATGGTTTAAAGTTGTCCATTATTTGATTTAAAAAGGTAGTTAACAAATTCTAACCACATAATTATCTACCCGAGAGAAAATTTGTTATGGAGATACTTGTTTTGACATGGTTGCACAAATTGTTTCCTATGTCAATCTCGACGCTAAAATCAAGTATCTCAGAAATCTATATGAATTACAAGTATCTCATTGCGAGATACTCGTTTTCACGTTAAAATTAAGATACTTACTTGACTTTAGCTTAGAATACCCCTTCAAAAAAAGATACTTGGATTTTAAAAACATCTGTATTTTGAAAAGTATACATAATTTTTTTATAAATGTCAGATTGATGGATGTATTTTGAGATTCTGGACCGGAAAATAAAAATAGAATATTTTAGGAAAAAATGAGTTGCTTGTTTTCTGCGTAGGGCAGCCGAAGTGTCAGTCCGGCCCTGGGATAGTGGCGCTACAAACAACTTTCATATGGCAATAATGAGCATACGTCATATATTTACATCATTAAACGTCATTAGCGATTTATCTTTAACCAAATTCTTAAACATTGTTTACCGGAATGCTGCTCAATCCTTCGTTCTTCTTGCGAAATAAATACTGAATCCTATTGAAATAAAATTGACTTTAATCACTGTGGATAGTTTTGTCTTTATTGACGACGCGTTTGGCTCGGTTTGTAGACACCTGCCTACTGAGTCGGCGGTCCCGGGTTCGAATCCCGGCCGGGGCAAATATTTGTTCTTGGGTCATGGATGTTATCTATATATGTATTTATATATTATGTATATCGTCGTCTAGTACCCATAGTACAAGCTTTGCTTAGTTTGGGGCTAGGTCGATTTGTGTATGATTGTCCCTTAATATTTATTTATTATTTATTATTTACTATGCAAAAAAACTTGAAATCATGTCTACGCATAAAATAACTAGGCATAATTTCATTTGTCATATTTTATTTGCGCATATTTTTGTTTTTCCGAATCATGTCTACGCATAAAATAAATAGGCATATTCATCACACCGAAAATTTTATGGCCGCAGACATGCAACAACGATGCTTTTTGCATTTGCTGAGAAGAAGCAGACGCGGAAACTATTGCACAATGGTTTCATGATAACTATGTTTGGGGTTCAAATTTACATCCACCAAAATTCGACCCAAAACACTGGAGCACTAAGGAATTAGTTGAAAAAGGCATACCGAGAACACAAAATAATGCCGAATCATGGCATCATAGAATGAATACTATAGTGGGCAAAACCCATGTCGGTTTTTATAATTTATCTCAGCATCTTATAAAAGAGATGAAATATTCCATCATAGAAATTGAAAAATTAAGCATCGGTGCCCCACCACCAGCGAAAAAAAAGAAAGTCCTGGACAGAGCGTACCGCATTGATCAGATTTTAAAAAATCAGACCGATCATACTAAAAAAGGAATTTTAAAGGCAATTGCTGCTAATTTAAGATTAGTTTAAGGCAATCATGGTAATAATTAGCATGTTATACTTTTGCAACTGTTTTTGTTAAGTATATTTAATGTTAAAAATAAAACCTTGTTATTCATGATCATGTCTTCATATTTTTTATTCATCAATTTACTAATATACTAACCTAACGTAACCTACTTTTCTGCTAGCAGTTCGTTTTTTTGAGGGACGCAATTCTAACCTAACCTAACCTACTTTTCTGCTAGCTGATCGTTTTTGCGAGGGATTCAGTTATAACCTAACCTAACCTGCTTTTCTTGTAGCAATTTAAGTATGCCAAGATAGATTCGGACAAAAGATAATATGCCAAATACCACTATGCTAAACCAAATTATTCGTAAATATAATCGGCCTAAACAATAGTACCTATGCGAATACAATTTCGGGCAAACACATTTTCGGTAAGTTAGAACTTATGCCAAATAAGGTTTCTGCCACATTACCATTCGTCGAAAACTTAATATGCCAAGTCTGTTATGCTAATGCTGTAGTTTCGGACAAACAAAAGTATGCGACATAGAGGGAACCCGTTTCCTCTATGTTTACATCAGTGAAATTCACCGACTTTCAACGTCAGTTACAAAAAACTTTTTTTTTTAATGTCATAGGGGGCAAACGAGCAAACGTATCGCCTGATGGAAAGCGATTACCGTCGCCCATAAACACCTGCAACACCAGAGGAGTCACAAGTGTTTGCCTACCCGGAGGACGAAGATAGAATGCCTCTATGCTAGTAATTTCACCTATGCGTGCCTATGCTAGTAACTTGTCATTGTTAGTAAAATAAATTAGTACCAGTGAACATTCGCAATATGGCGTGGGTTGAAAAACACCCTTTTGGGCTATACAATTAATGTCAGTCTGGATAAGTAAGTATAACATCTGTACTTTTTGGGAGCGTAACGGTCGCTATAACAACTTATGATATAATATTGTTCAATATAACGATCAAGTGATATAAGAAACAAATAATATTATAATACCTAATTATTATTTCATATGACATAAGTAATATCACATGTTATCGGAAATTGGTTTCGGGCTCTGGCTGCGAAACGTGAGAGGAGACACCAAAATGAGAGGTAGGTCACTTCACCACTTCACGTCAATCATCAAACGACCCCCTAATGAGATGTCAATCTTGCGGACGTCACTGTCGCTCCCGCATCGGACTGTATAGTCATTTCAAGCACTGCCACAAAAACGCTGCATAAAATCATCTGATTAAGATGTAAAGGTCTATGAATATCACATGGTATTAAATCAGCCCATACTCAGGGCTTCGGAACACAAATATACGGAGTAAGTACATTCCCGATTCTCAGCCTATGGTACACGGCAGATGGAATCTTTATGGAACGTAAACATTAATGTAATTACGAGAACTTTTGTAAGGGAGTTAACCTGTTTCGGAGCGCACGCGACGAAGGGCGCGTGCTACTGACAGCGATCATAGAAATCTAGTATATTTTACTGAGTATATTTTAGTATTTATTTCGAATAAGACAAGATCTCAGTTTATTAGATACATATACTTATTTATAATAAGTAAAGTGAGGATATGTGTAAACGTTACGTTTGTCGTAAAATTGACACAACAGGGCTGGTGAAGGGCGAGCAGCACCAGAATGGCCAAATAAAGTATGTTTGTTTCTGTATTTTTTTCTTTACAGACCATGTAATTTATTAGCAAAAAAAATAACAATACAATACAAATACGCTTTATTGCACACCAAAATTCATTTACACAAGAAATCACATACAAAATATAAAAAAAAAAGGTAGACAAGGGGCGATCTTATCGCTGAAGAGCGATCTCTTTCAGACAACCTTTGGGTAGTGGAGTTGATGCTAAACATAAAATAATAGTGAGAAATATGATTTAAACGTTATAAATCACTTTGCAGCAATATACCTACAACGATGACTCGTAATTTTTTACCATAATGGCCAGTAGGTACCTCGCAATGTTTTTTGCAGCGTCTTGTATCATTCAATTACTTATAATGGTTTTGTATTTCCTTCCTTCCTCCGTCCAGGATCCTTGACCAAATGTGTGCATAATTGCCCGGCAAAATAACTACATTTCGGACGTAATTTTCACATTTTCACGTTATTTTACAGGTAATTTGGTGGTCAACAACCCCACCTAAATTAAAAATACCGGCTATAAAGTCATAACATCCATATTGATAGAAAATATTAGTTAAGATGAATTGTCATTTAAAAAAAAACTTAAAATATATAATTTCTGTGTTGTTTATATTTTCAATTTGGTACCTACTTAATGATTTCTTGATTTGGTATTTTATATGTAAAATTTCTTTCTAAAAAAGTATGTATGGTTTTCTAAGTTTTCTGCTCTGACGGTTGAATGTTTGTTGTTGTTGAAAGTATGTTTTCGTCCGCGGGTCGAACTTGACCTGTTTTTTGGTATTTCGCTTTCACTGAAGCCTCGTATCAGAGGAGAATGTTATTGGCGGGATGTGAAGCCAACTGTACAAACAGACCCTGGAAGGTACTCTTTCCTCTACCCTATTTATTTTTGTTATTTTCTTATCGATGTCGTTTTTATACTCAACCCGTATCATGGTAATAGAATTTTCCGACTAGCATAAAAAGAGACACTCCAGTATAAGTAACTGTTTTGGGGCAAGGTTAGGCATTCCGTTTTGTATCGTTTTTATGAGTTTTTACTTGGAATTACACTCGTTACCGGTATTCATTGGAATGTAAAATATCTATCAAACGCATTTTTAATCAAAAGCTATTATGTAAAATTAAGGTTTTGATTTAGAACTTCGAAATTAGCCCATTAAAATATAAAAATGTGAAATAATAAGCGAAAAACCGAAATTTAAAATCATTATAAAATACCAGTATCGCAGGGATACCGGCATTTATACATAAAAAAAGGAAATAAGTACATTATTTGGCTCATGTTGTTCTTAATATAGTCGATTACCTTGTAATATTTACAAGCTTTTATTTAACTTGCATTGTATGTATGTTTAAAGTATGTTTATCTACGCACATATCATTAGTGCTCCACCAAACATATTCTACTAGATTGCAAACAGGTAGAAGGATACAGGATGAAATACCTAGGATCTCCAAGTACCGTACACGAAGCCATAAGCAACATCAAGGCTTTGCTTAGGTTCGTGGAGGAGCTGGGGTGGTTGGAGTAGCGCTACCCCCTTTTCACGCAAAATAGGCACGTTGGATGTCGACTTGCGGAAAATGCCCAGCGCAACTAACTAACTAACTAACTATCATTAGTGCTCTAAAATGCGTTCAGAAATCGTAGGAAATGACCAGCATTATTACAACCAATTTTACAATGAGATTTTTTTTGTCTGTGGTAGTAGGTAAAATCTGTACTGTAATATTATTACAGTACCGATTTTTGTAAGGTTACGAGTTTAAATTAGAAACAGCTGTCAAAACACAAGTTGGTCTCTATTCTAGTATCCATAGATATTAATATTGTTATCGATACGAAACGTCAATTCAGTATGTTTTTTTGTAAAAACCGCACGACATTTGATCTCGAGTGACATGAGAATATGGATACATTCGTTTGTATATGATTTAGAAAAAAAAACATTCGTCTTGACGGAGGTTCGAATTGCCGCCATTATGGTTGTCATTTGTTTGTTGGTTAAGTAGAATTGTGAAAAGTTTATTGTTATTCACATTTTAGTTGAAAATATTGTTTCAATGTAAATGTAAATTATAGTATTTACTAGGTCCATGTGTAAATTACAACTATTACAATAAATAATCTGTTTATGTATTTGTTCAGATTTATTTCTTACTGCATTAGTATATGTGTTAGATATTTTACAGGTACGAGTAGCACTAGTGGTGCCGGTCATTTCCCTATGGCTTCTGAACCCATCTTAGAGTACTTATAATATGTTTGTAGTTAAAGTAGTACACTACTTTATCTACAACTGTACATAGTTAGGCCTTAAAACACTCGTGTGATCCTATTATGAAACTCGCTGACGCTCGTTTCATAAAACCACACTCGTGTTTTAAGGCCTCTCATTATGTATCAGTTGCATAAACTACTATTGTTCGGGTGGAATCTTGCAACTCAATTTTGAAGCAGATATCGTCAACCGATTTTGCATAGTTACTTAACTTTGATGACAATACAATAATGTGGTACCATGGGGCTGATCTGATGATGGAGCCGGAAGGTGGCCATAGGAACTCTATAATAGAAAAAGCAATTCTACCGAGCTTGGGCTCTCTAGAATCGTCTCAGTGAGCATTTGATGGATATCCAAAGAAAAGTACAGTCGGCTATAAAAGCTTGCCACTAAAATGTAATTTTTGACAGAAACTTATTTTATTCTTAGGTATATATTTTCGTACTAACTTGGTTTTTCCGCTTCTTCACCCGCCTGGCAGGAGTATAGAGGAGAGGGGCCGCCCGCTACCTGTAACGCAACTGTGACACGAGTCGAAGTAAATTTGCGGCCATGCTATTAGTGCGACCAATTTACCTGTGAAACGGTCAAATTAGAAAACTACGACTGTCATGCTGAAATTTGATAGGATTGTGAATGTCTCAGCGTTCGAGTGCTCTGTGCGTAAAGATTGTGGCAACACCCTTCAATTCACAGAAAAGTTGGTCGCACTATATGTCATGTGTGCCTATCGATACCTTAGTTCACACTCGTACTAATTACATTTTTTTTAATCCAGTGAAATTTAAACCACATGAAGTAGTGCACTAACGTCCTAATAGCAACAACTTTTTCCGAAAAGTTAGTACGAGTGTAACTAAGGTATTGCTATGATGGTTGCGTTTCTGACAAGAAAATATGTGACAAAGCACTCGTCACGATTTGACAACATGCGAGTGCGAGAGTAACAGAACAGCCCGCCTAGCACAACTGCGTTTCGCGACTCTTGTCGCGCGACATAGCATCGCCCGTCACTCTCTCACAGTACAGTGAAGAAAGGGATAGGCAATTAATTCTCGCGCGAGAAAAAGTCACGTGTCACAGTTGTGTGCTCAGCTGCCAGCGGGGCAAGCATATCTTGCAAACGCAACTTTTTGTCGCTCAAATGCTACCACTTTCCTTACAATACGGTGCGAGTATGACAAATGATGCAGAGATTGCTGAGTCTGACAAGTAAAGTCCCGAACAGATATGCAGATGCTTTATCATTTATTTATCACGTGATAAACGCTTTCATCATAGAACGAGAAACTTCCAAATTGACAAATTACCATTTTCACATTTATACTCGTTGGTTACTTAAAATATTTTAACATCTAAGGCAGTGGCACTGAACCGAGATGATAGTCTAAATGGGGATTACAATTCGTGCTCGTTGACTTCTGTTGTAACACAAATATTTTTTTGTTAATATTTCCACATGGATAGGCATTGGGGAATGAATGTTTTTTCTTTTGTTTTGTATTTTTGGTTTATAGGCAGAAATTATCCCCGCTATTTTATTCAAAAAAAATAACGAATTTTCTGTAAATTTATGAAACATGTAATATCTGAATATTTTTCAAAGGAATACACCACATTTTTTATATTAAACCATTGATACAAAGATCAAAGAACAAAGAAAAATTGAAATGCGTAACCTGGCGGAAGAGACCGGGAGTCCAGAGGTTACGCACTTATTTTTTTTTTTATGCTTTGATCTTTGTATCAATGAAATAATTTATTTTTATTCTGCAAGGGCACTTTTACATGTCTGAGTCTACCGGCATTTCACAAGAGGAGACAACTGTTGAGAAGAAACGCCAAAAGTAACTCGGTCAGTCATTTACAGTAATATGAACTGAACTATACGTAATACGTCTCGAAGAAAACATATTCAAAGTGTATTCTAAGATATAAATGAGAATCACAATTTATGTACGTGGTTTAAGATTGTACTGTAGTTTAGAAAAAAAAAAAAAAGCTTTTTCCCGCCTTGTCTTCATCTTGGCATCGTACTGTTATATCCTTGTAATGCACCCCAATAGGCTGACCCAGCATCTCCATCAGCAAACCTCCCTTCCAACTAAGTTAACCTTCCATATCCTAGATGTCCAGACAGCCAGTTGAGTTCCGACCGCCGACCGAGTTACACTTTTACAACCCTCCTGGACTAGCCCTAGTTTCTTTATTATCATTGTGTTTTGTGAATTGTGTGTAAAATAAAATAATCTTTTTTAAAAAGTCCTTGGAGGTTTCTTTTATAACATTGGTGGCAGCTTGGGGATTTTTTAATAAATCCGGGAACGTTTCCGAAGTGACAAGTGAACAATAAAGTGTCAAAAAGTGTAAAAACAAACCCTCTTAAGTGTCGCGGTCAATTCCAAATTTTAGAACTCACTAACCACTGTTTCCTGAGGCCTGGCACAGAACCAAGGTCACAACTATCGCTGTTTCCTGAAGACTTGGACAAAGCGCCAGTCTACTTATCCACTGTTTCCTGATGCCTGGCACAGAACCAAGGTCACAACTATCGCTGTTTCCTGAAGACTTGGACAAAGCGCCAGTCTACTTATCGACTGTTTCCTGAGGCCTGGCACAGAACCAAGTTCAACACTATCGCTGTTTCCCGAAGACTCGGACAAAGCACCAGTCTACTTATCCACTGTTTCCTGAGGCCTTGCACAGAGCCAAGGTCATTATCATCGCTGTTTCCTGAGACCTGGTCTAAACCAAGGTCACTCTGCACCGATCCCGAGAAGATGATCGTCAGCCAAACCTTCATAGTTCTACTGTAAGTACTTTCATTTCCACATTAAGTGATCAGTGCCGTGTCGTGAAAACAAAGCAAAGTGCGTGAAAATAACTGTATTGAATAGTACATATTACCATTTCCATAACTCACCGCTAATATTATACTAGTTTCATACGTTAATATCCATTAAGTCATTTAACAAGACTTAATTATCGTCTGTTTTACAAATATCATCCTGGTACATCGAGCCAACTGCACTCTTATCTGTAAAGCTAACTCAACAAATTCTCTCAAGTAGACGACGGCGGACCGTCTATTACACCGTATTATAATTTTAACTCATTGCATCTGATATATTAAAATAAAGAAAATGTCGAAAACTCCTGAAAATGAAATGCCTGGACCCTCCAAAAACACAAAACCAATTCTGGAACCATTGGCTATCCCAAAGTTAATTCTCTCGGAAATCCCTTTAAATATTGTCCTGAAATTTATAAAACCCTACGATGGGTCCAGAGACAAACTTAGCGCCTTTATAAATAATTGCTCTAACGCAATTTCTTTAGCCTCAGCAAGCCAAGAGCCTATAGTGCTCAAGTACATTATCAGCCAACTAGAAGGAAAAGCAGAGCTTGCTTGCTCAATCAAAGAGTTCGATAGGTGGTCGACACTTCAAGAATTCTTAAAAGCACAGTTTGGAGAGAGAAAACACTATGCCCATTTATTAACCGACCTTCAAGAATGCCGACAGGGCCTTAACGAATCTGTAAATCAATTTTCCCTCCGCATCGAATCTTGTCTTTCCCAATTACTAACAGACGTTACCATGTCTTGCACCAGAAAATCAGAGTTACCTGGCCGCCTTGCAGCCAGTGGCGTGCACAGCGTTTTACGACAGGGTAGACACAAAATTTTGAGAAACTAATAACTTAGAGAAATACTGCGGGACAGTTTTTATTCTTCATCTTCTCAAATATCAAGCAAATCGACCATCTCTAAATAATTTCCTCTATTAACTGATGACCGCAAACAATAAAAACCACCACAATTATCTAATAATAAGAAAGGCGTGTTGTGAAAGCTCTTCGCCATTTTTATTGGATATCCCTGTAAAATGGCCAAAACCGACTTTAAAAGTGTATTAGACGAAGTGAACAAACGGTTGAATTCGTTGACTGAAAAAATTGAAGTGCAAACGACTCTTATTTTAGAACAAAATGACAAAATTCTTTCTCAACAAAGGCTCATAAAAAATCAAAAGGAGGTACTCGAACAATTTTTGTCGAGTATCGACATAGCCCGCATGTGTGCGTGTGCGTCAGCACAATCGGCAGCAGAAAAGAGTGGTGACCTATCAGCGAATACAGCGAGTAGGAAGAGCATGACACCATCTACTGCGATTGTCACCGATCGCGCCCGAAGAGCAGCTGAGCGTGCAAGCAAGACAACTACTACCAATAAGCACCAGCCACCACTGAAGTCGAAAGCGCCGTCAGGGAGTGCGAAAAGGATATCAACAACGCCCGCTGCACCCGCACAAAAGCATACTGCACTCACTGCGCTACCGGTGACGTCCCAACTAGGTGTTGGGCCACTAAACAAGCCTCAGTTAGCAAAGACCGCGGAGAGTTCTCCAGTCGAACCAGCCCAGAGATCAGAGAACTACCCAGTGTCAATAGGTACTGCGACCGAGTTGACAGAGAGTGAAGAAAATGACGAATCTGATGAATGGCAAATGCCCCGTCATGAAAAAAGAAAATTAAAGTCTAAATCTAAATTTAAATGCAAATCTGCTGTGACTGTCGGAGTTGGTAAGGAAGACAATACGCTACAATCTGCAGAACGTGTGAAATACATTCAAGCTTGGAACTTCCAGCCGGACACAACTCCAGAGCAAATTAGGACTTTCTTAAATAAGATACATAAATCAGAAGAATATACTGTAGAAAAAAGGGACATAAAAACCAAACGACACGCTTCGTTTACAATTGGCTTCCCCGAAAGCATATATGAGCGGTTAAGCTCGCCGACTTCGTGGCCGCACGGAATACACTTCACAGACTGGTTTCGCGTCCGTCCCCGCGCGGAGCGGGGCCCCACCACCAACCAGCTCGCGGCAGCTGCCCAGTGACTGCGCGGCTGCGCGCGCGACGACTACACACACACACAGAATGCATCAAGTGAGAAGATTATTGTATGCCATCAAAACGTGCAATCACTCAACAACAAAACATCCAAATTGGAAGTGTTACTCGGTACTGAATTGAAATGCGACGTGTTAGCGATCACTGAACACTGGCTCTCTGACGTAAATTTAAAGTGCATTAGTTTAGACAAACGCCTTCTATTATCATCATTTTGCCGTAAGCAATCGATTCACGGTGGGTCATGCATATACGCCACGGATAGTTTAAAAGCAGTGAACATAACCGAAATTGTAGATTTATCTAAAGAATTAGTATGCGAGTTATCGGCTGTTTATTTGTTAGATTCTGATCTTATTATAATTTGTTTATACCGGACTAATTTAATTGATACGAAATATTTTCTGACCCACCTAGAATGTGTGCTCGAAAAAGTTAGCCAACTTAATAAAAAAATCATCATTATAGGTGATATGAATATAAATTGTATCGGGGATAAAACTGTAGATTGTAGAAATCTAGAGGACGTGTTGGCAGCCTATGATTGTAGGAACGTGGTAACGTTTCCCACACGAGTAAGTTCGAACTCGTCCACTGCACTCGACCACGTATATACTAATTTGGATGCGGACTCGATAACGGCGTTTCCCTTAGTAACTAATATCAGTGATCACTACGCGGTGCGAGTTGAGGCGATGAGTCAGCATAGAAAGCCTATTGAACAACCACGCTTGTCTAGAAATTATTCTAAAATGAATCGCGCAAATTTTATCTCCACGATGGAATGTATTGACTGGGCGAATCTTGTGTCAAATCATAATAGCTATACAGCTGAAACCTTATCAGCTCAGTTAAACAATATTTTATCTAACAGAATCAATACCTGTTTCCCATTAATAAAAAACTCCCGTTCGAAAAATATTGAGACATGGGTTACACAAGACATATTAAACATTAAATCTTTATTATTCGACTACCTAAACTTGGAACGCAAGTTCCCATCCAATGAAGCATTAAGAAAATGCATTGAAATATTAAATACAAAATACAATAATGCGATACTGCAACGTAAATCGCAATTTTACTCCACTCAAATGGCTATGACACAAAATTCGTGCAGGACTATGTGGCAAGTAGTAAACAAAGAAAGAGGGAAAAATGTAAGGCTTCCTGTAGACTTCACGGAACTTGTCGTGGACTCGCGCGGCGTAAAATATAGCACCAAGAAAAATGCAGTTAATGCTATGAATTCTAGGTTCGTGGGCGCCGCGATGGCGTGCGGAGCGCCCTGCGCTGACCTTGACCGCGTGCGCGATCAGCTGAGCGCGGCGCGCGCGCCTGCAGACCGATCCATTAGACTTATCCCTTTCACCTGTGATGAAGTCTACACTATAATTACGTCCCGAATACCACATAAGACAAGTAAAGATATCTACGGTGTGTCCATGGACCTGCTTAACACAATTGCGGCTACTATGACACCAATACTTACTAGGCTGTACAATCTATGCCTTAGAGAGGGATCGTACCCTAGTTCTTTAAAAATTAGTAAAGTCTCTCCCCTTTTTAAAGGAAAAGGAAAACGAGAAAGTATAGACGGGTACCGGCCGGTATCGATCATTCCTTGCGTTGCCAAGGTGTTGGAAAACGGATTATGTTACCGACTTACAGCATTCTTGGGCGCGACAAATGCATTGTCTGACCGGCAGTATGCGTACAGGCTCGGCCGCTGTACCACAGATCTGGCGCGTGAGGCCATTCGCAAGGTCATGGATGCCCTTGAGAACAAACAGATGGTGGCGATGCTCTGTTGTGACCTCTCCAAGGCATTCGATGTAGCCGATCATGGCGTCATCGCCGCCAAGTTGCTTCATTACGGCATACGTGGCAATGCGCATGGCCTCCCCACTGATGTGTTGCGTGGCCGATCGCAAGTTGTGGTGGGAGATGGTGGGTTAGCCAGGTCTGATCCTCTGACTACATCTATGGGAGTAGCCCAAGGGTCGTCGATCTCGAACATTCTGTTTTCCCTGCTACTGAACGACCTGCCTGAAGCATAACAGCAGCCGACATCTTAATGTACGCAGATGATGTTGCAGGGATTATAACGGCACCTAATGTGGATTGTTTGGAAACCCGCCTCGATGACGCCGCAAACCAGTTATCTCGGTGGTTTAGTCTGAACGGCCTGGCGCTTAATCTAACTAAAACGCATTTCATACATTTTTATGTCGGAGGCGGAACTCCGAGGTCACTTAAAGTTCAAGCTGATGGCGTGTGCATAGAACAGGTAGAAACCACCACATTCTTGGGCTTCGAGATCGACCGAAAACTAACTTGGGCGCCTCACATAGATAAGCTTTGTGGGAAACTGGGTGGCGCCTGCTTCGCACTCCGTCGTCGTAGGGTAAGTTTATTTTTTCCATTACATGAAAGTTGTGTGATATGGTTAGGTCACTGGGTAGGTAGATTTCGGTTTTAACCAGGGATCGATACCGGTATTCATGAAAACGCTCTAATTTCGCGTTTTTTTTTTCAAATGTGAAAGGCTTGTGTTATGTAGAATTTCGTTATAGATATAGATCCTTGAAATTAGCCCACTAAAGTATAAACATGTGTGATAATGAGCGAAAAACCGGAATATAATAACGTTATTTTGTGCTATTTTGTATGGAGCAAAATAACGGTATCGATCCCTGGTTTTAACATGACCAACGCTCTTAATGGATTCGTTAGTGGAATCGATGCCTTTCACGTGTATTTCGCTTTTGGATAATTTTGTGTTTTTATCGAGGCAGGACTTCTTGACTAGGCTTACGGCTGCCCCAGTGTCTATGAGTAGCATCAGGGGACTAGTACTCATTGACGTTTGTACATGAATGTATGGTAAGTACCTTTCATGTTTGGTGAGAATTTCGTAGATATGGGAATTTTTGGAATTCGGGACAGAAACACATGGAATGGTGCCTGAAGCAACATTTCGACTCGGACGACACCTATCCGAGCCTATTGTTCGTTTAAAGATTCGGTATCTACTTCATCAACACCTTCTTCATTATCAAGGAAGTTAATAGGACGTTCGGAAGTATTGTTTTTGAAATTGTAACGCCTATTGTTATATTCCCTTTTCCTACATTGTTCGAGGGTGTGGCCCGGTGTTTTGCAGTAGCGGCATACGATAGGATTGTTTGGTGGTTTGTTGAAATTAATTGATTGGTTAAAATATGTGCTCGGTTTTGAGTAAGAGTACTGTGGTCTGGTGTAATTAGGTTTTTTATATGTATTTGGTTTGAATGCCTCAGTTGGTTTTTTGTTAGCAAACTGTAAGATTTTATCTTCCGACAATGAAATATTAATTGCATCGTTAAGTGTTTTTGGTGATTTGCAGCGTAGGACTGTAGAGATTTTTGGATTCAGACCCATTATTAATGAATTTAGAGCAAGGTCCTCCATAGCTGCAAGCAGTGGCGTGCACCTTATAAAGACAAAAAGACACTGCCTACCCTAGTTGATTACAGAAACGAAATATATTATTTATTGTTAGAAACATTACCTTTTTATAAAATTATATAAAACAAATGTACAAAAATAATCAAATTGCGATCCGCGCCATCTATAGAGTCGGTGCGCCAAAATTACGTACGTATTGGTCGATTCCGTGGAGGTTGACTTGAACGATTCCGCGGCACTAGCGCCGCTTCGCGCCGTAAGCGGTAAAGACAGGCGACTTTCTGTCTAAATTTATATTTGTGTGCCTCGTGGTAACACGGACCGCGTGTGTGTGCGTTCTTATAAAAATATTGCACACAATATCAAAACTCACGCACACAAATACAGAAGTAAGACATTGTCTCATGTCTTTTACTTCCTTACGGAAGTAGGATGTTCCGACCCGCGACTCGACACGGCGAACAATATTCGGTGCGAGCGAGGCGCGAATACCGCGACGCCCGATGTTAAGCGAACAATTCCGAACAGGTAGCCTGTCTCGCTCTCTCCTTAGCTATTATTTGTAGATTCGAACTTCCGATGTTGACAATGTAACGAATTTAAAAAGGCGCTTTTTTGTAACTTTAATTAGCGCAAAAACGGTACTATTTAAGTTTGTCGTATTTTTGTTACCTATAAGTTTTGCATACATACTTGGACGCCATTATTGTTAATTGTTTGTTTTGATTATTACGTGTGATAGTGGTGACTAATAAATAAGCGAATAAAAACTTTTAGTGTATTCTTTTAATTGTGATATTCATATTCATATTCATATTCATATTCATATTCGTTTATTTATAATATTTTCAATATTACACGTCAATACATAAAAATCATTTATAACTTAATATGTATACAAATTTAATTAACATTAACTCGTATATAGCAAATCCGTATATAAGTATTATTATTTTATAATTTAACATTCAAAAATTCATTAAAGCTATAGAATGTGTGCTCGAGAAGCCAACTTTTTAGTCTCTTTTTGAAA
Organism: Apotomis turbidana; assembly: GCA_905147355.2. Classification (NCBI taxonomy): domain Eukaryota; kingdom Metazoa; phylum Arthropoda; class Insecta; order Lepidoptera; family Tortricidae; genus Apotomis; species Apotomis turbidana. The sequence continues at coordinate 7,646,611 of LR990288.1, forward strand.
CAACCTAAAGAGGGAGCTGAGGTAATTGCCACTGGTAACTTGTTGTAAACTGTTGGGCACACAACGTGAGTTACCTTTCCAGATCTTGCTAGTCGTCGTTTAACGGGCAGCAGTCTCTCCGGGTGTCGGAGCAAGCGGGTTTGGTCTGCACGTTTTTTATACTGGCTGAGATTTTCATAACCATAGATAGCAATCTGTTGTATTACTACCGAAGGCAAAGTCATTATGCCCAGTTCTTTGAAGTAGGGTCTCACGGAAGCTTCCTGAGGCAGCTGCACCACCGCGCGAACGGCTCTTTTTTGAAGTCGGAACGCGCGTTCCCAGTCTGCAGCGCGCCCCCACAACTCTGTGCCGTACTGCAGGAGTGAGTGAATGGTTGCAAAGTAACACGTTCGCACTCCGTCGTCTGTCCGGAGTCGTGCCGCGTCACGTAGTGCGAACGTGTTACTTTGCAACCATTCACTCACTTTTTTGAATGTTAAATTATAAAATAATAATACTTATATACGGATTTGCTATATACGAGTTAATGTTAATTAAATTTGTATACATATTAAGTTATAAATGATTTTTATGTATTGACGTGTAATATTGAAAATATTATAAATAAACGAATATGAATATGAATATGAATATGAATATGAATATCACAATTAAAAGAATACACTAAAAGTTTTTATTCGCTTATTTATTAGTCACCACTATCACACGTAATAATCAAAACAAACAATTAACAATAATGGCGTCCAAGTATGTATGCAAAACTTATAGGTAACAAAAATACGACAAACTTAAATAGTACCGTTTTTGCGCTAATTAAAGTTACAAAAAAGCGCCTTTTTAAATTCGTTACATTGTCAACATCGGAAGTTCGAATCTACAAATAATAGCTAAGGAGAGAGCGAGACAGGCTACCTGTTCGGAATTGTTCGCTTAACATCGGGCGTCGCGGTATTCGCGCCTCGCTCGCACCGAATATTGTTCGCCGTGTCGAGTCGCGGGTCGGAACATCCTACTTCCGTAAGGAAGTAAAAGACATGAGACAATGTCTTACTTCTGTATTTGTGTGCGTGAGTTTTGATATTGTGTGCAATATTTTTATAAGAACGCACACACACGCGGTCCGTGTTACCACGAGGCACACAAATATAAATTTAGACAGAAAGTCGCCTGTCTTTACCGCTTACGGCGCGAAGCGGCGCTAGTGCCGCGGAATCGTTCAAGTCAACCTCCACGGAATCGACCAATACGTACGTAATTTTGGCGCACCGACTCTATAGATGGCGCGGATCGCAATTTGATTATTTTTGTACATTTGTTTTATATAATTTTATAAAAAGGTAATGTTTCTAACAATAAATAATATATTTCGTTTCTGTAATCAACTAGGGTAGGCAGTGTCTTTTTGTCTTTATAAGGTGCACGCCACTGCTTGCAGCTATGGAGGACCTTGCTCTAAATTCATTAATAATGGGTCTGAATCCAAAAATCTCTACAGTCCTACGCTGCAAATCACCAAAAACACTTAACGATGCAATTAATATTTCATTGTCGGAAGATAAAATCTTACAGTTTGCTAACAAAAAACCAACTGAGGCATTCAAACCAAATACATATAAAAAACCTAATTACACCAGACCACAGTACTCTTACTCAAAACCGAGCACATATTTTAACCAATCAATTAATTTCAACAAACCACCAAACAATCCTATCGTATGCCGCTACTGCAAAACACCGGGCCACACCCTCGAACAATGTAGGAAAAGGGAATATAACAATAGGCGTTACAATTTCAAAAACAATACTTCCGAACGTCCTATTAACTTCCTTGATAATGAAGAAGGTGTTGATGAAGTAGATACCGAATCTTTAAACGAACAATAGGCTCGGATAGGTGTCGTCCGAGTCGAAATGTTGCTTCAGGCACCATTCCATGTGTTTCTGTCCCGAATTCCAAAAATTCCCATATCTACGAAATTCTCACCAAACATGAAAGGTACTTACCATACATTCATGTACAAACGTCAATGAGTACTAGTCCCCTGATGCTACTCATAGACACTGGGGCAGCCGTAAGCCTAGTCAAGAAGTCCTGCCTCGATAAAAACACAAAATTATCCAAAAGCGAAATACACGTGAAAGGCATCGATTCCACTAACGAATCCATTAAGAGCGTTGGTCATGTTAAAACCAGGGATCGATACCGTTATTTTGCTCCATACAAAATAGCACAAAATAACGTTATTATATTCCGGTTTTTCGCTCATTATCACACATGTTTATACTTTAGTGGGCTAATTTCAAGGATCTATATCTATAACGAAATTCTACATAACACAAGCCTTTCACATTTGAAAAAAAAAACGCGAAATTAGAGCGTTTTCATGAATACCGGTATCGATCCCTGGTTAAAACCGAAATCTACCTACCCAGTGACCTAACCATATCACACAACTTTCATGTAATGGAAAAAATAAACTTACATGTTCGCCAAATTCCGCTGCAATGTAAACTACGCTATTAATTATTTAGAGATCAACGAACACAAAATCAAACTATTATTTAAGGAACCAAAATACGAAATTCCCCGGAGAAGTGAACTAATAATTGAATGCTCTGTGATCAACCCTGACATAAAAGAGGGAATAATCACTGACCAGCACATATCCGAATCACTACTTGTAGCCAATTGTATTGTAGGTAAAAGTTAAAGAAAATAATCGTATAAATATCTCAATTGTAAATATTTTTATTACTATTTCTTTGTTATAAGTTAAGTTTTTCTTGCAATAAAACTTTAATATCTTTTCAATAAAAAAAAAATGTAAATATTTCCGAAGACCCTGTCAAACTGAACCCTGACTTAAAACTTAAATTAGAACCAATCGATATAAATGTAGCTTACGCCATGACTGGCAACACTGCCAGACGCACAGAAGAAGTGCTAAATTCACTTCGTACTTCCCATCTAAATGACGAAGAAGCAAACGCTCTTACCGAAATATGCTCCCAATACTCTGACATTTTCCATCTTCCAGATGACCAATTAACCTCCACTCCCAACATCCAGCACAGTATCCGAACAAATAGTGACACCCCTATATACACAAAATCGTATAGATTCCCCGAAATACACAAAAAAGAAGTGAATAGACAAATAAACAAGATGTTAGAGCAAGATATTATTAAGCCGTCTATTTCCCCGTGGTCATCTCCAATTTGGGTTGTACCGAAGAAAATTGACGCGTCGGGAGAACAAAAATGGCGAGTAGTAATCGCCTACCGCAAACTTAATGACATAACGATAGGCGAAACCTATCCTATCCCTCAAATCTCTGATATCCTAGATCAATTAGGCAACAGTAAATACTTTTCGACCCTTGACTTAGCCTCAGGTTTCCATCAAATAAATATGTCCCCGCAAGACGCAGAAAAACCAGCTTCTCAGTACCTCAAGGTCAATTCGAATTCAAAAGAATGCCCTTTGGGCTCAAAAACGCGCCTTCCACATTTCAAAGGCTCATGAATAATTGCCTATCAGGACTCCAGGGTGTCCGTTGTTTTGTATACCTCGACGATATCGTCATATACTCCTACGACCTAGGGTCGCATATAAATAACCTATCAGCTGTCTTTGAAAGACTACGAAGCTTCAATCTCAAATTGCAACCAGATAAGTGCGAATTTCTTCGAAAAGAAGTCGCTTATCTTGGACATATTATCAGTGATAAAGGTGTCAAACCTAATCCTGAAAAAATAAAAGCGGTTACCGAATTCCCAACACCTAAAACTCCAAAAGATATAAAATCCTTCCTCGGACTTGTATCATATTACAGAAGGTTCATTCCCGACTTTTCTAAAACTTCGAAACCACTAACTCTACTCCTGAAAAAAGAAACCCTTTTTAAATGGTGTCATGAACAACAATTAGCTTTTGAAACCTTGAAATCCAAACTTACAACTGCACCGATCCTTCTTTATCCCGATTTTACAAAACCCTTTGTACTCACATGCGACGCCTCGAATTATGCCATTTCCGGTATATTATCCCAGGGACAAATTGGCAAAGATCAACCGATAGCTTTTGCCTCCAGGACATTGAATAAAAATGAATGCAATTACAGTACCACGGAAAAAGAATTACTCGCTATTGTAAATTTCTGCAAATATTTTAGACCTTACCTGTTTGGTAGGAAATTTTACATAGTTACTGATCACCGCCCTTTGAAATGGTTGTTTAACCATACTGATCCTAGTAGCAAACTACAACGCTGGCGTCTAAAATTAGAAGAATACGAGTACGAAATTGTATATCGAAAAGGCAAACTAAATTGTGCAGCTGACGCATTATCCCGATATCTAATCCTTAACGACGAGATATCACATATTCCTGTAAACGCTTTAAATACAGAAGAGGGTGAAACTTCTCAACTTCCATCCGAAACAACCATCCAAAATGATCCGCAACCAAGTACGTCATCTGCCCAACCTGAAATCTTTGACCCATTTAATATCGGAGACATTCCATCACTATCGCCTAATCCACAATTTTCCCCTATTGAACTGGAATCTATAATTGATGAACTTAATCAGCTAACTACACCTTCTCTGGAAGTACAACCCACTGAAACGAATATTAACGAAGATCTGCTCCAATCCATCCCTTCGGTTATGGATGACACATATTCTAAATTCCTAAAAACATCACAGAATACCCATCATGATACCACCATAGTAGAACACAATGAAAGTATTCTGAAAAGTCCATATAAAACCATCATCATACCAACTTCACTAGATCTAGACGAAAATGTACCGTACATTGAAGATTTTCTTAGTTACTTACCAAACCGTGAAGAATTCTTACAATCCGAAAAAACCCTACTCTCCTTAAAAGAAATTAATCATGGCGGAAAATCCTTTATAACCCTCTTTACTAAAGTCCATCACTTTGACGATTGTTCATATGCCGACATTTACGAATCACTGAAAAACCTCCGGAACCACCTGACTACCACTAGAGAAAACACGGACAATATCAGTATCTCAGACTTCAAAAACCCGTTCGACAAACATGCGTTCACAAAAATCTATAACATGATTGCATACATCTTTAATGGAACCGGTATACAAATAAATATCTATCACGATAACTTAATATATCCGTCACTAAGTGAAATCCCTAAAATTCTCAAGGAAAATCACGATATCCCTATTGCAGGACACTTAGGCACAACCAGAATGATTAGCCGGATCCGCGAAAGATACTTTTGGAAAAATATGCGATCTGACATCGAAGCTTATGTAAAAAAATGCTCCTCATGCCAAACTAACAAGGCTTTAAGAAAATTAAATCGTAACCCAATGGAAATAACTTCAACTTCTACTGAACCTTTCCAACGTTTATCACTGGATATTGTAGGACCATTATCCGAAGCAGGACCTGCCAAAGTTAAATATATACTCACCCTGCAGGACGACCTAACAAAATATTCACTAGCCTACCCCATACGAAGCACTACCGCTGAAGAAACCAGTGAGTGCCAGTGAGAATCCACTTCATATCATTATTCGGGATTCCCAAATTCATATTGACGGACTAAGGAACCAACTTCACATCTGACCTATTTAAACAAGTCTGTTCCTTTTTAAAAATTAAACAGCTTTGGTCCAGCCCTTATCACCCGCAGACACAAGGCGCTCTTGAAAGAAGTCATTCCACATTGAAAGAATATTTAAAATCCTATGTAAATGCCAAAACAATTGGCCTCGTTATGTATACACTGCCATTCTCACATATAATACCACTGTACATAGCACAACTAACTTCAGCCCTTATGAACTAATTTTCGGACACAAACCATTTTTGCCGAGCTCCATTTACGAATCCGCACCTAATACGACATATTGCGACTACCTGAAAATGCTTCAACACCGACTTCAATTCTCTCGGAACAAGGCCCTAGAAAACATTAACAAATCGAAAGAGAAATCCAAAACGTACTACGATTCAAATACTAGACCCGTAACTTATAAAGTAGGAGACTATGTCTACCTCAAAAACCATTTACGTCTTCGTAAAGCCCTATCTCCTGTATGGAAAGGACCGTACAAGGTCGTGAAAATTAATGGTCGAAATACTTTGACCTTATTGATAAACCGCAAAAATGTAGTTCATCATTACGATCAAATTAAACTAGCCCATAGGACTAATTAAGTAATATAAGCATAAGTACTTCCTAAGATTTGATATTTTAAGATTTTTATCATACTTTTATTTTTATTTTTATTTCTTTTCAGCATCCCCTTTTTCGTATAAGGTAATTACACTGAACCCGTACAAACTGGTCCTGGCATTTACTTTGATCCCGTTGGAGAGCTTAAAGTAATAAACGAATTCTTAGATATAATTATACCCGTCGATATTTCATTCATTAAACCGCACATTGACAATCTGAACGGTGTGATAGGCACCTCGAAATTCTTATGCAACCTATATGACACGTTTACAAATACTGAATGCAGCAACATGTTTCAGCCACTCTCTACGAGATACAACGATATTATTAGAGATTACGACTCGATTTCACATTTAATAACAAATAAGTCAAAAAGATCTGCGTGGTTTGGCGGTATAGGTACCGTTTTCAAACATTTATTTGGAACTATGGACCAGGATGACGCTAGCATGTATAATGACGCCATTCAAAGCTTAGAAAACGACCAAAAAGAGGTAGCGACCTTAATGAAGAGAAATATTTTAGTAACATCATCTATATTAAAATCCCATAAGGATTTTATAAATAAAATAAGCGTTAATGAACAAAGATTGAATGACGCAATTAACATGCTTAGTTAATCAATTAAGAATTTAACTGTAATTAGTAATAATCTAGAAATAAGATCTAACATTTTGGAATTAATTAATATAATTGAGAATAATCTTATGACGTTATCATTCAAGTTGGAGGACATTGTTAATGCCGTCATGTTTAGCAAATCAAACATATTATATCCAGCTATAATAACCCCGAAGCAATTATTTACCGAACTTGTGGAACATTACAGATTTTTACCTAAATTACAAGAATTGCCGATATCACTCAACCTAGACCATATAAACATTTTGACAAATATCTCCGAAATTTCCTGCTTCTACATTGATAAAAAAATTATATTTATAATGAAGCTCCCACTTGTTTACTCTCGAGAATATAACATCTATCACGGTGTTCCATTCCCGGTAGCGCACAATAATGTCACACCGGCCTCCTACGCGATGGTGAGACCCACCGCGAATTATTTAGCTCTAAGTAGAGATAAGGCGTACTATTGTAAGTTAGATGATTTAAGTAACTGTAAGCAACTAACCAGTAAGTTTTATATTTGTAACATTGTACATATATATTCCACGACGTCCTCACCTATCTGTGAAACAGAAATTGCCACAAAATTGTTATCATCCAAACCTGACAGCTGTGAAATTAAACTCTTACATGGCAATTTGGAAATTTGGCTAAAATTAAATAACAACAAATGGATATATGTAATTTCTGAGAAATTTAAAATATCAATAGAATGTCAGAATAATTCAAATTTAATAGAAACGGATATAATGGGTACTGGCCTATTAACATTACCTAGCAAATGCACCGCATATTTTAAGGGCATGCAATTCATTACCGAAAATAATGTAAACCTCGAATTAAAACCCATTCGGTCAGATTTCAACTTAATAAATGACTCGTGCTGTAACTATTCTACATTTAAAAAATTCAGTCAAATTTTCCAACGACACATACAAGAATTCTAGATATAAAATCCCTAAAAGATACCGAATATTTATCCCAGAACCAACTAACTGAACGGTTGGACAAATTAATTCAAAAACCCCACATCGTATTATATGGTAGCTATTATTCATATAGCACCATTTTTATTATAATTACTCTGGCACTCTATTTTCTCTACAAAATATGGAAATTAAATCTATGTAAAAGGCGACCTACCCTACTTACCAAAACCAAATCATCCGCTCCACCCCCAAACCATCCTGAATCCGATCTTGAAGAGCTTCCTATTCCAATCCCTGCTCCTAAACTCAGATCCACATAAACTTCACTCCCTAAGAGTGTAAGTTTAATCCTACCCCCGGGAGATGTTATATCCTTGTAATGCACCCCAATAGGCTGACCCAGCATCTCCATCAGCAAACCTCCCTTCCAACTAAGTTAACCTTCCATATCCTAGATGTCCAGACAGCCAGTTGAGTTCCGACCGCCGACCGAGTTACACTTTTACAACCCTCCTGGACTAGCCCTAGTTTCTTTATTATCATTGTGTTTTGTGAATTGTGTGTAAAATAAAATAATCTTTTTTAAAAAGTCCTTGGAGGTTTCCTTTATAACAGTACGGTAACCTAACCGAGGTGATCATTTTTCCGACTAGACAGGGGGGTACTGCTGTGTTCCTAACTGTGAACGCTCCTTCTATTAAAGCTCCGTAGATCACAGCGCCTATTATGATGTTATGTTATTTCCGATACAATAGACTCTTTTTAGGGTTCCGTAGTCGACTAGGAAACCTTATAGTTTCGCCATGTCCGTCTGTCCGTCTGTCCGTCCGCGGCTTAGCTCCGTGATCATTAGTACTAGAAAGCTGAAATTTGCTATGAGTATGTGTATGTATCACGCCGACAAAACGGTAGAATAAAAACTAAAAAAATATTTTTTTTCGGGTACCTCCCGTACACCTAAAGAGGGAGTGTTTTTTTTCCCGATAAACTATAAAACATATTGAATGAAACTATATTGAATAAAATGTCTTAGGGCTGTATCTCAAGAACAGTGATAGCTAGAAAGTTGAAATTTTCACAGATAATGTACTTATATTGCCGCTATAACAACAAATAATTAAAACAGAATAAAATAAATTTAAGAGGGGCTCCCATACAACAAACGTGGTTGCGTTAATTTTACTCCTCATTCATATCGGGCGCTACACATACCAGCTGCAAGCTTAACTTAACCCGGTCATTTAAGATGGGATAAATGTTTGTACGGAACCCTCGGTACGCGTTCGACTCGCACTTGGCTGGTTTTTTCATGTGTGGAATCAAAATTACTTTACAACCACATGGCTAAATTTCAACATTCTCGCTATCACGGTTCATGAGGGTGACAGACACAGACTACTTAATGGTAACAGATGGTGAGATGTCGGTAATTTTGAGCACTTGACGTGAGTAGCGACTTCAGCTGCTGACTGTACTTATTCGTTTATTTATTTAACCGTATGAAAATATTTCCGAGTCTCAACTTCATTATATTAGTGCGGATTAGCAAATAATAAATAATGAAATAATGAACTTTATTCTGCAAGTAGGCCACAAGGGCACTTTTACATGTCTGAGTCTACCGGCATTTCACAAGAGGAGACCACTGCTGAGAAGAAATGCCGAAAGAAACTCAACAGCCAGTAATTTTTTCATAAAGGATAAGTACTTAACTATTACAGTAATATGAACTTGACTAGTAGTTCTCGAAGAAAACATATTAAAAGTGTATTCTAAGATATAATCATAGGACTAGTGTAAGAATAAAATATAGAAACTACAAGAAAGTATGACGGTTTAACACAATTTATGCAATGCAAAGCAATATTATTATCATAATTAATATGGATTTCCGCAAAATAACGCCTAATTCAATTAACTATCCAGTAGTAGATATTCTGCATTAATTGGAGTGACAAGATCTCAGTCAATATTCAAGCTAAGAATTCTAAATTTTGTAGTAATGTTCAATTTTAGTAGCATTTTCTATTTCGCTGAACGAGGTCTCATGATGACAATTTTATTCAGGTTATTTAACTTCTAATCAAGGTTAGGAGAATACAGTATGTTTACAAACGAGAACTGAAATTGGTTATCTTAAAATCTATACTTATATTATGTACAAACATTCTATATTGTTACAACTTAGCGAGGGGAATAAAGAAAATGTGAAAAATATAAATCTCCCTAAGGAAAGTGCTTCATTTCTTTACTACCGAATAAAAACTTAAAGTTAATAATATAAACATTGGTGTTTACAAATCACAGTGCCAAATAATGCCACATTTTTCGCCACGGACAACCTGATACAGAATTGGTTAGAACTTATCATTAGAAACCTCGGAATATACTACAACAGGTAGCTATTGTGTTTATTTTCCAACTTATTCATGTTGGTAAAGTGACGTAATTTTCGGGCAAAAGAAAATCAAAGTAATCCATCTCTTCAACTTTAAGAAATATTTTGAATTATAATGTTTAAAACGTAAAATTGATCGTAGCTTTATGTTTAGAAATAATTTACAACCTTCTACAGGCATTAGAAGTCAAGATATTAACTATTTTAGTTTTTTTGTTTTTATTTTTTTTCTCCCAAACGGGCAAGTAGTGGCTGATAATTTTGATATGGGAAGTACCTCTGAGTGTCCTGAACATGTGATATTAAAATGGGCGCGGTAGCTCGTGGGGTCTTCAAGATACATGCCAATAAAACTTTTTGTCAGGGCTGCCAAAATAATTCGATCAAATTTTCGGTTAATTAATTTTTATGTAAACATTCATAGGAACTTTCTTTTCTACTTACTTTACAAATAATCACAACATTTTAATTTAAAAAATATATAATAAAAACAAAAAATATTATTCTGGTTTCATAAAATGTAGGTACGAAAACAACTTCTTTAATTTTACATATGCTGGTGTCCGGAAATCCCGCTCTTCCATCAATAGAATATAATAGAAAAAAAACAAAACAAATAATACTATAAGTATACATATTATGTATACAAATATGTCTATGTTGAAGATTAAAAAGATTCGTCACTTTTGGAGTCACTTAGAGTCAATGTTGGTGTTAAGGTTCAAAAGAGACGAACATTTTTCATGCCACGGCTGTACCAACAAGACGGCTGCCTAAACCTTATCCTTCACCGACTAGACCGCAAGATTATAGTGATTATTAACTAACATCATTAGCTGAACATTGCGGCGAGCAAATTAAAAGGGCAATACATGTATCAATGAATGAGTCACTTATGTATTTTCTGGTTATTTACAATAAACATATGGACAAAAGTAAGATACAAATTTACAATAAACAACGCCATCAGCAGGATGACTAGGTACTTAAATTCTAATAAACATGCGATCATTGAGGTGTGAATATTGGAGATGAAAAAGTAAAAGAAGGTCAGAACGGAAAAATTTGTGAGTCTACATATGTTACAAATGTATTTAAGACATTTTCAGATTTCTAATATATGTAGGTAAGGATGTTTCCCTACAATCACTACATATTATAAAACAAAGCCTTTAAAACTACGCATCATATTCATTAAGATTACCGCCTGTTTTTTAAAAACCTTCCCTATGAATAAACTCGGCCTACTTAGCCGAAAATTGAATTCTAATAGAATGTCTAATTTCAAAAGAGAAGACGGTTTGCCACTTACTACCGGCTTGGGAGCCGGTTTTACATCTTATCAAGGGTCAAGCAAGACACAAGAGTGGAAACCCTGGGCCTCGAACGGTGTAAATTAAATTAGTGTTTAAGGAAGTATATGTAGAGAATTTGTTTAAAAGTATATCCCGGCAGTTCTTTCTTCTCAGTAAGCCTTATAGCGAACCGCTGGTAGATATTTTAAAATAAAAAAATTAATGCCCTTCTGGCACATGTATAACTGTATACTTTTTTTATATTTCAATCGTATTTTTGCAGCAATCTGTCAGATAAGAAACACTGTCAAAATTAAAAGAACCCATCATACGAAATAATATCAAAATGTATACAGGCCATCATTTTACGAAAAGGAATTTGCAGACACATATTAATATAAGATTTATAATAGATCTATATAAGTATTTACACTTTATGCATATCGTCGTCTAGTACCCATGGTACAAGCTTTACTTAGTTTGGGACTAGGTCGATTTCTGTATGATGGTCCCTTAATATTTACATATTTATTTAATGTCCAATTTAAAATACTGATTTATACACAAAGGTAATAATTTGTAAGATTCAAATAATTAATAACATTATTACTATTCAGTCAAATATTATTGACCGAAAAGTATCAACCCTAGACGATGATATTTTTATCAAAACCGAAGTTGATGTTTCTTCGAGACCCCACGAGCTACCGCGCCCATTTTAATATCACATGTTCAGGACACTCAGAGGTACTTCCCATATCAAAATTATCAGCCACTACTTGCCCGTTTGGGAGAAAAAAAATAAAAACAAAAAAACTAAAATAGTTAATATCTTGACTTCTAATGCCTGTAGAAGGTTGTAAATCGTTTCTAAACATAAAGCTACGATCAATATTACGTTTTAAACATTATAATTCAAAATATTTCTTAAAGTTGAAGAGATGGATTACTTTGATTTTCTTTTGCCCGAAAATTACGTCACTTTACCAACATGAATAAGTTGGAAAATAAACACAATAGCTACCTGTTGTAGTATATTCCGAGGTTTCTAATGATAAGTTCTAACCATTTCTGTATCAGGTTGCCCGTGGCGAAAAATGTGGCATTATTTGGCACTGTGCAAATCAGTAAGTAAGTAAGAATAATTGAAGCATAACCGTGTGCACTGTTATGGCTGATCCCACAGACATTTGTTGAATGTAATTGTCTGTACAAATAGCTCTTATGCGAACAAAGGTTGGAAATGTCACAAGGGTGCGAATTTCATACTAAGCCTTAGGGCGGGGGTGCGCGGGGCGAGGCGCGCGGGGCGCGGGGGGCGAAGGCCCCAGAGTCGAGTACGCGTCAGCGGCGGACGAACGCCGCTTACCCTAACCGAGCACGCGGAAACAACTTACTGAAAAAACCGGTAACTTGACTGAAAAGTGAAATAAACCTGTGCTAAAAAAATGCCTGAAAATTAACTGTGAGTGCCCGCGTCCGAGTCGCCTGTTGCGCCCCCCTGCCGCCTTCTCCTGACATCGTCCAACTTCCAAGGCCGCGCCTTTGTGGCCTCATCGATAATTTTGGGTAAGTCTTTTCCCTTTTTATTACTTTTTTAATAGATCACTTGATGTTCAAGCAGGTATGTGTGTTAAGAATTTTTTCGTAGCGGTAAAGCGCCGAATTGTTACCAACGCGGCGCGGCCATTGAAAATTTATTTGAAGCGAAAGTTTGGGCAATGAAATGTGTATAAAACACTGAAGCGAATGTACAAACACCGGGTTATTAAGCGGGTCGAAACGACCCTTATTTCGTGAGTAATCAGTGTAAGGACGAACATCAAAACGAATGGAATGACATTAGCTCCCAGCTCTAATGCTCTCCTGACGCGGTTATATTAGACAAATTTATGATTTTAATTAAGCATGTTATACTTTCTCATTTAGGTATCAAAATCAAATGTTTCTCACGAGGACGAAAAAACAGTAACTAGACTGGAGTAAAACTGGCTGGTATTATTTTTTAAGGACATTAAAACTTTGTAGCCGCTGAAAAAATAAAACAAGGGTAGCTTCAGGCCGCGTCGGTCATCATATTCAACGATTATTCAAAAGACTTAATCGAGTTAAGTTCTTTTATTGCCAGGCGGCCAAGCCGCGTCCGGAACGGGTGAATGAGATTAAAAAAGGAAATTTACATAATAGAACAATAACTTGGGATTCCTTTTGACGTAGCTTTATTATAATGGACGTAAACAGATATCGGACAGTGTATTATGAATAAGGTTTACAATTTGTGTTTAATTTGTATGGAAGATCCGGATAATTTGGATATGGGTCTTCCATACATAGTTAGTAAATGTGGCTTTCAAGCTCTAATTACGGATTAGAGATTATCTACTTTTATTTAATGGGTAAGAATTGAGTACTAGCGGCTCTGTGACCTGTAGATCTTGCGAATTTGTATCGAAATGGTTGAAATCTGTTTTTAGGGTTCCGTACCCAAAGGGTAAAAACGGGATCCTATTACTGAGACTTCGCTGTCCGTCCGTCCGTCCGTCTGTCACCAGGCTGTATCTCAAGAACGGTGATAGCTAGACAGTTGAAATTTTCACATATGATGTATTTCTATTACCGCTATAACAACAAATACTAAAAATAAAATAAAATAAATATATAAAGGGGGCTCCCATACAACAAACTTGTTATAGATTATATATATGTATAGGTACGTACCCTTCATGCGCGAGTCAGGCTCGCACTTGCCCAATTTTTATTTACGTTTTCAACCCCATATCTTCGCTATTTTGGAAATAATCGAAAAACGAACCTACTCATAAAAAATATTACAATCGTTTGAGAAATGCGATCTCTAGGCGAGAAACACCGAAAATGGATATTCTAACATACCAAAAATAATAAGACTAAGCTGAAACCGCGACTCTTCACTTACTTGGTAAAAAAAAATCTTCTCGCGTACATTTCTCTGATAATTGTAGCTTCCATTCAAGCTGAAAGTGGATAGGCATTATCTAGTCAAGCGTGCTTCATTCTAGGCTTTAACGACACTACGCCGGGTGATATCGAATCGAGGTCAAATGGTTACTTAATTTACATAAAGAAAATCTATATAAAGGTTTGTGCATCTGAGCATAAAAATTCAAGTTAAGTATCATTCCACGGAGGGTTTATACCATCTCCAAATATTGGCGAAGGTATTGGTAACGACCAATTCTCGTAAGTGGTTCAATCAATATGCAAACAATATATATATAGTTAGTAGAAAGCGCCCTCAAAGGCAACTTCGTTTGCGCGGCGAAGAAAAAGGTCCCCCTCTTTTTTGTACCTTAGTCAGGTATAATAATGTAGCCTATCCCCTACCAATCGTTTTGGGGTGATAAGACTGCGAAAACATATGAACGTATATACGCACGAAGATACGCACACACATACTAAAAATCAGAAGAATATTTTATGATTCACCTACGTCTAAACAGCTTTCTTCATTTCTTTTTTTTATAAAAATATCTTCAGTATACAGGCGTAAATTATGCTCTTCTATAGAATATAATGAGATAATCGTAATTATGAGCCGTCTACCTATACATGTGTCGAACAATTCGTCTCCAAATTAGGGGTCAAAGAAAAGGCACATAGAAGACAATGTGTAAGACGGATTATCTAATTATTTCCGCATAGAAGAACCCAGTTTTACGCCCCTAACTGCCTTGGCCGCACTCATTACGTGGAAACAAGGCTCGTCTGCCCCAGACAAGGATCATTAAAATTCCTGCCATTACAAAGAAAGGTGAGCTTTGCGTGTTGGTTTCAATTTCATTTTATCTTCTGGGCATTCCGGAATGAATGTTGCTATAGTATATACATACCTATGGCGATTAGAGATAAGGTGTCGCTACAACACTACGGCGTAGAGTTCGTAGCATTTTCGTAGCGTCCTTTAAACTTTTCTACTCCCTGTACTTGTTTGTGTTATTTATATATTAACTAACTCTAATGTAAAGAAATGCATTACTAAGGCCTTCTAGTCTAATTACCAAAAAAGCACTGCTAAACGATGTTATATTGTCGCCAGAAAAGCATTACTGGGTGCCATAGATAACAAAATTCAGTGAAGTGGTATATATTATCCGTGTGTTCCCAACGAACGTTAAATGAAATAATGTATATTATAAACATAAAAGGCCGCTGCATTTATACAGTCTTTAATTTGAATAATCTTTCAGCACTTAATGCAATGCTGCCCGGAACTAAAAAAAACATTTTCATTGTCTTCACGTATAAGTAAAGTGAACGTATACTTTATGTATAAGTTCGTGTTTTATTGGCAGATGAACTTTAAAAAAAGTTTATCATAGACTACATCTTTTTGTTTTCATGGTTCCGAGCAGGACAATTTTCTTTTCCATCCATCCACAAATCGATCTTTCAATCGTTATATCGTGATCATAGAATAAAGAAACCGGACATCGCGGAGTCGGACTCGCCCATCAACGGTTCCGTACAAATTCATACCTCGATGATTTAAACATGTTGGTTCTGCTAGGCAAGATATCATAGAAAACATAATGACGGTATATATAGCCCAAATTACATAAAAACGAAATAATAAACAATGTCGTGACTATACATCATAATTGCTGTATAAAATAACAGTTTTCCATCCTATTTGGTCCGGTAAGCTCGTATTAATATTTCCATCTCAACTTTTGTTCACAAAAGTTGATAGAGAAAACATGCTAAAACGAACTCTTCCGACAAATTACCATGGAAAACTATTATTTACTACATCTGTGCCGGCTCGCGGGCATTTATTAAATATATGTTATATGATCATAATATATGTTCAATTTGGCAATTTTGAATGAACTGCATTATAATTAATTAATAAGTTATTACAATTATTAATAACATTTCCCAAATAAGTAAATTCAGGCAGTCAAAATGTAAATATGTACTATGTAGTCACATAAATATCGTTGTATGACGACGAATTCCCGTTTAATTAAATAATGAACTTTATTCTGTAATAAATTCGAACTCATATGGAGCTCTTTATCAGGGACAGCTATCAGTACGTTTAAACTGTTATTATAATTATTAAAGATGTCTCGCAATAGTTTTAATAATGTTATTTTGTAAGTAGGCCACAAGGGCACTTTTACATGTCTGAATCTACCGGTACACCTCTTCTACCTCCTTCTAGAACTTAATGATTTTAGGTTCATCCTATTCAGAAGGGATTGTATTCTCTATGTTATAGTAATAATGGTAGAGAATGCCTTGTGGCATTGTGTCCACCATTTGTGCTAGTTTGATCTGTGCAATAAAGTTTAAATAAATAATACGCACTTGGAATTCTCGGTTTGATATTCAGCAATAATTTCCATTTACTCATTTAATGTGAATTTTTAAACAAACACGCTGAAAGTACGATTTCAGGAAAGGCCTTAAGGACATAATATCGGCAATGAGGACCATATTTTATTATATAAAAAGTAAAGATAAAAATAAAAGTAAACAGTCAAACAATAATAAACATAAGTGAAAAACCCGCCAAGCGCGAGTTAACGCAACCGATCACGTTTGTTGTATGGGAGTCCTACTTAAATATTTATTTTATTCTGTTTTTAGTATATGTTGTTATTGATAGCGGCAAAAGAAATAGATCATCTATGGAAATCTCAATCACGGTTCATGAGATACAGCCTGGTGACAGACGGACAGACAGACAGATGGACGGACAGCGGACTCCTAGTAATAGGGTCCCGTTTTTTACCCTAGGCTGCGTCATTGTAGAGCCCAAAAGAAGTGCATTTCAATCTGAGGAAGTAATTGGTCCATTTTAGACAACTCCGCTCTACTCCTCTCCTGTAAACAGGCAGCGATAAGATGTCCTATAGACGTATCATAGATATAAAACCCTCCTTGGGTTGCCAGAATAAATCCCTGAACACTTTGCGGGTTTCAGACGACCTAGCTTTTGAAGTATCGATTCTCGAATCCGGAGTGTGGCGCAGGTCTTATTTCTCAAGACTCGGTGAAATATATAATCTGTACTACCGTGAGATGAGACTATTTGCGGGACCCAGGGGGTTATTTGGTAACTAAGCAAAAAAACCTTTTGGGCTGATTGTAACATTCAAATATTACATATGTACATGTTTTCAGGTATAACTAATGTGTTTGTTCCAACTCTTGCAATAGGTATATATATTAGGGCTTAAAACCTTTAATTAGTATTGGGGTCCGGAAAAGCCTCACCTTAATGGTATTAGAAACTTTTAACATTGGATCAGTTTCAGGGTCATGATTCTAGGTAAAATCTTAAAAGTATGATGGACATTAACGCTATAATACGGTCAGAATCAGAATATTGATATTGGACAATTCTAGCGTACAGTAGTCGAATGTAAGGAAAGAAGGATTACTTATTGTAAAGATAGAAGTAAGAACACGGGCGTCTTCTAGTAGCTCATAATTACGCAAATAAGTACTTTCTTTCAAATAAAATGATGTATTAAACATATGTTAGTTCACTACTAACAGTCTAAAAACTGGCACAGGCCTACATAATAATGAAATATTTCACAAAAGTAACCGTTATGTTGTATCTAACTATAAACCATACAAAATACCTTTTATGATGAGATCTCGTTTTCATTGAATCCTTCGAAAACCCTAACTAGATTTTAATATCAATTTGTAACATTGTACCTACGTAAAATTCTTCAACGACGCGATCCCTTGCCCTTATCTACCTTAACATGGCAGTTATTAAACGTTGTCGGAAAGTTGTGAGGGTACGCCACTAGATTTAGCTGTCAATGGAATTATCCCTATATCTATTCCCAGAAATTTGTTGAAGTATGTAATTAGAATTCAGAAATTTGTTAAAGTATGTAATTAGAATTCAGAAACTGTTTTGCTAGATAATTTTTTTAAATAAACACATTCTACGTCACGACAACGTGCCACCCATGTTGATTTTCTCCATTCAGCGTTGTACGGTCAGCATCAAAAGTAGCTGACAATTTTACTACAGGTTTATGTCAAAAAGGCATGGCGAATATATTTTTTTTTAGGATATTATCGATTCAATTTTTTATTGGGATCAAATATGTATATATCTTATTTATTTATTTAAAAATGGCGGACTTAGACTGCTCCAAGAGTCAGAAATGACCGTCAAAGTTCAACATTCCTATGGAGCGTTTAAAAGTGCGTTGAAGTTCATGGTTGTATTACAATTATTGGTTTGTTAAATTATGAGGATACTGAAAAATACAAAATTTCTTTTGGATTAAAAAAAAACACAAATTACCTTTGAAGTAACATATTTAAAAAAAAACAAAATGTTTTTTTTTCTATGATTTATGACATATTGAGCGAATTTTATTTATAGAATTCAACATCAGTCGTCATACGTATTGTGTACTGATTGACGATTTACAGTCAGCATTGTAAATCGTCGTATTCATAAAATTGGTTAATTGGTTGAAAAAAAAAAGGTTGCAAATAACCTTTACCAAGATACATCAAGCTGCACTCGTATTAAATTGTATTCAGCAACAGAAGTTTGTAAAACAAGCAAAGTAATCCGCTTAACTTCCGCTCCGACTACGCTACCGCCAGCGGTTAGCATTTGTCATACATTATAGTGGTATGTCTGAAGTGTGTCGTAAATAACGAATAGCCAAAGTAGCACACTGGTTGTATTAGCGCTTATAAAACCCTTACACAGCTGTAATAAGCTGAATAAGGCCTGTATTAAGATCTTGCATGTGTACTACGTGGAAGGGGCCGAAACATTGCAGAGAGATAATTCTAGTTAGGTAAGTTATACCGGGTGATCAATCCAAATGGGTCAGTAGGGAGAAGTCACATAATTTAAGAGATAGGGAAATCGGTTCTAGGAAGCATCGATTTTAGATTTAATAAAAACTTATATTTTTTTATCAATCTCATACATTACCCGGTCAAAACCTCTCTAAAGAATGTTACAATACGCCATGCGATTACTTACAGAATTTTAATCAAGTTTGTTAGGAAGACTAGGGGCAACAGTCAAACACAAGTTCCAGACAAGGACTGAATCATTTATTATGTACGCATACCCACATGTACAAATACTAACTACCTACAACCTCCTTTTTTAAAAAAAAAAATAAAAAAAAATATCATTGTTCACTAATGTTTACAATTAGAATATAATAATAATTTAAAATATTTTTTTTTTATCTAAAAACATCATGATCAAAATAAATAATTAATTATGAAGACTACATAAAATTTCCTTTAAAATTGAGTAATTCATCAAACTGATTGTAAAATACTGTTATAAAATATAAAATTGAATTCATTAGGTATAATCTCAGAATTTGAAGTAAAAATAAACACATGCAAAAGAAATTAAAAATGTACATTTCAAAATTATAAAACGTATCTTTTTTTTAAAAAATAAAATGAATTGTAATAATTGTAAATAATAAAATGTAATAGTTAATATTAAATTTCAAGAGTTTCATGCAAAGAACATATTTGTACATACATTGTTGGATATTTACTGGTTACATAGAAAAACTGTAATGTTTTGATTTGAGTATATTCTTATGGCTAACAAAATTTTAAAATAGTGACTTAATTCTAAATATAAAACTCTTTAATTTTATTGACCTTCTTACCAGTACCGATTGCATACCGTACCAGCTCATCAGGCCCACGTGCCCCACCGATCAGGCGCGATCACCACCCTGCCGGAGCGAGTAACATAATTATCGATTTGATCAGAGCGCGCGGCTGAGGTATGCTGGGAATCGAACACGGCAGCGCCAGCGCTGCCGTGCGACGCCTGCGCGTTATCAGTTCGAGTAGCGATATCATCGTAAGGCAGCGAGCATACCGGAGCATCGAGCGCTGTGGGGCGCTGGTCGGAATCTTTAATAAGATGAATGTGTTCAATTGCGGGACATGAGGTTTATAAAAAAAAATAATGCAGTTTGTATTAAATCTAAAATCAACTCCATTGTTCCTAAGAACAGATTTCCATCTCTTATTGTTTTCGTTTTCTCCCTACTGACCCATTTGGATTGATCACCCTGTATAATTTAAACTGGTAGATTTTATTAATTTTATTTAATCTTTATTGCACAAAAGAAAACTTATCGTACAAAAGGCGGACTTAATGTTATGAGGCATTCTGTACCATGTCACTCTGTATTAATATATCCAATATAGCCAATATCCAATATCCAATTTATTTAAGAGTTCCAAACTAAACAATACGTGTGCAATTGGGAATATTTCTGACAAAAAAAAAATGGTATCAGCAATCTACAAACAGATATCCAATATCCTTAAACAAACTAAACGCATGTTCGGCAAATAAATAAAAACTAGAGGCCCGTTGCGGCGTCGAACCGCCGCTAGAATATGGAAATCCGGAAGTGTTACCGAAAATAACTAATTTATCGATAAGAAGTTTTTGGCGAACGAAGAATAAATACTGGAAAAAAACACGATAAAACTATGTTTTTTTTTTTATATATATATATATGTAAAGGGCATTGTCGCTAAGCGACCACATCGTAATTTCGCAAAATTATTTTTTAAAAACGGTAAAACATACCAGGCTAGAGCTAGGCCTGATAGCCAACTGCCAGCTTCATCGTGCCAACTTTTTCAACTCTTGTAAAAATAACTTGTGCATTAATGACATGTGATCTGCTGATCTGTTTCACAAATAAAATGCATATTATTCGATTTATGGAAAAATTTAATTCATAAAAATAATCCCATATCTTAAAAAAATAATTGACATATTTTCATAGGACCGAACATAAGATTGGTAGAATTTAATTTGTTGTTCTTTCTTCAGGGCATAAATTTATCGATTTGATCGATTTCTATCAATTTCCAGAAATAGCACATGAATCGAAACGACAGATTTGGGCACTCACTATTAAAAATAGTGATAATAAAAAATGTTACATAAACTCAATTGTATGAAATAGAGAGTATAAAACGTTTATAGATACATGAAAAACCACTATTATCAATGCTTGTTTTTTTTATGAAATTCAATATATCGTGCAAATTTTCTTAATATGGGTGCTGCCATGTCATCATCATCAATCAATTTATTCAATAACAATTACACATTGTGTTTGAAATTCTTACGCTAGGTATACTTAATCAAACCCTATTTACTAATCTAAATAAATAACTGACCAACAATAGGTACTCCACCATAAAAAAAATCCAATATATAAAACAGCTAAAAATGTTGAAAAAAGAATATTAAGACATATTTTTTTCAATAAATTTAGAGCTGAAGGCCTTATACCCGCGAATTCCAAAGTCAAACTTTCGTCTTTCCTCTTATTGAAATAGTGTCTGACAGAAGAGTGAGGGAGATGCTATCTATACTCTCAAGTCTATGATATAAACCTAATTTTAGGGTTCCTTACTAAAGTCGGTAAAAACGGAAGCCTTATAAAATCAATTTGTTTTGTGGACAGCATAATTTGTCAAATTTTATTTTGAATGAGTATAAGAATGATCAGCCAGACGTCATTAATTCAAATATGATTTATTATTGAGCGCGTCGATTTTTTGAAATTTGCATTATATGTAGGTTATTTCTACCACCAAGTTTCTCTGTAACTCTGATCCTGCACCGACTACATATTTCTGTTTAACCCAGTGGTTGACTGGTAGAGAATGCCTAAAGGCATTAAGTCCGCCATTTGTACTTACTTTTTTTTTGTATTGTGCAATAAAGTTTAAATAAATAATAAATAAATAAATAAGTTTCGCATGTTAGGGTAACATGTTAATTATTCCACATTGCCAACTGGTCCACAATGTCAGCTCGTCTATATTCCCATCTGGGTCCCAATGCCAACTTGTCCACACACCCAACACGTCCACATTGCCAACTCGTTCATACACCCAACTCATCTGCATTGCCAACTCGTCTATATTACCAATTCGTCTCCATTGGCAACTCGTCCATATTCCCAATTTGTCCACAATGCCAACTCGACCATATTTCCAACTCGTCCATATTTCCAACTCATCCACATTCCCAACTCGTACACAATGCCAAATCATCCACATTGCCCACTCGTCCATAAACCCAACTCATCTACAATGCCAACTCGTCCATATTACCAACTCGTCTTTATTGCCAACTCATCCACAATGCCAACTCATCCATATTGCTAACTCGTCCATACACCCAACTCGTCTACAATACCAACTCGTCTTTATTGCCAATCTCGTCCATATTATCAACTCGTCCGTATTACCAACTCGTCTTCATTGCTAACTCATTTATATTCCCACTCATCCACAATGCCAACGCGTTCATATTACTTGCTCGTCCACAATGCCAACTTGTCCACATTTCCAACTCGTCCATATTCTCACCTCATCCACAATGCCAAGTCGTTTATATTACCAACCCGTCCATACACCCAACTCATCTACATTGCCAACTCGTCTTCATTTCCAACTCATCAACAATGCCAACTCGTCCATATTGCTAACTCGTCCACATTTCCAACTTGTCCATAGACCCAACTCGTCCACAATTCCGAGTCGTCCACATTTCCAACTCGTCCATATTCCCAACTCGACGATACACCCAACTCGTCTATACAAACTCGTCCTTATTACCAGCCCGTCTTTATTGCCAACTCGTCCATATTCCCAACTTGTTCATTTTGCCAACTCATCCACATTCCCAACTCGTCCACGTTGACAACTCGTCCGTATTACCAAGTCGTCTTCATTGCCCACTCGTCCGTGTTCCCAACATGTTCATTTTGCCAACTCATCCACATTCCCAACTCGTCCATATTCCCAACTCGTCCACATTGAAAACTCGTCCATATTACCTACTTGTCCGTATTACCAACTCGTCTTCATTGCCAACTCGTCCATAATGCGAACTCGTCCACATTGTCCCCTTGTACATGTTCCCAACTTGTCAATTTTACCAACTCATCCACATTGCCAACTCATCCACATTTCCAACTCGTCCATATTCCCAACCCAACTCGACGATACACCCAACTCGTCTACTATACCAACTTGTCCTTATTATCAGCTCGTATTTCTTGCCAAATCTTCCATATCACCAACTCGTCCGTATTACAAAGTCGTCTTCATTGCCAACTTGTCCGTATTACCAACTCGTCTTCATTGCCAACTCATCCATAATGCGAACTCGTCCAAATTGCCCACTTGTCCATGTTCCCAACTTGTCAACTTTACCAACTCATCCACATTGCCAACTCATCCACATTTCCAACTCGTCCATATTCCCAACCCAACTCGACGATGCACCCAACTCGTCTACAAATACCAACTTGTCCTTATTATCAGCTCGTCTTTATTGCCAAATCTTCCATATCACCAACTCGTCCGTATTACAAAGTCGTCTTCATTGTCAACTTGTCCGTATTACCAACTCGTCTTCATTGCCAACTCGTCCATAATGCGAACTCTTCCAAATTGCCCACTTGTCCATGTTCCCAACTTGTCAATTTTACCAACTCATCCACATTGCCAACTCATCCACATTTCCAACTCGTCCATATTCCCAACTCGACGATACACCCAACTCGTCTACACAATACCAACTTGTTCTTATTATCAGCTCGTCTTTATTGCCAAATCTCCCATATCACCAACTCGTCCGTATTACCAAGTCGTCTTCAGTGCCAACTCGTCCATATTCTCAACTCGACCACATTTACCATCCCGTCGACATGCAAGCGGAAGGACTTAGTTTTTTCTTGTAAAATACCATTTAATTTACCATGACTCATGCCATTTTCCTTGGAATTATTTTTTTGATGGACTTATATAATCATGTTTATAATAATCTATAATAAATTTACTTATTTGAATGACGTTTAAATTAATTTTACTACATTTTTTCTGCTTTGATTTATTGTAAAACTCGCCTATAAAAATAATCTATTCTTGAATGACGGTCAGTTTTTCTAGTCTTTCGAGTACCAGTCCAACTCGCACTTAACCGGCTTTTTTCTCCACATTTTTAACAGGTATGCGAAAAAAGTTTCCATATGAACATTTTAAAAAGAAAAACAACCTGGCAATTTAGAGCATTGACATAATAGCCCCCAATAAAAAAGACATTAAAAGTTGTCAGAATATGGTTACTGTCATTCATTGTCAACAAACTGTAAAATTATTTTTGCATATTCGTACATGTTTTAAGTGTTGCGGATATTATGTTGTCGACTCAAAAATAATATTTCATCATGCTGAACAACTTACTCAGGTTTGTGAGCAAATCATGCTTATTATTATTTGGTCATCTTATGTCAAAATAGGGATCACGTGGTTAGCGCACAGTAGTTTTTTCAAATCCATTTTTCAGTACCTTTTCAGGAAAAAATTAAAATTCCAAGAGTTTTATGCACCTCTCCAGCATGAGACGAATCTAATGACATATCATTTATCAAAATCGGACCATAACTGTAGATCTGATGGGATGTACAAAAATCGGCCTCGCGTAATATATATATAGATTTTCATGGTTCCCACACAGTCTAACCAGAACCCCCATCAATACAAATACAAATACACATACATTTATTGATAAAACATAATGTACAGAGAGGTAACGGTTACATTCTATACTTAAAAAACAAATAAATTCACAATTTGCATAACCTGAACTAGGGTTCCCCCTGTGTTTCAGGCAATGGGAAAGCCTTTACATTATTTAATTTAAGTAGATATTCATCTATATTACAGTAATCTTATTGTAGCTTAAATACTAAAATTTACACTAAAGTACTAAATTAAACAAATATTTATTTAATGACAGCCCAGTAAGTTCTCTGTATCTTCGTACGTCATAGTTTGTAGTGACTCATGAAGCGTTTTCTTACATTGAGCGAAGCTAAGTGGATATAGGTCCAATTTCGCATTTAATCTATTATAAAGAAATGGTCCCAGAAATATGAAAAATCTTGTAGAAAATGCGTGTTTTAATGACGTGTAACTGCGTCGTTGAGATGTGTAAGTTCACGACACAGTTAACTAGTGACTCTGTAAGTTGTAGACTTCGCGATTCTTTTCAAAATTGCTGAAATATGTATGTTTTTAAGTTTTCAACCCGTATACCACAACTGTCAATGGATGTGTCCCATTCGCCTTTTGCGTCACCTACTCACTATGTGATTTTTTGCATCGACTCCACTACTCAAAGGTTGTCTGGAAGAGATCGCTCTTTAGCGATAAGACCGCCTTTTGTCTACCGTTTTTTTCATTTGTTTATATTTGATGTTTTGTGTAAATGTATTTTGGTGTGCAATAAAGTGTATTTGTATTGTATTATACCAAGGAAATTTCAAAAATGACGAAAAACTAATAAAAAAAAACTATCTAAGTATCGAACCTACTCACAAAATTTTAAGAAAATCAGCTGACATATGCAACCTGTAAGCGAGAATAGCCGGAAATCTGGAAGACTGGACATCCAAAAATCCGGATATACGGAAGACACTTCGCTCGCTTGAAACCGATACCTATTATATAATTATTAAACTGTATTCCGCAACAAAATATCGAAACGTAACAAGCAAATGAATTCGCTAAGCTGTTGTTAGGATAGCATTTGTCGTGGCTAATGTATTAGATGCTCTGATGGAATGACACAATCCAAAGCGCTTCATAAATAACTAATAAGTAGTATGTGCTCCGAATCAATTTACCCTGCGTTAATTTGTTGGATTATGGTTTAATTAATAAAAGCAATTAATTCCGGTAGGTATTATTAATAATTAGTTTCAAATATCGACTCTATTGAAAGCCATTTCAAAACTAGGGGTTTAATGGGTGACCAGAGGGCTGGCTCATACCTATGCCAAAAATAGCCCTGGCTATCCAGCATGGTAATGCGGCCAGCCTCCTGGGCAGGGCAGCCTCCTGCTCAGCGCCGATATGTAGCCCGTGATTTATTCATAGTAAGGTTTATATATACACTAGCTTTTGCCCGCGACTACGTCCGCGAGGAACTTGGAAGTATGGAAGTATGGATGGATGTGTAAGATCAGAATTTAAGTAATCAGGTCAATGAATTATTGGTAACTGCGAGATAGGTATCATTTAATTTAACACATTTCTGTAAACTACGTTTTTTGTCTTCCCGTCCTTTGATAGCACGTGAAGGTTTTGTGGACTCGAGACTCGTGAGCACGCCACGTATAGTTGCCCATGGGAAAAACAGTTTTTTTCTAAATGTACACCTGCTACTTTCAGGGTTTGTCCTTGAGCTTTATTTATTGTTATTGCGAATGCTACTTTCAGGGGAAACTGGACTCTTTTGAACTGGAATGGTAAATCGGTCGGGATTATTGGAATACGGGGAATTAATACATCTTCTCCCTTTGCTGTTCCTGTCATAATTATTGCATTTACAATATTGCGTCCTAGATGTGTAATTTGCAGTCGCGTGCCATTACAGAGTCTTGGTGCGTCAAGATTTCGCATCAACAGGACTGGAACGCCAACTTTCAGTCTCAACTTATGGGAAGGCACCCCTGATAATTCCAAAGAGTTGAGGAACTCGACCGGGTACGACGTCACTTGTTCAGTGTCCATGACATTGTCTACCGACAGATATTCGACGAAATCACCTTCCACATGTGACATGATTTGTTCGTTTATCTGTCCCACAATTTCATTAGTGGGTGCTAAGTTGCTCTTTCGCATAGCCATTCTCTGTTCCTCATATTAGTTTTCAGATGGGGATAGACGTTGTTTTTTAAATCATTTGTGTTTTGGACAACATTACAAAACTCACTATTCAAAGTAATCATGCCGTTAGTATCTGTTGCCACACGATCTTCGCCGATTTTCAGAAGAGCAGCCGCATATTGCCCCGCTTGTGTATCACAGTGCAGCTGTACTCGCATGTTCGTGGTTAGACAAAAAATTTTAACGTGAACCCACAATGTAGACGCCTTCAAACATGCATTTATTTCATCTGCCGATGTGCCCCTAGTGATCACCGGCAAAGTCTGTCTAAAATCACCAGCTAAAAGTACTACCATTCCCCCCATAATATTTCGGTTGCTCTTGATGTCTTTTATAGTCCGATCTAGTGCCTCGACTGCTCTTTTGTGGGACATCGTACATTCATCCCAAACCAACAGTTTACACTGTTGCAACATTCGACCACGTTCGCTATTTTTAGTAATGTTACACACCGGCATTTCCTCATGAGCTAAGTTCAATGGCAGTTTAAGCACTGAATGTGCCGTTCGACCGCCACTGAGCAGCGTCGCCGCTATTCCAGAGGAGGCTACAGCAACAGCTATACCTTTATCTTTCCGGATTTGGGCTAAAAGCAAATTCAAAAGAAATGTTTTGCCTGTACCTCCCGGAGCATCCAGAAAAAACAAACCACCTTCACCTTTTTCGATTTTGTCCACAACATTATCAAAAACTAATCTTTGCTCTGGGTTCAATAGCGGAACAGAGTCAGTTATATGTAGTTGTAAAGCAGCGGAATCGTAGTCCAATTCTCTTATTAAATCACTGCTAACTTCTCCAATTCTATTTGGCCTGTTCATCCCAAAATCTGATAGATACTTTCCAGTGATAGTTATCACTTGGTCTTCAACCTTTGTAAGGGCCTCGTTATAAATGAAATCATTGTGTGTAACATTTGGGTTATGTTCTTGTAACCTGTGTAAAATGTCATCCGATAGATCATTTTTGTGTTTTTCCCATAGTTCTTGAGGGTTTGAAAGTCCGCATGTTGCTATTAATATAGCAAAGAGTTCTCTCATTTTGGCTGCTGATCTACATTGCGCAGCCTCTTCTAGTGTCACATCCCAATGATTGTCATTTTCCAATAATCCTCTTGCCTCACATGCCTCGCGAAATGTTAGAAATTCTTGGTTATTGTATTTTTTGAGATCATTAAAAGAGGTTGGCCCGCGCACATGATGTAAAAGCATTCTTAGACAAAAACATTCCATGTTAGTGACATGGACTGTGTAGACTCGTCCTAAAGCATCGCCAGATTTGACACCCGGCCAATTCTGAACTGGAGTTCCTTGAACTCGGCGCTTCCAAGCTTTTCTGGTTGCGTCCCAAATGTAATACCTCGGTACTTCAACATATAGAAGGGTTCTTGCAAACTCATCTCTTGTACAAAGATCAAAAAAATCTGTGAGTGTAGTTTTTGGTCGACTGGCTAACTGCTCTTGGAAATTGTTTTCTGTAAAATAAACGCGTTCACCATTCTCTAAGTGCACACTGAGATGTGTCACGGTAGGATGTCTTTCGTGCAACGGGAACCCTAAAAGCCGCCAAACGGCTTCGTTGCTATTCACATAGCGACCACATTGATATGTTTGTACTTCATTTACGGGATTTGTAAGATCTGTATTTGCAAAGTTGAAAATAGCTTGATCGCTACCTTTGTTAATATATTTGCAGATATATTTGATGGCGCGTACTGAACTGCAAGCCTCAACATTTATATGAGCGTTAAACATTTTTGATAAGATAGGGGAATGAGGGACCACCCAACTATTATCAACAGTAACATAACTCCCATTTCGAACTTTTACAGATGCCGTTTGACCTCCATCTGCCGGTGCTCTTCTACGATACAAAGGGTATCCGTTTTCATTGTGAACAGTCTCTTTGATTAAGTGTCTTGGATATTTTTTTGTGCATTTCCCATCTTTCATGCAAGAGCACTGGGGATTATAAGGCCCGCAAGGGCCATGGATCATATTTTTTACAATAATATCATGGAGTATTTTGTCACTGCTTGGATCTGGTATTTCAGCACTGATGATTTTATCAATTTGATCAGATCTTAACTTATCTTTTAACCACAATAATATATGAACATGTGGCAGACCACGCTTCTGCCATTCTATCGAATACATAAAGCAACGTACTTCTCCAAATATTTTGCCTTTGGTAATAACATTCATAAGCTTTTTTACTTTCAACCTGAAAACTCTTGCCACTATGTCATACCTATCAGTTGAGCTTTGTCCTGGCATCAATTCATTTGTTATTTCAGGCCAGGATGGATTACAGGTGAATGTCACAAACAAATCGGGGCGGCCATAGGTACGCACATAAGCAAACGCGTCTTGAGTATATTCGTGTAAATACCGTGGACTATTTACAAACGAAGAGGGTAAAATTACCATTCTACCAATATCATTCGGATTCACGTTAGCGTCATTTGCTAAAGCATCTTGAAGGTGGATATAATTATCTGCTCTTAATTTAGTTTGATTTAATGATATGTATCGTAGTCGTTCGCTTTCAACCTTGACGTACATATCGACATAAAACTGATTGGCCAGTTGTTTGCATCGTTGAATAATATTGAAATCATTATCTCGGATCATAGTGTGGTAGGCATAAAAATCCATACATGATACTTTTTTATTGGGTAAGGGGAGGCCAGTCACTGGACTGACTTGTGGAATTTGAAAGTGATACCCCTCTTGTCCCTTGCTAAATAATAGCGGATATTGTAACGCATCATAAAATTTGTGTGTATCAGGAATCCTGGTCAATGTGTCATCATGGGCGTGTAAAACAATATCACGGGAAGCGTACTGTTCGCCAGTAACCAAAGCTGCGACTTCGTTTATTAAAGGTGCATTATATCGTCTTTCATGTTCCCCACTTAGCGTACGGTCAGGATGCATCACTAATTTATAATCTTCTCCTGGCATTCTTTCTAAAGCTGTTTTGAAAGTGTGTATGAGGCGGTTATGTTCATGTAACATTCTCTGAATTTTAAGTACAGTATCCCTTTCAACTCCTTGAATAATTTGGCACCGGCGGTCAACCTCATTACTTTCATCACCCATGAAATAAATCTGTAAAAATTTTGATTGATCATTATTTGATGGAAGCAAGGAGCCAATTCTATGATAAACTTGGCCTTGTATTGTAAAAGTCGGAGAAAATCCAGGCATAACTACCTCTTTATCTACACCAAATGACGTCATTTGAAAACATGAATTATATTTTCTTATCCTGTTCAAAAAACGCTGGGATTCATTGCCATCGTATAAAAGTAAAGATTTAAGTGGTTCCTCTGGCTCACCCAGTGTAGGAACTGAAACTTTTCCACCAGAACAGCACATACCCGGAGTTTCTTCTCTCCACTTGAGTGCTTCACAATGCCTACATTTTTGATCCATTTTGCCTATGAGGACTAATCGATGATTAATATAATCAATTAATGGGTCATAATCAAAAGCGGCATCGTGAAACGCCTGCCATGTATTCATTGTAAGCGCACGTCTTCTTTCTGACAGGCGTTCAGCATTTAAAAGACGTCTTGTTTGGGATTCCTCAGATGTCTCGGCAGCTCTTTGAGCTGCGTGGCGCTCAGCGTCTAAAACTTGACGGGCCTGGGTCTGCTCAAAAGTTTCTGCAGCTCTGCTAGATGCGTGGCGCTCAGCGTCTAAAACTTGACGGGCCTGGGTCTGCTCAAAAGTTTCTGCAGCTCTGCTAGATGCGTGGCGCTCAGCGTCTAAAACTTGACGGGCCTGGGTCTGCTCAAAAGTTTCTGCAGCTCTGCTAGATGCGTGGCGCTCAGCGTCTAACACTTGACGGGCCTGGGTCTGCTCAAAAGTTTCTGCAGCTCTGGTAGATGCGTGGCGCTCAGCGTCTAAAACTTGACGGGCCTGGGTCTGCTCAAAAGTTTCTGCAGCTCTGCTAGATGTGTGACGCTCAGCGTCTAAAACCTGACGGGCTCGAGTCTGCTCTAATGTCTCCGCATTCCTTTGAGCTGCGTGACGCTCGGCATCTAAGACCCGACGGGTTTGAGTCTGCTCCTCAGATTCTTGGGTTCGAGCTATTTTCGCTGCCCGAGCTCTGCTGGTGCTACGCGCTAAATTAGATTTACGCTTGCGAGTCATATTTGAATATAGTGTAACGAATTAAACCTAATCTAAATTACTAAAATAAGCGGGAAGATTATTTTCCTACGTACAGACAAAAATAATTGATAAACAAATAGGCAGCACACCTAACTAACCTAATCTAATAACAAAACTAAGCAAATGGATTTTTGCCTACGTACAGACAGACAGACAGGTCTAACGTTTTACTTAAAATCCTAAAGGATGAAAGTTATTAGTCGCTAACGTTTTATATTTATTTGAAAACAGCTCAAACGATACCAATACTGATTTAAGAAATAGGTATCATACCTAACTCCTAACCTAATAATAAAAATAATCAAGTAGATTTTTTTCCTACGTACAGACCGACCTAACGTTTTACTAAAAACCCTAAAAGATGAAAGTTATCAGTGAATAACTTTTTAAGTCTATTTGAAAACAGTTCAAACGACACCCAACAATATTTAATTAATAAATAAGCAGCATACCTAACTTAACCTAATAACAAAAAAAAGAAAGTAGATTTTTTCCCTACGTACAGACAAACCTATTAACGTTTTCCTTAAAAAATATTAAAGTACTGAGCACCAAGTAAGGAATGAACTCGTTAATCTAAAGCGCAAAATATTAGATATCGCATACGTCCGACAAAGTCGTCTGCCCTCATGTGTCTGCCGTTCGGGTAAGCGTAGTTAGCAATCTAAACTCCCCCCTCTGCGCCGCGCCGCCCGTTTTATTTAGATGCCTCTGCTGTGCGTAGGTACACTTATTATGAGACCGCAATTAATTTGGGAACTGAATACCTATCTGTCAATTCATGGATTTTGACGTAAGTATAAGGTAAAGAAACATAAATAAAACCCTTAGTAGTAACCAGTTTGAATAATAGGCCTTTGTTTTGTTTCTGGTACACATTCAAATGTGTACCAGAAACAAAACAAAGGCCCATTCGAACCGCCTCCAACTACATGTAAATTGCTCGCCTATAAAACTGCAGTAACATTCTTTGTCCTTCTCGGGGTCTATAACTACCTCCACATCAAATTTCATCTATACAGGGTCAGAAGTTTAAGCGTAAAAAGGTAACAGAAAGACAGGCAGACAGAGAGATAGTTATTACTTCCGTATTTATTATTAGCAACAACCTCGTACAACACGATAGATATCCACCTAATCACCTTAATTAATAAAAGGGATTATTAAAAGCGCCTAAGCAAAATGTAAGAGCAATTGTGCTCTTGGTCTAATAGTTACAATTTCTGCAGGGTCATCAATGTCACTACTATACTGTTCACTGACTTTTCAATCTTTTTAGGGATAATTTCCAGGATGAAAACTATCCTATGTCCTTCCTCGGATCTTAAAGTATCTCCATGCCAAATTTCATCAAAATCGATTCAGCGGTTTAAGCGTGAAGAGGTAACAGACAGACAGACAGACAGACAGACAGACACACTTTCGCATTTATAATATTAGTATGGATTATGTATTTTTCTTAGTTAAGTATTATGAAATAAAGTGGTAACAGACGCAGCGCTATCCCCTAGATATTACATAACCCCTTTATCCCTATATCTAGGGGATAGCGCTGCGTCTGTTACCACTAATACATAAGAGTATATTAATGAATGGAGCTTGCAAAACGCATAAATACCAATAATAGGTACTCAGAATTTTGAATACCTAAAGTAAAAATTATATTTGTACATATACCAAAAGTTCATGTTTGATTTTTATGTTACCACCCCACATGATAAGATACAGAATTCGAAATGTCAAAATCCCATTTAAAAAATAGAGACATTCAAGATTGCTCTCCTTCCTAAAATGTTCTTAGTGTTCGGAAGATTAATCCTGCCAAAGGAAACCTTCTGATCATCAAATGCCGTATGTTTAAGCGAACACCGCCCACAGACTATATACGTGTACATTGGTTAAAATCATCATGACCATCATAATCCGTTTGCCTGTTACTACCGTCCACGATTTCATTACAAAATTAATTATGAATCGTTGAAACACGGTTCTACACTTCTTTACCACGTCGCTTTTTCGGCACCGGAACTGTCAAAACTCCCAGTCGACGAGCAGATCTGCGGTTCTATTAAAATATTCACAGCTTCTGAGTGAGGTGGTTGGAAGCAAGCCTTTTTCCACTAGTCCGTAAACAAACATTTTGGATAATGACATGTATGGAAATGAGGATTAATATTAAAAAGCTCACGGATTATATGTAATCCGGAATGAGGAAGCTCATGTGAAAACCCGTTTTAACCCTCATGGATGTAAGTGAACTCTCTATAATTATAATGATGGACCTGATACAACTAAAAGGACAACCCTAACTATTGCCCAATCGGGATCGTTTTGGAGCGTTTGATTACGTATCTGCTGGAAGCTGGAATAAGGACGCAAGTCTCCATCACCCCATGCATGGCATATAGGGAGTTAACTATGTATGTATCTTTTTGGTTAATAGAATGCGCCCGCGAACATCGCCATGTAGAACAAAAACATAACTATATATACAATGACTTTATTTTTACAATTTTATAATATAATAAATATACAAAGGGCATGAAATGGCAGATGGACAGTGAACTATTGTAACGCACGCTGTGGGAAAAACATATGTATTAGGAGGAAAGTGACGTTTTCAATATCTAAACTAGTACGGTCAGCATCAAAAAACAAAGCAGCAGACAATTTTACTACTGGCATATGTCAAATTGCATACAAACATTGTCAGCTACATGATTCATTTATTTTAGAGTCCTCTTTGGTTACAAACGCTAGACGACGACTCTGTAGTCGTACACATAGACAATATGTGGTAATGTTTATATAAAAAAAACAATTTAAAAAAAATTAAGTTTTTAACGGGGCTTCAATGTTTGTCTTCTACATAAACATTTGGTTTACGGTAGCAGACCCTACTGCTTCAATACAAAATGAATATGTGATAATGATAAAATATAGTGCTTATATTCTAAATATTCTCAGTATCTACAATTTCATTGTTGATGCAATGCTACATTTCTAATCAACCTATCTCATCTATTTCTGTCTGATCCATGGCCACGACTTTAAGATTGCCAGTTATATTATATAACCTAACGTTCGTAGAACAATTTCAATCCATAAAAAACCCCCAAAAGTTGTGGAGATGGGGCAGAGAATACGCACAAGATGTTCTTTACGTAATTATTTACATATTTACACAAATATGTATACCGTCTTTATATAACATATACATCCTTCAAGGGAATCATTATGTGGTCTCACTCTCAGTGTTACGTGAAATCTAGCACATTCCTTATTTCATTCTATTCGAACTAAGATTAATCGTCCACCAGCCAGCTCCTCATACTCAACCAGTACAAATCCAACATTTATACTTCAAAAGAGCCATTTACTAATGGCTTGTTGGCATTGGTCTGGTCACCTCATAAAGGGACCGCGTCAGTCTCAAACGGATTTAGTCATCCAATCTCATTTGTAAGGCAGTCTTCGTGACCCGTTCTGAGAATCAGTAGTAGTACGTTAGTACTCTTTATTATACTGTGGTAGTAGATTACCTAAGATATAGGTATTTATTGCGTAGGTACGGTGGCTAAACTGAATTTGTACTATCCGTATAATTGGCATAACCTTCGTTTGTGCCTTTACTGTGTTGTGACCGTATCTTTATGTACGTTTCATCTGTTATTTATGACTTTGATCTTTTTAACAAAGCATTGATTTTTATGATGTAGCGAGCAAACCTAGAAAGGTTCAAGGTTAATTTTGTGACATATGTCAGAAATATATGTATACATTCAGGAGACACGCGCGTGAGCGATGGGCCACACTGAGCAAATTTCACTGTGGGCCAACCAAAAAATTACGAGTACAAAATTAGCTACCCCATACATGTCGGGTAGTAAGCAATCGCTTACCTATCGATTAACTGCTAATTAGATATTTTTTGGCGATTTCGTGGTTTGTCCCGTAAGAAATGAGTGTGACCTTCTTCATCACGGAAGTGACAGTACGTTCATGACTCCTGAATCCCCCTTTATATGGCTCAAAGACAAAAAGTTAATGTTAAAATAATTAGGCCTGGCCTCTATAGCATGTATAAATGTAGATATCAATATTTGATTGAAACAAATTCGGCGTGTCCAATTCGCGTTGCAAGCCCAATAACAATGGTATTTGTTGATTCTCACAATAGCCGAATGGCGATCGAAGTTCGGCGCACGACACAAACAAACACAAGCAGCTGTGTCAACGTGATTATTAATTCAACATTTTGCGCACTAGAATCGGAATAGTGAACGTGCACAACGATGGTGCTGCCAACTGGTGCCGCCAATCTGAATCTTTAACCTTATCATTCATTGACGTAATAATTACATGGACACACAATCAAACGGAAAAAATGGCACCCTCCCAACTAATGCAAAATCACAAATCGCATTAGTTGGGCGATCAGTCTCGTTTAGACCATGACACGTGACGGGTCTCAAAAGTGACTTAATTTTCAGAGAAAAATTACAGAAATAACAACTATAAAATAAAGGAACAGGACGGAATATTCTTTTTTACTTAAGTTCTATTGATTAATTAACGAATCCTATGTAAAATCATAGCAATTTTTGTATTAGAATTATTAACTTTGTCCCTACAAAATGCACCTCATCACAGAACAAAAATCGAAGGAGTCGCTATAGTTTTATATTTTATTAATAAATTAAGGAGTGCAATAAATAACTATCCAATTTTTTTATTCAAGATTCCCATTTTCAACAACGTAAAAATGGAGATCACATTTAGCAAGAGACAAACGCGAAGAATAATTGAAGCCAAATAATTCGTCTTTCGTGTGTTCGGCATAATCATGTTTTTTTTTTAATGTTAATCAACAGAAGCGTAAAATGATAAAATTCATAAATTACAAAAAAATAGCTCTGTTGTTATTGTTTTATTTTGTCACAGAGTCTAGACACTGTCAGTTTAAACCTTTGAACGCCAAGAACACATAAAGGCGACGGCGACGTGTGCTGTCGTGCATACCAGGGTCGTTCTCAAAATATTTGCACCGTCACCTGCCTACAGGTTTGTCTTAGAACTTTTTTTTTACAACGCATTATTTAAAAAAAATAATTATTATCACATATCTATAGACACATTTTACACAGAGGCCAAATGCTTTTTAATAAAATTAAAGTATATATATAGACAAAAAAACGTTCTATAACTAGGTTTTGTCGGTCACTTGCCGTGTCCCAACGCGAGGTCCACATGTTTCGTTGAAATAAAAACATATATATTACCAACTCAGCTTAGGTTGAGTACTCCATTTTATTTTCAAATATGATCATGATTTAATACTACTATGTCAAATAATAATTGTATGCTTATGTTAGGAACTATTTACAATTTAAGATTGTCCACGCCATTTTTTGTCGTTCACTTGTCATGAGACAAACATGACATCTGTGTGACCACTATTTCATTTTCCCTGCCTCAACTTGCATAAATCGAGACCTTCAGTTGCCACCTAACAGTGTTCCAAGTGACACATCGTCAGTGCGCTGCACTAAAAAAATATGATAAATACACTTAGGCGAGCGGGAGTTTGTAATGGGTATGTACTCTATATTCTGCCTTCCATATTTTGGTTGACGTGTGTACTATTGCATTCATTTTAATTTATCATACGTAAAGTATGGTCTATTTTCATGTGTATAAATATGCAGTTCATCTACCAAATACTTTATTTTTTTTGATGATTTAACTGTCATTTTGTCCATCACCTGTATGTCGTTCACTTGTATTTAAAAAAACAGGTGAACGACACATACGGCAGGCGGACGACCGTTATTAAAAAAACTTCTACAAATCTATTTAAAAACTAGGTTTTATAGGTCGCTCGCGGTATCCCAACGTGGGGTACTCATGTTTTGTTGTCATAAAAACATATATATTACCGACTTACCTTGGTTTGAGTACTCTATTTTAATTTCATGCTGTCCAAGGAATCCTTAGCAGGCGGCGCCAGCACCACATTTCGAAAGCGACAATCCTCTGCCTGTCAGCCGCTTTGAGCGTCCAGGTCTCAGCCCCAGAAATATGGAGAAGTCAAGTGCACAGACGAGGTGCATCTTAGTCCGGTTAGGGATGTTTCTATCTTTCCATATTTTGCCGAGTTGGGTCATCGCTGTTTTGGCCATTCCGATTTGTCTGCGAATCTTAGATTTGCTTCTGCCTCTATTTGTGACGATCGAGCCAAGATACTGGAAGTGGTTACAGTTTCAAACTTTTGAAGGAGGTTTGTGAAGCATCAAAATGGTCGACTATCATCAGCTTGGTTTTTTTTATTAATTTCAAGACCCATTTCGAGTCGTTCCAAAAGTTCGGCCACTTCTGCTTCAGTTGCTGATGATTCAAGAACCACGTAGCGAAAGGTTAAATATTAACATTCCTCCTATTCTAACGTCATCACTCCAACATTTCAGGGTATGATGAACTCTGCATCTCCATATATGTTAAAAGGTATGGGAGATATTATCCATTTCTGTCGTACACCTTTCCGGAACTTAAAGTTCTTGGATATGACATCTCCTGCCGTCACCATTCTGTATCCAGTCTCGTGAAGGCTTTATAAAATGTTACCAGATGAGCTGGCAGCTTCAGACAATACCTCTCATAGCTTATCCCACCTAACGTAGTCGAAGACTTTCTGGTAATCAGATATGGGGGAATTCCTCGAAGATAAAAACATCAGTTTGTCAAAAGCGGTGCAATTAAGATGCAGAAACGTTATGTAAATGATTCGCTGATGAACCTTCATAAGAAATGTATAAAGTCACGTGGGTAAAGCTTGAGTTCTGCCCTTTTTGCCGGTTTAGACCTTTCTGGATGTATAGGCTTCAAAAAAACCCTTGAGAAATGTCTTATGACATAAGAATTAATGATTGTTTTTTTTTGCAAATTACTAACATAAGGAAAAGACTAATGAAAAAAATAAATTAAACAGAAAATACTCGTAGACAGTTCCATGTAGTTTTTATTTAAAATGTCACTTACCTGCAACCATAGTCGTTAACCTGCTAATAATATCAGTTAAATTGGAACGTATTTGTCGCAAACCTGCACCCATTGTCGATAACTTGGTAAAAAAATGTCGTTTACCTGTCATCGATGTCTTTCACCTGTCGACCTAGAATTTCAAACACCTGTATCTTCTAAAATATTCAATTTAACTACTTCCCTCCATGTGATATCGATTATTAGAATATATTTCTAGC
This sequence comes from Apotomis turbidana, assembly GCA_905147355.2. NCBI lineage: Eukaryota > Metazoa > Arthropoda > Insecta > Lepidoptera > Tortricidae > Apotomis > Apotomis turbidana. The sequence continues at coordinate 7,685,346 of LR990288.1, forward strand.
GATCCTATAAAAAATAAAAGAAAAAATCGCAACTTGAAAAAAAAATACAAAATTAGCGCAGCGGTGCAAATATTTTGAGAACGACCCACCACGCCACCGACAAATAAGAGCAAACTTTAAAGGGTTAATAATGTCAATATTTTGCACTTGTCTTACTCTCATTTCACATACTGGAACAAGGAGAAATAATGTCATTATTACTGATCCCTTCTATCGGAAACTTTTTATGCAGTTGTTAAATAAAAACGTAACTTTTGTTATTAACAATTTACAATAAAAACGTAACTAAATTAGTTATTAACAATTTACGAGTTTATTTAGTTCAAACAAAAAAAATATTTTTATACCTAAATAAAATAATAGTGAAAATATTTTTAGTATGTAAAAATATTAAAATCTGATCCATTCGTGCCATGTTCCAAGTTTGACAAGAGATTTCAGTCAGAATACGCTAAAAAAGTTAATTTACACGTAAAATATTTGTGGTAATAAGTAATTAAGTCATTTTGACACTTAAACGTTTGGAGAAAGAGTTCTTTTGTACGAAGTCAATATGTTGCTGCAAATTATAAATAAGCGTTATTGGCATCTACTTGAACATGACAACGGTGCCACTTTATTTGACACTTTTGTTCGGGTCTGTGGCTCTATAATAAATAATACCTCAATGTTATCATTACTTGAAATTCACATTAACAATGCTACCACCTTTAGTTAAGGCGGGCTATTTTCGTATGGCAACCCCGTGAATTCCCGGAACTGTCATAGTAAAATTTCCCGGGACAGTAAAAACTATTTCGCTCGTATACGGGTAAGGCCGCGGAAAGTTACCAATTTGGACGTTTCAAATTTACCCAGCTGATTAAAAAAGAAATGGTAACCCCTACTGTTTCAAAAATATGTTTATCATATGTAGATATAGGAATTCTCATGGTCGCAAGTAAGATAATTAATATAAGCCCCTTTATAAAAATACTAAAAATATATTTCCGTCCAAAACGTAACGAAAGTTGGTTAAATTTTTCGACCACGAGTACTAAAAGCTCTGTTATTTTTATGATATTTCAACTTTCATGGGCATACTTTTGTTTTAAACTAAAATTTATGATATAAGGATAGTTCTACTGATTACGGAATAATGATAATATAATCATTTTAATTTTTTATCTTACATTATTTTAATGGATCAGTATTCCACACTTATGTTACAATACTTTCGTGACGCTTTATGTAGCTTGTTTTTAAATAAATTTCGGTAGAAATTAGTTTTCATGCACGAGCAACTCATATTCTAGTAGGGCAACACTGATGAGCAAGTCCAAACCCGTCAGTTTGTCAAAAAACGCAATTCAAAGTAGACACAGTCATAGTTTCGTGAAAGTACCCCCAAAGTGTCGTGTGTGATTTTAAAGGTAAAGAGTGATTGTTTTTGATCAGTTTTTTTTATACAATAGCGTAACAGTTTTCACGCAAGTAACACGTATTATTGTATTAAAAATGTCTTTACTTCACCATGCAAATCCACTTTTTTCAAAAATACGTTACACTTTCGTTACGAATATGTTACATTTTTGCAAAATGTTACGTATTTTCTACGTAACATAACGAATAAATGTTGTAAAGGGAAGTGCACACAGAATATACTAACTTAAATGAGTTTTATTAGATTTTTAATGACATGAAAATATACAAACTCGAACAAAACTCCTGTACAATTATAAAATAAATAAAAACAACATCTTAATAAAAAAGAACTGTTTTAAGAAGAAAATAATTTATTTTCGACCTCATGTCACAGTAGAATCATTGATTCTAAAGCTGTTTTATTGTTATACGGTCGTCTTGTTACTAGTATTGGGTACCTGCAGTGAACAAATAGTAATTACTGCCACCTGGTACAAAATTAGAGGCTTAAAAACACTAGAGTGGTTTGGGTTTTATTAGTTCCATCACACGCGTGTTTGATTATATTGATTATAATGGGACATAAAAATTTTGTTTACAGGCAATATAACGCTAATCATTTTATAACATGAATTTTTTTCGTAGCTACGTTATTTAATGGGAATATTTTCCAGTATGATCTAAGCTTTATAACGACTTATGTTACGTTTTATGATAACATAACGTATATCTTTTTATGTTACTTCTATGTCACATTGGTAAATTCCCGCGGCCTTACCCATACAAAGCTGCAAATACTACCGTTATAATCTGAACGCATTTACTTTCAATAGTGTCAATACAACAACTTAGTACTGGAGATATAAGAAGCAATCCTGTTTTAATGAGATCGTAAATTCCATCCATCATTCTGAAAGTCTCTCAGTCTTCTATTGGTGCGTTCCGAACTTCCGAAGTACGGTTAACACTAACAATCCAAAAATAGCCATGAGAATGCGTAAACACTACTAACATTTAAAAATACTAATCCCAATACCGTAAAACAGGGTTACTTTCAAATGCAGGGACTACTTTGGAAAAGTGTTTTTACGCCATATCCTTATTTTTTAAATATTGTTTTAATTATCTGTGGCAATGCAATACCTACCTTCAAGAATGATCTAACCTTTTACTTCATTTGCTCAATCGCTCTATGAATATTTGCGTTTTTATAACCATTTTAAATCTATCAAAGTAACCCCAAATTTTCCTAAAGTACCTCAGGTCCTCTTTTCGGTACCTCAAACACAAATAACACGGAAATGTAATGTTTCTTTTAGCAACATAATATTCAACAGTTAAGCTCACCGTCCCATTACCATTGTGCCACCGATTGTTAAGAAATTTGAATTTTAAATGGCTTCCAGTAATATTATAGATACCAAAATATGCCATTACAGACGACGTTAAATCTTGCCGACCCCTCCTGGCAGTTGCAGTTCTCAGAATAGATTTTCTATTTAATGTTTTCGTATTAACTTCTTTCGTTAACGTGATGTTTTTTTCGTGTGATATCGCCTCTGCTTTATAGTCGATAGTGTTTATTTGTTAAACATAGGTTACACTGGTGTAGGTGACAAGAAAGTTTGGTAACACTATGTTTTGCCTTTTGGCGCAAAGAAACAATTATTAATTAACAATGTATTCACAAATATTATTTTAAAGAGTATTATTATTTAATTATTTAATCCCTTTGTAAACCCATACAATGAGGTAGGGTTCCTTACTCAATAGGTACTATAACAATTAACTACAGAACAGGAAAAAGTATAGCTTGACTAACATGATCGCTGATAAAAAAGAAAACAAATATCATGTCTGCATGATTGGCATGTCATGCACAATTTTGTTAAGAAAATCCTTACATTTTTTGTTAAATTCCCATACGTACGCTATAGGGACAAACGCACATCTGTATCTATATTATGGTGCTTTAACAAAAAATTGTAAGGATTTTCGTAACAAAATACATTTTCGTGTTACACAAAGAAAGCCTCTGTCCTTATTATAAGAATAACGAAGATGCTAGGGTGTCTAATAGCGGGCCATTTTCAGGTAAAAGCGGTACGTGAGAAGCGTTATACAGAGTTCTGAATATTAGCTTAGTATTTGGTACACAGTTGTTAATATCATATGAATCGAGCGTGTAAATTAGTAAATTAGGATTAACAGTAGGTATGTAAAGAGGCAATATTTACGGTGTGATATAGGTTCATTAAAAACATGCTAGGGAAAAATACTAACTGGCACAACAGATATTAGGAATTCGAACGTTTCTAATGACATATTTATACTGGGTGATCAATCCAAATGGGTCAGTGGGGAGAAAACGAAAACTATAAGAGAAAGGGAAATCTGTTCTTAGGAACCATGGCGTCAATTTTACATTTAATAAAAACTGCATTATTATCTTTTACAAATACCATACATAATTTCATACATAACCAGATCAAAACCGCTGTAAAGAACGTTACAATACGACATGCGATTACTTACCGAATTTTAACCAGGTTCAATTCCCGGTTGTGTAAGATTTATAAAAAAAAAATAATGCAGTTTTTATTAAATCTAAAATCAACGCCATGGTTCTTAAGAACAGATTTCCCTATCTCTTAAATAGTTTTCGTTTTTTCCCTACTGACCCATTTGGATTGATCACCCTGTATATGTCGGAAATATCGCCATATCTCTACTTTCACGCAAACATTCAACTCATAAAAAACCGGTATTCTATTTCGGTTTTTACGCTTATTATTACACATTTTTATATTTTAGGGGGCTAATTTCAAAATTCTAAATTTTTACTTAAATACCTACCATAAAACAGCGTTAGAAAAATTACAAAGATAACATTAATTTTAATAAGTATCGGTAACGATCCCTGCTTCAGTAATATCTTTTATTTACTTTTAAATTACTACTTTCAATCAATGTTATTTGATGCAGCTCAAATAACAAATCAAATCAATTATATAATATATCGTTCGCTTTTATAAATCGATGTCTATAAAACTACGTTAATTTAATCGATCCAAATCGTAATTTCTTGGGAAAGGAAAATTCTCAAAGGTTTATTACTTATTCAAAACTAACACGTCGGTAAAAATATACTGCGTAATTTATATGTTTTCCTTCGATCTGTTATTTGTCTCTATTCTGTCTGGCTCCCAAAATAGCAGAATCGATTCCATAACATGTTGTGTCTCTCGTTCGCGTTATTTGTTTGTGTTGATAAAAGTGATGTCTTGTATACTCCTATATATTTTAAAGGGTAAGGGGACAAACTTGCTAAGTAGGTACATTTTTATGCAAATGTTTTTTAGTGTATGGTCACAAACATTTTCAGTTCATCGTATGAGTCTCTAAAACAGGAGTAAAATTCGCTGGATCTTGTTTTTTTGCTATATTTTTACTTAAGCCTGTATAGTCATAAAACCGCCCAAGAGCATGTCAGGCCACGCTCCGTAGTTGCCCATCCCTCACAATAGAGGTTTAAATTACGAGAAAGATTTCAAGCTCTATAAAAAGGTCGTATACGCCGAAATAACTGTAATTACTTATTACCTTCTGGAAGTTATCGATTATACGCGCCAGATTGAGCGAAATGTTTTAATACAGTATGGTATTTAACTAATATTTGTAACGGTTTTACCCTTCGGGTACGGAACCGTAAAAACGGGACCCTATTACTGAGACTTCGCTGTCCGCCCGTCCGTCCGTCTGTCACCAGGCTGTATCTCAAGAGCGGTGATAGAGACAGTTGAAATTTTCACAGATGATGTATTTCTATTGCCGCTAAAACAAAAGATATTAAAAATAAAATAAAATCAATATTTAAGGGGGGCTCCCATACAACCAACTTGATATAGATTATGGTACGGAACCCTTCATGCGCGAGTCGGAGCACTTGCCCAATTTCATTTTTATCTACACTTTCAGAAAACTCGCACAAAGTCGCAAACCACTTCGATATCGATATTTGCTAAAGACACCCGCGAAAATTTCAGGGCAGTGGCACCCCAACAATTTAATAAAAACCACGCAACGGAGCGTGAAGGTACGACTGTTATCGTTTCCCGACTACCTGTTGTTGCAACTAAACGTTATATAGGTTTGTGTAAACAAGTCTAGTAAATCAACATTACGCCGGAACGTTAATGTACACAGGGGATCCAGGCCTGAGCTCAATGTAACGCTCTACACAGAGATATTGCACTGAAAACGCAATATCCTTATGTAAAGAACAACGTGAGTTAAGCGCGTTTCATTGGTTTTTAATCAAGACCTCTTCAATCCAAGCTAGAAAGCGTAAAGGCTGAAATTGCCAGCGATCTTTTTGTTGAGGTATTTTTTCCGCAAAACGGGGAGTGATGGTTGCTATCTGAATATCAATTTCAGAAGCTGCATTGAAAAAAAAAGATCTGTTAACAGAAGACCAAATGTTAGCTGCCAGTTACAAAATCGGAGGACTGACCGATTGAGGGCTACTAGTAACCAAAATAAGTTACTACTAAGCACAATTTGGGTATTTTTCAAGTAGTTAAAACTTGTTGGGCAATTTTTTTTCACGTGACGGGCTGAGACTGACATTTTAAATATATAAGCGTTAGTCCACTAATTGAAAACCGTTATCCTAGGTATTTTTCGCAAAAAAAATCAGATCTTATGAAGGCAGCTTGAATGAACCTTACTTAAATATGGAAATAATACAACTCCAAACGTACACTATTATTCAAAAATCTGGCAGGCCCATAATGATTGCATTAATCACGTGAAAAAAAAGGATATCTCATCTGTCACTCACACTCGGATTTTGTCAAGACGTGACGGCCGCTTTGTCGCTTATTTACCGCGTGATAAAGCAACCATCAAAGGCCCGCTAATTTTGTATGTATATTCACAACCCGAAGAACAGCCAAAATTTCCTGGAAAGGCTGTATTAAATAGTCTGATCAACACGCTTCATATGAAGCCGGCCTGGATGAGCCTTAATTAAGCGGGTCGATGCTAAATTCGTTCCGCAATATCCCGGAATTCAGTCTTTGCTCTCCCCTATTATTGTTAGGCCATGTTTGTGTTCTAGGGCTAACTCGGCCTCAGCCATTGAAAACGCAATTAAAAATGTTTAGGTTAAGTAAGCAAATACGTTTAAGCGCCGTACTTAATTTTGTTTTGATAAGCGACGAGCTTCACTTGTTTATTTTCCTATATTTGTTAAAATAACGCGGGTTTATAAGAATGCTCCGGGCACTATTGGCGTTTCCGATTGTGATTGTGCCGATTGATTCGGTAAAGGTTTATGTGATTAGAGGAAAACAGCTGTAGAAAATTTATCGATTTTATAGTATATTAGCTTTTGCCAGCGGGCTTTGATTGGGTTAAAACCGTAACACTATCCTACAGGAACCATACTTTATTGGGATAGTGAAATAAATTAATAATGGACTTTATTCTGTAACTAAGCCACTTTTACATGTCTCATAAAAAGCCCATTTGTTAATTTGGTGTATAAACTCTCTGTTCCAAATTTAATGCAAATCCGTCGTGCGGTTTCGGTGTGATGAAGTAACAAACATACACACACAAGCTGTCCATATTAAGCGCTCAAAGTTCTTCACAAACATGATTGGAATGAGATACGAGTACTAATCTCAAATACTAATAGCTTTAAGAGGCTTCTATCTAATCGATTCCGAAGCCTTGTAAATACAAATCGTAAATCGTCGCAACCTTCCGCTTAGCGATATCATTGCTTCGGGAGGCCCATTACTCTCTCCTTTAGTGTTCTTAGGCCCAGTTCGTAAAAACAAAACAATTTAAACTGAGATAACTCCCTTGAAGGCCAGGTACGACGAAAGATTTAACGACTACTAAAGGCAGTCTTTGTAATATGAACTCTTAATTAACACAAATTATAACGGGTCTAACGCGATATTTCCTATTTACCTTCATAATCTAACGTTTCGGCGGGGTTGCACACGCCGTGGTCTCAGATGTACTGGTGAAACAGCGAGTTGTTACTGGAGCCGTCGGCCAAATGTAGTACTACCCGACGAAAATGTCTAATAAAATGGATGGGTAGGAAAATAAATGTTCGACTACCACCCATTTATTTGCTAATTATTGTCACCGGTCCGACACACAACACTCACAACATCCGCGCACAGATTCGAAGATATATCCCGCGGTTTAAACTTTTTAATCACTGGTCCCCAATATTTGTGTTAATTATGAGTTCAAACCGCGAGAGTATAAAGTGTCATAATATGAACTCTTGTGTTGAAATACAAAATAACTGTAAAGGGCGAGAACTAATTCCTTTATTGGAGTGGCGTCTATACTTGAGAACACCTTTCTAGGTAATTATTGCTGTAAAAAAGTCTAAAACTAAGATAAGTGTTCGAAAGTTGAGAGAAATATCTATAGGGTGTTTCTAATGGGTTCTTATTCGAGAACACTTAAACGTGGGCTACGCATGGGCTCTTCTGACGTTGCAACCAATTCCCATCGAGAGACTCGTTTACCTATTTGCCACTTTTTGCATGAAAAAATATGAGATTCGTAAAATACAACGATTTGGATTAAAAACATAAAACACACCCAGTAAGAGGCTCATAAACTCAAAACGCAGTGTCGAGCGAATTTTAATCCCGGCACGTAAAATTTGCAGTGGATCGTTAAACTCAACGAGTGAGCAGTGCCATGCCTAGCATGATACAGTATAATCAGTTTATTTTGGCATGTTTGTGAAGGAAAGTTCCAATATACGATATATGTACAAGGCGCGAACCCCGTCGCGGTAACACCGCACTACCAAATGCGGGTAGGTATCAGTGGTCTTAGCCCTGCTGGCCAATATTGGTCGCTTATCGTGGTGCAGGCTATCTGTCCACTGAAGCAGAGTGAAATTGAGCCTAACTGATTGCGTCTTTGTGAACGCCAAAAGAAGTGCATTTTAATTTGAAGAAAGTGATTGGTACATTTTACCTATAGTTCCGCTCCATTCCAGTGGATCTTAGTACATTTAATAACCTTAACCTCATGTCATGTAAAAAATTTGCATATCAAATTGAAACTGACCTTTTAACGTAGGGTTCAAATATCCCGCACAAATCTGTGCCTAAGCGTACGAGGGGTTAAATCGATTTTAAGCTATTAAATGTATTGAGTTGACATCAGGCAGGCGTTAGGATTGATATCTTACTTGCGGGACACTATAGATATACCTATAGCCTAACAAGTGTCGGTCCGGCACAGGGATAGTGGCGCTACAGACACCTTTCATGTCATATAATATATGTATTTGCATTATTAAACATCATAAGCGATTCGTCAAGGATTTGTCATCAACCAAATTTTCAACGCCAGTTACCAAAAATTTGTCGTTGCCAGTAAAATCAATTAGTACCACTGAAAATCTGCAATATGACGCGGGTTTACACCTACGTTACGTCTGCCAAAAAGTGCCACATACTTTGTCATTTATCTATAGAACGATTAACACAAACGTAACTAAACTCATTATACGCCCACTAGGCCACTAAGACTGTGCTAGGCTCGGCAGCGTGCAGTCGTGCGAGCCTGGACTCGATTGCCGTCGACGTTCAATTTACTTGCACCAAACACCTCCGACCAATCTCGTCCATGCTGCGCCTAGGCATCGACCGCGACTATGTCTATGTATAATTGTATATGGATCAGGCTTAGAATGAATACGCCTAGAAACCTAGTTAGCGCTTGATAGTGAAGCCAGTTTTGCTTAGCCACGGGCTAAGTTTCGTCCATTTAGCTCATCTGTGACAGCTGAGAATTGGAAGGAAATAATTATATTCCGAAATTATTAGTGTAACCAAAACTTGTAACACTTTCACACACGCACATTCGAGGAATCGGACATTATTAGGGGACTAGAACGAATAGAACAACATAAACAAAAAATACACGGTCAAAGAAGAAGATGATATGTTTACGTAATCGTTTCTGTACCTATTTTCGGAGCCAGACAGATTCTGATGATAAATAAAGATAGGTCAAGGTCGAAAACATTTCTGTGTGTAACTTACCTATACATATATGTATGAAGCGAAGCGACATGTTAGTTTTAGGATGATATCCTAAAATAGAACAATCTTCTGTAAATTTTTTATTTTTGTGTATTCCGATATAAGTCGACAGACATTGATATATCGCCTTTTGAAACTGCATCAAGTGACATTGCATAGTACAATGTAGAATGTTGTAGAGGCCGGAAACTTAGCAATAGATGAACGAGTAAGTTCGAGGGCTGATCCGTAGTGAAGGGGAGCCCGCGCACTTGGCACCTTGTGTTAGTGCGCCTGATGCTTAAAAAGTTAATATCGAAGCGTTTTCAGCGCGAAAAAATAAATAAAGGCGCTTGCAACTAAATGACGCATTTTCATTGCTCAATTTAATTTGATAATAAGCAGACGATCAATTCTGGTTGGTTTAATTGTCGTTTAAACTGGTTAAATATGGTGGTTTTATTCAGAAATATAAAAAAGTATTTTACTACGAATTTCATGTAAAGATACGATTTTTATCACAGAACGGAACATTGTTGTTGTGTTTGGTAGGCTCATAGATGGACAGTATTCAAATGTACAACTACACGCAAAATTTAGTACTGGATTTAGACCATCTACGAGTAGGTACGAGAGTTTCGGACAGAATGTCATTACAAACGTATAGTTCCTAGCGTGTTCTTAATAAGGCTATATCATGCCGTTAATATTGTCTCTTTGCATACTGTGTTACTAATTTACACGCTCCATTCATATGTATATAACTAACTGTGTACCAAATACTAAACCTACCATTAAGGCCTCAGTATGTACGTGTAACACTACTCACGTACCTGCTATACCTGAAAATGGACCGCTATTAGATGCCCTAGCACCTGCGTTATCCTTTTAATGAAAGTCGGGGCTTCCTCTGTAGATAGGATAATGTATTTTGTTAAGATAATCCTGACGAAATAAATATCACCTATTTTTGATCGATCCCCATAATTGAAATACGAACGTGCGTTTTTCCCTCTAAACAACAAATTTAATTTTATTGCTGTTGGAAAAATCGACAGAGTATTTATTGGAATGGAACCATACATTTACGGTTTTCAGAACTTTTTATTTAGTAGTGCTATATGATATTGCTTCTTGCTAAATTTAGGTTAACGGGAAGTATCTATAGGTTTTGATTCCTTTGTCAGCGTCAACAAATGCAGCATAAAATCTCGTATCTTTTGATTGCGTTGACTTAGAAGTTTGATTTTTTCACGGCTTCGAGAGGAAGCAGGTTTGAGTATATGATAATTATTAATTTCAGCTTGATACTTCCAAGCGTTCCTGAGATATTAGGTCTTGGCAGACGGACAACAGAGTGATCCTATAAGGGTTCCGTCTTTGTCGATTCAGGCGCGGAACCCTAAAAACGTTCTAAAACATTGTCAGAGAACTGCCAAGAATTCTGTTTGCCAGCAAATGTCAGGGGCATTAGAGGTTAAATGCATGGCTATTTTGAATAAAAAAAAAAAAATGTTTGATTGCTGGGCAACATCTGTAATAGCATATTTTGGTATCTATAATATTACTGGAAGCCATTTAAAATTAAAATTTCTGCGCCGGTTACATTCGGTGGCACCAAGGGTAATGGGAGGGCTTAAATGTTGAATAATGTGTTGGGAAAAGAAACATTTTTAAATTCTTTATTTCTTGCCTAGTGTTTTTAAATGCAATCTCATGTTTTTATTTAAGATCACTTTATTGTGTATATCTGTCTGTGGCTCATTAAAAAGTTGATATCTTTACTGGATGTTCGTTTTTATTCTCTACCCTGCAGCTATAATTACAAAAACAATAATGATCGAACCTCATGACTCAGGACAAAGTTAAAAGGAATATTGCAGGATATCTATATCTAATTTTCTACAAGGAAAACACAAATCTCACATCGCTTTTTCAACTCGATGTTTTTTTATAGAAGAGGCTACGAAACCCTACACGTGTAAATACGAGTGAAACTTTTCTTTCTCATTTTAGTTTATGAGCGAAAGCAAATGTTTACCGCAGACGTTTTATGATCTAATATGCCACAAGTGCTTTCAAAGTAGGATTGCATCCATCTTGTCTCTTGAATATAAAATACACTTTCAGTATGTATTGAAGTGTGTGCTGCAATATAATTCAGTACACTTACCATTTACAGCGACAGTACTCGCTAGCCACTACGTAAAGGATTTGTATGTAGAATTGTAGTTCTACAAAGTAACCGTTAGGGACGCTGAACTATTCTCCATACAAATAATTTACGCTGTCCCTAGCAAGTACAATCACGTTAACTCATAGTAAAGGTACAGAAAACGAACTTTTTAGGGTTCCGTACCCAAAGGGTAAAAACGGAACCCTATTACTGAGACTTCGCTGTCCGTCCATCCGTCTGTCACCAGGCTGTATCTCAAGAACGGTGATAGCTAGACAGTTGAAAATTTCACAGATGATGTATTTCTATTGCCGCTATAACAACAAATACTAAAACTACAAATAAAATAAAATAAATATTTAAGGGGGGGCTCCCATACAACAAACTTACTTATAATGGTACGGAACCCTTCGTGCACGAGTCCCACTCGCACTTGGTGTATTTTTTTAAATACTAATAGCATTCAACAATATTGACCACACCTACGTAAACAGTGGCCCTGTTCGGGTATCAAAACAAATCAATAGGTTAATGGTTTGTTTTATTTTCCCTCTGATAAAAGCGTACCCTTTGACCCGAATCATGGCGGCTGACCCTCGTTGGATCTAATAAAATCAAACGATGAAGTCGGCAATTAACCTCGCCCTCTAAATTGTACTCTGTACATATATAATTGTATATCTAGCCTCTTTATGTATTTGTATTCCAAATTATTGGCATAAGCGGAACGGATGGCGTGTCCATTAGGAAGGCTTTGAAATGAAGACATCTTTATTAATTATAAAAACGGTTTAAACTCACGTAAAAACTGTCAGGAACGGCCCGACATATTTCGAACCATATGGGGCTCTTCATCAGGGGCATCAGCTACCCGTGCTGCTACGCGACTCGCTGCCCTTAAAACTGCTTTGAATAATGTTAGTAACCATTCGTTACTGTTACTATCGTGCTCTAAATTGGTTCGAAAGGCTATTTAGTTTTATGGTAGCAGCTATTTTGATATCATCAACATCTCTGGGCTTTACAGTGTAATTTAATTTGTCAGTCGTTATAAAAACTATGGATACGGGAGGTGACGTCCAGAATTTACGCATTTCAGTAGAGATGACCGAGTTAGTGAATTGAAGCTATTGTCTTCTTACTTAACCACGGCGAAGAAAAACCGGCCAAGTGCGAGTCGGACTCGCGCACCGAGGGTTCCGTACAAACACTTCCCACCTTAACTGGCCGAGTTAAGTTTGCAGCTGGTATGTATGGCGCCGCGTACAATTGAGATGCAAAACTAACGCAACAAATCAAGTTTTTTGTATGGGAGCCCCACTTAAATATTTATTTTATTCTGTTTGTAGTATTTGTTGTTATAGCGGCAACAGAAATATATTATCTGCGAAAATTTCAACTGTCTAGCTATCACGGTTCTTGAAATACAGCCTGTTGATAGACGGACAGACAGGCGGAAAGGGGGTTCTAAGTATATATTAGGGTCCTGTTTTTTACTTTTTGGGTACGGAACCCTAAAAAAGGTGGGTTATAATTTTGGTCAGTATATTTTTGGGTATTTTCTTCTATAATTTTTGAACCTCAGTCAAGTTTTCATCGCGAGCTCTGTAGCCTTACGGTAAAGGCGTTCGCCACCTCTTTCGCTCGTAAGCTAAAGTTAGGAGGCTCATGTTGAATTTAAATAATTTATACGAATCTCATCGCGTATAAATATTAACTCATTTGAGTTCCCGACGCTCATTTGAGTTTTCACGGAGGCTCGTGTTACGTTTCAAGTATTTAAGTGAGATATGCTTGCGTTTGGTTTCAGCGCCAAAAATGTTGCATAAATGTTGTAGAAAATCGCTGGCTCAATATTACAGGGTTCTAAGTTTCACTTTTGACGAGTTGAAATAAATCTTATAGTATGTAAATATATGTATCATCATTGTATTTATGCTAGTTATATAATATATACATTTATTCACTTGTATCTTAGATGCTTTCCGAACGATTAATTTTCTATTCTGCACCCACTTGAAGCATCTCTGTTTGGCCCTATGGTTGACTGGTAGACAATGCCATTTGGCATTAAGTTCGCCATTTGTACTGACTTTTGTTTTGTGCAATAATGTTTAAATAAATAAATAAATTTAAACGTTGTCATAATGACATGACTCATGTCAGAGGTCTAGTTTTAACTACTCTGAAAATGTAACATAAAACCCTGTTATATTGAGCCAGTGAAATGTCGAGAGTTTATTTATGTCTTCTCCTTAAAAATGCCATTTAAGGCTGGATTCGACTAAATTTTTATTGCAAAAATAACACTTACTCTTGGATAGTGTCAAAACCCCATAATAGTTAGACCTAACTATCCGAGAGTATTTAAGCGTTTTTCTTGGAATAAAATAGTTTGAATCCAGCTTAAGGCAGTCAAATGCACTTTCGATGAAAAACGATCATGAAGACTTGATCAGTTCAGATCTTGAATAAGTATAGTAATTGCCTTAGTTGCGTTAGCTCCATGATTCCTTCTATCCTAAGATTAGGAAAAATCCGAAACAGTTTATTTTGCTCTCGACATTTGACTAAAACGTGCATTTTCTGTTTTTTTTTTTTTATATTATTCTTTTATTATTTATAGAGGGTTTTATATATGCCACCCTCATCGTGGCTCTCATACTCTAAACTTCCATTACATGTTTAACTAGACTGTTCACAAGCTGAGCCTCCTCCGAGGAAGGAGACGCGAGGATGCAATTTATTCTATCGAGACTGCATGGGTTTGTTTAAAAATAGATCAGTCAAGGGTAGCAACCGGAATCCATTTGCGGAAAGGGGGATCACTCACGATAAACCAAGTTAAATTGTCATCCATACAAGGCAAATATTGATTGTTTGTTTTGCGTCAAACGATATGCCATTGTTAGTTTATCGATAACGTGTATACTTTTCAAATATTTTTTTAACAAAGCAGCCTGGTAATCGAAATTCACAAACAAAGGTGGATCTCCAAATGAATTTACAGCTACCTGAAAACCTGTTATTTAACTGAAAACTATGTTCCTGATTGACTTACGTTTCCTAATTGGTACATGATATTTTCGATGGAATGCTGAATTTTATTTAGGAATCTATTATACTTATACTTTTACCGGAAATCAGTTTCAAACGAAATCAAAATTTCTAACAGACATCATAACTTTCCTAGAACCACTTGGTTATTTCCGGCATCCATTAAACCCTGGCCACCCTACACCAGCGCAGTTGCGACACGTCGTTAGATGTTTCCGCTTCCGGTTCCTGGATGCTGGCACTTTAATTGTTAGTGTCCGACGAACTTGAATGCCCTGACCGGTATATTGAGCCGATTACTCTACTAACTTACATGTAATAAAACAGAAGTCTCTCTCTTTTGGTCCCCTAAAATCCCGAGAGCTATATTTTATTAATTTTTAGGGTTTTGTAACTCAAAAGGAAAAAAACCGGAACCCTTATAAGAGCACTTTGTTGTCCGTTCGTCCGTCCGTCCGGAAACGCGTGAAGTATCGAGTTGAAATTGAAGAATTAAAATATCTCCGATGTATAAACATTTCATTTATAAAGTTTTGTAATAGTATACAATTTTATGCTTGTTTTTAGGGTTCCGTACCTCAAAAGGAAAAAACGGAACCCTTATAGGATCACTTTGTTGTCCGTCTGTCCGTCCGTCTGTCAAGACCCTTTTTCTCAGGAATGCGTGGACGTATGAAGCTGAAATTTATATCAATTACTCAGGTCTACTGTCCCTTGAAGCTGTGAAAAAATCAAACTTCTAAGCCAACGCAATCAAAAGATACAGCCGTTTATGCCGCAAATTTTCGACACTTGCAAGGGAATCAAAACCTACAGGGTGCTTCCCGTGAACTCAGAATCTTGAAATTTGGTACGAAGCAACGTCTTATAGCATAGATAAAGGAATAATTACGAAAACCATAAATTTTTTTTTTTATACCTAACTTTGCACCTAATTTGCATATTTTCGACACTTGCAAGGGAATCAAAACCTACAGGGCGCTTCCCGTGAACTCAGAATCTTGAAATTTGGTACGAAGCAACGTCTTATAGCATAGATAAAGAAATAATTACGAAAACCATAAAAAAAAATTTTAATACCTAACTTTGCACCTAATTTATATGGGGTGCTATACATACCAGGTGCAAACTTAACTTAACCACTTAGGGATGGAAAGTGTTTGTACGGAACCCTCGGTGCGCGAGTCCGACTCGCACTTGGCCGGTTTTTTTATTAGTCAGCTGCATTGTAATGACACAAACAATATGTCCAAATAAAACTCTTTAATACCATCTAATGACCGTGTCTGGTACATTGAGGCAATTACTTTTCATTCTACTGAGCTTATGTTGTGTGTGTTTCGCCTGCAATCTGTTTTCGCACCCGAGATCCAAAATATAATACACTAGCTGTGCCCCGCGGTGTTACCCGTTCCTCCCACGTGAACACTAAATTTATTCGGGATGAAAAGTATCCTATGTCCTTCCCCGGGACTGAAACTATCTATATACCAAATTTCATCTAAATCGGTTCAGCGGTTTGAGCGTGAAGAGGTAACAGACAGACAGACAGACAGACACACTTTCGCATTTATAATATTAGTATGGATTGTTGTAGAGGCTGGAAAGTAAGCAATAGATGGACGAGTAAGTTCGAGGGCCGACCCTTAAGGGAGGATCCACAAAGACATTCTTACCAATAGATGACGCTGTAATCAACATCCATACGAACCAAACGCCAACATGCATTGCATTGCGCTATTATGATTTTCCTCGAACCAAGACCGTAGAGGGGTGGGAGAGGATATTCTAAAGCTTTATAATTATAGGTTTAAAGATCATTTTATTCTCATTAAGAATTTTACAATTCACTTATTATGAGAACTTAAAATTATACTTATAATAAACAACGAGCGTTAGAAAAAAGTAAGAAGGTACTTCTATACAAAATACGCGGACAAGTTTTACTAATGCATGCATACCCGTTAACTAAGAAATGCGTTCATGCGATGCGCTTACATTGTAAACAAGATAACGAATGATACAGAGATACTCGGCCTGGAAGTGGCTTAGCGTAGTTGGTTATTGTATGAAGTATCTAGTATGAAAAAATATATTTTACAATTATTTATTTACATATTTATTTATGTATATATATTATGAAGTGATAATATATATGTTTTTTATTATTATTATTTTTTATTTTACACAGTTTTGTTTTATTTTTATTTGATGAATTATATTGAAATATTATTATGCTTACTTCGTTTTTTAAGAAATCAATACCAAATGCACCTATTATATCTAGCTGTATATATTTCTGACGTGTTGCATAAGGCTTTTTTTAAAGCGATATATTGACTTACAATGTTTTATAATTTTTGGTAGCTTGTTATAAAGCTGAGCCCCTTCATACAACAGACTTTTTTTGCCATAATTGGTGCGTGATGACCGTAATATTATATCGTTTGCATTTCGAAGATGAATTTTTTGTTTAGTTTTCTTTTTGATGAAGTTTATTTGGGTATGTATTGTTTTATTAAATATTTTACGAACTAAAATACAAGTCTTATATATATATGATTGTTTTATATTAAGCAGCTTGGATTCTTTGTATATTTTACTCGAGGGTGTTAGATAGTTGTACTGAAACAGTGTTTTAATTAATTTGTTTTGAGTTATTTGTAATGACTTAAGATTACTTTTAGCAGCTGTTCCCCAAACTTCAACCAGGTAGTCTAGGTGAGGCTTGACCAACGCGTTATAAATAGTGTACCGAACCTGTTGGGGGAGAAATTTAGCAGTACTACGTAGTGCTCCTGTTACGGATGATATTTTAGTTTTGATTTTTTCTATATGTGCTTTCCAATTTAGGTTCTTATCCAGAATAAGGCCGAGGTATTTTTCTTCATCTACGTTCTTAATAATTTGACTGTCTATTTTTAAAGGATCGTAATCAGTAATTTTCTTGTTCTTTGCGTGAAAAATTATGTAATTAGTTTTATCAATGTTAATTGTAATTAGTTTTATCAATGTTAATTGTAAGCAGGTTATCACGAAACCAGTCGTTTAGAAGATTAAGGTCTTTTTGTGCTTCTTGTATGACATTAGTTATATTATCACCAAAGTAAAATAAACTTGTGTCATCGGCGTATAGTGTGATATCTCCTTTTAGACCCACCTGGTAAATATCATTTATATAAATAAGAAATAATAGAGGACCCAGAATGGATCCTTGAGGCACACCGCAGGTGAGTTTTTTTGGGCTACTTTCGTGATCACCTATTTTTACAATTTGGTAACGGCTAGATAAGTATGATTCGAATATTTTGTATGCAGTTTTCTTAATGCCGATTGAGCTAAGTTTGTTAAGTAGCATCTCGTGACTAATTGTATCGAAGGCCTTTTTTAGGTCTATAAAGACTCCGAGTACTATTTGCTTTTGGTCAATGTTTACTTTAATTTTTGTCACCAGGTCTATGGTAGCTGAAAGCGTGTTTGATTTATTTCTAAATCCGTACTGTTTTGTGTACAAAAAGTTTATTGCATTTAAATATGTGACAAGACGATTATGGATTATTTTTTCAAAAATTTTTTCAAAAATTATATATATGACAACCAATAAAAAACCTCATTATTGTACTTATTAGGCTGTAAAGGAATGTAATAAAATAATAAGTATTATTTACAAAGGTCTTTAGGTAAAGGGCGAGACCCTACGCCGAGCGTAGGTAGAAAACAAACTTCGGAAGTGTTTGTGTTCTCTTTCCGCCAATCTTGCCCGTTAGCCGGTTTCGCAAAAAAGGCGCTAAGCTCATTATGTGTGTAATTCGAAGGCTTATGGGGAAAGTCTATTAACATGCAATTGAATTACTCTTTCATTAGGCAATGTTTTTCCTCACATTTACTCGTATCATGCGCGCAAGGAAATGGCTATATATGGCTATTAGGCCAGTACCATAATCTGATTTATTGGCTTATTTAGAGTAAATCAAAGAATATAAGTACTCAAGAGAAGAACGCTAACTGGCATACAAGCAAATGCGACAAACCCACACACGCACACCCGTACACGTATATACCCCCTACAGCGCCTCAACGTCAGCCCAATGAAAACACAAAACCGGAACCGGAAATTTAAATAGTGCCATCATACAGAAATTGAAAGTTCAAAATGCGCGGAGAATTCGCATTTCCAAATACTTAACTGTTGTTATGGCATTTCTAATAGTAGCCATTTCTCAATACCATCAGTCAAGTATCTGGAAGTGCGAATACCCGCACATTTAGAAATGTCGTGTCACTTTCTTTCCTTACAGCTTTGGCATTCACGTATATTTTAATCGTTGGCTTGTCGGTGAAATAAAACTAAATCATGCTGAAGTCAACATTATTTATTCAAAGTAAGGGGAGCTAGTCCACATGACAATTTGAATAAACCACCTAATTATTCGACTTTTCATATACAGATAGATGATAAATACGTGTGGATCAGCTTTCATGGGTGTGACAGCTTCGTCCTGAAACGAAATATTTAAATTTAATAGGATGCCGAATAAAAAAACTCAAAGGATACAATCTTGAGAATTAATAATGGGACTTATTGCCAAGACAAATTGTTATATCAATAAAGCTGTAGACATTTGAAAGACAGCTTGCGCTCAGGGTAAGGTTGTCGGGAACGATCGCACATATTTTGAGTTCGTCTGGAATTCGTCATCAGGGTCTTATCCATATCGATCCGCGGTGGACAGACCAGTAATGATTATCCCTTTAGCTCCATACGGGTAAATAAGTAAATAAATATCGGACAATCTCAAACAAATCGATCTAGTCCCAAATAAAGCTCAAGAAGGCTTGTGTTATGGGTACTAGACGACGATATACATACTAATATAGATAAGTATATACTTAAATAAATAGAACAACCATGACCCAAGAACAAATATTCGAGTTCATCACACAAATATTTGCCCTGGCCGGGATTCGAACCCGGGACCGCCGGCTCAGTAGGCAGGTGTCTACAAACCGAGCCAAACGCGTCGTAAGAAAGTCTCCGGCGCTAATAGCAATTTTTGGATTAGTGTTATCAATATTAGAGATGTCTCATGTTCACGAAAGTTTTAGTAAAATTAGTGCCTACACAGACATGGCTTTATTTTATACTACTTAGTTATATATCACACGAAGAAAATGAAATACAATACAACAATACTTTATTGCACACTAATTAAGTTTACAAAAGGAAACAAGACAAATACTCGTACAATTTATAAATAACGGTAGACAAAGGGCGGTCTTATCGCAAAAAAAAAAAATACGTTGTTGGTTTGCGTAACTTGCCTTAAAATGTTGGTTTTCATAATTATTTTAGTGACAACCCAATCCAGGGTTATATGCTGCATAATTTGAAGCACCTGCTGTTTGCAGCAGGAAATTTTAAATTTTCAAAAGCTTTCGATTATAATTTTCTGATTTCTTGTGTTTAACAGTTTATTTTCATGTAAACAAAAAAAACATATTTACAATAGGTATATAAATGATAAGTGGTAAAAGAGTTGATAAATACTAAATAAACTACTAATGCTAAATTAAAAATAATAGTATTATAAAAAGAAGACCCCCTCCAGCAGCTCTGCCTGTGGCATGGTCCCCATTACACTGGCGGCGTTACCTCTCTGAACTGCAAGGCTGATCCTTTGCGAGAGGTAAGCGCCAGCTTTTGGATCCCCCGTGGCGTCGATCAACCGCGACGACTGGGCCTTCAAGAAGCTTTTCATGTCGGCTGACCAAGGTCCTAAAGTCTCTACTGCCAGCGCCGCAAACACATGATCCTTTAAAAGGCACGAATATTTTCGGCGCTTCAGGATCTGGGCCTGGTCAGCCGCCGCACCAGCCTGTGTGCGAGTTACCTGGATGTGCGATGCGGCAAACGACGCATGTCGCATCCCACACTAAGGTTGTTGTCATTTCTTGTTAATTTCTTTGAAAGACATTTTTGGGTTGAAATAAATAATAATGAAACAATGAACTTTATTCTGCAAGTAGGCCACAAGGGCACTTTTACATGTCTGAGTCTACCGGAATTTCACAAGAGGAGACCACTGTTGAGAAGAAACGCCGAAAGAAACTCAACAGTCAGTCATTTTTTCATAAAGGATAAGTACTTAACTATTACAGTAATATGAACTTAACTATACGTAGTTCTCGAAGAAAACATATTACAAGTGTATTCTAAGATATAAATGAGGAAAAGTGTAAGAATAAAATATAGAAACTACAAGTATGACGGTTTAACACAATTTATGTACGTTTGATATGCTTTCTTATTAGAACTGTGTCCCTTAAACTAGTCAGGTACAATCTAAGGAGTCAGTTACTCGGTTTCTGGTTCAGGCCATGCATTTTTGTCTGTCAGATAGTCCTCTACTGTATAATATGCTTTTGACATTAGAGATTTTTTGACATTTAGGTACGTTGACGTTAACTGACGGAACGGAGGCGGTTAGTTACCAATGTTGTCATATTTTTCTACTTCGTGTTTATGGTTTCATATAATGTAAACCAACCTCTATTTAAGCCCAACACTCACAATAACAATAGTACATTACTGCAGAGGCCGTGAAGTAAGGGATTGCTGGACGAGTTTCGGGTAGATGGCCGAGTCAAAGACGAGGCCAGATAGAATGAGTCCTGCAATCCCTGTTCCGGCCGAAGCTTGTATAGTGCTTTTCTCAAACGATGTGAGGAAATATTAAAATTAAAATAACTACTAGATAATCAAGTAAACAAAACAAAATAGGGTGCGTCCCATGAGATATAACTACATAATATATAATTTCACATTAATAACGTTCACAAGATATAATAAACTTTTGCTATAACATCAAAATCAATATTTTTATTAGGAATAACGGTCAATTAGCATAATACTCTTGTTGTAGAATGATTTTTAATATAACACTCAAATACTCTAAATTCAGTTATAATTATAACATATATATATATATATATATATCAGTTATAACATACATAACGTATATCGATCATAGTATATACTTTCTTTTAGTATAATGATTAGAAAATATATTAGCGTATGATATACTAAATCGGTTATAACTGCTACCCCTATGCCCCTAAAATGGAATATGGGTCAAAAACCGAAAACTGTAGGTTAGGTTAGGTTTGTTTTATGACCATGGATAGCGGAGCGAGCAAAGCGAGCGGAGCGTCAAAATGCTTGCTTGCATGGAGGTACCTACGTTAAAATTTAACAGCGAACTATTGCATACGTATGCTCACGCTTGATAATGGCAGATGAAATGCTGGCAAGTAAGAGTATACCGTTTGGAAGAACTGCGATAAAATGGAATATGGGTCAAAAACCGAAAACTGTAGGTTAGGTTAGGTTTTTTTTAATACCATGGATAGCGGAGCGAGTGAAGCGAGCGGAGCGTCAAAATGCTTGCGCTTGCATGGAGGTATATTAAAATTTAACAGCGAACTGCATAAGTATGTACACAATTGATAATGGCAGATGAAATTCTGGCAAATACGAGTATACCGTTTGGAAGAACTGCTACAAAATGGAATATGGGTCAAAAACCGAAAACTGTAGGTTAGGTTAGGTTTGTTTTATGACCATGGATAGCGGAGCGAGCGAAGCGAGCGTAGCGTCAAAATTCTTGCTTGCATGGAGGTACATATAATAAAATTTTACAGCGAACTATTGCATAAGTATGTACACAATTGATGTGCAGGCGGTTATTCTATACGAGCATTATGCATTTTGGTGTTAGATGTATTGAGTAATATACATTATAAATCTGAGATACTATGAACGTTATACGTTATGATCGTTATATACAATGATATTATACTTAAATAACGTTATACTTAACAAAAATAGATATTTTGATGTTATATCTAACGTTCGTTATACACCTTGAACGGTATACAAAACAAGCTTATACAATATGAGCGTATATAATATGAATATTATAGTATATGTTCTTATATCTTATATTACTTACCCAACAAAATATGCTACGGGAAAAAAGTAAAAACTATTTCGTTTTTACTTTTTTCCCGTAGCATATTTTGCATGGCTAAATTTGCCTCCTCATAAGTTCCCCGTCATCCTTTGTTCATAAGTTCCCCGTCACTCTCATCACTAGAAGTAATTTTTATGTCTGTAAAAATTATGTTATAATCACTACGAAATACGAATATTAAGCAGAAAAAAAGTTGTTCATATTGCTGCCTTTTTAATTTTTTTAATATGTTATTTGATCCAGCTATTTGAGCACCATAAATATAGTACCATAGATTATGTTTTTTTTTCATATCGCAAGTATGCTTACAGAGGGCGGTGGTGGTTGGCTGTATGTAATTTTTGCTTTGCCAATTTAACGTTAGTAAGAAAATTTAAAAAGTTAGAGCAGCGGACAATAATGGATTTTCATACTTAAATTTTTGGCCTAGGCCAAGAAGTAATGTAGGGAGCCATAAACGAGAAACTTCATGTCCTCATATCGGGACATTAACGCATACATTTCCGAGCATGTTCGAGAAAAAAACCTTAGTCAACGTCATTAGTTCTTCAGTTGAGCACCCTTGGAGTAAATATACCTACAGATAATATCTTATACTCCATCTATAAAACACAACACAGGCAGACTAGGTATTAAAGCAAATACAGATAGCGAATAAGGGTCAAGCCGGACGAGCGTAATTTGTGTCGCGTAATTTCGGTCGCGCCATACTTAGTGTAACGTGATCACGTGACATGATGTATGGCGCGACGGAAATTACGCAACTCAAGTTACGCTCGCCTGGCTTCACCCTAAAATTTTGTTTTATCGATAAACTCATAGTTATATTTCTGTCTGATTATTTTCACTGTAGCTTATTGACTTCTGAGAGCAGGATAATCCCGAACTTATCGGGAATAATACAATGCCAAAACGTTGTTCAGTATAATTGTACCTAAGTATGTCATACATAGTCAAAGTTCACTAAGTCATAAAGTTGTATATTTCATGCAAATAATTAAATTGATACCAAATTTTTACAGATTTATTTTTATTTGGTAAAATTTTAAGTTTTCTAAAATTGCATTATGCTTTATCAACATCGATTGAGTCTTAATTAATTTAAAATGTGTAGCCTGATAGGACATATAATGCTTCCTTTCCGCATTCGCTTAAGTACGTTTATATAATATCGACGGTGGAAAGGAGAAACCCCTTAAGCGACATTTTGCTAACTTTACAGGAGATCGTTTAAAAGTATAAATTTTCTTAAAAAACATCGTAACTTCTTTTCTAGTCGTTTTAGACACTTCAGTTCTATGGGCGTATTTTATTAAATTGTAATACCCATCCACCAATAGTAACGTTACTTAAAAAAACTCAGAATATTCTGATATAAATGTCGCTTAATTTAAATTGACCTGAAAAAAAACCCAGAGAAACCCTCTAAGCGACATTGCAATTTTTAGGCAGATACTAGAAAAAAACAATTAAACGACTTTTTATACCATTCTTATTACTAGAATATTACTTTAAGCAACTATAGTGAGGAAAACATAAACAACAGGGATACAAATAAACATAATTTAATAAATAAGTTCTCTTATCATAGCTAATGTCTTATTACTTCTTATCAGGCTTAAAGAGATCAATTACCTATAATTCAGTCTTGAATAAGACAACTTTGTAATCTAAGTGATATGTGTAATCTTTAAATTATAGTAGTAAAGTTTACATTAAAAATAGACACTAACGAAAACGTAGAACTTTTTTTTAAAGTAGTCTGTGACGGCAAATAGCGAGACAACCTACCGCCTCCCCACAATGTTCGCTGCCGACTGAAGCGACCGACTGGTTACTTCGTGTTTATAAAAACGCCATTCACAGGTATATTACACTAAAAATGGTTCACTGAAGCGAACATTGACAGGTAAAACCGATAATTCAAGCCCCAGGATACCTTTTAGATCTTTCACTTAAACGACTAAAGCAAGTTTTAACGAATACATTAAGCGACATAAATGCTCAAAATTCAACGTGTCGCTTGAAGGAGCAAATACTGTCGTAAATTTTGTGACAATCAATCAACCGACAGAATTTGTTGTTCATAATTCCAGAAGACACGATTAAGCACCTAACCTTATATAATTTGTGTTTGTAATAAAAACTTTAACGCCATTGCTACAAATTCACGCCAATTTTAAAAACTCTTTAAGCGATCACGTATAAAATTGTGAGTAGTTCAAGTGACGTAGTTCAAATCGAAATCAAATTATGTGTTGCATAACTGGGTATTTTTTAAATCGGTCAACTATTTATAAGCTACCTTAACCGACATCAAAGTCATCAGATCGCTACGTAACCCGGCTTAAAAGACGCAGAAAAAAAAGCTGATTCCAACGATATATATAACTCAATTTCATTGAAAATGTCGCTTAAGGGTTTTCTCCTTTCCACCGTCGATATGTACTTATGTGTAATGACACCGGGATGGGATCCATGCGCCGGGAGCGGCTTAACCGGCTCACTACTGAAGTTCTGAATATGTGATCAGTCTACAAATCTTTTCCGTACAGTACAGTCGCCATCAGATATATCGAAGCATATAAGGCGTTCACTATTCATTCTATTGGTCAATTTCACCATTTCAGTGACACAGAGTCACTACATACGCACGTTTTATGATCCACCATGACGGTGCACCGCGCCGCTAATCCGTGCAATTTGCAGCAAGCCAATCGCGATGGTCGGTCGCATCGTCACGTCTTACAATAATTATTATACCGTTTTACACAAACAACTAATAAAACTATTGTATTAAGCGGTTTACACTCACGTGAAATTGTCAGGAACGGCCTGTCATGTTTCGAACTCGTATCGTGACAAACTTGCCGCGGCTGTGTACGGGCAGCAGTCCCTGATGAAGAGCTCCATACGAGTTCGAAACATGTTAATAATTAAATATCTCACGAAAGTTTAAATAAAACTAATAAAATCCAATTAAGGCTAATTCCTCAGGCGGCCATTGCGAAGATAAAAGAGAGCGCCTTCTATTATTTATTTATGTTTTATGTTTTCCGTGGTAACGATTTGTAATCCAACTTTCGAAGCAATGCTATTATTAGTTTTAATAGTAATGTACATATACTACATACATAGAAACGTGTGCCGGGAAAGTCCCTTTTCCGCATTCGCTTAAGTCGGCGTAGGTATGTGTAATGACGCCGGGACCCTGCGCCGGCAGCGGCTCAACCGGCTCGCTACTGAATATGAGATGAGCCTCAAAATCTTTCTATTTACCTCCCTTTTTTAGCCGACTTCAAAAAAGAAAGATTCTATTGTTTGGGATATTTTTATTTATGTAAGTTTTTCGACTTCTCGAAGCCGGCTGATTTGAAGAATTCGATTTTAGTTTGAAAGAGTAGAATTTCTAGTAAATCATGTTGTCACCGGACCTG
Source organism: Apotomis turbidana (assembly GCA_905147355.2). Lineage (NCBI taxonomy): Eukaryota > Metazoa > Arthropoda > Insecta > Lepidoptera > Tortricidae > Apotomis > Apotomis turbidana. The sequence continues at coordinate 7,711,534 of LR990288.1, forward strand.
GTGATGAGATTCTGGAGACACCCAGATACCTTGATAGGCACACCTATAGTGAGTTTGGGTATTTCTGCTCTCGGAAATACGGTTTCTTTTCGTTGAATATTTGTTTGTTATAAAGCGATTAGTCGCACGCGTTGGTGACTCAGCCTCTCTAGCAAACTTTTCCGGTTACATTTTACACAAACTACTAATAAAACAGTTCTCTGGCGAGCCTTTTTTATGTCATAGGGGGCAAACGAGCAAACGGATCACCTGATGGATAGCGATTACCGTCACCCATAGACACCTGCAACACCAGAGGAGTCACAAATGCGTTGCGGGCCTTTCAGGTGGCTGGCGACTGGAGACCCTTCGGTAGTTTTTATTTTTATTTTGTGGTTTTAATAATAGATCTACTTTAGTAGAGTTGCTAAGCCGCGAAATTGTGCGCATCGGGTTACACGCCCGAAATTTTTACCACACATAGAGCGTTCCCCGGTGATTATTTTCAGATGTGGAGGGAAGTCAGATTCGTCCCCTGTGTGGTGGGAGAGCGGGGTGAAGAGGACCAAGTACTGCTCTGTTCTTTTTTTTATTAATGAGCAGTAAAGTCTATTAGGGCTTGTGCGACATCGTTTTCGTGTAAAATAGATATCAGCTATTAATTTTTTATGTTATTAAAGAATAGTATCATATTAAAATTTGGGTTTATTGCCGAGAAGGTAAAAATCACAACAAGTTCTTTTATTCAGAACGATAAATTAGTTATCTATCCTGAATATTTACAATTTAAAATAAAAGTAATAAGTAATTTAAAATAAATATTACCAAACAGCAAATTTAACCTTTTTTTTTTAAATTTATACATATTGGGCACATCTTATACAAAAAATACCTTGAAAAAAATGTTGATGTTAAGCTTAGCCTGCGTGTTCTAGTACATTTTGCTAAGTCGCGAAATTGTGTACATCGGGATACAACCACGAAATATCTACCACAAATAGAATATTCTCCGGTGATTATTTTCAGATGTGGAGGGAAGTCAGATTCGTCCCCTGTGCGGCGGGAAAGCGGGGTGAATAGGACAAAGGAGTCCTCTTTTTCTTTTTATATTACTGATCAGATAACGCTACTAGGACTTGTGTGGTATGGTTTTCGTGTAAAACAGATGATACGCATATCTATGCGTACCAAAATTAATCAAAATTGGTTCAGCCGTTTGAGCGTGAAGAAGTAACAAACATACACATAAACACACTCACAAACTTTCACCTTTATAATATAAGTGTGATTAAAGGTCTTCGCACATTATAACAACTCAACGGCGACTCGATTCTATGCCAAATATTGAAATTTAAGCCCTATGTCATATTTACTAGGTTTAATTTCAAACGCGCGACGACGCGTCGTCCACTCGTCGTCCACTACTAATATCATTTTTTGAAATTAAACCTAGAAAATATGACATAGGGCTTAAATTTCAATAATTGGCACAGAATCGAGTCGCCGTTGAGTTGTTATAATGTGCGAAGACCTTTAAGGTGAATATTCGCGCCTCGCGTTGTGATTGCTCACTTGAAAAAAATTAGATGACTATTTCGCATTTTGCATTTATGTAGTTAACGTAATTAAAATCGAATTCCAATTTGTTCGTACATATACCTATATTCAATTCCTACCAATTAATATGGGTTCGTATGAGAAACTTTTCGTATATGATATGCTAAACGAGTTCCAGGTATTAATTCAAAGTTACCCCAAAGTTACGCGTACAATGAGAACCTGAGATGCTTCAAAACTAAAACATCAACATATGTACCTATAAATGTATGTACTGTGTGCGTACTGTAGTATGGCTTATTTTTAACCAATGTGAAAGACAGAATAGGTTTTTAGTTCGTCAGTATTTTTATGTATGTTCCCCGATTACTCGAAAACGGCTGAACCGATTTGGAAAATGATTGGTCCCATTGTCATATATTTAACATGATTACACTTCCTGATAATACATGATAGTACTGCCTGTTTGATGTATTGCGATCCAAAGATAATCTTTTGACATGGGGAACTGAACTAACTGAATAGTGTTTTACATGATATGCGTCTTTACATTTTTTATGTTGTAGGTATAATATAGTTCGTATTGTTTCACTATACAGGTAGTTGTTTATATTACCACGGCTCGTCTTTTACTCCTGACAATGTTTCTTCCGCGGTTTATAATTGCCGGCAACCTTTTGAACAGAAATGGCAGATCTGCGAATGTTTTTTTTTTAATGCTAAAAACATTTCTTATGGGTCAAAAATAAAACATTAAAAATGTACGCATGTACATTTGTACGTAAATCGGCTACTGCGCAGTCAAGGTTATACTCAAAAAGTTTGCCGGCAGCTGTACCCTTGTTTTATAGACGAACGCTTCATCGATTTTTCATTTCATCGGAAGCATTTTTTTTTCTGAAGCTATAATATATTTTGGAACGTTATAACACGAACCTAATGTAACGTAATCTATTTATGAAACATATTAATGCGGTGAAGTGTCTTAGAAGAGGATACCGTTTCTTCCAAATGACATTTAACTATGACGTGACTCATCATTATATCTAAGGTATACGCCTGATAGCATGTTATTGAAAGGAAATATACAGAAAATGTTTGTCACTAAAAATTGCGAAAAACGCCCACCGAACTGGCGGCCCGAATTCATAAAACAATAAACTTTATCACCATTCTCAAAATGTTTAGCACAAAAATAGCTCCTCTCTGAACGAAAGCCTGTAGCCACGTCTATAAGTACGTAGCTATAAATAATAATTCAGCGTGCTTCCTTATGTAAGCAGGAAAGTCAAGCTTTTGCATTTCTATTCAAAAAACATCGCAGACATTATAATCATATTCATACGTCTCTATTATTTACAACGTTGTCGAGAAATTGCATACCAACGTGCTATTGAAATTCAAACTAAACTTGGTACGTTGAACATTATTTTTCTAGTTAAATATACTGAACGGAAAGCTATTCCAAGTTCAGGTTATTACGTAATTCAAAATTTAAATACGTAGCATGCCGTCCCGCTCATTCAAATATTATTCAACTGGAGAGCGAGAGGGATGGCATGATATGATTTTAGACTTTTAGAATTCTAAGTAGCCCCCAGGCGCAAAACGGGTGCCGAAAGTTCTAAAACGGAAACTTGATGCATAGGTAGTTACTGAAAATATATGAAATGCAATAGCAGAATAAGGGAAGGAAAAATGCCTTTTAATTTATGACTTTTTTTTACCGAAAATAGTTCTATAAGTACCTATAAATTACAGGAAAAAATACAAGAAAGTCTATGGTATTAAAAGTAACACCGTTTAACCACTACAAATATTTATATTTCACTCAATGGGCAAATTCATTATAAAATAGCATAGCAACAGTAAATGAAAAAGTGTAGGTATAAATTATACATTTTTAGAAAGAGCATACCCAAGCAGCACATTAGTGAATTTTGCAGCTTATCTTATAGCTTTAAGTTCTAAATGAGTGGTTTAACAGTGTTTGATACAACTTATAGCTTTAAACACAACTCAAAACTGTATATGAGTTCATCCTATCACTTGTAGTTGCATAGGAACGTTTTTTGTTACTACGTTATTACTTATGGTGGGATAAAGTCGATTTTGCTACTTAAAGTTGCATGCAGGTTCAAATAGTCACTCAATAAGAAGCAATAGTGCTATACATATAAGGCCTTAAAATAACTTATAAGCAACTTTTACATATAAGTGGGAACATACCCTTATTTGGAACTAAAAGTTCCAAATGACTAGTACAATAGCGAATTATATCACCAAAAGTGGCTAAAGGGATAATTTTACGGCTCTTTTGGAACCAAAAATTATTGCAACTTTAAGGCCTAAGAAGTACCTTATGGCCACTCCAACGCATAAATAAGTGTCAATAGGAGGTTCTTGGAACCAAAAGCAGTTATTTTCACTTATTTCAAACCACTAACAAACTAAAAGTTCTATTATTGTTCCTATTGCGCCTTGTCAAAATATATTTAATAGTCTTGCTTGTTTAATAGTCTACAAAAGAGCAAATAATTACTATTGATAATAGCATTCACTGCTTTCCACTCGCAAGATACAAATAAGTGATTATTAGACCTGATAGTTCCAAATAAGGAGCAAATAAGTGAAAATAAACACTGTAGGATCTTTTTTGTTTCGCCATGTTTACAAATGGAAGCCTATGAAAATTAATTATTTTAACCAGAATTTTATCACACTCACGTATAATCACAGACTTTTGATAGTTGTGACGATGTTACTTTAACATTGTACGTAACCTACAATCATTAGGTCAGGTTTTTAACAGTTTTATTTCTTATCAGTATCTATTCCTTATTTGATTTAGCACTCTCTTTTTTAATATTCCTGATCAAATCAAAGGCGCATCGAAATTAACTAAGAAACCATACCATAGTTTCACAGTAACAAAACATTCGCAAGAATTTCGTGCTTATTTCAATGCCTGTATAACGTGAAGTTTTAATCACTCATCCAAAATTAATATGGCAGATCACATATTAATTTTAATAAACACAACTTTGACAGTTGCCACGCCACTCAGATACTTTGGCGACTCATTTATCACTCATTGACCGAACTGAAATTGTTTTCATTCGTTCACTGGCTTCACTGCGCATAACTTCACCCATAGTTCTAATTACCACTTAAGGTATTTGTGAGATCTCTTATGGATTCTATTTAGCACCAATAATAGGCTGCAATTTTTCTCCTTTTGGTTCTATACTGGTGGCATAAGGGTTCTTGCCACCTATATAGCACTTAGTCATGGTGGTAAATTTAACTTAAGCATCTAATTAGATATGATATACGAGCTATTTAGACCCAGTTGTGCTACTTGGGTATTCTATTCTTTACTTTTGTCATACATATTTTGGCGGTAATGTGTGAAGTTTTTGAGAGAACTCACCTTTTAGCAGAAAAAAAGATTAACTATTAAAAACGTTAGAGTATTTGGTAACAGATTGCGCTGAATTCATAAGTGATATCGCTTTTGTATGTATACAACGTTTATGGTAAATTTATCAAGGATTATTTTGTTACTGATACACATTTTGTGTGTATCGTTCACGGTTTTCTTTTGAAATGGAAAATACCGCGCTCCGGGACACATTCGAGGGCGCGGATAAAATTTAACTTTGCTCTATAACCTACATATCCTGATAGATAAAAGTTGTCCTTTAATTTTGCCAAATTTTCCATACATTTGAAGTCACTGCAGAAGAGAAACAACTCATTATCATAAAAGGACATTTCTCCTTGCCTTATCCTGCTACGGCCTTTAATAAATGGAGAAATCAAGTAGTTTCTGTAACTGCATATACAAAAAAAAACTGCTTTGTCTCGAGGCTGATTGGTAAAGAATGCTATATGATAAGTCCGTCTTTTGTAGACTTACTGTTGTGCAATAAGAGTTAAATAATACGTAGTAAAGGTAAGCAATAGAAATGTTTACAAACTCATCGAATATTCAACAGACCAGGACCTCGGTTCAAGCGACTGCGCTTCAACTTAGACTTAACTCACATAGTTTGTGTATTCCTTCGAAGCATCTCTATACATATAATAAAGCTGAAGACGGTCGAAAGTCGAAAGAGGGGTGTAAATGGAATGTACAAAAAAAAAATTGGCGGGGGTTACTTAAAATCGATTATTACACGTTCCAACAGTTTTTAGAATTTTTGTCTGGTTATCTGTTTGTCTGTTTATTTGACCACGCGTTACGTGAAAACAGGTGAAAACTTCATTATACTGTCGAAAAAAAATCCGGTCATATTATATGCTATAAAACCGCATTTACCTATAAAGGGGAGTGAGGGGGGAGTCACTACACCCGATTAAGTAAAGTTTGCACCTGAATCGGCGCTACTTAAAATGAGGTGCAAACGTTTTTCAAACATGTGCTACGACTATCGAGTACCCTGATAAACTAACAGATGGCGCTAAAATTTAAAAGAAAATGTTTAGATAAGGGGGTACGGATATCAACAAATTTAACTGTACCTATAATCGCTGCTACGTTGCTGCCTGGTGGCAAAATGGCTCGCACAACTTTCAAGATCCCCATAGATTTGGACAGCATGCAAAGTCCTGTCTGCGGGAAATCAAGAAACTGTGATAAAGCAAAACTGACACAGACCGATTTCCACGCGTGCGGAGCCGCGGGCACAGCTAGTATTATTTATTTCTATATAGAGATTATTAGGTTGATTGGCAAAGACTGCGTTACGACAAAACTATCTTCTGTGATAGAAACTTTTTGGAATGCAAAAAGATAAAGTTACGCTATAAATGAATTAAATACGACGCAGTAAACAGTAGAAATGTTGTTCAACTCATATCGACTATCAACTAGGACTCGGTTCAGGCGACTGTGCCCCAACTAACAGCTCACAATACGCAGTTTTCGAATATAAAAATACTTCAACGGGATTATTCACGTCGTAGAAGCCGATAACGCTGGAAATGTTTCGAATCGGTGTTCGGTTGGCCGCCGCCGCGACGTATCGTCCCTCCTGATGATGAATCGCGTACCGATTCGAAACATGTCCAGGACGTCATTCGACTACGACGTGAGTAAACCCGTTTAAGTATTTTGATAAGTCTGAGACTCACTCTCATCTACTTATGTAAAATAGTTTCCGACTATGTTAAGGAACAGAAAGCAACGCTCTTCATTAACGGAAATAGAAATACTCAGATAAATTTGAAGATTGATATGGGTATCTTAATAAATAAAAAGTAAAAGGACTTCAAATTGCAGTGATTGATTATGATTTTGTTTTATAGAAGAACTAGCTGCGCCCCACGGTGTAACCCGTGTTCGGAATCAAAAGTAGCTTATATATTAATCCAGGGTGTCAGCTACCTTCATATCAAATTTTATCAAAATTGCTCCAGCCGTTTGGGCGTGAAGAAGTGACAGAGATACAAACACACTTACAAAATTTCGCTTTAGCAATATTGGTTTCATTGAGAATAAAGCGTGAATATACTTTTATTAAAACTTTCGTGAGACATATTTAATTATTGTATTAAGCGGTTTACACTCACGTGAAATTGTCAGGAACGGCCCGACATGTTTCGAACTCGTATGGAGCCCTTCATCAGGGACGGCTGCCGCGGCAAACTCGTCACTACAGTCAGTGACTCCGCGTCTTTTTAAGTCCTTCTTCACCTTCCAAGATATTTGCTATCGATCCACAACGTTGACGAAGCCTGTTGCAGATGTCACGTTATTGGTGTGTTGTTTGACGAAGCCTGTCGCTGATTAGATTTTTGTATTCTCTCTGACGATGCCTGCGTTGCGGATTTGACTTTTACACTTTGTCTTATGCATTATTTACTGTTGAATAAATGATTTAATATTTATTAATAGTTTAGTGTGGCAAAGTAGTACCTTACGAATAAATTGATTGCTTAGAAAACGCTATTTTTCGAGCACATGCATTGTAAAATAATTAAATACGACTCAGTAAAGGTAAAGAGTAGAAATGTTTATAAACTCATCGAATATTCAACAGGCCAGACTCGGTTCAGGCGACTGTGCCTCAACTTACTCACAGTTTCAGAATATATTAAGGTACCTACCTACGCAAAACGTGGCTCTTGAGGTTAAAGACATTTTATTATCTCAAAAGAAATGTTACATTTCACTTAATGAGACTTAAACGTAAACATGCATTAATATCTAGTGGTATGTAACGCCCGTGAGCGTCAACTACATTAAATTACTATTTGGCAATCGCTTACAAAATAAATTTTTACAATTAAAAACAGTTGATAAAAACAGTAGAAATTATAAATTACAATATAGGGTAGAAATGAAACGTATTTACTTGCGCCAGGCACACAAACTCGACCACAGTAGCTACGTAACAGTCTTCGTGCTAAACACAGGGCCGCACTCAGGTTGAAAGTATTGGAATATTTGTAATAACGTAGTCTTTAAGTTTAGTTTTAAAAATATTGTATGATTCTATTTCCTTAATGTTTTTCGGTATATTGTTATATATCCGTGCTCCTTCAAATTTTATGTTTTTGTTGCCATAGTTCTTAGTGCGGGGGAACGGTACAGATAAATCGTCAGCATTGCGAAGTATTCGCTTTCCTCTCTCTCTATTGGTAACAAAGGTTGTTTCACAATGTATTTGTTTGTTAATGATTTTTCTAATCAGTATACAGGTATTAAAGTTGTATAATTGATTTAAGCTCATAATTTTAGTTTCTGCGTATATGTTTTTCGTAGGTGCAAGAAAATCGTAATGAAAAAGTACCTTGATTATTTTGTTTTGTAGGACCTGAAGATCTTTTAGAACAGTTTTTGGGGCCACCCATATTTCAATTAAGTGGTCTAAGTGAGATTTTACGAGTGAATTATAAATATTACAACGCACCTGTCGCGGAAGATACCTAACTATACCGCGAAGAGATCCTAACAGAGAAGATAGTTTTGAATGGATTTTAATGATGTGCGGTTTCCATGTCAGGCCGCTGTCTAATATTAACCCAAGGTACTTTTCTTCGAGTGATTGATTTAATTTTACGTCATTGATGCTTAACGCGATATCATGTGTAATTTTCTTATTTTTGGACTTAAAAATCACGTAGGAAGTTTTAGACGTATTAACAGTCAGCAAATTACACTGATACCACCTATTAATATCATTGAGATCTTTCTGAGCTACTTTTAGGATGTTTTCAATTGAACGGTCAAAGTAAAAGATGCATGTGTCATCAGCATATAATGATATTTCACCGTGAAGTTGAAGCTCACTTATATTATTGACGTATATAAGAAATAACAGTGGCCCGAGTATGGATCCTTGGGGGACACCATATGTTAGAGGCAGTGACGTGCTTTGAAAATTACCTATTTTGACCACTTGAAATCGATTAATAAGATATGATACAAACAATTTATAGGCCTTACCGCAAATTCCTATATCAGCTAACTTGTTTAACAGGATATTGTGGCTAACAGTATCGAAAGCCTTTTTGAGGTCTATAAATATGCCAATGCCAATATTTTTAGCGTCAATATTCGATTTGATTTTAGTTATTAGGTCTATTGTGGCTGAGAGCGTGCTGGATTGTTTACGAAAGCCATATTGTCGTAAGAATAGAAACTCTATTTTTGTTAAGTAGTCATTAAGGCGAGTATATATAACTTTCTCGAATATTTTAGAAATTACAGGTAGGACTGATATTGGCCTATAGTTACTGGGGTCCGTTTTGATACCTGCTTTATAGATGGGGCTAACTTTGGCAATTTTTAGTTCGTCAGGAAAAGTTCCATGTTCTAGGTGATTATTTATGCAATTGGTAACATTTTTAATAATACAGTGTTTTATACATTTTATAGCTTTAGTGCTTATGTAGTCTATGCCAACACTAGAATTCGAGTCTAAGTCATCAATTATTTTAGAAATCTCATTCTCGGTACAAGGTGTAAAAGTTGACAGTTCATTAGTGGTTTTCGAGGAAATGCTGATAGTGTTGGTTTTATTACTGAATAACTGATTTGGAATTAAATTAGCTAGGTTTAATCCAATATTTGAGAAAAAAATGTTGAAAATTTCACATATCTCCTGACCATCTGTAACTGGTCCAGAATTCGTTAAGAGTTTTGGAGGAGCACGGGCAGTTTTAACTTTATTTTGAGATAGGTCATTTACTAGCCGCCACGTTTTTTTAGGGTCATTATTACATTTAGTAAACAAATCACTGTAGTAATTGTCTTTCGCTTTCGCAATAAGTTGAGTTACTTCATTTCTTTTGTGTATAAATTTAGCATGCAACTCTTCATTACTCGGATTCTTCTTGAGTAGGTGCCAAATGCTATTCCTTTCATCAATGTCCTTAATAATGTTTTTGTTGATCCAATCATTTCGTGGAGTATTTAAAATCTTTGTTTTCACTACAGTGTTCTCTGCAAGTATCGTTTTAATAAATGTTTGTAATTCCATATAATCAAGGGTTTTATGGACCAAGTTATAGTTTTCTGCTGCTTTATATAAGTTGTCATAATCGAGAGCCTCATATTGAGTACTTTGACGAGGTTGAGGTTTCTGTTTTTCAATTTCTAGGAAAATTTGGGCGTGGTCCGACAGCGAAGAATCTAAAAGTGTGAAGTTGAATTTGATATTCTTTACGTTGGAATGGATATGATCAAGAATACTTTTCGTTGAAGATGTTGTACGTGTCGAATAATCCTCATCAATTTTGTTTAAGGTAGCATACCCAGCTTCTCGCAGTGTACCTGTGTATTTATTAGTTCTTCCGTCTGGTGTGAGTAAGTTTAAATTAAAATCACCGAAGATTACAGCGCGTTTTCTTTGCAGAACTTGGTGTTCAAGATCTTCTAAAAAGCTTGTAAAGTTAGAATCACCAGGTTTATATACAATTCCTATATCCAGTGCTAGTTTGTCAATATGGAGCCATAAGTAGTTGTTGCCATTTGAATATTTTTCTTCAATAAAGTGATGTTTTAGGTCATTGTGGATAAAAATGGATACGCCGCCTCCCATGGAATCAGTTCGGTAGTTAAAATGATGAGTATAGTTCGGGATTTGAAGAGATATCGCTTCTTGCTCATTTTTTATCCACGTTTCAGTTAAAAGTATCAGTTGTACTTTGTTACCAGTCGAGTTCAAGATGCACTTGATTTCGTCAAGTTTGCCTGACTTTACAAGGCTGCGGATGTTAGTGTAGAAGAAATTGAGTGAGTGTTGGTTTAGATCAAGGTCCTTATAAGATTTCAGTCGCTGGTAGTTGGCATCAGTATTATCGTGTAGGTGGAGCTTATTTATTGATTGTTGTTGTAGTTTTTTGGCGGCACAGCTTTTTTTGTTATAGTGGGAGTACCTTTAATATATTTAATGGTCAGATCAGCTTCTCCATTTTCCTGTCGGTCCTGGAGCTCTTGGCGCAAGTTTTTAAGGTGATTCTGCTGTGCTGGTGTCAGATCAGAGAATATTTTTATAACATCTGTATTTATTTTTGCTTTGTTGCGTAATATTAGCTGAGGAAATTGTGGGGAGTTGAAGCATATTTTGATGGGCCTCGGTTTATCTGTTTTTTGTTTTCCAAGACGCATGGTTGTTATTGGATCCGGTAGGTCGGTTACTGTAGGTCGAAGAATATCTAAAACTGCATTTTTGTCATGCGTTTGCCTAGCTTCTCGTTCCTTCTCAGCGGATTCTGTAATTCCATAAATTATAAGGTTTTTTTCTCTCTCTGCGCGGGCTCGTATTTCACGAATTAAGTTTTCGTCTTGTGTTTGGGGAGCCGTTAAAGTAGTAGAAGATCCACTCATTAGGTGGTTGATATCATTCTCCAAGTGCTTTATTTTTTCCTGTGTAGACGAATTGTTTTGCTTCAGCTGTGATAGCTCGGATTGAATTTTGGTATTTTCAGAAGTGAAATATTCAGTTGCGGACTGGATAGATTCTATTTTTGATTTTATTTGGAACATATCTTCACGCATGGAGCTCAAAAATTCTTGTTGATTCTTAGCGAACTCTTTAAACATCGTGCTCATATCTTCTCGGAATAATGATAACTCGACACTACAGTTACAGTCCGGCTCTGGCGGCGTTTTGCGCTTTCTTAGTGTAACTTGTTTATCTGCCGCATCAGCTTGACTTAACGTCGAAAGATCTGGATTTGAAGCACTGATGTGTGTATTACTCACGGGTGATCTTCGAGCACTCATTTTACGCCAAACTACTTTGCTTTAATGATATTAGAGTGCACTATCGTATGCACTATGCACTGCAGGCCACTGTGTGAAAGAGTTAAAAAATAGCAACTGTCCTCTTCTCTCAAAGTAATTAGTGAACTCGCGCGGCACAGAAATGATGTAAACTCGCGACAATCGATTTATGTAAATCGCTCTTAGTAATAGCCACACACGATTTAGTTTCGTCTGTCTGTAATTTTTTAAAATTGAATAAATTTTGCGACACGTCTGCTTTGAACGCTCACGGAACGGACTCTTCATTGACATAAATGGAAATATTCAGATCACTTTGAAGATTGATATCGGAATCTTCTAAAAAGGTACTATTATAAAATTCAAGGTTTGTATTGGAAATCATTTTTCTATGGAGAGGGGTCATGACTTCAGGAAAATTATAATAACATGATGCAGGATCGTCATTTGTTTTGTATGGGCGCACGGTGCTGTACCAGCCTGGCGCCTGTTTTCATAATTTCCTTTGTCCTCGCATCACGCCGGAACGCCTAGACAAATTTTAACCAAATTTGGTACAGGGATAGCTGGATATTCAGAGATGGTTAAAAAATACTTGCTATCCGTCTACGGTAAAGAAATGAATATACGCGAACGAAGTTGCGGCCGCCTCCTTGTTATAAATAAAAAAGTTGGAAGTAGTTAATATTGCGTTGTTTTATTGACCGAGCGGGCGAAACGTCTGCGTCTCAATCTGGCCAACAATTCTTTCGTATGTCCGCGATCAGAATTTCGGATGTACGGATGTCCGGCTGTCTTTCATACCCGTATGCGCATGTCTAATGAAATTTTGTAAACAGGTTCTGGTTCGATAATTATCAACTGCGCACTCAATTCATTCGCACTTTTCGACAGTATCAATGAGTTTCCGTCCGCAGAAAAATATGAGATCGCTCTTTAGCCATAAAATCAAGGATCAAGGTAGACGAATTATGTTAACAAGTATTGTATTGTACGTACCTACTTACGATTACATAGCTGGCATGTTGTACTGTACAGGAAATTTGCCGATTATCCGGTTGAGCACTCGTCCGTAGCAGTACAAGGCGGTAACTCAGGGACCTTTGAGGCTTTGAGTTACGTGCCTACCGGAACTCGGATTAATTACTTTACGAAACTTTGGCATTCCTATAATGTAGAATGGACTAACCAATCCATTAAAGCACCTTAGTCACACCATACAGCTTTTCACTATATGGAAGCGACGAGATTCTACAAACATTATGCGATCAATGCTCGGTTGGCCGCCGCCGCGACTGATCGGCTCTCCTGATTATGAATCACGTACCGAAATTAGAATGTCGAGCGATATCCGACTTCTACGATGTGAGTAAACCCGTTTTGTGGGTGTTTTGACATTGATATACTTTCTAGAATGGACTTATCACTCCATTTTAAAGGACCTCTGTAACATCAAACAGCTTTTCAGTATGATGATGTTTGATTATGTCCTCCATGACATATCCGCCAACGGCGACATCCTAAATTATAATTATTTTGGCATATATCTGTAAACAAATGTTAATATGTGTCAGTGTGACAAATAAACGCTTCTGATTCTGTTTCTTTCAACTGTTTCTGATGTGTTTGCGTGCGCCGAGATTCTGCGGACACATTATGCGATCACATTGGTTTATTTTTAACCGACTTCAAAAAAAGGAGGAGGTTCTCAATTCAAACTATTTTTTTTTTTTTTGTATGTGTGTTACTCGATATCTCCGAGAACCGTGAACCGATTTTCAATTTTTTTTTAAATCGAAAGGGTATAACCCCGAGTTGGTCCCATTGGCACTAAGTCGGGATCTGATGATGGAATCTTGGAGAAAACGAGGGAACTCTTCAAGTGTTATAGGGACATGTACGGCGCTTTCGGTAATTTATTGATAAAGTCAAGAATTTACATTCAGTTAATAGGATTTGGTGTAAGGAAGCTGATGATGAACACCACAGATGGCCTCTAGAACTTTACTTCTAAACGGCCAGTGTTTCGAAGGTAGCGATTAGATGTGCCGATTCGGATAGTTAAATTACTAGGCGGAAACAAATGTACATGGTGCTATTGAATACGGTACCATAAAACTGGTCTGATGCTGGAACCGGAAAGGACCCTACAGAACACGGTAACCAAACAACGTAACCGAGTCGTGTTTGGTGTTACTGGAATTGTCCTGACAGGCATTCTGAGTACAGAAGACTTATTTTTTTATTAATCGACTTCTTAATCGATATTTATTATTAATCGACTTCTTAATCGATATTTATTACACAATAACAGTACAATATCTACATAACAGTTCTGGTGCTTAGACGAAAGTATTATAATTTAACACGTACCTAATTATGTTTTATTTATTTACAATCATTATTTATGCTTCAGGGTTAATTATAGAAGGCATCTCCTTAAAATTAAAATAATAATACCTATGTTACCTATGTTATATTTATATAATGTTTCAATATTTAACAATAATGTTTTATACGTGAAATATTATGTACCTACACTAAAGATATAATATCCTATCGGAAACGGAAATGTTTCGCCTCAGCATCACTCGTGATTCGACGCCTAAATTTATGGTTGGTAAGAAGCCACCACAGTTATTGACGTCCTTAGGGATAACGTTGTCTGGTGGCTTCCTACCATAAGTTGCCGTCTCGCGAGATTCATCTACAGCGTTAAATGTGTAGACGCGGTGAGCTTTAGCGTTTTCAGTGGTCATTTTGTTATTGTATGCGTCTACCTGTCTAACTGTAGGGAAAATGCGGATAGCAGCTCCGTCTGCAAAATCACCTGCCAAAGGTACATGTCGCCGCTCACATAATAATTCGAACAATTTTTTTTTGTATGTATGTTACTCGATATCTCCGAGAACCGTGAACCGATTTTTTATTTATATTTTTAATTGGAAAGGGTATAACACCGAGTTGGTCCCGTTGGCACTAAGTCGGGATCTGATAATGGAATCTTGGAGAAATCGAGGGAACTCTCCAAATGTTATAGGGACATGTACGGCGCTTTCGGTAATTTATTGATAAAGTCAAGAATTTACATTCAGTAAATAGGATTTGGTGTCAGGAAACTGATGATGAACACCACAGGTGGCCACTAGAACTTTGATATGAATCACTAAACAGCAAAAAAAAAAAAAAAATTTTACAAAAAAAAGAACCGACTTCAGTAAAACTAAAAAACCAAAAATAACCCGTTCAAGTACAGATTACATTTGACTCACCCTTCGAAGTCGGTGCCAAACCTCGCGTAAACTATAATATAACTATAAATATAAGAACTGAGTGGTTTGGGATCGACTTCGAAGGGTGAGTCAAATGTAATCTGTACTTGAACGGGTTATTTTTGGTTTTTTAGTTTTACTGAAGTCGGTTCTTTTTTTTGTTAAAATTTTTTTGTAGAACGGACTAACCTCGGTTTTCTAATTCAAGACCAAAAAAATTACCACAATGTTACCACTACAATAGATATTAGTCAAATCTTTATTATTTTTTAGACACTAAGATAATTTATTAATTGATAACTTTAACTATGTTTTAACATAATAATTTAGATATATTTATTATTACATAAATCCGAGAGGAGATAATAATAAACTTAAACATCGGAGATGTTTGGTACAAAATCTGGGGATTGTACTTGTAACACTTGAGTTATTCAAAACATTTGGTGCAATAATTGACAAGCTCAGATGTCACTTAAATTTTGACATCTGTCGTAGTTTTTTTGGTCTGGAATTAGAAAACCGAGTATAATCAATTAATTTTACATGCATAAACAATGCAACATATACACATACATGCAGTGTAATATATTTTAAGTAAGCACACGGTGTAAATTTTTCACCATACGATAAATAAATGCAACATGGCGATGGCATTGGTACACTTTGTACAACGATCTCCAATCCATTTTAAAGAAACTCAACATAGATGATACGGCTTTTTCCTACATGCTTCTTCGAACATATTAGGCTTCAAAGCATATAATTTACCTATGGCCAAATGTGTGGAAGGCAGGAAAACCAACTACCTAACCGTGAGGTTCAAGATAGACGATTTATGCCAACAGACATATCGCCCCTGGCTGTTCAGATCTGCTGTGTCAGCCACGTCAGTAAGTCAGACAATCGCTCATAGCTGACAAATAGTTGAATATTGAACTTTGACGATGCAGTTGGCGCAGTTTGTAGAGACCTGCCTCCTGAGCCGGCGGTCCCGGGTTCGAATCCCGGCCAGGGCAAATATTTGTATGATTAACTCGAATATTTGTGTTTGGGTCATGGTTGTTCTATGTATTTAAGTATATATTTATCTATCTAAGTATGTATATCGGCGTCTAGTACTCATAACACAAGCCTTCTTGAGCTTAATTCGAGACTAGATCGGTTTGTGTGAGGTTGTCTGATATTTATTATTATTATTGTAACGTCAATAAAATAAAGAAGAAAGTGGCTACGCATAACGACTGTTCTGTACCTACTTTAAAAAAACTCCCCACATAGAAAATAAGAATAACCAGCCTACGCAACTATATCTCGTTATTTCCATGAAACATTGCCGCAACTCAGCCATAACATAAGGGAAACATTTGGATCCGTATAATGATGCTATTATGTTACACTCATCCTAATTAAGGCGAAGAACTCGTTAATGTGCCTACTGGTTGCCATGGTGATACGGCGGTGACATTAGCTACTTTTATTCGTAACTGTGAGAAATATGGTTGTTTTTGACCTTGGTGGCATGAACGTAAAGTAATTGGGAATTTCACAATTCCAAAAACCATAATAAAATATAAATTAAAGAATCATTGATACAAAGATCAAAGCACAAAGAAGAATTTAAATGCGTAGCCTGGCGAAAGAGACCGGGAATCGAACCCGGTACCTCTGGATTACCGGTCCAACGTGTTAAGTCTACCACCCTAACGCCAGATAATCTTTCGAATTTTTACTTATGTATGTCGATTTTTGCATTGTTTATTTGAAAGGCTCTACACTATAGCGTTGTTTTTCATAAAAAAAATTGTGGTGCGTACCGTAAAACAAAACATGTTTCATAAATTTAAGAAAACATGTAGGTATATAAAAAAAATCTGACTAAAAAGCTTTTTTTTCACTTACACACACACACACACACACACAAACCGTAGGTTATCCAACTAGCCTCACTAAGTATACGGTGTTTATTGTATGCTAAGTTATTTGAGTTTTTTTTCTCTCTAAAACTAAGAATTATGATAAAAGCTCTAAAAGCTTCTTACAAAAAAATGCCCGATGGCCTAGAGGATTATGTTTATTATTCCTGTGGGGGCAACAGGGTCACGAAAGGACATTGTTTCACTATTATGCCTAAAACTTTATTCTAGAGAATGTAGGCTTTTAATGAGTAGACTAGGTGCATTAACATTATTATAGTTTTAATGCAGCCGAAAATAGAAGCTCCTTCTTATTTAAAAGTCGGTTACTTTATATCATGTCGTGTCGAATACAAGCCAAGAAATATGTAAACACTAGCTGCGTTGCGCGGTGTTACTCGCTTATCCCACGGGAACACTAAAGAGTAAGCTTATGTATTAATCCGGGGTGTCAGCTATCTTCATACCAAAATTTATTAACGTTGGTCCAGCCGTTTGAGCGTGAAGAAGTAACAAACATACACACAACAACACTCACAAACTTCCGCCTTTATAATATTAGTGTAAGAAAGGTTGCGATTACAGATAATCACAGGGTAACACAAGTTAACACGTTCAATGCGAAGATTCATTTTGTAAACTCGCTCTCAGTGCGTTACATTACAACCCATGAGAATCCTGTATTGAACTTTCTGGTTGTGTAGTACAAGTCAATTACAGCCTGTAAGAAGGGTTTTAGTTATACTTTACCTAAAATGTCTTTTCTAAATACATATATATGAAATTTGATTATAACAATGTTTAGTCTAATAATGAGTAGGTATACTGCCTTCGCTGAAGTTAATGACTGTTCGTTGAGATTTTATAGACGAATTAATTAACAGGTCAAAATTGACTTGTAACGCACAGCCAGGACTGGCAAAGATAAAAACATCGATGATTTAGTAGTGATGGGAAAGATAAACCAAATAAATATATCGAAACAATGTATAACTTTTTTTTTACATTTTTTACATGTGCAACCAAGTGATGGGCTCTTGTAAGTACATTTTTGTGATGCTTTTGAGGGTATTTCAATTTCGTTTTCCGTACTTACATGAACCACCGACGATGTTTGACTGTTACTCGGGGACGCGGAGGTTCTACCCGAATCACGTTCCAATATGCGAACTTTAGATGCTGCACTCGAATACGAAACAACTAAGTTACTGGTAACTCATTTCACTTACTTTACGCGGTGGTCTTTGTTCCAGCTTCTCAAACATTTTGTCCAACATTCTTCGAGACCGCTTTCAGACGTATTCATGTTTACTTATAAACAGAAACAAACGTGTGTACTAAATAGCAGGGTAACAACACTAGTGCACTCTGCACTTATCTGCAGTGCTATACAGGGCCTTACGCAACAGGTCATATATGCCCTGTTCCGCACTAAATATCAAAAGTTTTAATCTGGGGCGAACAGGTCATGTGTGACCTGTTAATTAATTTATATGTTGTTGGGTAGATTGTAAAATGACGAATCTAAATGTATACTTGACTATATATCGTCACCTGTAATATGAATTAATGTAACCGCCAAAATGACGAAATTGAGTTAAGTATACAGTTCGTCTGTAAATTTGACGATCTATCCATTGCTGTCATTAAAATTACATTATCTTGAAAAAAATGTTGGTTACATTAAACAAAAATTGACCAGTTTTTTTAGTTTTCTGTATTTATTTTGGTGTATGGCTCATTGTTTGTAAATTACTTAATATCAGATTAACGTAACCACAAGTATTGGCCAAAGTTGAACAAAATTCATTAATGTAAGACTCATCGGTAAATAAATGACTCTTACATTACTCAATTTACAGCACTTTATTACCGATTGACTGTTACGTTAGCTTCAAAGCTAGATAAAAATTATAAAATGGTTCTTACATTAAATGGGTTATATTTTTAGTTTTTGAATCAAATCATGTTGATACTAAGGTACATAACTGATTTACATGCTCAGATTAGATAGGTAAAAAAAAATTAAACGAGATTATAAGAAAGCAACCATTTAAAGTCAATTATAGTCTTATCTTGTCACAAGTTGTGCTTAGTACAAGCTGGGTGAATATATCATTTAGTCAGTAACATTAAAGTTTTCGTAGTTTTTAAAGCAATGAATGCCTCTTACATTATTATTTGTCTTCCTCAGCCTCGAGTGATGACGGTTACATTAAAATTTTGTACTTAATTTAGACGGACCTGGTGCTTACGTTATTTTGGTTACCAGGAACTTTGCGACCATCTCTTTCCTTTGCAGTGTTAATGAGTAGATACCGGTGAGACAACCATACATTTGCCTGTAGGAAGCAATTACAAACACTACCGCGTGCGTCTGTTTACGATTTGGTGTTGTGATGGATATGATAGCCACTAGTTTGTACCGACCAGCGATCGGATGCCGGTATTCGACTCCATACAAATACCGGTATTCAATTTCGGTATTTCGCTTATTATTACACATTTCTTTATTTTACGGAGCTAATTTCAAAGTTCTGTACCAATAATTTAATTATATGTAATAGCATTTGAAATAAAATCTGTAATATTTTTTTGTAATTTTTATGAATACCGGAACGATCCCTGGTGCCAACAATTCGTGATAAGGACAGTATTGTGCCTTTGCTTTGTTATACATCAATAAGTACAGTTACAAATTACGAGTTAAGTACATTAATCTTTACATCAGGCGTTCCGTTTGCTCGTTTGCCCTCTACGACATAAAAAATAAATGAGTAATAATATTACACAAAAAAAATACTTAAAAATAAAGGGAAACTTGAAAGGGATAAGTACTAAGTAAGTACTATAGAAATTGTTATCACCTAAAAAGGGAGTCGTATTTCTAAGGCGGAATGAAGTTCGTCGGGATTTCCAGTATCAAGTAGAAATTGATGTTTTAAACTTTTTAAAGTTAAGTTATTTATGAATTAGCTATTATGCCTATGTATACCATGTCTAATTCTCAAATTAGGTACTTTTAATTGAAACAATCTGGCTTAATACATTTCGTTTTTAGGGAATCTCTCAAATGTCCGGTTAAACAGACTGTGAAAACTTTTTCTGTGAAAATCAGTCACTGCCACTACCATGTAGCAACATGTAGGCATAATAAAATGTATATACATGTATATTATTTTTAGAAAACAAGGGACAGTAATGAATGATGGTAGTAATAGTGACATGGTGGAGGTTAGTGACATTGAGATACTCCCAATCAATTTTTTCAGTAGCCTACGTATCCAACATAATGTCATTGTATTGATGCGATGATTCAATAAAATACGTTAACTATTTGCTTGCCCCTTGACCATTATTTTTTTCAGCCAGAGAAAGGCGTTGAGTTGGGCCATACTTTTTACTAATAACGGGACACCAATGATGCTTCAAATAAGTAGTTTGCGAGAAAACAGCAGCTTACAAGATATAAGAAAATCTCTAAATCCGTTTCAGCTCTATAAGAAAGATGTCCAAGCCCAATAGCGAAAGTATTCTAAGCATTTCAGTCGTAAATTTACCCCTTGACGTTCAAGTTCATAATAGTGATGTGAGAGTGAGTTACTAATTATGTGATGAAACATTAAGTCACCAGTTTGCCAGGAAATGGTCAAATTACTAATGAAGAATCAAATAAAGATCATTCGGCTAGTTTCAGACAGGGACAAGCCTTACACTGAATAAAGGACTTAGGCTTTGTAAAGACAACATTGATTATTTAAACGAAAATATACAACATAATGCTGAAGTTTAAACTTAAGTCACTAAAATCAAAAGGAGGGAGTTGATGAATGTAACAGAAAGAAGGTAATAAATACGAAGAAAACTATATAGAAAAGAAATAAAAAAGAAAGAGAAAGAGGGAAAGCAGAATGTGCAGTAAAAGTCGTAGGTAAAAAAGGTACATAAATATTGTAGAAAAGGGAGAAAGAAAAGCTAAGTGAGGAAAAACAGTAAGGAAAAGTATCAGATTGGAAAGAAAATTAAGTGTTTTTTTTAACTTTAAATCTAAAGGTGTCTTTACCAATTTTGGTTTTTATAAACAAAAAGAAACTGTTGCCCGCTTATAAACCGGTTTTTATCACGACTTACTATCCTGCCACTAATTAACTGAAAAAACAAGAAATAACGCTATGTTAAACCTTATTACAATTGGATAAGTTTAAAAATTCCATAGCTGAATTCCTCTAATGTAAGTCCACGTTTTGAAAATGTGTGTCCCTTACGTTAGATTTTTTTACCTTTTGGTGACTTACTTTAAATAGTTCTTCATTTTTTGAAATCAATGTTGTGTTGTGTTAACGTAACTCCTCATTTTTGAAAAAAAATTAACGTAAGAGCCACGCTGTTTTCTAAACTATAATAGCAGCCTTTTTGAGACCATTATCAACTGAAAGATCTTACAAAATTAAGCTTTAACTACTATACATCATTTTAATCGGATTAGGAAATAAAATGTTACTGGACTTTTTTTAATTTGCAATTTCGTTTTTGGCTTCTCCTGAAAAATCGTCATTTGGCGGTTACCTTAATTCATATTACAAGTGACGATATAAAGAAAAAAATATCACAACATTATGGCCTTCGCACCAGTGCAAAGTCGCGTATTTCGGTCGCCACGCCAGGCGAAAGTTCAGAACAGGGTCAAAATGAGCTGTTTCGCAGTGAACTTGTTAAAGTCACCAAATATGATTTAGATTAGATTTAGATTTATTTATTTCATAATATAAAATGTCAATATAAATTACACGAAGTCAATTTACATGCACTTATACTATGATCGTCATATATTAATATTAACAGATAAAATGTGATGAAATTGATAGTAAAAACAGCGGAATTAATAATAAAACGCATTAAATAATTACATGTCACAATTTTAAACAAACAGATAGAAATGTCAAAGTAGCTCATAAATGGATTGTCAAAATACAAGAATTAACACGATAAAAATAACACTGAAAATAACAAAGTCAAATAAGGCAATAATTAGGAATAAGGTCAACAGGAACTTAGGTATTGTCAGTATATAATGTCATAATTAACAAAACTGGAGTATAAATAAAAACAATGTCAATTATACAAATATAAATTACGTTTCCATATACTCATTTACTGAGTATAATGGATTATCCAATAAAAAGTTTATTTATGTTGTTTATGTAGTTTATGTAGTTTATGTCTGCAAAATCGGCGAAACTGTATTGATTTATTATATAATCTGTTCTAGTCTAGTATTATACAATCCGGTTTTACCGTAAGGTCATTGCGACATCTGAAGGCAAGTCACGAACCAAACATCGCCGCCCTCCGACAACGATGAAACTCCATTTCCAAAAGGTGTAACTATTTCGGGTATTCCTTCAAACTGAACCTTGAACCTGAACACTTAAGCCCGAATTCGGAATTCAAATAAAATAAGTAATAAGCCCTTTGATATCATTTCTTCGAACTGTCAAGCGGCTATGAAATAAAGCGGGGACAATATTCACAGAATACCAAAGTGATTGCAAATCCATGAATATCAATATGGCGTCGCCAAACAGTATTGAAAGTTTTGAACGACATAGCAAAGTTCTCAGACTGCAATTTTTCGAAACTTGTACCGAGTCTGAGATTTAGATTTTCATGTCAGTGTCGTGTTGAAGAGAAATCTTCTGAGTAGAGTTTTAAAGCAGGTTTTATTGTAGTTTTATACTTAAGAACTTTGGACACGTCTGTGAGTTAGTGGCCTTAAGATCATTTTTGTGACGGTGCTACATGAAAATCCGGTTACAGTCACATTTCTACGTTCGTTGAAGTGACTGTTAAGTTTTGTTGAAGTAACAACTTAGTAATATTTTATTCGGGTGATACACGCGATATAATACGTTTAAGTTGAATTTAAAAGGAATTTAACATCTTAGTAAATCTATCTTTTCACCAGACATGCCACAGCGGTCGGTCAATGATTCGTCAAGTTTTGTGTGACACATAAAGGTCCTGGAACACTAGTCGTTGATCTAATATATCATACATATTCTATGAACGACGTAATAAAATGTACAAACAATGTAATCAGACAGAAATAAAATAATTCACTAGATTATTTCTTCGATTATTATCAATTAATGTTGAAGTTAAATATACACCCAAATAAGGTACTTACAATGTACCTAACAACACATAAAAGCAAACGAAAAGTCCAAAAATACGTTCCATAAACATGCAACCTTCGCCTTCGTGCAACATAACATGTCGTGGATGACGTTTCGGCTGCGCCGCGCCCGGGCGCTCGTTATGCAAAAATATTCAACTGCAGAAGCGGGGCTTTGTGGGAATTGCTGTTCTTTTTGACAGCATTTGTACTAGGCTGACATCCGATGTTCTGTGATTTGTCCTGATGGTCAATTTTGTGCCATTGTTGGTGACGTGTCGTTTATTGCACGAACAACCGCATCTCTCATCTTCGTTATGTCGAAATGGCTGAATTGAATATGTTTTACACCCGTCTTGCTCGCACGGGATTGAAAGAAATGTGACAGGTAGTCTTTGTCGCGCGTCAAAGAGTCGCGTGTCACAGTTATGCTAGACGTGCTGGTTGAAATTGCGAACAAACTGTAAGTGTTATAAGTGTCACGTGAAATATTGATGAGAAGCGTGAGAGGGCGGCATGTGAAGAGTAATATTCCGAAAAAATACTACGATCCTCAGCGATATCACATATATATGGATCTCATATCTATGGATGAAGATAATCACAATCAGCCTCGCGCAACTCTCAAGGTAAAAAACGATCGACAACGGCTGTATGAAACGGAGGTGAATTTTTTACCTATCTAAGTTTGAAAGAACGTTGAAACCTACAAAGCATTAGATAATTGGCGACAATCGAATTTAGGCGGGGTGTACTTCAGCCGCCATTTTTGTCCGCCATGCCATGTTAGATGACGTTTCTATTTTGTTGTGTAGTCTGCTTCTGTCAAGGTTCTGCGATCTTTTCAAATAATTCAAATTTCACAAATAATCTAATAATTTGCATTCTTTGGGTGTAGTGGTCGTCTAGAAGGTACACAAGACAATCACAATTGCAAAAATGAGTGGATTGAAAAGGAAAAAGTGCGAAATATGCAGAATGAAAACGTGTCGAATGGACGGTCAGAAAAGACTATTCATGGCAAGATTTCCACCGTTCGAATATCGGTAAGTAAAAAATATAATTAATTACTGCGTGTTATAACCATGTTAATCGTAAGTTTAATTGAAAACTTGGTATTTCGGGTTAAATAATACATACCCTTATACGTATGTAAACAATAGTGCTATATGTAAGTTCTATCGATAATTTTCATTTGAAGTGAAAAATACCTGGGAAAACACGGAATATCTTTCTTCAAGCAAAAGCCTATTGCTATGTGTAGTTATACAAAAGTGTGCACTTGAATACAGCTGTTAAAGCCGTCTCAGATGAGAGGATGACATTATTATCACTACTTTTTATGCCAGTTTGAGTTAGATTATGGTCACAGAAATATTTTACGAAAAATCTTCAATGGACTATGAATGGTACCGTTTCATCTGGACAAACAGCTGATACATTTTTACTCTGTAATTTTCTGTTTAGCCTGTATTATTTGTGTTGCAGAACTTCCAACCTGGAGCACAGACTGGAGTGATGAAACGGCTTTTTTCGTCTATGTTTATCAGCAAGCCAAGCAAAGTTTGAACGAAATAAAATTATTTGCACACTTTTGTTTTTTTTTTTTATGAAGTCAGTAACCTAAAGTAAACCAAATGTCTACATTGAAGCGAAATATTTAATGATTTAAATTACCGGAAAGCCGTTGGAGACGCGGGTGCGAATGCGAACCCCGACTGAACCATTTTTTTTAAATACCGATATCGATATCGATAATTCGATAATTTGTGTAACATGTGACATCCCTATTTTGTTCTTGATGTTGGCATTATGTCATGAGTTGACACTGACACTGATATTGTTTGCGGCTTCATATTGGCAGTATGTTTTCGCCCCCGTTTCATACTAATGCGAGATCACGCTTTTTGTATGGCACTCCCGTCTCTTAAAACGTAGTGATTACATACTCTTTGATCACAATCTCCAATGCTATTACACGTTGCAATTTTAAAGATAAAACACTGAATTTTTTTTGTTAACAGTAGCCCTAAA
Organism: Apotomis turbidana; assembly: GCA_905147355.2. Classification (NCBI taxonomy): domain Eukaryota; kingdom Metazoa; phylum Arthropoda; class Insecta; order Lepidoptera; family Tortricidae; genus Apotomis; species Apotomis turbidana. Next base: position 7,736,707 of record LR990288.1, read on the forward strand.
TGTTAGCTGCTAGTTACATAAATCGGAGGACTGACAATCTGAGGGCTACTCAATCAAAATAAGGTTTGTAAAGTTAGCATAATTTTGGTTACCGTACTAAACTAGTTGAGCTATTTTTTTCACGTTTGTCGCATGTCGAGAGAATATTGTAGGTTGAATGCAATGATGTTTTATAAGAAGATACGTTATACACTAACATGACAGCTGCAATATTGAGTTTCCAGACACTCGGTCCTATTAATACATCCAATATTCTCTATGGTCCTATCTGTCACTTTCCGGAGATCAAATAAAGCGTTACGCTAAGCTACAAAATGACTCTTATTACGAGGCCTTATTCCTTTTAATATTTTATTTCTTCATGTAATGAAAAAATATATTGATATTTCTAACTAAGTGAATAATATTTTTCCCTGAGTTCTAGAAAGTAACATACCTTTTCATGCTTTCATTGCGTGCAGTCGAAAATAAGTAAAAAAACCAGTTCTCTGCGTGATTTTTGTCAAATTCGAGTAGTTTTTGAAACAAAAAAATCAATTAAACATTGAAACTGTAGGTTTCAAATATAATATATCAATAAATCGCAATGGGCCTGTTCTAAGTACTAACATTGATAATATATTATGTTAAGAAACATGTTTGATCATAGAGAAAAATGACTAAAGCAATCAGTATTTTTGAACGGATAAGGAGCCTTAAGGGCTTCACTTTTTAAGTATATATTTATCTATATAACTACGTATATCGTCGTCTAGTACCCATAACACAAGCCTTCTTGAGCTTAATTTGGGACTAGATCGATTTGTGTGAGGTTGTCTGATATTTATTATTATTTTTATTTATTATTATTACTTTTGGACCGCTAGTAACCTATGTACGTATAAAATACCCTTGGTTGTATGTAGGTCAAAAAATGTCCTGTGGCTCGAAACGGAACAGCCGAGTATCGTCGGTAATGGTAGGGCTTGGTACTTATATTTAAAGGAAATTCTAAAAACATTTCAAAATTTAATGAAATGTGTGGGAACTTGGAAGATGGTAGGCGGCAGGGGAGAACATTTGATGAACAAAAGCGTGCTTACGAAATCGTGGTTCTGAATTTTCTTCCTTAAATAATATGCTCCACTGGAAGAAAATATCGACGTAAATAATATCGTCGAAAATAGAGGCAGGTTAATTTAGGCATTCATGGAAAAAAAAGCGGGGAGTATTATTCTCTCAGAAATGATTTTTATTGTCTACCTTACCTTGGTTAACAACAGATAATTAATAAAACGCATAAAGTAGTTTTGTAATTAACTGTCTACTGTTTTACAAAGAAATAATTATGTCTTTAACAGTTCCAAATCTACAAACAACAGAGACGACAGTTTGGACGAATTCGTGGAAAATGCCAAAACACAATTAACTCTTGTTAACATTGACGAAAATTGCTTCTACTCAATTTGGGTACTAAGTTTAATTAAAATTTAAGAGAAAATACTTCAAAGACACTTTATTTACTACAGGAATTTGAGACGAAGACATCGATCCTATTATAAAAGATTAAACTCGAAAAGTATCGGTTACGGGTAAACTTACCTATTTAGGAGCGTTTCCGGTGAGCGAAGCTAGGCGGAGCAGCGTCGAGCGGCTCGTGAGCTGATCAACCACAGTGAACACAATCTCCACTGCACGACTCCGCGGAGCGGGACGAACTTTGAGATAAAAGGCTCCGCCCAGCTCCGCATCATTGGATACACACCATAATTCAACGGTGTTGTGAGAATTTAGCCGCTAACAATGCCACTAGATAATTCGATGGTATATTATTTTATACCAATGACTCCAATGAGTAACAAACAAACAATATGATCCTACTATTAGGATATCTATATAAGTTCCACTCTAGGATGGTTACCAAAGATAAAAAGTCTATCTCTCATACACATATACCTACTGTCGTGCCAGCAAGAGACACCTAATTTATCAACCAGTCGATAAATCCGAACATTATAAACCCGCACATTTATTGATTCTGGTGCCACTTTACGTACTATTCTAGCTTCTAGCCAACAATGGACCTGTAGATTCTCATATCGTTCATTTCTCTGTCCATCTAAAAACACGAACTATATCCGAAGTTAACAAATGAATTGAATATGGTTATTCATTTCATGTAGCAGTGTGGCCAACATGCACGCTACAATCACAACATTTCAGCCCCGAGCGAAATAAAAACCAATTTTCCACGTCTTAACAATGCTGACAATAAAGTGACTTCTTGTACGAACTCCGTGCCAGTTACTCCAAAGTTGTAAAACTTGTATTCCCCTGCCAATAAGGAACACGAGATCGTGACTAAACAATGAACTGCGCATTTTTAAGGGTTCTATACCGCAGTCAGCAAAAATGGAACTCTTATAGGATCCCTTTGTTATCTATCTGTCTGTCTTCCAAGACACAGGGGAATCCAAACCTATAGGGTACTGGCTGTTGGCCTAGAATCATTTTGGCAAGAAGCAAAATGATGTAGTTTGCTACATCAAGGAAATAGGCCGAAAACCTTCAATATGTAGTTACATTATTTAAATTAAAAGTAAACTTTATTGCACAAATTGATAGTGGACTTCATGCCACAAGGCACTATCTACCAGTCAACCACTAGGCTAAACAGAAACATTGAGTTATGATTACATATTAATTTGCAGCAATATTCAGTGATTTTATAGGTACAAAACCGATTTTATAGAGACGGCTTTTTTTTTTAAATTGTGTTCCAGAAAGTTATTTTCAAACGTTTTTATTACAGAGTTGTCTTGACCCACTTGGTGGATGTTCCGAGAATACTTGAACTACGTGGATGAGCTACATATCGCGTTACAAATTGGATCGGTGGCCCTTTAAAACGTTTTTAGTTTTATTCGATACTACTTTACAACATCTGGATGAGCAGCCCGTCTAGCACAACTATTATTCGCGACTCTTGTCATAGCGCTATCCATCACCCTCTCACATTACTGCACAGAAAGAGACAGGTAATTATCTCGCGCGACAAATAGTCACTTGTGACCGTTGTGCTAGAGATACAGGTTGCGTGATTGGGCCGTTATTGATTTCTGATCTCTAAAAAAGTATGATTAGGTATGCCAATTCCACAAAAAATATTGAAATAAATTGCAGAACTTTATTTGTTAGGAGACTTCAATAATGGAAAAGTGCCAATCTTCTTATGACATCTGCAGAAAACAATTCATTGAAACCATTTTCATAAGGGCGCTGTCACTTTTTGATGAATCGCATTTCGTAGCAATTCCAATAGGGATTATTCGGCAATGAATCAAAATTCTATCAGACTGAAACGAACGAATATTGATTGAAGTACGAAACAAAAGTTTCACGTTCAATCAATGAAGCCTCGAAAATTTAGATAAACTTACCCATTCAACTCGATCTTACTTGGGCGCTTCGCTTTCATCCGAAACCCAAAGCACTTGTAAACTATTAATCAAATTGTCCAGGCATATTGTACCTAGTTACGTCAGGCTTAGGTTAATATAATGGGTTGGGTAACTAATATAATGTAAACAGTTGAGCTCAGCGATTGTGAAGCCTCTAACGGCGTGGAAGCCCGCCTGTCGGCAAAACCTCTTGCTACATTACCCATGATAACTTTGTAAATGGATGCGCTAAGTAACGTTTGCGAGCCCTAGGGCAAACGTTCTTATCACACAATGTTGTAGCTTTTTAAATAAGTTTTGCAAAAATGTTATCAAATATTCAGACCGAAGTCCTTCGTAATTGGTGTGATAAATTCATAGTTGGAATAGAGAAAAGACTTTGGGAACCTTTTTAAACTTTTCATTAATTTAACTTGGCCAGGATTTTATGACTCCCCTGGGCCACTCTTTAAAACTAGTCAACCCATTCGCGATACATATATATTTTAACATATTTTTTTTTGGCGTTTCTTCTCAACAATGGTCTCCATTTGTGAAATGCCGGTAGACTCAGACATGTAAAAGTGCCCTTGTGGCCTACTTGCAGAATAAAGTTCATTATTTCATTATTATTTCAAATCATCTGAGACTGGTATATAGTAGGTATAAGCAAGGAAAATAAATAGTGGCATAAGTTAGTTGTACCGTCTACAATATGTCTGCTCTAAGGTTGACTGTTTGAGAATATTTGATTGCGTTAAGTCCGCTTGTAGCTTAATCTTAATTTTTTGTGATAAAGATATAAAAAAGATATACTTCACGTCTTAACGTCGGAAAAGAGTCGCGAACCCCTTTATTTTTCCCTTTAAGGAGCGCCAGGTTCTTCATAGCTCTGAAATGTGATGACAGGGCGATAGTAAATGATGTAACTTAACGTCACATGATATGTCGCCTCGCAGCTTCAGACATTTTCATTTCTTTTTGTTGCAGTAACAACGCTTATGGGCGAAGAATTTTCCTTTGTAACATTTTTATGGTTCCTCTAATAAATATTCAAAACAAAAGGTTGTTGTGTTTCAAAGATAATTATGTCTAATTAAGGGAATTACAGCGGTGGGTGACTTATTTGGCGCTGTCACCGCTCTGCCGTGAGGGCTTTTAAAAATGGTATTTTCGGGTGTGATAAATAATTTTAAATGAAATTTAAGGGAGCAGAAATGAGTACTTTTAAGAGTCATTTTATTTAAATTCATGTGTTTAAATAAAACAATTTAAACGCTTCATGTGTTTGCTTCTTTATTTAAATCATTCTGGTATATGTAACTTTGCCGTAAAATAACAGATACAAAGAGTGCTGAACCATTTATGAAACATACCATCATGTGCTCATAAAACTCTTCTTGCTAGAATAGAAAATGAAGGTTTTTTTTCCAACTAATGGAAATATCCAGGTTTTATTAAGACTGGCTAGGGAAAATACGTATTTTTCTATCTGCCTTTACCAAGGACCAAAACTGCCCTCTTGAAGCAAATGGCGGTATCAAAAAATAAAAATGAAACATTATTATTTAGTTATTTACATCATCATTATTTATATGTAACTAAAACATTTTGAACAATTAACTTTACATATAAGCGGCAGCGTTGGTATTTTTGCAATAAATTCACTTGTAATTTCTATAAACTAGTAACCACCATTTCGCTTTAGTAGGGCACAATAATAAGGATAGAATTTTTTTAATAGTTGCAATTCCTGAAATTGCCTTGTATGGGCAGTAATATTGGCCAGGTTATTTAAGCTACACATTAACGGGTGATCAGATACCTGTGCCATTCTAAAAAAGAAACGATCAGCTAAAAATTGTCTTCTCAATCTCAAAGGTGGCTCCAGGCACTCCACTTGAAGAGCATTGGTTGGGGAATACTTCATTGCTCCACAGATTATGCGTAAACATTTTGATTGGATCTTATCAAGGTAGGACAAAGCTAATTTACTGCACGGCTCTAGAATAAATGATGCATAGTCGAAGTGGCTCCGAATGATTGCATTGTACAAAAGCTTTTGAGAAAAAGGGTGAGAACCCCACCAAACACCCGATAGAGCCCTAAGAACGTTAACGCTTTTCTCACATTTGTTCCTAATGTAGTTTAAGTGGGGAATTCCAGATAGGCGACAATCTTAATATAAGCCTAAAAACTTAACCAAATTTGAAACAGGAATTATTTCATCATCAAGGACTATTTCAATGTCAGGAATGCGTCTTTTTCGTGAGAAAACTACCACGGTACTTTTGGCGGCAGATATAGATAAGTCATGGTTTTTTTTTCATTTTCCGATACTGCCCATACAAGTCAATCCCAAAATTGCAAGCCCTAGTATGAGACTTATAAGTTATAAGAATTTCCAATACTGCCCATACAAGCCAATCCCGAATTTGCAAGCAAGACTTAATAAGTTATAAGTCTCATACCAAATGTTAAACCCTATAACCCAGTTAAGACACAATCGAACCTCTTTGTATTCAGCGTCAGCCACGAACAAATAAATCGCGCCGATAAAAACAATTACGCTTCTGAATTTGGATGAATACCTTTAAGCGTCTTAATTTATTTTACCTTTTACCCTGTGCCTTTGGGAATCTCATTAAAATGAACGTGTGCTCAAGAGACGTTTATCAGAGTAACGAGGTACCAGGCTTTCATAAGTTTATTGTGGTGTACAGTTGTACATTAAACGTATAATTGAGCTAAACGTTAAAACGGAAAAATATGATATACCTCTTTTGCTAAGGCTTTGATATTTCATTTGCAAAGAGGTATAAACCGATGAATATAGATTCACTTACATAAAGAGAGGCTCGGACTTAAGTATGGCGCAAGTGCTGCTTTGGGGACGGGGGCCCCTAGACTGGCTGGGCTCCTAGGCCAACAAGGCCCGGGCCTAGGCATAATACGGCACTGCATAAAGATCGGCGCTAGTAACCTACGCACCAGTGTTCAGGAAAAGTCGTGATGAAATTGCAGTAGCAGACTTTATTATACTGCATAAGCACTAAGCATCTATAGATAGCTTTTAAATGTTTAATCAACTTAGGAGAAGCAAAAAAGGGTCCTGATTTTCTGAATGTGAGTTCTATGTAAACCAATTCCCAGCGCGCGTGCCTGTGACCCGGAAGTTTCGAGAAAACCCTCTGTAGTGGTTTTAACCTGTGATACATCTGCATCGTGATGAAAATGTAGCTGCAGCTAAAAAAAGCGCCTCAATGTGGTCTGTATAAACGAATTTCTATCGGCACGGCGTGCCTGTGACGCGGAAGTTTCGAGAAAACCGTCCATAGTGTTTTATTGTGTGCTACATCGTGATAAAATTATAGCAGCAGCTAAGGAAAGCGCCTCGATTAGATCTGTATAAACGAATTTCTATCGCCCTGGCGTACCTGTGAGGCGGATAAGTAATTCGGTTCTAAGTGAAGTAGTTAGGTAAGTCTTAACTACAATTCAAAAGGACAAAGATTCATTAAACATTCCAGTCTTCATACCTGCACGCTCCTCCTTCTGCCTTTTTTCGGTTACAGTCTCGTTTGTAGGAAGTCGGAGAGGCGCACAAACGTCAGTCGGGTCGTTGTACATGAACCACCAATAAAATACAGTTCTCAGGCGATTAGACCAAAATAGAGAACCTTCTGTAGCGTTTTACTCTGTGACATCGTGATGAAATTGCAGCTGCAGTTAACACGTTGAATGCGGGAACTGGATTTTATAATTTTCATTCAGTGCTATACATATCATTTTTGAATTGTAGCATAGTTTTTCACTGGTGCGGTACAAGACTATTTTGACTTGTGACTAGAGGTCTAAAATTTGGCAAATATATCTTTGTTGATTTAGCAAATTGATGATTTACTGATAACAATAGCAAGTTAAACAATTGAGTGATCTAAATCTAAGTTCGTTACAGACTATCGACCTTGGTTTAGGAATTATAAGACAATTAATTAACGATACGAAACTGACTTGTACCGCATCATGGACACAGGACTGGTGCTATCAAGTCGATGTTTTGGTAGGAAGGGGAAATATAATGAAACCAAACATCGATATCGATTGTTGTAATTAATAAAAAAGTAACTTTTACATAGTTGAATGAGACTTATTGAAACATTCTAAACGTATTTTGTTCACTTTCTTGGCAGTAGGTATTAAAATAAATATTTTTGAACCGGCCCTACCTGTGTTTTTTCCTTTAATTGTGAATATACAACTCCACATTTCTTCTCCATTTCATTATTTTTCGGTTCACTACTCTCAATTTGTTCAAATATATTTTGTAACATTTTTGATGCTATTTTCTTGGTGCATTCATGAGAAAAAAAAGATAAACAAATGATAGGTACGTAAGGTTCGACCCCCGCACTGGCCTGTACTGACCTGTACCCGTGGTGCGATACAAGGCGGTAGGATACAAGACACTTTTGGCTGGTACCGCACTGGTTGATCATTTTTTTCACTTAGTGCGAAACGAGTCAAATTTGTCTTGTACAGTTTGATGTACCCATTGGATGAAATTTGCAGAAATAAGCATAAATGTATACTTGACTCTTTCTAGTCCCTAGGATTTCATAGTCAAATTGCCCCCGCACCAGACAGAGAAGCTACTTCCTTGCGCCGCACCGAAAGAAAGTCCAGTACAAGTCAAAATTGGCATGTACCGCATTCAACGTGTTAAGTTAGCGGCGTGCCTGTGACGCAAAATTAGGTTATTCGGTTCTAAGTGAAGCAGTTAAATTCCTAATTGACGTTGAGGAAATTTAATATTACCAGAATACTAACACCCCAAAACATTTATTAATGCGAACATCCGAAACATACTGACGAATCTCGAACGAATTCTGCTCAGATTTAAGTAACTTAGTAAAGAATTTCAAATAAATAAAACGCCGCCGCTAGCATTTTCGGCACTACTTATACCGCAGGGGCCATTTTTACCCGACTTCCAAAAAAGGAGGAGGTTCTATGTTCGACTGTATTTTTTTTTCTGTATGTGCACCGATTACTCCGCCAATTGTAGACCAATTTTAAAAATCATTTTATTATTTGAAAGAGTATACTCCTGTATAATAAGAGTATTATCCTGGAATCCCAGTGAAATCGAGGGCAACCCTCAAATGTTATATGCACTCATAATGTGTTTCATATATTTTCTAAAGCTATTTAAGTATTTGCATATGGTGGTCATCATCTCATCATGCTGAGCTGATGATGGAAGGTACGAGGGTCAAACTGAAAGTTTTTAGAAAATCAAAAACTGAACAAACTAGCAAGTTGTTAGTGTTATTATATCTTTTGGGAATAGTTTCCCTTCACATCAATACATCGCTGTATCCGATGGAACCACTGATAAAAAGCGCTTTGCCCACTCGTCCATAGGGTTCTCTTCGACTACCCTTTGACATGTAGCCACTGCTTCCTCGGCGTCCATAAAACGTTTTCCTAGAAGTTTTTATTTTGTTTCCGGAAATAAATAAAAATCGCAAGGTGCGAGGTCGGGGCTATACGGTGGGTGACCAAGTGATTCCACGTCTGACGTCACCAAATAGTCGATCGTTTGCTTGGTGGTGTGCGACGAGGCGTTGTCGTGGTAAAGCAGGACTCTACTGCGAGGTCGCTTCTCCCGAACTTTTTCCAAGACATGTGGTAAACAATTGTTAGTGTTCCAGTCTGCGGTAACTGTGTTTTGATCCTCTATAATAATTGTTGCGATATGACCTGTCATTCCGAAGAACGACGGCACCATCTTTTTTCCCACGCTTCGACCTCTCTTCACTTTAGCTGGCAACTCCTCTGAAGGAAATACCCTCTGAGCAGACTGCCTTTTAGGTTCATGACAGTAAATCCAGCTTTTGTCACCCGTAAGCATGTTGAAAACAGCATTTGAGTCATCTCCGTTAAATCTTTGAACCGTTTCACGGCACCAATCAACACAAGAGAGTTTTTGGGACTCTGTCAAATTATGAGGTATCCACCGGGCACAAAGAATCCCGACTGCTAAATGTGCATGGAGGATTTTGTGCACTTGACTCATACCAATGCCTAAGCTCATCTGAATCCGCTGATAGGACATTCTTTTGTCAGTCTCTATCGCACGCCGCACGATACTGATATTGTCTTCAGTCGTCACAGTCAAAGGTCGGCCCCCACGCAGATCATCGGTGAAATTAGTGCGACCACGGTTAAACTCATTAAACCAGTTATAAACAGTGGCACGAAATGGGGCTTTATCATGAAAGGCCAATCGAAGTCTATCATAACTTTCTTGTTGACTTTAATGACATCGAAAGTAATAAAAAATCACTGCACGAAAATTTTCTCACCAAAAATTCATGCCGACGTGAAAGAGACAATTTTAAATTTACCGCCAAATCGTAAAACAAATGACAAATGAATTAAATACATAAGTACACCATAATATTCGCAGAGGGATGAATTTTCAAAATCTAAACTTATTTTTTTATTATACGTTTACAAGTAGCCTGTTCTAAAAACTTTCAGTGTCACCCTCGTACAAGTCCTTAATGGGTAAGAGTTAGAGGATAATTCTTGAAAAATATATGTATTACAGGTAGGTACGTTAAGACTGTTAGTGATATTCTTTAGTGTGTTCGTGACGTAGTCCCCTTGTCACCAAGTCAGGATCTGATGATGGAATCCAAGGGAAATCGAGGGAAACCCTCAAATATTATATTTATTTTTTCTAAAAAAGCCATAAATAACCCGTTCATGTACAGATTACATTTGAATCACTTTTTGAAGTCGGTGCGAAACCTCACATAAACTATAATATATAAATATGGAACAAAAATACTCGTTAATACCAAATGGTAATCATTATAGGCTTTATATAAAGACTATGCGCGGGCTATATATAAAGGCTCTATATCTTTTTTATAGTAATAATTGAGTGGTTTTGCACCGACATCAAAAAGTGGTTCAAATATAATCTGTACATGAACGGGTTATTTTTGGCTTTACAGTTTTCTTGAAGTCGGTTCTTCTTTTGTTAAATTTTTAGATTTAGTTTAGGTTTAGCCTATCTTTATTTTGTTGTACCTAGTTTAGTTTAGTTTTACTGCCTATGTATTTTGAATTATAATCAAATACTCTCTTGTTTATGGATAAGTAAGTTAATTAAAATTTATTTGATGATTTATAATAATTAATTCAAAAACATAATGGAATGATTATAACTAGGTTCCTCAAACAGTTACTGCACTACAACTAGGTATACATTTGTTTTAGTTTTCTAAAGGGATTGAATACAACACGAACACCCGAAATATGCTAATGAAGCTATGTTGTTTTGTTGCAGACAATTCAGTTTAAGGTACTTAATTTTTAAGTTAAATTACGTTGTATGTCCGAAATGTTTAAGGTACTTAATTTTTAAGTTAAATTACGCTATACGTCCGAAATGGATAAACTAGTGGAAACTATAATTCTGCAATATGACCTTGTGTACACAGTCTCATGACATTCGCGTTGAAATATGTGTTAATTCTCGTGGTCTCGAAGGGAACATCATACAAATCCCCTAAGTTTACATTTTAAGAAACGTGTACACGACTGTCTTGATTACCCAGACAGCCTAGACAAAACCCTTCAACGGAGTAAACTTTGGCTACAATCCTCTACTTAGTACTGAACCTACATACAGCCTTCATAACTCCTATTCTCAGACTACATTATGATTCCCCACACAGCGGTACTATGATGAAACCGTAACTCGGTACGTTATGTCTCATACTGAGACTATAAGCAAGCTTTATGTAAGGATAAACCCCAGTCCATGTACTGCCTGCCGTAACATAACATACATACTAAGCAAAAATAATACGACGCAGAAAATGGGGAAATATCTACTTCGGTGATTGCAATGTGTCCGGTTATTACTTCTGATGGTACGGAAAATGCCCTATTTTGCTGACACCTTGTGTTAATGTTAATAGATTTTTCACATTATGTCAAAACTTTCAGTAGTTTAATATGAATAGATATGAATAGTATGTAAAATATTCATACATTTTTGTTTTTCCATTCCGTTACCGCTGTAGTAGGTTATATGGAAATGGTAACGGAATTGGGATCATTGGGACACTTTTTTCATATAATTAGTTCGAAAGAGCTCGTGATTCTGAGTAGAAAATACCCAAAATTTCGAGAATAAAAAAAAGTGGGATGTACAACTTTAGAAAAAATGGCCCATAGCTGTAAATTGTGATTATCAAAATATTACGCAATATATTGCTTAAAATGAAGCGAAAATTTTAAAAATATAACGGTTCAGGCAGGGTTCAGGCTGCGTCTCAAACGGCTTTCCGGGCCAACACGGCCAATTTTTCGCTTCATTGTAAACATTTTGGTGTTCGTTAGCAGACGTTCCACTGCTTTAATAAAAATGATTGATACATTGCTTCTTTGAATGAACAATATTTTACAAGTTATTAATTAATATATAACTAGCTGCGCCGCGTGGTGTTATCCACTGAACCCCCGGGAACACTCAATGTTTTCAGGATAAAAAGTATGTGTTGCCTATGTGTTAATCCAGGGTATCAGCTACCTTCATACTAAATTTGATCAAACTTGGTCCTGCCATTTGAGCGCGAAGCAGTAACAAACATAATTATTATTATGGGACAATCATACACAAATCGACCTAGTCCCAAACTAAGCAAAGCTTGTTACTATGGGTATTAGACTACGATATACATAATATATAAATACATATACACATAAACACACTCACAAACTTAAGCCTTTATAATATTAGTGTGATACAAAGCCATTTTTAATTTATTGCTCCTGTTACAAATACAAATACAAATACAAATCATTTATTTCGGACTTTATATCCATAGTGTTAGTGGTACAAACTTAGGGCTGTGGTTAGTATTATTACTATAATTAAGCTAACTAAGACTAAATCAAATTAAAGGCGCCTGGGCGCCGGTATTACAGGCGCGTGCAGCTGCACATAACGCTGCCACAGCGGCGAGTCCCAGCGGTGGGCAAGCATGCTCAGAATACTATTCGAGCTGCCACGACTTCTATTGAGGAGAGACGCACACCTTTTCCTCATGATGGCAAAAAAGCAGTCTGTGTGCGCCTCTGCGAACATTTTCGATGCACTGCAATACCGTGGCAGCCCGAACATCATCCTGAACGCATCGTTGTATTGAACGCGTAGCGCGCTGTACGCCCGCTGTGTAAAGTTAGTCCACAGAGCGCACGTGTAGAAGGTTTGACAAAAAGCCTTAAATAAAGTTAGCTTTACTTCTACACTACAGCGTGCGAATCTGCGCGCCAACATGTTACAGCGGACGCACAGCGCGCGGCGCTCGCGCTCTATGTCCTCGACGTCTGACATCGTTTCAGTCACCCAGTGGCCCAGATACTTGAACTTGTCAACTCTCTTTAAAGGGGAACCACAGAGTGTGACCGGTTCCATTCGGTAGGTTTTATTACCTGCTTTAAATTGCATGACTTCACTCTTAGAAGAATTATACAATAGCCCGTGTGCTGCCGCGTAGGCTTCACAAATTCGTAACATTTTTATTAACCCCCCCATCGATGGGCAGTTACATGCCCGCAGCGTATTTACAAAAGCTATACTGATAGGGTTCAGATGCGAACTGAACCAGATTAGCTTTGTTTGAACAAAACTTAACAAAACCCTAATCTGGTACAGTACAGAAATTTACTGAAATCGTATAGACTTTGTTAACTGAATTCATACGGATATTGCTCCTACAAATGCTAGTCTGTTGCGATCTAAAACTTGAATAATTATTTCAGTAACGACCGACTCCGATTGTATTAAATAAATTACCGTTCATGCAAATGACTTAACTATACCTAAGCTTATTTTTACTTTTAGAATTATTTCAGGTACTTATTAGGCTTCTTATAAGGGCATTATTTAGTGTGAAATCACGATAAAATAGTTGAATTTATATCAGGAGGAGCGCTGTTGTGATCGCAGTTCTAACCTAACCTACTTTACTGGTAGCAGATCGGTTCTGGCGCTTCGCCGACCGCTGCCGCGGTACGCTCGCTTCGCTCGCTCGGCTCGCGCGCTGTTGTGGTCGCAGTTCTAACATAACCTAACCCATTAATCTAGTTTACTGGTAGCAGTTCGGTTCGGGATCACCTCTAGTGGAATAAAAATTCTTGTCATAACTCATTTCGCATAATGGCTTTCCTCATACATGTTATTTGTCATAAATAATTATTTGCATAACATTTTATATGTCTTAATTGTTGCTTGGCAGGCTTTTCATAAGCATAATTTAGTATGGCACAAAATTTCAAGTAATATTATTGAATGTCATAATAATTGATAGTACGAAGAAGAGCAACGCATAAATTATGGTTTTCATAATTAATGGCAATAGAAATTATATAGTATAAGTTATATCACATGTACCAATCATAATACTTTATAACATTTGAAATTATGATACAAAACTGGTTCCATATTGGGTTGCATAAATTTTAAAGCCATAATGTCGGTGTGCATAACCACTTTTGTTATAAAAATCTTTCCGCATAAGTGTGTTAGTCATTAATTGATCCGCATACATTTTATGACCATAATGTTTTTACGCATAAGTAAGGAATGTCATATAATTTTGGGGCATATCAACCTGAATCATAATCATTAATCGCCATAATGTTTTTATGCATATCGTGCATTGGTGCATAATCCTGAACAACATAAATATCAAGCTCCATATTTTTTTATTCAACGTCATCCTGCTTTTCGGGCAGCAGTTCGTGTCTGAGGGGGTCACAGTTCTTTCAAACCTAAACTAACCTACTTTTCTGGCTGATGTTTGTATTGTAGGTTCAGAATTCTAACCTTTTTTTTTTGTTGGAAAAAATTCTAAACAGAATTCTAACCTAACCTAACCTACAACTAACCTAACCTACTTTTCTGGCCGATGTTCGTATTTATAGGTTCACAGTTCTAACCTAACCTAACCTACAACTAAGAGGTCAGTGTGGAGAAGGATTTCTTAATGCGGGGGGCTTCGCCACCCCGTCACCCCTTTTTGTTTTTCTGCTCATGTAAGTTTTGTATCATTATTTCAAATGTTATATTTTTGGTACATGTGATATAACTTATACTATATAATGTCTATTGCCATTAATAATTATGAAAGCCATAATCTATGCGTTGCTCTTCTTCGTACTATCAATTATTATGACATTCAATAATATGATTAGAAATTTTGTGCCATACTAGATTATGCTTATGAACAGCCTGCCGAACAAAATTTTTATGCAAATAACAATTTATGACAAATAACATGTATGAGGAAAGCCATTATGCGAAATGAGTTATGACAATCGAATTTATGACAAGAATTTTTATTCCACTAGAGGTGATCCCACAAAAGTTACATGAGCACAAAAACAAAAAGGGGGGACGGGGGCTAAGCCTCCCACAAGGGGGGCTCGGGGGGCAAAGCCCCCTGAATTAAGAAATCCTTCTTCACACTGACCTCTTTGTTGTAGGTTAGGTTAGGTTAGAATTGTGAACCTAAAATACGAACATCGACCAGAAAAGTAGGTTAGGTTAGGTTTGAAAGAACTGCGACCCCCTCAGAAATGAACTTTTGCGAGAAAACCAGGCTGATGTTGAAATAAAAAAATTAGGAGCTTGATATTTATGTTCTTCAGTATAATGCGCCAATGCACGATATGCATAAGAACATTATGACGATTAATGATTATGATTCAGTTTGATATGCTCCAAAATTATATGACATTCCTTCCACTTATGCGTAAAAACATTATGGTCATAAAATTTATGCCGATCAATTAATGACTATACACCTTATGCGCAAGGACTATTATGACAAAAGTAGTTATGCGCACCGACATTATGGATTTAAAAATTTATGCAACCCAATATGGAACCGTTCGGTTCTGCCGCTTCGCCATCCGCTACCGCGGCACGCTTGCTCGATATAGACTTTACCGAACTCGACTAGGTTTAGTCGTAAATAATACTTGAAAGAATGTATAAACAAAAAAATACATTTGAGTGACTACTTTTTACCATAACGGTATAGATATTGTTAACTAATATGCATAAACAAAAGCTCCCCGATTAGAATCTGAATCGTGACTGAAAAAGTATAACTTTTGTTAATTCGCCACCCAGCATAATGACGAGGCATTGCGATATCTTCAATTTAGCACGTGTCACGCGACCCTATCGGCCACGCAAGGGGCCTCCGAAACTTACCTACACCGGCAATATAGGCACTGGATCGTAACGAAGTTTATCGCCAACTCTACCAATAAGTAGGCCGGGAAATTCCTATTTCCTGTAGTGAAATGGAGCTATGGTCGAGTTGGAACCATGACTGTTTTCTTTGTACGCAATAAGGCGTTAATATCAATAGTAGATGAACTCACTAGTAATTTCTATTACAGTTTCAATTAATATTTAATGAAAAAATGTACAGGAAGTGTAGTAGGTTTAGAATTATGATAATAATGATTGAATGATTGATTAGGACTTTACGCTAATTGTATGGTTGGTGTTTTCAATTTCTGACTGTTAGAGTTGATTAATATACTTAAGCATTTTATTCATTTAAAAAGTCAAGTTTGTGCCGAGATATTTATTGACATCATTCATCCATAAATGGACGCGAGATACTTATTTTTTGTTCACCTTATTTTGTTATGAGTATTCTAGAAAACTTACGCAAAGTAACAAGAGATCCGAAATCCAATATTTTTATAGAATGTAGATTCTATAAAAAAGAAAGTAATATTATCTTTAGATTTGTATAACTACTTCACTGTATCGTCAAACACAGTATATACATGAGTTTTAAATACAGTATGTATCAAAAATACAATAACGTCCGGTAGGTATATATGGAGTAATACAAGAAGTGCTACGACCTTTATAATAAAATAACACCGCGCCATGTAGCCATCATAACGACTTACGTGCAAGGGCTTGGCGTCCTTCACTATGGAAATCATTGCTGTCGTGAAATATGGCGGCTATTAATCTCCATAACAATGTCTATACTTACTTCTAAGGCTAGTTTACAGTCCTGCAAACACTCCAACAATCGTATAACTAAACAACACTTTAAGCTAAACAATGTAGAGCAATGCTTCTGTTCGGGCCCCTTGAAGCCATAGTTAGTTGCCTGCTGTGTCGTAATTTTGCTGGGTACTAGAATCTGCAACTTTGCAGTAATGAGCTAAGTCTATTAAATGAAGAAATTCATAACAGTTAATCGGAGTAACTTTGGCCCTTCTGTGTACTTAACATTGGACTGCTGCCAGTTTTAATTGTTTTACTGTTACAGCGCATAGATAAGTGATTTCAATAAAAAAAAAATTTTTTTTTGCTGTTGAAATACATTCTTTACGCGCTGTAGCAGTACCTATAAAAAATAAATCTGCATGCAGTGTATAAATATGGGCCAATTTTATACGGAAATTCCAACGCTGCCACCATTTTCTGTAATGGTTAAATTTTTATTTTCGCCCACTTTTGGATGTTGCGCTGCCCTGATATGTAACTACACCATTGCCATAGAAACAATTATGCTAGGTAATTGTCCGATAAATAATTCATAGGGTTTAAATACATTTAAAAATACTGTCTCATCGTAGTTACACATATGCTTTTAGTTCTCGACTGTGTGAAATAAACACATTTGGGATGTATACATATAAAACATGATGGCAGGTAAACAAAATGCATCATTACCATAGAAATAAGCCTAATTTTTGTCCCGGAACCTGTATCTCGGAGTTGAAACGGAAACTTGCCTCAAAACCCTAAGCTGGGCTTAGCCCGCCCTTCGGACCCCTGATTAACTATCTATTCGTGGGTCCCCGCGTTTTTTCCGCCTTCATGAATTCACCTAAATTTGGTTTTACTTAGCTTATGTTGAAGAGATCCTTTTTAGGAATATACTACACTATCTGGGTACTCAATTTCACATTCGATTTACGGGAGTTTGTAACAATATTCCATGATATCTAAGTAATATTATATTTATTTTTTATTAAATATGGTTTTGTCAGTATCAGTCAGTTGTATACCTTGAATAGTAGTATTTATTCTGTTTACTTTCACATCACATTGCTCCTATCATCTATCTTATACAGTTTTACCAAGGAAAAATATGTATCTAAATTGTACTTTCATGTTATTGAGGACGCAGTGCCGACAAACAACAATATTATCTTGGTCAATTCATCCACTGCAGCGACTACTTTTTACTATAGTTAATTTCATATGCCAAGGCCCGATTGCCCCATGTTTATCTGTTGTTGACCGTTTGTATCTCAATGTCACTGTCGTTATTACCTTATCTTTTGTTCCATTGTTACCGCCCGATGACATTTTCAGGTGGTATCGGGCCTTGGTATATGAAATGAACTATACTACTGTTGTTGAAGAACGCCATTCTGGAATAAATATTTTTTTATTTAAAAAAATGGCTGTTCTCGAATTTTTCCGTCACTTTAATCAAGTTAACGAACATTTTGCGTAGCGTTAATAAATTCTACTAGCGTTAATGACTGGCAGGTTATTTATTGGCGGAACTTTTATTGGAAACATTTGGTGGTAAACTGTACCCTTACCATGAGTTTACAATGACCGTAATCGTAGCGACTGCGTAAACGATTTGTATGAGGACTCGTAGTTTTACAAAGTAACCGGTAGGGGCGCTGTACAATTCTCCTGTACAACTGGACATCCGAAAATCCAAACATACGAAAGAATTTTAGGACAAGCTTAAACAGCTTGGCTTCGCTCAGTCAGTTAAGTCGCTGCTTCCTAATTTTTTTTTCAGGATTTTAAAAACATCATTTTAAAGAGCCAAGTGTTAGGTTTGTTTTATCATTATTCTGATAAATTAACAGCTTTTGAATAAAAAATGGCTTTCGCACAAATTAAAATTGGACGAAACGTTACAGATCCTTCTTTCGTTTGTTTTTATTTATTTTTTTACAAAAAAACGTGACCCGCACGAGCTCATTACTCAGCCTCGCCTAACATTACACCAAACATTGTGCTCAAAAATTGACGTTTTTACGCGCGAGCGAAGGTGAAGGCGCAACATTTATGGGCACAGGAAATTACCCATTACACGCCCTGATGGCTCCGTGCTACTCAACATTACTTTTCGCAATTACCGACTATTATTTGTCCTTTTTAGGACCACCTTTTTTGTTTATATACTTGGAGGTGTATGAAATGAACTTTAGGGTGATTTGCAAGCGGTTCTATCGCCGTCAGTCCGCTGTCATAAATATTGAAAGTGTACTACACCAAGCTGCAAACTTTCATACAATGATATACTGTAACACCGTACTTCTTACCATAATCGATCTAATTTAAAACATATAATGGACCATGTGCCTTGATATTTATGACAGCGGACTGACGGCTGTTGGAAACGCATGTAAAATCACCCTTTAATTTATGAACTTTGTTGTGTTGGTAGGTCATAAGAGCACTTTTACAAGTCAGAATCTATCGGCATTTCAATAGAGGTCACTGTTGAAAAGAAAACCGAAGGAAACTGAGCAGTCAGTAGTACCATTTTTTTTTCCATTGATACAGGTGCTAATTCGATACTAGCCTATAATCTAAAACATACGTTCTGTATTTATGTAGGTTGCGTACACTGAAAAAAAAAATAGCTCAACTAGTTTAACCACTTGAGAAATAGCCAAAATATCCTAAGTAAATGGCCTAAGTAGTAACCAAAATCATGATAATAATACAAACATATTTTGGTTACTAGTAGCTCTCAGTTTGTCAGTCCTCCAATTTATGTAACTAGTATTGACCTACTGTTAACAAATCTTTTTTTTTGTCAGTGTATTTAGATCGATGCTCCATAGTAATGAAAGGCAATTCCTTAAAGTTGCCAGTAAAATACCTCCATTTAAAAGGTCACTCGATTGCCTCGTTGGGGTTTGGGTCTTTTATAAGAGGTAAGTCAGAAGTTCAGAACCTCATAATAAATGGATTCAAATGAACACGACGCCGCTCATAAATCACTGAGAGAAGGTTTTCAAATTCGAGTGCTCTTCTATTTCAGTTGAAACGCTGTCGCAGTGAGCACTTAGTCGTAAAGGCTTGAGAATGAGTCGTGAATAAAAAAAGCATACTCGCGCTAATTCGATGGAGTATTGCGATATCTTTAATTTATTAATATTTTGACTGTATCTCGCCACCCCTGACACAAAAAGTGTTTTAAGTTTAACATGTGTATTTAAGTGTCCGTCTGTGGCATTGTAGCTCTATCGAAATTAAATATAAATATCAGTATCAAATATATCGAATTGAGCTAGGCATTATCTTCATAATTCGGCTTGTTTTCCTAAATTCTCTCGAAAACATTCGAAGTTTGATAGAAAACATTAAAAACGAAACATTTATCATAATTTTATTCTAGCTCCTCATAGAGAATGCAAACAGGTATATTATTTGTTACATTATGTTGTTATATTACCGTATTACCGGTAAATTACCGGTTATTTTTGATATCATTTTTTACCGGCTTGCATTCCCGAGCACCTCATCAGAAACAGTGTTACATCACTAAAAAAACTTTTCCTTTTCCAACGAGTAAACAAGAAAACGTACTGCAAACTGAAAAGTTTAACGACCGTACATTTTTCGTTTCGACAGCTAGTCTCTTGTTATTTAAATGCGTGGAAAACTCGGGTACACGTAGAACTTGCACGTAATTTTTGTTCTGGAAACTTCTCGCAATTCCTTCTCGAGTAGACCGCGTAATGAGCTGCCAACTCTCAGAAAATGGAATCCCCAGTTTTAACGTAGCGTTGGAAAACTCCCCATGAATTGTGTGGGTATTAATAAAAAAAGGTTCTTACACAAAGGAATAAAAATCGCGCTTGTGTGAATGATGAATCGCTTGTGTGAAAAATTGCTTATTAATACTGATTGGCAGTGATTTATAGGAAATTGTATCAAGCTCGAAGGTAGGGAAATAAACTGGTCTAGTACGAGTTGGACTCGCGCCCGTTTCGTACCAATTTTTTTTTTGTACATTTTGATATGTATTATTTGTTTTAAATAGAAAACTCCAGTGAGTATCAGATTGGATTTGAAAGGATTTTAGTATTTGTTGTTTTGGTGGCCATAATGCAAATTTCAAGTCTTCGGTTGGAAAGATACAGCCCTGTGACAGACGGACAGACAGCGGAGATTTAGTATTAGGATTCTGTTAGCACTCTTTTGGATACGGAACCCTAAAAGTCAGGAGGATTCAACGTTTCTTATGTATGACATTTGTCCGAGGGCTTTGTCTACTCAAGCGATGAGCCGAGATAAACATGAAAGAAAAAATATCATCTAATTTTAAAAAATCTTTAAAGGCAGCTTTGTTGTGGAATATTATTACCTTTAGTAATGAAACATTGACTAATTAAGTTGTTTGAAAACTGAGCACTTCCCTCCATTAAATCACAGTTTGGCGAGTTATAAATAAGATTAGAAATTGTAAATAATTAAGTTAAATAAAAAATATATATATATATATTGTTTCCTTTAAGTAAAATTAGCTAATTTGAAGGCTGTTTACTTACTTACTTTAAATTATCAACTTTTCAATGTAGCTACAGCAATAGCTATGAAAATATAGTGGACATCATCTTTCTATCGATCTTTGTCGGTTTAACTCTTGGCAGAGTGGTCGTGGTCATCATTTCAGATGTTGGTGACAAGCTTCACAACACGCCGCCATTCTTCCCTGATAGCCGCCTTCTTCGTGTATCATCATACTGTGTTAGAATAATCGCCAGCAGTCACCACTCAAGTAACACACAAGCTATATGCTCTCATGCATGCATACGTGGGATACGGCTGAGGTGTGGCCGATATTTATTATAATAATCAAAGGTAGTAATTTGACGGTAAATAGACCACATCGTTGAAGTAGACACATAAAAGTATTTCGGACAGATTTAGAAAATGAACGAAACTCACGAAACATTGTATTTCGAAGAACAAACGAACAAAGTCCCACTATAACTAAACTAAAATGTCCCATTCGTATTTCGTCTGGTGACAACCAAAACTAAGGAACAAATACCTAATTAAATAAAGCTCGTATCTTAGTATTAGTCTACAGACTAGATACGACGTTTTGAAGAGTAGTAACAGAAATTTTAGTGAGTTTTGGTTGTCACCAGGCGATTTATAACTTACTGACGCATGTTAAGTGCGTAATAGTTGTTTTATACTGGTGGCTCTAAAAACTGTAAGAGCTAGACTTTGTTTCAAAAATGCTGTAATTCTTTTATTTTTTACTTTTTATCGTTTGAAAAGATTTGAAAACAGAATTGACCAAAAAATTATCAGACGTTTCACGAGAATTGGTTAAGAAATGAAACTTTCAAAGAGAACATCCAGAAGTCTAGACAACTGGACATCTGAACATACGGACATACAATTTTTTTATGCCCAAGCTGAAACGGAGACGTTTCGCTCGCTCGGTCGGTTATAAAAATAATTGACCTTCTCCTTTAATCTTTATGCCCACGCAATAAAAAAAACAAAGCGCTTATACTTATAGCAATGTCACATTTTCAGTCAAAACATAATTCGGTCGTGCTCATATAAATTGATTGCGACGTATTACATACAAATCTGAACGCATGGTGACAGCGACACCGGAGAACAACAAACAATTTCCTACGCACGTAACTCAGGGAAAAAATTCGTAATAAGCCATTCGTTATGCGAGCGGGAACGTATGAGGGCTGGGATTAGAATTGAGCGCTGAGCGGTTTTTTATATTCTATTCTGAATTAGTTGATTACTAATAGCTGCGTCCCGCGGTGTTAGAGTCATATGGGGCATGTGTGGGTAAGTGTGCGCAAGCCCATAAATTCGGACTGAAATACATGGGTTTGCGGACACTTACCCACTGCGTACACTTGCCCCACAGGACTCCACCCGCTCAACCACGGGAACACTACATTTTTCGGGATGAAAGTAGCCTTTGTGTTAATCCAGGGCGTCAGCTGCCACCATACCAAATTTGATCAAAATTGGTCTCAACGTTTAAGCTTGAAAAAGTAAGTAACGTACAAACTCTCATACTTTCGCCTTTATATAGTGTGATTGCGTACGAAAATCATGACGCTTTACCTAGGTATCTTGATTTACGCATGTTAAAAGTGAACTTAAATTTAATCACCATTTATCCACTACCCAAAGGTTGTCTGGAAGAGATCGCTCTTTAGCGATAAGACCGCCTGTTGCCTACCGTTTTTTTGTGTAAATGTTTTTGGTGTGCAATAAAGCGTATACCTGCAGTGTATTGTATTGTATTTGTTGATGACGACGACGCAGTTTGTAGTGTACCTGCACCTGCCTACTACGGTCCTGGGTTGGAATCAAGACCAGGGCAAATCGCAGCTGTGGTGTTTTTATGTATGTATTTATGGTCAGATTATATTTGCCCTACAACGGAGTTAACACACTTGTCAAAATATTACTACTTCTTTATACTTAGTATTATATCCATCTGTAGAAAGTTAGAAAAGCGCGACGCTCGTCACTCATACCAATGAGTCGCATGACAAACGAACTGTGACGCGCCGCGGGTAAAAACTTTACGTCCCGACCAAATTCGTCTTTTTGTACTTCTGCCTTCATTACCGAACAGCCCCGCTTTTAAAAAGGCTGTGCGGCACTTCGTTGCTGACAGAATCAAAAACTTACCGTATACTGATATTCTTACTTTTTATTTGTATACTAGTTGCGCCGCGCGGTGTTACCCTAAGCGGGAAACACTATATTTTTTCGGGATAAGAAGTAGCCTATGGGTTAATTCAGGATGTCAACATTTTCAGTTATATGGGCATAACCCATTCGTTATTCTACGTCTTCCGCGATTATATTCAATATTGCGCGGTTTTTAAAATAATTTGCGAACATTGACACTTTCAATGGTAATTTGCTCTTTTTTTATGAGTAGTAAATTATATGGTTACTAATGTATACATATATTTTTGTTACAGGTAAGCATTTAAGAACCGAGGATTAATTATGCCTAGGATTGACGCTTGAGAGAGAGCCTTGTATCACCTTGTATTACTGTTCTCCCGGGTGAGTTGTTATTTTATTTTTATCAAACGAGCGAGCGAGATGTCCTCGTTTTAGTTTAGCCAAAAATTATAATATAATATGTTCGTATATCCGTTTGTCCGGATACCCGGCTGTTCTCACGTACAGGCCGCATTTCGCAACCAGCTCTCGTGAATATCTTCCTGAAATAATGACCTCTCTCCATAGAAAACTGAATTTTAATAGAATTTTTGATTTTCATAATAGTATTTATTTATATATTCTATATTGCACAAAAGAAAACTTATCGTACACAAGGCGGACTTAATGCCATTAGGCATTCTCTACCAGTCAACCTTAGGGCAAAGCAGAAAAATGTAGGCGGTGCAACTAACTTACACAATACAATGAATACACGTTTAGTACCAAAATTGTCCTTCATTATATATTAACATGGGATATAAAGCGTAAGTAGGTGTAGCTGTAGCTAGTTTATCTGCAGAGATAATCTTAGCCCTGAATAATGGCGGAGGAGGTAATCTTGCCCCGGGACCTCTTCCGGCTCTAATCACCTCTGAGCCATCCATTCCTCAGAGGTCTAAGGGCTTCAACTAATATACAATCTTTCCTTGATTTTTGTAAGACCATATTTCCGCTCGAAGGTATTCTTCCTATTTGGTACGACGCAGCGTGGGAAGGCCTCTTACAAGGTGGACCGACGACCTGGGGGCCTATGATAGTTGCTTTTATCAAGCGATAAATAAGTGACAAACGTAAGTGTCACGTTTTAAAAAGATGCGAGTGTGAGTGACAGATGCTTCACTTATTTATCACCTATTTATCCCTGGTTAAGATTGCGGGCAGAAATTGAATGAGGGCTGCGCAAAACCGATCGTTATTGAGAGAGGCCTTTGTCCAACAGAAGACGTCTATTGGCTGATATGATTATGATGATGATGACAGTATGCTATATTAGATCGCTTGCTAAGTTGGACCACTACCGAAATGTGTTTTATTTGTTTAATTGGCAACGGGATCACCTCTAGTGGAATAAAAATTCTTGTCATAAATTCGATTGTCATAACTCATTTCGCATAATGGCTTTCCTCATACATGTCGGCGCCTTAGCTGTGGGCGCACTCTGTCGGAACTTGAGGAAGGCTAGCTTCATACAAATCAGCGCCATCTATAAGTAGTTGTCGGGACTACATTCGATTATTCTAGTGGCAAGACACTCTGTGAATCAGGTGACGGGTGACGCGGCGTCGGCTGGAAAGGAATGCAGGGTGGTTTTACTTTCGCTCCAACCGTCGCCCCGCACACCGGTCCTAAAGGTGAGCTGTATCACGCCTGAATCACTTTTTGATTGTTTTTCCGTTTAAATCATATATCCGTGTTATCGATTGTGTGTACGTTACGCAAGCTCAATTAATATTAAACATATATCGCGAATCAACGTTGCGTTTTAATTATGGAAGGCCGTGACGAACCAGATGATGACGATTTATTCTTACCCATGCGACACCGTACTAAATCCGACATCGGAAGAGGGAATACTAACAATAAACCGAACGCCTCTTTACCTCAGCTCATTCCTGGCGGAGTAAACAACAGTGACTTGCATACTACAGCCGCGATAAATAACAGTGAATCGGGTCAAATCTTGTCGTCATTAGCGTCCATATTAGAAAAATTAACAAATCAACAACAAACCAATATGAACACAAACAATGATTTTTTGGCGGGAATTTTATCGAAAGCGGTGTCTTCTGCACAGCGGCCGAGGTTAAGCGATATTTATATTGCACCGTTCAATCCTGATGGTGAAGTTCCTGTGAGAGATTGGTGTGAACACGTGGATCGAGCTAAAGAACATTGGAAACTTACCGATTACGAAATTTGTACGAAAATTGCGGGACTATTACAAGGTCGGGCCAAGACTTTAGGAGATACTTGGCTTATAAAATCTCCACTGTTGACTGATATGCGAGCGGCCTTTGTACAAACTTTCGAACCTGAAGCGCGATATTCTAATGACGTTTTGAAATTACGCAACTTTAGGTTTGACGCACAAAATCCGGCTGAATCTATTACGAAGGCGTGGAATATTTGGAAAAGAATAATAAACGGCGACAAAGAAAGGGATGCTGTTGAAGCTATTATAGGATGTATCGATAACGAGTACTTACGGCTTCGCCTCATATCTAGTAAGTGTACGACAGTGCCGGAATTGATCTCTGTGGCGGCAACCACTAAACCACGTGATGCTAAAACCGGCGAACCACCAGCTAAACGCCCTAGACTTCGTAATCGCGATGAAAGTCTCCTAACGTGTTTTAGATGTGGCAAAGTAGGACACATTCAACCGAATTGTCCATCTAGTAAGGTAGTGGAACCTAAACCCTTGCTAACCACTAGTGACTCCAGTTATCCTGCAAAACCTTTACAAAAATCCGTAACGAAATGTGATTACTGCGGCAAGTTAGGTCATACCGAGAATGTGTGTTTTAAGAAAATCAAGGATGACGGTGACAAGATTGCCATAGCTACAGCGCAACCTAACATTTCCACTCCAATGGAAGTCACTATCAATAAACAGAAAATGATAGCATTATTTGATAGTGGAGCAGATCGTTCTCTCGTTAAAAGGTCATTGAGCCTCTCCTTGCCTGGAAAACACGAAGACTACCCTCTTATGCTACAGGGATTAGGAGTAGGAACGCCAATTCTCTCAAGTCAACGGATTACGGTCTTATGCGACATTACTGGTGTCTTCGTTGAAATTAACTTTCATATAGTGGAAGATCACGAGATACCGTGTGAACTTTTAGTTGGATCAGATCTAGTGAGAATGTCTGGGTTGTCAGTAAATATTACAAGTAACGGCGCTGCTTTAATGCGAACATCACAAATACTGATCACAACGGCGAATGATGACTTCATTCAGAACTTAGACACAGACTTGACCGATAATGATGAAATTCATGAATTGAAGGCAGTCTTAGAAAAGAACAGAGATGTTTTTGCTACCGGGGTACCTAAAACTAAAGTAACTACAGGGCAGATGGAAATCCAACTGAAGGATCCTACTAAGGTTGTGTCTCGAAGACCATACAGAATGGCACCTATCGAACGTCAAAAGGTGAAGACTATAGTCGATGACCTTATGGCTAATGGGATAGTTAGAGAGAGTACATCGGAGTTCGCGAGTCCAGTTATCCTCGTGAAAAAGAAAAATGGGGAAGATCGCATGTGCACTGATTTCAGGGAATTGAATGACAATACTGTTCCTATTAAATTCCCTCTGCCCATAATCTCAGATCAGATCGATAGGCTGGCTGATGCCTCGTACTTTATCTGTCTTGATATGGCCCAAGGATTTTATCAAATTCCCATAAAAGAGGAGTCTATCCCGAAAACCGCCTTTATTACTCCGGACGGTCTGTATGAGTACGTCATGATGCCATTTGGCTTAATGAATGCCCCGGCGATATATCAGCGCGCTATTATGGCAGCACAACGCCCATTTCTCGACGATATACTGATTTACCTGGATGACGTTCTTATCAAATGTAAAACATTCGAAGAGGGTCTCAAAATGTTGGACAAAGTGTTAACCGCTTTACGTAACACTGGTTTTTCTGTCAACCCAAGAAATGCGTATTGTCGTATATAATGAAATGAAATGAAATGAAATGAAATGAAATGAAATGAAATAATTTATTCAGTAAGTAGGCCACAGGGGCACTTTTACAAGTCAAATTGTGAATCTACCGGCATTTCGCAAGAGGAGACCGCTGTTGAGAAGAAAGCCGAAAGAAACTCAACAGTAAGTAATTTTTTCGTAAATAATACTTAAAACAATTACATGATACATTTGAAGTGTTATAACTAATTACACTGGTACACGTAAAGGAGATGTAAGATACTCCAAATCAATGTTAAGTAGGAACATTAAAATAAAATTTTAACGATAAATTTAAAATATTAAATATACCCAGAGATGTATAAAGTCTCTGGGTGTCACAACATGCAATAAAATAAAAAGAGATTAGTAGGTGGTGATAGGGATGAATAGTTTGTTGAAAAGTAAGGTTGGAAGTTATTTTTATATACGAACAAGTCAATATGACGGGTATAGAAAGCCGGATATGTCTCGGTAGATATGCACAGAACCTTTAGTTCAAGGACCGTGTACTTCACACTAGGAATTTGATCTGACAATTAAAACAACCACAATAACATGCAAACCTATATTGCTAAACAGCCCGATACATGGCGGTCTCGGATACCGCAGTGCCAATAGTGAAATAACAGACTTGGAGCAGCCAAGTCAACGGAGCCTCGCCCAAAGAGGCCTCTCCGACTAGGAGGTGGGTTATACACTGGCGAGGCTCAGCTGGCTCAGAGTCACAGATATGATTTATTCTAAGCTAAGCTAGGCCGGCTAGAAGCGCGCGAATGGTCATGACCTTATTGATACGAACGTAGTACGCGGTTCGACACGAGACGCGACAGTTCGCGGGTGACACTGGGTTGTAGTCTATATGTAGACCATGGCCATGGAAATACGGAACGGACTCACTGGGCACGTCGCGGGGCCGCGACGTTAGCTTGTATCCTCCGGTTCCGCCCTCGGCGGCTCGATAGCTCTAGCCGTAGGCACTTGCCGCAGAGGCTGTCAGCTTGAAGCGTACTCGTCGAACGCCTGTCGACGAGTTAGGCCATCGTCGGCCTTGGGATGACCCGGGAGGCGAAGGCGCTAACCAGATCCACTGCGCACGGTGCCCTGCGCTCACGCAGAGCGGTCTGGGACGTTCAGGCGGTTCCCGGTGACTGCCGGCGGCGCGAGGCCCGCCAGGCACGAAGTCGCGCACATCGCGAGAACACTCGCTTATACTAAGCACGCGCGAAAGGGAATTGCAACGGCACCCTGGGTGCCGTTGAAAAGTCGTGTTACGCCGCGTTAACAAAAAGTGCGGTTATAACCGCCACACCACGGTTCCGACCACGACCGCGAGTCGCTGAACTAAGCGGCCGGTCGAGTTGAAAGCGAAAATGAAGGTTCATCCGTCACACCGCGCTCCGGCGCCCGCGACGGGATCGCATAGTGCGCCGCCGCGACGACGCGCGTGCAGTTCAAGAGACGGATCGATCGCGACTGTCCTTTGACAGTTTTGACACATCTGAGGTGATAGGGTCGTTACCGTTTTTAAAGGTTCTATTCACGAACGCCATAATCTTCGCGATCGGTAATTTCAAATATTAATGAAAATGTGCTTAAAATGTTGCGGAATTTTGAAATGACATGACAATCACAGCCAGAAACATCAAATACCTCTGGTTTGCGAGAAATCTCGACTTAAAGCGATAACCGTAACGCGATGGCGTGCACAGCTCTAAATTTTGTATGAACGTACCTACACCTGTTTAATTTAAATTCTAAACATTTTCAAAATTCGCGAAACTACTACTAGTTTCGCCTTCTATGTATTTTTGCGATTCGATTAATGTATAACACTTGATAGTTTGGAACAGCCGTTAACCAGAAATAACGTTTTGCAAATGAACAATGACTACCACGTATTTTGGTCTAGATTTCCGATAAGAGTCTAGTTAGATCTTCTTGCAGTCGTGAAACCTATAGTTCAGTGATCATGTGTGACGACT
This sequence comes from Apotomis turbidana, assembly GCA_905147355.2. NCBI lineage: Eukaryota > Metazoa > Arthropoda > Insecta > Lepidoptera > Tortricidae > Apotomis > Apotomis turbidana. The sequence goes on from LR990288.1 coordinate 7,765,960, forward strand.
CTAACTACCAATTCGTATGGATATTGTTTTTCAAGGAGATATTTGGTAAGTAAAAACCTAACCTCAACCTCAGTACTAATTGTTGCATGTAACAAAAAGATTTATGCAAATATGTCGTGATACACACGACAGTATACTTTAAAAAATCTGTGGAATATCTGGGGAATATCATCTCAAAGGGCACAGTGAAACCCAGCCCGAAGAAAGTGGAAGCGTTGGAAAAGTCTCCCGTGCCAAGCTCTGTAAAGCAAGTCAGACAATTTTGTGGATTAGCTGGCTACTTCCGACGCTTCATACCATCTTTCTCAGAACGTATGATCCCGTTATACAACTTGACTAAGAAAGATGCGAAATTCCTCTGGACCGCTGAATGTGACGCTGCTGCGGGCTGTTTGACGTCAGTTCCTGTGCTCACCATCTTTAGAGAAGATTTGCCCACCGAACTCCACACTGACGCAAGCAGCTCAGGATTGGGAGCAGTTCTGATCCAGATAAAGGACGGACGACAGCATGTTGTGGCATATATGAGCATGAGAACGACTGAACCTGAAAGTCACTATCACTCGTACGAGCTAGAGACATTGGCAATAGTTCGCGCGGTGAAGCATTTCAGGCAGTATCTTTATGGCAGGAGCTTCACAATCGTTACAGACTGTAATGCGATTAAGTCATCCTTACAAAAACATGAGCTTCTTCCGAGGATTCATAGGTGGTTGGCTTATCTCCAGCACTATGACTTCAAAATTGAGTATCGTCAAGGGAGTCGAATGAAGCACGCAGACTTCTTCAGTCGTAATCCAACTGTATGCATCAATTTAGCTTGCAACGTAGATACTTGGCTGGTTGTAGAACAAAGGCGTGACCCTGATTTGGCCTCAGTAATAAAAAACCTAGAGCGCGGTGAAGAGGTAAAAGGGTACCGTCTACAAGGTAATGTTTTGCAACGGCATAACCCCGAAGATGAACCAGGACAAAGAGAATGGAAGAAAGTCATTCCTAGAAACTACCAATGGAGTTTAATAAACGCCTATCACACAGCCCTAAAACATTTCGGTTGGGAGAAAACACTGGCTAAGCTACGTGAGGTTTACTGGTTTCCTGCGATGTCCAATACCGTCAGACAGTTTGTAGACAACTGCGTTATATGCAAGTCAAGTAAAGGGTCGTCAGGTGCAAAACAGGTGCAAATGTACCCAATTGAGAAGAAACCAACGCCTTTCCAAACAATTCACATCGACATGACTGGTAGATTGACAAAACGCAATAACAAACATGAATATGTAGTGGTGATTATTGACGCGTATACCAAGTACACGACGCTAACATACGCTACTAATAAGACTGCGGCGTCTATGCTGAACGCCCTGAAGGAGCTTGTTTCTCTATTTGGCGCACCCCATCAGATAATCAGCGACCAAGATACAGCTTTTAAAGCCGAATTCGAAGCTTATTGTAAAGAGCATAATATCCACCAACATTTCATAGCACCGGGAGTAAGTAGGTCCAACGGTCAAGTTGAACGAATGATGGCTGTAGTAAAAAATGGATTGTCAATAATTCGCAACTATGAAACCGCTGATTGGAAGAAAGGTCTCCATGCTTTGCAGCTAGCTATAAATTGCACCAAGAACAAGACAACTAATATGAGCCCGTTAAAAGCTTTGACAGGAAGATCGTGTGCAGTACCCGCTGAACTCGTGTGCCTAATCGATGAGGCAGAGGGTATAGTTGATCACAACCAACTGGAAAGTTATATTTCCAAAAGAATTGAAAATCGTGGGGTAGAGGACAAACGAAGATTCGACAAAGGAAAAGCCGGAGTAAATAGATTCCAAAAAGGTGAAATAGTACTTTTTAAAACAAACCCAAGGACCCAAATAGGACTTGATTTGAAATATCCTGACGCGTACGAAATCTGGAAAATATTACCTAACGAACGCTACAAAATAAAAAAAGTATCTGGGAAAGAACGGCCGAAAAAAGTAGCCCACGATCAACTCCGTCTCGCACCAAAACCTGGAAATGACACCTGTAGTCAAATTACCGTGTCGGCGGTAGATGAGACCACTGATACTGCACCAACAGATGAACAATGAATTTCAACATCGCACAAAATGTGAGTAAGTTATTTTTATTTTTAAACATATTATCTGTCCAGGTCGTTTCGACACTTGTTTTCGAATTACTTTTATTCAGTTTCTTTGATCACTATCACTTCTTTGTCATATTTATGCGCATAGCAAAACAGTTTGTATGCATTTTGATTTCAATAAATAAATTCATATGCAATATATGCATCATGTTCACTTATTAATAATAACAGGGATTGTAATAAAACTATACATTCTTTTTTTAATTCTTTTAATAAAAACAATAATGGCCAAACTTACTATCACGCATTCGTTTTATATATGAGTTCAATTCGAGTTAATCGATATTAGTTACACAAGACAATAAAACTTTATTTCCTTGAAACATGTTAATATTGCATAATTATAAAGGCAAAATCTATCCTATTAAAATAAACTCACCACCGTTTACATTGTTCTTGAGGACAGGGGCCTCGTCCAATGAGATTTGCTACATAATCATCGAGGACAGGGGCCTCCTTCTGAGATTACAGATACTTGAAATTGTCGAGGACAGGGGCCTCCACCTTCAGTATTTGTCATTATTGCACAGTTGTTGAGAATGAGGTCTCCTTCTGTAATTAGGTGTCAATTTGCATAGTTGTTGAGGGCAAGGCCTCCTTCTATGAGCGCAAATACTCAAAGTTGTCGAGGACATGGGCCTCCTTCTTCGAGATTCATGCTGTTGAATAGTTGTTGAAGAACTCCCTCTAGGAATGCCATTACCTTAGGTTGTAGAGGACAGGGGCCTCCTTCCTTGAGTTTTGTGAATGTAGTCAGAATAAGGGCCTCCAAAATTGTTTGAAAGATGGACTGGCCGAGTGGGTAAATTTTGATCTTGTTTCTTGTAGAGCACGTCGAGCGCGACTTGTGCAGCAGGATGGTCGTGTCGGCGCCTTAGCTGTGGGCGCACTCTGTCGGAACTTGAGGAAGGCTAGCTTCATACAAATCAGCGCCATCTATAAGTAGTTGTCGGGACTACATTCGATTATTCTAGTGGCAAGACACTCTGTGAATCAGGTGACGGGTGACGCGGCGTCGGCTGGAAAGGAATGCAGGGTGGTTTTACTTTCGCTCCAACCGTCGCCCCGCACACCGGTCCTAAAGGTGAGCTGTATCACGCCTGAATCACTTTTTGATTGTTTTTCCGTTTAAATCATATATCCGTGTTATCGATTGTGTGTACGTTACGCAAGCTCAATTAATATTAAACATATATCGCGAATCAACGTTGCGTTTTAATTATGGAAGGCCGTGACGAACCAGATGATGACGATTTATTCTTACCCATGCGACACCGTACTAAATCCGACATACATGTTATTTGTCATAAATTGTTATTTGCATAAAATTTTTACGTCATAATTGTTGTTCGGCAGGCTGTTCATAAGCATAATTTAGTATGGCACAAAATTTCAAATCATATTATTGAATGTCATAATAATTGATAGTACGAAGAAGAGCAACGCATAAATTATGGCTTTCATAATTATTAATGGCAATAGACATTATATAGTATAAGTTATATCACATGTACCAAAAATATAACATTTGAAATAATGATGCAAAACTTACATAAGCAGGAAAACAAAAAGGGGGACGGCGGGGCGAAGCCCCCCACAAGGGAGGCTCGAGGGGCAAAGTCCCCCGCATTAAGAAATCCTTCTCCACACTGACCTCTTAGTTGTAGGTTAGGTTAGGTTAGAATTGGGAACCTATAAATACGAACATCGGCCAGAAAAGTAGGTTAGGTTAGGTTAGGTTAGTTGTAGGTTAGGTTAGAACTGTGAACCTATGAATACGAACATCGGCCAGTAAATTAGGTTAGGTTAGGTTAGGTTAGGTTAAAAAAGCGCATGATATGTAGGTTGATCAGGGAAAAAAAAAATAATTAACATGCTTTATTTATAAATGAAATATACATGCGCATCGTAAAATAGAAGTGATAACACTACTCACATGTAAAATGTTATAATTAGTAGGTACTCATTACACTAACTTCAAATTAACAAAATATATCTATTATGGAGATTGGTATGTATGTTGTTCAGTATTATGCGCCAAAATATGATATGCATAAAAACATTATGGCGTTAAAAGATTATGATTTAGGTTCATATGCTCCAAAAGTATATGGCATTCCTTACTTATGCGTACAGACATTATGGTCATAAAATGTATGCGGATCAATTAATGCCTAACACACTTATGCGGAAAGATTTTTATGATAAAAGTGGTTATGCACACCGACATTATGGCTTAAAAATGTATGCAACCCAATATGGAACCATTGGCAACACTAACCGTTAGGTGACTCACTTCACTTCACATTTGCTCTTCTACATTTGCATACGAGTGGTTGTCATGTGCGAAAAACGCCTGATACTAACTATAATCTAATTTTTATTATTTTATAAATAAATAAATAAGATATGAGTACAGGCGTGTATAATGTTATAACTAATCGGTTCCATCTTGGGTGGCATAAAATTTATGGTTATAATTGTCATTACGACTTAAGAGTCCTAATGACAGTTATGACTATCAATAATTTGTTACTTTTCTCTGAAGCAGACAACTTTCAAGATTATTATAAAACAAACATAACCATACCTAGGATAACTTGGGGCACGTTCTAGGGATAGGATATCGATATAATTAAATCAATATATGTGCTCAATGAACATTCTGGATTACTATAAACAGGTTCGATGTCATATCTGATCTGATATCGAGCCTCTTACATTAAGATAATAAAAGTATGAGGACGTCATTTCCATCAAAATGTTAATTTACGTATATTATGAAAATTATTTTAAAATAAACATGTAAATACACGTTTTAATATGTTTTTTTTTCTCATTTGAAAATGTGGAGAAATAAAGTAATATTTATTTATGCCGATGACATTTAGATGTTGACAGTAACATCGATATTTTTTTTGTCTATAAAATATTTTGCTACGTCACTTTCGTATAGGTGCCCCGAGTTATCCCAGGTATGAACATAACCTATCCTAATGGGTTTCACTTTGGTAATGTTAATAATTTCAGAATTATGGCCAACGATTGTACCTCAAACAATACGTTATGCCAATCAATTTTATGTCAGCCGATAGGATTCCGTAATAGGAAAACTCATCAGGAACATATTCATTATTTTAATAAAATAAGGTACTCATTTACTACTTGTACTCTTTAGCTATCAACTATAGAAAGCAATAAACATCCAAGTCTGCCTAAACCTATAATATTAAATATGCAAACATGTTGATTGGTTGCAGTTTATAGGATCCGGATCCGTCGTAACTGACAACTGTAGCAGTTTAATCGAACTAGCCCCAGAGAGCCCACTAGGGAATTTCCGGTACCCCCATACTAAAATCTCCCGGTTTTTCAGGCCCTACTGAGCTCACTGGGGCGACTTCAAGTAATCTTGTTTTTAGGTTAGGTCGATTTATGATTTCAGTAATGTTAAAAATCCAATTTCTTTACCATGACGACGCGGTTGGCGCAGGTTGTAGTGCACCTTTATACTGAGCTCGCGGTCCGGCAAGGACAAATATTTGTGAGACAACTATTTGTTCCTGGGTCATGGATGTTATCTATATATGTATTAATATATGATGTATATCGTCGTCTAATATCCATATAACAAGCATTGCTTAGTTTGGGGCTAGGTCGATTTGTATAAGATTGTCCCTTAACATTTATTTATTTATTGTGATTTATTCTACTTCTCACGTGGTACTGAAATGAGTGAGTATTACTAATGAAACCATGTCTCTTTTTTACAAAACAAACAAAAAAATGTAATACGTATCCTGTTCATACTGTTTAAAATAAATTAACTGAAGTAATTAATACCCACACACCCATAATAACAAAACATGTTGATTGGTTGTACATCATGCATATTGGATCCCGGACATGTTGTCATTTACTGACAACGGTAGCAGTTTAATCTAGCGAAGGCGAAGCTCCCTGGGGCTTGTTCGAACATGATGGATGCCGTTTCAACTCCGTCTTCAAGCAATCTTGTTGAACTAGTTACTGTTTAGGCTAGACCGATTTATGAAGTCGGTAAAGTTAGTTTTGCACTTTATTATTCACTAGCTGCTCCCTGCGGTGTTACTTGCTCATCCCACGGGAACACTACATTATTTCGGGATAAACTGCTTGTGTTAATCCAGGGTGTCAGTTACCTTCAGACCAAAATATATCAAAAAATTCCAGTGGTTTGAGCGTGAAGAAGTAACAATCATACACACAAACTTGCGCCTTTATAATATAGCTATGCCCGCGACTTCGCTCGTTATTATTTATTTTCTTGCGATATATATATACTATACATATCGGTATATTCGCGAAAATAATATTGTGACCGATCAAAAGACAAAAGTTTGATCCCGATCACATATAGAAAATATTAATATGTTATTTATTAGAAAGTTCTCGCAAATTCATCCGCGTATTTTTTTTTACATTACCATAGGCGGGTTAAAAGTATTATATAGCCATGTTTGGATTCGAGTTATCTCTATATATCACACTTGGATAAAATCCGTCCAGCCGTGTGATGAGCGGACAAAGAAATGTTTGCCAACAGATGGCGCTGTTCATCTGACGAAGCGCGCCCATACAAATCCTGAATCGCGCTGTTTTATTGAAATAATAACTTTTTTGAAAATTGCCAAATTACTGGTAAATTACCGGTAACTTCCATAGAAATATATACCGGTTTGGATTCCCTAAATAGGGAATGCAAACCGGTATATATATTGACATTTACATTATACAGACGCGGAAGGTGTCTACCACCTGTACGCCGATGCCGCTATAAAATCCTTCCACACCCAGTGAAGAAATAATTTTGTCACGTACCACCCAGGCATAGATATCAGTTGGTAGTAAAATCAAAACAGATCATAAACCGCAAAAAGAACTGTTCTTCGAATAATAATGAAAACAAAGTAAGGGAGACTGAGGAGTTTTTTTAAACAGAGGTGAGTTCATTTTCTCGGGATATATCCTTTAGGGAGCCGGAAACAAAACTGTTTAGACGTGCCTTCGGCGTGCATCATGGATTCGCTAATGGATCTAGATTCGAAAAATGTACGTTATTTTTAACTCATCTCTGTTTCCAAACCCCTCGGGCTCCCCTAGTACAAAATGATACAGAGCAATCGGCGTATGGGTCGTTTTTATTGTAGTTAAGAATTTAAGAGAATCACGTACCTACTACACTTCTAAGTTTGATTTAGGGATTTCAAGTTTCTAATTGAATATGTACGATAATTAATTTTCCCGTGTTGTATGGAGCGTTTGAATTGTTCACTTTAGGCAAGCGTATCAAAGGGCAAGGTGGGCCTAACTAAATATTATAATTGTCTAATTGCCTTCGCCTATCTCCTTGCCCTGATTATAACCGTAGCAATACACTAAACTTTACTTACGGTATTTTTAATTACTCCTAGCGGTACTTACTTTAAAATAAAGCCTATAGATTATAATATATCATGTTTAAAGGTCCCTTTGTAGGGTTCCGTAGCCAAATGGCAAAAAACGGAACCCTTATAGATTCGTCATGTCTGTCTGTCTGTCTGTCTGTCCGTCTGTCCGTCCGTATATCACAGCCATTTTTTTCCGTAACTATAAGAGCTATACTGTTGAAACTTGGTAGGTAGATGTATTCTGTGAACCGCATTAAGATTTTGAGGCAAAAATAAAAAAAATAATAATAAATATTGGGGGCTCCCCATACAAAGAACTGAAACTCAATTTTTTTTTTATCAAACACATACGTGTGGGAGATCTATGGGGTCTTCACCGTCTTCAAAAAAGATATCGAGGTTTCTAAAATATTTTTTTTCTAAACCGTATAGTTTGCGTGACAGACGCTTCCAAAGTGGAAAAAAGTTGGTCCCCCCCCCCCCTCTAACTTCTAAAATAAGAAAATGAAAAATCTAAAAAAGACATATGATGTACATTACTATAAAAACTACCAACGAAAATTGTTTTGAACGAGATCTAGTAAGTAGTTTTCTTAATACCTAACTTTGCACCTAATTTATATGGGGCGCTATACATACCAGGTGCAAACTTAACGTAACCACCTAGGGATGGAAAGTGTTTGCCGGTTTTTTAGTTTTTCGTAAATGACTCGTAAACGGTGGCCCCCACCAAAGAGTTTCTATACATAGGTAATTAACATACTTTTTCGCTAGGTTAATATTTATTGAGATATGGTGGGGAGAAGATAGAAGATAGATAAAAATAAACTTGTGCTACTACACAAAACATGAAATAACGCGCTGATCTACCAATTACTCAAAAATACGTCTATAAAAAAACTCAGGCATTAGACCGTTATTTAAATTGTCAGCTCTAGTTTTAATTATTTAAACGTAAACAAAGTCTTGCTTCCATTGTACATATTTCTAAAGCAAATTAGTCGCTCTGCCAGCAGCCTTACAGGAAATTACAGGAAATACTACTTCAGATTTTCCGCTCGACAGCCGTCTGAGTTCTTCGGATTTCATTTATCCATTCAAAGATTCCGAGACGTGACGGCCTATTTATTGGCTGCAAATCAAATCGCCCATGACGCCCATGAAAGGCTCGCATGCCTTCGTGAACGCTTCTTATTGGCATTCAGTGCTCAGTCTGCTGAATAGCGATTATTTAGCCTTAAACATCGTTTTCGTTCAGTCGAGCTCAGCTCTCTCGTAGCTAACACGTCTAGATCTCAGTTAGCTTTCAAATTTCCGCGGCGGCTTAAAAGGGTGAACGTGTATCGCATTTACCGTTCGAGTTCCAGGTGAGTTTGCAGATAAAGTCAATCTTTAGTTGCACAACGGTGTTGAAATAATTAAATGTGCATCGTCAACGATCGCCGGCAGTGTTTTGAATGGGACATCGAAAACTATTAACGCTGGAGAGAGAGCAAAACGGAGTGCAGATAACAAGTTCGCAACTTTGTGCTGCGACGCGCGCCCCACCTGATATTGGGATTTATGGAATCGCTTTTCAAACTTTGCTAGTTTCCCTGTCACAAGTTAAGGAAAATAAATTAGTAACACTAACTTTTTATTTGAAAGTCTTTTGAATAATCTTTTTCGAATGGTATTAAAGCTACCGATGTTATAAATGCTAACCTGTAGGCTTACTATGAAAGTTGAGTTTATCGCATGATAGATAAATGATAAGGCATTCGTCAATGTTATACTCTATCTATTTATCAGCTACGCTGTGTCAACTGCTGAACATAGGCCTCCCATAGCTAGCCATTGACTCCCCGCTACCCTCACGAGGTCATTCGTCCATCTAGTCGGCGCCGTCCCACACAGCGCTTCTCTATACGCGGTCGCTACTCTGACTTTGCTGCCCCAACGGCCATCCTTTCTCCGGGCTGTTATACTCAATATGTTTCAATAGGTGACAAATGTTTTATCACTTACATAACTGTCACACTGTAAACGGTACCATCACTCGGCGTGCTGGAAGAATGGGTGTGGTAGGGTGTTACAACAATACATGTCACTTTAATACATTATGTAATGTGTACGTTCGATTATGGAGGGTAGAAAGGAGGAGCAAATTATCTTACATAGGATAATATTTAAAAGTATCCAGGGGTAAGGGACAAGAGTGATTGCTACTTAGTTCTTAAATGTATACTAACAGGAATAACGCATAATTTAGTTCACGATGTCTTTTATTAAAATCGTATAAACAAACCGTTGCTAAGTAAAGTACCTATCTACTTTCAGCCACGGTAGCGCCACCGATTTAATACTTTTTAACGGATACCTTTGGATGCATGAATATATTGCTCCTCATTTCTATACCGTTCATACGTTATTACATTCACTGCCAGGGGGCGTGGCCTAGGAACAAACTTGTATGACAGCGAACGCATATATGCGTTGCTGGCAGTGAATACGTCAATGAACGTAAACAAAGATGAACATGTAATGCAACCTACTGAATTATGCTCAATGAATACTTCTACCAAACCTTCAACCATTAGAGAATGATTCAACGCTTTTGATATTATACGAGTCATTACTGGGCATAAAAACCTTGTTTGTAATGAACACTTAATCAAAAATCAGATTTCCTCAGAGCTATTTATATTACAGAAGAATATTTCTATCGCACAGGTCTCTGCATAATTGGATGGCCCTCTAGAAAGAATACTTTCTTATCTCGCCGTCTGAAGGAAACTTTCCTTGTCTTTCCCTCATTACGAGGAGTAAAATTGAAACATCTTTTTCACTGCTTGTAAAATATGTTTACTATTTTAAAGTTGTGTCTGCCACAAATCATGCTCTATAAGTATAAGTACCTAGAGATTTTGCTAGCACGAACGATGTGTTGTTAGTGCTTGACAAAATAAAACATCGACAATCCTGTTATCGATAAATACCACTTCAACGTCATAAAGGAAACGTAAGTGGCAAAATCGTAACATGCATCTTCATTCATTCTAGCGTTAAATAGGTTTAGTAATCAAAGCTTTTATATTCATAGACATTATTATTTTAAGAATCGGCCTGCTAGACCCTCTATTCGAGTTCCACGACATTATAAATATTCTCTTCATAACTATTATCGATATCAGGTTTGTCGATAGGTATTATTATTTTGTAAGCACTAAACACATGTTGTTCCTGCTAGAAATATATCTAGGTATATCTATAAGCTACACGAATGGTAAAAAGAATTACTAATGACTGTGTACTTAAAGAAAAGGAAAAACACAATAATTTTGTAGACATGCCACGCCAGTAACGAGCAGGTTGCTAACTGATGTTGATGATAGGTTGTGAGGTTGTGTCGACGGGAGTAAAAATAAAACTAGTGGTAGCAAGTCGAGCTACAGTCCAAAGGGTAGTTTGATGATATTTCGGTAATTGGAACTCGAATGTTACCTACATACATAAGTAAATAAATATTAAGGGAAAATCATACACAAAACTTTTTGAAACTAGAGCTTTCTGATTTACTTGTGGTTTTGATAAAAAGGGGTTTGAGGAAGAATTGTTAAGCTATTTTTTTTTTCTAAAATAGTAGAATGCTAGATTTAAATGAAATTTATATTATTAAGAAGTATCACCACTTCTTAAAACACATTTAAATATCCCAAAAAACATATTTTCATCTGAGTCTGAGATACCGATCATTTTAAAGTATAATAAAGTCTTTCATTTCAATTACCAAATTGAAGTTCTAATTCCAAAATACACTAGCTTTTCTTACTTCATTTCAATTACCAAATTGAAGTTCTAATTCCAAACTACACTAGCTTTTCTTACATTTAATATACAGTTAGAATGTACCTAAATAAATAAATATCGGACAACCTCACATAAATCGATCCAGTCCCAAATTAAGCTCAAGAATGCTTGTGTTATGGTTATAATAAATATATACTTAAATACATAGAACAACCATGACCCAAGCGCAAATATTCGAGCTCATCACACAAATATTTACCCTGGCCTTGCTTGCCTTCGAACCCGGAACCGCCGACTCGGCAGGTGCTTACAAAATGCGCCAAACGCGTCCTCGAACATCTTCAAAGAACCGTAAAAATGGAAATAAGTACTCCTGAAAGTGGCTTCTCGTATATTATAATGAAAGTCCCAACATGCCGCCGTACTACTTGTATATAATTGTCGTGTGCCTCGTTCAGTAAAAAGACTTCGTTGAGTGCGTGGTTAATTCACGACCAATTTTATGCTATGAGGCATACGATCATTATAGTATGAGGTGTTTATGCGAGTCGCAAATATTTTTTCTCAAACATCCAATGAAATATTGTCTTTACGTTCCTTAAAATAGGCTCGGAAGTATCGCTTTTTGGGCGCAACAACTCGAGAGGACTGTAAAGGGATTTCATACTGCTTTTCAGGCCTAGGCCTGCAAAGTAACTTTTTTTTTGGTTTCAACAACAAGGTCATTCACACAGCTGGCTGGTTTGACAAAAAGCAGGTTTTGTTTTAAAAGGTTGGTTGTTAGACACTTGTGGAAAAAAAAATCAAGATGGCGACTTTTTTTTTATAATTTCAAATTGGTGCTTGGCGGCTAAAACTCGGTATCAGGGGGCTCTCGGGGCTCAAAAATATGAATCTGAAATCTTGTCCGAAAATTCGGCCAAATTCGGAAAATATCGAAAAAAAAAAACAATTTGTATGGAGAAAATTTCCAATTGGTCCTAAGAGGCTGAAATTCTGTATCCGGGGGTTTTTGGGGCTCCTGAGTCAGAATCTGAAATCGGATTTTCAAAATTCGGTCATATTCGGAAAATATCGGACAAACAATATTAAGTATTATTCTTTAAAGTATATTTTTTTATTTCATTGTATGTTTGAGAAAAGCACTATACATGCCTCGTAATGAAAACGGATTCCCGGCCTCATATCACTATCCGGCCTCGCTCGCACGCTCACTCGGCCGTATATACTACTTGGCCGGAAATCCTCATTTTCCCAGCCTCTGATGTAATGTACTATTGTGTGTTGTTTACTTTGCTTGAAGCGTTCGGTGCTAGTTCGGATTGCATCCTATGACGTAAATTTTACCACATTAAAATGGTTCTCAGTTCGTTTAAGTGTTTTTTTTTATGTATATTCCTCGATTGTTATAAAACGGCTGAATAGATTTGAAAAATATTTTTTTTATTCCAAAGAATAAATACTTTCTTGTTAGTCGCGTTATCTTGTCTCATGTAACATAAGTTTGTTTCGTTGAAACTTGTCGCAGACCCTTTTCTAGCAAGTTCATCTGCAATTTCATTACCGATGAAGTCTTCATGCCCTGGGATCCATACCAGTAGCACCTTATTGTGCCTTCCAAGCTTGTTCAAAGCTAGGACGCCATTATACACAAGTCTAGAATCCACTTTAGGCGCACCTAGCGCTTTAAGTGCCGCTTGGCTGTCACTGATTATGTAGATGTGCTTCCCTCTGGTAAGTCTATCTATGTTCTCCTGGGCACAGGCGATTATAGCGTATGTCTCCGCTTGGAAGACAGTCGCATAACCTCCCATACTTGTACTTGCATTGAAGTCGTTTGCATGAATGCCTGCTCCCGTACCTGATACCATTTTTGATCCATCGGTTTACCAAATAATGTTCTCACCATCTGCTGTAGGTGGCTCGCGACCCTCGGCCCATTCCGCCCTCGTTGGAACTTGTACCTTGAAGTTCCTATTGAATACAAACTTAGGCTGCATTTTATCGCTGCTCATGGCTGTTATTCTGTCAAGGAAAATGTTGCTTTCCATGTTAGTGTGCTGAGTCTTCGGCGTGCAGTAACTCCACAGGTCCATTGTTTTTAACCTGTGCAGTGATTTGCGCGCTTCGGAATGTATCACTATATGTAGCGGTTGTAGATCTAGCAATATTTCTAGCGCCGCGGTTGGCGTAGTACTAAACGCCCCTGTTATAGCCATGCACGCCGTTCTTTGCACCTTCGTTAAGGCGTCTCTGCATGTGCTCCTCAACGTCCTTGGCCACCACACGAGGCTGCCATATAGGATGATCGGTCGTACCATCATGGTATAAATCAACTTTAGTACCTTAGGACTTTATCCCCACCACGTCTTACCATACGCTGATTTACACATCCCAAATACTCTGAGAGCCTTTGTTATGGTGTGATCGACATGCTTTTTCCAATTGAGTTCCTTATCTAGTATGACACCAAGATATTTTACCTCACTGGACATTTCGAGTACCAGTCCATACAGTTTTAGTTCCTGCATGTCCTTAAGGATCCCCTTTCTCGTGAATGGTATTACCACTGTTTTGCCTGGGTTGATGGATAATTGGTGATTGTTACACCATTTCTCCACTTTCCTCAGTGCTTCACTCATGATTTCTGAGACCGTACTGGGAAATTTCCCATTAACAAGAATCACCAAATCATCTGCGTATCTTACCGTAAAGATAGGACCATTGTTGAGTTCCTCCATTAGGGAGTTCACCACCAAACTCCATAGAGTAGGTGAGAGTACTCCTCCTTGTGGACACCCTTTTGTAGCCGTAGCTAGTATTTCATCCCCCATCAGAGACGACTTTATTAGCCTGGCGTTTAATATGTTGCCTATCCATTTGCAAATGGTTGGTTCTATGCCATGTCTTGTAGCTGCTTCGCTGATAGCTTGATATGGGGTGCGATAAAACGCTCCTTCCACGTCTAGAAAAGCTGCCAGACACAGTTCTTTATTTTCTATGGCCCGTTCAGCTCTGTTTGTTACCAGGTGCAACGCAGTATCGGTCGACTTCCCCGGATGGTACGCACATTCTAGTTTGTGCAACGTACGTCTTTTTAATGGACCATCCCTTATGTGTCTGTCCACCAATTTTTCCAATGTTTTGAGGAAAAATGAAGACAGACTTATAGGCTTCTATGATTTGGCTTCTTCGTAATCTGCCTTACCTGGTTTAGGCAGGTATATTACCTTTACCATTCTCCATACTCGTGGTATGTGTCCAAATGCTATGGACGCTCTGTACAGTCTACTCAGGTGAGGAATGAGTACATTTGCGCCTTCTTGTAGTAATTACATTGATAGAATCTGACTACTTTAAAACTATCATTTCACTTCACTACGGATATGATGAGATTCTCATTACCTACTGTACATCAGACAACATCGATGTACTCACTGATCCACTAGCCACTAGCGTGATTCTTAAACGAAAAAGCTACTTTTCCAGATCAGTTTAATGTGGTGAAGATCCTACCTCCCAACAATACTTCCTCCTGACAACAATCTCAAAGCTCCTTGAGAGACTAATGAAAGATAGATTGATGTGACATCTACAAACGAGGCTATTTAGGCTTTTATATATAGGAGACTTAGCCCATCAAATAAACTGCAAGAACAAAAGTTACTATACTTTTTTTTTGACTTGAGCTACGCTTTTGATACTGTAGATTACGACATCTTACTTGCAACGTTAGAACACTATGGGATAAGAGGCAGTGTTAAGTCTTTTTTGTTCTTATCAGACTAACAGGACAAATATTTTTGAAATCACACGGAAAACAAGATAACAGCGAAATAATGTGCACATCTAGAATATAGAGAGAGGAGTTCTACAGGGTTCCATATTGGGACCTGTATTTTTCATTATCTTCACGAATTACTTGATATCTTATATTAGTAACACTCTTTCAGATACTCAACTTGTGGTTTTTACAGATGATACGAACGCAATTATATCAGTGAAAAACATTGTAGAATTAAATAACAGGGTAAATAATGCCATGGAAGCATTTCACACCTCTGATTTTCAGTTAACACTTTGAAACATAACGGTGCTAAAACCAATACCTTGCTATTTAAAACATAACCTCAACTAACAAAGACGTGTTTTCACTAAAACTCTGTCTCCAAATTAACTCATGCTTGAAATGGAAAAATTAGCTGCAGGCAATTCCATCACTGAAAAAATAGCCAGTGAATCCCACTGACATAACAGTTAGGCTTACTGTTATTACAGTTAGACTTACTGTTATTGCAGTTAGGTTTACTGAAAATGTCAGTGGGATTCACTGCATATTTTCAAATCCGTGAGATCTGCCTGCTATGTACGCCGAGATAAAATATAATTGCCCCAGCTCAAAATGGTGATTTATGCACCGGTAGAGTCAAAGATCCGGTACAGTATAAAGTTCTGGGGAAATAGTTCACAGCTCAAAAAAGAGCAACCAGAATCATGGCTAGAGTACCCCAAAGAACTTCTTGTAAAGAGTTTTTTCTGCATACGTAATTCTCACTGTACCTTTACGTACTTATAGTTCTCACTAACTTAATTAAGTATTTGACAGATCTGATATAGAAGCTTGAATAAAGGCAAAGCGCGTCTGGCTACGAAAAGGAAGGGCTTGCCACAGACGATACAAACTATTTTTGGATGTCCAGCTATCCCCGTACTAAAATTAGTTCAAATACGTGCAGTGCCATTTTGGCGTGATGAGAGAACAATAAAATTCTGGCCAAAAGATGGCGCCAGACTGGCAAGGTGTCGCGCGTCCATACAAACAAATTTAGCATTCCTGCTCTCAATTCCACTATAAAAGGTACATATATGTTAATTATCAGTCTAGTTGTTCCTAAGTATTTTTATAAAAAAAAAAAGCGTAAATGAAGAGTTTATTTAATAACGAATTAATTTAATAATCATTGTATATTTTAGTATTACTCATAAGTCATAACACACAGACATAGGTAGATTACTTGGTTAGTAACATTTTTGGTAGGTAGCATAAGAAGGACTATAATGTACATAATTATTACGTGAAATTTTGCTATAAGCGTAAAAAGTTTGTAATTTAAACATAAGCTTGAAATTGATATCACCCCTTTTCACGTCAAGGGTTAAAAGTAAAAAAAAATACGTCTCAGACAAATCAATCAACATAAACGTCTTAAGGCCGCCACCTCATCGCGATAGCGATCGCCTGGAGGCGGGCGACTCTATAAGCCGTCGATTTTCAGTAAGATATCGTTTATCGACCGCTCCAGAATTGGCTCTCCGTCGACGTTGAGCGATCCGAGATTATGTAAGAGCTCAAGAAAAACGAATACAGAATTGATATCCGTGAAAAAAATTACTGCAGACGGGAAAATATCAACTTTTTCATAGCCGCATAAGACTTAAAGTTACATGTGCACGGAAATTCAATTAGAAACAGCTTCAGCATTGGAAAATAAAAGTTCTGCACCGTAATTACAGTAAACGTTGATTTTTCCTCTCTAGGGCAGGAACAATTTCGTGTGGGTGTTGTGATTTATGAAAGTGCCGTTTTATTTTAATTATCGACGCATCAGTTGTACAGACGGTTTTTTTATTAATTGTCGTTTTATTTCAAAAGGGTAAAACAAAGGAAATTAAATTGGAGAAGTTTAATTCATATCATCACAGTCCATAATAAAACGGATTTGGCTTGACTCATATAAAAGCAACACTCGTATCAAAAGGGAGTTTTCATTAATTAACGTTTTACGAGACGTGCCTATGCTTTAAAGGGGTTGACATTAAAAATTATAAACAGGAACAGGCGAAGAAACAAAGTCATCTCATATTTAGAAGGTCGTGTATAATTAGATGATTGAACGAACTTATCACGTGTCCTCTCTAAAAGGTATTAATTACGAGTAAGATTAACACATTATGATAGCAAATTTTTTTTCTTAGTAAATTGTTCTATGGCGTACAACAATATAAGTCTATTCTTAACCCAGGCAAAGAGAAGCCGGTATAGTAATTACTATATCATAAAAGCGTACCGTAAACTAGGGTTATTTTGACCCATAGGGATAACCCAAGGGATCATCCAAATATTACGTCACACCGTAAGGGGGGGGGGGGTGTCATACCAAACGTGACAGTACATGTTAAAGGTATAGCAAAAAAGCGTGACATGGGGGGGTCAAAAAGTCGACATTTTGCGTGACGTAATATGTGGATGACCCCCAATCATTATGTTTAAACAAAGAGTTTGTACATAACTGTGCAGTTGCATAGTAGTTTGTATTTCTAGAACATAGCAGCGTCTAGGGCAGATACATTCATAGAGTAGCGGACACGGCACTGAGCAAGTTCTTGCCATCTTGACCTGTATATTATACATATAAGTTTAAACGATATGGAATCAATAAAATGTTTAATTGCGTCCAATGTAGTGAAGGCGTTGAATCTTGAAGCAGGAAGCAGGTAAATTTTATTAATTAAAGTTTATCTATTCCAGAACCTATCACGCCCGTCAGAACATGTGACGTTCATTGAAACACTGCTTCTGGCTGTGTTACGTGACTACGTTTCTTCCCTATATTTTATGTGCCAGAGTGCAAGACAATCTAGACAGCAGTTGAGCCGGAATAAGGTCACGTGCTTAAAAAAAAGTCGGTGTACAAGACTCGGCGGGACGCTTGCATTGTTGTTTATCGCTGCAACTGCGAACTAAACTTGATCATTCGCCAAAGTTACTCCCGTCATCACTGGAGAGATTCTCTCATGGCTCCTTGACTGTTATAAATTGAGGAAGCGTTTGTTACTAAAACCGATGGTTATGATTAAATAATTAACACGGGTCGGGAGAGATTTTCTCAAGGCTCCTTGACTAATTATAAATTGAGGGAGTGTTTGTTACTAAACGCGATGCTTGTAATCAAATAAGTATTCCTGGACATATCAGGTTTTGGAAATAGAGATAAAACCGTGTTTTTTCATAGTTATTTCACTTTCAATTGTTATCTGATGTCAATGCCAATTAACGTTATTGAGATTCATAAATTGGAGTCCAACACAAAACCATAATGTACGGCATGATTGCGTTCATCAAGCTTAAATTTTGCAGCAATTTAGGAATGTTTATGTGAGTTATATGGCATGTTATGCTAGTAGCAACACTGTTAAAACTCTGCGTTATATGAGACGTGAGTACGTTTCTTTCCTATATTTTACGTCACATAATATGTGCCAGAGTGCAAGACAATCTAGACAACAGTTGAGCTGGAATAAGGTCACGTTCTTAGAACAAAGTCGGTGTACAAGACTCGGCGGGACGCTTGCATTATCGCGGCAACTGTGAACTAAACTTGATCATTCGCCAAAGTTACTCCCGTTATCGGGACAGGAGAGATTCTCTCAAGGCTCCTTGACTATTATAAATTGGGAAAGTGTTTGTTACTGAATGTGAATCTGAATGCGATGGTTATAATCAAATAATTAACACACGACAGGAGAATCTCTCAAGGCTCCTTGAATATTATAAATTGAAGAAGTATTTGTTACTGAATGCGATGGTTATAATCAAATAATTAACACACGACAGAAGAGATTCTCTCAACGCTCCTTGGCTAATTATAAATCGAGGAAGTGTGAGTTACTAAATGCGATGCTTATAATCAAATAACTAACACACGACATGAGGGACTCTCTCAAGACTCCTTGACTATTATAAATTGAGGAAGTGTTTGTTACTAAATGCGATGCTTGTAATCAAATAAGTATTCCAGGATATATCAGGTTATGCAAATTTGAGATAAACAGTGTTATTTGATAGTTCTTTCACTTTCAATTGTGATCTGATGTCAATGCAAATTAACATCGTTATTGAGATTCATAAATTTGAGTGCAATCGTAAAATCATAATGTACAGCATGATTGCGTTCATCAAGCTTTAATTTTGCAGCAATTAAGGAATATACGCGATATAATCCGTTTAAATTGTTTTATTTAAATATGTAACAATCACGGAAACCGAAGAAAATATTAATTAAGGAATGTTTATAATTATGGGTTATATAGGCATGTACTATTAGCAACACTGTTAAAACTTAGCGATGTATGAGGCGTGATAAAGTTTATTTGCAATTTTTTAAAGCATTAGTGTGTAAAACAATCTAGACAACAGTTGAACTGGAGGTCACGTGCTTAAAACAAAGTCGGTGTACAAGACCCAGCGGGACGCTAGCTTTGTTGTTTATCGCAAAAACTAAATGTTTCGATTCAAACTTACACGATTTTTTGTCTCGAAGGGGTTCGAAATGTCGAGGTAATTAAGGGTTAAGCCAGACGAGCGTAATTTGAGTCGCGTGATTTCGGTCGCGCCGTATATCATGTCACGTGATCATGTCATACTAAGTATGGCGCCACCGAAATTACGCGACTCAAATTACGCTCGTCTGGCTTCACCCTAAATAAACACTTTTTGGCAATGATTAAGTCCCGTTTTGTTATAATAATTAACTAAATGTTTCGTTTACGTTTAAATTATTATCCTTGAGTAGGTATATTTGGTAAAAAAAAAATACGATTATCTGGCTCCATTTCACCTGCCTGATGGTAAGCAATAAGGGGTTTTGTGTAGTGTTGACTTAAATATGATGATAAAAAAAATATTTATCACGGCTACGTATTTGATGAAATTCAACATGAATATTTACTTAATCAACGAATTACACCAAATCTATGCTTTAACTATGTTACACGATACACATGTTTGTCACACGATATAAATTTAAAATATTGTATTTATTTTGGAAACCACTTAAAGATCCCAACCATTTAAAATATATATATTTTTCATATTATGAGAAACATATTTATAATTTCAACCAACTTTTTGAAGCGAATAATACTTTTCCCTGAGTTCTAGAAAGTTACATAGCTATTTCATGCTTTGTTTACGTGCAGTCGAAAATAAGTTTAAAAACCGGATTTCTGCGTGGATTTTGTCAAATTCGAGTAATTTTAGGAACAAAAATTATCAATGAAGAATTCAAACTAAGTTTCAAATATATAACAACAAATCGCAATGGCTCTGGTCTAAGTAGTAACATTGATAATACTATGTTAAGAAAAATGTCTAAAACAATCAGCATTTTTGAACGGATAAGGAGCCTTAATAGGTACATAAAATAATATGAAAGTAAAAGTATAAAAGCAAGGAAGTTTATATATGTGCCCATACAAACCGTTTAAATAAAGCACACAAATGAGCAGCACACATTGTTCCCGTTCGACTCGGTTCGCTGCGCAAATGGTAGTTCCGTATTGTAATAGAGCTCGATGCAGATAAGGCAGCTGGGGTAGTTGTATAGTACCCCTATTTCAAACAGTACGCCACCGTTACGGTGGTACGTCTTAGTATAGAGAAAAACGAAGTGTATTCAATATTGGCTCCACGTTCTACTATCAAATAATTATCATTGTATCAAATAATAATTAAGATGCCTTATTCCTTTTACTTTTTTGACGTGACAACGTCTTAAATTAGGTTGCGCTCGGAGTCATTCATGAAAAAGTGTAACGCCCGCTCACGTCTGATGAGAGAGAGAGACAAAATATATTTCTATAGTTAAAATTTGTGCAATTCTTATTTTCATTCATCGAGCATTACTGTAACAAGAGGGAAGAGGGCGGAAGAGGGAAGAGGGAAGAGGGAAGAGGGAAGAGGGAAGAGGGAAGAGGGAAGAGGGAAGAGGGAAGAGGGAAGAGGGAAGAGGGAAGAATTTTCCGCGTGAATTTTGTCAATTTCGAGTAGTTTATTATTATTATTTATGTATTTTTGAAACAAATATTATCAATGAATAATTCAAACTGTAGGTTATACCAATAAATCCCAATAGCCCTCTGTTCTAGGTAGTAACATCAATAATATGTTAAGAAACATGTTCGATCATAGAGAAAATGTCGAACGCAATCAGCATTTTAAAAGGAATAAGGCCTCTTAATTCGTATATGATTTACTGAGGGCTTATGATGGTTGCTTTTATCATGCGATAAATAAGTAAAAAATCATCCGTCACGTTTTGACAAGATCCGAGTAATGTGAGTGATAGATGTTTTGTCACTTATTACTATTTATCACGTGATAAACGCAACCATCCAAGGAAGGAGAGCAAAATTTCTTGTTTTCATATCAAACGCATTTTAGAAAACACAACCAAAAGGAACCATATCAATTCATCTCAATGTTTATCTTGTTAGTAATGTACGAGTATATCTTAATGTTTGAGTTGCTAACTCAAAAAAATACAGGAGTAGAAAATTGTGTAAATCTTACGTAGACCCGTATGAAAAAAGACATGTTTTGCTATCTTAATAATCAACAAGTGATGCCTCACCTGCTCACCAGTCTTTTGTTTGTATACTTTGAGGCATATAAAGCTGTTTATGCCTTTTTTGACTTTTGTCAGTTCCTTACTGTGTGAAATAAAGACAACCCAGTTAACATTTCTGCGTGTACAATACGTGGACATAATATCCGATTTCAGTAATCGAGTAACCTCGTCCGCCAATGAAAAAAATATTGGTGTCCATATTTCCCGTATTCAAGGATCAAAGGATCAATCGGTTTAAGAGGGTTCATGAACGTTTGAGCTTCGCAATTTGATGTTAAATAATAAATATTGTTTGGTGAGCGATGAGGGATCGTGGAATAAATACACCTTAAAACCTTAGTTGGCACATGAAAGTGAAGCCAGTATTGGTTAGCGACGGACTAAGTTTCATCCGTGTGCCACAACGTCAATGCCACAAACAAGACGTCCCTATGATTGGTTCGTAGACACGCACACATAAAACCAAAAGCGGCTTCATCTTTCGAAAATCTGTTGTATGAAGACACGCGTTTTAGGTGTATGTATTTATTCTAAGCCGGGGATGTTATCGAATGGTATCGTTAATTATGCGACAGATACAGGATGATAAGTCGAGTGACCATATACATCTCTAAGGAAATTAGATTTATTAATTATTTTCAATTGTTTCGTATTCACGTCACATTTATGTGGAATTAAATTAATTAAAAGTATCTAATGCCTACGCCTGATATCTATGGCGTCGCATATAAATGAGGCGGAAATTTAATGCGACCGGGGTGGTGAAAGAGCGATATACTAGGTATAAAGCTACTTTAAAGAGATATAAATGAAATTAGGGCCCAGTATGTTTATGTATGTATTAAAATATGACCTTCAACGTCCAGAAACGACTTTCCTTGTACAGTGCATAGACTCCAATTGTCCCTTTAGTGCGTTTGAATCGCGCATTTGATATGAACGCTATTCTCGTTCGGGTAAGATGTTTTCCTGCATGATCGAACAACATTATTAACGAAACGATACATAACTATAACATTAGTGCATAAACCCACTTTAAAATACGAGTAGGTATATGACGATCATGGAGGTAAAATAGAAACATTAACTTTTTAAGCTAGGCATGTCTTGAGGCTTAAGTAATATTACTCATTAATTAATTCGTATCTATAACATTAATGGATATATCAACTTTAAAATATACCTACGACGGTCATATTTTTATATGTATTACGGGTGAACTTCACCACTAGTTCACCCGTCCTGCCCGGAAAGCAGTTGGTTCAAATCCCGCTCAAAAAATAAAGTTGAAATTTTCGCATTAATATAAACATTTGGCTAACGTTAGCAGACGTTACTGGAAGTAAAAAACCATGTTCTTCATACTTAAAAAAAAATATTATAACGTTTCTAAGCCCGGACTGTGTTGAGGCTTAAGTAATTTGTTATAAGCTCCACGGTGTTTCGCAGACTGAAGACCACAAATCGTCTGCAATAGACTGATGGGCCTATAATGATGATTTATAAATGTATACCTATAATTATATACTCACCAGTTAGTCATTCGGTCACGGCGACTGCCGTGTGCTCTCATGTGGCTGACGTAGCCTATCTTATTTTTAAAGACCCGCGCACACAACTCCAAGTAGCACCCTGGCTGTATTAGCGCTTATACAACCCTTACACAGCTGTTATAAGCTGAATAAGAGCTGTAACTATAAGCGTACGGGCACGTGAGCACAAACATAATGATGATGAACACCTTAATAAAGCGTACTGTTTGCATAAAGTGTGCTAGACAGGGTGTAAGCATTGTGTTAGTGTGTCTAATTGCCATCGCCGGGTTCTGAATAATAGCTGGTAGTTCGTAGTGCCCGTAACAATGTGTCGGATCGATCGAGTGCGGAAACCGACACCATAAACGGTCCATTTAGACTAATATGAGCAATGGTATTAATGTCTACAATGAAGCGAAAAATTTAAAAATTTAACGGTTCAGGCATGATTCGAACCTGCGTCTCTAACGGCATTCCGAGCCAACACGGGTGTCCTACCAACTGGACCACCGAGCCTCTTGCCGGAGCCATTGAATTTTTCAACTAGTTGCTTCTACATGCCTCAGGGTGGCATGGTAGCACATACGGTATTAATTATGGCACTTTTCATAGAAAAGTGTTCCGCAAATTAATCATAAAGTGCAAAATTAATACAAATCTTTCGTATCCTCTTTCGTTATTTCTTTTTTATTTATATGGAAATTCTATATTATTTCAAAGAATATAATTATTTTCTTAGATAACGTTGGCCAAGCCAAGGGTAAGGGTAGGGTAAGGTTAGGGGAAAGTATCATTATACATTTTAATTTACTTTTTATTGAAGTTTATAAAAACACTACGCAAAATTCTACGTCTTCCTGTCGCCTCCCTCTCTCCTTCCGGAAGTTGGAAAGCTTTCCTATAATCCAGCTGACAAAGGGATTGAATACCCAATGATAAATGTTCCACGACATTGGAAAACGAGGTATTTGTACATATACGTCGATGTGATATATGTGAATCTGGTACGTGGATTACTTTTAAATCAGGTCACTGGATCGAAGATTAAATTTGCCGAGCAACGTTGCGTTTTAGATGTGTTTTACACAACAAAGCAACTCAATCACAGTTTATTTTGTGATTATTTCAGCGCAGTACCCATGTATACTAACTCCCCCTAACTTCTAAGGTTAGGATTACAAATATAAAATATAGTTTAGGATTATAAATATATATCTGTTACAAGAATTAATGCTCTCATTACAATCCGTTCTTGTAACGTGAACAATTTTAATCAGTATTACAAACAAATCAGGTTTACCTTTACTAAAAGCCTTGTACCCACTACGACACGATGGGTAAACAATACATTAAGATCTAGTTGCCATTACAATCTGTTCTTGTAACGTCAACAGTATTAATCAGTAATACAAACAAATCGGGTAGTTACCTTTACTAAAACCCTTGTTCCCACTACGGCCTGATGTGTAAACATAACAATAACATCAAATAACTATAAACATTTTTGCATTGTAGTCGTTACAATGTGCTTTATAGTTTTCACAATTTTGATATAACTAGAACAGTCTGGTTATGTTTACAAAGAGTTTTGTCGTCAAATATACAGCATAACAGTACTGTATAGATAACAGGATTCTGGTTACCAGTACGAGACTTTTTTTTCAGTGAACGGTAACGGTTGTTTGTCCCTCAGTTAAAAACTTATTCGCAGTTGATAAATGATTGCGGGTAACCGTGACCTTTGTCAATGTATGGCGACCACAGTTTTGCAACAACATTAAAGTTTGTCTCTTAGTACAGTGTTGTACAGTTCACTTTTTCGTTAGAGCAACATGTAGTGCTTTCATAATTCTTACGGAACACTTGGTGTGCGACTCCGACTCGCACTTGACCGGCTTTTTTATGATACAGAAGGAACATACGCAGGCGGATCGCCTCATGGTTAGTGATTCGATTTTCGATGAAGCGACTTGTTAATGAACAAGTTAACGTTTCAGTCAATATAATATCTTTCAAGGCTTTGGTCTTTCTCTTCCGCTACCCGCAGCGGGCAGCGGGTGGTTTTTTGCCGCTCCAGAACATTTACGGACATAGCATGGTATAAGAGAATGAGGTATGGCACTCTGGCTAGTGAGACTTTCTACTTCACTAATTGGTTGCCGCTTTATGGTAAACTAGCGACCCGACCCGGCTTCGCACGGGTGCAATGATGATAAATTATGCATGTATTATACATATAAACCTTATATATAAATATCAAGCAACCTCACACAAATCGATCTAGTCCCAAATTAAGCTCAAGAAAGCTTGTGTTATGGGTACTAGACGACGATAGACATATATACTTATAAAGATAAATATATACTTAAATACATAGAACAACCATGGCCCAAGTACAAATATTCGGGTTCATCACACAAATATTTGCCCTGGCCGGGATTCGAGCCCGGGACCTTAGGGCTCAGTAGGCAGGTCTCTAAAAACCGAGCCAACCGCGTCGTTCGTTCCTGTTGAATCTCTCTATCTATTAAAAAAAACGCATTAAAATCCGTTGCGTAGTTTTAAAGATTTAAGCATACATAGGAACAGACAGACTGACAGACAGCAGGAAGCGACTTTGTTTTATACTATGTATAGTCATAATTATTTTTATAAAAGCAATAACGTCTGCTAACGTAAACCAAATGTTTACAATGAATATAATTAATTCGGGTGTAGCACATCGTTACTATCGATTCTCAAAAAATTTGAGACGATGGTGCCGACTATAAAGTCTAAATCTTTACGGTAGATGGCGCTACGATGCCACCCTAAGGCATGTTGAAGCAACTGGTTGAAAGATTCAATGGTTCTGATATCTGGTTCGGTGGTCCAGTCGGTAGAACGCCCGTGTTGGCCCAAAAAGCCGTTGGAAACGCAGGTTCGAATCCTGTCTGAACCATAAAAATTTCAATTTTTCGCTTCATTGTAAACATTATGCAGTGATAGTGAAAGAAAAATTACATTCCGGAATGCCATGCCTTATTTTCTTATACCATTGAGTTATAGTTAAATTTCAATCGAATTGGATTGAATCTAAACATCAATAAATTCCTCTTGCCAAATACGTTAAACCAGTCAAATAAATAGTACCTACCTACATGTAAACACAATTTACTCTTTAGATATCTTGAGATCAAGTTGTTCACCCTTTTTACAAAAAAACCTTATTGATTTTCAGCACGACCCTTCCTTAAAGCATACGGACACTTGGGTGACATCTTTGTTTACTCAGCGTAGACGTGACCTCTCTTTTCTAAAAAAACAGTTTTGGCCAGCGTTGTTTATCCGTCCAAATCCTTTTTGGAAGGGTTGTAAAGTACCGCTCCACGGCGTGTAGCGTTAAATGATATAAACGAATGTTTTTTCACAGAAAAAAAATAATAAAACGCTTAAATAAAACGACTGTAAAAAAAGGTGAAATGCGATGGTTTTACCGATCAATATGGTTGAGTGACTTACTTAAATTTAAATACACAATCTAATTCAAATACCATTAAGTGGCCGTGGTAGGTACAATGAGCCGAAGAATTGCATGCCCATTTATTAATGAATTCATTCATAAATGGGCATGCATTTGTGCAGCCCATATTACTTATCTTTAATTTGTACCACAATGTCACCTTCGGTCTCAAATAGTGAGTGCGTGCGTGCATGTGTGTGTGTGTGTGTACATGTATGTATGTATGTATGTATGTATGTATGTATGTATGTATGTATGTATGTATGTATGTATGTATGTATGTATGTATGTATGTATGTATGTATGTATGTATGTATGTATGTATGTATGTATGTATGTATGTATGTATGTATGTATGTATGTATGTATGTATGTATGTATGTATGTATGTATGTATGTATGTATGTATGTATGTATGTATGTATGTATGTATGTATGTATGTATGTATGTATGTATGTATGTATGTATGTATGTATGTATGTATGTATGTATGTATGTATGTATGTATGTATGTATGTATGTATGTATGTATGTATGTATGTATGTATGTATGTATGTATGTATGTATGTATGTATGTATGTATGTATGTATGTATGTATGTATGTATGTATGTATGTATGTATGTATGTATGTATGTATGTATGTATGTATGTATGTATGTATGTATGTATGTATGTATGTATGTATGTATGTATGTATGTATGTATGTATGTATGTATGTATGTATGTATGTATGTATGTATGTATGTATGTATGTATGTATGTATGTATGTATGTATGTATGTATGTATGTATGTATGTATGTATGTATGTATGTATGTATGTATGTATGTATGTATGTATGTATGTATGTATGTATGTATGTATGTATGTATGTATGTATGTATGTATGTATGTATGTATGTATGTATGTATGTATGTATGTATGTATGTATGTATGTATGTATGTATGTATGTATGTATGTATGTATGTATGTATGTATGTATGTATGTATGTATGTATGTATGTATGTATGTATGTATGTATGTATGTATGTATGTATGTATGTATGTATGTATGTATGTATGTATGTATGTATGTATGTATGTATGTATGTATGTATGTATGTATGTATGTATGTATGTATGTATGTATGTATGTATGTATGTATGTATGTATGTATGTATGTATGTATGTATGTATGTATGTATGTATGTATGTATGTATGTATGTATGTATGTATGTATGTATGTATGTATGTATGTATGTATGTATGTATGTATGTATGTATGTATGTATGTATGTATGTATGTATGTATGTATGTATGTATGTATGTATGTATGTATGTATGTATGTATGTATGTATGTATGTATGTATGTATGTATGTATGTATGTATGTATGTATGTATGTATGTATGTATGTATGTATGTATGTATGTATGTATGTATGTATGTATGTATGTATGTATGTATGTATGTATGTATGTATGTATGTATGTATGTATGTATGTATGTATGTATGTATGTATGTATGTATGTATGTATGTATGTATGTATTTATGTATATATGTATGTATGTATGTATCTAAGTATGTTTGTTCGGGTGAAATCTTGCAACTCAATTTTGAAGCAGATATCGTCAACCGATTGAGCTGAAATTTTGCATACTTACTTAACTTTGATGACAATACAATAATGTGTTACCATGGGGCTGATCTGATGATGGAGCCGGAAGGTGGCCATAGGAAAGTCTATAATAGAAAAAGCAATCCTACCGAGCTTGGGCTCTTTAGAATCGTCTCAGTGAGAATTTGATGGATATCCAAAGAAAAGTACAGTCGGCTATAAAAGCTTGCCACTAAAATGTCATTTTTGACAGAAACTTATTGTACCTACTTTAAAATAATTGGACTGGTCCGTACAAAAAGTTGTATAGTTGTTGGTATAGTTGTTTTACAAATTCGTGGAGCACCCGCCATTCTGACTCTCTTACCTTCGTATTGATTCTTCACCACACCACTGCACCAAAACGTATACAAATTACTATGGGCTGAGTTTTTGAAAAACTTTATTTTTAACAGAAGTGTATCCGAAACACTAATATGTAAGAGAAGTACAAATTTGAACGCATATCGTGAATAGATGGTACTGAAATAACCATGTTTCTCTTTCGCGCTCATATATCTTGCGTAAAACTAGATACTAATTCATTCGCTAATATTTCCCTGTTTTCATTTTCAGGTACGCAGTCATAAACAACAATTACCCGCATTTGAAGCTAACAGAGGTAACAGGTATTTGGGGGACCGAAAATTTCATGATCAATGTTAGGAATACATTTTATATTTTCAACTCCAAAACCAAAGGACGGTTTATACATTTTTACTTTTATATTTTACTTAATATTGTCGTCTTTTAAAAAAAGTT
Organism: Apotomis turbidana; assembly: GCA_905147355.2. Lineage (NCBI taxonomy): Eukaryota > Metazoa > Arthropoda > Insecta > Lepidoptera > Tortricidae > Apotomis > Apotomis turbidana. The sequence continues at coordinate 7,795,187 of LR990288.1, forward strand.
TGAAAATATAGCTCTGAATGGGTAGTTCTACGTGCGTTTCAACAGTTATCACTTTCCTGACGCATATTTTGGACAAATAAGCCACAATGAGTGTACATTTAATAAAACGATATACTCTGCTTGTTGTTCAATCTCGATTTACTGAAACATTATGATTATTTTGGCACACTTTTGTAACATATGCGACACGAACTGCCCTGTAGAACCACCCAAATAATGAATAAAGGGGATGAAAACTTGAATACGTTCACAGATTATGATAAGATTTTCATGAAATATGATTTTTTAAAACGTTGGCATGAAAACATTAAGTTTTGAATCATCACTGAACAAAAGCCATGTTTCCACTGTTTCCGAACATTAGAACGTAATACACCGGAACAATAATTTGTATCCCATAAATATTCATGTGTTATGGCTATGCCAATGCATTTAAATGTATACAATCTGCTTCTGGGAATTTAAATGAGAGAATGAAATTCCATATTCATAGGAGATGAGAATCTAATTAAAATCTATAGTATATTTTGTATACTTTTTTTTAGCATTGTAACTTTACTGTTGATATTTGCAGAAGGCAAAAAAAATGGAAACGGTATTATATCTACTGAAATATTTAAAACAAACGGATTTCACTTCAGTTCTTGATAATTTTCCACGCCATCTAGTCTACTTTTTAAATAAAAAATATATCTATTTCGAAACACAATTACGTTATTCAAAATGATTTCTTAACATGTCTAAATTAACACCACAGTCTTTAATTGCTATAAAGATACAAAGACCAACTCGCAAAGAAAAATTAAACGCACTCATACGAGGTCCAAACTGAGACTCGACCCAGGTGTCTTTGGATTACCAGTCTAACGTCTTAATTTTTTTTATCTCAAAATGTAATCATTATTAGTTGTGATGATATGGGTCTTACAGAGACAGGAACATACGGTACGAACAGTGGTGTACTTTTACCGAGACGAGACGCAGTGTAGTTTGCCTATTTTCTTCGAATATCCATTCCTTCAATTGCTCAAAGGTTAACTGGAAGAGATCCCTAATAGGGATGAGTTCGCTTTTGTACATATTTCATCTGTTATCAATGTATTTATAACCAGATGTGTACAATAAAGTGTTTACATACATACATACGAGAGCCTCAAGTCTGTATTATGCACTATAGCACATAAACGGATTTTATTATGAATTTCGTTTCTCTTATTAAAAAGTTAGACGAATTGGTGAAACAAGAAAAGCAATCCAGTTTTTGAAGACCATCAGAATTTTTCTAAGTATATCCGTTACTGATTCCAAAATATTTCTAACTTACTGGCGTTATTAACTAAACGACATTAATTGTATTTACATACAATCAATACTGGCATATGCCATTGAAATTACATATTCATCTCGAAACATAATAATAATTATGGTACACATACATAATATATTACAATCAAGTTGCTAACTAAGCTTCATTGTTCCTGACACCACGTTATCCTCTACGCAAGATAGAACGTGTTGGATTATAATATTAATAACAAACGGATTAGGGGGACGTAAACATAGTAATAGTGTTGCAAAATTGCTGGTTTATGTCCAAGAACTGTTGCTATGAAGGTGACATGCATTTCATAATAAGATAGGTAGCGATTCCAAAGCGTAATTTTCTTTTATCACATTGAAGGAAGGAAAATGGAATAAAACGCCGAATGCGGGTAATAAATGGGCATAAATATATTTTACAACGGAGACGAGCATAATGAATTGGATCACAACTCTTAACTTTCGTAATAACGTCTTTTCACAAGTACCATTAATATTTGCTAAGTTAAGAAACACATTTTAAAAAACATCAAGGAAATACTAATATTTTACACTAAATGGTTAGTTTTAAAGTAAATTTTCTGACAAAACAGAAATCAGAGACCTACAAGCAAGCACATATACCTACGCTTTTAAACAAAGATATTTGTTTATCTAATCGGTCGAGCTCTGTTGGAGTAGTCGGTATCCATTCATTAAAATAACAACCCGACAATCCGAAAGTCCCATCATTTTTAGAATAAAGTTGGAAAACGAGATAATATCCTACTATAAACACGCTGCCTTAATATCAGTGAAACCGTGCCGTCTGCCAGAGATCCCAGAATGAAGCTTATTACCTAAGGAGCCATTGTGGGGTGCAACCGGTCGGGTAAAGGCCGCCGTTTCCAGCGTCAGTGGAGCAAAACCCTCTTTGTGGCTCACTGCAGCTCAGCTCGAAACAAGCCCGTCTCAAAGGCAATGACAAATGTTCGTTATGTTGACTTTACGACACTTGTTTGTAGCAGTAGTAATAAACGAATAAAATATCTATCGCTGAAAAACATGGGCTCTAACAAGGGCTAACAAGGACTCTGGAATGATATTAAAATATCGACAAACGAATATCGCTCGACTTGTTTCGAATCGGTACTAGTTTCATCATCAGGAGAGCCGATCAGTCGCGGCGGCGGCCAACTGAGCTATGTAATGATAACTGGCCACATCGCCGTGATGTAGGTGATATGTATATAGATCTGTGCTATACGTGTTGCATTGACAAGCTGACTTTTAAAGGTAAGTAAATAATTTTTAAATGTAAATACAGCACATCGTAGACACGTTTGCAAATCCACCGCTCCGCTTTGCAAATTTCAAAATGAACTTAGTTCCACGACATATAATTTAAACAGGTTACCAATTATCACGTACACAAACGCGGAACCGCGAACAATCGTCTACTATTATCCGTCCCTACAGGGAAATTAACAGCACTATTCACAAACGCCTAGAGCTGTTTGCTTTTAGCTATTTCTCACTGTAACTTTTGTAGAACTGTAATGGCTTGGCCATTTTGAACTGGGTTTTATGAGCTCTGGAATGTGTATTTTCGGCGATAGGCGGATTATGGGCCACTGAAACCGAAATGTCTAAAGTAGACAAGTTAAGTTATTGTTGTTCTGTTTTAATATCATTCAAACAATCAATCAATCAATTTGATCTTTCATCATGCTTTAGTTCAAGCTGGTGCAGTGGTCATGCTGGATTGTTCTATTTCCACATACCGCTGCGTGAGAATGCTTATGGTATGTCATTTAATGCAATTCTATCGATCTAATCAAGTAAAATTGTAGCACATGCTGACGAGAAAATGATAGATTACTAGCACATTGAGCTGATCAGCTCTAAGGCTAAAATCTGTCTCTAAACTTGTACGTTGTAGTTGACGCAATAGATCGAAATGTACTAAGGGAATAAGCTGGTATCAACCTAAAAGTTTTTAGGAGTATTTGATGGGGTAAAAGACAACTGGAAACAAGTGAATCTATGGAAATTCGTTTTTCCTTTCTTAAGTAGTTAGAATAGAAACTACTAAGAATATGTATGAATCTCGACAAGGCTCTTATACGCGTAATTTTTTCGTTAAAGTAGTGTTTGGATACTTTAGTTTGTTGTATCTATATGTTTGTTGTCTCACTCAAGAAACTTTATAAGAAACTTGACTATTATGTTGGCAATGTTTTTTTTATAAAATGCCTGTCTGTTAAACTAATTGGGTTTGACACAGTGAAGCGAAAGGTCACGTCTACAGTAACCGACAAAGGTCAAATCCGTCCATGCAATAAAAAGGTCAGGGGAAGGCATGACTCGTCATAACGCCCGCTAATCTTAATCAACACGATAAAACCATTAGTTTCACTTGGGATTAACACAGAAATTTTGGGAGCCCTTAAAAAATAGCTAAGGCCACGGCTTGTCAGGATACCTTCACTTGCCCTAATTTAATTCGCCATAAATGTATCACTTGCCATAATTTTCATTGTACGTAAACTTTTATTTCATAAATCGTAAATTCTCTGGGATTTTTTAATGCTTTTCGTGTAGAAACAATTAGGTTACGTTAAGTTTTCTTCGGTTTCCACGACTATTATAATAAAACTATTGATACACATTAAAATAAAACTATTTAAACGGATTATATCGCATATATTTATTATTTCAGCCTCCCTGGCGTTTCAATCTTTGACAACGGTAACTGGGTAGTTATCGAAACTTCAGGGTGCTCAAATAAGCAATATACGCGATATAATCTATTTACATAATTTTATTTAAATATCTTAAGGTTGTATTATAAAAATCGCGAAAAGTAGAAAAAATATTTATGGCAAATTAATATTATGGCAAGCGATACATTATGTTACCATATGAAATTCGGGTAAACGGTAGAGAACCCGTAAACACGTTGGACGCACTTGTAGTTTCAATTCAGATTCTAATCAGAGGTATTTATTTATTTATTTATTTATTCAAATTAGTTACACAGCATTACAGTGATTAAACTAAGGCACTGTGAACTACAAAACAATTCTATAGACACTGACGTATAGTAATTTTAGGCCTATATCCAACAGTTGGATTATATTACTTGCATACTCGTATATCCATATTATCACGGACGTGTCGCCGTATTTGGCCATTATGCTTCGATTTTTATTCTTTGCTCTAGCTGCGTTAAGTGGAATTGTCAAATAATTAAATAATTGTACGAGTCAATGTCTATACTCGTACAATTATACCTTTGATTAGAATCTAAATTAAAACTACAAGTGCTGCCAACGTGTTTACGTTCGCGATATTTGAACACAGGTACATAAAAACCATTAAATCATCCATCAACTTAGTCGTATGATTTATGGTTTTTCTATTTCTAATTACTTGTCTGGTTGAGTGACTGAACGACCAATAACATGGATGAGAACAATTTATGTACGTACAACATATGTTATATGTACTAGTTAGTTATTTTGCATGTGAGCCCACACCTGTTTTTATACGATGTTTTTGTAAGCGCAGGCTAACTATGGTTTATAATTTAATGTTTTAGTGCATGTAGATGATAGATTTGTTCAATTTTGCCAGTATATGAGAAAATTATAGAAAATTAGCACAAAGCAGATTCAAAGCGGGCAAAGCTCATGTTCTGTGCAAAGGTTCAATTTATCACACCAAAGGCCGCTTCAGCTAACACCCCTTTCGCTGTTGTTTGAGAGCAAACGGTCGTGTAGCAGAAGAGTAGTTTGCAGATAGAATACTCGTTATTCACTATTTTATATTAGAATATTCAGATTCTAGTGTGCATATAAATATTGCCCATTGTAATAGTGGCGAACTTTAACGCTTCTTATGAGATATGTTCGAAATATTACTACTATATATGTTTTAGTTAGCGATGTGTTTAATGAGTAGTTGTCACTTAATACAGCTCAAACAGCAAAAATCGATACAGATGTTAGTGATACGGACGACATATTGCTCAAACGAATATAAGCCAATTGAAATCCAACACCATGATTCAGCTGCGATGTAGTTAGAGAAAGCCGAATTCATGAGATTTTGTTTAATGTTAGAAAACGAACGGACAAGGAAATTACTTCCAAACATTTACATTAGATCAGTTTTTGATATATTCTTTTCTCTCCTTACTTACATATAACACAAGTACTTACTTAAAAGGAGAATTCAACATTACCTATAATCTTGTTGAAAATAAATATATTTTTGATTTTTGATAAAAAAAAACTTTTGAATACTGCTTACAGGACCATTTCAATACAATTATTAAAGCCATTATGATACCATCCACCTCAGTTCCATATCTTATTCTCATTACAGAGGCTTGTTCCAATTAAGATAGCTCCCGTTTGGTATTACTAACGTAGTAGGGTCCGTTTTCCAACGATTTATACATGTCTTATAAATACCATTCTATAAGTATTAATTATAACTAATATATCAGTCAAGTACATACAACATTAGTACAAATGAGTTAAAACTCGTATTCTGTACGAAGCTTTAAAGCTTTAGCGCGTTTGTGCTAACAGGTTTTCGATGTTGTTTGAAAGCAAACGGCCGTGTGGGCAATAAGTAGAGTGCAACGGGGCAGAGCGTAAGTGTCGCAATTCGGAATATAATATCGTCTTTGTAAACATTTAACGTAAGCCAAGAAAACGGACGTAGGTATGTGGAATTCAGTGGATAATTAATTGCAGCTAGCATCACCATAATATATTTCTTTAATATTCTTCACTAGAAAAACTAAATTTAGGACAGACTATAGCGCTGGAATAATACTTTAGTTGTCATAGCAGAGGAAGACTGATTAACAGAATGTTTTTACTTAGATGCTACCAAAACCAAATGTTATCAATGTCAAAGATTAATAATTGTAATCATGTTACAGTCATTTATGGGTTTAGGCCAAAACAGAGGCTTCTTCCAAATTTTGACGAATACCTTTTGGTTTTACTAACGGGGGTGTATGTTCCAACGACCAATACTTCTTATACTTACTATAAGTTTTGAAATTGCTAGTGTATGAATTAATGATAACAACATTAGTACTATCCAGTAAAAGCTCATGCTCTGTACGAAACTTTAATTTATCGCACCAAAGCCCGCTTGAGCTAACACCTTTTCACTGTTGTTTGAGAGCAAACGGGCGGGCGAGGACAGTTGAGTGCAGTGGGGCAGGGTTAAAGCGACGCTACTCGGGACTTACAGTCCTTGTTATACACTACGTAGGTAAACATATTCGTATACGGCGACTGAATTGAAAATAATTGCTAAGGTGGGTCATACAGGTTTTAGAAAATACAGGTCGTTCCCGTGCAATAAGTTCTTTTATTTATTGGCTTAAAAACATACAGGAATGATATTCAACGATCACTTAAATTAAAATACGTCCACAGGCACTAACAATAAAGGCCTGCCTTTAAAATAAGGGGGAAGGAGGTGACGACCCGTTGTAGTAATATAATATGAGACGAAATTTTAATGAATAAATAACAATCTCACCCTTTAAAAATCATGAACAGAAATCGTTATAACTTCGAAAAAAAATATTTACATTACCACTTCACAAAAAGTAGGTATGGACTCTTTAAAAACTTACAAAATAAATTCATACAGTTCGATTTTTTACTATATTTGTCTGGGAACCCTAAGAATTGAATTCAATTTCAAGTAAGCGTGAAGACCTAACTCGCTAAAGTAGAATGAATGAATAAGGGTCTTGCATTATTACGGCCATTACATCAGGCGTCGGTGTTCAACTCACCTCAATTTATTTATAAGAGATTTAATCAACATTTATTGTGGCCATTTACGAAACGCAAAGTTTTATTATTCACAATTACTGGAGCGCCGAGCAATATTCGTCTTAATCCAGCCTGTACGAAATGTTGCGGCCACGAAGAAATCTCCATCTGAATGAAAGTGTTCTCTTCCATTATGTGGTTCGCATCCCGGTATTATTGCGGGTTCGAGCTGTGAGCACAATGAGACGTCGTGGTGCTTGAAAAATGAGCGGCCTGCACCTGTTGCTCTGCTCCTGGCAAACAGCCATTCTCACTTCTATTGAACGTTGTATCTTTCAAATGGATTAGCGGATGAATAGGCTCGTATACTTTTTATGACGATCATGTTCTTTAACCTCGGCGAAAATGAAGAATGTTATAAGTTTAACGTATATACCTTCTTCTAATGTAATTCTGCGGCATCGCTGCTTATATTATACGGAGTCCTATTTTCATGAAGGTGATTTGATCGAGAGTATTTATTTTTAGTTGATATTCCAGTTAGTTCAGTAGTTTGAATCAACATGTTTATTCTGTGTAAAACCTATTTTTTATTACTGTTTCAAATGGGTAGTATTTAAACGCACATAAAAAAAAACCTTTTCTATGCAAGAATAAACAAAATTTATATCAAAATTACTGATTGCACAGCAAATATTGCACTCAAAATGTTACTAAATATACAAGTAAAATTTATATTTGTGGCGTGCATCTATTTATTTAAAAGTAAAGCATATTTAAGTAATGCATAGCTAATAATGACTACCGCACATAATGGAGCGTTTTTTAGGGATATAAAAAAAAAATAACCTAACCTAACCCGGCCGAGTCGGATCTGCTCTGAAAGGTGATCCGGATTAGATGGTTACCTATCTGAAACACTAATTTTTGTTTCCCATCTGTATCGTTTCGCCAAATTTTCATTTGTCTGAAGTGTATTTTCTAATTATCTGCAGTACAATTTTTGCTAGGCATTTATTTTATTTGCTGTGCAATAATTAATTTGATGTAAAAAGTATACCTATAATTGATGAAAATAAATTGATAGGCGATTATTTGTTTGCTGTGCCATTAATAATATCCCGTTTTAAATTAGTGTCATATTCTTTAAGAAGAAAGAAAAAAGAAGTTTAGAAGTGATATAATTTAGAATTGTCGTTGTCTTTTTATTCAATGCTTTTTTTCTCCAAGTTTTGATAACTTGGTGGCCCCGACAGTAATAGTTTGTATTCTTTGAATTGGAATGGAAAAGTCACGAGATTGGACAGGGGTCGTGGAAAATCTGAACTGCAAGGGAATAAAATGTGGACAGATGAATAATTCTAGTAGCTACTCGGCAAACCGTCTCGCAGATCGTATTGTACCCTCGTGTAGACAGCGAGCCTTAGGTAAATACCAACCGAAAATCGGATTTACATACAATCACGTATTCCGATTTCCGATTGCAAGGTTACTAGCAGATTCGTTGATTTTTCTTTATTTAAATCAATCAACATTCAATACGGTACCTACTAATCTTATTCTAATCCAGGTCTCGGTCTGTTTCTACACTGTTTCAAACTGTTCGGAACATTGTTTACAGATGTAAAGGCTGAAAGCAACGTACACAGAGTTCTGTTTGTTCTTGCTTGGATTGCAAAAGTTTTATAGAAAACCGGAACGCTGCACGCCAATGCATTCTTGTACATAAAGGCACTGGGAAGTAAACCAAGTTGTTCACTACACTTGTGTAATGGTTAGAGACAGTGGAGTGTGTGGGATGGTGGTAAACTGGTAAGTCGAGCCACATCGGGCGATCCGAGCCGGCTGAGCGTCGAGTGATTGCCTATTGTGCTCGAGATCAGGCCAACGCTAGTCGCAGTTATGTCACCCTTTGTTTACTTATTTATCTGTTTTTGATCTCAACTGATAATCAAGCGCATTATTATAACAAAACAAGACGTAACCACGTTCAAAAAGTGTTTAATTATCTCGAAGTTTTTAACGTGATGTTACGTTCATAGTCGCGTAGGGACTGAACAGGCAGGCTTACAGGCTTCAGACTTCTTATCGTGCGAGTATTTGGAACTACCCGCAATAAAATAGGGGATGCGACCGATGTTGAATTATACAACAAAGTGTAGTTATATGAATCGAATTAGCTCAATATGTCACCATACAAAGAAAAAAAAATTACAAAACATTTTTTTTTAAATATGTGACTTCAAAGGTACGAAAATTTTATGATTTCTTTTTAAACCGAAATGAAATTATGCAATTATTTTTAGAATCCTCATAATTAAAATAAAACATGGATTGTATGACAACTATGACTTTTTCACGGTGAAATGTGCAAATTACTTATTTTCTCCATACAAATACTGGTATCCAATCCACAAATGACGTCATATGCAGGTAGGCCTTTTGTATGGAGCGTTTTTAGTCCCCTGCAGGAATGTTGAACTTTGACGGTCATTGCCGACTCTTAGAGCAGTCTAAGTGTAGGTAGTATATAGACATTTGATTCCAATAAAAAATAGAATCAATTGACACCCTCAAAAAAAGTTGTCCGCACGCCTATTGTTCATTATTAACGTTTGCCCACAGGGGTTGCCACTCGACCGACGACACTTACGATATCGGTAGCATGAGAACGATTTATTTTATGTCATTTACATGACCTGTTCACTAGATTCCACTAAGATGAAAGCTTAACACCGTCCTCCCGGTCTCATAAATAAATAAATAAATATCGGACAACCTCACACAAATCGATCTAGTCCCAAATTAAGCTCAAGAAGGCTTGTGTTATGGGTACTAGACGATGATATGCGTACTTATATAGATAAATATATACTTAAATACATATAACAACCATGACCCAAGCACAAATATTCGAGTTCATCACACAAATATTTGCCCTGGCCGGGATTCGAACCCGGGACCGCCGGCTCAGTAGGCAGGTGTCTACAAACCGAGCCAAACGCGTCGCACTGTGGGCGCGCTCCTAACTAACGGTTGGACATGCGATTCCGCGACAGTAAACTATTTATTACAGACAAACTGCTATGATTATGGCCTCTAAATTAAAACGTAATGCTAATATAGTGCATTTTTAGCCATAAATTAATAGGCTTAAGAGAATAGTCTTCCGATTTTATAATAAAAAATAAAAAAAATAAAAATTGCGCGATTTTTGATAGTATTTTATTGTGATCGCATGCAAATATCCCTAGGTTTCCTTTTTATTGGTCCTGTGCTTAGGGTTCACTCAAAAAGGCATATTTTTTATAACGCCTGCAATAAAAATTATATCATCAAAAGAGATTGCTATTAACTTAGACAAGGCACACTGTCGAAATAGTAATATAATATTATTGTTATTTTAAAGAATGAAAAGTCATATTTATATCTATCGTTTGTCTGTTTTAAGAAAAAGGTTCACGAAAAAGAAAATTCTAAAGGTTATTCGTACTGTATACTTGGGTCTCGGTTTCACTGATGAGTGGCTGGGCTTCTTTCAACAGTTTATTTTTTGATGTCCTTTTTACATTACTGGAGATGACTGGATCAGACCGTAAAAGTAGCGAATGGATCACATCACTATGTTAAAACTGAATGTTAATACAGCTGCCATAACACATTTAAGAAACAAATTGCTATAAACTTTTCATAGGCGCTTTCGAAAAATGATCTTAAAATGCTAATATTTCTAAAATTTGGCTAAATTCGGCCAAGTTTAAACTACAGCGCATTAAAGTTAGCTTTAACTTGTAATTTGTAATACTTAGTATCTTGGAATTGCTTGGCACATTTTCTATAATCGTGATTTTTTAGTTTAATTATATATGAATGATAAAACGGCAATTATTATTCGTTAAAATACTAAACAGCTACATATTGTTTGTTATGGCTATACTTAAACATATCGTCTTTGTAATAAGATCTAAAAAAGGACCTCAACTTGTACACAAAAGTAACAATAGTTTGTAGAAGTATGGCCGAGTTTTACGGGTTTACCGGAAAGTTATGTTTACCCGATCTCTATTGACCAACAAGGCCAATAGGTGAAAAAATAATTATAAGACATAATGCTCTCTGTGTTATAGTTTACAAAAAAGTAGTTTTACGCCAAGAAAGCGAAACTTTTTATTTTTTAGAATGTCCGACCGTTAGGAGCGCTCCCACAGTGCGTCGTCAAAACGTCGCGTTGTCAGTGTGTTTGTGTTTTTTACTTACCAATTTTGATAAAGTTTGGTATGAAGGTAGCTGACACCCGGATTAACGCATAGGCTACATTTTATCCCAAAAAATGTAGTGTTCCCGTGGGATGAGCGGGTAAGGAGCTAGTTGATAATGAAAAGCCGTTTAATTTTATTCTGCAATTAATATCCGTATACTAAATTACTACCGACAATGTGTCCCCATGATGCTGACATCAAATTCACTAATTCGTTGTACGGGATATCTAATTCATGGCGTCTAAATTGACTTTGCTTGAGAATTTATGATTCAAAATTGTTCAATTAATTCCGCGAGGAGGGTTCTCCGCGGACCTTTTTAATCCGTAACGAGGAAACCGGTCTATAATAAGTTGTTAATCATTTACAATGATAACTTAATTTTGCGATGCGCTGGAAAATAAAATATCAATTTGAACAATTCGGTGTTTGTGAGTGGCGACGCGCGACAGTAATGATTGAATTATATACGTCCAATATTTGTATGTATGTATGTAAACACTTTATTGTAAGTACATAAAAACAAGAAAAACACATTACAAAAGAAGAAACATTTACATAGGCGAACTTATCCCTTTAAGGGATCTCTTCCAGTTAACCTTTGAGCAAATGAGTGCCAAACACAAATGTAAATGGTAGACAAACCAAGCAACATGTACAATACAAAGGAGTATAACTACTATACAATAATAAACATGAAAATGCAAAAATCAACAGAGAGAGAGAGAGATAGGCAACAGTCAATATAATAAATATTACATAATATCTATATTAATACATATATATAATATACAACATAAATATAATTATAATTATAGCAAAAACAGCAACCTAATCATTTGTTCGACAGCCACAATTCCTTTAACTTCCCCTTGAGCGATGCTACGGACTGCGTCTGCCTTAGGGCGGGAGACAAATTATTCCATAATTCCACGGCGCGCACAGCAAAAGACATATCGTAAACGTGAGATCTATGCGGAGGGATAGATAGAGTCAGATTCGCACTTGACCGCAGGCGATGGCCACTACCATCCGCCATGTAAGAGAACTTCACTGCAAGGTAAGGAGGAGAAGAAGGAATGAAAAGGACATTACACAAAAGACAAAGAACGTGCAAGTCTCTACGCTGACGGACGAAGATGCGAGCGAAGTTCTCTGCGTCAGCTTAGCCAAAATTTATTTCGTATGTCCAGGGGTCCGGATTCCCAGCTGTTCACACTTTAGGTCACATTTCTCAACCGATTTTTATGAAAATCGTGAGTGGGTTTTCTTGTCAATCCAGTTATTAGATATTTTTCAAAATGGCGGAGCAAAAGAGAGCCGTTTCGAAACAGATTCGTAAAATCTAGAGCACACAGAGCATTTCGTTCATCTATGTTGGTTAACCACGACCAAACACTCTTAAGCTGGCTGGAGTTGTAAGGATGTAAAAGCCCTAACTGTAGCTTCAGAAATGGGTATTTACTGTTAGAAAAGAAACAAGTTTTCGAGTCTTTAGCTCCCACATTTATTTCTTTGATACTGTTATGTTGTCTATGCTTCAACAGATTTTGAATGTCACTCATGTCATGCATTGTCTTGTCAAAGAATATATTTTACACTAGCTACGTTACAATCTTTTATTAAATAATGAATACATAATATTGGCGACGATGGCGGAAGAATTAGACAGATTAATTCGCCTACGCGCATCAATTCGCGGCCAACTCACGAAAATACAAACACAATTAGTACAACTACAAGTTACATCGGACTTCGAAATAAGTCAAAGGCTTACAAGCCTGGAAAACTACGAGCGAAAATTTGATAATGTTCAAAGCAAAATAGAAGCACAAGCTGAAAACTTGGAGTCCGAGATCGAACAACGTCATACTACGGAAGAAATTTTCTTACAACTGAAATTAAAATCACACAACTTACGTCCGACACCAAGTGCTCCTTCTACGTACATGTCAGCTCCACAAAACGCTCGGAGCTATGAAGGTACCAGGGAAAATACACCTGTGACTGTCCACCAACCCAGGATTAACTTCCAACCATTTCAAGAACGCGAAAATTTCGGAAACTTCGTAAAGAAACTGGAAACATACTTGAAGTTAAGTAATTGCGAAGATTCTCGTACTCGTACACTAATGCTTCTCAGCTCGTTACCCCCTGACTTACACCAAAAAGCTTACGATTTATGTGCCCCTGACGACCCATGTGAATTAGATTTCGAGCAGATTACCACAAAATTAAAAGAATATATGGATCCGAAACCAAGCTTATGGGCGAGCCAACACAGATTTATCACGCGGGTTCAAGCTTTAGATGAATCAGTTATGTCTTACACATCAGAATTTAAAAGATTATGTCAAAATTGTGACTTTACGTGTAGTCACTGTAAAAAGTCAATCTGTGAGAATTTCCTGACATTACAATTTATAAGGGGTTTACGAGACAACGATATACGAACAAAACTTCTACAAGAATCCAAGGTGACAAGTTTTGTAGACGTAGTAAAAACCGCCACTATTATAGAACTTTCGAAGTCTGACAGCAGTTATATGTCACCTGCACACTGCTCCGATCAAGACCTACATGCGGTTCAAGCACGTTCCAGCAACTATACATGTAGAACCGGGAATAAAACCCTAACAATTCGAGATTTGAAAGGAAAATGTTTTCGCTGCGGGAGTCAGGAGCACCAAGCCAACAAATGTCGAAGCATAAAAGATACCTGCAGCAAGTGTAAAAGAATAGGCCACCTTGCTCGAGTTTGTTTACAACCGATGCAGAGAAGCAATCAAATTGAACCGGAACGCTTAGTGGACGACGCCGACAACACATCCGATACCGTCGATGACAACACACCCTGGGATATGAACTTAATACAATCCAATAGCACAGACAAGTTCATGATAAATGTACACATCAACAACAGGCACATTCAAATGGAAGTGGACACCGGAGCGGCCTTGTCATCGATCTCGTACAAGGAATTCAAGAAATTAAACACAGGGTGCAAGATTTATAAAACAAACGTCACAATGAGAACATACACGGGTGAAATTTTCGCACCTCTCGGAGTGTCATACATGTAAATACGGAAATCAATCTTTTAATGGAAAACTATACATTATTAAACAAGATGTAGATGCCATCTTCGGCCGAGCATGGATTCGATCAATACATTTGGATTTGGCAAACATTAATCAAATTACGTCAAAAGTACACCCGGAAATCAATACACTTCTTACAGAATTCTCCGACGTATTCGATGGTACCTTAGGGTGCATACCCAACTACAGAGGGCATTTAATCCTACATGATAATACAACGCCGATTTTTGTTAAACCGAGACGAATTCCATACGCTCTTAAGGAAAAGTTCGACGATGAAATAGAACGACTGTGTAAGCAAGGAGTCATTATCAAGGTAGACAACGCGGAGTGGGGAACACCAGTGTTACCCATCGTCAAACCCAATGGCAGCATTCGCCTATGTGCAGACTATAAAGTCACTTTAAATAAGGTCATCAGGGACGAACAGTACCCTATCCCTATAATAGAAGACATCTTAGTGGAGATGAATGGAGGAAAATTGTTCTGCACATTAGACCTCAGTCAGGCCTACTTACACATGATGATGGACGAAGAAAGCGCTATGATGCAAACACTCAGCACACACAAAGGAACGTTCAAGGTCAACAGACTTATGTTCGGCGTTAAAGTGGCACCGAATCTATGGCAAAAATTTATGGATCAGTTATTACAAGGTATAACCGGAGTGAAATGTTTTTTCGACGACATCATCGTTCAAGGAACTTCAGAAACTCAATTGTTAACAAGATTAAGACAAGTCCTGCAAAAATTAAAATTCATGCAAAAGAACATCGAATACCTGGGACATGTTATTGACAAAAATGGTCTTCATAAAAATAGAACCAAAGATAAGGCCATCATTGACACAAAACCACCCAGCAACGTAAATGAACTGAGAACATTTTTAGGTATGGCAAATTATTACAAGTTTATACCTAACTTAGCTTCAATAGCCAATCCCTTAAATAATCTACTAAAGAAAGGCACGCAATACGTTTGGACATCTCAATGCAATGAAAGTTTTAGGAAAATAAAAGAAGAAATCATCAGTGACAGAATACTTACACACTTCAATCCAGAAAAACCTTTAGTATTGGCTACTGACGCCTCACCCCTGAGACTCGGGGCAGTCTTATCACATCGCCTACCAGATGGATCCGATAGACCTATAGCCTTTGCATCACGCTCCTTGAAGAGCAGCGAAAACAAATACAGTCAGATAGGTAAAGAAGCTACTTCGCTATTTTGGGGCTTGAAAAAGTTTTTTCATTATTGCTACGGAAGGAAATTTATACTGGTAACGGACCACAAACCCCTGACCACGATTTTTTACCCACACAAAACCTTGCCAGCTATGAGTACGATGAGGCTCTTCCATTATGCACACTTCCTCTCCGGCTTTGATTACACGATTGAGTACCGGACGTCAAATGACAATAGTAATGCCGATTACTTGTCGAGATTTCCCGTAGATATTATAGCACCAAATATTATTGACGTACATTCTGCATTTCAATTAAACCAGATGAACACGATTGCAATCGATCGTACAAAAATCGCCGAGGAAACGGTAAAAGACGCCGAATACAATAACTTATTACAAGATTTAAGTACGGGCAAAACAGTGCGTCGGCACGGTTACAATGATAACGAACTTACCATTCAGGATGGTTGTATACTAAAAGGATCGCGAGTTATGATTCCTACAACTCTAAGAAGTCGGGTTTTAGAGGAATTACATTCGGGACACCTCGGTATGGTGAGGATGAAGTTGCTAGCACGAGGCTATGTTTATTGGAAAAATATGGACAAGGAAATTGAAGAATTGGTAAAAAGCTGCCGTGAGTGTCGATTACATCAGAATGACCCCGCACACGTTGCATTACACCACTGGGAACCGCCAACAGGACCCTGGCAGAGACTACACATTGATTTCGCTGAACCATGTAAGGGTCATTCTGTTCATAATCGTAGACGCCTACTCAAAATGGGTCGAAATTATCCCAACCACAACGACAACAAGCACATGGTGTATCTTTAAAAATATACATAGGTATTGGGCAGAGTACATTATGAAATCAAGATGGATTCTGGAGAGGTCTGGAAGAGACATGTAGATCAGATGTTAGGCACCATAATACCACAAATGAATTGAAGATTCTTCGGCACTGTAACCATTTAGGGCGGAGGTGTTATGTTGTCTATGCTTCAACAGATTTTGAATGTCACTCATGTCATGCATTGTCTTGTCAAAGAATATATTTTACACTAACTACGTTACAATCTTTTATTAAATAATGAATACATAATAGATACTTAACATTATAGAACTTTCTAGCTTTATACACTCTTTCAAACTGTTGAGCCCCTTTCAGTCTGGTTTTCGTCCCAGCCATAGTACTTGTACTGCACTTCTCAAAGTGACTGAAGATGTTAGGCGGGGCATGGAGGATCAATTGGTCACAGTACTTGTTCTCATTGACTTTTCTAACGCTTTCAATACTGTTGACCATGAGATCCTTCTTGCCTTGCTCAGCCATCTTAATGTGTCTTCTTCTGCTCTTGGCTGGTTTGCTTCATATCTTTGTGGGCGCCAGCAGGCAGTCCGTGTAGATCGGGCTTTGTCTGTGATACATTTAAACGACAGAACCTTAGGAAACAAGGCTTTAATCAGCATAAAACATTAGTTAGATATTATAGAATATTTAACGACAAGACAGATCTGACATGACAATACATGTCATTCACCCCCTCCTAAGAGACTACAGCTGGTAGTCCTGCAGGTGCTGAGGCAGGCGGCGCTCTCGTCCAGATCTACGCGGCATCTCTGGCGCAGGCTCAGCATCGAGCTCCTGTGAACCGACAGAAGGTGTTGATTCGGCATCGAGCATCTCCAGCTCGTCGTCTTCAGAAACTGATTCGTGAAACTCAGGTTCGGGAACTGGGAGTGGTGCAAGCTGTCTATTTGAAATAGTAGTTTCTCGGCCCTCTTGTGTTCTTATAAAAGAATAGTTAGGGTTACTTTGAAGAAGTTCCACTTCTTCAACATAGGGATCAGTTTTATTGCGTACATTTTTCTTCATAAGGATTGGGCCTGGCACGAGCCACGTGGGTAAAGACTCTCCATTTGAAGATCTTCGCGGGTGCAAGAATAGCCTCTCATGAGGCGTTGTATTAGTTGACGTACAAAGGAGCGATCGTATGGCATGTAAAGATACTGTTAGAACTTGCTCCCAATTCTCAGTAAGTAGGGCTCTAGAACGCAAAGATAATTGTATGGTCTTCCACAGGGTGCCATTGAGACGTTCTACTTGCCCGTTACCTTCCGGATTGTAAGGCGTCGTACGACTGCAAGCAACGCCAAGAGACGCTAAGAATTGTCGTAATTCATCGGACATGAATGAGCTACCTCTATCGCTCTATCTCTATGTATATAAAGCGGAGTGCCAAACATGTAAAATAAATCTTTCAAACAATTGATTACCGTAGCGGAAGTCATATCTTTACACGCATATGCGAATGGAAATCGACTGTATTCATCAATTATTGTCAACAGGTACTTTTTGCCCGTGTTACTGGGTAAAGGCCCTTTGAAATCAATATTCAACCTCTCAAATGGTATAGTAGATTTTATCAGGTGCCCTTTTGTTCGCATAAAACGAGGTTTGATTTCGGCACAAACTCGACAGGACGCAGTCATTGTTTTAATGTCATTCAAAGAATATGGTAAATTCTTCATACGAACCCAGTGCGCCATTCTTACGATACCGGGATGGCAAAGAGATTCATGTAGTTCTTTTAGCTTGTTATGATTAAGGTACATGCATACTCTCGACAGAGCATCTGCTACAATATTTTCCTTCCCGGGTCGATAAACGATGTCATATTTGTAACATGACATTTCAAGGCGCCAGCGCTCAATTTTTTCATTTTTAATTTTGTTTTTATGTTTTTGATTGAACATAAATCCGACCGATTGTTGATCAGTAACAAGCAAAAAATGTTTACCGATAAGATAATGTCTCCATTTTCGTAGGCTTTCTACAATGGCACAGGCTTCTTTTTCAACCGACGATTGTTTACGTTCGGATTCGGATAATGTGCGTGAGAAAAAGGCGACAGGATGTCCCTTCTGAGAGAGACTAGCGGCTATTGCGAACTCGGAAGCGTCTGTTTCCACTGTAAAGGTCTCATTGGGATCGATAGCCACAAGACACGCTTCAGTAATGTCTGACTTTAATTTCTTGAAAGAAGTCTTAGCCGAATCGCTTAAGGGGAAAGTTGAAACACCAATTAATGGTTGTAATTTTTCGGAAAATTTAGTTATCCACTTAGCGTAGTGAGCAAACAATCCCAAAGCTCGCTTGAGTTCACTTGCGTTAGTGGGGAGAGGTAAGTCTAGCAGTGGTTTCAGCCTCTCGCGATCTGGCTCTATCAAGTTATTTTTTATTGTGTATCCGAGAAGACTAATAGTATCTACACCAAAGGTACATTTTTTCTCGTTCAGAGTTAATTTATATTTATTTACAGCTGTCATGAATTTATTGAGATTATTATCATGATCTTCTCTGTTTTGGCCACACACAGTGACGTCATCCAAATATGCGAAAGTACCTTGTAATTTTTCTGTTTTGATTATGAAGTCCAGGGTTCTTTGAAACGCAGCCACGCCATTAGTCACGCCAAATGGGATTCGGGTAAATTGATACAGATTTCCACCCGCTTCAAATGCTGTATATAGTTTTTCTCTCTCTAAAATCGGAATCTGGTGATAAGCGCTTTTGAGATCAATTTGACTGAAGTAATTGAACTTTGCAACATTGGATACGATATTTTCTATATGGGGTAATGGGTAGGCGTCCAACAATGTATATTTGTTGATTGTTTGAGAGTAGTCTATTACGAGACGTTTGCGATGTGTCCCACCACCTGCAACTAGTACTTGAGCCCTCCAAGGGGATACGCTAGGTTCTATTACGCCGTCCTCCAAGAGTTTTGAAATTTCTTGATCTATAAAGTCTCTGTCCTTTTCAGAATAGTGTCTTGATTTGACAGCTATCGGTTTAATCTCAGGTGACAAGTTTGTAAAGACCGATGCTGGCGGGACAGAGGCTTCCATGACGTTGCAAATCTGCAGGGGATCTTTATTACCACCAAAACGCAGTTCTAGACTAGAGTGGTCTTTGAGAATGTCATGACCGACAATTATATCTGCACATAGATTATTTACTATTAATAGCGGTCTTTGCTTGTAAGTGTGTTGTTTGAGCTTAATAGTCGCGAAGCACATTCCTTCTACAAAAGACACGTAATTGAGAGAAGCCAATGTAATTGTTTGCTTGCAAGGTGTTTGCCTCAGATTCATAACATTGACTAAATCTTTATTGATAAAGCTGATTGAGCTGCCCGTGTCAATCAAAGCATCAGCGCGTATTTCGTTTATAGTCACTGGAACAGTTGCTTTGATTAGACTGGATGGTGAAGCGGCAGAGATCGCAGTCAAACTCGCTATAGTACCGGTTGGTTGAGACGGTCTTGAGGGTAAGTCAGCTATGACTGAATTGATCGGTAAAGGCTTACCGCTCCTGCAAACGTTCGCAAAGTGGCCTTTTCTACCACAAAGTTGGCAAGTAGCGTGAAATGCGGGGCATTTTATTCTTTGATGTACGCTACCACCACAAAAGAAACATTTCCTACGCTGTTGCGGACTTGTTGCAGCTAGACTTGGCTGAACTGGTATATTATCACTTGATTCCACAGTTACGGGAAGCGCGTTAAGTACTGTGTCCGAATTATTTGCTATAATTTTTGAGTTACGTTCAGCTGCTTCGAGCGATGTAGCTTGGTTAAGTGTTTGTTCTAAAGTAATAGTCAAGTTTTCTAAGAGACGCTCCCTTATTTTCTGAGACGTGATTCCCGCGATGAATGCACCTCTTATGCTTTGATCCTCATGTTCTTGTGCGGATACTTGTTCGAATTTGCATTCATGAGCAAGAAGTTTTAGCGCGCGGGAATAGTCGGAAATCGATTCGTCCGGGCGCTGTTTTCTAGTCATAAGTAGATGGCGTGAAAGAATAATATTCTTAGGCTTAACATATACTTTTTCAAGCTGACATACCGCTTGACAGTAAGTAGAACAGTCACGAATAAATGAGTATACTGCTGGTGACAGGTGATTGATGAGAATCTTCAGACGGGCCGGTTCCGTTATTGTTTGATCCTCTTCTAGAAAATTTTTAAACGTAGCAAACCAGTGTAACCATTTGATATCAGCGGCAGTTGTATTAGGCTCGACATCGAACCGGTCGGGCCGTAAGTAGCGAGTCATGGAGATATTCTGAGTTGGCACAAGACTGGAACCACATGTCGGAGATTTTATTTCCTTGTCAGTCATTTTAAATTATGCTGATTAAATTGATACATTTAAACGACAGAACCTTAGGAAACAAGGCTTTAATCAGCATAAAACATTAGTTAGACATTATAGAATATTTAACGACAAGACAGATCTGACATGACAATACATGTCAGTCTGATTGGTGCGACCTTGCCACTGGTGTACCTCAAGGAGGAATTCTCTCTCCTTTATTATTTTCTCTTTTTGTAAACTTTATCACCCCTGGTCTTCGCTGTTCTTACCATCTGTATGCTGACGATTTGCAACTTTACGACCACTGTAAAGTGGCTGATATTACTGATACAATTAACAAATTAAACCTGGATCTCTTACACATCCAACAATGGTCTGAGAAATTTGGTCTGTTTGTAAACCCCTCAAAGTGTCAGGCTATCATTGGCAGCTCTCGTCAGCTTGCTAAACTTGACCGGGATTCTGTAACTCCTGTAAATTTCAACGGAACGCCTATTCCTTTTAGTTCTAGTGTTAAGGATTTAGGTGTTCACTTAGATAGCACACTGAGCTGGAGGGTGGGGTGAGGGCTGGAGTTGGATCGACTTCTTAATAATTGTATTCGCTTTATTTTCTGTCTCCGTAAATATGATCACGTTTCTTCTTACCGCTCTCAGCTTGGCTGGTTTCCCATCCGTCAACGACGCAATATTCGTATGCTCTGCAATCTCTTCTCAATACTCAATGATCCACAAGCTCCTGAATACCTGAAAACCTTTTTCTGCTATGTTGAATCCACTCGTAACCGTAATTTTCGCTCTTCCGGCAATCTTACCCTTTCTGTTCCTCTTCACCGTACTGGTTTCATGTCTAATTCTTTCTCCTTGCAAGTGGCTCGCGTCTGGAACGGTCTTCCTCTCACAATCAAACAGGCTCCGAGTAAGTTGGCATTTAAAAGGGCCGTGCGAAGTTTCTTTGCTGGCAGAACTGAAGTCTCATAGTATATCTGCTTGGTTTGTTTCATCGTCGTATATATTTATGTATGTATCTATTTATATATATGTATGTTTATTATTTATATGTATGTAGCTATAATAGTATGAGTATTTTAATTATGTGTAATTATGTTGTTTGATGCACCGCCTACAATTTCTCTGCTTTGCCCTAAGGTAGACTGGTAGAGAATGCCGCATGGCATTAAGTTCGCCTTTTGTACGTTAAGTTTTTCTTTTGTGCAATAAAGTTTAAATAAATAAATTAAATAAATAAAAACTTTGTCAGTTTTATTTACGTCTCTAAAATGTATGCGACAATCTCTGAGGAATAAATGCATCAACTTTCAGTACTACTGAAATTATATTAATGTTGTGACGCTAAATTGAGGTCCTTTTATGCAGATCGCGACTACGCGTTGTTTGCCTTCAATTATAACGATGCGAAGTGCCGCGGAACAAAACAACGGACGCTATTTGAGCTAAGGGCATTACGGCAACGGAATAAAGGGTTTTAAATGTGACGCGTTTTTTATGTTGCTGTTAATTTTATATTCAGTGGTTTTTGTGAATATCTCATATCAGTTTTTTAACTAACGCAATTTGATTGACTTTTGTTTGTTTCCTCCTGTAAATTGGTTTTAGAACTTGTCTTTTGTACTTCTTCTATATTACGTATCGAAGACACGTTTCTATGGAACCGATCATGATTTCGGGAAAACACTATTAGCGTGATGCGCGTTTTCTTTTGTTTTATGAATATAAAAGTAAACAGTTTTGGACCGGGGATGGCAAAAAGTTAATAGTTCGATACATATTTCCTTTCGTTTAAAATTGAACGTTGGCGGTAAATCGAGGCATTTTCATACAGATCGCGATTACGCGTTGTTTGCCTTCAATTATAACTTGACGCAAAATGCCGCGGAACAAAACAACGGACGCTGTTTGAGCTAAGGGCATTACGGTGACGGAACAAAGGATTTTAAATGTGACGTGATTTGTTATGTAATATTCTGTCTGTTGTATCTTATATGCTCGGCTATTTTTCATCTCCTCCTGGTAATCTTGTTTTGCATTTTTCTGGTAAAGTCATTTAATTTACCTATGTATCCAAAGGGTCTTAGGATCAAATCGCAAGTAATTATGAGCCCGTATATGCAGAATTCGCTATCTTCATCGACCTAGATCTCAATATCTATAATGATTGCATAGCCGCGTAAAAACGCGTCACATTTAAAATCCACAAAGGATTTTAAATGTGGCGCGTTTTTAGGGTTCCGTAGTCAACTAGGAACCCTTATAGTTTCGCCATATCCGCCGTCTGTCCGTCTGTCTGTCTGTCTGTCTGTCTGTTCGTTCGCGGCTTAGCTCCATGATCATTAGTACTAGAAAGCAGAAATTTTGTATGAGTATGTGAATGTATAACGCCGACAAAACGGTAAAATAAACACTAAAAAAAAAACTTTTTTCGGGTACCTTCCCTACACCTAAAGTGGGGGTTATTTTTTTTTTCGTTCCAACACTAGTGTGTGGGGTATCGTTGAATAGGTATTTTGAAAATAATAGGGGTCTTTGAACATTATTTGTTGATAAAGTTAGCAGTTTTGTAAATATTCGCTCCGAAAATAAAAAATATAGCGTCCCCCCCTCTAACTTTTTAACCACGGATCAAAAAATTATGGAAAAATCATGAAAATGAAAACTATATTGAATAAAATCGGTCGAGCCATTTTTGAGTTATCGCAAACATTCATATATTTTTTTTAAATGACATTTATACTTCGAACGTTACGCATATTAGTTAAGTGCCATACTGTATTAAAAAAAATCGCTCAATCTGGCGCTTATAATCGATAACTTCCAGAAGGTAATAAGTAATTACTGTTACTTTGACGTTTACCACCTTTTTATAGAGCTTAAAATATTTCTGGTAATTTAAATCTTTCTCGTAATTTTCGTCTATTGTGAAGGATGGGCAACTACGGAAACCTACACTGAGCGTGGCCCGACATGCTCTTGGCCGGTTTTTTATGTTGGTGTTAATTTTATATTCAGCGTTTTTTGTGAATAGCTCATTTCAGTTTTTAACTAACGCAATTTGCTTGACTTTTGTTTGTTTCCTCCTGTAAATTTGTTTTAGAACTTGTATTTTGTAGTTCTTCTATATTACGTATCAAAGACACGTTTCTATGGAACCGATCATGATTTCGGGAAAACACTATTAGCGTGATGAACGTTTTCTTTTGTTTTATGAACATAAAAGTAAACAGTTTTGGACCGGGGATGGCCTTTTGTCTAAAAATGAACGTTGGCGGTAAATTGAGGCATTTTCATGCAGATCGCGACTACGCGTTGTTTGCCTTCAATTATAACTTGACGCGAAATGCCGCGGAACAAAACAACGGACGCTTTTGAGCTAAGGGCATTACGGCGACGGAACAAAGGATTTTAAATGTGACGTGATTTTTTAAGTTAAATTCTGTCTGTTGTATCTCATATTCATGTCAGAGCAACTCTAACTTTAAACTGCTCGGCTATTTTTCATTTCCTCTGATCTTGTTTTGCGTATATCGCGTGCAAAAGTAACGCGAACTATCCCTTTTGGTTATTTCAATCAGTATTTGCTGCGCGTCCTACAAGACGGACGTGTGTAGGGAATGCAAAAATCGACCAAATTTCATAACCGATTATTGTACCGGTTATAACAAAAATAATCGATTAATCGGTTATAACCGATTATTACAAACTTTGGAAAAAAATCGAAGAAATATGGTCTTAACGTGGAAAGCTATGCTGTGTACGACTTATAAATGAAACACAAACGATGTTTGGTACTTATCTATTTCTTTAATAAAAAAAAAATACGATCATTTCTAATTTCAATATTTTCAATCAACAATCAAGTTTAATCAACTTTGGGATAAAGACACCCCTCCTTTATCCATTACTCTACATGCACATTAGTAAGAAAGAGATGGGAGATGTTTATCCCCAAAGAAGGAAAAATGCGCCGTGGTATATTAGCTAAGCTATAATACCACAAAGGCAAAAAAGTAATAATTTGCATTTATGTATTATTATTTTCATGTTCCGAGGTTCCGACCGTTCCGAGAGTTTTCTCGGAACTAGGCTCCGGGCTCGGCAGTTTCGGTAGTCGTAAATTTGTTTTAAGTACAGTACCTAAGTTAAAGACTGACCAGAAATATATGAGGATGCGCCATATTGCGGAATTTCACTGGAACTAATTTCTTACACTGGCAATGATTTTATAATGGTTGTCAACAATGTCAATGTCATTCGTGCTGGTTTCTTTAAAAGACAAATATCGGAAAATACCCAAAGAAAATGCCGAAAACCATTCACAGTCGTGAACGTGATATTATAAATAAAGTGTACACGTGTCTACTACACAAAAAACAGTCGGCAAAAGAGTGCATTCCATTAAAATAATATTACGAGGTTACCATAGGAACTGACAGGTATTTGAACTGAGGTCATTATAGTGTGTTGCGATTGGTTGCGAAATTGTTGCCATATAAATCTTGTAAATT
This sequence comes from Apotomis turbidana, assembly GCA_905147355.2. Lineage (NCBI taxonomy): Eukaryota > Metazoa > Arthropoda > Insecta > Lepidoptera > Tortricidae > Apotomis > Apotomis turbidana. The sequence goes on from LR990288.1 coordinate 7,820,536, forward strand.
GCGCCCTCTTGACAATCCTCATATATTTCTGGTCAGGCTTTACTTAGCTTATAATGATGTTTAGTTTCGCGGTATACCTACTACGAAAATTACGAAAATGTAATGATTTAAACAAATATTAAATAACCAATTATAACCGATTACGAAATAAAAATAATCGGTTATTGATATGACTGAAATAACCGATTATAAACGATTTTTTCGGTTTCGGTTAAAACCGATTTGCATTCCCTAGACGTGTGTCACTCGTCACGCACCTCTGTAATTTTATACATCGGTTTTACCATGTTTATTAAGAGGGCGCCGAGCGTTAGCCGTTAACGCGCCTATAACCATAGAGCGCGGGGAATGCGTATTGAGATCGGCGCGCGGCCGCCATAGTAAAAATGTATGGAGAATTAAAAGCACTTTTTGATAAATCTGGACCTTTAATACCAAACAATAATTGAAATATTTGATGCGGACAAATTGTAATGTAAACATTCATCTTTTTTTTGAACTGAAAATCAAAATAGATTTCCATTGTTAAAGTATAAAAAAACACTTAACGCCTGCTTACGATTTTACAATTTTCATCCAACTTTACTCAGTTTTCTAGGGTAAAATATTAATAATCTTATAATTTTTCCACGGAGAAGTTGTTAACACATTCTTCGAAATGCTAAATATATAGTTTAGAAGTTAAACAACTAGTGTTTACGTTGTCTACTTAACGGCAACTGCCTATTTTTCACATTTTGCTCGGTGCAGTCTTAAAGTTGGTGAGCTAAATAGCATTATTTAGTTCACCACTAAAAGACTAAAAGAAGGGGCAAGAAGTTGCATTTTTTTTGGTGTTAGACTAAAGATATGACTCGAGATATGAAATAAATAATGTACGAGATGTGTTGAGGGGCGCGGGGTACCAAAACTACCAAAACACTCGAGCCGGGATGCATTGGTGGGCTCTTAAGATAATGATAGATGCGAAGTATTGTAATTATCCGAGGATCTAGTGTAAGTTTGCTAACACAATAAACGCGCGAGTGACAATGTTATTTATACGGGAAACGTAAACGCGATCATTGGAAACATACACTTGAGATTGTGCAACGACAAAAATCGTCGACGTAATGTGAACATTTTTGATCTTCAATTTATATTAAATTTTCATTTACTTACTATCACTTAAAATTGGTCAATTTGTATCGTATTTTAGTTATTCACTGATCGGTACGTCTAGAATAACTGTGACAAGCGACTCTGTCACGCGACAAATACAACATGTCACTCTCCTTTCTATGAAGTGCGAGCAAAACAGATGATGCACAATCGCAGGACAATCGAAGTCGCGGAAGAGCATACTGGCCCTGTTGTTTCGCCAAAATACTTAATTCACATTTCACTCCACAACCCCATTTCCGGCCACTAGCGAATAAATGCCACTTCATTTTCGCGCCATTTTGCCCACATTCGTAATTTATTACGGCTGTAATTAGTAGGTACATAAATATGTGGAAACATCCAATTATTCCTGTTTTACGTTGAATATGTACACATAATGGAGAGTCAGTTTTTGACTTCTATTTTGGAATAAATACGGGAATTTTCATAGGAATATTAGAGTGAAGAGAAGAAGTTTAATTAAGTCCAATGCCAGTCTGGATTCTAGATTATATATTTTGTCTGGATACTAATTTCCCATAGGAACGGATCTGGGATAAATATAGTGTGGCAAATCAATTTTCCATTTCTTTTTCTATTTGCGATAAATTTGTATTGAAATTTACTGCTAACTAATATGGTTAAGGTTTGATACAAGTACTGTAAAAAGAGCGCTATCAATCCCATTACGCAGAAGTCATTTATACTGCGAACTAGCACATCGGTTAAACAAAAATATACCTAGCGGAGAAATCCCATTAAATATCATAACAAATTTCAATTAAGCCCCAGTATAAAAATGCGGCCGAAAATGTCCAATCTGTAAATAAATGTCGTATTGTATAGGCATTTTACGAGGTAGCGGCAATCTAGACGTCCATCTTCCAAGTAATTAAGATCTATCTTTATTTTTCTCAAACGCCGATCCAGTATAATTTTGAGAGAGGACCAAATTTACATTTCAGTAAACCCAAATAAAAATCGCTGGCGAAAAAATAGTATCAACATTTTTACATTTCGTCGGATATTTAAATATTCAAGTCTCATTTAAGTATTTTCAAAGCCATTTCTAATGAGAAACAATCTTTTAACGGTACTTAAATGATTGCTTCAGTCTGTTAAATCGACGTCACTAAGGACGATCTAAGATAATTCGATTTGTACCAGTGCCCTTACCACGAGTTAACGAGACCGTACTCGCTAGCGACAACGTAAACGATTGGTATGGAGAACAGTACAGCGCCCCTGGCGGTCACTTTGTAGAACTACAATTCTCCATACAAATCGTTTACGCAGTCGGTAGCGAGTACTGTTACTGTAAACTCATGGTAAGGGTACAGCAAATGCAACCGCAACCGTTAGTGATTCTATCAGCGAAATTACATACTAACAGATTTGCAGTGTGTTTACACTGTATATGTAAACACTTTAACAAATAACGCAGGTACAAAAGCGAACTTGTTTCTGTAAGGGAGCTCTTCCAGTCAATCTTTGAGCAATTGAGGTGGATGAATATAGAGAAACTATCGTGTAAAAAATGGTATTAAAATAGTAAAGTACCTAAAATGCAATGCAATTAATATTATTAAAACTATCATGACATTTAATTTATAAAATCAGATTAAACTCACGTAAAATGTCAGGAACGGTCCGACATGTTTCGAACTGAATTCTTCATCAGGGACAGATATCCGACTCGCGGCCCACACCCGCGGCCAAGGCACGGGACGCTCCTGTCCATTTTTACGAGAGTTTAAACCGTTTATATACAATCGAAGCGGGGTGTAGTAGATCGCATTCAATTTTTCTTTCTTAATTTACCTTTGTGTCATTATTTATAAAAATAAAATGTGGTATTACCACATAAAAAAAAAAAAAAATAAGAATCGATAAAAAAAGATTCTATACAAACGTTTATATAATTATTATGCGATGCAATTGCTTGCAGAACGTGGCGAGTGGGTGAAGAGCTACGACTGGACAGTACAATATCAGTATCACAGTTGCGAATTGTCTATAAATCAGTCGCGGCGAACTCGCTGCGTGATTGCTTTCATACTCTCGCTCGCAAATCGCAAGTGTGATAAGGCCTTTAAAAACATTATTATTATTGTATGTACAGACTTGAAGCAGTAAAATTTATATAACTAATTATGCCATTTGGTGCACAGGAAAATATTAATTTAAGCCCCTTAAGAATTAATTTTGATCGACAGGACAGAAAAGTTGCAGACCTAACACTTGATTTTTTTTACACAAAAAGACATTGACTTAGAAATAACTGAAGTCGGTGCCAAACCTCACGTAAACTTCCACAAATTTACATACATACTGGTCAAACTGAGAACCTCCTTTTTGAAGTCGGTTAAAAATGACGTATGACGTGGCTGTGGGCAATTCAACATTCAGGTTAATTGTGTGATGCAAAATCTCCCGAGCGAACTCGCATTAACAAAACCGTCCAAGTTCCCACTAACATTCACCTCTGATTTCCTCATTTCAAAAATACGGAGAAATTCCCGTACACAATTTTTCCTACGGGACGAAATCAAACTAGACCGCTCCCCTTTATGTGCAGGCAGGATAAATTCCCCGCCATTACACCCGGGGAATAACATTTTTCAACAGCCCAGCTGCGGGCCGAAAGGAGACGAAGGGTATATTTTAGAAATTTGCATCTAATGTATTTCGGCGTAATCTTTTAGAAATTGATTGCGGCGTCCTAGACATGCACGAGTGGCACGAGTGCGGTAGTTTCTGTAGCTTCAGTGAAGCTGCACCCTTACATGTGTCGGTCCGGCCCAGGGCTAGTGGCGCTACAAACAGCTTTCATATGGCATTAATGAGCATACGTCATATATTTGCATTATTAAACGTCAGTAGCGACTTGTGAAGGATTTGTCAGCGATCAAATTCAAAACATTGTTTACCGGAAAACTGCTCAATGCTTCGTTCTTCTTGTGAAATAAATACTGAATCCTATTGAAAAAAACAACTTGCCTTCATCACTGGCTTTATTATGCAATAAATTATTTGACATTTGCGGAATATTTAGTCCTGTTTCCTCTTTGTTTATATCAGTGACATTCCTCGATTTTCAACGTCAGTTATCAAAAATTTGTCGTTACCAGTAAAATAAATTAGAACCTACAACAAAAAAATCGCAATATGGCGAAAAACACCCTGTTGGGCTACCTCATGTTTTTCCGGGGAATTTGTTTCAAATTGCTTTAAAAGTAACGTGAATGCCAAGTTTTATATATAACGTCTGTCACCCTTAAAATACTTAATTATCAGGTCAGTCGGGAGAAGTGCGTCTCACAACGAATTGCATCGCGTTTTACACAAATAACAGGCGGCTTTTACGATCATCAAAATAAAGGACCTTCTATGTTTATATAGTGTTATATTCGGTGCTAATACCTAGATTATTGTTAATACACTCCGCAAATCTGCTAGTAATATCACTAATCGAATCATTCAAGTGGTTGCCGTTGCATTAGCTGGTACTAATCGCATCAAATCGAGTTATAGAGGCCCGAGTCGATTTACCAGACCGAAGCATTCATTTAAGAGGAAATATCTGTGCTAATTTTCATATACAAATCGAGGTTTTGTGATGGACCGTTTAAATTTTACAAGCTTTTATTTAACTTGCATTGCATGTAAGTATATTTGTTGGGGCGGAATCTTGCAACTCAATTTTGAAGAAGATATCGTCAACCGATTAAGCTAAAATTTTGCATACTTACTTACAACACTTTGATGACAATACGATAATATGGTACCATGGGGCTGATCTGATGATAGAGCCGGAAGGTGGCCATAGGAACTCTATAATAGAAAAAGAAATCCTACCGAGTTTGGGCTCTTTAGAATCGTCTTAGTGAGCATTTGATGGTTGGATATCCATGGAAAAGTACAGTCGGCTATAAAAGCTTGTCACAAAAATGAAATTTTTGACAGAAACTTATTAAAAGTGGTTCGTTCAGTTTAGATTATTTTAATTGGAAAAGCATGTTTAATGTTGTATCAGGTTTTTATTTGTATTACTTATGACATTTTAAATTTTTATTTAATTTTAATGTTCGATTTGATAATGACGTGTAGGTATTGATTGTTTGTTTATTCTAATTCGTGTCCTGATAATAATTATTTTTAATTCAACTTGTTTTTTTTATAATTATGATTGAAATTGTATTATTTTCTGTATTTAATATGTATGTGTTTTGGCTATGTGCTGTAAACATACACATGTTGTAATAAATAAATAAATATATAAATAAAATTCCGCTGCAAACGGACGCATAGTGCACAAATTCTATAATAATATGCGCAAAAACCGAAAAGGTACACAGAACACTTTCTTCCATTCAGCTACAAAAATTTGGTAAAGATTGATTAAGTTTTGGAGGAGGAAACAGACGAGAACGAAACCTCGATTTGTATAAGCCGGTTACGTTAAGTTTGGACCTCATTTGTATCCGACGCCATAGTTACCGAGGTGCAAACTTAATGTTAACTGATAGTATGAGAAAGGGAGCAGTGAGTGGTGTGATATGTCCTCTTTATTGCTAAAAGATTGCTTTTCTAAAGAAATGGCTGAGGCTTGAATATTTAATCATCCGATTAAATGTAAAAATGTTAATACTGTTTTTTCGCCAGCGATTTCTTTTTGGATTTACTGAAATGGAGTTTCACTATGAAAATTATACTGAAATCTTCGTTTTGCAATGAAATATTGAAATATTTGACTTTATTATGTGTGTGTAATTAGAGTACAATGTCAAGGGCACGTTTGGGTCATCGTCTGTTCAAAAAAAAAAAATTGTCCCTTCGGTGGTCAAAAGTTAAGAGCTTGTATAAATCTGGGTTATGTTGCTATTACATCGGATTATAAAAGAAGGAACGTTCTTTATTCTCACAGGCATTTTATCATAAAATTGATTTGACCCTGGAATTCTTGATTTTGCAAATGTCCACCGGAAAGACGCGCACCTAAATCTGACAATGACCCGTTTATGTCAGAGTCCACCAGAATTTCACAATAGGAGACCACTACCATCATAATTCCCCTCTCCTCCCGTCCCGCCCTAAGTAAGGCTGACCCGATTCAGTCTATGCACGATGCAATCCATGCGCACAGTGCGCACGCGTCACCCCCCCCAAATCACTCATGTGGCGTGGAGATAATCCCATTAGCAGGTTACACTCCCACCCAAAGTCCGACTCACGGGTAGTGAGGGCTAAACAGCCCTGATACAGTTCAAAACACGTTATAATAAAAAAAGGACGGGTTGCACTCCGGCAGTGCCGGCAGAAGTGAATACTCCGATTTTATTACATCTCACTGACACTTGATTTCTATTTCTTACTAATGTAGTATGTTTATGATTACGCTTCACCATCTGTCACTTACATTTTGTTGTTCGAAGGCCCCCTTTCTTTGAAACAGACACGGTTGCTAGGTTACCGACTGACTGTTAACTTACGCGCGGATCTGTCGCGAGTTTAACATTTTTTACCCATCTAAAAATTGCCAAGCGCCGCTAAAGGAGTTTTCACTTCAAAAAATAGTGCCCACTATTGAGTATTTGCAGTTATTATATGTATGCCCGTGAAGCAGCTGAAATATTGCTCTTAGTTACGCAGTTATAATATTAGGGTTCTGTTGTCTTACACGTATTCGTATTAGGGTACACGTATTATGTACGCGAGTTTGATGTTTTGTTTTTGATGAGATTTAATATTACAGAGGCTGTAACCCGCGTCCCGGCTTAGGACGCGGACCGGGGGTGGGAAAACTTTCATTCCATCACATTCGTTATCCGGACCCTGAATTAATTTCATGTAACCTCCAGGTGATGGCATAGGTATAAGAATATAAAAATTAGCTACCTAATTATTGGTTAATATACAAATAGACGATATATCGTATACAAATATACAATAGAAAATATATAAACGAATGATATAGTAACATTTGGAATAATTTTATAAGGCATATGGTATAATGATCATTAATTGATATAATACGTTTAAAGGCTTAATATACACACAAAACTGTTCAATCAAAAAAGTAAAATTGCAATAGGGTTAGATACGAAGCGAGGAAGAGTGTGAGGTTATCTTGCGAATATAAACGTTGTATCAAATGTCGTTTCGTATACTAATTGAAATTATAGCCAATTAAATTATGCTCATTGTTGTTATTTCAAATGAAACTTTATATCAAATGTTATGTATATTGAAATTTTATGAAACGTTGTTATATAATGTTATTTTTTTAAATTTAATTATGAGCGTATTGTATGATGTTAATATTTATCTTATAAGCGAAATGAAGTGCAGTTTTAATTTTTATTATTACGTAATAAGGAACAAAATTTGTACGCCAAACGGCAAAACACAGAGTTCTGAATGTTTTTTACATTACCAAATAAGATCTTATTGTAGTACCTGTGATTTACAAATAAATGAATTCTATTCTATTCTATTCCATACCCCGCACAGCCGGTTATTAGGCACTAAATAATTTTCATCAAGGTTTATCGACTAATGGGTATTAATATTATTTCATTATCTTGCGAGCGTTATTTTCCGCTTTCAGGCTCACATCTTCGTAGAATCCAGTCATCAGGAAATATAAACAGCATCAAATATTGTATCTTCCAATTATATTGAGAGTGTATTTCAGTGTGCACGTCCACGGCTCGAGTGTACAAACAAAATCATATAAACCAGTTCCGGGTAGTTCTAAAAACTCGCACGACAAAAATATGTTTGAGAAAAACCGGCCAACTGCGAATCGGACTCGCGCACGAAGGGTTCCGTACCATTAAATAAAAAAAAGGAAAAATCATGTTTGTTGTCCCATACAACTAACGTGATTATTCAAGTTTTTATCCCCTACTTAAAAATATATTTTATTCTTTTTTTAGTATTTGTTCTTATAGAATCAACATAAATAAATACATCATCTGTGAGAATTTCAACTGTCTATCACGGTTCATGAGATAGCCTGGTGACAGACAACAGATGTTTATAGTAACAGGGACCCGTTTTTATCCTTTGGGTACGGAACCCTAAAAATTATCATAATAATATACTTAAAATATGTTATTTAAATGAGTTTAGTCCCGTTTTTGTCGTAACAACGTGTGAAAATCACGTAGGTAAGTTCAAATAAATATCTAAGGATTTCATTGGACGACTTTGGCGTACAATATTGATTTTACGTAGCCCAAACGGCTACGACTGTGGGGCTATTTCGAACTGACTGCCAGTCGACCGTTGACACCGTTATGAATTTTAGAATATTCGCCTGTACCCGAAATATACCTACTGAAATGTTGATGGCTTGAAATTTCACCTTGAATTTGGTAAATTGAACATGTAGGATAGGATAGGGAATGTAAACCGGTAAATTGCATAGTACAAATTACCGGTTTACATAGTAGAATGTAATAATGTCGTAAAGGTGTTTGTTTTAATTTGTCTGTGGCTTAGACCTCTTCATTCTTTCACGTGGATGTAAGGTGAAATGTGTTTTGACACTTTTGACCTCTAGCCCTGCGTTAAATACAGACATATCGGGGTAACTTTGGCTTTGCCGTATAACAGTGGCCCACAATTATTACACAATGCCAGTTGAACTGTTTTACTGCCACAGCGTAATGTATTTCAAATCGTACAATACAATAATTTTTTTTTGTATCTATTGAATCCATAATCTATACGTTCACTATAATATTGTTAAATAAAGAAATGAACACAATATAAAAATAAAACTTAACCTTAAGAAGCGTTTGATTTGATTCAACCTAACGTAACCTATTGAGACCTAACTAAACTATATGCACATCTATCCCCTAAATTACTTCCATTGTGTAGGATGCCCGCGTTAGAGATGTGCCTTTCTACGTTTCCCGATTTGTATGGGAAGTGTTCTCTAGAACGTTCTTTCCCCATATATTGTATGAGAAATGTTCTCTAGAACGTTCTTTCCCCATACAAATCAAACTGACAGTGTGTCTATCTATCTATCAGCCACAGACGTCCTGTCGTCCACTGCTGCATAGGCCTCCCCCATTACTCCCCACAAAGTGCGATCCCGTGCAGAACGCATCCATTGATTACCCGCTACCCTCACGAGGCCAGTGTGTATACTCGGTTTTCTAATTCAAAACCAAAAAAACTACCACAATGTTACCACTACAATAAAATATTAGTAAAATCCTTATTCTTTATTAGACACTAAGATAATTTATTAATTGATAACTTTAACTCTATGTTTTAACAAAATAATTAGATATATTTATTATTACATAAATACGAGAGGAGATAATAAAAACTTAAATATCGGAGATTTTTGGTACAAAATCTGAAATCAAAAAAAAAAAAAAAACATTTGGTGCAATAATTTACATGGTCAGATGTCATTTAAATTTTGACAACTTTGACAGTGACGTATCTGTCGTAGTTTTTTTGGTCTTGAATTAGAAAACCGAGTATAAGTATGACCAAAAGTAATCCCGATTGTCAGTGCGACTGACATACAATTTAAACCGCCATTATGTCCAATAAATGTTCCGCATAAAAGTTAAATTCACGATGCCAGATGTTATCTGAAATTCAAATGGATGCATGTGCGAGATACATCGTTATCAGGGCCCGGGGGCAGTGTATTCGAATCAGGTACCCAGTGGACCGACCAGTTGACGGGGTGTGGGAGTAAAATAAAACTCTAGATTAAATTTTGAGTAGGTACGGTCGGCATGTAAATGTGGCCAATTTTAGTAGGTATGCAACTTGACATAGGCTAGTAGTAAAATGGTCAGCTATTTTTGATGCTGATTTGCGATGATGCCATGCATGTCAAATGTTGTTAAATGAAAACATGTGACCTATTTTTCTACGAAACGATAATTTTATTCTAATGATAGCATTTCGATACATAGGTAGGTATTATAATCTTTATTGTTCGTTCTGAGAACTATTTATACACCCAAAAGTTTTGAGTAGTACGGAAAAAGGCCCAATAAAATTATGCCAAAAAGGCGAAACTAAAAACTTTTACAACCATATTAGAAATACTGTCGTTATGGAAAAAAGCCCGCATAAATTACTAGTTTTTTCCCGCAGCTTCATCCGCGTTCCAAGATGTGGAACCATATATGTGTTAAATTAGGATATAAACTATCTCTATTCCAAATCTCATGAAAATCCGTCCAGCTGTTTCGGCGTGAAGAAGTAACAGTAACTAAAATTGCATTTATAGATAATATTGGTGAGATTTTGGATCATTTTAGTCTGTCTGTTCACATCAACCTAATTACATACCTATGCCACAGTTGCGGTAATAACAATCACAGACCACACTATTGCTACCCGGCTTAGATAATGTTTATTCATCGATAGGTAAAACCAACTCAACGTTCATTATTATTCTAACATTAATAAACATAGGGCATTTGCGCAGATATGAACTGTGAATATATCTCACAGCATTCTGTACCGTACTTATACAGAAATGTTTACGTACGTATCTAGAAATGTTTAGTGAGTTTTTCCACAAATAATTACATTGTTATACTACGCACAAATGTATATAGTCGTCTAGTAGGAACCATTCGTTTGGAATTAAATTGATTTGTATAGGAAAAACAAAGAAACAAAAGAGAGAAGGCCGTCGATGATCCAGTGAGCTACATCTTTGACCCCGAATGGTACCAGTTTAAAAAAAAAGTAATTTGAATTATCCAGATTCAGACGTTATCACTTTAAGAGTGTTGTGGAGAGTAATTCAATCAATAGCAGAGTGTATTAATAAATAATAAATAAACAAATATCGGACAACCTCACACAAATCGATCTAGTCCCAAATTAAGCTCAAGAAGGCTTGTGTTATGGGTACTAGACGACGATATACGTACTTATATAGATTTATTTATTTATTTATTTATTTTTATTTCGTTGAATAGTACCATAAAATCATTTAAAACTTGTATTTCAAAGTGGACGCCACCATATTGCTCAATGGTCATGGCTGTACGTATACAAATACGCTGATACTCTGACCAGTTGACAGTTAACACTGACACTCTTTAGCTTACACAGCCGTATGACGTAATAACATGGCGGCTACATGTTATAAAACAGAATAAAGAACTGAAAACTTTGAATCGAATTTTTGAATTGAATCGGAAAATACGCATTTTGTTATTGTATGAATTAATCTAACAGTTTCCGAGTGCTCTTTGTCTAAGCTATCACAAAAACATATTAAATTTTTAAACTGCATAGATTATAATCCGTATTCGTGTGAGTTCAACGAAGCTGGAGTAATCACGAAAACATAAAATTGTTCACGTCTCAAAAGGTTTCTCAAAGAGACTAAAAACTTCCTTTTCTTTCACAGTAAGTTTCTCAAATTGGGTCGCTCATAGCGACGAGGGGAGGGTGGCGTTGGCTCATTTTGTGGCCGTTTGACACTTTCAAGTTTTATTGCTCTTCTTGGAATGTGTGCTTTGAGAAAATTCATACTTTAATGTTTAGCAAAGTCTTCCTCGCCATTGCAGATTTCAAAAATAAACCCTTAACTATGTAGTAGGTAAATTTTTCAAATGTTGTCGAAATTTACTCAGTGTTAAGTAAGTATAGGTCTTTGCAAGTAATAGACCGGGAGATTGTGACACAATTTACTTGGTCATTTGTAACAGTATGGCGGTTCTTCAGGGGTCTTAGTACGCAATGACAAAAAGAAAAATGATGGTCATAGCGCTGGTACCGGCGGCCCAATCGCGTCGGCGTTAGTCGATCTCGTCGGATAAATTACGAGTGTCAAACGATTTGTACCACAAAAATTTTAGTATTTTAGTGAATATTTGTGCCTGGGTCATGGATGTTCTATGTATTTAAGTATTTATTTATCTATATAAGTATGTATATCGTCGCCTTGTACCCATAACACAAGCCTTCTTGAGCTTAATTTGGGACTAGGTTGATTTGTGTAAGGTTGTCTCATCATCATTCATCATCATTTCAGCCTATTGCAGTCCACTGCTGGACGTAAGGTTGTCTGATATTTATTTATTTATTTATTTATTTACGATAATCACTATGCCATACTTTTCCGACGGTTCTAAATGGCCGCCATACCACCGAAAATCAGCAATTTTTTTTTCACGCCATACGATTTGTACCGCACAATTTTTTTTTTCAACAGCTCCTGAATGATGATAAATAGAAGTGTGATAATGCCATACCTGTGGGAGGTGGCGAATGTGTATGATATTTTTTTTTTATTGTAAGATTTTATTCGTATTTTGAACGATTTGTTACAGTATGACACTAATTTTTCCTTTAAGTTAGAGGTTCAACGAATATAAATACAAAATTTCAAAGATCTAGGTGGCGGCAATCTTGACTTATAATCAGATGTTTATATTGTATAATATTGAACGGCTACCACCGCTCGAACGATTTCTCGAGAACGATTCATCGCGGCTTAGATGACCTCGAAAGTCTGTAAATCATTCGGAATAAACTGCATTAATATTGATATTGCATATTTTTTTTTTCACATGTACGGTGTAATTTTCCCAAACCATACTTTTTTTTCAAGTTTCGAAAATTTGAAATGCCATACTGTAACAATTTGGTCCAATTTTTTTATTAATTTATATCTTGCTCGAGTGTGACAATCTTCCGCCCCATGGTTACAGTATGGGATAATTATTTTTAGGTAGAATTTCATCCAAACGAACCGAATACAATGATGCCATACTGTAACAAATGATTTTATGTCTTGCACCTTGAAAACCCGTTGAAAAATCAAGTTTTTCAAGTATGATACCTCTTTTTCCCTCTATTAGAAGTATGGCAAATATAATAATGGTCCCATTGCATCATATAATTGCCAAAAATCCAAATGCCATACTGGTACAAATCGTCATTTTTTTTTTTTTTACGTCTTGGCTCAAGTCTCACAGTCGTCCGCCCCATGGTTACAATCCGGAATATTTTTTTGTAGGTAGAATTGTATCCAAACAAACAGAATATAATGATGAATATGATGATGAAAAAATATTTTACATATTGTACAGTCGTATTTTTGAAACGTGTCGAATAAATAAGTTTTTCAAGTATGGCAGCACTTTTTCCCCCTACTAGAAGTATGGCAAATATAATAACGGTCACATTTTATCAAATACTTTCCAAAAATCCAAATGCAATACTGTTACAAATCGTTTGGCGAAAAAAAAAATTTGCTGATTTTCGGTGGTATGGCGGCCATTTAGAACCGTCGGAAAAGTATGGCATAGTGATTTTCGTAAATGGCTGCACGACGATGATTAACTGTGCAAAAATTAGCCTGGTACGAATGGTTGATTTTTTTTATTTTTAATTAACGCATTCGCATCGGTATGGCGGGCTGTAAGTCACATCGGAGAAGTATGGCATGACACTACCGCCTACATGTTTTTATGGGCTATCGGAAAATACTAAAATGTTTGTGGTACAAATCGTTTGACACTCGTAATTTATCTGACGAGTTCGACTAACGCCCACGCGATTGGGCCGCCGGTATGACCATAATTTTTCTTTTTGTCATTGCGTACTAAGACCCCTGAAGAACCGCCATACTGTTACAAATGACCAAGTAAATTGTGTCACTATCTCCCGGTCTATAAGCTCAGTACTAACATCCTAAATGTTATATACTTTTAGCGGAGTCGTGGGAACTTAACGCTTTGAGTTTGTCGATTGAAATGTCTATTTTGCTAAAGTGGAAAATTATGTCGACGTCAGATGTTTCAATAAGTTTGACCTAACTTTGTAAAGTTTGCGCTGAATTATTTTCTGGGGGAGGAAAATTGCATATATACCCGCAAAGCAGCATTTCAAATAAGCAAACAAATTTTAAGATTGGGTAAATTAATAGTATAAGACTTTCCACTTGCGTAAGGTACAGTCAGAATCCAAAGTAGCTGACAATTTGAGTATGCAATTTGACATGAGCAACTTGTAAAATTGTCATATACTTTCACTTATCCTGACTGTAAATACTACATTTTGTAATAAACAGGTATAACATTATATTGCTTACTTTTTTTATGTAAACTTAGGTAAACACATCGAAGAACCAATAATATGAAATAAGTTCTAAATCTGTTGACAGATGGTCTGGTTTTACACATTCAGATATACTAAAAATCGTTTTTTTTATGTCATGCCTGATGGAAAACAATTATCGTCGCCCATATATATATAGACACCTGCAACACCAGAGGAGTCACAAGTGCGTTGCCGGCCTTTAATAGGGTATAAACGAACCTGAGTCTGCGATCACATCGTCTACAAAATACAAATGATTTATGGTTTTTCTATTTCTAATTACTTGTCTAGCTGAGTGACTGAATACACAACGAGGATGGGATCAATTTATACAAGTCAAACCTATACTATACCAGTCTTAGGTTAAATGATCCCTAACCTAGAATATGGTTTATTTACCCAGTGGCTCGGCGAGCTTTGAACCTTTCGAATGTGTATTTTTTTAGGTTTCCAACCCACATTTTGAAAAAAATAAAAAACTGAATAGGCCAAAAATACACATCAAACCTTCTCAAAAAAGTTAACAAGAATCGGTTGAAAACCGCGAGCTGTAGGCGAAAACAGCCGGCAATCCAGACAAACGAAATAATTTTTGCCGAAGCTGAAACAGAGACGCTTGGCTCACTCGGTCAATCTAATAATAGCAATATATAGCGACCTCTGAAAGTATATGGAGCTGTATTTAAATTATTACGAAGATTAGGCAATGGACATGGAACGAAGATATGAGGATTTGAAAAAACGAAACGGTTCTAGAAAAGGTAGGTAATGCCCCGCCTTCTTTTCAGATCGTCTTGGCGGGGGTAGTGCCGTGCCCCCTGATATCTATTACCCAACAGAGTTCAGTTGTACTATTATCTATTCTGTGGTTTAGTGCAAATCCGAGAGACAGCCTTTCATATCATCGTGATTTCTGGCGTCTCTTAGTCCAGTTCGTTAAGGTGGTTGCAGAGATGTAATTTTCATACAAATCGTTTGATCAATACACACTTAGGCGGTTATGGCTTTAGGTTATTAAACATTCTAAAAAAAATCTTTAAGCGATCTTATATTCGCCAAAGAAATCAGTTTTGCTATAAATCATACAATTACAAAGTTATTAAAGCTTTAAAACCCGTTGAAATATTGTCCATATATGTATGTGTGCGTTGCTTTTACACGCATGCAAACGTAAGCGCACGTAAAGCTATTCATGAACAGTGCGTTCTGAAATATAATACTACTTAACTTATGATTTAGGATAATAAATTTTAATTGAGGTTTAGCATAACAGTTTATTTTTAAATGATTACAGCTTTCATTAAATATGTAACAGATAATTGGAAACATTTGGTTTTTAAAGATACCTATTGTGTTTATTTGCTCATAACAATAAAGTGGAACAGATTTCGAACGCACTAAATCAGAAATCTTGTGAATGAAATAATGAATTGTGTCAATACTGTCAATTGTGGAAATTCGTATAAAAATGAATCATGTTTGGTTTACATTTTTTTCGTTTCGTGAGTTTTTACTTTATGTAAAGTGTGAACAATGAAACGTGCATATAATAAACATGTGTACTCAGGACATAGTGATCCCTAACGATATTGCGATATCATGGGTCAGAAATTGCGGGGAAAGTATTGTGTTTGTAAACATTACAAATCGAAGCGTCCTGCCGTGAAAGAGGTGTCTCGCGCTATTTTCTTTTTAGGCGAAGAAGAGGCGAAGAAGCATGGCGTGATGACAACCGTAACCAACCACAAAAACTGAACGCAATCGCTCGCTTTGGGTGATGAAAAAAAAAACAAAGTGGGTTCATATAGGTAGTTTCTTCTCTCTGACTGAATTGATACCAAGACCTACCCATGTTTTTCAATGGGTGTGGGAAACCAAATTCTTTTGGAATTATCGATTCAGTGACTAAGTTTCCTCCTTGAAGGATAACTGTAATAACAGTAATTACCCTAACACCCTTTAAGATAATCACTTAATAGGTACTGCATACAGCGGTTTCCATTGCTGGCATTTTTGTGACGTAATAAATAATTTATTTACAGATTCAAGCCCAGCTTAGAGCTTCATCAAAAGGGATTACTGCAAGATGATTTCTTTCATTGATTTATCAACAAAAATAATGTCAATTAAAGTTCATACAGATGAAGGCTTCATCCAAGAAAAGCTGCAGAAACTTAATTTTCTACAAAACATGCGTGTTGCCTAAAATAATATTACAACGTATACCTGCAAACCACATATGTAAATATAAACCTTTGTTTTCAGGCAGCCGTACTAACCACTAAACATCACTAAACAGAAAGAAGCCTAGGTAATAGACCTAGTTTTAACGAAAACATTGAAAATGGCGAAGATCTGGGGGTTAAAAAGAAAAATAATCCACCATTTCGAATTAAAGCGACGTCTACAACTCACGCAAACACTAGTATTATAATAAAACCTACACGTAACAAAATTTGTTTTATTTTATTTAGTGGTTGGTGGTTCTAAAATCCATATATGTATAATAACAATATATTGTCATATATTTTTATTTGGCGCGAGCTAGCTCGGGGTCGTGAAGCGTGGCAAATAACTGGTGCTGCGCTCAGTTAGTAGTAGTTCTAGTAGTTATATATTTTTAGACTGAACATTTTTACAATTAGAGACTCCATGGAACCACGATTTAGAACCACGAAAATCCCAACCCTAATCAGTACCTACTATTCTTGATGTCGGGTTTTTGTATATCAGGTCAGAGTATAGCAAAAAGGGCCCGATCTTGTCATTTAAGTAATAAAAAACAGAGGTATACTTGTGATTATTTTTCATCGTAAATTTTTAAGTCCCAGCACAGAATAGATGATAGTACAAGTAGTTCCAGGCTACGTAGTAAATTCTATGGCAACTTAGGATCGCTCTAGTTCTTAAACGGGCAAGTTAATCAAACAATTGTAATTTATAAAAGATACTTATTTTAATGTATTCTTTAGTTCTAATCAAAAAAGTAACAAAAATGAGGAAAATATTTCTCAACAAAATATGTGTCCTAAAATTGGGCCCTTTTTGCTATACCCCAATCTATCATTCAGAAAAACTTAGGATAAACTCAATAACATCACATATCAGAACAGAAACCCAACAAAAATACTTATTTAATTTCACCACATACTTAAAAAATGTAGAACTACCAAGATTTGTAATTACTTCGTATTATTTATTTTGACAATCCAGCCCGTCTAATACAACTAGGCTTCACGATTCTTGTCACGCGACATAGCATCGCCCGTCAGTCTCCTACAGTACCGCAAAGTAAGAGATAGGAAATATTTTTCGCGCGAGAAAGAGTTGCGTGTCACAGTTGTGCTAGAGGTGCATCTTTACTTCATCATCAAAATCAAAATATCATGCCTGCCATAGATATTGCTTATTTATTCTGCGCTTACTATCAAACTGACAGATGATACGCGACCCTTTAATGAATGAATCACCCACACACACTCACAATTAGTGTCTATTAGTGTGAGTACTTGCTGATTTTTCACAAATTGCCAACACATGGGAGAATAAAACAATTTATGACGTGCTACTAATACTACATGAATAAAAGACTAATACGCGGACTCGCCGATATACAAATTTTACTTCAAACTAAAGTAACATACGAAATAATACACAAAAACCACAAATCTTGCTTCCCAGCGCCATCTAGCGTGGTATGTCTAGTTTTGTTTCCTCTGCAACCACCTTAATTAAGAGGCCTTCTCCCGTTTTATTCATAATATGACAAATAATTATATCAATAATTTGAACCAACATTTAAGTGAATAATACTTTTCCCTGAGTTCTAGAAAGTAACATACCTATTTCAAGCTTTTATTGAGTGCAGTCGAAAATAAGTAAAAAAACCTAGTTTTCTGCGTGAATTTTGTCAAATTCGAATAGTTTTTAAACGAAAATTCAAAGTGAATGTATGCCAATAAATCGCAATGGCCCTGCTCTAGGTAGTTACATTGATAATGTTAAGAAACACGTTTAATAATAGAGAAAAATGTCTAAAACAATCAGCATTTTTGAAGGGATAAGGACCCATAACGCCATTTCAATTTGTTTTTAAGACATGTCTTGAACTGTATCAGGGCTGGTTAGCCCTCACTACCAGTGTGGGAGTGTGTGGGAGTGGGGAACCCACGATTATCTCCGCGACATAGGATGCCATTTGTACTGAAAATGTGAAGTACCATGTGCAGGAAAAACTACTTTTAATGATAGCGAATCCAAATGTTGTCACGTAGACTACGTGTACGTGTCTCGAATCAGTTTGTTTAGTTTTAAGATTTCAGCCTCGTTCTAGCTGAATTTTACGACGAAAAAGCACTCGGCAAATTGTATTTTAAAAACTTATTATTATATTTTAAAGTTGTACCTTTTTTATGTCATAGGGGGCAAACGGATTGCCTGATGGAAAATGATTACCGTCGCCCATAGACGACCCACCTATATTGTGCTTTTCAAATCGTTTGGATAATATCCATTACATGTCTGCATGTACCATATAATATAGAATTTTCACACATCACATGTAATATGATATCTCTAGTCTCTACCTCAAATACATTTCAACTCCACACTAATTTGTAAATTTAAACTACTCGTACTAATTTAATCTGAGCTGCCTATAGCCTAGCACCTATCATCAAAACTTAGGTAAATTTTATGAAACATGCAATGTCTCATTTTTTTAATGTGGGTACAAACCACAATTTCTATATTAAACTATTGATACAAAGATCAAAGCTCAAAGAATACTTGGAGGAAGAGACTGGGATTCGAACCCAGTACCTCTGGATTGCCGGTCCAGCGCATTAACCTTTCCGCCACCCTAATTCCCAAGCAACCTTTCGATTTTTTCCTTCTGCTTTGTGTGTCGAAATGAACCTGGTGGGTCGTTTCAATTTTTCATTGAGCTTTGATCTTTGTATCAATGGTTTGAAACTTAGGTATCTATAGTGAAGCCTATAAAGTGCTCACATAAAGTCTCGAACAGTCCTCTCGGCCGGATCACCCTGTGGTTGTTAAATTCACATTCTCCTCATATCGGCAAACTTTCAATGAATACAAATGCTACCCTCCGTTTTATGGCTTTAGTCGAGATGCCTTCGTGTAATAATGTTTGGGTTGTTTTAATAATAAAGGTTTTAAAGCGGTTTTTATGCGATGGAGCGCTTAAGCGAAATAATTTATCGTCATCAACCTTACACATTCTTATACTAGTTTAAAATTGATTTACTTTACGTTCTCTATCCTCAAATACACCCCATTATTATAGTATAATATTGGTTATTCAGGATGGAATGAAAGGAGGATCTTCCATCCTGTATAATATTATTTATACAGGATGGAATGATAGGAGGGTCTTTCCTGTTACTTATTTACTTTCCATCGAAATTTTTCAGAATAATGTACATCCTCCTACTAAAGTGTTCGGTGTATAGAGAAGATTTTTTTGGGCGCTTTCGATGTCGGTCAATAAAATGAGATGGTAATTGTGAGTAGAAAATAGTAGTAGAAAGTAGTCGGAAAATAACAGGAAAGGCCCTCTTTCCGTCCACCCTGCCTATTATCGCTAAATGACGATAATTTTCAGAAAATCTTGAGGTGAGGTATCCGATGACCGAACGCGGTGTTGAAAAAAGTAGTTAAAATATGATGGATTTGTATTATGTGGAGATATTCAGCGTGAAACGAGGGTTCTTAACAAAACACTCCGACACAGAACTCGAATTCCGCAGTTCAACTTGGTGCACATCTGCGAGCCTATGATGGTTGCGTTTATCATGTGATAAATAAGTGGCAAAGCATCTGCCACTCACACTTGTCAAACGCGATGCGCATTTTTATGGCCTGATAAAAGTTACCATTATAGGCTTGCAGGTATAAATTTATGTAGATATTCGAGTTCCGCCGTACATCAGGTATACATTTTGTACAAAAAACTCCGACACAGTCAAGTTCGGCCGTGCAACTTAGTGTGACGGGGTTTAGGAAGTTATTATCAGTACCCGAGAGTCTCCGGGGACTAGAGGCGTTTCACGACTCAAGTGGTTCGACAACTTTAGCAACTGTCGTTGCGGAACGGATAAAATAAAAAAAAAAACTCTTGCATTTATGTTTATAGGTGGGAATAAACCTCCTCATTCCTAGAAAAAAAAAAAACAGAGTCGCAATTACCAAGTTATAAGTCCACGCTTTACGCTTTTGACATCCGTGTACATAACTGGGAGAAGTGGCGGATTGACTGGGATAAGGACAAATGGCGGAAACTGGTGGTGGATGAGCGTAAGATCTTAGATGAGGCATGGTTCAACATTCGCAACCAAACTTGCCAAAAGACATCAGCTCGGCGCTTGCTCACCGCGCGCAGGCCACTCTTATATCTGCCAAGCCCGTGCTCGCGTGTGACGTTCCCGTATTGGCTTGCATAGCCATGAAAATCGTTGTTTTCCTACCTTACACTGTAAAAGTCTGGAAAGCCTTTGATTGATTGAATATGGAGGAACTTCGTATAAATTGTGACGATATTGTCGGTTGTCTAGTAGAAGTTCTTGCTTTATACAATTATTATCAATATGTGGTTTTGATTTCATGAATTGAAGGATATTGCGGAGAGAGTACCTAATGAGACGGTTAGAACGCTCAAATAATCACTCATTCCATAGTTAGTTCCGCATTATTTGGGTATATTTATTTATTTATTTAATCTTTATTGCACAAAAGAAAACTTATCGTACAAAAGGCGGACTTAATGCCATGAGGCATTCTCTACCAGTCAACCTTCAAGAAGATATTCAGCGTAAAAACGAAGGCTATATCCAAAACCAAGTCATGTTCCGCCATAAAACTGTGTGACGGTGCTGAGAAAGTATTTATCAGTAACACTGGTTTGGGAAACAGGTGAACTTACGTAACTTTGGAGTCCCCGTGTTTTTTTTTGAAATGAAGTCGATTCAATATGAAACAGAACAGACGCGTGTACATTTATTATGTTTCCACCCACGTATATATTGTACATCTGTACAGTGTAATTTGGCGTGTTATGCAATAAACATACTGGACAAGGGCCTTTCGGTTGTTATGTGCGAGTTGCGAAGGCAACGAAGGACTGAATTATGACGTCACCTTCCTTTACGACCCCACCCAGCCCTAATAAGAATGGGGTAACCTCGTTTGTTGCTTTTAGCAAAATTATATTGTCTTCGCTTTAGAATAACTTCAGTATATTCAACGCTAAACCAAAAATATCTTTGAAGTCATTAATTTACCTTACGGATATTAAAAGCACTTAAAACGAGAAATTGCCTAATTTGTTTATGATAAAAAGAAGAAGCCCGAACTCGCGTCGAATTTTAAGCGTTTTCACGCCCTACTTTTTACCTGTTATCGTGAAAAGAAAATATCTACAATATTTTTATAAGCCCGAGGTTGACCGCGCTGTAAGAAACGTAATCTTTTCACAAAAAAATAATAAATATTTAACACAATATACAAAAAAACCGTAGCTAGTTTGTTAACATGGATATACGTATTAATTTTTATTCATTATACAAATTTCATCAACGGCATATCAACCTGCCAAATCTTAATTTGATAACTTGTTCCCTTTCTTTTTGGAGCCAATTGGAAGGTGTAATTTATACAATTCAGTTAATGTAAGTTCCTATTGTTAAAATAGCATCCCTCAAAATAGTATTTTATCCACAGTTGTATAAGAGGGGGCAAAAAACGCGAGTGGCATGGGTGAAAGATGCCACGAGCGTTTTTTGACCTACTTATACAACGTTGCATACAATACTTTTTCTACGACTCGACATTTTAATAAATAAAATGCAAATAAAAAACAAAGAAAATAATTACATGTTCCCGCTCGGAACCAACCAAATAAAATAAAAAATTGTCTGTGATAAACTTTTTTTTTTATTGACTTCCATCTGACAAAAAAATAAGAACTTATACCTAAAGGTATACGTTCACTATACTATATATCCATGCACAGAGGATAATACTATTTTACATTACAACCATGAGTTTTTTTTTTAATTGCAAATTGTGTGAATGCAGCTGCTTATTTTGTAATCTGTGGTACTAAGTAATGCTTTTATAGCGACATTATAAGATCGTTTAGCAGTGTTTTGGACAGTAGAGTATAGACTTCTACAGACTTTGCTCCGACGAGAGATATCTGAATTCCAATCTGAATAACATTCTGCTTAAACTGGAGACGTGGCTAAAAGACCACAACCTAAAATTAAATTACTTAAAAACTAAACTAATGCTTTTCAGACCTTTTCAAAAACAGCCAATTAAAATAGATTTCTTATTTAATAACATCCAATTGAAATTGTAGATGTCTTTCCGCTGTTAGGATTGAATATTGACACTCACCTGAATTGGAAAGAACATGTTAAAAAGTGGAAAGTAAACTATCAAGATTTATATATGCGATGTACGAATTCAAAAAGACAACTGACATAAAAACAGCCAAATCAGCATATTATGCTTACGCCCATTCTATTTTTAGGTATGGTATACTGCTGTGGGGAAACAGTACCAATGTCCAAAGTCTGTTTATCCTGCAAAAAAAATGTATTAGAATCCTAGCTAATATAAAACCAATGATAAGCTGTAGGCCATATTTTCAAAAGCTTGAGATTTTAACACTTACTTCACTCTACATCCACGAAGTCTGCCTTTTCATTCGAACACACAAGACTTTCTTCCCACTGGCGGACTTTCATTCAGAACGAATAAATCACTGTCGCAATGATAATTTGGCTCTACCTACTACTAAGTCCTCCAATTTAAAACTATTCCTCACGGGACCGCACATGATGTGCATAAAAATTTATAATAAGCTACCACCCAAAATTAAATGTATAAAAAAAGTTAATGTATTTATAAAGGAGCTAGATAAATATTTATTTATTAGAGGAATATCTAAATCAATCATAGAATGTCATTTTGTAGTTTTATTGTAATGCTAGTGTTAAGTAGAATTAAGGAAATTGCTGTGCCCTTACAGGGTACATATTATAATTGTAGTATTGTACTATGTTGTAATATGTGTGCAACAAACAGTTTGAGATTGAGTCTGACTTTCATAATTTATGTCTTTATATTAGAGTTAGTAACTATATAAATGACAGAAATAAGTACTGGAGTAGAAAAAGCTGTTTCATAACCCAACTTCTTTAAAATAGCTTACGAAATTCACAACTTCGTTGTGGAAAACGAGGCTAGAAAAGAGGATGCAGCTAAATCTTGGCACTAGAAGAACAGTGACGTATGTCACCAGGGGATCATGCATACTTATAACTTTTTGTTTTGAAGCTCGGGGTTCTGGTTAGTATGTCGGTGACTGTTTATTGTTTAATTAAATTTCGGGCCTCGCGTGATGAGTTTCCATTATTTCTTTGTGCCTTCATATGGAATACATTTGTTAATTGCGTAGGTGCCTGTTTCGTATTAGGGTCATGTTCATGTAGGTATAATCTAAATCTAATCATAAATATTACATAGTGACAATAAGTCTATAGCACGCGATTCTCACCAGATTGCCTTTTAAATTATTTAAATAGACGTTGAACTTGAAAACATATTAAGCCAAATCATTGTTCAGATGAAATCATTCATAGTATCCAGTCGTAGCAGCGTTTACGCTCAGCGTCCAATTAAACCAAATTTTACACATACGACAAATAAAATACAGTTCTCAAAAGGTTTTTGAAAATCAAAGAAAACCTTCTATAGTTTAGTACTTAGTAACGAGGGAACGCAATAATAGAGAAGCTCGACGTGTAGGGATTCGGCATCTTGCTTTTGCCATTATACTTGCGTGATTGTAATATTGCGTTAGTAGTATAACAACTGTACTTTTCGATATGCACTTACCCCGCTGGCGCACTTGTCCCAACCATTTCACTACTGAGCCGGCGGTCCCGGGTTCGAATCCCAGCCAGGGCAAATATTTGTGTGATGAACTCGAATATTTGTGCTTGGGTCATGATTGTTCTATGTATTTAAGTATATATTTATCTATATAATTACGTATATCGTAGTCTAGTACCCATAACACAAGCCTTCTTGAGCTTAATTTGGGACTCGATCGATTTGTGTGAGGTTGTCCGATATTTATTTATTATTTATTTAGGTTTTCAGTGCACAAATGATTTTACACTAGGCCAACAGTAGGCGCAATATCATTTTGCACCTAAAACACCGGGATATGGTTACGACTGATCTTAATATGAATATACGAAAATTCTCTTTTTCATATATCAAAATTACCGCTATACAAAAACTTGGCGCTAAATCGAGTGCACTTTGAGATATCGCCAAATAAGCGATGTATCTGGTATACTTTCGTCTTTAACTCCCATTCCAACGCTATGTTTGCGATTCGAGCTGCATAAAGTGACATTTCACGTTACTACCAGATCGTTAAGTTTGCGCTTGATATCAATGGCGTTGCATATTAATGAGGCGCGAACTAAACGCGATCAGGTTGGCGCAGTGTTAATACACTTGGTATGTCGTCACCTTTGTGATCTCTCTGATATCTCAGCGAGAGGTAAGTGGAATTAGGGACCTGGTTACTCGTACAGTAATGGGCCGAGAAAATAGCAAATACGCACTGACTTGTGAACGTTCCACGGGACGTCCCATTTGGGACTAATAGCCTCCCGGGTTGTTCCCATGTCGTCAAATTACATATGACGGATAGTGAAAAAGGCAATTCCCTAGCAACCCGTTGTGGATGGTGGAGGCGGGGCAAATTAGATCAGTCGGAGCCTCAAAATGAAATGGTACACTTGCCACGTCGACCCCATCCGAAATATCGATTCGGGTTACATAAACACGTTTGGACGTGACTCGATCGACGTTTTTACAATATTGAGTGTTATGATTCGATATTCCTGAGCTGTTTTGGTGTTGGTTTAGTTTTCAATTACGTCCATTTTGATACAGAAGTTACAGTTTTTTTTAGTATCCAATCTCTCAAATTGCCTTCTGCAGTTTGCACGGAGCTTAGTTTATCTCTAGCAAAAAGAGAAGTTGCCTGAGAACTTCGTCCGGAAAAGTCAGTCATGTTTTTTTTTGTTCTCCTTAGTCGGGCAAAAATTATTCTATAAGCATCTGGGGATGCCCGACTTCTCGTGTTCCAAAAAAAAAAACTCAAAATCCGTCCTATCGTTTCGGCGTGAACAGAGGACTAAGATTTAATTTTTGTAATTAGTATTAGGAGGTGCCCGCAATTTCGTCCGCGTAATACCGTAGGGCGTAGACGGATAAAAAGTATCCTATAACCATCTTTGGATGTCCAGTTATCCCTGTACCAAAATTGGTAAAATTTGTCCAGCCGTTTCGGCGTGATGCAAGGACAAAGGAAATTGTGAAAACAGATGGCGCCAGGTTGGCACGGCGCCGCGCGCCCATACAAAACAAATGACAGGATCGTTATCACGCTATTAAGATTTTTCTTGAAGTCATGACCCTCTTCACAGAAAATTGTTTTTCAGTACAAATCTCTAGAATTTTGTCTTCTTCTGTGTGGAAGAAAAAGTCATAAGTGCTTCTTCATAGTCAGATTAAAAGTAACCTGCAACCAGCTAGAGATGCGCAGCTAGCCGTATACTTACCAACAAAAAAAAATTGGGCAAGTGCGAGTCCGACTCGCGCATGAAGGTTTCCGTACCATAATCTGTAACAAGTTTGTTGTATGAGCCCCTCTTAAATATTTATTTTATTTTATTTTATTTTTAGTATTTGTTGTTATAGCGGCCATAGAAATACATCATCTGTGAAAATTTCAACTGTCTAGCTATCACCATTCTTGAGATACAACCTGGTGACAGACGGACGGACGGACAGACGGACAGCGAAGTCTCAGTAATAGGGTCCCGTTTTTACCCATTGGGTACGGAACCCTAAAAAATTAAACCGTTCCAGCCGTTTAAGCGAAAAAAACTGTTTTTTTCAATTGTACAAAATAACAGTATTGAGATTTAAAAGTCAACCAAATGCTACCCTATTTATAACTAGCAGAGCGACCAGAAGAACTTGGACACATTAAGCGGTAACTCGTGATGAATGGCGTCGTTAAAAAGCCACTTAAACAACATAAACTGAACTCATTACGAGTTTAGAACTATCCCTGTGTGATAAGTGTATAATTGCCGAGAGGATTCCAATTTTGATGATGATATTCACTGCATTTGTTCTGATCGAAATTTGAAATTTAATTAGAAGGTGCTTGCAACTTAGTCCACGTGACAGAAGAAGTCATAGCCTTTTTTTCTGCTTTCTGAGTCGAGTAAAACGTATGACATGAGGCTGCAAAGACAAACATACACGCATAGGTACAAACGCCAATCCAAATTGAGAGCAGTTTATTTCTAAAAAGTAGGTGTGCAAATATTTATTGTTAATACTTTTCGAGATAGAAGCAAATAAATGAAAAAATAAATAAACGAAAACTCTGACGTTAGCGGAAAGTAAAAAAGAAACATATTTAGTAAGTCATGAATAAATGTTGCTTTTGGAACTTTATATACCCAGCTTCACGTATTTATTCTTTGAGTTTCATATAACTTGCTCGGAAAAACAAAAGGTATTCCTGAGCCATTTCAATTCTCATACTTTAAGATATACATCCGCTCTACGTAAAATAAACACAACAACATTGGATGGTTTATGTTTGGTTTAGCAACCACGGCACGGTTGCTTCGTAAAGTTTATTCGGATACAAAGGCGACCGATGAATATTAGAACGTACGAACTTCGCTCAAAATACGAATATATACGAATGAAAAGCTATACTCAATAACCAAAGGATAATATTACCATCTCATTATTCCAATTTCATACTTACTCCACTATAACTAAATAAAATAAGTAGGAAAAGCCCATCTAGCACAACTGTGGTTCGCAACTCTTGTCGCGCGACTTAGCATCACGGTCACTCTCTTACAGTACTGTAAAAAAAGAGATGGTATAATATAACTCGCGTAAGAAAGACTCAAAGAAGAGTTGCGCTAGAGGTGCAGGCTCATTACGCGCCGCGAGTTGCGATACGATAACAGCGCACGGCTCTGCCTTCCGCTTTTGTTGGATAGTAACGATAGTGTAGCCAACAATAACACTACATAAAATTCAACAAACAACGCCAGCACTTCCATTCAGGCATCTAGTATATTTACATACATGTACATACGTATATATATATCTGTTACGGGCAATTTGATAAGTCCGGGCACTATGAATAATGGCCGGTCTGTATTCATAATGCCCGACTCAATTTGACAATGTGATTAAAACAGCAAGATTAATCACTTTTCCCGGCCATTATGAATAATGCCCGCCCTATCCTGGGCAAAGTAATAACTCCCTATCCCCTAACCTAAACTAATGCAAAAAAAAAACTTACCTAACCTAACCTAACCTAACCCCTCGCCAACGGCCGCGGTCATTGCCCGGCTACAAGTAGGGAATTATTCATACTGCCCGGTCCAAGTGATAAATTCAAGCTATCTCAAACACTGACTTATTACATGGACCACGTGGCCGATCAAAGTGATAAATTAATCACTTTGCCCATCGCTCTTGGGCATTATTAATAATGGCCGGTCCTTATTAACAATGCCCAGTTAACCACGTTGCCCGTAGCATATATATAATCACCTTTTTTTCAACGGGGTAGGCAGAGACCACATCTTTCAAGCTGCTACGGTCCTGACATACATCTTTCGCTTCACCAACATTCATTAATCTCCCCATGCATGCTCGTCGGTTTAGAGTACCTACTTCAGACTTGCCCCTTTTTCAGAAAGTCTCCAATCTGATTAAGAAACATTCGTCTAGGCCTTCCTTTTCCAACATTTCCATTCACATTCGCCTTGTAGATTTGTTTCTTGAATCTTCTTTCATAAATCCTCTTTGGGCATGTAGCCAAACCAACTAACCCTTTCTCAATTCTAGTGACCACATCGTCGTTCACACCACAATGTTCCCAGTGTTCCGTTAGTATAATACGGTTTGTATCATTGAAAACACTAAAAACACAATCAAAAGTACACGGAAGAAAATAACTTTTAACTGGATAAAAACTAAAAAGAAGATGTGTGCTAGTGATTTTTGTGACGTCACAAGCAAGTATCTTCATAGAAACTTCACTAACAGATCGTTCTTGACATTTCATAAGGAGTAGGTGATTTGAGCTGTCATCACATACCTACCTTTATTCCACCCCTGGAAACAGTAAATGAAAGAATAGTAGTATACCTCGCAAAAAGACAACAACAGCCCCCTCTGCCCGGTAATAGCTAATAATTAATTCAGCATTGTAACCCGCTAGCTTTGATTAGATTAGTGTTGATTCAAATAGCCATAGCGTAGTGCACCCACTATATACACAACTATAGTGCGACACTCCCCGCAGCGTAGAATCCCTTGTTGTTTCGTCTAATCGCCAGAAAAGCCTATTACCGTCCAAACTTCCCGCCATAACCATAAACTTAGTTACAGCCTTCACAAACGATCAAATAAAATGTTTGCAGTGGTTTTTACTCCAGTAACGACGTAGTAGCTTATAAAATACAAATAAAAAAGATTTGCATGATTCGCCTGGATTAAATGATATGCATTGGTCTTTATTGGATTAATTTTATTTTGAACTACGGGTATAATGAATGAAATCATTTATTTCGGACAACAGGTATCCATAACTAATCCTATACATAATAATTATTTTATCATTCACAACACATCAGTATAATATAATATATAATTTCACTATTATTATTGTTAATAAGCACATATAATTAATACTAAGTTAGTAAAAGGTAAAGTGCTCATTGGATCTCACATGCACGGTCATCCAATGAGTGAGAAGAGGACTGTCCATCCTTCCCGCAACGACCCTCAGGAGAGTGTTGGTGCTGCCCCGCACACGCTGCCACAGTGACGCCACGCGCTTGCGCAGTACGGCATGGAAGCCGTCAGTGGTACTTGCGGCAAACATCCCTGATGCACTGCAGCGCCAAGGCAGCCCCAACAACCTCCTAAATGCGTTATTGTATTGAACACGCAGAGCACTGAGGGTTTTTTTGGTGTAGTTGCTCCACAAGTTGCACGTGTATAGATTTTGGCAATAGGTTTTAAAGAGCGTAATCTTCACCTCGCGAGAACAGCGTGCAAACCTGTGTGCAAGCATATTACCCCTAACCGACAGTGCTCTGCGTTCCCTTTCCAGGTCGACATCATCTTTAAGAGATTCTGTGACCCAATGACCCAAATATTTACATTTTGTGACTGTCTGAAGAGGAGTGGAATTGAGACTTATGGGCGGAATTGAGTAGGTTTTTTTGCCAGATTTAAAAACTAAGATCTCACTCTTCTTGACATTATACCTGAGGCCATGGGCCACTACATATCTCTCACATATACTCAGCATTATTTTAAGTGCATCTACTGAGGGGCTCAGCAGCACCATGTCGTCGGCATAGCTGATGTTGTTAACATAACAACCGTCCACCGAACAACCCACGCCAGCGCTGCTGAGCTCCTCAATCAACCCATTAACATACACATTGAATAAGGTGGGTGATGTCAGCCCCCCTTGTCTTACTCCACAATCCATTTTATATGAATCTGAGTACTCCCCTGCCCACCTAACCACATTTGTTTGGTTGTCATACCAGTATTCTAACATTTTTATTACCTCAACAGGTAAACTTGTATCCCTTTTTAACTTATTCCACAAAACATTGTACGATACCAAGTCAAATGCCTTCGACAAATCCAAAAAACAGGCAAATACCGGCGTATTCCTATCAGTGTAATACTGAACAGTGTGCTTCAGGCATAGTATAGCTGATTCGGTAGATAGCCCTGGCCGGAAACCGAACTGGGCATCGTGCAGGCTTACATGTCTACTAAGATACGTGTTAAGCACACTGTCCAGTACCTTCGCCATGATAGTAGCCAGAGAGATTGGCCTGTAGTTGGACTTATCGGAGGCATCACCAGTTTTATTTTTTATAACAGGTACCACTATCGTCCTCATGAGGTCGTCCGGTAGGTAGTTATGACGAATGCAGAACGTAAAAAACATCGCAAGAACCCTGGGGAGATGCGCACCCGCGTATTGCAGATGCTCAATGCTGAGGCCGTCGTGTCCGGGTGACTTACCTCTCTTCATTTGACGAACCACCTTTGATATTTCCGCTGGTGTTATTCTGATTGAGCTGTCACCCATACAACTCTCTGCATCGAGCACCTGCTGTTTCCCGTCCACTGCCAGAGGTTCGACTTTGAACTGCTTTCGGAAGAGGTTGGCAATCTCACTAGGCACACTAGCACCATCGACGCTAACCGGAAGGCTCACCTTAGGATTAATCTTGTTTGTCGATTTCCAAAACTGTACAAAGTTCTTAGACTTATGATGTGAGGTAATTATGTCCATCTTTATTTGGTCTTGGTTATTTTGACAAAATTTAAGTTTGGCTTTAAAGTCTTTCCTAGACTGGCACATATCCTCATATAGTCGACCTGTCTTCGGTTTACCGTACAGACACCATTTCTGAAAACAAGACCTTGCCTCCTGGTGAGCCCCCCTCACGTGCTTATTCCAGCCCGTAATATAGCCACCCCTTCTATGGCATTTCTTGGCACAACTGGCACCAGACGCCTCACTGAGGACCGTAATAATGGAGGTATACATATCCTCTATGGTATTCCTATGATCACTATTATTACAAAAATAATCACAACAATGTTCAAGTTCCCTTGGAAAATCAACATTTCTTAATTTACTATTACATATTCTCAAGTATTCATCCATCTGAGATTGATCCCTTTCCCCCCAGATTATCCCCTTCAAATGGTTGTCATTCCTAGCATCGTTATTATCAGCTATACTTTTAGGTACAATTTTACTTAAATTACATACTATTTCCAAAGGAAAGTGATCAGACCAGAATACATCGTAATGTATCTTGGCGGCGACAACTGTTTGTCTGGCTGCTGATGAACTCACGCAGTGGTCAAGCCACCTCGTGCTCCCGTGACTATCACTTACATAAGTAAACGAGTCTGCCGGCAGGAGGTCCGAGTCCACCATACACAAATGTTGTTCCCTACAAAAACTGCTCAATTCTTTAAAAAAACGCGTGTCAGGGTGAGCATTGAAATCTCCGAGCACATATATTAGATCCACTTGTTCATGTTCAATTATCGCATATATTTCACCTAAGCATTCCGTAAACTCTATTAGGTTCTCACTTTCATCATTAGGCATATATACCGAGAATATTATCACAGATCGGTCACTCATAGAAACTTTAATAGCTACTAGTCTAACACTCCTACACTGTATTATGGATACGCACGGAAACCGGTTCTTACGCCACAGGAGCGCGACCCCCCCATGGGGACGGCCTCGCAGAACGCCCGCCGATGGATCCACAGCTGTATTGCCGCAGTACCCGAAGTTTACGTCAGCAGTTCCCAGTAACGGTATGTCGTGCTGCAGTAACCATGTTTCCTGGAGTGCGACGATATCAGCAGTTCCACATAGTGTCCTGACACATTCCAATGACCTGGAGAAACCTTTACAATTGAAGGATATAAACTTGCAGTTACTTATGAGTTGTGTATTATCCATTATGTTGATCACTAAGTCTGTCCTCATTATTTTTCAAGTGGGTCCTTGAAAAGTTCACAAAACGCCTGAACAGTACTCCTTCCGGCCAAAAGTTTTCATTTAAAAATATGTTTAACTTGGTCTTAGGGACTAGTACTTTGTATGCGTCATACCCTCGATCAATTTTCAAATTGATTTTATTCAGGGATACATTTATTTGTGTCTTACTGTATACATGCGCAGTTATGTCTTTCGCGGTGGTTAACTTATTGACATTATAGATGAACAATGGTATATTGATATCAGCCGCTTTAAAATTTCCACTTAATTCGGTAGTAGCTGTACCCATTTTTCCTACGATTCTGTTTCTCAATCTCTTCCGCTGCACTAGTGTCCACTCCTCAGAAGGGTTTGCTGGTTTCCATTGCCCCGGCTCCTTTAGTTTATCTGCAATTGATATTTTCACTTCCTCAGCACACATACGCGGATCACCGCACGAATTGTTTTTGGTTTTGTTTGTTAAAACGTGCGTGGAAAAGTATTAAGTATAATAAAAACGTAGTTTAAAATAAAAGGGGAAAAAATATTAAGAAACAATTGGATGTACGAAGTATTAAAATTTATACCTACTACAGAAATGAGAAGTGGACAATC
The DNA here is from genome assembly GCA_905147355.2 of Apotomis turbidana. Taxonomy (NCBI): domain Eukaryota; kingdom Metazoa; phylum Arthropoda; class Insecta; order Lepidoptera; family Tortricidae; genus Apotomis; species Apotomis turbidana. The sequence continues at coordinate 7,853,129 of LR990288.1, forward strand.
ATCTCGTCAATTTAGGAACTTTGTCATACAGAGTCAAAAGATCATTAATGGTCTCGGATTTTGTTTTTTATTTAAGTAATTTCATCATTCATTTCAGATCATCAGTCATCCCACCAAAACATTTCATGTAAAATTGGCGGCCAAGACTCACATGCTCATAACGCTTTCACTGTAAAAAGTTATCAGATCCCAGGAAAAGCCAAGCCCCTAAGCCCTGACTTTACTAACCCTACACCTTGGTTTCAAAAGTATGGCTTGCCCGTTTCATAGTACCGTAAATAAGTCCAACGGACCGTCTGGGCCATTACGGTTTGTATTTACGGTAACCTAGGAAACAGCCAAGCCATACTTTTGAAACCAAGGTGTAGGGTTAGTAAAGTCAGGGCTTAGGGGCTTGGCTTTTCCTGGGATCTGATAACTTTTTACAGCGAAAGCGTTATGAGCATGTGAGTCTTGGCCGCCAATTTTACATGAAATGTTTTGGTGGGATCTCATTTCTTTGTGTAAGGTGCCCTAGTTTTTTTATTTTTTTCTGGGCTGTAGCGTTTCTTGAGCATCAGTCTTCAGAGCTCTATGTTTGTCTCCTATTTTTCTTGTTGATATCATTTCCTCTTACGCATTAATCTTACACTTAAATCTGCTTAAGATGGATATAAAAATCATTGATTCAACAAGAAAAAATATAAAATTCCGCGTGTTAATTGCGCTGCATTTATTATTGCATTTTGGTAGGTCTATGAATAAATATTTAAAAAACGAAGTCAAAGTGTAGATACAGAAGTAGTAATAATTGTGTATTTAAGAAATACTTACGTTTAGCCCCATATATAATATACACTTTTATCCCCTATTATGGGAACCCCATACAAACTTCCATCCCTTTATTTAAAGGGTGGGGGGTGATTTTGTACAAAACTTAGAATACTATGTGTTTTATTTCTAACAAGGAGTCCCTATATCAATTTTCAGACCTCTAGTATCAAAATTAGCAGAAGTCTCATACAAACTTCCATCCCCTAGTTTAAGGGGTTGGGGGGTAAAAGTTCCAAGTTTAAGAATTATTTTGTTGATTGTGTACTAATACTAGCTTACATACCAAATTTCAGCTTTCTAGGTCATCGCGAAGTACCCCAGAGGTTTTGATACGTCAGTGTATAAGTGAGTGGCAAAATCGGCGTATTTTAGGTACCAATAATACCTAAAGTATAAAAGCTAGATCAATGAAATTTAGTAGATTTTATATGTTTCCTAACTGCGCTCTGGTGTTAACTGGGACGAAACTATGAGGGTTTGAAAATGAGACGAAACGGTTCGAGAAAAGGTAGGTAGTGCCCCGCCTCTTTTTTGTTCGTCTTGGCGGGGGCACTACCGTGCCCCCAGATTTCAGAAATCAAATGTAATATAATTTTTGATATTGTGTGCATTTAAGGGTTAACTATTAAAAGTACTAAGCGTAGAAAACTGAATCGCACTCAATAGGACTTCGGGCATTTCGATAGTTCAATATGCTATGTTAGTCCAATGATGAATTCAGTATGCTATGTTAGTCCAATGATGAATTCAGTATGCTATGTTAGTCCAATGATGAATTCAGTATGCTATGTTAGTCCAATGATGAATTCAGTATGCTATGTTAGTCCAATGATGAATTCAGTATGCTATGTTAGTCCAATGATGAATTCAGTATGCTATGTTAGTCCAATAATGAATTCAGTATGCTATGTTAGTCCAATGATGAATTCAGTATGCTATGTTAGTCCAATGATGAATTCAGTATGCTATGTTAGTCCAATGATGAATTCAGTATGCTATGTTAGTCCAAAAATGAAGAGAAATGGATGAATGACTTTGGGTGGGTTACATAGGTATTACGATGTTAACTATAGGCGCTGTTCTCCACATTCTGCTAAATTCAGCATGCAAACTTTGTTGTCTAAAGTTTGTTGATGTTTCTCCAAACCAACAAAGTAAAGAAGTCGGTGTCTATTCTAGAAGTATAAAAATCATGAACAAACTGGACAGAGTACCTAAATATAGGAGTCCAATGTACTAACTTAGAATCAAACAAAACACGTAAATCTGTCTCTCATCTAAATAAAATAATGCATAACCTTTCCCTGTAGGTTAACTAAGAAAAGTCAATAAATTTTACTACTCTTACATTGAACTTTGTTATATACATTCACACATCTTCACACGCTCGCGTACGCGTGTGTACTTTGTTGCTGTTATGACTATCACAAAGAAAAATCAATACGCACTCGTATTTCTGACAAAAATTGTATACCTTTACCAAGGTATTCACCTAATGGTGACTTATTGTCATTATCGTCTTTTCCGACAAAAGGTAGAATCGATACGGTGTGTGTCGATTTCACAATGCTTATTGGGTCTATATATTAGGTTTCAAGGATTAGACGGCACGTGACCCCGCGACGTGACCACGACGCGATCGATCGCGCTTCTCTTCTAAATTTATCCAATGCCTGCCGCTGTTGCGATTAACAATTTCCTAACCTAATATTACCGATTCGACCTACAGAGCCTTGCGCGATTTTGATTAGGTACCGGTATTAGGGTTGCCAAATGCAGGCTTATTAATCCTTGGATATTTATTGACCGTTTCAGCTCGGCCCAAAAATAATTCGTATGTTCCGATGTCCGGATGTTTGGATTTCCGCCTGTTCTCGGTCGCATTTCTCAACCGATTCTTATGAAATGTCCGTTGTCCGCCCCCGCGCTCCATCCACCTCCGCCTCCTTTGTCGCGAGTACGCCATTCTTGCTTGGCTTTCAAGATATCATACTTAGGTGTAGTTATCGTAATTATAATAAAAAAATAACTGGTCTTTGGGGATTTCGGGACAAAAAGTGAAATTACGTGTTGTGAAGTTAGTGAAGTTACGATTAAGTGTCATTACTGTCCAGTAATGACACTTAATCGTAACTTCACGAACTAAATATCGTAAATATCGTAAATCCCGTGTCCACGGGATGATGCTAAATTCCGGGACTTTCCCAGAATTCCCGACCATCTGGCAACCCTAACCGGTATACAAGCTAGACGGAATGCATTTACGTAGGTACTTATATCGCCGCTCGTATGCGGAGTGACGACATCCGTAGGACATAGTATTCAGGTGGAGGCAGGAGAGCTGAAAATCGAGCTCAGTGGCGTGCCATGGGAGAGGCCTATGTCCAGCAGTGGATTAATATGGGCTGAATCATTATAAGTACCTATATAATTATGTGTACACAACAAGTACGACACACATATCCCGTAAAAATATTGTTGTTTCATGATTCATGAAACAGCTGAGCTTTATTTTGTTTATATACAGAAAATGGCAAGTATTTTTGACCATTATTTTGCATTACTTATACCGATTACTTTTGTCTTCCGCATTCAAATATTTTTACACTCAGATTATCAAAATTAATAAATTAAATTCCTTTCCTTCATTCACTCTCTTTAAATTTACATTATGTTAGATTGACTAATTAATATAGGCTGCATTAACGTTGTCTGTTAGTTACTATGATGGTTTATACTCGTATTTAGTATACAAAATAGAATGGAGAGAATTTAATAGACTACAAATAGCACACTGATTAGAGGCACAAATGCTTCGAAGCGTGTGAAAATGCACCTGTAGCGAGCTGTAATTTGCTGATTATGTTCGATTATAGCCTTCAGCCAAACGCCAGCTTATTAAACAAGCATATTGTTTCATGAATGCATGAATTTGGTAGAGTTCTTTCTAATTTAACGAGCGAGCGAAGCGAGTAAAAAGTCTTTGATTTAGCTCAGCCGCATAATTATGCTATGTATGTCTGAATTTCGGACGTCCGGTTGTTCAGATTTCCGGCAGTTCTCGCCTATAGGTCGCATTCCTCAACTAATTTTGCGTGATGCGATACGTGAAACGAGATTGCTCTGCCATTTAAACAGTTATAATCTATAGAATAACACAATGTTGTGAATTTTTGATGTTTTGTCTTTGTCATTGAGTTATTCATAATATGCCAATTTGGCTAAACAGATTTCAACTATAGATACATATATATGGTACAGATATAGCTGAATGCTTGCATGACAAGTTGTTATCGACTCGTATCTTCCTTGCGGAAGTTGTTCTACCGTTACATAATAAACAGCAGACATAATCTTTCGTTTCGTTCCCACATCGAGTAGGTATCACCAATGTGGCTTATACTCCCACACAAAGTCCGATTACTGGCAGTGAGGGCTACCCAGCCCTGAAAAAGAAAAACAATCGTTTTGCCGGGTTCAGCGACTTAATGCCCGAATGGTCACCGTCCCATCTACATCAATAAACGGCTGGCACACACTCACACGCGGTAAACGGAGGTGGCCCATCAACTGATAATGGATCATCTAATACCGAAGGGGCCTGGACAGTCGCGCGCCGATCTGCGCACAACCGCTCTAATCATTTCTGCGCACAAAATATCACCGTTAAAAATCCCGGGACGTTCCAGGACAAAGTTAAGTGCATTTGACTATAAAAAATAATGGTCGGTTCTTCCGTCGTTCCGGATAAAAGTGTTCTCAAAGGAGTGTTACGTAATATTTGTCCTGCCCTATTTGTTCGCGATATGAGAAACATAGAAACTGAGTTGGTCTAACGTTGCTACAAAGACTTGTGATAGTGTGCTTTTTAAAGGGCGGGTCGTTCAAGGATATTGTGGTAACCGAGTGTGTCGTAGATACGTCGTAGATAACAGGTAGGTAATATAATCCATATAATATGAAGGTTTATGATTTATGAAACATGTAATGTCTCATTTTTTAATGTGGGTATACACCACAATTATTATAGGTATTAACCATTGATACAAATATCAAAGGCCAAAGAAAAATTTAAATACGTAACCCGGTGGAAGAGACCGGGAATCGAACCCGGTACCTCTGGATCGCCGGTCCAGCGCGTTAACCACTTCGCTACCCTTACGCTAAGAAACCTTTCGATTTTTTCCTTCTTTATGCTTCGTGTTTCGATCTTTGCATTCTTTATTTGAAAGGCTTTGCACCTTGGCGACCTCTATGTGAATACGTTAATATTCACATCTTACCGCACCACTTTACAGCAGTGAACGAGGAAGCGAGAGAGGGCGCTGTTATTTATCCCCAGAAACAAATACAAAAAAAAAAATTCAAAATTCAAAATTCAAAATATTTATTGCATGGTTATGTGTGTACAAAGTTCTTAGAATAATAGTTTAGGTCCTTCCATATCCTGCCTCACAGAGGCGTGCAATACTGAACTTAATATCTAGGTATATCATTACATGTAAATTTCTCAATTCTTATTATCATCATCAACATTATATAAAATAGAGCTATCACACATTAATTATATCATTACTAAATTCAAATTATTATTATAAAATCTTTCATATATAGCATTATATTATCATTATCAAATTTCACGTATTACATTATATTTTGTGATGTTACAATGTTTTATATACATTTCTTTCCTCACTTAGTTAATGGTGGATACAGTATCTACCTGTACATTGCTATGATACGTATATCACACCTGCATGACACGGTATAGAACGTGCTGGATATAAAAAAAAAAATACATTTGATTCTCCCAGCCTCGAATTAGGTATAAATACGTTGAATATGTAAAATGGTTTTTATTTAGTACCTATATAACCTGTCTTTCTTATTAAGAAGGCACAGTAGGTCACACATAACTATGCGCAGAATACCTAACTGTCTTGCTATAAAATATGACTTATTGCAAACCAACACGAAACGAATTCCAAAACTTAAACCAACAACAAAGTCGAAGGTAACCAACAACTGCATTGTTTATTCAAATAACAGAAATCAAGTACCTATTATTGTTTCAGTTCAGGCACTTCGCAAACGTAGAGTTATGTATACATGTAAAACATATTAGAGCAGGGGAGAGCGAGGCTGAAAGTTCAGTTCTTTAATAAACATCAAAATTTGTTAAGGAAACTCGGTTTTAGAATTAAATTGTTGCCCACCAGCACTAGAGGCAGAATGGTAATGTAAGATTTGTCATTGACGGAAACAAGTGTTTGGTTTTAAGTATGATGAATTATTGAGGAACTTAATCTAGCATATATGAAATATATAGGGAAAGATGGTTGAGTGCAGTCTACAAACTAAATAAAATTGTAGGATTTAAATTGAATTATCTATCTTTGTAAGATAATGCACTTTATTTTCAGTTAAATTAAATTCAATTTATTCGTGTTGTACATCAAATATGTTAGATACTAGCACATACTAGGTAGGTTCAAAACATGAGCCCTGCCTGGCGGGTTCTGTTATTTTTCCTATATTTCTTTGTAATTAACATTAATAATAATAATTACTACTGGAAAATAAAAACATACACCGATTCGGGGCCAGTTGTTAACAGGATAGGCCACATGTAGTTTCCAAACATATTAGAGTTAATAATCTGTAAAAAAGAAAACGAATCAACAAATCAAAGAATCAACAAATCATACAAATTAATCTGTTAAAATTACAATAAACTCGAAAATACGACGTTTAAACTTGTTCTTAATATTTCAAGCAATAAAAGTGGCAAATAGTTATTGAGAAGATATACCTATACGTATACTCAGACTTTATAATTTGATAAATCTTAAATTATGGGTATTTATCTCTCTTGAGTATCCCCGGGAACTTCTAGCCCCGCTCTCCCCTATATGCATAACAGGGGTGCCTGTCGTATCGCATAACGTTTTTTGTCCTAAAAATGTTTGGCCGAGAATGTTTGGCATACTGTTAAATGGCATACTACTCGTTTGTCCTAATAATTTTTGCGCATACTCATTTAAAGTCCTAAAGCAAGTTTGTCCTAATATTGATAACTCTAAAATCGAATTACCTAAAGCATAATATTCCTAACATGAATTGCCCTAAGAAATATTTTGCCTATTATTAAATTGGCTAAAATTACAGCACCTAAACTAAACTATGGTAGGCGTGAAGTCAGAATCGTTACGTATTCTACCTTCAGGCAGGTCAGATTTTGGTTAGGTTAGGTACGACGACGAGCGAAGCGAGGAGTGTTAGGTAGAACTGTGACCTTAACAAGCGAGCGAAACGCCAGAACCAACAAGGTTGACAAGGTTAGGTTTGTAAATAAAACCTTTTTTATATATATAATCAGAAATAGGTTTTTTTATTAGTACTATTAATAGGATTACATCAAAGTAATATTATTGGCTATTGCATTATATTGTAAGACCGAAAACTGTAGGTTAGGTTAGGTTTGTTTTATGACCATGGATAGCGGAGCGAGCGAAGCGAGCGGAGCGTCAGAATGCTTGCTTGCATGGAGGTATATTAAAATTTTGCAGTTAGTAGGTTAGTTTAAAGAACGAAAACTGTAGGTTAGGTTAGGTTTGTTTTATGACAATGGAAAGCGGAGCGAGCGAAGCGAGCGGAGCATCAGAATGCTTGCTTGAAAATCTTCGAGATTTAGGTATAATGAAATGTAGTCAAAAGATTTTTAGCACATTAAATATTAGGAGCATTACAATTATGCACATCAATCATTCGATAGTTGAATCTTAGCCACATCAAACGATAGGATAAATAATATTTAGGACAAACGATAATAGGAGCAACAATTTAGGACAATCAAAAATATGCGGAACAAAGTGTATGCCATACGCTATTAGGACAAAAGACGTTATGCGACAAAACGATAGGACTAATAATTGTATGCCATCCGATATAGACCCGCATAACAGACAAAGCGGATTCGACCACCACATAAATTGAAAACGCGTTGTGTTTGTTTAGGCATAAGCGTATATTGGCATAACTCTCTGAGCCAGATGAAACAGTGGAATGAACAACGACAGAGTAAATTTGCTATCGCGATATTATAGCAGCTGAAGAACTTCATAGATGGTTGGGTTCACAGGCTTGCATCGCAAAGGAAAAAGGTCTTCGTATAAAACATCTCGAATGCGTTAGTAATGGGTGATTATTTAAGCGTTGTAACTATGTTGTAACCATCTGATGAGTAGGTATATCCGCAATATAAGACAATTCAAAAAGTAATCAAGACAACTGAAAATGGGGTCACAATTAGAACTTCCAATCGTGGGTTCGGAAACCCTAATCACAAATGGTACAAGGTATTTAATGTCCCATATCATCATCCCTTGCCCTTTTCTTCCTCCATTCTTCCCAGTTACTCGTCATCTCGTCGTTTACTTCCTTCTCATTCATATCATCTTTCTTCCTTTCATCCACATTCATGCTTAACGTTTTCCTGGTTACGTGGCTCTCCTCTCTTCGCATCATAATACCAATATGTATTTCATAATAATATTATGGTAGGTCCTTAGATTTTATTCAAATATCTATAATGGGCTAAAAGTAAAAATCATCTCAAATCGAGACCAAGAAAATGTTATATATTCTTATTCTCGCCCTTCCCATTTCCCTGAGCATCCAAATACAGGCGCTTTCCATACCAATAGAAATAATAATAACAAACTTTATGGGAGGGACGTGTTGGTTACCAAACTTTAGTAATATCCGTATGAGGGGCAGCGGCACTAAAAGTTCGACAAGCAACTTGTATAAGTCGGCAAACAAAGTAGGTTGTGCATGTCGTGCGAGCCTTTAAGATAAAGCTTGAAAGTAGAGAGTCAAACTTGTACGAGATGAAGAAAAAGTAAAAGTCAAAGTAGTTTAGTATCATTGCTAGAGATTTTTCTAGCACGTACGACGTGTTGTTAGTGCTTGACGAAATAAAACATCGACAATCATGTTTTATTAGAGCATTATTAAATTAAAATGTCTTTGGAAACAATGGCATTGTATATCATCAAATACGACATAAAGTGAATGTATGATAACGTTTTCATTAAAATGCATTAACCTTCACAAGTCATACCTACGTGTATACACAAATGTTTTGCGTAGGATCTCAAAAATATGAAGATTTTATTCAGGTAAACATAAGGGTATAAAAACTTACTTAATATCTTATAGCGACGGATTACAGACAATTAAACACTATATACAATTTATAAAAAAAAAAAAAAAACGATAACATAACACTTACAAAAATTGGATATCCTCAACTAGAGGAGCCGCCCGGGGCATTGTTCCCAAAACGCTGGCCGCGTTTCCTCTTTGAATCGCCAACCCCAGCCGCTGCGCAAAGTAAGACCCCGCTCGTGGGTCGCCAGAGGCGCCGATGAGCTTGTCCGACACTTCCTTTACAAAAATGTTAGTGTTGGACGACCACGGCCCGAAGGTTTCGACCGCAAGAGCGGCAAATACGTAATTATTTTTGAGAAATGCGTATTTGCGGCATTTGACGCTTTGGGCGTCGTCAGCGGCAGACCCTGGCATTCGTGCGGAGCGGCGGACGTGCGACGGAGCCAGCGTATCCACGCAAGTGGCATCCCATGCTAAGGGAAGTCCCCGGGACCACGGTACCAGGGTGCAGCCGTCGGGTCTCTTCCCGTCCGCGGCAGACAAGCCGACTGGCTCTAAGGTGGCCGGGACGGATACAGTACCGAGGGCCCTGCGGACGATGTCGTTGAGCGCCGCATGTCTGAAACATCGGCCGGCGCTCTGTTGGCAGTGAAGGCCGTGGCGCCAGAGGGCGTCTACTGAGGCTCCACAGCGGCTGCAGGGGTGCGGCTCGCAGGATCTTAACCCGAGGCGGAGACACACGGCGATTCGCAGAGAGCCTGGATCCAGGAGGGTTCCAAGCTTTTGCGAAGGCAGGGCATGAAGCCAGTGTCCCGCCTCGGGTTCTGAAACCGCCAGCAACCGGGCCCGCTCCTCTGGGTTGTGGCAGTCATCCAAAATGCTTTGATGGATGGCTTTGATTTTTAACTGGTCCCAGGCAGCTTGGCTGGCTTTTTCAGTCGGCAGGCTTTCACCTGGGTTGCTCACCCTCCATGCCGTCTCAGCATCCGCCAAGCCAGCCACCTCGACATCAGTGGGATTAGGGACATTAAGGATTCCACTGATGAGGGTGGCCGTACTATTGACGGATGACAGAAAAGCAGGGAGAGCTAGGTCACCCGTGGTGCGAATACCTAGGCCGCCATACTTGATTGGAAGAGTTGCCTGGGACCAGCTGACAGAACTATGTGCTATATTATATCATGTTACCGATAAATACCACTTAAACGTCATAGAGGAAAAGTAAGTGGCAAAATCGTACCGTGCATTTTCATTCATTTCTCTACATAATACCAACGTTAAATAAGTTTACATAGACCTTCTTATTTTAAGAATTACTTAAAAATTTAGATAACAATGTGATATTTATTCGAGTTCCACGACATTGTGAATATTCTCTTAATAACTATATGAATAAATAAAGAATAAATAATTTATTTTCGTGCCGTTCGCGGTAGAGACTCTAGGCCCATGGGGCCCAACCGCTCACAGTTTGTTTGATTCCCTAAAAAAAAACCGGCCAAGAGCATGTCGGGCCACGCTCAGTGTAGGGTTCCGTAGTTGCTCATCCTTCACAATAAACTGCTGTTTTAAGCCCGAGGTTTAAGTTAAGACAGATTTTAAGCTCTATAAAAAGGTCGTAAACGCCCTAGAAACTGTAATCACTTATTACCTTCTGGAAGTCAACTTACGACCTTTTAAAGAAAAAATATGAAATTTGGCGATAACTCAAAAACGGCTTGACCGATTTTGTTCAATATAGTTTTCATTGAAAGTACTTATAAGGCCGCATTAACATGAATTTTTCCATATTTTTTTGACTTGTGGTTCAAAAGTTAGAGGGGGGGGGACACAATTTTTTTTATTTTCGGAGCGAATATTTACAAAACTACTGACTTTATCAAAAAGTAATGTTTGAAAACCCCTATTATTTTCAAGAGACCTATTCAACGACACCCCACACACTAGGGTTGAAACGAAAAAAAAAAATCACCCCCACTTTAGGTGTTCGAGAGGTACCCGAAAAAAAATTTTTTTTTTAGTTTTTATTTTACCGTTTTGTCGGCGTGATACATACACATACTCATACCAAATTTCAGCTTTCTAGTACTAATGATCACGGAGCTAAGCCGCGGACGGACGGACAGACGGACAGACGGACAGACGGACAGACGGACATGGCGAAACTATAAGGGTTCCTAGTTGACTACGGAACCCTAAAAACTAATACAAACTATGTACCTGTGATCTCAGAGCTGGCGCGTTTCTCGGACAAAGGCTCAGTATTGCTGTGCAGCGGGGAAACCTACTACTAGACGACGATATACATACTTATATAGATAAATATATACTTAAATACATAGAACAACCATGACCCAAGCACAGGCCGGGATTCGAACCCGGGACCGCCCGCTCAGTAGGCAGGTGTCTACAAACCGAGCCAAACGCGTCGTCAATATATAATTAGGCATTTCCTTTATAACGTTGACGTGTTGGTTATCGATAACGGGTTGGTCGATATTATTATTTTGTAAGCACTAACCACCCGTTGTTCCTGCTAGAAATATATCTAGGTATAATCATTGCTTTGGTAAAGTTAGTCCTCAAATTATTTACCACTAGCTTCGCCGGGCGGTGTTGCCCGCACATCCCACGGGAATACTATTTTTTTCGGGAGAAAAGTAGCCTATGTGTTAATCCAGGGTGTCATCAGCTACCTCCAAACGAAAATTTATGAAAATTGGTCCAGTCGTTTACGTTTGAGCGTGAAGAAGTAGCAAACAAACACCTTTTCTGTGATAATACAAATCTACTGTTTAGTTAAGTATGCGCCTGTTATCTACGCCGTCACATGCAAAGGAGACGCAAATTTAATTGGACCGGATTGGCGAAGTTGCGATATTCTAGGGATATCGCCATTTGTCAAGTAGGGGCACGTAAAAAGTGACGGAAGGCGATGAAATGGAGAGATCTTCAAAATTGACGGAATTATCCCCCTAACCTAACTTGACGTAATCTATATAGATTGACATTTTCAAGACTTCTGAAAGATGTATGACTTCCGGGGAAAAATAGTCTAATGATATGTTTTTTTTTTTGAAATGAAGCATTCCTTGAAGCATTCAGTAATAAGCAGGATATAGGGAGCTGGCACTAACATTAAACTTGTATAAGTCGGTAAATAGAGAAGGTAGTAGAGGTATTATGTGCTTGTCGTGCGAACTGTTCGTCTACTGTCAGTCTTTAAGATAGAGCCTGAACGAGGACCAAACTTTGAGCGAGAAAGAAGTGGTTTGTATTGCTTTGGCAAAGTTTGTCCTTAAATTATTTATAAACAGCACTGAACACGGCTTTTATTTCTCAGGCACATTACGATAGAGCGTTTGTAGTAACTCGAAGCGATACACACGCATTGTATACCAACCGAAGAAATAGAAACGGTTTAAAAAGATAATCTTTTGTATTGTTTTTCTGACATAGAATAGAGAATTTGTTAAAAGGTACAGCTATCATTATAACTATCTTACTCACTCTTACGCGATCCAGATAATAAGAACCTCTCAGTTTTCACCCAAACCTGAATCATAATCTTACGTCAATCGTTTTCATCGCGGAGATAAGACAAAAGCTAAATATTATAAAAAAAAATTTTTTTTTGTAAAACTAATCGAGATGAAATGATACCTTGTTCATCTGGCAATCCACAATACAATATTACCTACGTGAGCTGACGATAATACAATATTATTTCATATTCAATTTTATTATTATAAGGTCCAGAAAGGATCTTAATATATAATCATTGGTAGTTAAGCTCAGTTTATGGGTCCCGAAAGTGCCGTTACCCTCATTTCGCCTCCTGGTTGCAATGAGGAAGTTCATGTCGGATATTTGTTTTGGGTTGAAACTGTCTAATTCCCTGTGCGGTACAAAAACGACGATAGCAAACTTTTCAGATAAAAACAGTGCGTAAACTGTCAGAATGCGTTTTATACCTGTCTCACTCGCTCTTACGCAATCCAGATGAGAACCTCTCAGTTTTCGCCCAAATCAGAAGCATCTATTTTATGTATCTTTATCTATTTTTTTTTTTTTTTTTTTATCTCACCACCTACTGTTTCATTGTTTATTTTTGCTTATTCGTCCACCCAATGGTTGTCTGGAAGAGATCGCTCTTTAGCGATAAGACCGCATATTGTCTACCATTTATAAATTAAGGTTTCAATTGTAAAAAAAAACTTGTTGGTGTGCAATAAAGAATTGTTGTATTGTATTGTATCTATACTTAACTTATTATACCTAAGTCTATTTTTATCTATGTGGCTAACTTAACTTTGACGACGCGGTTGGCGTAGCGGTAGTGAAGCTGCCTACTGAGTCGACGGTCCTAAGTTTGAATCTCGGCAAGGGCAAATATTTGTGTGACGAACACGAATTTGTTCTTTGGTCATTGAACTTTTCGTGTATTTAAGTATGTATTAAATACCTAGGAACAAATAATACATATTCGAATATAGGTATTTATAAAATGCCCTTAAGAAGCTTAAACAATAAAAAAATCAACTGATGAAATTGATATATTTGCAGGTAATAAAATCGTGAATATTTCAATAAGTATTCAACATTCCTTAAAACATGACTCACGATTTCCAGGAATGTAAAATCATTCACAAGAGCATAATTCCACCAAAAACACTGCAAATACGTAGACGTTTTCCCCATACTCGTAAAACGCCAAAGAAAAAGTATTAGGCAATATCTACAGTAAAGTTGGGTATATTTTGAGTCCGCTATAGTGCCCTCTCGACCTATTTAAAGCTTAAAAGTTTAGTTCAGGTGGTCTCACCGAGCTACATATTTGATGATTCTCTTGAGCCGTGGACAGAGTAAATTTGTACGGCTAATGAAATGTGTGGGTAATATTTAACGGCGTTAGTAGCTGGTGTGATTGTTTGATAACAAATATCTACTCCGGATTTCCTTAGTTGATCATAATGTATTAATTTGATGATAAGCCGTACCTTGGCACGGATTCTTCAAACTGCGATATAAAACATGGAGCAAAATAGAAAAAAGATATATCAACTGTGGGTATTCAAGCTTCATTAAATGACTTTCAATAATATACATTTTAAAGGCAATATGACTCAAACCATATTTATAGGTAGGTATGTATTTATTACCCAAATAACTAACTAGTTGCTCTGTAGGCCTCACGATAATTTTTCGATTTGTCAGACATATTTATATGACTATTTTTCGTTTACAATTTCTATATCGCCGTCATTTAGAAATATTTCGAAAAACTAAATAGACACAAAAAAAAATATCAAAATTATCGTGAGTCATCTTTGATAATTATAAAAACGGTCCGACATGTTTCGAACTCATATGGAGCTTTATCTGCGCGGGTGCTGAGGAGGTGGTGAGGAGAGCGATAACCAGTGCAGTGAGCCGCGAGTCGCGTAGCAGCACGGATAACTGCCCCTTATGAAGAGCTCATTTTGAGTTTGAAGCATGTCGGGCCGTTCCTGACAATTTTCAAGTGAGTAAAACCGTTTACAAAACGACAAAAAAAAATTATATACTTATCGAACCTACTTATAATGTTTCATTAGAATCGGTTCTGAAATGCGACTGGACATACGATTTTTTTTTTTGGCGAAGTTGAAACGGAGATGCTTCGCTGACTCGGTCAATAAATTCTACGCTTATGGTGGATGATTTATGGTAATGCTCGTACACTGACTTTGTTACAAACCGCTATCCGCATCCGGTTTCACACAAATCATCCTCTCGCAGAGGCAATTACGAGCTAAGGGCATTTAATTGTAGTTACATTGACGTTAATGTATTTACACCGCCCTTAGGCCGTAAGTGGGTTTTTGTGCACGCGGGGAGAAAATCCCACTTCCTGGCCAAGGAAAGACGTAAAACTTAATACAAACCACGGACGGTCATTCGTAAAGCCCCATATTGCATATGTATGGCCCTCTGGCGATCTGGGACATTCACGAATTCACCGCTCTTAGGTATGTAATGTACCTACTATTAGATGTCACCTAGGTAAGAATATTTAGGTATATAGGTAAGGTTATCTTTGAGGTAACTTTAATCGTAGAAACTGGTTGATTCTTAGCGTTCAACTGGTGTTTTCTTAACTATGTTGCCTTTTGATTTTTAGCACCTATCAATAAAGGTATCATGGTATTGAAAATAGGAGAAGGAAGATATTAGGTCATGTCATACGTCACGACAACTACATCAAGGTGATAATAAAAGGAAAAGTAGAAGGGAAAGGGAAAAGAGGAAGCGGACATATATGGAGCATAATAAAAGAAAAAATAAATGCTTCATTAGGACCTGGTTCGAATCCTGGCAAGGAGTCAAATATTTGTGTGATGAACTCGAATATTTATTTATTGCTGTTCATGGATCTATATTTATTATGGATATATATTTAAGTATGTATTTATATTTATACAAGTATGAGTATCGTCGTCTAGTACCCGCAACACAAGCCTTCTAGAGCTTATTTTGGGACTATATCGATTTGAGTGCGGTTGTCCGATATTTATTATTTATTTTGGATTAAATCATAGGATACACATTTCCGGTAAGAATAACTAAGACAAGGTTCATTATAGAAATATATTGTAATAAATGCATGCATGCATGTCTTGTTGCCACGTACCGTCCAGTCGTATCTGGCCAAAATACATTCCTATATCGAAAAAACGTAATGAACAAAACAAAATTGCCGTCCTTCAGCCCGGCTAGGGAGGTATATATGCGAAACTAAAGGGCAAACGTCAACCTAGTTGAAATAAGCGTCCTAAACTAGCACTTTGCCCGTCCGAATAAGACTGCCCTTCAGTGCTCCGGCGAAGATAATGAAATCAAAGTATTCCGAATTCCCAAAAGGGACAGAGTGCTGTCTCGTCCTGATTTTATTTTCTGGGAACCACGGGATTTTATCGTTTTACATAGGGCGTAACGTGAAAGAGAGGGATACGCTTTCTATCGTGGTTTCTTTATTTAGTTTAAAACTACAAAGGTAGTGTTGGTTCAGTTGAGTGCTCCGTTCAAAGTAAAGTGGTTACATACAGTATGTTGTCAATCATAGAAATTTATATGCGCTTCACGAAGCTAAAATGGCGTGCTTTTTGAACGGGAGACGTGAAAAAAGGGTCTATGTAATTCAGAAAACTGTACATGACATTTAAGATAGTATTAATGTATACGATAGGTTATAAGGTGGTTATAAGCAACTAAATAGACTTCATATTTTCTTTGTCTTATTGTAAATACCAAGTATATTTCACTCTCGACCGCTAATTAACCCAAGATATAGCCTACGGCAACCCCAACATACATTACTATAATTTGTCTTAATGTTCTCTTTATCCTTAAGAAGCGAAATAATATCATTACATTACCGTACTGTTTGCGTGGCGTACTGTTTTAAATTATGCAAGCAGAATATTATTATAATCTAACACGTGATCTTGCCGTGTGTTGTGTTACAGAAAATTAAGTAGTCGATAAGTGCCCAAGTATCAGACAAATGTTGTCTAAGAGATTATACAGCCGTTATACAGCTGAAATAAGTCGTTTAAGGGTATCAGCCCTTAGGCAACCTGTGTGCTTTGTGGGTAAAATTTACATTTCTATTAATTAAAATATTAACGTGAAATATTATTATTCTTCCCCAGGGTGGTTCGAGGACGGCTGTGAATATGACCTAGCGCCCCATGACTGCGGCACACCCCTCTCCGCCACGCCAGACGCGCTCGCCAACCTGACACATACTCAGACTCACTCGTAAGTACCTTGTAAAACAAACTGTATATACCACTAGCGACATCTAGTGGGAAGCAAATGGAGATTAGCTTTCGAAAGCCCGAAAGCTTGCGAAAGCTTATACGACCGCTGCTCCCCACCCTGCTGGTCGCTCTAAGTCGTGTAAGGATAATAGGGGTATTTGTTCATATTCATAGGCGTTCTGTGACAAACCTTAAACGGACAAGAAGCCCTGATTTTTTATTTTGCCTGAGGCTCCTTGATCTTTTGCTTATGTCCCATGACTGTCACACGTAAGTGTTATTATTATCAATTTATAACAAAAACAATAACCCCACGCCCGATGGTAAAATGTATCCTGGCAGCTGAAACGCGCCCAGGTCTGCAAACAACCGTAAAACATTGTTTAAGAACACGTTCTAAAATAAAAATAAAACGCTTTATAAAACGTATCGGAATTGGACCGACAAAGTAGCCGTTCTGGTGGAATGCCTCTCCACCATTTCTTCAGAACCCTATTACCGTTTTGTTCCTCAATACGAGTACCTGCTTCTTTGGGCATGTTCATCGAGAATCGATTTTTATTAACGTTTTGTCACAAAATTAGTTCTCATCTCTCATTTTTAGGGTTCCGTAGTCAACTAATGTCCGTCTGTCCGTCTGTCCGTCTGTCCGTCTGTCCGTCTGTCCGTCTGTCCGTCTGTCCGTCTGTCCGTCTGTCCGTCTGTCCGTCTGTCCGTCTGTCCGTCGTGCTAGAAAGCTGAAATTTGTTATGAGTATGTGAATGTATCACGCCGACAAAACGGTAAAATAAAAACTAAAAAAAAAGCTTATTTTTCGGGCTACCTCCCGTACACCTGAAGTGTGGGTGAATATTTTTTTTCGTTCCAACGCTAGCGTGTGGGGTGTCGTTGAATAGGTCCTTAATATATAATAGGGGTCTTCAAACATCATTTTTTTAAAATATCAGCGGTTTTGTAAAAAGCCGCTCGGGAAATCCAAAAAATTGCCCCCATCCTCTCATTTCTCAAACACGCGTCAAAAAATTTAGGAAAAATTTATGAAAATGAGGCCTTATTAGTACTTTCAATGAAAACGATATTGAATAAAATCGGTCTAGCCGTTTTTGAGTTATCGCAAATCATAATTTTCTTTAAAATGTTCTTATACTTCGAACGTTACACATATTAGTTAAGTGCCCTACTGCAATAGAACATTTCGCTTAATCTGGCGCGTATAATCGATAACTTCCAGAAGGTAATAAGTAATTACAGTTACTTTGGCGTTTACGACCTTTTTTATAGAGCTTGAACTCTTTCTCGTAATTTAAATTTTATTTTATTGTCTATTGTGAAGGATGGGCAACTACGGAACCCTGCAATGAGCGTGGCCCGACATGCTCTTGGCCGGTTTTTATACATTTATTCTGCACCTGGTCTTTGCTTACTTAGGATTGTGGTAACTAGAACTCTTTATAAATTAACCATCTGCCTCCATCGATCGCGGTTCAAAGCAACCTTTGCCGTCTAGTAGAATTTATATGAGAAGGGGGTTTCTTCTTTTTTTACATTTCTTATAGGAAAATTTAAGGAGATTTAAATAAATAAATATAGGTCAACCTCACACTAATTGATCTAGTCCCACAGTAAGCTTGTACTTTGGGCATTAGACGACGATATTCCCACATAGAAAACATAAACATAGGAACAAATATCACACCAATAATTGCCCTTGCTGGGATTCGAACCTAGGATCGTCGGCTCAGTAGGCCGCCTGCACTACCACTGAAACAGTCGAGTTGTATAGACTTCTAGAGGGATTGAAGTTATGTAATTTATTGCACAAATGAAAAACACATCGTACAAAAAGGCGGACTTAATGCATTTGGGCATTCTCTACCAGTCAACCAACGGGAAAAGCAGATAAGTTGTGGGCGGTGCAACTAACATATAGGTTTTAATAGATAAATACTTAGATAAATACATATATTTATTATATATACAATATATAAATAAATACTGACTAAAAAGCAAAACAGATATGCTAAGAGTTCTTCATTCTGCTAAAGAAGAGGTCACGCACGGATTTTTTAAAATTTAACTTGTTCGGGGCTTGCTTGATCTAAGAGGAAGGCGGTTCCAGAGGCGGGCCACTTGAACGGTGAAAGAGTTGGACATAAAACTTGTACGGTGAGGAGGGATAGAAAGAGGTAGATTGCCGGAAGAGCGAAATTGACGGTTAAGAGTTAAACCACTGGAAGAAGTCTTTGAGGTGTTCGGGAGAATTCGAGTCTTTGAGAATTGAGAAGAGAGTGCAAAGTTTCGCATTTCACGTCGTTGACGGATACGAAGCCAGCCGAGCTGAGCGCGGTAAGAAGACACGTGGTCATACTTACGGAGACAGAAAATGAAGCGAATACAGTTGTTGAAAAGTCTTTCCAGTTTGTTCAGAAGCTCCTCGGTTAGGTCCGGATAACACACATCACCGTAGTCAATTATAGGTGAAATTAACGTCTGAACTAGCAGGATCTTGGTTTTAATGGGTAAAAAGTGCTTAAGTTTGTTTCTATTCTATTCTCACTTGATGTTATTATATATCTGGTCAACTGAGTAATTGCAAACACAATGTTATTGCTATGTTTCACGCCTATCAGCTTAGTGGGAATAGCGGGCTATCAATATTTAACAACGTGTTCTACATGTTTGCTGGTATGTATCAGGTCCGTACCTGCGCTCTACAAAATCCATGCTAGATGGTTTCATTCGCTACCGCTTAATCCTGCATTTACATAATATTTTTGTTTAACCTGGTGGTAGACGGGCCGGCCATTTGTGTTTACTGTGATGTGGATAAGGTTCAAGGCCATAATATTAGTACATGCGATCAATATTAAGACGAATTTCTAGATTTAGATTTTTGTACGTGCAAGCAACAAAGAGGTAAACCACTCTCCAAGCGTGTCTCCTCGTATTCCTGTCATTATAATACGTAGCATCCGCGTAAGCCAGTTCAAGATTAAACTGAGCCCCATTCATTTTACGCTTAGATCTTTATCATAAGACATATACCTAGGTAAAATAAGACTGCTCGAACCTGGCGGGACAGAAAACTGTAATTTTAATTATAAAAAAAGTAATTTCTATTCTATTCTCACCTGATGTTAAGTACATTGACTATAAAGCCTAAAGATGAAACAAATTTGGTCTATAAATCCATTCACTCTCAAGTTCTCAACATGAAGAGATCCAATTCAAGTTATAATATTCAGGGAAGAGGCTCGTCATCCGTTGCGTGGGAACCGGGAATGACCAACAAGCATGAGTCAGATACACCATTTGAACCAATAAGAGTAATCATGGAACTCCCGGGCAGTTCGTCACTTGTCATTACATAAGGTTATCAAACCAATCAATCAAACCATCTATATCAGTATCAGGGCTACACACTTATAAACCTTGTAATGTAAATAAATAATATATAAATAATAAATAAATATCGGACAACCTCACACAAATCGATCTAGTCCCAAATTAAGCTCAAGAAGGCTTGTGTTACTAGACGACGATATACGTACTTATATAGATAAATATATACTTAAATACATAGAACAACCATGACCCAAGCACAAATATTCGAGTTCATCACACAAATATTTGCCCCGGCCGGGATTCCAACCCGGGACCGCCGGCTCAGTAGGCAGGTGTCTACAAACCGAGCCAAACGCGTCGTTGAAGTAACACACATATATTATTAATACAATAATAAAAATTAGAATAACACGTTACATTGGCGACGTGTGCCACAACCTCTGAGTGTCGGGTTATCATCCGCAGAAACGACGAAACAACTTTCAGCCACAATTATTTCGGCATGAAGGTCAGGCTTGACAGTTGGCACTCTCATAAAACAAAGTTACATTATAATGAAACTCTATAACCTGTTCGACCCTCAGGAGGAAGTTGGGCTTCCCTCGCAAATACTCGACGATGTTGTCTGCTTTTGTCATGCAGTACGCAGGACATTTGGAGATTATACAACATTTTCATCGATGTATACCTTTATGAAACCTTGATCAGGTATAGTAATGAACCATCCTTATCAAGGCTGATTAACATCTTGAATTATTTATTTTTTAAGGATTTTGTTGAAAAATTGCTCTCTTGCTCGCGCGAATTTCCTTTGATAAAAAAGTGAACATTTTGTACTTCTGCAATTCATGAGCTCTCTGAATATGATTCGGAATTGGGTGAAAACTATCTGGATTGCGTATGAGCGAGCGAGACAGGGTATCAAATGCGAAACGCATTCTAACAGTTCACGCACTATTTAATTTGCGATTTCCCCCAGGTAATCCACAATGGTTTGGCGTTGGCTGCTGGTATGCTGCGTGGCACTGTGCGCGCGGCCGGCGTACCCCCAGGGCGCTCAGCAGTGCCCGGCGGCCAACACCATGACTCCCTGCACGTGTACCGTCAAGAAGAACGGCCTGGACATACTCTGCGAGTTCACAGAGCAACAGCATATACAGAAGGTATTTTCTCCTCCTTAGTCGGTCCCTCAAGTGTTGACCGTGACCCATCTATTAATTTGACGTCATCGACAAGCTGTTGCGAAGCGTATTCGGTCCTGTACCAGTCTGAAGGCCTCATGGAATGACATCTTGACTGCCTTTAGTAAATCCGTCTATTGCGTTGTTCTGCGGCCACGTTGTTGTTTGCCCTGACTCTAGCCAGTTACAAGCAACCGCTCGATGTTGTCCCAGGGTCTCCGCGCTATGTATCCAAAATACCGCAAATACCAGTTCAGAACTTCACTTCACTTCGCTTTCAGAAGGTATCCATAGTTTGGTTTTATTACATTTTTAGTCGTAAAGAATTGGTATATACCAATTAATACTGTATCATCAATCGAAATGCGCGACTAACACCAATGTTTTAAAATTACGATGTTTGTCGTCAAAGAGAGTTTCAGTTGATGATAAAGTTGATTGGGTCCATTATATCCACTGAAAATATGAGGGATTATTTAGAGTTAATGGAAAACGTTTCTTTTCGAGGCAATATTTTACATAAGGAGGTTATAAATATTATAACCTTTTGGTGTGATATGCGTGAAATAATTTCCATTTTATCGTCTAATAGTATTCGAGCCATCTAAATTATATATGAGCCAGCGATTTTGTATATAATTCAAAGTAAATTTATTACAAAAACTCCTATTATAGGTTTCAGACGTCGTATTCATTCTACTTATTAGTGACGAATAATTCATGTGCATTTTTTACAATCCAGATTGTAGTAAGCTCGCTGCAGCAACATTTACATATACTGTGCACGCCAAGGCTTTGACATGAATTTATTATACCTACCAAGTTTCAGTCTGTCACTAACCCGACTTAGCTGTTAGCGGGTAGCTATGTTTAGAAAGTAGATTTTTCACTTCTCCTGTTCAAAAAGTAGGTTGTTTTAGGATCGTAAAGCGGGACTAAAGTGGTCGTTTTAGCACCTACGGGCTAAATGGAAATCAACTAATAAAAAAAAATATGAAAATGAAATGTCTGTATCAAAAATAAAACAAGGACATTCTCGACATCTTTACGGATCAAAATGACCAAGATAGAGTATAGCTATTGACTCCAGGAGTCATTATACGAACCCCAAGTTAAAAAAGCCTTGCCTTTTTAGCCATATAAAAAAGATACACTCAGATAGTTGTAGTTCATTTTAAGGACCTAGGCCCGTTTTTGCTTGAGAACGTCAGTAGGTGGTAACAATGAAACATAATCAGGGTTCGGAAATTTGGATCGATATTTACCTAAAGTTGACAAAATCCTATTGCTATCTCACTCATACGTCAAACAAAGCCGCCGTCAAAGTTTAGGTAAATATAGATCCGAATTTCCGAACCCTGAACATAATATAACTATAAACATAAGGATAAAAAATTTATTGTTTGGTAATAACGACACGTGCCAATTTGAAAAGATCAAATCACCTACGAGTAGCAATTACCTGGTCAACAAAAAATTATCGCGTTGTTTCAAGTGGAATCGGGCCTTCCATACGATCTAAGTTATAAAAAGTTGCATTTTCATTTTGCTAATAAATACTAATCTAATCTTTACTTTGAGATTCAAATGATTATACTAATTGTTTTTTTTTTCAATTTAAAAACTGAAAACCTATAATGCATTATGTAATGATGCGCATATTCATGTCATTAGGCTTTTTTTTGCTTATACCCGAAAGCTGACTGGTAAAGATGCCACATGCCACTAAGTCCATGTTTTGTAGGATAAGTTTTCTTTTGTGCAGTAACGATGTAATAAATTACCAAATGCAGCAGGCAATCTGTTAGACCTTTTAGTTATATTTATACCTTATTTATAGCCGTAAATTTCCTTAAACAACTTCATAGTCCGACGAAAAGACGCTCGGCAGTCATATTTATTTACTTAAATTATAAAAGGTACCGTAAAATTCTTCTTACTGAAACAGCACTGAACTTAAGTGAAGCAAATTGATTGAATCAAAACCAAGGGCTCGTAAATTATGTAGACGCAATAAAGGTTGTCTGAGACGTGACAAGAATAGATGGAGAATGTAGCTAAGCTAAGTTCTTTTATGGTGGAAAATTTGTTTCCATCAGTGATAGTAAAGGTTAAGGTATAGCATATCTTAGTATGCCATAATTTCAGTGAAGACACATCAAAGGAGCTTCACGTTGGCGCAGCCAATCATAAAATGTGGACCGTAAACGAAAATAAGAATATCATGTTGAAACCTGCCGGAGATGCATCTCGCTCAGGATATTTAAGCAATTTAGATGCCTTCAATATTTTATCTCATCGAATACTTTTTGGGAAAAAAAAATCGGATCTCTAAATTTCCCTGTTTTATTTTGCTTGTTTCGTTCATATTTTTATTCTTTTTGTCTAGAGGTTGAAACAATCATTTACCTTTTTTAAAAAGCCGATGCTTTTACCTTTTCCGTGACGTCTGACATCAAACCAACATCAAACAATCCAATCAGCCTTTGATGTGATCTATGTGATGAACTACTAATTACTTTCAACATACTGAAAAAAGGAGGAGAGTCTAAGTTTGGCTGTATGTATTTCTTGAATACTTATAAAAATAAAGAACACTCTCTTAGGTATGCGCACAGAAGATAATTTTAATGCATTTGAAATGCCTGCAAAAATAAGTTGATTTGCATAGAGTGGTGCAAAACGGTAGTTAAGAAACAATAAGATAGATAAACTACAGTCTGACCAAAAAGAGTAGAAATTAAAAAGTGGCAATACTGTAGTGCCGCCCCCGTTTTCTTAGATTGATTAGAAAGGGACGGCACTACAGTATTAAGGGATGACAGTACTGTATATTAGCAATGTACCTATATTTTGTATGAATTTCTTTTTCATTAACGTATATCCTTCTTTTCAGGCGATGAATACACTTCGCTCCAAGCCGATGATAATTTTCTATCTTAAATTGAGGCACAATAACCTAGCAAAGCTTCCCTCCTACATATTCCTCGGGCTGGATATCCGTCACCTCACTGTGCACAATAGCAGCCTGGCTGTCATAGAGGACTCTTCATTAAGTTCAATTGGTAAGTAAAAAAAAGGAAAACGGTAATACGTTTTTTATGTATTCATAAAAAACGTATTACCGTATATGTATACATAAAAAACGTATTACCGTTTTACATGTTCTCCGGGTACTCTAAAACGACTCGACCGACTAGAAAAATATTTTTTTGTTTAAAAGGATATTTCTAGATGGTCCTATTGTCATTAGCTGAGGAGGGAAATAGGGGCGGCCTACGCTGTAGAGGCTACTTTACCTAGTAAATTAGGAAACCGTAGTTTATATGCAATGTAATTTACTGTCATGAGATTAGGATCTGATGATAGAATGCGGGAGAAAATGAGGGAAAATATAACTTTGTTATTGTTTGTTCAGAAGTGATTACATAGATCAGTCGTGACCGTTTTATCCCCCAAAGCCACAAATTCACAAGCACTTTAAAAATAAAAATAAATAAAGCTAAGATTTAGATTAAATAATGACACAAAGGTAAATTAAGAAAGAAAAATTGAATGCGATCTACAACAATCGAAGCGGGGTTCAGTAAGGAAGGGATTGTAGTAGATCGCATTCAATTTTTCTTTCTTAATTTACCTTTGTGTCATTATTTATAAAAATAAAATGTGGTATTACCACATAAAACAAAATAAGAATCGATAAAAAAGATTCTATACAAATATTAAGATTTAGATTTTTAATAATCAATTATTTTTTAGGTAACAAGCTGACACAGTTGGACGTGTCTCAGAATAGCCTGGCAACAATCCCAACGTCTTCATTCGCGCATCTCAACCATCTACTCATCCTGAACATGAATCACAACAAGGTAGGTAGCAATACAATTTTAATATTCTCATTAGGCACTGGTCCCACCGCCGACGATGGGCGAACTAGTCGTTTCTAGTTTATAGTTGGCTAGCAGCGAGAAGTCTGTGTGTAGTTCCGATATTCTTGTCGCTCGGCTCTAATGCCTTGATCACACGTACCGAGCAAACGGGCGAGACAGTGCTCTCGGCCGAGTACTCGGTACGTATAAACATAGCGCCGAGTGCTCGGCCGAGCGCTCGGCCGAACGAAGCGGCGAGACAGTAGCTCGGCTCCCGCTCTATCTACTAGGCCGAGTGTCCACCCTCCCGCATCCCCGCACTGTCTCGCTCGCTCACTCGGCCGGTCTGAACGTGCACTGTCTCGCCACTCGGCGATTTTATTACGATCCATTGTGTCCGAAAGTCTTAATGGAACTGAACTGACTGTGCTAATTTCAAAACATGTGTAAACAGCTACTCGCTTACATCACTGTCTCGGCCGAGAAACATATTACTGTCTCGCCCGTTTGCTCGGTACGTGTGATCAAGACATAAGCGAGTGTTGTACGACGGGCGATGACTCGCACCACTCGCTCGCGGCTGAGCATGCAGTCCTGTACGCGAGACGCACGTATTCAACGGTATTAGAAGCCTGTTTCAAGTAATTATGGATGACACTTACTGTAAAATGATCGCTAATTGGTCCCTGAAAGTTGTCGCTTTGGATGAATACTAACCAGAAGGCCAACCCTATCAAAACCAATTTTCAAAACTGCCTGTTAAGTCGTCTCCAACTGTCTGCAACTGCCAACCTTCTGGTTACCATATTCAGCGAAGTTATTCTCTTTTTTTCGGTTTCTTTAGCGACACTTATATTCATTAATTTTATATGTACAGAAGATAATATTTTACAATTTTGGAGTAAGCAATTTTGAAATATGTCTATTTTCTTTGTAATTCATGTACAATAAATGTTTTTGAATAATGCTGACAGATAAAATTACTTGTCAGAAACAAATTTCAGTTGCGTCAGAGGCGTAAGCTACTCTCTTTCTTGTCTCGTTCGTCATGTTTCATGAAAGTTTAATTCTGAATCTGAAGTCTAAGCCTGAAAACGGTGACTACCTACCAAAAGACATTGAAATTATAAATTCACCTTTACATAGCCATATTTTTACATGTAATTTACATGTAACACTACTAACAACTATGTAAAAAAAGCTAAAATTAAACTAAACAAAAAACAAATTAAAAAAATTACTCCCCTGCGGCATGGTACCGAAAATGCTGGCAGCATTTCCTCGTCCGTTTGTTCCGAAGTTTCTGTATAAATTTTTGACGGTTTCAACCCCCATATATTCGCCATTTTGAAAAAATAAAAAACCGAATAGGCGTGTCGCTCGATCGAACAATAAAAGAGAGTCGTTTTGGAGATATAAAAAAAATTAGATAGGTGTCGGATGCTCGCCGCTAAATTTTCATTTAAAAACCACCAAACAATCGTTCGCCGACCTGGAAACATATATAAAGCGCCGTTATTCTTATTGTATAGGACGGAAGTACACAAAAGAGACTTCATTCGCTTGGACACGCTTGAATTCTATATTAATGTGATAATGAATAAAAATACGGCGTGGCATGCTTCCTAATATTTTTTTTTTTTTCATTTAAGGCTCCTTATCCGTTCAAAAATGCTGATTGTTATAGACATTTTTCTCTATGATCAAACATGTTTCTTAACATATTATCGATGTTACTACTTAGAACAGGGCTATTGCTATTGCTATATATTTGAAACCTACAGTTTGAAGTTTTCATCGATAAAATGTTGTTTCAAGAACTACTCGAATATGACAATATTCACGCAGAAACTGGTTTTATGAACTTATTTTCGACTGACGCAATGAAAGCATGGAAAGGCTATGTTACTATCTAGAACTCAGGGGAAAATATTATTCACTTTCAGAAGGTTGAAATTACGAATATATTTGTCATAATATAAAAAAAAAACAAGTGCGAGACCGAATCGCGAATAAAGGGTTCCGTACCACAATATATAACAATTTTGTTGTATGGGAGCCCCCCTTAAATATATATTTTATTTTATTTTTAGTATTTTTTGTTATAGCGGCAATAGAAATACAGCATCTGTGAAAATTTCAACTGTCTAGCTATCACCGATCTTGAGATACAGCCTGGTCACAGACGCTGGGGACAGACGGACGGAAGGACGGACAGCGAAGTCTCAGTAATAGGGTCCCGTTTTTAACCTTTGCGTACGGAAACCTAAAAAATGTATAACGCCTCTTTAGAGCCACCGATCATAAACCAAGCCTTAAAAACGTTTTTAAAGCGCGCGTTATTGTTATTGTAGGTGACGGCGGTACACAATAGAGCCTTCGTGGGCCTGGACACGCTCGAGATCCTGACGTTGTACGAGAACAGGATATCTGTTGTTGACGGCGAGGCTTTCAAAGGCCTGGAGAAGTAAGTAAATGAATTTGTTTTTATTTAGCTACGTAAATCAAGATTTACTTAAGTAAATTATCAGGGCCCAAGTAGCTCTTACACAGCTGTATTAAATGAGATATAGAATCTGGTTTGTGAGTGATCCAGTTTATAGGATAAAGCAAACAAAACAACAAAAAATTGGGCAAGTGCGAACCCGACTCGCGCATGAAGGGTTCCGTACCTATACATATATATAATCTATAACAAGTTTGTTGTATGAGAGCCCCCCTTAAATATTTATTTTATTTTATTTTTAGTATTTGTTGTTATAGCGGCAATAGAAATACATCATATGTGAAAATTTCAACTGTCTAACTATCACCATTGTTGAGATACAGCCTGGTGACAGACGGACGGACGGACGGACGGACAGCGAAGTCTCAGTAATAGGGTCCCGTTTTTACCCTTTGGGTACGGAACCCTAAAAATAAAAGAGAAGGTAGACGTTATGTCGTATAGAGAAGTCGAAGAAGTGGCTATGGACAGAGTTAGGTGGAGAAAACAACTTAGTTTATTAGCTACACCGCTACCACTCTTAAATGTATAATGATGATGATGACAGGTTAAGGTTACCTATCTAAAAAACAAATTTTGGTTTCCCATCTGTTACGTTTCGCCAAATTTGAATTTGTCCGAAAGTCATTTTTATCCAAAACTGTTAATAATTGATGATTGATTGTTGTTTTGAGAATAATTTATAGAACAAATCTAACCTAACCTAATGGAGTTTAAAGCGATTTTTATCATCATCATCATCATCAGCCTATTCTTGTCCACTGCTGGACATAGGCCTCTCCAACTGCACGCCATTGTAAGCGATCCTCGGCTACTCTCATCCAGCTTTTGCCAGCCACCCTGCACAGATCATCGCTCCACCTAGTCTGAGGGCATCCCACACTACGCTTGCCGATCCGCGGTCTCCACTCAAGAACACGTTTACCCCACCGGTTATCGGTTCTTCGGCTAATATGGCCAGCCCACTGCCACTTCAAATTGCTAATTCGGTGAGCTATGTCGGTAAATTTGGTTCTCTGACGGATCACTTCGTTCCGAATTCGATCCTTCAAAGAAACTCCGAGCATGGCCCTTTCCATAGCTCTCTGAGTGACTTTAAATTTGTGGACCAGCCCAACCGTGAGCGTCCACGTGTCGGCACCGTATGTCATTACGGGTAGGACGCACTGGTTGAAAACTTTCGTCTTCAGACATTGTGGAATTGACGATGTGAAGACCCGACGAAGTTTGCCGTATGCTGCCCAGCCTAGCTGTATTCTTCTATTAGCCTCTCTCTCGAAGTTGTTTTTACCCAACTGCAATATTTGCCCAAGGTAGACGTACTCTTGAACAACTTCGAGAAAGCTGCCCTGTACCGCAATTGGTTCCGGACTCACATGTTCATTGAACATAACCTTGGTTTTGTCCAAGTTCATCCGGAGGCCAATGCGTTTTGAAGACTCAGCTAGGCCGTTCAGCATAAATTGCAAGTCTTGCAGCGTTTCCGCCAGGATGACAATGTCGTCTGCAAATTGCAAGTGTGAAAGGTACTCACCGTTTATGTTAATGCCTTGTCCTTTCCAGCCCAACGTCTTGAACATATCCTCTAATGCATTTGTGAACAATTTGGGGGATATAACATCCCCTTGTCTCACACCACGATGCATGGGGATAGGTTCAGACTGCCGGTTCTGTATTTGGACGGCCATGCTAGCGGCATTGTAAAGACCTTTCAACACTTGGATGTATCGCCAATCGACTTGGCATCGCTGCAGAGATTCCAAAACCGACCAGGTTTCGATCGAGTCAAAAGCCTTCTCGTAGTCCACGAACGCTAAGCACAGGGGCCGATTATACTCTTCCGTCTTCTGTATAATCTGCCTCACTGTATGAATGTGGTCTACGGTGCTGTATCTTGATCGAAACCCCGCCTGTTCCGGGAGCTGAAACTCGTCGAGTCTTCGTGCAAGACGGTTCGTGATAATTCTCGAAAACAGCTTGTAGACGTGACTTAGGAGCGAAATGGGTCGGTAGTTTTTCAAAAGAGTTTTATCACCCTTTTTGAAAAACAGCACGACAATACTCCTACTCCACGCCTCCGGAGTTCTCCCATCAAAGAGGACAGTATTAAAGATGTTTTGGAGCTCCTTCATTACCGGTTTACCACCAGATTTCAGGAGCTCAGTCGTAATACCGTCCTCTCCAGGGGCTTTTCCATTTTTAAGCTGTTTTAGAGCTATCTCGATTTCGCCTAGGCTGATTTCTGGCAAGTCTTCAGTAAAGTGGCGCGTAAGTGTGGCTCTGGAATCCTCATTTCCGGGATCAGGTTGAGTTGCGTGTGAAGCGTATAACAGGCTGTAGAAGTTCTCAACTTCCGCCAGAATCCCTGGCCTTGAAGCAACGACTACTCCATCCGCGGTGGTCAGCTTTGTCAGATGGCTTCTCCCAAGAGATTGAACAAACACTTTGGACCCCCGATTTTGCTCAATAGCTCTATCAACAGACCGTGTGTTGGAGCATCGGAGGTCTCGTCGCACTAGTTTACCAATTTTCTTGTTTAGAGCATGCCTTTCTGACAAAGTGACTGGTGGGTGTTCACGTCGTTCCGTCATAAGCCCGAGTGTTTCTCCCGAGAACTTCGACTTCCTTCCTTTACGCAGTAATTCGCAAAATCTCACACCTTCCTCCCTGAGGATTCCGACCACACCTTCAGAGGGTTTGGTCAATGTTAACGCTGTTTGTGGTTTCCAGGGCAGCGAATCGGTTCTCCAGATTTGACTGGAACGTTTCAGATCCCATTATAGTTTGGAGCGGGTTAGGTCGGAGCCTGGACTTCATCAAACGAACACGTTCTAGCTTGAAATTGATATTCAGAGAGCCTCGTACAAGTCGGTGATCACTACCGGTATTAAACCTATTGATCACTGAGAGTCCGTTATGATGAAGTCGATCTCATTTTTTGTCATGTTGTCGGGGCTCTGCCATGTCCACTTCCTTTGTGGCTGTTTCTTGAAAAACGAATTCATCAAGAAAAGCCCCTCTTTTTCGAGGAAGTTGACCAGCATTTGCCCCCTATGATTCCTGCTACCATAACCATGGGACCCTACTACCGATTCTCTGCAATTTTGTACTCCCACTTTGGCGTTGAAATCTCCCATGACAACGTTGTAGTGGGCCTTAGTGGTAAAATGTAAGGCCTTCGATATGTCCCCGAACATATCCTCCACTTCATCGTCCGAGTATGTCGAGGTCGGTGCGTAAACCAGCACAACCTTGAGGCTATACCTCTCGGTTAGCTTAATTACTAGGTACGCGACCCTGTTCGACACACTCGAAACTTCTACAACGTTGTCACAAAGATTCCTGTTGACCAAGAACCCTACGCCACCTTGGGATAGCTGGTGTCCCTCTCGGTAGTACAGAAGGTGGCCAGATTCAAGCGTCACCGTGTCCTCACCCTCTCTTCGGACTTCGCTCAACCCAAGAATGTGCCACCTAATCTTTCCGAGTTCATGCTCGAGTTCCGCCAGATGCTCGTCCAGTCGTAACGTGCGTCCATTATACGTCGCCAAGGTCAGTTTATTTTGGCGGCCTTCCGTAACCCGGGGATTCTCAAAGCGATTTTTATAAAATCCTGAAAATATAAGGGTTTCAGAAAAAAACACTTTCGGACAAATGAAAATTCGGCGAAACGTTACAAATCCGAGACAATGTTTCGGAGTTGTGATAAACCCTGGCGAATACTCGCAGTCCTCACTGAACCCTTAGAAACATACTTAATTACATGGAACGATGTAGTGCCTTACGTTAACGTTATAACTAGGCTTGGGACTTTTCACTGTTCGCCGTGGTTGTGCAATCCATGGAGTCGTCATATAAACAAAAAACACGCTACTCTTTTAAGTAGTACTCATACTTGTAGTAGGTATACAAAATAAACTGAAACAAATATTAAGTAAAAACAATAAAAAGAAATCTTCTTCAATGGCAACCGTCTAGTCGCATAACAACTATTGTCATAATATCGATTGTTATAACACTTTACGCATAAAGTTGCTGCACATAATTTTTTTTTGGCATTAATTGTACGATGTAATAATTGCCAGGCGTAAAATTATTCATTTTAAATTAAACCAGTAATTATTGTCACGGTCTTCAATCAAAAGTGATAATTTATAAAGTAGTCAAAATGGTTCTTAATTTTAAGTTGCGAAATGTTGTCAGTACGAGTAGTCTGTCACAACTAAATGTTATAAGAAATTACCGATAGATTTATGATAAAATTTATTGCAAACTGTTATAAGTTATAACGTGCCCATTAAAAATGTAACAACATAAATTATGACATTTAATAAAACATTTAATTTTTAGACTTTAAATACGTTATGACGAGTCCATGGATTAGACAACCACGGCGAGCAGTGAAAAGTCCCAAGCCTAGTTATGACATTGCAATGCTTGATGTGATGTAGTATCGTATAACACGGAAAACGACACAGCTTCATGCCATGTATAATGCCATGCCATATCAGGACGATTTTTTATTTTGTTGTCGTTTTCTTTTTATTCTCAGATTTTAATAAAATTTGGTGAGTTGGTAAAGTTGCTTATTCTGAACAAGGTAAGTCCAATTTCACGCTATGTCCTACAAAATTTTCCATTGAGTTACAAACATTTTATGGATATAGTTATAAATATGTTTCGTATTTTGTATCAAATATTTAGTACAAAATGACGAGCTCGAAAAAAAAATAAAATAAATCAACAACAAAATAAAAATTGGCCCATGGGGCAATTTCTGTAATACATTTTGTGTACCTAACTCAATGGAAAATAATTTGTAGGACATATCGTGAAATTGGGCTTATCTTGTTCAGATTTCAGAAAAAGCAGCTTTACCAACTCACCAAATTTTATTGAAATCTGAGAAAAAAAAAGAAATCGACAACAAAATAAAAAAATCGCCCGTCAATCACATCATGGTGTATTTTGATTTTGAACGATATTAAGATTATAATATTCACAATCAAAAGTATTTTTGGTGAAACTTTCAAATATATCTGATGTACGAACCATATTTTTGGTGTGAATTCGGTTAAAAAGGTCATCTCGTTTTGTATGATGTTTAAGTTTTTTTTGTAGGACATGTTCAGTTAATCAATTGTTTTTTTGCACAGCATTAGTTTTTCTGGTATGCATTCAGTTAATTAGTGGAGTTACCTAGTGTACTGAAAAATTATACAGATGTGCATTTAAATATATCCCTAAGTAAATACAGTAATTTCCAAGATTTTGCTTTTATCGGAACTTAGTGATAAGATCTCGGCCAATATTGCTGCTAACAACTCCAAATTTTGTAGTAATGTTAAGTTAAAGTTGCATTTTATACCACTTATTAAATGGGGGTGTTATGAGCACCATCTACTTGACTCGGGGGTATTTTTAATTTTGTATTTAGGCTATTGTTACTAAGTCAGAATGAAAGACATATTGCTCACACATGTCTAATGTTTTTTTTTATTGTTTCAATATTTGTATCAAAAAGGAATACGAATAGTATTGGGTTATAATGAATTATATATTTTCGAAGTTGAAATCGATTATTATGCTGTATAACAACGAAATACCCGCAATTTCGTATTCGCAGATTATGTTATTAAAATGATTTCAATATTCCTTTGTCCCTTATTCGATTGGGGATTATTTTATCTCACTGCAGAAATGAAAGAACATCGCACATATAGGTTGAATTTTCCGATGATTGTACTTTTAATCGGGAATCATTTTAATAATTATTATTAAGCTGATTTCCGAAGAAAAGTATATTGACGTACTTAATTTTAAATTATGCGATTGCTTTTAAATTGGAAGTCTGAACATTGAATAATCAGACTCCAGAGGTGATTCATTTCAGTCGAATTCAATGCGTTTAACAATCGTATACCCACTTCCTTTGGTGTTATTTGTGTACCAACTCTCAACTCGTTTCCCAGCTTTCCAGAATTAAAAACTATTTTACTATCGTTGAACCCGGTAGATAAAGTTAGGTTTGCTTTGGTTGATTTTCAGAAAGAAAAACTACCGGATAAAAAATACTAGACGGTGATTTGAAATAGTGGGGAATTAACTGTAAAGCGGTGTGGGAAACACACAACTGACACGCTGGACCGATAATCCAGAGGTACCGGGTTCGACTCCCGGTCTCTTCCGCCAGGTTCGCATTTAAATTTTTCTTTGTGCTTTGATCTTTGTATTAATGGTTTAATATACAAAATTGACACTAAAAATAACGAGACATTACATGTTTCACAAATTAGGCCTATTGACACGTAAGAATTTACCTTTGATTTACGTTTGCATTAGGGAACCCCACCCCGAGCATTCGCCTGTAACGTAATAGCTACGTACGGTATTTCTCGCAGTGTGAAAAGCACGCATTTATCACACGTGGGCGTATTATTTCAACGCTAATATCCAATAATTGAAAAGTAATACGGCATTACTGCGTCATTCTTGAAATATTATTTCTACGATCAATTCTCCGTAATTGGCGTAATGGGTACGAAGTAATGGAGTTCCGATGAAAAACGCACGCAAAGATATCACGAGGAATTAATCAAGTTTAAACGGATATCTTTCATAACCTGAGGGTGAGGCTCTATAATCAATGAATATTTCTAATAACATCAGTTAGACGACGTGGTTGACGCAGTTTGTAGTGAATCTGTACCTACTGTGTCGGCGGTTCCGGGTTCGAATCCTGGCCAGGGCAAATATTTGTGTGATGAACTCGAATACTTGTGCTTGGGTCATGGTCATGTGAAAATGGTGTCACTTGAAGCACACTTGAAGTTGGTATTATGCGGCGAGTAAGTAACGAACGAAAAATCCTTATTTAGTTTAAATAAATCAGCAAAAGTAACTTAACACTACAATTTATAACAAACAAGTGCGGTTCCGCTTCGCACGGGTGGGAAAGCAGTTAGGGTCGGAAATTATTGCAGAGACTGTTTCAAAGTTCGCCGAATAAATTACACAGCTCTGCTCACGGAAATTACCGGCGCGTCGTGACGACTCGTGGCAAATGTTTTATTTTATGAATATCTTTAGGCAAATTTCGAGGATAAAATCGTCGCTTCTCTACATATGTCGAGACCTTGCCCCTATATGTCTGATTTAGCGATTTAAATAACCGTGAACGCAATAGTAATTGTGCTGTGTTGTATTGTCTAATTTGGATAGCAAACACCTATATACATCCGTGATAATGCCAAGAAATTACAAAATTGTGGATTCGGCCTTACTTATATTTAGATTTAATAAATTTTCTAAAGTTACTTTGACAATAAATACATTTTATTCGCTTCGAGCAGCAAGCAGTTAACCAAGCAGTTAGGGTCGAAAATTATTGCAGAGACTGTTCCAAAGTTCGCCGAATAAATTAAACAGCTCCGCTCACGAAAATTACCGGCGTGTCGTGACGTAATGTTTTACTTTATGGATATTTTTAAGCAAATCGGGGATAAAATCGTCGCTCCTAGTGACATGTCTGAGACCTCGCCTTTTTATATATATGATTAAGCGTTTTACTCTATTATAATAATTGTGCAATTCGGATAGCAATCACAGATGTACGTCCGTTATAAAGCCGAGAAATTACTAAATTGTGATTTTGGCCTTACTTTTATTTAGTTTTAGTTTTGCTAAAGTTACCTTGACAATAAATACAACTTATGACAAAGAAGCGCAGTTTCGCTTCGTATCCGAGCAGTTAGGGTCGGAAATTATTGCAGAGACTATTTCAAAGATCGCCGAATAAATTACGCATCTCACGAAAATTACCGGCAGGGATGACTAAGGTACAGGTAAAAAATCGTCATTTTTAGTTATGACCGAGAAATTACGAAATTGTGGGTCTCAATAAAGGGGCTAATGTTATCTTGACAATACAAAATGTATAACACACAAGATAAGTTTTGTGTAGGAAATTATGACAATCTAACTATTTCAAAGTTCGCCGAAGGAAATAATTATTTGAGCCTCCCTCACCTTTCAATGACTTTCCAAATGTTTCCAAAGGGTTGGTTGTCAAATAACGAATATACGCGATTTAATCCGTTAACATTGTTGTATTGATATTATCATCTAAATTGGAGATATCGTAATGCCCCATCGAACTAGGACTCTTCGTGAAGACTCGACAGCGAATGTTTTATGGATATTTTTGGACGAATTTAAAGCCTGTCGTGCGTAGGTAACTGAACTGATAGCGTTATAATTGCTGGGCAAGTTTGTTTTGATAATTTGAAAAGGATTCGTTTCGAACATTAACAAAGGCCATGCCAGGATAAGCTAAGTGAATCTGCCCCCAGCGAGTTTTGGCTTGTAATTTTTTTTATTGATTTGTCTTTTTATTAGTGTCGTTTATGCCAAATTACAGCTCCCCAAACCTTACTGTTTTTCTTAAAAAAAAAAAAACTAAATCTGATCTTTCTTCGATATTTTTTTTTCTAGCCGGCCGATTTTGACGTGAGTCACGTATATTGTGCTTATAATAAAGACAATTATATGGTATTAATTTTAATACATATTGCCATACAAAAACTTGAAAAAAAAAATATAATTTATTTTTAATATTTTTTTTTTAGCATTATCTCGATAGCGACACCTCCAGATTTTTCACCAAAACTAGCCTCTTTAATACGCTACAAAATGGATGTATTAACTTAATTTTATTTGTGGTATAACGGGTTGTTTTTTTTAATTGTCTTCATCACCATACATTTTCTTTACCTGCTCATTATTAAAATTAATCGATTAAAAACTGTTTAAAGAAACGTGTATGTTTATAATAAACACTGGCCACTTACAAAAAAAAAAAGTATTGATTCCTTCGGCGCCGGTTATTCACATAAACTTCGAATATTTATCGGAAAAACTTTTAGTTAAAAATGGATTGCAGGAAAATAATAAAGAAGTGCTCTAAAAAAAACGTTAAACAGCTATACAATATAGCAATGGAGTCTGTGCAGGGACGTATTTACCCTAGGGCCAACCGGGCTATAGCCCGGGGCGCCAAACCGACAGGGGCGGCGTAGGCGTTGCCAGATCGGATCTTTTTACAATACTTTTTCAATACGAAGGAATCAATACTTTTTTTTTTTTGTAAGTGGCCAGTGTTCATTATAAACATACACGTTTCTTTAAACAGTTTTTAATCGATTAATTTTAATAATGAGCGGGTAAAGAAAATGTATGGTGATGAATTCAATTAAAAAAAACAACCCGTTATACCACAAATAAAATTAAGTTAATACATCCATTTTGTAGCTTATTAAAGAGGCTAGTTTTGGTGAAAAATCTGGAGGTGTCGCTATCGAGATAATGCTAAAAAAAAATATTAAAAATAAATTATATTTTTTTTTTCAAGTTTTTGTATGGCAATATGTATTAAAATTAATACCATATAATTGTCTTTATTATAAGCACAATATACGTGACTCACGTCAAAATCGGCCGGCTAGAAAAAAAAATATCGAAGAAAGATCAGATTTAGTTTTTTTTTTTTAAGAAAAACAGTAAGGTTTGGGGAGCTGTAATTTGGCATAAACGACACTAATAAAAAGACAAATCAATAAAAAAAATTACAAGCCAAAACTCGCTGGGGGCAGATTCACTTAGCTTATCCTGGCATGGCCTTTGCATTAACGGGCTACCTCTGTTTCATAAATATTTTCAATACCTTTTAAAAACACGTACACAGACCAGAACACCTTTCAGAAAAGCAAGCGTACACGGTTGAAAACTAGTAGATTGTTTGACAAGGGACTAAAATAAGCCATTGTGTTACGAAGTGATTATTTGGATGACCGAGCGAAGTGAGCGAGGACTAGTAGAACATAATAATAGTGTCATAATGGCCACGCGTTAAACACTGCTTTTCACTTCGTCTGCGAGAAAAGAAAATAATAACTAAAAAAATCTAATTGTTATGTCACTATGCCCAATGGCTTACTATTTTGTATTTTTTTTTATAGATTTGGCACTTACATTTATTTAACTGTAAGATGGCGGCCATAGTATACAATTGGTTTCCATTTAAACCCTAGGAGCTAAAAGTACCATTTTATCCCCGCTTTACGAAATAACGTACTTTTAGAGCAAGAGAAGTGAAAAAGTAGCGTTTAAGGTGTTCCTCAACGCGAGAATTCGCTTAGTAATGTAACAATAAATACAAAAATACCATAATGGGTAAGGTTCAGGAGCCTTTCAACTGTTCGTTTCCTTGTATTACGAAATGTTGACGAATATAATCTTGTTTTTGGATTCCATCACAATTCGCAACAAGCGCTCTGTTATGATTATGAGCTCACCAATTATCGCTTTTTTGCAAAAATAATGTTATTTACCCGTGAAATCATAACATAAGTCAAGGAGCTCTATATAAAATTTTACTGCTAGCGTAACGAGCGAATACTCGTAATATAATATGATGAAACCAACCAAGTATTTCATAACACGTTAACTTCCAGGAAGCTGAAGAGGTTGAACCTTGGCGGCAACGAGTTAACCGCGGTGCCGCAAAAGGCGTTAGCGTTGCTCGAAAACATGAAGAAACTGGAAATGCAGGAAAACCGCATCAGTTCCATCACGGAAGGGGATTTTGCAGGTATTAACTTGTCTGTGGGTTGTTTTAATATAATCAGAAATGTTGGAGGTTACTAAAAATATGTTGGAAAAATGTCTGCTTATTTTCTTGAAAGAAAGTGAATTTTCACTAGTAGTACAAAATGCTAACCGCGCGTTCTAGCGTCATTCCTTTTTCACGATTATTATCACAACGGCAGAGCCAGTTGTTTTAATTATGATCTAATTAGGATCGCACTCGCGATTGGCTTCGGATATATTAAAAATCGACTTCCATTTTTACAATATTTGCAGAAATAGGAATGACGAAAAAAACACCTTACAAACGTTGATTTACCCAATTATGTTGAAAAATTAACCAAACTGAAACTTCAAAATATGTAGGTAAGGAACATAATGCAAATCTCATTAAATAGGTCACAGCGCAGAAATACGTAGAAAGTTTCGACGTGCTCGATTTTTATGCCTTGCTGTTTATTTAATACGGAAATATGTGTGTTTTTTTTCAATCGGTCTATGAATTTCAGTCGGACGACGAAATACTCGTAACAAGAAAAAGTGGTGTGGATCAATTTAAAAAAAGGAAAGAAATTTTGAGAAAAAAACTATTTAAAACCATACCATTACCAAACTCTTCGCTAACGGATCCCGCATTATTTTTTTAGAAAAATTAGGCAAGTGCGAGTCCGACTCGCGCATGATGGGTTCCGTACCATAATCTATAACAAGTTTGTTGTATGGGAGCCCCCCTTAAATATTTATTTTATTTTATTTTTAGTATTTGTTGTCATAGTGGCAATAGAAATACATCACCTGTGAAAATTTCAACTGTCTAGCTATCACCGTTATTGAGATACAGCCTGGTGACAAACGGACGGACGGACGGACGGACGGACAGCGAAGTGTTACAAATAGGGTCCCGTATTTACCCTTTGGGTACGGAACCCTAAAAAGTGATTATTTACAACTAGTAGTGTCTCAACTGCCTGGGCTGCTTAAAAAACGTTTTCAGTCCGTTTATTCAAGAGAAGATCTGACTGGCTTATCGATCTTCAACCCGCCTTAGAACTAGAAAACTGATATTTACTACAGAAATTCCCATTATTACGTAGTAATTTCAGTGAATAAAGGATTTTGTCCTTACAAACGGTCCGGTAGTTTTGAATTTTTGATATGTTGTCTAGGATGGTTAGTCAATGTTTAAAATGCAAAATGCACAATTCCCCCCCCTCCGCGACCGCCGCCATATTGAAAAAACCGGCACTCTCTTCATATTTTTGCTCATATCTTCCTTTAGGAGCATTTTAGCTGGAAGAAAGCTTCGACTATGTTATAGAGAGTTAAATTTACTACATTTTCCATTTTATATTTTGTTTCTAGGACAGATAGTTACGGAGATATGCACATTTAAAAAAACTTAAGAAATTGCAATTTCCAACTCAAAAACAAACTTCTGGATTATATCTTCGTTTAGGAGCATTTTAGCTAGAACAGTGCTTGAGCAATTTTGTAGAGAATTATTTTTACTATAATTTACATTTCAAATTTTGTTTCTAGGACAGATGATTACGGAGATATGTAAAAAATAAAGTCACATTTTCCGAAAATGTATGTAAAAATGAACATGAGTTTTATAAGCAATTATATTTCCTACATGTTTTAATTTGTCCTAGACTAGTCCGTAACTGAATGACAGCGTTCTAAACCAAGAATTTTGAGAAATTTTCGGAAAATTCGACTTTTCCTGTTTTTTAAATCTGCATATCTCCGTAACTAACCGACCTTGAAACAAAATTTGAAATGTAAATTATAGTAAATTTAATTCTCTACAACATTGCCTAAGTTTTGTTGTAGCTAAAATGCTCCTAAACGAAGATATAATCCAGAAGTTTCCAGAATGTTGGGAATTGTGCATTTTGCATTTTAAGCACTGACTAACTATCCTAGACAACATATCAAAAATTCAAAACTACCGGACCGTTTGTAAGGTCACACATAGTACTTTAGTCTCTATTCACCGTATTATAGCCCAAGAACAAAGACAAATCGTCTAAAATATTTCAAGTGACACATGTCACTGACAGAAAAAGTAATGTTCATTATACAAGGTGCTCGAGAAAAACCCAAATGATTTTAACCAAAAACTCCGAACCTGACCATGTTATTCTAAATTAAAATATAAAAATAGATTGGTTTTTAAAGATAAGCGAGTGTATTGATTCTTTCAAACATTAATGCGATAAAGTCCGAGATTTTGTTGTTTTTGCCTATTTGACAAAAATGTGTACCTACATAGGTATAATATATATTTTTTTTACTTCGTATGACTTCAGATATGTACGTTTTTACAATCGCTTTATTACAATCTTTTGGGTTGGAACCTTGTAGGTATTGTTGAGATAGTTTAATGTAACGAGGTATAATTTCAGGCATGAGGAACCTGGACTCGCTCGGTCTTGCCCACAACCAGCTACGAGAGGTGCCAGCAAATGTGTTCTCGCACCTCTCGCTGCTAAACTCGCTGGAACTCGAGGGCAATCTGATCCAAAGGATCGACGAGAAAGCCTTCGCAGGGCTTGAAGGTAACAAAATTTTCTGACACTGTGTATGTTTTGCATCCCAAAACTCCCAAGGTATTAGAAAACAAAAAAAGTGTTCAAAAATATTGACTTTTATGCGGGTCTGTGCCAGCTGCTAGTTTCACAGCTTCGTGTCTGAACCCGCCTATCCACAATCTGCCAGCAGTGTATATTTACTTACTTCGGCCACATAATGAGGAAGGAAGATGAACGCTTTGTATTGAAAACCTGATCATTGTTGGGAATACGGGGTAAACGAGCCCGGGGGCGGTCCCCAACCAGATGGACCGATCAAGTGAAGGGCCGTTCCTAAACTAAATTTTGCTCGGTCTTCAGAGACGCGATAAACAGGGACCGGTGAAGGCAGATCATAAAAACTAGGTGTAGAGCATCCACATTCACCAAATGACCACAATCCCCAGCCATGATTATGAGGGAGGGGGCGAGAGAGAGTGCCAGTGCTATTATAAGAACAGTAGCAGCAAAAATACAAATTTACTTTTTAACTATTCCCATATACACTTGGCATTCCCGCATTACCAATTTACCATATCTAATTGCATAGGAAGAAACATAAGGCAATTTAAACCCCGCCATAAAGTCACCAATCATAAAAGAAAATTACTATGTAAAGTATTATGTTCTGTCACGCTAGACGTAACTTTAACTACCCGAGCTCGCTTAAAATTACTTAATGGATGAGGTGATAACGATTTCATTTTCTTGAAACCAAGTTGTTAACATAAGAAATTTACGAACAATTTACTGAAGCGAGCTTTTAATGTTTAATACTTATTGAGCCATTTACTGGGAGCTATTAAATTAATAACACAATTTATTTACATAGGGGCTAGTTGGATAGTTTTATAAAATTTAGGGAGAAAGAACAAATTCTGCGTTAATAATTTTATTTCGCTATTTTTAATCATGAATTCACAATTTATTTTTATTCATAACTTAATAAGCTTTATTAAGGCACATTTAATAACTCTAAACCATAAAACAATTGAATGTTCTCATAGATTGTCGAGTTTACGAGGGTCACTCAATAAATACTTAGCCTCACCGTACCATGGCACTGCTGTTACAAAATAGTTATATCATCGTGCAGTAAATTTTTTTTGGAATGTACTGTCAAATTTTCAGTCAATTACCTTCATTTGTTTTGTTTTCATACCCTTTGGAAGTGAGCGTGTCGGTCGATTTTACAAAAATGGAAAAATAGCAATAGCGTTCTGTGATTCGATTCTTGTTTTTGGAAGGGATACGCGCAGCGAAATTAAAGACCGCTTGGATGCTGTATACGGTGACTCTTCTCCTTCGATGGCGACCGTCAAAAATTGGTTCAACGAGTTCGTTCGTGGCCGCACGTCGGTTTTTGATGAGCCACGCCCAGGTGCCCCGAAAACGGCTACTACGGTGGAAAATGTAAAACCCACAATCTAGTATTGGCAGACCGCCGATTGAAGGTTTGCGAGATAGCTGAGTAGAGTACTATAGGCATTGCAGAAGAAACGGTACATCATATTCTACACGAAAAACTGGGCAAGAAAAAGCTGTCGGCGCGATGGGTGCCGCGTGTCCTTACACCAGACAACAAGCGCAATCGTGAGACCACATCGGAGACGTGTTTGTCGCGGTTCAAGCGGAATCCAGCGGAGTTCTTGCGTCGTTTCGTGACCCTTGACGAAACATGGATTCACTGGTACATAGATCAAGAATTCCAGAGATCAAGGAACAGTCGAAATAGTGGTCTTTACCCGCGAACTTGCTCCGAAGAAGGCAAAAACTGTTTCATCGCCAGTAATGTGTACCGTTTTCTGGGATTCACAAGGTGTGATCCACATCGATAACCTAGAAAAGGGTAAAACAATCTCCAGGCTCTGATATGCCGAATTATTGGGCCGATTCGACGCCGAATTAAAGAAAAAACGGCCACATTTGGCGAAGGAAAAATTGCTGTTTCACCACGATAACGCGCCGGCTCACACCTCCACCGTCACCATGGCTAAGTTGGTCGAATTGCGCTACGAATTGCTGCCTCATCCACCGTATTCTCCAGATTAGGCCTCCTGCGACTTCTTTTTGTTTCTATATTTAAAAAGTCACTCCCCGAAAATAGATCTGGGTCGAATGAGGAGGTCATCGTCGCCACATAGACCTATTTTACAGACCTCTGGAAAACGTATTTTCCGGATGGGTTGAAAAAGCTGGAGTATCGTTAGGCCAAGTGTATTGAGTTAAAAGGAGACTACGTTGAAAAATAAATCGCCACTTTTCAAAAATTTTCATTATTTTTTTGTAGGCTAAGTATTTATTGAATGACCCTCGTATAGGTCAACTGTTTGATTATTTAGACGATGTTCACAATAACCGGATTAGCGCTCTATGCAATGATGCTAGGCTCATCAAACCCTTCAATTATTTGTTCTAATTATTCCTAATTTGATCATAAATCTCACTCTGCACGTCGCCTTTCCAAGTGCTCTTGACTTTGATTTTAACCATTGATTTTGAACGTGTACTCCTACTTCAAGCAAATAAATCTGCGTCTAGGTTGTTAATTCTTATTATTGTTCCCCATTGTTCATTGTTGTTCAAGTTTAAACTTTTAAGTAATAATTATTGTAACAGAAAACCTGCAATACCTTCGGTTGGGCGACAACCGTCTCCACGAGATCCCGTCCGACGCCCTGCGCCCCCTGCATCGGCTGCGCCACTTGGACCTTCGCTCCAACAACATCACCTACATCAGCGAGGACGCCTTCACTGGCTACGGGGACTCCATCACCTTCCTCAATCTGCAGAAGAATATGTAAGTCAGAAGAACCAACCATCATAATTTTATCCTAACATGTTTTTCCTACCAACTGCGCCACTTGGACCTTCGCTCCAACAACATCACCTACATCAGCGAGGATGGTTTCATTAGCTACAGGGACTCCATCACCTTCCATAATCTGCAGAAGACTATGGTAAGTGCGAATTGACCTTAATAATTTTATCCTAACGGAATTTTCCAACTCACTACGCCACTTGGACCTTCGCTCCAACAACATCAGCGAGGACGCCTTCATGGGGGCTACCGTGCTCCTAGGTTGACCTCCTTGATATTGTGATGATGTTATATTTTTGAAGTAAAGATCTAAGTGGCGAAGTTGGTAGGAAAAACATGTTAGGATAAAATTATTAAGGTCGATTCACACTTACATATTCTTCTTCAGATTGAGGAAGGTGATGGAGTCCCCGTAGCCAATGTAAGTGTGAATCGACCTTAATAATTTTATCCTAACATGTTTTTCCTACCAACTGCGCCACTTGGATCTTTACTTCAAAAACATAACATCATCACAATATCAAGGAGCTCAACCTAGGAGCACGGCAGCCCCCATGCCAAGTCATTCACAAATTCACGATTAGGTTTCCCTATAAGGTCCGTACTATGTGGGAAACTTATAATAAATACGT
Source organism: Apotomis turbidana (assembly GCA_905147355.2). Taxonomy (NCBI): domain Eukaryota; kingdom Metazoa; phylum Arthropoda; class Insecta; order Lepidoptera; family Tortricidae; genus Apotomis; species Apotomis turbidana. Next base: position 7,897,496 of record LR990288.1, read on the forward strand.
CTAGAAACTTAGTCAACGCTTGAAAGTGAAGCAAGTTTTAGTTAGCCACGGCTAAGTTTCGTCCGTGTGGGCATCTGTCAAAAGGTATGAAGACTCTCGCTTTAAGTGTATTTTACGCGGGAAAAACATTTTCAGCTTTTATAATTTTTTTGAAGCTACAGATAAATCTGTAACTTTTTTCTAGGTTATTCCTCACTATAAAAAAAGACCTATTGCAATGCTCTGAAAGCAGGCCTGTTTCTGTTTGCCTTTTAAATATACCTTTTTGTTCTGTCAATCTTGAGATCATTACCGAAATCGATCTCCATGTCAGATTAAATTACCTCAGGATCTATCTATATGAGTTATACGATCCATTTGCAACGGAGTGTGGGCGACGTCCCACCCACGCACTCCCATTACTCCCACCCATATGGGTATTTTTATGCAGAAATACCCCAAACAAGGGTCCAATAATATAATTATACTAAAGTTAGTTTAGTGACCCCTATTAATTTTACTCATCGAATGTAAATCACCATGAGTTTGATGCTCCAATCGTTTTTTCCTTCAAATTCCAAATACCTAAAGTTACTTTCCAAACGATCCGTGCTAAAATAAGGATCAATGACATTTTTTTGGAATAACAAAACGTAGGTTGGCAAGTGTTAAATGCAAAATAGAAAAAAAGTAATAGTAAGAAGAAAGTAAAGTTAAAAAAATATAATAAAAACAATAATAATAAAATTAAAGCCTGACCAGAAATATATGAGGATGCGCCATATTGCGGAATTTTACTGAAACTAATTTCTTACACTGGCAATGATTTTATGGGTTTGTCAACAACGTCAATGTCATTCGTGGTGGTTCCTTTAAAAGACAAAATATTTAAAATTATCCAAAGAAAATGCCGAAAACCATTCACAGTCGTGAAGGTAAGATCATAAATAAAGTGACACGTGTTTACTACACGAAAAACAGTCAGGGAAAGAGTGCGTTCCATTAAATGATATTACGAGGTTAACATAGCGGAACTGACAGGTATTTAAACTAATGTCATTATAGTGGGTTGCGATTGGTTACAAAACTGTTGCCATATAAATCTTATAAATAGCGCCCTCTTGACAATCCTCATATATTTCTGGTCAGGCTTTATATTAGCCGGTTTACACTCACGTGAGATTGTCATGAACGACTCAACATGTTTTGAACTTTTATGGAGCTCTTTATCAGGGACAGCTAACCGTACAGCCCTGCGACCAGCAAATCACTAATATATTGATTAAATATGTCTCACGAAAGCTTTAATAAGATAATAGAAATCATACCCTGAATGTTTGATTTTCAATAAAAAAATAATACATATATTTAAAAACGTATTTAGTTATCTTAAAGTAAAGTTTATTGTCTATAATACAATTTACTTTTACCACTTGCGGTAGTAATCTTGCATCTTGTACTTATCTTGTCATCGAGGAAAACCCTGGTTTTAATCTTGTGTTTCAAAAGCGGAATCGCGATCATTCGTATCGTGAAATAATTTACTTTTGTTTTCCTCCCCCATTCCTTTAAAGAGTGTATATAAACAGTGTGACATTTCAGACAAGCTCTGAGGGCGATAGGTCGGGAAAACACAAACATTGATGTAAACATTTCCTTCGTGCGTGTTTTATAGAGTGACGGCTTCCGAGAAGGAGGAAAATAAGCATTTTACCCACTGACAATGCCTTCGGACATGATGTGTACATCTGAAATAGTGCATTTGTTTTAGTACTGGAGTATATTATCTATACAGCCCGTCCAGCACAACTATGGTTCGCGACTCATGTCGCGCGACATAGCATCACCCGTCTCTCTCACAGTACTGTACAGAAAGAGATAGGTAGCATATCTCGCGCGAGAAAGAGTCGCGAGTCACAGTTGTGCTAGAAGTGCAGGTGTACCTATACAATAAAAACTCCGGCCAAGTGCGGGTCGGGCTCGCGCACCGAGGGTTCCGTACAAATGATGAAAGCACTGAAAATTGCCCTCACAAAAAGATAAGCTCTATAACAGACAAACTTAACTTTGCCGTTACAGTTAGTTTATCAACTGGAAAAAAATATGTAATCACAGAAATAGATATTTATTGTTAATTAACTACAACAATTTTCGGTCGTTTTATTTACTTGTGCTAGATGATGTTGCTTCTTGACATTTGATATTAATTTCAGCTTGATACCTCCTAAACGCGTTCATAAAAAAACCGGCCAGGAGCATGTCGGGTCACGCTCAGTGTAGGGTTCCGTAGTTGACCATCCTTCACAAATTTTATTTACGAGAAAGATTACAAGCTCTATAAAATGGTCGTAAACGCCAAAGTAACTGTAATTACTTCTTACCTTCTGGAAGTTATCTATTATTGGCGCCATATTGAGCGGAATTTTTTAATGCAGTATGTCCCTTAAGAGGGCGCCGAGCGTTTGCGACTGAACCATAGAGCGCGGGGAATGCGTATTTAAATCGGCGCGCGGCCGCCATAGTAAAAATGTATGGAGAATTAAAAGCACTTTTTGATAAATCTGGACCTTTAATACCAAACAATAATTGAAATATTCGATGCGGACAAATTGTAATGTAAACATTCATCTTTTTTTTTAACTGAAAATCAGAATAGATTTCCATTGTTAAAGTATAAAAAAACACTTAACGCCTGCTTACGATTTTACAATTTTCGTCCAACTTTACTTAGTTCTCTAGGGTAAAATATTAATAATCTTATAATTTTTCCACGGAGAAGTTGTTAACACATTCTTCGAAATGCTAAATATATAGTTTAGAAATGGATTAAACAATTAGTGTTGACGTTATCTACTTAACGGCAACTGTCTATTTTTTCACATTTCGCTCGGTGCAGTCTTAACTAATATGTGTAACGTTCGAAGAACTCCGCGCGGCACTTACGTCATTTTAAAAAAGTTATGATATTTTCGATAACTCAAAAACGGCTCGACCGATTTTATTCAATATAGTTTTCATTGAAAGTATAATAATAAGTAATATAAAGCCTCATTTTTATGATTTTTTCCATAATCTTTTGACCAGTGGTTGAAAAGTTAGAGAGGGGGGGGGAGGTATTTTTGCATGTCCGGAGCGAATATTTACAAAACTGCTGACTTTATCAAAAAATAATGTTTGAAGACCCCTATTATTTTTAAAAGACCTATTCAACGACACCCCACACACTCTAGTTGGAACGAAAAAAAAAACACCCCCACTTTGGGTGTACGAGAGATAACCGAAAAAAAAGTTTTTTCTTTTTAGTTTTTATTTTACCGTTTTGTCGGCGTGATACATACACATACTCATACCACAGCTTTCTAGTACTAATGATCACGGCGCTAAGCCGCGGACGGACGTACAGACGGAGAGACGGACATGGCGAAACTATAAGGGTTCCTAGTTGACTACGGAACCTAGTTGAGTACGGAAAAGGGATTTGACAGATGGATGGAAAACAAAGTGATCCTAAAAGGGTTCCGTTTGAGATACGGCACCCTAACAAGATTTTTTTTGTGTCGAAGCTTATTCGTTCGACACAAACGTAACCTAAAATATTTTATTTGCCTTTAAATATTTAATATCCCGGTGAAACCTCGGCGCGTGGCTTTATTAATCAAATATCCCACTCATTTTGCGGGGTTTTGATTAATTTCAAGAGTGGCGTCGTTGTTTGCTCAACTCCTGAGACTACAATCTCATAAAGGGTGGGATCCTGATTAATTAGACAAAAGTTTGCAATGGTTGAGTTTACGAGCCGACAGGATTAGGTGTCGCGTTTGCGGGACTGTTTTTTTTACATTTATCCGCATTTTTGTTTTAGATGTTTTTTCTTGTTGGCTTACGTAATAAAGGCGATAGATATGGGATGTGCTTTATTAATGTTAAGAATCCTGAATCAGTAATCTAAACATTAATAAAGCACATCCCTAACTAACTAGCTGACAGATGTATATGGAGACTTGAATCATCTTCAGCCATCAGATGGGACTCCCTAGTCGGTGTAGTGCCTCAGGCATGTTTGCCGAAGCCCGCACTGATAGTTTATAAGGCCATCCTGAGGAAACGGATAGCCTCATGGAGCCACCTGAGGCAAAGTCCCAACAGCATTCTAAAAGCAGTTGCTGGGAGATGTGACTGCCCTATACAAATATTGTGGACAGACGTAGCTTAGCTTTATTTATAACGTGAATATATAAATATCTTGTATTTAATTGTAAGTACATACTAATCTTAGATTAAGACCCTAGTAATATGCTATGGATTCTATTATGTCCGAAATAAAAAGATTTCATTCATTCATTCATTAAGATTTAAAAGAGAACTTATGAATGTAATAAGGTCAGTTGGGGCAAGACATGTTCAAACATTTTATTAAAAATTAGTTTGCTACGGGATGGGTCAACACCGCGATGCAGGTTTTTGTTTGGATGCGTCAGCCGTACAGCGACATCGGTTGATAAAATATTATTTGTCTTCTCATGAAGCTGAAATGGCTGGACGGATTTTAATCAATTTTGATTTAGGGATAGCCGGACATGCAACTGCGAAAAAGAAGTTTTACATGGACGACATTGCGAACTAATGACCTAACGACATCCGATGTTTTATAATTATAACTTTAAATATATATTTTTTTCCAAATCAGCCCTTATCCAGTCTACCCTTTCATATCTCTTTATGAATGTCGAATATTGGGCCTGGTTTATGGATGTTCTGTTTTTAAGTATATATTTATCTATCATCTTGTACCCATAACACGTTACAAGCCTTCATGAGATATTGAGACTAGATCGATTTGTGTGAGGTTATCCGATATTTATTTAAATGTGTTGTTTATTTATCTATTTAATTATATGGCATAATTGTCGCTCTAAAAGTCTACATGTTAATAAAACAATGAATATCTAATATTTTTACCCATTCGGGCTGTGTTTTCGCTTAAATTATAAATATTGAACAAAACCCACGTTATGCGAGTTTATTCCAACATTCATTCTTGTCCCCAGGGTCCATCAGCTGCCAACGATGGGCTTCGACAATCTGAACTCACTGGAGACACTCAACCTGCAGAACAACAAACTGCAGCACATCCCCGAGGAAATTATGGAGCCCATCCTGGATACGCTGCGAGTCGCTGATATCATGGGTATGTAGAAGTAGCACTATTCTGAATCAAGCCGATGACCAGCTTTAACCTCAATACTGCTATTTGCTGACAGCATAGTAGCACGGATGGTGCGGAGCCTCACAGGGGGAGCTCATAGCTCGCGGGCCCAAGGGCCCGACGTCGAGCGTCACAGGTAATTTAAAGCAAGGCTAAAGGCCGAGCTTCACATAGCAACAGCGGTGCAGACCGTCACAGGCAAGAATTGCCAAACCCTCAAGAAAAGAGCGTACTCCCACCTAAAAGCCCGGCAACGCATTTGTGACTCATTTGGTGTTGCAGGTGTCAGGACGACGGCGACGGTAATCGCTTTCCATCAGGCGATCCGATTGCTCGTTTGCCCCCCCTGACATAAAAAAACCTCGATCGTTAGGTACAATAACCCTAAATAATTTAAAGCGAGCCTGAAGACCAAGCTCCACGTAGCACCGAAGGGGGGAGCGTCACAGGCAAGGAGCCCACCTATAGGCACGGGCACCCCCAATGCTTTCCCAAATTAACAGACCTGCATGCAAATTCGTACTCATTTTCAAAATTGTTGCATCCCCTTTTCAAAGCAATTTTTATACTCGAGCTACTTTTTATAGTCATAGTCATAGTCATAGTTATTTATTGTTCGTGAGAATAGGGTTTACATTGTAGGTACAAATAACAATTTTATGCAGTTTCACCAGTTCTCTACCTTTTCAGGTGTACAAACATAAGCATCATTATAAATTATAAACATTAATCATTAAAACCATCAAATAAACTTATATAAATTAAAATAATAATAATGTAATAAAATATCCAATTGTCAAATTATATACTGAAGAATTCATTTATACTATAAAATCATTTTTGTACAAGCCATGCATTAACCTGTACTTTGAATATATTTAAAGTCATGTCCTTAAAATTATCAGGTAATTTGTTATAAATTGATACACACATCATATACGAATTTTTAGAAGAAAGTGCAAGTTTCACAAAGGGTTTAAATAAAGTGTATTTATACTGTTCTCTAGATTCACGAGAGCTCATGGAATGCAATTCTACAAATAGGTATTTATACTTATGGATGAAAACACAGACTTCAAAAATGTACATACTGGGGAAAGTGAGAATATTGTACTTTATAAAATACTAGCTGTGCCCCGCGGTGTTACCCGCTCATCCCACGGGAACACTAAATTTATTCGGGATGAATAGTATCCTATGTCCTTTCCCGGGTTTCAAACTATCTCCATACCAAATTTCATCTAAATCGGTTCAGCGGTTTAAGCGTGAAGAGGTAACAGACAGACACACTTTCGCATTTATAATATTACTAGCTGTGCCCCGCGGTGTTACCCGCTCATCCCACGGGAACACTAAATTTATTCGGGATGAAAAGTATCCTATGTCCTTCCCCGGGACTTAAACTATCTATATACCAAATTTCATCTAAATCGGTTCAGCGGTTTTAGCGTGAAGAGGTAACAGACAGACAGACAGACAGACAGACAGACACACTTTCGCATTTATAATATTAGTATGGATGTCCGACAGGACCCTCTTTGGTCTATAGCAAACATAGCTCTAATGCAACGTTTCTGTGCGATGAATACTACATTTCTATCATTGCAGTTTCCCCATATTACCACACCATATCGTAAGACGGAATTTACGTAGCCTTTATAAGCAAGCAGAGCTGCTCGAACTGATCTGTTTGGCTTATTCTTCTGAGAGCAAATACAAAACTGTTTACTTTGGACCGTACACTATCAACATGCTCTTTCCATTCTAAATAACTATCAATTATTATGCCTAAAAACCTTGCATGTCGCACTTCTTCAACCGACACATTTTCGAAGTTGATATTCAATTCCTGTGTTTTCCCCCTGGTCGTGCAGAATTGTATGTAATTAGTTTTACTCATATTTACTTTCAAGTTATTCTTTCTTAACCATTCAACCGTGTTAGCCAGCGCCCCATTTAAATCATCATTATACGTTGATAAAAGAGTTCAGAGTTTTAGATTTAGGGCAATATTTCGAGATTTCGACACACTGATTTCGCTCACTAAGGTACGTGTTAATCCAATCAAAAGCTGGGCCACGTACACCGTATCGGTATAGTTTGGTTAATAAATAATCGCTTGTGGCACACAAAATCAAAAGCCTTGCTCATATCCATGAACAAGACTGAGACAGGTACCTTATTATCTACAGCATTCAGAATATTTTTTATCAATTTTAATGCCGCCAAAGTGGTGCATCTCGATTTGCGAAAACCATGTTGTTCATCTGCAATTTTGTCATAATGATCCAAAAAAATTACTAGTCTATTAAACATAACTTTTTCATAGATTTTGGCAAAAACAGATACTAGAGTAACGGGTCTATAATTTTCTAGGTCTGTTTTAACTCCTTTCTTATACAGTAGTTTCACCACAGACTTTTTTAATGCTTCTGGAAAAACTCCTTGTAGCAGAGAAAGATTTATTGCATGAATAAGTGGTTCAGCAATTAAGCGCATGCACTTTTTCACTATATCCGTACTCACTCCATCATACCCAACCGATTTCGAATTTTTGAGAGACATAATAAGTTTATTGAATTCATTTACACTCAATGGATTAAGATAGATGGTGAAAACATTATTATCAATATCGATATCATTTGTGGTAACTGAAGATACATTACCACTTATATTTTCGACAGAAAATTTATTAAAGCTATCGGCAATATCTTGAGGTTCTTGAATAGTTTCATCACCTATTAACAATTTTTCCACTGTTATGTTGCTAGGATCAGTTGTTGTGTAATTTTTAATAACGTTCCACACTGCCTTACATTTATTACTACTTTTGTCAATATACCTTGTATTATTTGCACTTTGTTGAGTTAGTAAGCATCTTTTGAGAATGCGTGAGTAATGTTTATAACGAGATTTAAAATAATTACATCGTCTGCTCAGTAAATAAAGATGACGTTTCTTTTTGCAGCAGTTACGTAAACCTCGGGTTATATTTTTGGTATTAAATGATTTAGCTTTTACTTTGATTTTAATAATTGGAAAGCACAAATTGTAGAAAAGAAGAAAGGTATCACTGAATTTATTAAAAGCTTGCGTGGCGTCATTTTCGTTTAGAACATCATTAAATGATAAACTAGATAAACAATACATAAATTTGGATTGGTTTTCAAGGCTAAAATCTCTTCTCAATATGTACCACCATTTTGCAGGACATGGTAAGCGTTTATTTACTGGTACTTGGTATGTTTGAGCAGTGTGGTCAGATAATCCCAAATCATGTATGATAGCATCACCATTATCTACATTCGTAGCTATGTGGTCAATACAAGTTTTTGAGTGATCAGTTATTCTTGTTGGACAGTTTGTAACTAGTTTTAAATTGTAAGTATCTAAAGTCTGTCGTAATTCCTTCGATACTGGTGACTCCTTCATGGTATCAATATTGAGATCTCCGTATAACACATACTTTTTCCTTTTGTTTCTACATATAGCATTCAGTACTTCTTCAAGTTTTTGAAAAAATACCGATGATGTTGATGTCGGCGTTTTGTATGTGTAGATGCAGATTATTACTAAGTTATATTTAGTTAACGTGGCCACACAACATTCAAACAAATGTGTCAGAGAAAGTGAGTTGACTTCTGTCACAGACGTATGATTTATATTATTTCGAACAAGTATTGCTACTCCACCCCTTTTTGACTTCTTACGGGAAAAACCATCAGCCAAATGAAAATTACTTATTTTTAAATTTCGTTCAGATTCGCGAAGAATATAAGTTTATGAAGGCAACCAACTGCGAACCCCCTCTCTGAGTATAGAAGACCAAGTACAAACCTACTCTGTACCTCGCGGGGTGCTTGCACATCAAGCTTGCACCACACACGTGTGCAAATGCAAATACTCACTCATTTTCAACTTCCCATTCCCCCTTCCACAGTAAATTTGTAACCCGAACTCAATTTCTTCAGCATTTTTGACTGCCAACCTCTCTCTGATGACAAAAGCATTACTTGCAAACCTCCTGGCGTACCAAAAAAATACTAGGTGTAATAGTATAGATTATATTAATAGATATTTGACCTTTTCCGAGGTTTGTCGTAGGTATTTGAAATAAGTTAGCAACCACGTAGATTGTGAGGATATTATACACTTGAAATACGCGGGAGCTGTTTTCATAAATATGTATTGTTCAGTTCCTGTGATACCTTTTCCATATTTAACTTTATCATACATAAATATTAGCGATGTTTATGGCTTTATTTCAATGTTTTTTGATTACAGGATACATTTTGTATCGTCTTTTTCACCATGAGTATTTTATGGGACTAGCATCTGTTTGCGATTTTGTCTACATCAATATCACCCTTTAATAGAAAGCCTAAAGAAGTGTCGCCGCGGACAATAATACTTCGGGCGGGGTTCAACCCGTGTTTACAACAGCTTTCCGGGTCAACACGGGCGTTTTACCTATTAGATCACAGAAGCGACGTGCGTGCTGTTGAATTTTATAACCAGGTGCTTCATTGCTGTTCACATTCGGTCTTTAAAATTAATTAATATAACTTACTAGCGACCCGCCCCGGCTTCGGACGGGTGCAATGCTGATAAATTATTCATGTATTATACATATAAAACTTTCTCTTGAATCACTTTATCTATTAAAAAAACGCATCTAAATCTGTTGCGTAGTTTTAAAGATCTAAGCATACATAAGGACATGCAGACAGAGGCGACTTTGTTTTATACTATGTAGTGATATTATGCTATTATGCTTCAACTGACTAAATCCTGTTTTCCGTGGTTACCGACTGAAAAAAAAACACATAAGTAAAAGAACAACCTCCCTTTTTTTATCACAAAGAACAATAAAGCGTCTGTTTATTGTTCTGTATACTAGTATATCGTTGCGATTAGTCAATAATATAAAAAAGCTATGATAGCATTATGAGAAAGTTCTACTTAAAAATAAACTGTAACCTTACCACGACCGTTTGAACTTTGAAGTGCATCCACGTGGATTCGTTTTCAAGGAGACACTCAGAATAAAAAGCTTCTTCAACATTTACGGGCAAACTTTTTAATATGAACAATTTAAGCCGCTTAAATGAAAAAAGAAAAGATCTAAAAAAACATTTTAAAATACTTGTCCAAATCTGGTCAGGGTATAACCTATTCACTGTTTTTATCTTTTTATTTGTAAAATACCAGAAATAGTTATTAATTTCACTCTAAAAAAATTGCGAAAGCCATAGTAAGTAACATGATTTTCGTTAAACAATCATTAGCATTGAGCAATCGATTCAGGGTGACTCCCCATGTCATAATTAAAATGACCTAGATGGTATCTGCGGACTTTGTATGTTTTTTTGTGTCTCCTTAGTCGGGTAAAAGTATTTTGAATATCTAGCTATCCCTGTACCAAAATTGGTTAAAATCCGTCCAGCCGTTTCGGCGTGACGTGCCGGCAAGGAATTGTTTGCCAAAAGATGTCATTTTATGGCTGGAGTTCCCTGTTCGTCACTTATTGTATATGGGTCACGTTAAGCATCTATTACAAGGCCGTAAGGTTTAGAATCTAGATTCAGGCAGGGAACGTGTTGAATTACACACCTATTATAATTAGAATTGCAATTGCTTTTCAAATGTTGTTTTATTTTACCTCTTTAATTATTGTTATAAACGCTTTAATATTACGAAACAAAGAGGTTTATGACTCTTCTTAACGCGAAGCGCCTTCTATATAGAACATTCGTTGCAGACAACCCTCTGATCTGCGACTGCGAGCTGGCCTGGTACGAGGCTTGGCTGGCGGGCCTGCGCGACCGTGACGACGAGATGATGCAGAAAAAACGAACCCTCTGCACGATGGTCAGCGAGCACCGTGAGTACAGCGTCGCCAAGATGCCCCTCGAGAAGATGAACTGCAAAAGGAAACTCCCCTACGACCGCCCTAACAGCGCTTTCCAATGCAGCGCCGCAACCACAAACATTTTACTCGCAATCGCCACCAGGTGGCTCTAGAATTAAAAGTAATCTTAATAACTCTTATAAGTTAACCCTTTTAAGTTTCAGCCAAGGCTGTCTTCACGCTAGCTGTGGCCGGGTAGCTTGAAGTCCCCCTTCGCTTTATACTCAGTTCGAATTAGTAACGTGATGAATTTGTGCGTAAAACTCGATACATATCAATTTCGGCTGATAAATTAGTATTTCGGAGCGGTAGCTTGTGATAGTAAAGGTTTTAAAGAGTTAAAAGTTAGTGATACTGTGAGTATTTTTACATATTAGACCTTTTACGGCATGCCTTACTAATGAGTAATGACAACCAATGTAGTACACTTATCTACTACAAATCGGCATTATATTAGTATCACTGGAGAAGTGCTTCATTCTTAATCGATGGTCACGCGTCGCTATTGAATTCGGACCCTCACGGTCTAATTACTTGTGATCATATCAATGAGCTAAACACAACTTATACACAAAAATATAATTTAAAACTTTACAAATACCTTGAATGAAAACTTTAGTATTTTGTATAATTTACCCCTACAATTTGAAATGTAATAATTTTACAAATACTTATTAGGAAAGCTTTTGCGCATTTACGATGTTGACTATAAAATAATAGATATACCTAACTATATTCTACTCTTGTATTGGGTGAGAGATTCAGGGGCTCCTGTCTTCTTGTTTTCCCGCTCTGTACAATTTTTACTAAACTTTCTGTGATTCAGGATTTATTTCTTCCAGTTTTCTACCTCTCTTTACTATTTATGAGTTTACTAACTATTTAATTTAGTGACATAAAAATATTTAATTAATTAATTATGTTTTGTATTGTTATTTAACTTTAAAAATAGAGCCCCTAAAAGTTCTATTTCATGTAGAAATAGGTGTAGTTAAATAAGTGTTAGGTAATTCTTTTCTAAGTAACCTAATTATACGCTGTTAATATGTTACATTGTAACTTTAATTGTTAACAAAAGTTTAATTTAGACATATATTCGATTTATTATTATAACATGCGGTTTAATAAGTTTCAAAATATATGCGAACAGAGCATGGATAACCCGTGAGTTTTAGACATATTAAAATGCATATGAAATGGGTTCACTCACGTCGTATATGTCGTATATAGCTCGACATGTTTCGAATCGGTTCGTGATTCATCATCAGAAGCGCCCATCAGCCGCGGCGGCGGCCAATCGAACACTGATGACGATTCTAAACGTCGAGCGATATTCGACTTAATGTGACGTGAGTAAACCGGTTTTATGTGCATTTTAACCAAATAATGGTAATATCATTTTACAATAATAGCTAATTAAATAAATTATCGTTATTAATGTTATTGTTTCAGTTAGTGACTACCCTCTATTTTGTAGCGATAAATCAAGTAATGCTTAGGTAAATTTGCTGTAAAAGTTTTATGGATATTAGGTAGCGAGTTGTAATAAATGTGACTTTAAGCAATGCCTCATTAATTTGCAATTAAATATATTATCATCATTGATTTACTGAAAATCAGAAGCAACCCTTTAAAATCTAGATACTTACTATTAAAAAAATTGGTTCACTTGGTAAAATAAAATATAAAATTAAATGCAAGGCAATTAAACGCAAATTAGAGCTTCAAAACTTGTATATCTTGATAAAAATCTATTTTCGCCAATTTCGGTATTGAATAATATTTATTTAAAAATGTTTATAAACAAGGGGTAATATTTGAAATCAAAAACATATCCTTTAGTGGTCTGAATAAGTAAGTAATAAATAAACGTATATACAAATGTTTAAAATGGCAAATATTTTGCTGCGTATCAATGAGAGAGTAATGTGTAACCAATATACACGAGCAATCTACCGTATGGCACCGCATTTGAATGTAAGTGACACATCCTCAATTTTAGAGAGACCCCACACTAGCGTCTTTAGAGTGTCGTGACGCCAGCGCTGTTTATGGAGCGTCAGCGTTTCGTTTTTGAGACAAGAAATACCTAACTGGGGTCTATTATCCTTCACTACTAAATTGAGACGCACTTTGTGTGGGAATGCAAACTCACTAATGGGAATGTCTCCGCACTACGGAAATGATTGGGAGGGGTTTGACGCGGGCGCACTAGGCGCATGGACTACCGTGACCGTGAATAGACAGGTAGAATAGATTAACCGGGTCAATCTGACTTAGGGCAGGAGAAGAGGGGAAAGGTAGTCCGACTGTGACTGCCAGCGCAACCACGACGCAACGTCACACGTCACGGTATCTGTGAGGACGTTGGTGAGACGCTGACCCTTAATAGACGTCACTAGCGTCAGGGCACAGTTACGCCGACGCTGCATATACGTTGCGTATACGTTGGCAGGACGCCGACCTTCGAAAGCTCGTGGGTAGCTAATGTGGGAAGTCTCTACTCGAGACTCAGAAAATGCTGCAACATACAAACCACACTAAGAGTGTTGATTGTTTACAACACACCAGTTGCGGCGGAAAATATCATTATAACGATGACGGTCAGCTGTACAGCTGATTGCCAATTTATTATTAATGTATAGAATTAATAACATTTAAAAAAGAAAATATTTAATTAATGCATGACGCGAGATTGAATACAAATGTATTTATATTGCATTAATTGTTATATTTTCCGAGTGAAGTTGCCGAGGGCAAAACATTTGCAATCATATTTAGGGAAACAATATAGGTATAAAGCACAATGTATTTTTTGTATCTATTCAATTTGTATATTTTACGTATCTATGGGTAAATAAATATTACACATTTATATTTAAATAAAGGTTTTGTTTCCGTCTTATATTAACGTAATTTGAATCTTAAATGTATGACATATGATTTGAACGTATTGGAACTTATTTTATATGAACATTGATGAATTTACTGCATTGTTAATACTTATTTATATAGGTTGAATGGCACATACTTGATATAAAGTAGTTAAGGTAATCTAATTCATGTGATGTAGTGGTTCGTAAGAGCACTTATATATATTCTATACACTTTACAATATTGCACCTTTTACGTCACGATTATATACTTATATTAATATTAATCAGAGTCGAAAAACCTGATAAATTAAGAAAATTTTCATTATACCGTATCATACACTTATTCTATGTACCTACATGTTAGTAGATTATATTACAAATATATCAATTTTCTCATTATATGACGTCATCCTTCGATGCTATTGAATGTCGTGGTTTATTGGAATTATTATGTAGGTAAAATATATATATCTTTGTGTCTAAAGTATAGACGATCTGAGGCAAGTTATTATACTTTATTATTCAAGCACTGTGTAGCTGTTTCTAAAAAAATATGTTTTTTGATTCTTATAAATGTTTACAGTGTACTGTATAGTTATAAGGTGACTCAAAATCCATTGCCGCGTAGATGCGTAAAATACCCTGTCGCGCTTTGGAACAAAATTGCCTTTTCTACGCGCCATTGGAAATTGGGATTGACAAAAATAATGGACAAAAGAACCAGCACAAACATATCCGGACGGTGGTGTGAAGCGACAGTAGCGCCATCTGTCTATGATCGTACATATCATTTAGAATAAGACACTTATCGCTTATCGATGTCTAGCGAGTATATCTGTTGTGTGTTGTTGGTATAACGTATATTAACTGTTAATCATTCATTGTTGGATGGAAGGCTCTCGTAATCTAGTGTGTAAGATTGGTTTAGCGGATGTATGCGATTGAAGCTGTTGTTGTTGTTACAATCGATATGGTCATCAGTTACTCTTGTGCAAGTATCAAAACAAGAGTATCCCAAAAATTTGCGTCTTGAAAATAAAAACGATTTATTTACATAGGTATATACAGCGGTTTCCATACATTGGCGCGATCGCTATGAAAAACATTTTTGTGATTAAGCGGTTTAGTCCAAGAAGTATCTGCAACCAGACTTGGTTTTTACTTTTTATACAAACTGAGATACTTGCATTCCAGCCAGCGGGAAAAAGGTAAGTGTGTTGATGAAAAGTAATTAGTCGATGGTTAATGAAGGTTATATTGTAGTCCCTTAAGCTAGTTTTGGTAGACCTTTAAACTGTCCAATGAAGAAGTTGAAAATGCTCTCTATTACCAGAAAACTCAATAAATAAACACCAAATGGATGTTATGCTTGGTCTCGGAATATTATATACCTATTCATGAATGTTATTAGATAATGAATTGTCTGGTTTAATGACTTTCGTTGATGCTCTTTTTCAATATTCTTGTACTAAATGGTTGTAACTATAGACGATATCAGCAATAATCATTCGGTGACTTTCTTGATGTGCTCTAATTGGCAATATGTTAGAATGTATATGTAATAATTTCTTCTATTAAGAATTAACAAGATAATTATCAGTGTTACTGGGAGTTTATAGTCACATTTATTATTGTGTTGACTCGTAAAGTAAGTAATGTAATTCTAATATTGATATTTTATTCTTAAGGGTGTATTTATTTAATTCGGTTAAATAAAATAAATAAATGATCATTTGCGTTTTATTTTACGCCACTCAAACTGTCAATATGATTCCAATAAAATCAACAACTATTTAAGGTAAAATGATTTAAAAGGTTTACTGATGTTTCACAGAAAATTATTTGACCGAAATGTATGTTTCGCATAATGCTCATTTCGCATACTTAATTGTTATTCTACGGACCCCATTAAATGTATTTCCCGTTTCAGCTAAAGAAAATTTCTGCCAAATGAGAATTATGTGAAACATTACGTTCGGTTAAACAATTTTCAGCCAGATGAGGGTAACCCGATTTAAAATGGAAAGAGGTTACAAAAAAGCGAATAAAATTTAGTAAAGTGTTCGCAATAAAAATTAACGGAACCACCGGACACCTCAAATACGTGTTGGACCGAAAAACGAAATTCTTTACAGCGATATTTTTAAAACTACTGGATCTATTTCATGAACGCCGTTTTCCATATTTTTTTTCAAGATTAATAATTTCAGTTGCCATTTATATTTAAAAAACGATGTCCGTTCACGAAGATCAACTGTTCAAGATGCAATTCTTCTGTGTATCATCACATACGATGATTTTTGATTTGATTCTGTGATTATTCACAGGAGTATGAAAAACCGGCCAAGAGCATGTCGGGCCACGCTCAGTAGTGTAGGGTTCCGTAGTTGCCCATCCTTCACAATAGACAATAAAATATAATTTAAATTACGAGAAAGATTTCAAGCTCTATATAAAGGTCGTAAACGCCAAAGCAACTGTAGTTACTTATTACCTGTGTAACGTTCGAAGTATAAGAACACCGCGCGGCACTTACGTCATTTTGAAGAAAACTATGAAATTTTGCGATAACTCAAATACGGTTCGACCGATTTTATTTAATATAGTTTTCATTGAAAGTACTAATAAGGCCTCATTTTCATGAACTTTTCCATATTTTTTTGACCCGTGGTTGAAAAGTTAGAGGGGTGGGGGGGACACTGTTTTTTTTTATTTTCGGAGCGAACATTTTCTAAAGTGGTAGCTTTATCAATAAATTATGTTCGGCGACCCCTATTACTTTTAAAAGACCTATTCAACGACACCCCACACCCCACACGCTAGTGTAGGAACGAAAAAAAAAATCACCCCCTCTTTAGGAGTAGGGACGCGAATAAAAATTATTTTTTTAGTTTTTATTGTACCGTTTTGTCGGCGTAACACATACACATACTCATACCAAATTTCAGCTTCCTAGCACTTATGATCACGGAGCTAAGCCGCGGAAGGACAGACGGAATGACGGACATGGCGAAACTATAAGGGTTCCTTAGTTGACTACGGAACCCTAAAAAATGGCGTCATGCAATCTGGTGAAATGCCCAAGCAGCAGTTAAAATCAAAAGATTATCTAGAATGTTTTTTTTATATAATTATTATGATAGATAAAACCTTACACACTTATCCAGAGTAATAAGCGTGAAGGTTCGCAGAATTTCGACTCCCTTCAAGTTGTTAATTATTAAGTCCGTATCAATAACATACGAGTTCACCTCAACGGCTGAAGCTTGGCGATTAATGACTGGCTCTAGTACGCATGTATATATAAAATATAATAATATATTCTGGAGTGCCCCAAGGTGGTATTCTCTCTCCCCTTCTGTTTTCTGTCTTCTTCAACCTTCGCAGTTCTTATCATTTGTATGCTGACGACTTACAAATTTATTCCCAAGCGGATGTCAGTGACATTAACTCTGCTATCTCACTGATAACGATGATCTGAATCACATCGCTGACTAGTCTAGTAGATTAGGCATTTGTGTTAATCCCACTAAATGCCAGGCTATAAATTTGGGCAGTCAGCGGAAACTTTCCAAGCTCACTGCCATCTCTGTTGCTCCGATCCTCTTCGATGGTGAGCACATTCCCATCTCCAAGCAGGTCAAGAATCTCGGTTTAGTTTTGGACTCTAACCTGGCATGGAATTGTCAACTTTCGGAGGTAAGTCGGAAGGTCACTGGTACGTTGCGTAAAACTTTCTTCTAGTAAGCACCAAAAAGATACTTGTGCAGGCGTTGTTAATGCCTCTTATTGATTATGCTGATGTGTGCCTCACGAACATCATACAAGAGCCCTCAACAAATCGATCGTCTCCTTAATAATACATACGATATACGGTTCATTTTCGGACTTCGAAAATACGATAATGTTTCATTATTTCGCCGTCAGCTTAACTGACTTCCCATTCGTAGTCGCAGACCCCTCAGGATCCTTTGCTGTCTATTCTCTATCCTGTTCGAGAATTCTACTCCAGGATATATCAAAAATAAATTCAAACCCCGTCCAGGCTGTGAACTTCGTTCCTCTCGAGTTCCTAAACTTTCCATTCCTTCGCACCATAGCGGTTTTATGTCTAATTCTTTCGCCGTACAGGCATGACGTCTCTGGAATTCTCTCCCTCTCTCTATCAGACAAGCCCCAAATAAGGTAGCTTTCAAGTGTATGCTGCGTAAGCATCTGCTGGAACAAGAGTCCGAATAGTCCATCCATCATCATTATTGTAGACTTTCTTGTATATATATGTACGTCGCCCGCGACTACGTACGCGTGGAACTTGATAAAAGGGATTATCAAAAGCTCCTAAGCAAATGTAAGAGCAATTGTGCTTTTGGTCTAATCATTACATTTCCTACAGGGTCACTGCACCCCAACAGAAATGTTCACTCACTGTTCAATCTTTTTAGGTATAATTTCCAGGATGAAAACTATCCTATGTCGTTCCTCGGATCTTAAACTATCTCTATGCCAAATTTCATCAAAATCGATTCAGCAGTTTAAGCGTGAAGAGGTAACAGACAGACATACACAGTTTCGCATTTATAATATTAGTATGGATTTGTTTTACATTATTTGTATATATATCAAATTTATAGTGTGTAAATGTAGGTATGTATTTTTGTATATATATTTTGTATTTACTTGTACCCTAGGTGCTCTCTGTACCATCAGATTTCTGATTTGCAACCACTTCTAGTATCTCTGTTTGGCCCTATGGTTGACTGTTAGAGAGTGCCATTTGGCATTAAGTCCGCCATTTGTACCTACTGACTTTAGTTTTTTACAATAAAGTTTAAATAAATAAAATATTTGATGTAACTTTACCTCTTCGTTTATAATATTCAACCTGTTTAACATAAATTTACCCCGGCTGATAGATACCCAAACAATAAACAATAGACAAAATAGCCCAAACTTGGCATGTTTCAAAAATATTTTTCGTTTTTATTTTTGTCTTATGAGTTTATTAAATAGCTCAAGCAAATTAAGCCGAATATGGGCAATCAGGGGAAATAATTCGTGTAGTTTTGAAAATTGGTACAGTTATACCTTGGGGGGGGTGAAGGTACCTTTTTTCTGATTTTCGCTCATATCTCAAATATTGAAACTAAACTAAACTATTTGTAGAAAAAGCATTATGATTACTTCAGACAAAAGTTTTCACATAAAATCCCCTAAAAATTTGGTCATCTTCATTTTTACTCTACGATCAATACTTTGGGAGCTACAGAGTGTTTAAGTTAACAGAAATATAAAAAAAATGGTCGTTCAAGAAAACGTAGTTTTTTCGTAGTTGCTCATCATAACACGCGAACGTTGTGTAGTTGAGAAATCCCCGTTACTGGTAAATTCCCATTTGGGAATATTCCAAGTAAATTCCCATTGTTCCCGGGAATATACGAGCTCGGTGGACCCATTCCTTTGATATTTCGTTTTGAGCTAATTAATTGAATACAAGCAAACCGTTTTCACTTTTTGACTCATCCTGAATCATCACTTAGAGTGAGTATCATAAAATTTACCTGATGATGGACCCTGGAAGCCCGTAATGGATCGGATCTCAAGATACTTTCAACGTAGACATGTGCGGTTTTCACATTTCAATTCATTTTGATGAGCAGTTAGAGCCGGTATCATTAAATAAACCTGATGATGGACCTTAGAAGCCCGTAATGGATCTCAGGATACGTTCAACGTAGACATGTGTGGTTTTCGTATTTCAATTCACTTTGATGAACAATTAGAGCCGGTGTCATAAAATAAACCTGATGATGGAATCCTGGAACCCCGTAGGTAATGGATCTCAGGATACGTTCAACGTAGACATGTCTGGTCTTCGCATTTCAATTCACCTTGATGAGCAATTAGAGCCGGTGTCATAAAATAAACCTGATGATGAAATTCTGGAACCCCGTAATCGATCTCAGCTCAGGATACGTTCAACGTAGACTTGTGCGGTTTTCGTATTTCAACTCTTCTTGATGAGCAATTTGAGCCAGTATCATAAAATAAACCTGATGATGGATCTTGGAAGCCCGTAATAAATCTCAGGATACATTCAACGTAAAAGAAAAATAGTTTTTTTAGGGATATAGGGCGTTTTTTTTTAGCTTAGAAATAAGCACGCTTAGTCACCTGCTGATCGAACATATAATCCCCATATCGGTCCGAGCGTGCGAAATTACCGTAACGGAGCTGCCACGACTTTGTGCGGCAAGCAGCAGCGCAGCGAGTGATTGAGCGAGAAGTCCGAGCACGGCGGCCATACCAGTGAGCGAGACATCCGTACCTACACCGCTGCCGCTGTCGCGCAAAGTCGTGGTATCTCGATAAGGCCTTAGCTACTACGGGCGTCAGCGCGGCGCGGACCACCGAATAACGTCAGAGTTGGATTTTGTACTATAAAATAATTTGTATATTTTCATGTCTGGTATTATATACTACTAGAACGACAAGATAGTACGCCAAAATACTATAATCTCTTGACCATATCCTAAAGTAAAGATCGTAGAGTAAACATATATATGTCAAATTTGTAGGAAATTTTATGTAGAAACTTTTGTTCGAAGTAATTTATAATGCTATTAAAATCTGAATAAAGTACCTTCAACTCTCCCTACTCACTCAGCACAGCCCTCACCCTCGAGGACTTTTAGTATGTTCATCTAGACACCACCAGGTTTATTTCATCTGTGTTAGTATGATCATCAGGTTTATATTATGATACCGGTTCTAACTGCTCATCAAGATGAGTTGAAATGCGAAAACCGCGCATGTGTACGTTGAACGTATCCTGAGATACATTACGCGCTTCCAGGATCCATAATCAGGTTTATTTTATGATACTGGCTCTAATTGCTCATCAAGATAAGTTGAAATTCGAAAACCGCACATGTTACGTTGAACGTATGTATCTTGAGATCCGATCCATTACGGGCTTCCAGGGTCCATCATCAGGTATATTTTATAATACCAGCTCTCACTGCTCATCAAGATGAGTTGAAATACTAAAACCGCACATGTCTACGTTGAACGTATCCTGAGATCCATTACGGGCTTCCAGGATCCATCATCAGGTTTATTTTATGATACCGGCTCTAATTGCTCATCAAGATAAGTTCAAATTTGAAAACCGCACATGTCTACGTTGAACGTATCTTGAGATCCGATCCATTACGGGCTTCCAGGGTCCATCATCAGGTAAATTTTATGATATTCACTTTAAGTGGTGATTCAGGATGAGTTGAAAAGCGAAAACGGTTTGCTTGTATTCAATTAATTAGCTTAAAACTAAATAACAAAGGAATGGATCCACCAAGCTCGTATATTCCCGGGAACAATGGGAATTTTCTTGGAAGGAAGAAAGAAGGATATGATGAGCAACTACGAAAAAACTACGTTTTCTTGAACAACTACTTTTTAATATTTTTGTTAACTTACACACCCTGTAGCTCCCAAAGTATTGATCGTAGAGTAAAAATGAATATGACTAAATTTGCAGGGAATTTTATGTAAAAACTTTTGTCCGAAGTAATCATAATACAATTTCTACAAATATTTGAGATATGAGCGAAAATCAGGAAAAAGGTACCTTTACCCCCCCCCTAGCACAGCCCCCACCCCCGAGGACTTTTAGTATGTTCATCTAGACACCATAGGGTATAACTGTACCAATTTTCAAAACTACACGAATTATTTCCCCTGATTTTATTAATTTTCTTAGAGTAAAAGTATATATTTGAAATCAGCCCATAAAAAAATCATGACGTCATAACCACTAAGGCTCCCGATTTAAAAGAAACAGAATCTTAGTCACAGTAAAGTTTGGGCACTATGGTGCCACAGGCAGATACATTAAAATTTCAACACCCCTCTTTTCATCCGATTTTAAAAGTAAAATAAAATAGGATGCGAAAGGTATAAATGGTTAAAATTTAAGCGTTAAATTATCTCAGGATAACCAAGTCATATTTTGTATCCCAGACATATTGACACTTTTTGCGTCACAAATCACGCAATTAAAATGGTAACTTGCGTTACTCTCTGTTGTGGTATTGCCCAAAAAATTAATAAATAAGATTACAATGAAAAAGTAAAATACGGCGTATTATTAGCAGCGAATTATTCTTTCCACTTGATCCCTTGGTAACCGTTGGGACGAATTTAGACACAGCGAATTTTTAAGGACTTTGGGAACAATAAAGTGCGAGTTGGTAAGTAGCTCTTAGCCGATCTGATAATTTATTTTTCTTTATTTCCACCAAAATCATTCAGCGTAGAGAACAAATAACCGGGCGAGCGAAGTGATTCCGTTTCGGGTTGGCTCAAAATTGTTTCGTATTTCCGAATGTTTGGATGTCCGGTTGTACTCGCCTAGTTAAATAAATCAAATATTACAAAATAAATAAATATGGGACACTTACACAAATCGATCGAGTCCCAAATTAGGCTCAAGAAGGCTTGTGGTATGTACTAGACTACGACGACATACATACTTACATAGATAAATATATACTTAAATACATGAAACAACCAGTACCCAAGCACAAATATTCGAATTCATCACACAAATATTTGCCCTGGCCGGTATTCGAACCCGGGACCGCCGACTCAATAGTCACTCGAATCCCAGCCGGGGCAAATATTTGTGTGATGAACTCGAATATGTGTGCTTGGGTCATGGTTGTTCTATATGTATTTAAGTATATATTTTTGGGGGTCACGCCGTGTTGGGAGATGAGTGGAAAGATGAAGTCCGATATATCACGTTTATTCA
This sequence comes from Apotomis turbidana, assembly GCA_905147355.2. Classification (NCBI taxonomy): domain Eukaryota; kingdom Metazoa; phylum Arthropoda; class Insecta; order Lepidoptera; family Tortricidae; genus Apotomis; species Apotomis turbidana. The sequence goes on from LR990288.1 coordinate 7,920,280, forward strand.
CAATACACACACACAATTATAGAAATCAGTCAATTTTACAGATAGGCAAACTGGGGAGGCTAGTTTGTATGTGCACGAGTTATGCTATGCGCGGTCGATGGCCAACTGCCGTCCCGCTCTCGTTGACAATATATGCTGACTCGTATGTAGCGTGCAGCTACATCACTCCCCCCCTTTTTTTGAAAACAGAAATCCAAAACAAAGTAAAAAAAAAAAATTTTTTTGTAACAAAGAAAAATTTTTTAAAAATTTTGTAAATATGGTCCTTACATTCCCAAAACACAATGTATACACATTAAACTTGATGTAAATAAACATGAAAATATTAGAATAAAAGAATACACAACAAAACAGTTTTTCAATTAAGCTTACGGAACCCTGCTAGTACACAGTAGTATTTATATAAGTACGTGTATCGTCATCTAGTATCCATAACACAAGCCTTCTTGAGCTTAATTAGGGACTAGGTTGATTTGTGTGAGGTTGTCCGATATTTATTTATTTATTTATTATGCTTGGTTATGGTCAAACACCCAAAAACCAATACTTATCCACTCGATAGCTTTTCAACGTCCTACCCTTATACAAAATATCAGCGCTTGAAAGTGCCGCCAGCTTTGGTAAGCCATGGCCTGTGTCGTCCGTGTACGTATCTGTTCATTGTGAATATCACAAGCAAAGCGTCTCTCTCTCTCACACATAAACTAAACCCGCTTCATCTTTTGCAAATCTGTTTTTAGGATTCCGTAGTCAACTACCATTCATGTTGTTGTACAGTTTCGCCATGTCCGTCTGTCCGTCCGTCCGCGACTTAGCTCCGTGAGCATTAGTACTAGAAAGCTGAAATTTGGTATGAGTATGTGTATGTATCACGCCGACAAAACGGTAAAATAAAAACAGGTCAAGTGCGAGTCGGACTCGCGCACCGAGGGTTCCGTACAAACACTTTTCATCCTTAAGTGGTTAAGTTAAGTTTGCACTTGGTATGTATAGCGCCCCATACAAATGAGGTGCAAAGTTAACGCAACCAATCCCGTTTGTTGTATTGGAGCCCCCCTTAAATATTGATTTTATTTTATTTTTTGTATTTGTTGTTATAGCGGCAATAGAAATACATCATCTGTGAAAATTTCAACTGTCTAACTATCACCGTTCTTGAGATACAGCCTGGTGACAGACGGACGGACAGCGAAGTCCCAGTAATCGGGTCCCGTTTTTACCCTTTGGGTACGGAACCCTAAAAACTAAAAAAAAAAATGTTTTTTTCGGGTACCTCTCGAACACCTAAAGTGAGGGTGAATTTTTTTTTTCGTTTCAACCTTGGTGTGTGGGGTATCATTAAATAGGTCTGTTAAAAATAATAGGGGTCTCTCAACATTACTTTTTGATAAAGTCAGTAGTTTTGTAAATATTCGCTCCGAAAATAAACAAAATAGTGCCCCCCCCCTCTAACTTTTCAACCACGGGTCAAAAAAATATGGAAAAATTCATAAAAATGAGGCCTTATAAGTACTTTCAATGAGAACTATATTGATCAAAATCGGTCTATCCGTTTTTGAGTTATCGCAAAATATCATAATTTTCTTTAAAAGGACGTAAGTTGACTTCCAGAAGGTAATAAGTAATTACAGTTACTTTGGCGTTTACGACCTTTTTATAGAACTTGATATCTTTCTAGTAACTTAAACCTCGGGCTTAAAACCGCTGTTTTAAGCCCGTCTCTTGTGAAGGATGAGTAACTACGGAACCCTACAATGAGCGTGGCCCGACATGCTCTTGGCCGGTTTTTATATTTCACAGAGTTGTGATATTGTCACATCTTCATTATTGTGTATCTTCATCAATTGTTTATTGCAGTTAGAGCCGCATTCCCGAAAATGCTTTCGAAATTAACATAGGTCGTAAAAAATCGGATGAGCAGTTAAGGCGCGCTTATAGGCGAACTTTAGGTATTTGCGGGGGTGAAGCAGACACGCGGTGGAGGCGCATGCGGGGCGCCCCGCTCCACGCCACGCGCGTTGCTCGCGCAGCCCGTTGATGGCCTTATTCTGTTCGTAACCGTAGGTATTCTGATTGAAGTAAAAAATTATAAAGTACTATTATTTTGTATTATAAAAAAAATGCTTAGCGCTTCATTTAATATTCATTTAATGTAAATAGTGGTAACAATACACCGCGTTTTTATCGATGATTTTATTTATTTTGTTATGGGGTATCAGGTAAACCAAATAACGGCAACAATTTAAAATGAAAACTTAAACTTTAATAACTAGGTTCTTAAATCTAACTTAAATTTAAAGGGCGCCAGGAGAGTTTTAGTTCTGTGTATTACTGGGAACTCTGCCTATCCTTGCCAAGCGTAGCTCAGTCTGCTTCCAAATGAAAGCCGTGGGTTTAAAGGGCGTATCGGTAGGCTAAAATACAAACATACTAATATTAGCTATCCTGTTAAAAATGTAAACTAGCAAGCCCTACAGACCCGATCCATTGTGAACTTACCCCTTTTTTAATATTCACAGCACACCAAAATATAAAATTAGTCACTGCCACTAGATAGATGTCCGGAAATTCAGTTCCACAATTTCTATAATATTATTTCCTAAATCACACACTATGTGGAGGACCTTTACTGGTCGCTAGTCAGAGCTCAATCGTCGAATATGCCAGTCATGACCCCAAACAATATTTTAAATAAATTACATGCCGTGCTATAAAAATGCAACTAAATTTAGAAAAAGAATAAGAAGACACCTGGGGATCGAACTCCCGACCTCCCTGCTTACTAGTCCACTATGTAGACCGCCGCGCCAGAAGCGCAATTAATTTGCCTCACGAAATATGTGATTACTAGTTCCTACTTGTTCAATGTAAGTGTCACAATGGAATAGCAACTCTCAGAGCTGGAAATAAGGTCCTCAAATTCTATAGCTACGTAAGTATACATCATTAATATGACAACAAAGTCTGCACTTTGACATAACAATTTATTTTATTTATTTATGAATGATGATTTATTGATGATGATAGCATACGCAAGTAAGCAAAATAAAATTCAGATGTGGAAGTATGATAAAAAATTATCAATTAAAAACTGGTCAAGTTGCGAGTCGGACTCGCGCACCGAGGGTTCCGTACAAACTAGGTTGATTTGTGTGAGGTTGTCTAATATTTACATATTTATTTATTCAAACACTTTCCTTCCTTAAGTGGTTAAGTTAAGTTTGCAACTGGTATGTATAGCGCCCCATACCTACAAATGAGGTGCAAAGTTAACGCAACCAATCCCGTTTGTTGTATTAGAGCCCCCCTTAAATACTTATTTTATTTTATTTTTAGTATTTGTTATTATAGCGGCAATATAAATACATCATATGTGTAAATTTCAACTGTCTAGCTATCACCTTTCTTGAGATACAGCCTGGTGACAGACAGACGGACGGACAGCGAAGTCTCAGTAATAGGGTCCCGTTTTTACCCTTTGGGTACGGAACCCTAATAATTATCTAAGGTATAGTAAAACTTACTCATTACGAGAATGATTAGGGGCTTCAGTGCCCATTGAGTTTGGCAGTGATGCACCTGTCAGTGTCAGGATTGTAAGTGACGTTCCGGGGTTTTCAAGCTGAGAGTCCTGTTTAGCTCTAAAATTAACCCTTAACCTACCTCCCGTCTCACAGACTCATTCAAACCTAAAATTGTTAACAGGGTCATTCAACTTTTTAGTGCAGGTTTTTGTGTCCCCCGGTAATAATCCAGTGAATAAAGGACTTTGTCCTTACAAACGGTCCTGTAGTTTTGAATTTTTGATATGTTGTCTAGGATGGTTAGTCAGTATTTAAAATGCAAAATTCACAATTCCCCCTCCTCCGCGCCCGCCATATTGAAAAAAGCAGCACTTTCTTCATATTTTTTTGGTCATATCTTCCTTTACATGCGATAACTGCGTATTTCCTTATCCTTTGGAAGTGTTCGAACAATAATTATAAATATTTATTAAGAAACCTAGCCCGTGTAAGTGCTGTGATTTAGCAAAAAGGTTATAGTAATAATAATAAAATTATTATTTACAACGTATGTTGTAATGTAACTAAGAGACCAATTAAGCATTTTTTTGTAAAAGAGAATGTTCTAATGAAACAACTTTGTTACTATTGAACAACTGTCTTACCATTATGTCCCTATTTCTATATTGAAGTTTTTCGATTTCAGTTGTACGATTGGTTTCTAAATTATATTACAAATATATCAGATGCAAGCTAACATAAATATTTATCAATGTTAAATACTTTGCTAAGATATTTTTACGCACTTTTGTTTCAAACTATTTGTCATAACCATGTATACGGTTATGACAAATAGTTTGAACCAAAAGTGCACTACAGTAACACAGTTGTCTTTTGAATGTGATTTATAAGACTAAATAAATTATAATTTCTAATTAAAATTATGAAAAAAAAAAGATTACGTCCTTAAAAAACGTATTGTATTTTTTCTTTGTTGTAATGAGTGACTGGCTGTGCTGGCAGTGTATTGCAATTGTTTAGATATAATTCTGCATACATACAATGACATAACTTTATTTATCTTTACACAATATTTTTTTCAAACCCGTTACTACTAGTGTCAAAAACCTGCAGTAAAAAGTAGAATGACCCAACATACCTATGGGCGAGCATCCTACAAACGTTTGTGTCCTTGTACCTTCTCCTCAGTGAGTGCCGCGTCGTCGCTCGACAAGGTTGGTCCGACCGTCTGTGAGACGGGTGGTAGGTGGATACGTATTTTTCTTAAGGGTCTCGGAGACGGGTGGTAGGTGGTTACGTGACTATGGATATTTTTTTCTTTACTTAGCCGACCGCTAAGTCACGTTGGTAGTGATTGGAAGTGCGGAAAACCTGTTCTACTTTTGACCCGAATAAAAAACTAGACCCAGTACGTATGTTTCTAATGTAAAAAATCTATTTGCCTAGAATGTGCAAACAAACTTACATTCACTGCCGCGAACAAATTGATCAAATTAGTGGTCTGCAATTTTATAAAAATATTACCTTCATTTTAACTAAACTTATTGATTTAGCATTGTTAATTATTGAGTAATTAGAAATAATGACTTGGATCTTTATATAAAGTCAAAATTTTTGTTGATCTCACCTTCCAAAGGATATTATAGTTTCTAAAGTGAAATAAGGACTGTTGCCATATGTTAACAGTAAAAAAAAATCTTTTAATGTTTCCAGAATGATTATTAGTTTAACAAATATTATAATATATATATTGCCATTGTCGATATTGCCATTATTATTTAAAATGTCCCATCCGATAAAATTTAATATATAAGGCCGACATTATGTATCCGTCCTGGGGACGGGAGGTAGGTGTTTCTGTGACTAAATAAGCAGTTAGGTAGTTAAGGGTTAAAATACATAAAATTACAATGTACTAAATGGTGTTAATCCAACACCTTAAAATAATTATAGTTAATTCATGTGCAGGTTAATTACAAACCGGAGTTTAAATAATAGTAAGACATATTAACACTCATTAAGGAAATAACGTTTGTAACTCACTTTAAGAGAACTAGAATAGAATAGAACTGTACAACACACTATTAGTAAAACTGCACCCGAACTGCAAACCAACTACGTAAAAACGAATGTGAAATCCGCTACGATGCGGCCGGTCGATTGGTCTGGTTAGGTACTACATAAATATGTTCTCTTAGTTCACTTAAGCGTTTCCTCTTTCGCTTAACTTTATTTACACTGTGATTACCCATATTGCTTGCTGTCTAAAGTCGTATTACCGCGTTAGAAAAATGTGCACAGGTCCGGCGTCGACCGTTGTCACGAGCGTACTGGCGACTAGGCAATAGTTGGCCGCCGCCTTGCGCTGAACCATTTTATTTTGCCAATAACGAAATGAATTGGTATGATTGATGTACTCAACCTATTAAAAATCTATGAAGCACAAAACGAAATATACTAAAAAACTATTAAATAAGGCAAATTTTGTGTTGATATTCATAATAGTTATCGAAATATTTGGCTTAAGGTGTAAAAAAGGGGTACTTTTCAAAAAAGAAAACTATCGAGGATTTTTTCAGTAATCGTGTTTCTGATGAAGGAAAAACTAGGGCATATAGTGAAAATTTACATATAAAAAGTTGCACTTGTAAGTTATGTGCAAGTATTGTATTAATATTTTCTAAAATTGTAGTTTTCACTATTTACAGCGCCTTAATAAATAATACGAATAACCATACGAATTTACCTATTCTGCTGTACACAGTTCAATTTAAAAATTCAGTTCAGGTGAGTATAAAAATATGTGGCAGTCGACGGTAATCGATGACATCGTTAACTTATATGAGAATGTGACCGAATTGGGCCAATTTGGGCCGGACGTGGAATGATGCAGTTTGCTTCATTAAGTCGACGGAGAAATAAACGAGAAAATTAAACTTTTAAATTCTTATTGTGCTGGTAATCCGATAAATACAGTAGTGGCAAAAAAATATTATATGCAGACCTCAAGAAGAAAGAGATACAAATACAGATAACACTGTAATCATTACAATAGAAGCAAACAATAAAACTCTATTGTCAAGATAGAATCTTTTATAATCTGTGTATTTTGTATGAAAGATCCAGAGATTTACCATCACAAAATACTAACCTGCCGTTTCAGTTTTGGCAAATAAATCGTCTATTTTTCTATCCAAATAGTTGTTAATCAACGTCGTTGACCTTGGGCGCCTTTCTAAGAAGACTAGCTATTATTGATAGAAAGCTCAAAGAAAAATTGAAATGCGTAACCTGGTGGAAGATACCGGGAATCAAACCCTCTGGATTACCGGTCCAGCGTGTAAACATTTTCACCACCCTAACGCCCAAATGACCTTTTGAATTTTTCCTCATGCTCCCTTAGGCCGTTGCAGACAATTTCACGTGTAAACCGCTTAATACAATAATCATATATAACTTTCCTCTGTTGATGAACATTAAGTTGTTATTAATTAAGTAAGACTTGCACAAACTGCGGCTGGATTCCATTAGTCCGCTGAAAACTCCATTAGAGCCGGCCGTTGCATTATTAAGTATTAATAGCGGGTTTGGCTACCTGTTATGAAATTAATTATTGCACCATATCACAGAAATAATAGTACGGAAGGCTGTAAAGACCTGGTGGCAAGCGGCACCGGCGAGAGGCAGCCAACAACAACAAACAACAACAAATCTACTTTTCACTTCTCATGCTCTAAAAGTTCTACTTTATGCTGTGCGTAGGCGACATAAAGTCGCTTTTTATGCTCTAGAGCATAAATTAAAATCGTCGTCGAAGACCAAGGCGATCGGTCCAACAGCCACACGAACAACATAAAACTTTATAGAATAAACTCTTAATTTTTTTTCGTTTCGTTAGTATTCTAAGACCAAGGCAAAAATACCAACAGCCAAAGTACACAATAAAACTTCTTGAAATAAATTTGTAATTTTTATATACTATCATTTATTACTTTTTAAATTTATTTATATTTTAGTAAATCAATACTATATTTAAACTACAAAAATAATTTATCGTAGATATAAAAAACTAAATGTTTTTAAATTTTAATTAAATTTGTTTTTAAGTATAATATTTACATGACGTAGTTTAATATTCTCGCAATCGAAGTGAAAAGTAGAGTGTACAACTCGTCCATAAAACGCATTTTACACTCGACTTTATATATTCATCCTCGCTCGCAAGCTCGCTCGGACTCGGATGGATAAACGTCCCTTGTAAAATGGTGCGTTTTATGCACTTGTTGTACAATCTACTATTATTGCACACCTCAAATACACAGGGATACAAAACATGAGACATATACACAAAAAATAAACAGAGGTTAACAACAGGCGGTCTTATCGCTAAATAGTGATCTCTTCCAGACAACCTTTAGGTAGCGGATTAGATAACAATTCGTTTACTGTGGTGTGAAACCCCACACCACTGTAAACGAATTGTTAAAGCAATGTACCTTAGCTGATGTAAGCCCGATCGTAATTAATAAAATACCTATTTAGTTAATACCTGCTTATTGTGATGTGAGTGAATGCAACGGCAGTTAAACCTATGGTTTTGCTCGTTGCATTATTATTAGATGTATTGTTATTTTCTGTGTAATAAATAAAAAAAATAATAAGATCAACAAGTCATACGAGTGAGCGAGATAGCACGCTCGGGTCTTTCGGTTCCACCTATGCCCGCAGTTCGCCGCTGTCGCTTGCCACCGTGCAGCCGCGCATGTCCCTAAGGATTGTGCGTAAATGGGAAAGCGAGCAATTTTCGAAACCGTTGAGGCGCTCAAAAAGTGACACATTAGTTATTGGGCGAATTAACTATTTGACCGACACTTTTGATATGACTGTATTTGGTGCTACTAAAATGTCTCTGGAGTTACCAAGAAATAGAGTTTCTCTTAGACATATTTTCTGTTTATTACATACACCATTTTTGGGACATTGTTATTAGTGTAATTCCCTTAATATTTATTTATATATTATTTATTCAAAAGGGACTTATAATATATGTACAACACGATAAAAGGGTCATTGAACGTTTTAATGTCGTTTATAAAATATGAGGTTTCCCAACGAATTTTAAAAGTTGAGGACAGATTTGCATCGGGTGAATACCTACATGCAATTGATGCAACTCATCAGTACAGCGGTCACGTCGCTACACCTAAACGGCCAATCGCATTGCATTTTACACAAACTACCAATAGAATACGACACAGGCGCCTAGTTAAAACATACATAAACAACATATTCGAATAAATAAAGTTAGATTAGCACCTCATTCGTATCCAATGCTGATGCCGGGTATACCCGGCTTAATATAACCAGCGGGTCTATGATGATTGCGTTTATCACGTGATAAATAAGTAACAAAGCATCCGTCACTCACACTCGCATTTCGTCAAAACGTGACGGATGCTTTGTCACTATGTGCTCTGATCTTTGTACCTCCGTATATCTAAGTATATCGTAATAGAATCACTACTACTAAGCCAAGCATAAAATTGTAGTTGTACCCTCGAAGCACATAGGACATAATTCTCCCAGTGCTGCAATGAAAAGCTGCAGTTTCGAAATGGGAAGAAAAGTACAACAAAGTAAGAGAATATGTCTCTGTGGCAGTCCATTTATCGCATTTCCACTTTAAACCCGTCTGAGACTGCGGGGTATAATATGTTCGTGGCCTAAGCCACGATATTTTACACGTACAAAGCAAGGAAGGCAATCTATGTGCGGTCTAGATCGCGCTGGGAGAGATTGTCTTCAGTAAAATTATTAAAAGTCCAACGTGGAACAATTGGGGGGGGGGGGGGGGGGGGCTGTAATACTATCACCGGAGGTTACTATTTTGGCTCAGTGATCCAAAAAGAATCATTAGCCTCCGAAACGAGATTACGCCACTTGTCTCGATCCTGCGCAGTTTTTGACTGAAGAAGACTACTGTCCAATAAATAACTAATTGTTAAGTATTATCCCATTAGACAATGAACTATGTTAGTCTTATCCCACATTACCTTAATACGAAAAAAAAATCCCAGTTGCTCAGGGGTCAGAGCACTACTCCGGATAAGTAGAGGTCGTGACTTCAATAGCCACCTTTTGACTACATTAATATAACAAATCCAAATGAAGATCTGTTAGCCAGTTAATGGCTTTGTCACTTAGGGAAATCAGTTCTGCAGGATTGCTTATATTTTATATTATATTTATTTGTGTATAATATTTATATTCAGGTTTAATATATATTTATGTTTTTCTTTCTGTTGGTACTTACCTTATAATGTGTCCCATTCGTCTTTTTCATCACCTACTCACTAAGTATGTGATTTTTTAGTATCAACTCACTAACCAAAGGTTGTCTGGAAGAGATCGCTCTCTAGCGATAAAATCACCTATTATCTACCGTTTTTTAATTTGTTTTTGATTTCTTGTGTAAATGTATTTTGGTGCGCAATAAATCGTAGGTACCTCTTGTTTGAAAAAAATGTATAATCTCTATTTTAAGACAGATAACTGTAAAAGAAATATTGCTAAAGTGAAACCGACAGGCGCGAGTTTTTAATAATAGGTAATTATATTTATTTTGTTTTCCCTTTGGTGGTGGTTTTCATTTCTTGCTAATTCAGCAAGAGGTATTTCGCTTATGTCGACGTGCAGATATATCACACCATACAGTTCCACGCATAAATTTATGATTGTTGTGGGGGATATGCGTGAAACCTAAAAAAAATTTTTTTATGTTTTGAACGGCATAGACAACTCAAGACGTTTGTACAGTTATTAATAAAAAGAGTAGGAAGAGAATGACAGTAAGGCATGCCAACATAGAAAAGAAAAAATATAAAATAGAGATAATAGTTAAGAAAATATAAGTTAATAAAATGTGCCCTACAACCTGATAGTATGGCCAAGTAAATGGTGTTCTGCCTTTTCGCAGATTTATTTTTCGAATTGTAACGAATTTAAATAAAAAATAAATAAAAATAAAATAGTTTTATTTCAGACAGCGTCCATATTTACATAAATTTACACTTCGCAGAATTTTATTAAATTTTCATAATTGGTGCAAATATCAGGCGAAATGAGACATTCGACGAAAATTAATTCGGCGAATATCTATTATATTGAGGCGAATGCCCTTTAAAATGCGAACTTGTCATTTTTGTCAAACAATTTAACTTGGATAGCAAAAAATAGGTACCTCCTGTCTATGTTAGAGAGCCGTGATGAAGTCGAGATATTTTTAAATTGAGTATCGCAAAGCATTATCGTATGTAATTTTTTGTAGCATTAAGGCCGTTCCCTGAGCCAGAACCCCGAGCCCCTCCTCAGGCCACCCGTCCCTGTCACATCACAGTCACATTTCAAAAGAGTGACGGAGACAGAGCTTGCGGGTCGTAAGGCGATATCTTTTTTCGTAAGAATTTGTCGATGATTATTTATTTTAAAAATATTGGCTTCAATTATTGAAATTCGGAAGCTGTAAAATTACTATTTTAGTTATGATTGATTTTTCTCCTTTTTTTGTTTCATAGTGTCACGTAGAAAAAAAACAAGTAAAGTTGGAGTAAAAATTCGAATTGGAGGTTACTTTGGGAATTAATTGTATCGAGCGAAGTGTTATGAATCGTGTATCGAATGCTGTGTTATTAAAGATAATATAATCAAGAATGATATATATTTTTCCCTCGTTTACTAATATCAACGTTTCGTAGAAAAATAGGATAATTTTTGGGGTATTTTTGCATTTCTGGCTCAGGGAACGGCCTTAACAGTATTTTTTTAACAACAGAGTCGTTTTATTCAATAAAGTAATAATGATAAAACTAAACTGTAACAAAATAGAGATAAAACAAAACAGTATTGAATTTTATTCAATTCAAAGTACCGCCAAATTGATATGACAAACTTTATTTTATGCATAGAATATTCAACTTGCAAAAGCCCGGAATTTTTACTCTCACTTTTATTTTATTTTCAGCACGACAGACTCATAAGTCAACATCGCAAAAAACGGCAGTGAATTTCAAAAATAAATTGTGCATTTTAAAAACTGGAATATATTTTTTCATCAACCCTAGTGTCAAATGTCGAGGTATTGCAATCACGCACGCCGGCCCGCGTTGAAAATTAACATGTTGCGAAAAACTTAATACTTTTTTAGTGAACGAGAAAATGGTTTGAAGAAACAACAGTATCGTGGTTTGGATTTTACTCGGTACAGGAGAAATTTCATTTGTTGTGGGTTGAGAGAGCGCGATGCATATACATTTTTGATGAAACGTTGTGATTTATGGTTGTGTAAAATTCTTCAACATTCTTGTTTGAAGAGCACTTTTAAATAAGGGAGAAAAATACATTCAGGTCACGTAAAACACTAAAATGATATAGTTTGTCAAAGCGTTTGAGAGATGAAATTAATAGTTATTTGTTATACAAGGGGGGAAAGTTGTATTTTACCCGCGAGTGTTTTTTTGAAACACGAGCTAGCGAAAGGATCCTATGATTGACCACGAGCGAAGCGAGTGGTTCAAAATAGAATCCTGAGCGTAGCGAGTGTTTCAATACACGAGACGTAAAATAACTTTTCGCCCGAGTATAACACAAAACTTTTCACCTCACTACAGCGAGGAAAAAGGAATAAGGGTTTGTACTATATCTTTGAAAAATATCTGCAATAATCAACCAATTTGCCATTTATTAAAACTAAGGTCTAATTAGCTTTCATGTAGGTATTTTAAACGGGATTTTTCAGAAAATAAGCTCATGTCAAATTTTACTTTAGCTGCGTTGAAACGTCAAAACTCTTTCTCCACATGTGGATAAAAAGCGATTTTCTCAATAGATATCAAACAAACAAACTGGGCTTTCCGAGCTAGTGAGGTGAAAAATCTTTTTCGAGAAGCAATCAGGGTTCAAAGAGTAGTTGGAACGGTCACAAAACGAATAATTAGGCGTCTAGAAACCTACCGTGCTATCTAAAGTCCAATGCCTACTGATAATCATAATATTAAGATTACTTTTAACATTTGCTCATTCCATATTATTATAAGCAAATCATCATCATCATCATATCAGCCGATAGACTTCCACAGCTGGACAAGTCCTCCCCTAAAGTTCTCGACAACGATCGTCCTTGTCCCGCCCTCATCCAATTTCTGCCCACGATCCTAGACAGGTCGTCGATCCACCTTGTTGGGGGACTACCACTTAAGTTTAATACATATATAAATCAACATTAATGTATCAAGTAATGTTAGTTTTATTAATAAAATTAAATCGGCAAATGCGGTAAACACTCCGCAAACCTAAGCGCCGCATTCACGGAAAAATAATTGAATTTAAAATTAATTTATACTTTCATTGTGTATAATGTCTTTAGGCAAAAAATTCACGATTCACTATGCAGGCGTGTGTTAAAATATTGTAGCGTTTTATAGGTTAGCGTGAAACAATTTACATTGACCACAGGTAACTTAATTATTTCAACCAACTTTATGTTAATTCAAAACGGCATTAACTCCACCTCGCGGACACACTTTAATTTACGTGCGTTTTTTATTCACCTAGACCTAAACAAAGCTTATCTAATCTTCGTAATCATTTAATAGCAGGTACCCTAATATCGGACATTTCGCGATACATTGCTTTTTAGTCTAAACATTATTCTACAAAATATAAAAATAAATAAATAAATATCAGACAACCTCACACAAATCAACCTAGTCCCAAATTAAGCTCAAGAAGGCTTGTGTTATGAGTATCATTTAATACACGTTATTTTCAGAAGTTGCTTAACAAAATGTTGTCCAGTTTCAAGCGAAGAATCTATGTTTTAATTTATCGCTCCTATTACAGGAAACACCCGGTATATATATTTATAATTGTAGAAAACGTAAAACAACATCATAATTATTTCAGCCATTTCCGAACAACTTCGCGAGGCTACAGCTCACACCTTCACAGAGCCAAGTAGTTAACTTGGTTGGGTAGCGATGGTATAGAGTTCCCATCATAGATAAGAGTGTATTATGCTGGCAAGAGCAGACTTGAGGAATTAGAAAACATTCAATTAAGATTCTTGAAACTCCTAGTAAACAACAAAACTAAAAATAAATGTAGATCTGACTATAAAGAACTCTTTAAAATTTGCAATATTTTACCGGTTAGCTTAAAACATAAATATCTTCTTGCCATAAATAACCATAGCCGCCAAGAGTATCTGTGCTATACAACATATCCATAACACCAAGTCTATGACTTCCGGTAAACTATTGGTACCAAGGGTAAACAATTACTTTGGGGATAGAACCCTAAAAAAACGCATCCCGTAATCAATAGTTTACCGGAGGAAATACGACGAGAGCCAAACAAAAACAAGTTCAAAAGAATGTTAAAAAACACTTTTTCACACTGCTACCGTAATGCTACCGTAATACATACCTTGTACCTAAACTAGAGAATCCACAAAGATCCCACAGTCAAACCAGCTACTGCTTTTGTGGAACAATGTATCTAGATTTAAGGAAATTGTAGTTCGTAATAAATAAATAAATAATAAAATGACCAAGAATACTAAATAATTTTGGGCTAATTTGAAACGAAGTCGCCTAGCTCGTCCGTTCAACTAAAAATGACATCATGTAGTATAAGTGATAGCGTAAATTCCACTGTCAATGACATGATAAGAAAGTTATGTACGTGACCTTTAACTCTGGTGTAAATTTTTAATAACTTTTTTGAAAACATTACCTATAAGATAGCGGCTCTTACTGTTAATATTTTATTTAAAGACCAGGCATCACTTCGAGAATACGTTCACGATTTATCATGTTCATTACGTTGGACCCAGCTTGCCACCGATTTATTTACCTGTCGCACGGTCAATAGAACCAACAGGAAAAAAGGCCATGTTATCCGTGCAGATGGACTTATAATAATAATATAATTTATTTCAGATCATGTCCATATATTGTTAGTAACATTATAACTTATAACTATGTTAGTAAACATATTTTTAATTAATTTTAAAATATATTATATACTGAGCCTCTGGAGCCCATATGGACAAAATTCCAGTGCTCTCAAAAAGCGCAGGCAGGGTACTCGGCCACCAGGCGGACCAGGCTGTTGGAGCTGATAGGGTGGATTGGCTTTAGAAAGAATTAAAACGTAAAATAGTAAACATTATGTTTATATTTGTATATGAGAAAAAATAGAATAAATTACATGACACTGTACATCAATCAATTTTAAAATAATTCCTAAAACAAATTCAAAATACATCATAGACAAACATGGGCAGCATCACGACCTTCCAACACCTTCTCCTGATGTTCGTTCATGTTGCTGAGACACGTCTCTATACATGCATTAATCTTGCACAGTGTCTTTCAAACTTTACTTTTGAAAGTGGTTTTGTCATTACATCAGCTAACTGAATCTCAGTTGGACAGTAGCTGATATTGATCAGTCCGTTCACGAAGTGTTCGTGTATAAAATGGTATCGCACATCTATGTGCTTCGACCTTTTGTTGAAGGATCCAGATTTTACAAGTTGAATCGAACTTTGGTTGTCAACGTGTAAATTTATTTTTATATCCATATCGGTTATTTCCTTCAATAAAGATTTCAGATGCAATGCCTCTTTGCAACAGTCTGCTGCGGCTATGTACTCGGCTTCGGTCGACGATAACGCCACTATAGGCTGTCTTTTGGATGCCCATACGATTGGTCCATCTGCTATCATGAGCACGGAGCCCGAAGTGCTTCTTCGCGTTAATGGATCTCCAGCATAGTCCGAGTCGCTGTATGCATCGATATTCTCTATCGGCGTGTTTCTTTTGAATAAAATGCCTTTGTCTTTGGTTCCAACCAAATACTTAAATATTTTCTTCAGTTTTGTGACATCTTCTCTAGTGAGATTTTCGACCTTCCTGCTAACTTGATTGACCGCTTGTGCAATGTCTGGTCTAGTTCTGGTAGACAGGTACAGTAAACTTCCCACTGCCTCCCTGTAGGGATATTCCTTCTCCTGGGCAGTTTCCTGTATCGACTTCGAATCACTACTTGTACTTGCGGGCGTGTCACAAGGTTTGGCATTTTTCATATTATATTTTTCCAGTACGTCATTTATATAAGATCTCTGAGTAAGAATTATTCCTTCTTTTGAGTTTCTTATTTCCATACCCAGATAAGTACTTGGATTTTGATTCTTTTTCATTTCGAATTTGGTTTCAAGCTTCTTCAAAATAACTTCGATCTTTTTCATGTCTTTTCCTATGACAAGTCCGTCATCGACAAATAATCCGATTATTATTGACTTATCTTCGTTTATGAAAACGCATCGATCGGTCTTTATCGTCTTGAAACCCAACTCAAACATCGCTTGGGTAAAAGTTTTGTTCCAAGTGAATGGAGCTTGTTTTAATCCATATAACGACTTTTTTAGCCGGCATACTACTTCAGTAGTGTTACAGTCAGTTTTATAGCCAACAGGTAATTTCATATAAACTTCATCTGTCAACTCTCCGTACAAGAATGCTGTCTTTACGTCAAATGTCATGAAGTGGTAAGATTTGGATGCGGCAACGGCTAATAAAGTTTTCAATGCAGATTGAGCCACGACTGGACTATATACGTCTTCAAAATCCAGGTTTCCCTTCTGCTCGCAGCCACGTACGACTAATCTGGCCTGGTACGTACCGTCATCTTTAATCCGAAATACCCATTTGTTCGACAAAATTTTGTGTCCTTTGGCTTCTGACCTGTTAACTAGTACCCAGGTGTTATTTTTCTGTAATGAATCCATTTCAGACTGTATTGCCTTCTCCCAATTTTGTCTGTCGGTGCCCGTCACTGCATCTTGATATGTAAGAAATGAATAGTCATAATTATCATTACTATCTGAAGTTAACATAGTCACGCAACGACTTAACTCATAGTCTTTGGTCCATGCTGGTGGTCTAACTTCTCTTTGTGGTCTTCCACTTGAGGGAGGTGGGTCAGTTGGATCTTGACTGGAGCTGGAAGAAGGAAGATTTGTAAGTTCCTGAAAAGGTAATTATTAATATTGTTTTTGATTTCAGGTTCTTCAATCTCAATTAATTCGTCCGTTTTTGGTCCTAGAGTAGAGTCTTCGTTTTTCTCAGGAGAAGTATTGCCATAATGCATCTTTTCGATTACTTTTACGTCTCTGCTGATAACAAAGTCATTCTTTACCGGTATGTAGATTCTAAAGCCTTTGGTATTATTCGCATATCCCAAAAATACTCCTTCTGTCGCTTTGGCTGTGAATTTTCCTCTTCGGTTCTTGTTCATCACAAATGCTCTATTTCCAAACACGTGTAAATTATTTCCCGATGGTATTCTTCCTACCCACTTCTCATATGGGGAGTTTCCTTTGAGAGCTTTTGCTGGGCTTCTATTTATCAAATAGTTTGCAGTATTCACTGCTTCTGCCCATAGATATGCAGGAATATTGGAATCCAGCATCAGACATCTTGCTTTATCCATCAGCGACGGATTTTTCCTTTCACTCATGCCATTTTGCTGCGGTGTATAGGGTGCAGATAATCTTCGGCTTATACCGTTATCATTGAGGAATTTGTCAAACGATTTCGACCTATATTCGCCTCCATTGTCAGACTGAAGGTTTTGAATTTTCTTCTTATGAAACAGTTCTACATAGTTTTTATACTCCTTGAATTTTTCGATTACTTCGCTCTTTTCTTTTAAGAAGTAAACACAGCAGTATCTTGTATAGTCGTCAATAAATGTACCGAAATACTTTGATCCGGCCATTGATTTATGCTCAAAGGGGCCACATACATCGCTGTGAATTATCTGGAGCACTTCGGTAGAGATTATTTGTTCATGGCTTTGGAATGGTAGAGTGGTAAATTTACTCTTGATACAAGTCTCGCAGGTACCCAAAGTTTTTTCTTTAAAGTCAAGTCCTCGCATCATTTTATTTTTAACCATTTCCTTTAGGTCTCTTTCATTGACATGACCTAATTTCTTGTGCCATTTCATAATTTCGCTTTCAGCACTGGGCGTGAAATTTGCTGTCTCTTCCGGCTTATCGAATTCAATGAAATACAATCCATTTCTTATTTTAGCTTTTAAGCTAACACTTCCGTCTTTTATGACGCTGGCTTGTTCCTTTTCAAATAAAACTTTATAGCCATGATCTGTAATTTTGCTTACTGACATCAAGTTGTTTGACAAATCTGGTACATATAATGTGTCAGTTATATTATGCTTGCAATCTTCTGTATAGAGTTCAGCTTTTCCTTTCCCTTTAACTTCGGTCGTATGCTTTTCTGAAGCTAGTCTTAGAGTGTCAGACGCAGGGATTAAGTTACAGAGTATACTTTTGTCACCCGTCATATGTGACGTACAGCCACTATCCAGACACCATAAATTGCTTATACATTTCGACGTTTCTGTTGTTAGACAGATGTTGTATGTCTTTTCTGGACCTTTAGTTTTCTTAGGGTTCTTCTTTGACCAGCAGGTTTCTGTGGAATGCCCTTTCTTCTTACAATTGTTGCAATATAGTACCTTTTTGTTTGTCTTAGCATAAAATGCTTCTGAAGTTTGAGGTTCACTTGTTTCGCTTTGCCTTCTTGCTTCGTACTCTTCTATGATTTTAACTTTTAAAATGTCAGGACTTGGTAAAATATCTCTCGACTCAATTGCCGTTCTGAAACTATCGAAATTTGTAGGTAAACTGTATAGCATCATAATGCTTAATAATTCTGGATGAATTTTGACATCCATATCTTCTAATTTACCCACTACGTCCATAAAGTTACTGAGATGGTCTCTCACATCTTCTTGTGAAGTCATTTTCTTTAATACTAGCTGCTTTAATAGCGTAGCCTTTCTCGCGGGTCCTGAACTTTGGTGTACAGATTTTAGTTTATCCCACACCTCCTTGGATGTGTTACATCCCTTTATTTGCTTAAGTTCTGGTGGAGATATAAGTAAAAAGAGCTCTGACCTTGCCTTTAAGTCTTCCTTTAGGAACGCACTCTTTTGTTCGGCAGTCGCAGTTGCCGCTAACGTTTTTTCACCACTAGCGTACTCCCACAGATCGTATCTTATGAGAATCGCCTGTGCTTGTAAGCACCAGGTATCGTAATTCGATTTTGTCAACGGTTCTATGCTTCTTAGACTTGAGCTCATTTTCAAGATTTTAGTATCTCATTTACTCACGGTTTTAATTATTTTTTCTTCCATTTGCCACTAATTATTTAACGCTCTGCTACCACTGATAGGGTGGATTGGCTTTAGAAAGAATTAAAACGTAAAATAGTAAACATTATGTTTATATTTGTATATGAGAAAGAATAGAATAAATTACATGACACTGTACATCAATCAATTTTAAAATAATTCCTAAAACAAATTCAAAATACATCATAGACAAACATGGGCAGCATCACGACCTTCCAACAGGAGCTGCCACTCACGCGCCGCATCAGAGAGGCGGTCCTTTTGCGAATGATCGCACTGAAACTATCCGTACGAGCCTCCGCGAACATTCCTGAAGCGCTGCAGTAACGTGGCAGTCCCATCAGCATTCTGAATCCGTTATTGAACTGGACCCGCAGGGCATTGATCGCCTTTTTAGTATAATTTGTCCACAGGCTGCACGTGTAAAAGGTTTGACAAAACGCTCTGAAAAGAGTTATTTTGACACTCCTCTCACAGCGTGCAAACCTGCGAGCCAACATATTACAGCGCACGGCCAATGCCCTACGCTCCCGCTCAATATCCACATCGTCTTGGAGATTTTCGGTAATCCAATGCCCGAGGTACTTGAAACGGCTGACCCTTTTAAGAGGAGCTCCTCCTAATAATACCGTCGGAACAGAATCGAGTGCCTTGTTACCTGCCTTAAAAATTAACAGTTCGCTCTTGTTGGTATTGTACCTCAGGCCGTGAGTTACCGCATACTCCTCACAAAGCTTTAACAGTCTTACAAGTGCACTTATCGATGGGCACAGCAGCACCATATCATCCGCATAGCTGACATTGTTGACAATGGTACCACCGATCGAACATCCAATACCAGTACTGCTGAGCCCAGCGATAAGCTCATCCATATACAAGTTGAACAGCCTGGGTGAGCTGAGACCCCCTGCCTCACTCCGCAATCCAACCTATACATTTCAGAGTGCTCACCCGCCCATCTTACTTGGTTGGTTTGATTACCATACCAATACTGAAACAGCCTGATAACCTCCCTTGGTGTGCTCGTGCACCTTTCTAGCTTACTCCACAATATGTCATATGACACCGCATCGAACGCCTTCGACAAATCCAAAAAACAAGCAAATACCGGTGTTTTTCCTTCGACGTAGTACTTAACGGTTTGCTTGACACAGAGACTTAGCAAGCAGTCGCATCACGTGGCAAGAAGGAATAAAGTTTGTTGTGGTTGGTAACCGATTTATTTATCTGTCGCTATACTGTGTGTATATAGACATCTTTACATAATAAAGTATACCCACTACCCGTCCGATGGTCAGGTCTGGTCCTGTCCAGTGAACGGGAGCGGGCAGGTCGTGGTCCATAGTAAACTCGTTTACATTGTTTTATTGAATCTAATCCCGCCCTGAAACCTTGGACACAGCTACCCTTGGTTCGCTGGAGGCTATTACTAGTGGACAGAAAGAAAAACAACCTCTAATTATTCTAAAAACAAAAAGGTAACTCCAAAAAATGTATCCTAATTACTTACTATCACCAGACCTCTAATTTGACCGTACTAAACAAAAGAAAAATCACAAAAAGGATCGTCAAAGATAAAAATAAAAAAGTAGTCTAGAATGTTAAGCCCTTCATTATAAGCACTTAATTCATTTGATTAAATCGGTACTCAAGGAAATTATGAAAAGTAAAATTTTGTTTAGACTCAAAGCTTATTAATTACACACTGGAATAAGCTTTCGAGTCTCATCAAAATTTTTACTTTAATTAAACATAATGTAATAGAGACCTAATATAGACATTAATCCTATGTCGTAAACAGAAATATATGTGTTTCATACTGTTAAACTTTAGTTTAAACATGTGGACGTGAGAACCAAAAATATGTTAACGTTGATTGATAATTCTTTTATTAAAAACATTGGTGTTTCATGGTCACCCTAATTGCTACGTTGCATTGTCATAGACACAGACAAAAAAAATGTTTACGACTTATGTTTCTCCCTGTATATACATAACACGTTCATAAATTAATGGCAATGTTAATGGGTAAAAATAAATTTGATTTAATTAAATGTAAATTTTTGGTAATAAAATAAATATTCAAATTTATCCAGCCGTTTGAGCGTGAAGAAGTAACAAACATACACACAAAAACACACACAAACTTTCACCTTTATAGAATTAGTGCAATAGGTACTAATAACTAACTTAGTTACTAGTTAGCTGATAGTAAAAACGTGTTAAAATATTAGTGAAAGAGGTCAACCGCCGAATCCAACTCGGCTGGGCAGCGTTCGGGAAACTACGCAATGTCTTTTCATCCGACATACCTCAGTGCCTCAAGACGAAAGTCTTCAACCAATGTGTGTTACCAGTGATGACTTACGGCACCGAAACGTGGTCTTTCACTATCGGCCTCATATCAAAGCTCAAAGTCGCTCAACGAGCAATGGAGAGGGCTATGCTCGGGGTGTCTCTACGTGATCGAATCAGAAATGAGGAAATCCGTAGACGAACTAAAGTGACCGATATAGCTCACCGGATTAGCAAGTTGAAGTGGCAATGGGCAGGCCACATAGCACGCAGAGCAGATGGCCGGTGGGGCCGAAAAGTGCTCGAGTGGAGACCTCGGACCAGCAAGCGCAGCGTAGGACGCCCACCTACAAGATGGACAGATGACCTTATAAAGGTCGCCGGAAAGCGCTGGATGCAGGTAGCTTCCAACCGGTATATATGGAAGTCCAAAGGGGAGGCCTATGTTCAGCAGTGGACGTCCTATGGCTGAGATGATGATGATGATGAAAATATTACAAAATTGCTATAAAGCCTTGCAACACTGTACATCTCAGAGCCACGAAATTTTAAAAAGTGATCCCTCATTTGTACCTCCAAAGTTCGAGTAGGTATCGTTGCCTGGGGCCCCGGTTTATCCTCAAACTCAAAAGCCAACTACTCAGGCATCTCAAGTTTTGATCTTGATACTGTACAAAGTAGCTGTTTCTGACCACTCAAACCACGCTATCTTGTTTCAGTGAAACTCGCATAGATAGTGAGGATTGCAAATGAAAATTGTGGTGTAGCAAAATCGCTAATGAGCATTATGCAAAAAATTATATTCGGCATAACTATTTTCTGCGAAAAGTAAGGTGGCCAATTTTTATTTTGTTGACGATTTCTTTTATTTCATATTTCAATCAAATTTGGTGAGTTGGTAAAGTTGCGTCTTCTGACCATGCATGGTAAGCCCAATTTCACAATTTTCCTCTATTGAGCCAATTTTTATTTTGTTGTTTTTAGCTACAAAATATAAAATTTCCATACATTTTGAGTAACTCAATGGAAAATTTTGTAGGACATAGGTACCGTGAAATTGGGCTAACCATGGTCAGAATAAGCAACTTTAATCCATTCACCAAATTTTATTCAAATCTGAAAAATAAAGAAATCGATAACAAAATAAAAATTTACCCAAATCATGTCAAAAACCACAAAAAAAAAATCGCCGACAAACTTATAAATTAATCGTTGTCGTCGGACGTTCCAAAATATAAATCATCTCTGGTTCATTTTTTTATGTAAAAACCAATATTATGTAGGAAGTACTTAAACAGATATCCCTGAACCCCTCGATACCGTTCAATCACTTTACTGTTTGTCGTTATAATCCTACACGATCACTAATGGTCTGATATAACTTTATTGTTAGCCTTATCTCGATACGGATAGGAAATCTGCTATAACGCCCAGTACGGTCAATATCTTCTCGACCAGTGTTCGGTGAAAAATACGGCTTACTGGTTTTGCAAAAAAAAATAGGTTTACTTCAAAGTTAAAATTTTCATCGGCGTACAATACTCATACAAAAGATAAAAATCTTATTGGTGATGTTTTAAGATAAATACATTTTGAGAACAGAATGCAAGTAGCATCAAATAGCCTTCTTACAAAAACAAACAGAGTTATAACGGCTGGTGTGAGGTGAGTTAAAGAAGGAGGTAAGGAGACATAGAGGTAAACATAATAAAAAAAATAAGATTAATCTCATTGAAATAAGGTTTATTGTTGATGCCTATTGACTGTTTTAAATATCTACAAAGAAAACTAAAAAAGTATGCAAATTATATGGATAAAGCGTGTGAATCCCCTGCAACCACAGTATTCTAGGATCTCAGGAAGGAAGCACTGGACCTTGCGCTATGGATGCAAAGAATTCATCTTGTGAAGTGAACAGAGATTTGTATATACGATATTCACCAAGGCGATCGGTTATCTTTCCGTGTTATGTTTTATACTCATATAAAGTTAGAAACAAAGTTTTGTTGAAGTATAGGTATACGTACCTATACTTCAAGAAAACTTTGTTTCTTCGCCTCCAAAATATGCAATTGTATCTGTATTCGCTGGGAATGCAATAGGTGTCTGTACCTATTTATGACTGGGTTTTAATATTAAATAGCTGACAAGGTTTGGCATTAACATTTGTGTGGCGAGCATGAATATTTTTTTTCTGTATATATTTTTCTATATCGTCGTCTAGTACCCCTCACGTGCCATGACAAACCATTGTATCTGGCAGTATTTTGTCATGGCATGGAAACCCCACAGTACAAGCATTGCTTAGCTTAGGACTAAATCGATTTGTGTAAGATTGTCCCTTATATTTTTTCCAGGAGCACCTCCTGCAATCGTGGCTGGCTCCAAATCTTCACTCATATTATCTGCGGATCTTTCACAGTCATTTGCTTCATACTGATCCTCATAGGCACCCTCAAGCCACCCAGACAGTCACAACAGATCAGTAAATCACGCTGCCGGCTTGCTGGCTGCCGAATAATCTGCGATAAGGCACCATATTACGAGGAACATGAGGATGACATCGTCATGGCCGTCATGGTATATTATTGGATTACATTTAGTCTTTTCTCCTAAAATTTTGTGTCTTCCCCAAAAACCTCTCTACTAACTAGTAACACGTTCACTGTCGGCCACAGACCATTGGTCTGTGCTGTCGGCATTTATTTAATTTTCGCCAGGTGCGATGACATGACTCCCTTCAGTGCCTGAAACGTATATTTTAAGCATCCACATGTCTTTCATTAATTTTATGCATTCACATTAATTTTATACATTTTTCTATTGACACTTATTTTAACTCTCTTATAGTATGAACTCAAAGTCGCCTCCGAGCAGTAAGGCCTGATAAATAAATAAAAGCTTTTAATGCGTTTAAAGCACTGGGTTAAAGTCATTTAAACGCTTATATTAAGCCGCCAATACGGTGAAGGCGTTAACTATTTGCCATAATTAAATTTAAATCAAATCAGTAGAAGTCGGTATCTAAATTAGTTTATGCATTACATGGAAATATGCAAACAAAGGCCTACGCAAAATTTTGTGACAAAATAAGGTTAAAGGTATTGCAACTTAGGAAAAGAAGTAAGGCCATCAATTTTGGATTAGTGTGAGTTATTATTTTTTATAAATCAGCATCTCATATATTAAAGACCAATGATGCCTGTCAATGTGGAAAAAGATTTAAAAAAGTTTTTTTTTTTTTTATAATTAAGACTTACATTTTCTTGTCTTAGTTTTATTTAAAGTTTAGCAATGTATCTTGATATCCTTTTTTTACAGGAGACCGAAATGATATGTCAAACCATTTTCTTGACATTACGTGAACCGACTTTCACCAATGGATCCTTACCACATAACTGGCTTCGGGAACTACGACCAGTAGTCATCGATCTTAGCATAGTAGGAGGAAACCTGGAACATATTCCACCGAACGTCTTCTCATCAGCTTTCGCAAGAAGATTGGAGATTCTATACCTAGAACAAATAACCATAACAACTTGGACTCCTTATACGCTACTAGGATTGTCTAGCTTGAGTTATATTTTTATAAAAGACTGCGTGATTCTTGAAATTCGGGAGGATGTCTTAACTGCAGTAAGCCAAACGTTGCAAACTTTGTCTGTTGTACAAAGTGGTCATTTTGATCCCACAAATCTTATAGGTTCACCGCAGTTTAGTAGTAAGGCTCTATCAAGTTTCCCTATATTAACCACGGTTGATTTATCTCATAACAAATTTGGTGCCAGTTTAGGAAATTCCAGTTTTACCAGGCTGCGTTTTTGCAAGTCACTATATCTCAGTTCTAGTAAAATCTCCTACATAGGACCAGGTGCATTTGACAACCTGGTTAACTTAGAATATTTGAATATAAACGATAATTTACTTATAAACATACAACCAGGTCTATTCGATGCAATTACTGCGCCTGGTATGCCTAGATTTCGATTAAATCTGGTAGACAATTTGTGGCACTGTAATTGTTCAGACAGAGATTTACGACGATTGGCTAGCATTGGTGTATTAATAGTAGATCCACTCTGTCATACTCCTGAAAGACACAGAGGAAAAACCTTTCATGAATTTCATAATTACTGCAAACAAAAGGAGCCCCAACAAATCGTTGTCGTTGACATGAAATCTAGAAACGTCAACGTTGGCGAAATAGAAGACAAATCAATACATAGTCTGACATGCGTTTCCAAAGCCTCTCGCAACTACACCCCAACTGTGGTTTCACCATTCCATGATTATCCATGCTCAATGGATGTCCTCAAGGGTATGACGAGTAATCCTTCAATAGTGCTGGATTTTAACAACACAGATAACTTATATTGGATGAAACCGCTCCTAGTTGTCAGGAAGGACAATTTCACAATGATCGAGCTAGAATTCTCAACGATAGATGGTTATGGCCTAATTTGGTATCGAAGCTCATGCATCAATGATGTGTATTGTGTGAACGTCATACCAGATACCATTCGATTGTATAACATGGATCTTAATAATGAATACACATTTTGTCCCGTAATACTAACATCTGGTACAGTGCAAAGTACTCAATGTATTGCTTATGCTTCGATGGCAACGCCTGAAAAAACCCGTTCAAATACACGACTGTTCATGTACCCTTCAATAGCAGTTGTTTGTCTCTTCTCCGGAGCCCTGAGCCTCTATTTGCTCATTCGTAAATATCCGTATCTTTTGAAAGGAAGCAAAAGGTTGCTGTTTGTAAAGCATAAAACGGTAGATGCCTTAGTGTTGCCACCGAAAGTTCCTTTGCGTGAAGTTTTAAGCGACAGGTCGCTTGAGAGTTCTAAAGATATGTTTGAAATGTCAGAACCATTGCCGTATGATTTAACCAGGTCGGGTTCCGTCAGAAGCAGCCACAGTTATGCGCCTAGCTATATTTCTGCGCTGCAACCCACCGAAGAGCAACTTACTGATTGGCGTTTTAAGCATGCAAATGCGAAATATGACGGGCATTACGCAACGATATCAACAATCAGCTCTGATATGCCAATTTCGTTGTCGAGCGGCAGTGACCATCTGTATTTTTCACTAGAGGACGGCTCGCCGACCGTTAGCATAATCGATCCGTTCAATCAAAACTGTGCTAGTATAACACTAAGCCTATTCTAATTAAGAACAGATGGACTAGCATAACTGGTCACGACTTAGCTTGGACTGATATACAGCACTGGTCTCTGTAGCATTGCCTTTGATAGAAACATACGGGATAGTGTGTATCAGAGTGGCTACAATAGTTTCTAGCGTACTTTGTTCATCACACTAATATTTTAGGGCATGTATTTAAATCGATATCTGTATATTCCCTTTTTTTGATCAAAATATTTGAAAGTTTCACCAAAAATACTGACTTGCACACTAATTATGCACATTAAATAATGCGAATTCAATATACTATTTAAAGGTATTTGCAAAACTGTTTTACTGGATATAAAAAAAAAAAACTAACCTAACCTAGCCCGGCCGAGTCGGATCTTAGTGTGCAGTGCGAGGATAATTAGTGTGCAAGTCAGTATTTTTGGTGAAACTTTCAAATATATCCGCTGTACGAACCATATTTTTGGTGTGAATTCGGTTAAAAAGGTCATCTCGTTTTGTATGATGTTTAAGTTTTTTTTGTAGGACATGTTCAGTTAATCAAGTGTTTTTTTGCACAGCATTCGTTTTTCTGGTATACATTCAGTTAATTAGTGGAGTTACCTAGTGTGCTGAAAAATTATACAGATGTGCATTTAATAATATCCCATATTATAGAGGCGAAAGTTAATGAGTGTGTTTGTGTGTATGTTTGTTACTTCTTCAGGCTCAAATGGCTGGACCAATTTTGTTAAAATTTGGTATGGTGGTAGCTGATACATTGGTTTAACACATAAGTTACTTTTTATCCCGAAAAAAGTAAGTGTTCTCGTAGGAAGAGCCGGTAACACCGCGGGGTGCAGCCAGTGATAAATAATAGTGATAATTATTATTCACGCAGTTTTCGGTGAGATCCAAAGAGTCTTTATTTACGCGTACCTATTGCAATAGCAGTAAACAATATTGATTTATGTAAATAATGGTCAGTCTATTTTCGGAAGAATGTTAAGCACAGATGTTCCGGAACATATTTATTTGGACTTATATCACGTGGCGAGGTGACTGTCGCAACGCAAGCGCACATCGTGAATCAATCGAGCACAGCTGTTTTTGACAAGCGTCCCAATTCAAACAAGTGCAAAAATAATAACGAGGAATCTACTATTGCTATCCCTTGTTATCTTTTACTGCTAGAGAGAGATGAAGTAAAAGACTTACGTTGGAAGTTGTAGAATCGATTCAAGGTGCGTGAATAATTGTTTTTGCAATGGGCATTGTCTTGGCCTTTCCGATTGTCTTTTGCTATTTAAGAACGTCCGTACAGCTGATTTCAGATCTTTGGTATAAAAATAGATTGATGAATCAGCAAACTTGACGATCTGAACTTTTTATCTCGACACTTCTTTCTTAGACTTGTTGTAGTCGGTTTTGTTTGTCATGATAACTAAGATCAAAACAATGAAAACATAGACTTGCTCGACGAACAAGTATGGTGGTGAATATTTTTATGGAATCTTTTTATCGATTCTACTTTTTTATGTGGTAATACCACATTTTTATTTTTATAAATAATGACACGAAGGTAAATTAAGAAAGTAAAATTGAATGCGATCTACTACAATCTAAGCAGGATGTGAACCTGCGACCTCTACGTTTCCGGCGTATTGCTCTTCCAACTGAGCTGAGTTATTATTATTTGCTAATGCGGATAAGCATTTTCAAACACATATGACGCAGAAGGCGCTCCAGTAGCGTATGAATTATGGAATGAAAGATTTCGTGTGATTGACGTAGCGATCTAATAGCTCAGTTGGAAGAGCAATAGCTCTAGAACGCCGGAGACGTAGAGGTCGCAGGTTCAAATCCTGCTTAGATTGTAGTAGATCGCATTCAATTTTTCTTTCTCATTTTACCTTTGTGTCATTATTTATAAGTATGGTGGTGGTTCATTAAGGTGGGCTGTTTTTTATCGTTATTCATATACGCTGCGAGCAGCGGTTATTATCATATTACAAAGCACCAGCGCGTACCAATCGTACCATGGTGTTCAATTAGGTTCCGTACAATTTTCGGTAGACCATTCAATTATTATTTTTCTCGACAGCTTGTAAGAATCTAAAAAGTGCAGCTAAATATATTCAATGAATAGGTGGGTTTTCCTAAATGTATTTGGAAAACCCGTGGTAAAGAACAATGAATGACCTACATTTTCTAGATCCCAGCGGCAAGGACTAACGAAAAAAAAAATGGTCATCCAAAGATTTTACAAAGCCTATTGCGTGACGATCATAGCCAGTAACACATGACAATCACGTCTCCGGAATGCTGGACGACTTTTACGACGATCAAAACCCTTTTTAGTAGCTGCATATCTTAGATAACCAATTCGCTAATCATCAAAGCTTATACTAATAGAAATTTAGCTTGCGTGAAATTAAAGTCCAGTTTAATAACATAAGCCCAGATTTAGTTTGCTATTTAAGGCACATTAATTTATTAAATTAATTTCATTATTAGATATATGAATATGACCTTGTTAATAGAGTAGATTAATGGATCTATTTAACAGTAAACTTCGCAGGTGGCCATTGCCATTGGGCAATCTAGTTACTCATATTTAAGGGGAAATATCACTGCTCATTTTTCAAAGAAATCTAGTTTTCGTTCTCGTCTGCTTCCTCCTTCAGAACTTAATCAATCTTTACGCAATTATAGGAAATTAAGAGGCCTTATTTCTGTAACAATTTTTTTTTATATTATGACAAATATATTGATAATTTCAACCAACTTTTTGAAGTGAATAATACTTTTCCCCGAGTTCTAGGTAGTAACATAGCTATTTCATGCTTTAATTGCGTACAGTCGAAAATAAGTTGAAAATCCAAATTTTCCGCGTGAATTTTGTCAATTTCGAGTAGTTTTTTAAACAAAAATTAGCAATGAAAAATTCAAACTGTAGGTTTCAAATACATACCAATAAATCCCAATAGCCCTGTTCTAGGTAGTAACATCAATAATATGTTAAGAAACATGTTTGATCATAGAGAAAAATGTCTAAACAATCAGCGTTTTAAAAGGAATAAGGCCTCTGAATAAAAAGGAAAATGTTAGACCGTTTCCATTTTTGCGCTAATGATTATAGAATATGGTGTACGAGGCGCCCGCTTGCGGCGGAATTTTGGCCAAAAACAGACGCCTAGTACACAAATTTCGAAACTGTCCAATATAGATCATTTCATTTCCTTCTCCATCGGTTCCTAAAATTTTGGTTAAGTTTTTAAGGAGGAAGAAAAACAGACCTCGAAAAACCTCGATTTGTATAAGCCTGTTACGTTAAGTTTTAACCTCATTTGTATCCAACGCCATAGTTTACAGGTGCAAACATATCGTAAACTGATAGTATAGGAAAAGGAGCTGTGATATATCCTCTTAAAAGGGTGTTATTATATCGCTGTCTCAATATCACAGGGCTATAATGCTGCATTTTCAAAGTAGTTATAATTAGACCATGTGTCACTGTGACAATGGTCTTTCAATTCTTCAACAGGGATTTATGCACTTAATAGTAACATTATTAAGAAATGTTAATGATGTTCCATTTTATAACCAACATTTTCATGTTAAGTTAGGTAATTATATGTCTTAATTTATGTCAAAAATTTCATATTTAATAATATAATTCTGTCTATTCTGTCCATTTTATCACTAACTTTTTCATATTAGTGTCATAGAAATAGTAACAAAGTGGAATATGTTATTAAATATCAATTTGGTTAATCAAAGCTTCATTCAATTGAAAATTAAGAAGGATACCTATTGAAAATATTAATAAATAAGAAGATAATATTTCAATGGAAATCTAAAGAAGATGCCATTATACATTACATTATGTTATTAAAAATGTACATATTTTGTAAGGATTTTTTTAATAATGTAATATACTAACTTCCTAATAAACTATTGTGAAACATAATGTTTTTTTTTACCCAGTATAAATATACCACGGACAACACGGTCGCGTTAACTTTGAACCCTATTTATTTTATGTGCATGGCATCGCATATCTTAGAGCCAAACCAGCCAAACTTAACTTGACAATGTCACCAGTCACCAGTGACATTTCATGTTACTACCCGTTCAGATTAAGTTTGCGCCTGGAGCTTCCGGTCCGTGACTCGAGATGGCCGCATGCGTTTAAGTTTTGTTGTTCGTTATTTATTCATTTTTGTTGTTCAATAATAATATAATAGCGTATTGTGCAGTGATCTAACGTATGAGTGAGCTAATGAAGAATTCAACTTGAAGCGTTCATAGCCCTTCCTGGGTCAAGGCCCGATAGTCCGTGTGGTTTTTTGTAAATCGCTATCACTTTACAAAAAGCACGATTTTCTCAACTCACCGTACAACGTGGTATCAATCCTCTATCGAGTCGCCGAGTGCGATTGGCAACGACATTGGCAGTAATGGTCGCTTAACTGTGACCGGTTGCCATTAAAAAAAATAGAATAAATAAGTTTGCGCCTGATATCTAAGCCATAGCATCGTATACAGCGTGTATATTTGATACAACCGCATATTGTAGCCAGACGGAGATTTCAGTGCTATAATCTGATATTTATAACAATTATTAACTTAGCGTTAACTGCCATAGCGTAATTAATTTTTTAAAATTTTCTGAGCAGCAATGTACGGCGTAGTTATTGCTAGTGACAGCTGTGACATCACGATATTGTTATGTGTCAACAAACAACAACAAACAAGTACATTGCTTGCTGATATATTTTATATGGAAAAAAATGATCGATTTTTTTTATAATTTGCGGATAAATATATTAATAAGTGCCTATACGAAGCCCCTGTAAGTATGCGGTTATATCAAATATACACACTGTATAAATAAAGTGCAAGTTTAACGCGTCCGGGTAACAGTTGGGTTCGGAGATCTGTCTGAGATATTAGAGAGATATATGGATTCAGAAAGAAAGAAAGAAATAAATACATTTATTCTTGGCGTGACCGTAAAACATAATTCATAAAGGGTGTGACAAAAATAATTAAATATAAAACAATATGCAACTATAATATTCTGGCTGTGCCACGAAAAGGTCCCTTCAGCATAATGCTAGCTCGAGAGCCAGCGTTGATCTTCCGATGTGACCAATAGCACCAGAAGACGGAAGTTTAGGACACTTTCCATTGTCATAACATTATGATAACACATAATAGGACACTTTCTGGACATATGTCCAGCAGTGAAGGTATTTTAGCTAATGATGATGACGATGGAAGCGTTTACAGAAAACAGGAAGTACTTATTACATACCGCATGTACATTCTTCTTTGCTATTCAAATGCTAAAAATACGCCCTATTAACAAGTACAATGGCGCCAACAATAGCTCGAAACCGACTGTAACCACATTATTGGCAGCCCTATCTTCCGAGGCTAGAACAATGCTCTTGGCAGTGACACTGAAGGGCCGCCAGATATCGTATCGTAATGATACCGCTAATGAGAAATGCGTGTTGGCCGATTAAGTGGACATAACGCGGTTCGATATTATAATGAATTATATTATACAACCCGGCTTCGCACGGGTGCAATGCTGATAAATTATGCATGTATATACATTATCCTAACTTTTAAGCTTTATTTATATTCTTTTGAATGTTTTTAAATTGTACAGTGTATTGGTAATAACTGTAATGCTGTATAAATTTTGTTTGTAAATAAATATTAATAAATAATAAATTATAAACCTTCCTCTTGAATTACTCTATCTATTAAAACGCATCAGAATCCGTTGCTTAGTTTCAAAGACCTAGGGATACATAGGGAGGAGACAGCAGAACTTTGTTTTGTACTATGTATTTTTAGTGATGACTAGGCTTGGGACTTTTCACTGCTCGCCGTGGTTGTCCAATCCATGGAGTCGTCATGTGATAAAAAAATATATCCAAAGTCAAAGTCAAAGTCGAAAAATTAAATATTTTATTAAATGTCACAATTTATGTTGTTACATTTTTAATGGGCACGTTATAATAGTTTGCAATTAATTTTATCATAAATCTATCGTTAATTTCATATTATACCTAGTGGTCACAAATTATGCATCCTTTTTGTACTCAAAATGTTTCCTAATTTTATGTTGCGAAAAGTTGTCAGTACGAGGAGTCTGTCACAACACAAGTACCTATCAAAAAGGATGCATAATTTGTGACCACTAGGTATAATATGAAATTACCGATAGATTTATGATAAAATTAATTGCAAACTATTATAACGTGCCCATTAAAAATGTAACAGCGTAAATTATGACATTTAATAAAACATTTAATTTTTAGACTGACTTTGACTTTGAATATATTTTTTTATCATATGACGACTCCATGGATTGGACAACCACGGCGAGCAGTGAAAAGTCCCAAGCCTAGTGATGACAAGGTTTTTGTCAAGTCTTATTTATTAAAACTTTTTTGTCAAGTCTTATTTATTAAAACTTTCGTGAGACATCTGTAGGTATCATCATCATCACATCATATCACTTCTGGAGAAAAGCTTCCCCCAACTCGTTCCCCCGTTCTCCACAACGATCGATATTGCGCCGCTCTCATCAAATTTCTGCCCGCGGTCTTAACCAGGTCGTTGCTTGTTGACTGTGGGTATAGTCTAATGAAATTCTAAAATTGTATGGATAATCAGTTTTAAATGGAGAGAAGTCATTATTTCAGGAACAATCTTTACAGCTTGATGCCATTTGTTGGTAAAACATTTTTGGACACTCATAACGCCGAAACAGCTAGACGGAAATTAACCAATATTGTGATACATCACTTTTACATATATATATTTTTTTTATTTTAGTTGAGTACTAGAACGTTCTTGTCTGTAGATAAATGTCAATTCCGGCACCAGAGAGCCATCGATCAATGATAAAATTCACAGTATGCCCAATAAACGTTATCATGTTAGATGGATGACCGGAACACCCAAATGATTCATTATTTGTCATAGATAATGGATGTTGAGCAACGAAACCATCTATATAATAAAACGGTCATGCATGTCACATGGTTAGTGAATTACACGATATGATATCGGTGAACCTTAATCATAAGCGGTCAGGAGTTATACTTACATTCAGCTATATATAGATAATACAAGTTTTCAACGAGGAAATGCTGCCAGCGTCTTCGGGACCATGCCGCGGGCGCAGGGTGACTCACATTGGTAATACAAAATGCTTGATTGTGGCTCAGTTAATTATATAATTGTAACTAATATATTACATTAAGTCAATTCTTAAAATTAACTATCTAACTATCTTTAATTTAAATAAAACAATTTAAACGGATTATATCGCGTATATTTATTATTTGAGCCTCCCTGACGTTTCAGTACCTTTACAGATACCGTTGTAAAAGGTTGACTGAGAAAAATAAAAAATTTCTCTGTCAAAGTTACATTTGTGCTAACTACCCATTTTATAAATATTAATTTAAAATAAAGGTGTTCATACATGCCAGATGGGCCTAATGTGTAAAGACAGTTACACATGTGCCAGAAGGGATTTATTATTTTATTTAAAATATTTACCAGCGGTTCACTATAAGGCTTACTGAGGAAAAAGAACCGCCAAAGAAAACTCCCAGATTGCCTTATTTATTACTATGAAATACTTTTAAACAAAAACTCTACATATACTACTTTTAACACTAATTTGTTTTACACCGTTCTAGGCCCAAGGTTTCCAGCCTTGTGTCTTGCTTGATCCTTGATAAGATGTACAACAGGATCCCAAGCCGGTGGTAATGACAGACCATCTTCTCTATTGAAAAAGGGATATTTTTTGATTTCAATAGCCTCGCGCAACATTCTGGGAAGATATCGTTTCTCTCTGGCAAGGATTGAAGTGTTATCAAACATAATAGAATGGATTGGTTTGTCCATGACATGCTCGCAGACTGCATACCTGTTGCAACGACGTTGTTTGACATCGGCTACATGCTCCTTAATCCGTGTAGCTATACTACGTTTCGTTTGGCCAATGTATGACAGACCACAATCGCAGTCCAGCTTGTAAACACCAGCACTCTGCAGAGGGATGCTGCACTTCACGGGCCTTAGGTATTGAGACATCTTCTTCATCGGCTTGAAATATGTTTTAATGGAAGCCCGTTTCAAGATGTTTCCAATCCTAACCGTGACCCCTTTCACATATGGCAGGACCGCAGGCCCAAAGCGCACGCTTGACATGCTGTAGTTCATCAGTCAATATGTTGGTCGTCACAGATTCCCTTGGCTCTGAAACAAAGATTTACCCACTGTAGCAAGTTGACTAGGATAGTGATGTGATTTGCCATTTAAATACCTATCAGTGTGAGTAGGCTTCCTATAAACAGTATGACCTATTGTATTATCAGACCTTCTCAACACACTGACATCTAAAAAGGCTAGTGAATTGTCATTTTCTAATTCCATTGTAAACTTTATTTTCTTATGAATGGAGTTTAAATGGCCTAGGAAAACTGAAACACTAGATTTAGGTAAAATAGTAAAGGTATCATCTACGTATCTTTTAAAGATCCTCGGCTTGACAGGTGACGATGAGAGTGCTTTCTCCTTGAAGTCCTCCATGAAGATATCGGCGACAACAGGAGATACTGGAGAGCCCATAGCCACACCATCCACTTAATTAATACACGTGATAAAATTGTTTAAATTGTTTTATTTAAATGTGTGACAGTCGCGGAAACCGAAGAAAATATTATCTTTAATTTTCTAACAAAACAAATAATCAGTCAAGAAGAAAAATAAGCTGTCGATAATGTCATTATTTTTTTTTAATTAGACACAGACTAAATTAGCCTTTCCATTGTGTCGTAGTTTTGGATTTACTACATTTTAGAACGCGTCAATTTTAATAAATTTATTATAAAATAATTAGTAATCTTAGGAAACATTTGATTACTTTTCTGTACTCCGCTTACAAAGAGGATGTATCCTCTTTGTAAGCGGAGTACAGAAAAGTAATAAAAATGTAGTGCTAAAAATATGAAATCTAGTCAATTTGGTGTCCTCACCCGTTAAGTAGCAAAAAGCAAAATAGCTTGTGGCTACAACAAAGCGAGGTTTGAATTTTTTAAAAGGTACGTTTTTATTTTAATGCGTACCAGAATTTCCAGACGAATCGTTTGGCTAAAGAAAATGATAATCTAAGAAAGTTTTATGGCCTGTTTACTTAAGCACTCTTTTTTCTTAAGCTTCTACCGGCTAATCTAGGATTTATATAAAAATAAAGACGATCTTTGAGCAGTAAAGACTTTTATATCTATTAACACAGGAGGATAAATTGTAATTTAAAATGCTTTAAGAGATGTAACTGTGTGGAAAGAATTGGGCAAGTGCGAGTCCGACTCGCGCATGAAGGGTTCCGTACCATAAAACAAGTTTGTTGTATGGGAGCCCCCTTTAAATATTTATTTTATTTTATTTTTAGTATTTGTTATTATAGCGGCAATAGAAATACATCATCTGTGAAAATTTCAACTGTCTAGCTATCACCGTTCTTGAGATAAAGCCTGGTGAAAGACGGACGGACGGACGGACAGCGAAGTCTCAGTAATAGGGTCCCGTTTTTACCCTTTGGGTACGGAACCCTAAAAAGAAGCGAAATGGTAACAAGCGAGCATTTTATTTAAATAACACCATTGTTAAACGTCTGATACCGCTTTATGGCTCTATTAATTTGAATAAAAGTTACCTTGGAGTGTGTGAATGTAACTAATGTAAAAAAATTGGGCAAGTGCGAGTCCGACTCGCGCATGAAGGGTTCCGTACAGTAATCTATAACAAGTTTGTTGTATGGGAGCCCCCCTTAAATATTTATTTTATTTTATTTTTAGTAGGTATTTGTTGTTATAGCGGCAATAGAAATTCATCATCTGTGAAAATTTCAACTGTCTAGCTATCACCGTTCTTGAGATAAAGCCTGGTGACAGACTGACGGACGGACGGACAGCGAAGTCTCAGTAATAGGGTCCCGTTTTTACCCTTTGGGTACGGAACCCTAAAAAAACAAATGAGATTTTTATTTGATTTTTGTTACATTAAAGGATGCTCACGGTTAATGGTCACTCAAGTACAATTTTATTATATAAAAATAAAGAACCGCCTTGAACAGTCCTAAAACTGTAAAAGCCATTCCCAAATGACAAACCGCCCAAAAATAATTCGCGCGTCTAATTGTAATGAAAATGAAAGACGTTGATTTCTATTCGATCCGATTTGATACAAGTATTTATAGTATTTTTGAGCGCGGGAAAAACTTAGTCTGAGAAAAACCAGTACCTATTCATGCGTTTTATTAAACTAAGCAATGTGAAATTAGCCAATTTAGTAAAAAAAATATTGTGAAAATTGCTAATGGCAATAATAATCAAATTGGCCAATACCGGCCCATAGACACTGCTGGACGAAGAAGTTCTCGCTGTTTTTGTTACTCTGAAGCGCCGCTCTCATTCTATTTCTGTCCGCGGTTCTAACCAGGTCATCGGTCCACCCTATTGGGAGCCTTATTCCCATGCTGCGTAATCCGGTCCGCGGTCTACACTTAATAAGGGTTCTGCCCCAACTGCCATCGGTTCTACGAGCAATGTGCTGAGTGAAGAAATTTGGGGAAACGATCTAATTACTTTACAGTGTATGGATGTAGAAGAGTCTAGACTGTGCTCTTGTACACATATTTTGATTGGGATAAACATAGTGTTGCTATTAATTGCAGAGCACCTGTATGCGTGACCGGGACGCGGTCGCATCAGACATTAATTGCGAATGGCGACCGATGCGTGCGCGCATGCCAAGAGATGCGCCTGCGCACTGGAGCGGTACTGCAGTGTACCGTATACTTCAGCCAAATACATATACAACATTCTATAATTTTAAAATCATTGATTTTCGATGAGTGTGTTATATCATAATTAAGGTCAGCTCTGACCTAATTGGATTCCACTGTGGACAGAAAAAAAAACCGGTCAAGTGCGAGTCGGGCTCGCGCACCGAGGGTTCCGTACAAATACTCCATCCTTAAGTGGTTAAGTTAAGTTTGCACCTTGTATGTATAGCGCACCATACAGATGAGGTGCAAAGTTAACGCAACCAATCTCGTTTGTTGTGTGGGAGCCCCCCTTAAATATTTATTTTATTTTATTTTTAGTATTTGTTGTTATAGCGGCAATAGAAATACATCATCTGTGGAAAATTCAACTGTCTAGCTATCACCGTTCTTGAGATACAGCCTGGTGGCATCCAGTAAGATTGTTTTTAGGGTCCCGTTTTTACCCTTTGGGTACGGAACCCTAAAAACAATCTTACTGGAGACCTGTGTTGACATTATGCTGACATCAACTGGAATCGCTGACCCAGATGACTCAGGCAACCAGCCCAGTATTACGTTTTTTGAAAGAGAGAGAAAGACACTTATGGTTTTATGATTTTTGACCTGAATACGAATAAAAAGAAGACTATGGCTTTTTCGTAGATAGGGTAAAACTATCCTAACTTAACATTAATCTCACAGTTTTTTAAGTTCGTTCCTAACTGCTGGACATCATTCGGTTTAAAAAAAAGAAAAAGGTTATGAAAAGTGGTGCATTGCATATACTGCGGAAGTGTTTATTTTACAATGTTTTTGATTTAGGTATTTCACAGTTTCATGCAACATTTTTTTATTGTAATAATGTTAGGGCATTTTATAAGTTTATCTATGCTGTTACAAAAACTTTTATTCTAACAAAAAAGAAAAAAAATTTTTTGTTAGAATTAAAGTTTTTGTAACTGCATAGATATTATAAATATATTCTCAAATGGCATCAATTGTTCGCTAAAATGTAAATACTTTAAAATCCTGAAAGTTTGACTCTGCTTTAATATCTGGACTAAACCTTCGACACCCGTTATCATACTTGTCTATGTTTTAATGCAAAGAAAACAGTACCTATCTATTTCCCACCAGAGCTCACTCGCAGGGATGAGTTTAAATTCTTAAGATAGCATCTAGCATGTTAGTTTTGGACTAACTACATGTCATATGTAATTTTTGGCGAGCTAAAATCATATGTATGTCGATTCGATTCTGTTCGTTGAGTTACGCATTCTAGCTAGTTGCAATAGATATAGTTTTTTTATCATAATTCTATGTCGCATTATCATTATGGCATCATTGTTGATAAGTATATATTTTTTATGCCGAATCGTTTTTATGCATAACTTTTTAATGTCGAAAACTACTTTTCTCAATCTAACTTAACCTAACCTTATGACAGCAGTTGTTTTTTGTAAAATTCGGTTAAGGTTTATAATTAAAGAAATATTATAGGACTCCCAAATTAAGCAAAGCTTGTACTATGGGTACTAGACGACGATATTCTTACATAAAATATATAGTTAACTACATTCCATAAATAACATCTAAGACCGAGTAACAAATATTCGAGTTCATCACACAAATATTTGCCCTGGCCGGGATTCGAACCCAGGACCGCCGGCTCAGTTAGTAGCAATAAAAACAAAACATTAATTGATTCCTTTCTGTAGGTAACGTTAGTTACTTCTATCTTTTGTATGACACACATTCACAAAGGGCAGGATTGTAGTTTTGTTTCTATTAAGCCTTTAACTATGTATGTACAATTTTTTTGAAAGAGATTTATAAAACCTACGGCTAAAAATTTAAAATAAGTATGTATTTGAATAAAAAATGGTGGAGCACGAATATCAGTAGGTAAACAGAATATTCTGTTTGCAGACAATATCAAAGAGCAGTGGTTTGAAATGTAATAATCCAAGTACAAAATAAACGATTATAGTTTCAGCTTTAGTTATTTGAAATAGAAATATAAAATAGTTGAAAGATAAATTACTAAATATTAAAGGACAATCTACACTACGAAGTTTCTCATTAACACTGGCACGCGCCACAATTGGATATTTTTCGATATTTTTTGCTTTAAGGATATACAAACTCAAGCTCTTTCAGTTTTCTTAACCATGTTTTACCAAAATTATTTCTTAAATGTTCGCAATTAATTTCTTGGTCGAAGGGCTCTTGTGCGTCGATATTCATTAAAATGGGCAGTTTTCCAGAAAAAAGGTATTTCATATATTTATTTGGCCTATGCACTATATCTACTACTCTACCTATATCTTTACCGTAGTTAGATAAAACAAGTAAAAACACACTCAAGAACCAACACATATTCGCATTAATACGATGTAACAATAATGCTAAAAATGTACTTATAAATATTCAAAACCTAACTAAAATCACTAGGTACGTTATTGTAAGAGCAGAAAAGAAAAAATGTAGCTTGGTAGGTTAGCTGGCAAGGCATGTTTAATGATTAAGTTTCTTTGGAGTGGATCTAAATACAATAATTTTGATTGGAATACAGAAACAAAGGTAAATTATTCAGCCAACATTTTAAGTCCTACGGAGCTAAGTTGATATAACAGACACTCATCTTTGTATCAATATTATCCTAGATCTTAAAAGATACAGACGTTTATTTTCAAAATTTCAAGAAACCAAATACGTTTGTTCTATTTTAAAAATACTTCATTAGAACATCCCAAATACCGAGACCACGTAACTCAGGTTTCTGTGCAACGGGGTAAAACGACACCATTCTGGCAGCCATGTTGGTTTACTATTGTTTGCGGCGACAATCGCTTATAAACGCTTTGTATTGAGAGATATAAATATAAAAAGTGAACTGCAATGATTTATGTCTTTGAAGATAATGGAATAAGTAAATAATGATGTATAGCTAATATCAAGAATGGGTGACTGCCAAATTGTTTGTTTCGTGAATTGATCTTACGCATGCTCTCACCAATAATTTACCCTTCTCCATAAAAGGATACCGCTCAAAAGAAAATAAGTGCCACATAAATTTTACACACTTTAAAAATCTGTTATTTTCATATTCAATCTTTTTAATAACAGTTATAGCGAACATAACAAGAGTGGGTTAGAATTACGTTATTTCAATCAAATTTCAAATTAATATTCCTTCCTTTTTAAGTTTATGCTGTATTGAAGTTATAATTAGCATAAAAATTAGGCGGCAGAATATTATGAAAGCGTTAATCACAGATGAATAATATGGCGTTAATGACCATATCTCAAAAAGTTTGTACAAAATTAAGACGCCAATTAAAGTTCAATATGTTTTTCCTATTTTGTTACCAATTAGTTTAGTAATTTGTTTTACAATGCATGTGCTCGAAAAGAGCGTATTCTAGGCATTTTGCACATGCGCAGTAGTAGATTATGTCGAGCGCGGTTTCCAAATAACTCCGCCATTTTTGATTGATGTCTAGTTTGTTTTAAAAGTTGTTTTGTGCAAATCTGCTAAAATAATGGCGAGATAAAGGGACGAATCATGAATTTAAACCCGTAAAATGTTATTGAAGAAGTAAAAAATGTGAACGACGCGACGGCTTCTTGTTGGATAAATCAAATCAAAATACTTTTTTTCCAATGTAAACAGTCTTTGTGAGTATTAAAGTATTTTCTATTAACTCGTACATGCATAGTAAAGTTTTGTACGGAACTCGTGTGTAAGATGATTTCCGACTCGTGTTTGTTTAATCACTCGCTCGTACCTCGCTCGTGACTAAAAATCACACTCGTCTGAAATCACCTACCTTCCACACTTGTATCGTAAATAACTAATCAATGTTATGGCTGTGTTGATAATTAAGGTTGTGTTATGCTTATAAATTTTTAAGTAGGTAAGTATATATAATCCGAAATCAATGTATTGGAAAACACAGAAACACACAGAAATTGAAATTGACGTCTTGATTTGGTACAAACATTTTGAGAAATGTTTTAATATATAATATGTGGTAACGAATGCAATTAATAAATCAGTACATGATGAAGCTTTCATTGTAAAAACTTAACATGGCGCCCGATCATCGAGGACCGGAACACAAAAGCATGGTGCATCATGTGACGAACATTGCAAGCTAGACATGACTTTCTACAATGAAGAAGTAAAGAAAGATGTCGCACAGTTGGTAGGATAGGTAAATAAATCAGAATCTGATTAACAAGTGCTTTCATTGTACACACTTAACATGGCGCCAAACCGATGAGGACAAAAACACAAAAGCATGATACACCAGTTGAATAAAATTTCAAGCTAGCCATGACCTTCAACAATGAAGATGTCGAATAAAAATAAAGATATGGCACAGTTGGTAGGATAACTAAATGAATTAGAATCTGATCAACAAGTGCTTTCATTGTACATTCTTGACATGGCGCCAGACCACCGAGGACAGAAACACAAAAGCATGGAGCATCAAGTGACGAACATTTCAAGCTAGACATGGCCTTCTACAATGAAGATGTTGGATAGAAAGAAAGATATATTATGACACAGTTGGTAGGCGAAGTAAATAAATCAGAATCTGATCAAAAAGTGCTTTCATTGAACATACTTAACATGGCGCCAGACCGCTGAGGACAGAAACACAAAAGCATGATACACCATGATAAGAAAATTTCAAGCTAAACATGACTTTCTGCAATGAAGATGTCGACTAGAAGGAAAGTTATGGCGCAGTTAGTAGGATACTAGATACCTATTTCATTACAGATAAGAAGGGCTTTTCTATAGGCACTTAATTCTCGCAAGTATTCTCGTACGAGTGCCATTCAAGATACTTTCTTGGTGCGAAGGAAATGGGAAAAAGAATATAATGCACTACTTACGGACATCAAAAACACTCGATCTTTCCGCAAATCGGAAGATTTTTATTTCAATTTCTCATTGCATCCAAAACTCAACGTTTAATAAGTTACAAACAAGAAAATAAATATTATTAACTTAGTTATTTTTTCATACATACTCGTATATTGGTAGCACCTTTGGCTCGCTAGCCTTTTGCTTCATAGTTTCCCAGAAAAAAGCCGATAAAATAATTTACATAACAGAATTTTCTGGAAATAATAAAGTCACGCCATTTATGAGCCTTTTATCAACGTCATAATAGACCCGATATCTCCAGAGTGGTTTCAGTCTGTAAATAGGTGTAGAGCAAAATGATGAGCAGCGTGTTTGACCGACAAAATACATTTTACTTAGACTTTGCCTAAAACATTTTTGCTCTAAATACTAAAAACTGATAACTTGAGCTACCAACCAGAATATCCTTATATTACTTATATAATACGTGAATGTTTGTGCAAATTATTACTTTTTTTCATATTTCAAAATAACTACTTTTATGCGCATAATTTTGTTAACAGTTAATTTCAAACTAAAATTAAAATTTAAGTCGTGGATAAGGCATGCATATGTACATGTATAGTTTTTGTATGGCAGTCCCGGAAAAATACCTACTGAATTAGAAACTTCTCCCCACGTACATTTTCATTTACGATTCTTCGACGTTTGACAATAGGACATAGGAACTTTTTTATTTACTTTGTCACCAAAAGTTAAAATAAATCGGTTATAGAGCACTCTTAAAACCATTCATGACACGATTTATCCAATAATCTTCAATTACTGACCAAGGGAAGTAAAATCAAATTCATGTTTCAATTTCACCTCCGTCATATTTCAACCCAGCACACGCCTTCATCGAGGAGCCGGTAATAAATTATTTCGTACCTTCATTTTGATATAGTGTTATTACTTTTTTATGTCACAGGCGGTGAGTCCCTTTAGAGTTGTTCCTGGACATATGCTTCTATAAACAGGATATAGTAGCGTACCGTTTTCTGGGAGATTGAGGAAATCTTTTACTTTTTTGCACAGGGGCTATTAATTTCGTCTGGTTTACACCTAAATTGTTTATATGTAATTATATTACCCACGCTGCGTCGTCCGGTGCGTGGTCGCCACTCAAGAACTCGATGGCCCCAACGGCCGTCGGTTTTACGGTCGGGTGGGTAGACAAGGTGGCCTGATGACCTGGTGAAGGTGGCTGGAGTCCGCTGGATGCGGGAGGCGCAGGACCGGTCATGGTGGCGTTCTCTGGGGGAGGCCTATGTCCAGCAGTGGACGTCTTTTGGCTGATAATGATAATGAATTATATTAAGTAGGTACCTGTAATTAAAATACACAGTTTTTTATTTTTATTTATATGTTAAAAATAAAGTAAATAATAAGTATGTAATAAAATATATTTTATTTCATATCAACAAACAAATTTTGTGTTGATTGACTTTCTTGTTTTTAATAAAATAATTATTACACTGATTTTTCAAAATGTATCCATCAACTTTTTCTGCTGCCGACAGGTTGTATGGAAGAGATCGCTCTATAGCGATAAGACCGCTTGATGTGACCTTGGTGTTTGCTTGGTTTAAGAGTTAATATTAATGTCGTCGCCCCATCGTATAATTAGTTAATCTACGATAGGTAGTAGGTAGGCCTAGGAATATTACGATTTGGTAGATTATACTTTCGGGAGGCGACACAAATACGTCAAACAATTGGGGAGTTAGTTCTATAGAGGATTTATGAATACTATTATCAGATCTCAATCTTAAAACAATGGGACCTTTTGGAGAAAACGGGCATCAAGCTTTCCGATACAAAAATATTTTACAAAACCGGTTCATCGTTAACGTGAGAATTTTACTTGAATTCGGTTGATAATACAGAACTCAATACCGGAACCCAAACATTTCCAACAAAAACAAAACAAGATCAGATAATTCTACATTGTAACAACCTCACAATTGCCATGAAAAACTCTTTCCAATCGCGCGTCATCAACTTTTGCTGCATTCAAGTGCAGTTGGCAACCATCGGCGCCAGAGGAAAGCGTAGATCGCAACAAATATGTCACTGTCCACGATCGGGAGCACCTGCCTCCCCCCTGTTCCCCCCTGGCTGTCCCCCCCTGCCTCAGCCCTCGTTTAGAACTCTGCATTTATTCAAACATTACTATTATGCGCGTTATGATAGCGGCACTCGATCGGAATAAATTGATAGATTTTGTATTGATCTAGTAAAATGGTTATAATATATGAGCGTTTTACCCTAGCCGAATTATCAGCTATTAAAAAAAACATACTGCTCTATTTTTTTAATCAAATAACTTAACTGACGGCTACAAGAATTTTGAAACATTTATAGTAATTTAAATTACTACAATATAGTTATACAATTTAGATTATTATACATTTAAAAAGTGTGTACTTCTCGTAAATATGTAAAATAAATGAAAAGGCACAAACATAACTCTACAAAATGTCATTTTAGTATTGCAAATAAAAAAATTGGCTAATCATTTAAAAAAATAAACCAGCAAACCTTAAAGTGTTCTTGAGATGACTGAATACATACTACCACAATGTATACGAACTTCCGTCGTCAATTTACAATCAAAGGAATAGTAATCAAATAATTGCTCTGTACCTGCAACCTGCATCGTAAGGACTGAAAAATTGATTGCTTGTTTGTAAATTAAAATTGAGCTTAAT
Source organism: Apotomis turbidana (assembly GCA_905147355.2). Lineage (NCBI taxonomy): Eukaryota > Metazoa > Arthropoda > Insecta > Lepidoptera > Tortricidae > Apotomis > Apotomis turbidana. Next base: position 7,965,040 of record LR990288.1, read on the forward strand.
TTTTACGAGATTTTTATATAAAAAATATTATATAACAGGTGTTGTCGTATGAACAACTTTAATCACGCGAATGTATATCGAAAGCAATATGCACGAATGAATATATCTATTAGATTGGGCAGATACCAGCTGTTACAAACTGACAAAAAGAGATATATTTTGGGAGCGTTTTCCCCAATTATTTATCATTAATAAAGGTAGCATTTTCTATGATTTACGATTCACTTTGAGGCCCTCGGGCGGCAGCGAGCCCTTTTCGTCTTGTACCTAAAAGATAATTTGTTCATTGTACGGCTTAATCCTTTTCTATTGAATTATATATCTGTCCCGTTTTATAACTAGTAAAAAAAAATACTTTTAATATATGGATGTATTATTTTAACAGTACCTGCAGTAACGTTAAGTTAGTTGAATAAAAGCTTGTAATATAAATATTTTTTAAATAATTCACCGATAAATTATTTTAAAGTAATTATTAACCAGAGATTCTTTGTTTTAAACACTATGCAAATAATTCTGAAGTTTGAAACCCACAGTAACACAATATGTTAAGCTACATAGCTATACAGACAAGACATCGACAAAGCTGGAAAAAAGGTTCTCAGCCGTAAAGTTTATGGCATTAAGTTCAGAGTTGTGTTGTTTATCTTTACGTTATTACTTATTTCACTATATTTGTAAATATTTGTTTTTTTTTTTGAGTCAACGTGTCAATATTATTAAACATTCATGAGATATTATAGACGAGCAATAGTATTATAGTAAATCAAGCATCATTTAGCTGTACAAAAAAAACAGACCGTTTTAATTTGGGAGCTAGTCCGCTAGCTCCACGCACACTTTCTCACAGATCATCCGGCAACAGAGCATAATGTATGATGACCTCAACAATAACAGTTAAAAGCGATCGCTGAAGCCAAGTCGCGGTGAATCGTGGGCAGAAAGGGGCAGGACCTAGTCCCTAGAACAGAGGCAACCTGGGTGATCTCGGAGCGCGTCTTAGAGTAGTCGCACACTCCATCCAGATAAAAGGCCTTGTGTTCCTCATTCTTTGGTTCGGCATCGCATATTCTATTACCCAATTCCTTTGAGCGAAAATGGTGAGAAAATTTCGCGATCGTCGTTTATTTTGAAATGTTGTGAATATAGTGCCGATTACCTTTTTTTTTAAACCGTGCTGTTTTATCGGCGATTGTCATTTGTTTTTTTAAGATATCAGTTTTAGTGTCAAATTGCCATTTTCTTCAAACGTCTTTCTTCAGTGGTGTTATTTGGTGTAAAGTGCTTCAAAATTACAGATTGCGAGTTTATCTTGAATTAGTTGAGAGCTGTTAAATGAATATACTGATCGGAGCTTTCAAGACTATCAAGAAACTAATAGTTGTTTAATGTTTACAGGCTGAGGACCTCAATAAGGACCAGGTAGCAAGTGAGTATATTGTATAATATGTATTAGCTTTGCAATAATTACTTACCATTACCGTAATTTGTATTTGAAAACCCCAGTTGTTATATAATTTTATCGCGAGCGTTACTACTCATCTATACCTGTTTCATGTAAATCGGATATAAGTAAATAGATTCATAATCTCAATCAGCGATTAAATACGTTGCACTTTTGTCGGAAATAGTGATAAACCCATCAAAATAAGTATAAATGTGTATTATACGCGTCAGTGAACATTGTTATAAATGGGGGCCTTATACATTTTAAAATGTTTTTTTTTTTTTAGATATTATGGGAACTATATTGATAGTTTCAAGTAACTTTTTAAAGTGAATAATACTTGGAGTTCTAGATAATAACATAGCTATTTCATGCTTTTATTTTGTAAATTTCGAGTAATTTTTGAAACAGAAGTTATCAATGAAAATTTCAACCTCTATACTAGGTTTTAAATATACCTATACTAATATAAATCGCAATAACCCTGTTCTAACTAGTAACTAAGTAGTGACAATATGTTAAGAATTATGTTTCATCAATCATCAAAGAAAATGAATTCTAATACAACCAGCATTTTTTAACGGATCAGGTTGATTCCGTAAGAATTGTGGCGTGATTTTCGGCGGAAGTCGCGGCTTTTTTACCATTTATTATCCAATTTATGTTGATTCAATAAAACAATTTAAACGGATTATATCGCGTAAGTATGTTAATTATTTGAGCCTTAATATACGCGATATAATCCCTTTAAATTGTTTTATTTAAATGTGTGACAGTCGCGGAAACCGAAGAAAATATTATGTTGATTGCTTTTATGAATTGGCCATTATTGTAGACAAAGAACGACGAATTAAAACGCTCAAATAATTACCCAAATGAACTGATTATTTTAAAGAAGAATGTTACTTCCAATTTTCTTTTTTTTTTACAATTTTCTTTAAATGAAACCCAGTCGTATTTTTAATTAATATATTCACCGCTAGATTTTGGAAGACAGATGTGTACTGCGAGTTGGAGACATTGCTCTAGTTACGTTTTCAAGGTTTAGTCAGTATCAAGCTGTCAAATTATAGTACATTACATACCTAGGGCAGTGAATTCGTAAATGTCTTAGATCACAGGTATTTGTGGTCCGAGCCGAAGGTGAGGGTCATACATATGCGATCTGGGGCTTTACTAATTGTCGCTCGTGGTTTGTTTTAAGTTTTACGTCTGGCCTTGGCCAGAAAGTGAGATTTCTTCCCCAAAAAATCTCTAAAAAGCCACGTAAAGATGTTAAATAATTAATATAAGAACGAACATTTATTACGCATAGTTTTGAACAGAACCAAATCAACATAAGAAGCTTGATACCTATACAGTTAATAGAACTTAAAAATTCTCTTTAATAGTAAGTAAATCTTTAATAGTAAGGAAAGCTAGGCTCATTTCGAGTTGTTCAGTTTAAATTAAATAACTGGAAGGGCTAATTAATCATTTTATGATTAGATAATTAATGTAATAAAAAAAGTCCAAAAAAATCATATTCTTGCAAAATTATTTTGCTTGTTCTCAGAATAAAATGTACCAAATTTTTATAACTTTTGGGGACATATTCAATCTGTAATAACAAATAATAAAAGTTACTTCGCGACGGGCTCAATCAGAAATTCTCATATTGACCGATACCGATCTATTTACATCCAAACTCTGCCGCGTTGCTACAAATACTAAAACTTTTATTTTTGTATCACGCAAAGTTGATTTCACGTTCAGTTTTAATTAAAGGTATATAACAACTCAAAAGTGGAATCAGAAAGTAAGCTCGTAGCGTCGGTTGGCTAGTGTGATTGCATCTTAGAATTACCCTGGGGGATAGTAACCATTTAATTTAATTAGTCAAGAAAATAGAACGTGTTCTCTCGTTTGCTCATTTTCCCTGAGAATTTCTCCATTTTCTAGCGTTGTTAACTGTCATTTATTTTGGGATTTAAGATATTATATCTTAGAGAAGGGAAAGGTAATAGTATCTATTAATTTGGGATAGTTTCCAATGTTTATAAAACAGTACATTAACTGAATGATGACGCGGTTGGCTCCGTGATAAAAGCGGTCTAGGCCACTGGCAGTCCTGGGTTCGAATACGGTATGGTATATCTGTTCCTGGGTCCTATATATTTTCTATGTATTTTTATTATATTGAATATTTTCCAAGTCTTAGATCACATCGAAAGGACAATTACAATTTTAATACTGGCTTAAGTCAAATTGCGTACTAAAATTGACAGCTTCTTTTGATGCTGACTGAACATAGGGTGACCGCACCAGTAATGAATAACAACCAATTATGGCCCTTTTTTTCGTAAACTCAAATTTTAAGAGACAGACAGAAGATACTTTTAAACTAACAACACTATGTTCAGATAACTCATCAGATATAGTCTCATATCAGTCATCATAAATTGTGGGCTATAAGGCATTACACATGTCCATCCATGATTGGTGCCGTCATCCAACCTATGTCCTTTTTAACAAAGAATCTGTTTCCAGTCCTCAAGAAGGCCTTCGAGGCGTTCGACCACGAGAAGAAGGGATGCATCGGCACTGTGATGGTGGGCACCATCTTCGGCATGTTGGGCCTCGGCGTCACCGACGAGACCCTGAAGGAGATCATTGAAGAAGTCGACGAAGATGGTGAGTTGATATTTGGACATATTTCCAGTCCTCAAGCGGTGCTCAACCACGAGAAGGGAGTCATGGGCACTGTGATGGCGGGCACTATCTTCGGCATTGCAGGAGTCAAACACGATGGTGAGCTGTTGTTAGAACATGTTTCTAGTCCTCGAGAGGTGTTCAACCACGAGAAGGGAATCATGGGCACTGTGATGGTGGGCACTATCTTCGGCATTGCAGAAGTCTACCACGAAACACGACGATGAGTTGTCATTTGAATATTTTTATAATCCTCAAGACGTTCTTGATTATCGAGGAAGTCGATAAAGACGGTGAGGAACGATCGATAAAGAATTTGGAGCGCTATAATTTGATAATATTTAACTGTCGTAACATATCTATCTAATATGATTTTAGCTACACACCTGTTTACATTTCATTTCTGAGACAAAAGAAGAGAAAAGAGATTATAGCAGAACAAAAAATGTATACATTCGTTGCAATTTCGTCAAGTATGTGTAAAAACCTGTGCATTAGTAAGATATCTAAAAGCAGCGGGTTTCATATAAAAACAATGAAAATGTAAGGTCGCGATGGGCCATTGATTGTAAATAAGTACATTGGTGATAAATTATCTTTATATTCCTTTTGATCGTCTAAGAAACTTATAAAATGAAAGAAAAATACAATACGAACACATACTTGTAGTAAAATCTCAAAAAGATTCTTAAACGTCTGCACACACTCACACAAAAACTCCAATTCCCGGAGGATCAAAAATCTTGTCGCGATATCGCAGCACCTAAAATATAATCAGCTTATTCGAAAACACAGACAAGCCCAGAAGCGATACCAATTGTAAACACAATAACCGCAGTATTGCCTTTGACATTGTATTAAGCCAGAAGTCTTTGTTACGAACCACTCAACAAGATGCCTGGAGCGTTATAACAATGAACCTTTGCAAGGTGATCTTAAATCTTGCTAGGTGGTCTTGAAGGATTACCTTCAATTTCGGTTAACAGAGACTGGAAAATGATAGGGAAGGTATGATCTGTAGTAAATATTGCGATATACAAAAGAACCCTCCCTGGCTGCATAGCCTTTTATACAGCCTAGTTGACACTTGGGTCTTTATCTTATTACAATTTCCCGCATAATATACAACACCATTTTTCGCCCGTCCCTGCAAGGAAGTAGTAATGGCTTTCTTCCTGTTTAATACGCCTTCACGCTTACGACGATTTTTTTGTCTGGTCCCCTCAAAAATAATGGTCCCCTCAATAGTGTATTATAGTCCCACTTCTGATGTTACGAAGGGTTTGGTTAGGTATTCAAATAGTTAACCACCAACCCAGTCATAGTACATTACTGCAGACGCCGGGAAATAATGGCTTGCCGGCTGAGTAGGTATAGACGGCCGTCTAGTAATACGAAGCCGGCAAGCCCTTTTCACGGCTAAGGCATGTATAGTGCTTTTCTCAAACATATGCAATGAAATAAAAAAATACAACACTCAAAAAACATAATTCAGCTGTTCAGCCACTTCATGAACACAGACGCCATGTTTAAAAATTCATTCATCATTTTCCCTCCCAGCCCTCTATATTTTTTCTTTAATAAGTCGTCCACGTGTGTAGTGTTCGAATATTAGGCCCATTATACACAACCTGATAATAAGAATCTTAATTTCTATAATAAATAAAATAAAGGCAGAGGATTTTTTATATTGTCTATGGTCTCTGGTGACTTACGTATAGACAGTATTTTAAATATATTCATCGACACATTTAATTATGCAGATTTGTATTCTTAATATCAGTTCATGCCTAGTGCACACTAGGCATTAACGCGGATATTGTTGGTCCGATGGCTGAATGGGTAGCCACTAGAAAAAATATATATATCAGCTGTTCATAAACTCAGACGCCATGTTTACATTAAAATTAAAAACAAATTACTTCCCGGCCTAGGCCTTCAATTTTGTATGAAATTCCTTTACAGTTCTCTCGAATTGTTCCGCCCGAAACTTGACACTTCGAAGCCTGTTTTAACGCACGTTATGACGATATTTCATTGCATGTTTAAGACAAAATATAATAAGCTTATTCGGAAACCGAGACAAGCCCAGAATCGACGCCAATTGTATACACAATAACAGTATTGCCTTTGATATAGCCACGATTACTGTATTAAGCAAGTCTTTGTTACGAACCACTGAAGGCAACTAAATTCCCGGAGCGTTACAACAAAAGAACCCTTTCAAGGTTAAGGGTGATCCTAAATTTCGGTTATCTACTGAATTCGAGTTCAACAAAGAGGCGAAAATTGTATGGGAGGCTATGCAATCTGTAGTAAACATAGCAATGTATTTTACACGTGTGTAAAATGAATTATTACTTATCCCACTTCTGATGTTAGGAAAGTGTTAGTATTGATTGTAAAACGTCAAAACGTTGTAAAGATGTTCGAATAATCCTCCTATTTAAAACTTATCGTGTAGGTGGACAATAAAAAAGGGTAAAATGAAAAAACGATGTAAGCAGCATGATATGAGCAGCGCTTGAAACGCGATAACGGTTCATCTGATTTATGAAATACTTTGTGGTCCGTATTCAGTGATCCAGATCCACGGTATAAAAGTTAAATTCAAACTCTCTAACCGGTTAATCGGTTAACGGTTACAAGCCTTGGGTGCCTATATAGGGATAAATAAGTGACAAGGCATTCTGTCACTTACACTCGCACTCAAAACAGCGGTGCTTTGTCACTTCTTTATCGCGTGATAAAAGAAACCATCATAGGCCCGCTGGTCAATAAGTTACTACTAATAGTTAGTTATTATTATATCATTCATATATTCACGAATAACATAATAATACATATATTACATCCACGCATTGTAAGGTTGGCTAGTTTATTTAATTACCAAAGACAAGGTCAGCTATAATTGAAACGCGCTCCCAAAGAAAACAAAGGCAAAGGCATGAAAGTTCAGGATCAGATAATGTAATAAACTGTTCAAATTGGGGCGACGCGACGTAATTAAGAAATTGATATTTATTACACTACCGAGATTCAATATTGAGCACGCTACCCGGGCCAAGATTCGATATGTGCTTAAGTAGTTTGGTGCATGAAACAGGGAAAATGATGGTGGGATTAAAAATCTATCACACTGAAAAACAAAAAACTGTTAACGCGACGGGTAATGCGAAACTAGCGCCACTTTCGATTTTTTTCTTAAACCTTCACAATCTGATCTTTTTTTAGAAACAGCTGAAGTCTAGGAGCTAGCAAAACACCTTTAATATTTATTAAATCACTATATACAATTTGTTCACTGTAGTTTACCTACCTTACAAAACTTATTCAAGTCAAAAGCGGCCACAATAGTTTTGGGCAAGTTTTTAGAGACAACTAAAGAACAATAAATTGTGTATAATGATTTAATAAACACTAAAGGTGTTCTTCCAACTCCTAATATCTTGCAATTACTGAAAATTGTTCTGGTTTGGAAGATATAATAAAAATTCGTAAGTGGCGCTAGTTTCGCATTACCCGTCCCCTTAACAGTAGCCTAAATTTTAGCTGCTGCTCAACAGTGAAAACACATGAAATTTTTGGAACGTGATCTTATTCGAGGTCGAATTCGAAAATCAAAATTCGAATTGATATGTTTTTATCACTCTCATTTTCATATAGATATGTAAGAGATAGAGTGCAGCGAAGTTTGATAGATTCAAATTTTATAATTAACTTGTGGATGAGAAATGATAATTTGTGACCAAAAATCTAAAAAAATAAAAAGTTAATTACCTACTTTGACTCTCGGTCGAAACAAAATCGCATTTTGTTCACTGTTATATCGCAAAATCACCATGTTTGAGCTGGTGAGGTGAATAGTAAATTTGGCTTAGCTAGAAATATTCGAGTCGATAATAGACGAGGCCTATAGTCACCGAACTGGAAGAGAAGGACTATAATATAGTCCTTCTCAATATAACGAGTATAATGTAAAGCTGCCTGCGTGACAAATAATTTCGTGTCCATGATTTTGTTCGGCAAAACGAAATACCTTTCCAAATTAATGTAAACCAATTACGCTGGATTAAGATTAAAGGCTTTGGGAGAACGAAGAAAGGTTTTCATTGCGATAAATTATTTTATTTAGTTCCTTTTTGGCGTACAGAAAATTAAAAAGTGGAAATGAAAGTGCTCTCAGAGCGTTTCGAAATTAATTTTGCCTTTAAGGCAAAGTGAACGTACTCAGTTCAACGATTTCTTTAAGGAAGATAGGTACAATGAGAAGAAAGGTACAACGAAGGAAGATAGTATTCAAAACTAGTGTCATAATAAAAATTATTACACATGGCAACCTATAATAAAAAATATAAAAATCGATACATTCGTTTAATAATGCAAAACATTAACAAATCATCACCAATTTCTATGTTTGATATTTTATTTTATGTAAGGTGTCAGCTATTTTCGTGACGACGCGGTTGGCTCAGTTTGTAGAGCATCTTCCTACAGAGCCGGTGGTCCCGGGTTCGAATCCCGGCCAGGACAAATATTCGTGTGATGAACTCGAATATTTGTGCTTAGGTCATGGATGTTCCATGTATTTATAACTATACATATTTATCTATGTAAGTATGTATATCGTCGTCTAGTACCCATGACATGACACAAGCCTTCTTGAACTTAATTTGGGACTATAGTATTTGGGATTATAGATCGAGTTGTGTGAGGATGTCTAATATTTATTATTATTTATTTATATTTGGTTAAAACTCTCACTCATATATTGAAGGACGAGTTTTCAAGAACCTATCATAATTTAATATTGCTTTATTTTTAAGGTTCCGTAGTCAACTAGGAACCCTTATAGTTTCGCCATGCTCGTCTGTTCGTCGGTCCGCGGCTTAGCTCCGTGCTTAGCGTCATTAGTACTAGAAAGCTGAAATTTGGTATGAGTTTGTGTATTTACACGCCGACAAAACGGTAATTAAAAAAAACTAAAAAAAAAATGGTTGCCTGTAAAGTCGGTTTTACGGGCGAAGGAAGATTTTACGTGACAACGTCTTTTTCTCGGTAGAATATTTATTAGTATCATATCCATTCACAATTTCCCTAACAACACTTTAAGTGTTACTTTCTGAACGCACCCATCACAAGTGTCATTAATGTCATTATAGTGTCTTTATTTTACATGTTTTAAATCTAAATATGCGATAATCAGACTATTATGCATGTATGTTGTCGATTCCAAACCCTTATTTAGTCTAGATCTACACGTAATTATTCTAAAAATACCGAACCGACGGAACAAACATCATATGTTTGACAGGTAAGTACGAACAGTTTGTATTTGTATGGGAATATAAATTTATCGTTTTTATTATTTTCCACTCATTTATTCTATATTTTCTCACCGTTTAAACCTTCCCTTGACTTCCACGAATATTTCAATACTAAAATTAGCCAAATCGGTTCAGCCGTTCTCGAGTTTTAGCGGGACAACCGGCCCTCCTAACAGACGCGAGCGGGCGTTACACTTTTTCATTAGTGACTCCCAGCGCAACCTAATTTAAGACGTTGTCACGTCAAAAAAATTCGGGTACATCTCGTACACCTCAACTCCGGGTGTTTTTTTTTCCTTCCAACACTAGTGTGTGGGTTGTCGTTGAATAGGTCTTTAAAAAAAACATAATTTTTTGATAAAGTCAGCAGTTTTATAAATATTCGCCGGAAATCCAAAAAATAGTGTCCCCCTCAACTTTTCATGCATGAGTAAAAAAAATATGGAAAAATTCATGAAAATGAGACCTTATAAGTACTTTCAAAGAAAACAATATTGAATAAAATCGGTCGAGCCGTTTTTGAGTTATCGCAAAATTTCATGATTTATTTCAAATTACGTAAGTGCCGCGCGGTGTCCTTATACTTCGAACGTTACACATATTACATAGTTAACTGTCATACTGTATTAAAACATTCCGCTCAATCTGGCGCGTATAATCGGTAACTTAAGGTAATAAGTAAATACAGTTACTTTAGCGTTTACGACCTTTTAATACAGCTTGAAATCATTCTCTCAACGACGCTGGTTATAACTCCCTGTTACAACCGCTTCCCTCTACACAAGTACACACGGTGGAACTCAAACAGTAATTTTTTCAAACTTCGCTTGTACTGTGGGATTTTAAAACCCATTCTTCAGTTATCATCGTCATATGGACCCGTTTCTAATTTTTAAAGCCAAATATCTTTAAAGCAATAAAGCCATTCTTTATGTTCATTAGTATCAAATAAAACCGCTGTTTTAGCCCATCTATTGTGAAAGATGGGCAACTACGGAACCCTACACTGAGCGTGGCCCGACATTCTGTTGGCTGGTTTTTTAATGTTTACGTCACGCAAGGAACTTTTATGCATACTAACCATTGACGTAATAATTACATGGACACACAATCAGACGGAAAAAATGGCACCCTCCCAACTAATGCAAAATCACAAATCGCATTAGTTGGGCGATCAGTCTCGTTTAGACCATGACACGTGACGGGTCTCAAAAGTGACTTAATTTTCAGTGAAAAATTACAGAAATAACAACTATAAAATAAAGGATCAGGACGGAATATTCTTTTTTACTTGAGTTCTATTGATTAATTAACGAATCCTATGTAAAATCATAGCAATTTTTGTATTAGAATTATTAACTTTGTCCCTACAAAATGCACCTCATCACAGAACAAAAATCGAAGGAGTCGCTATAGTTTTATATTTAATTAATAAATTAAGGAGTGCAATAAATAATTATCCTATTTTTTTAATTCAAGATTCCCATTCTAGATCACATTTAGCAAGAGACAAACGCGAAGAATAATTGAAGCCAAATAATTCGTCTCTCGTGTGTTTTTTTTGTGGCATAATCATGTTTTTTTTTTATGTTAATCAACAGAAGCGTAAAATGGTGACATTCATAAATCACTAAAAAATAGCTCTGTTGTTATTGTTTTATTTTGTCGCAGAGTCTAGACACTGACAGTTTAAACCTTTGAACGCCAAGAACACATAAAGGCGACGGCGACGTGTGCTGCCGTGCATACCACGCCACCGACAAATAAGATCAAACTTTAACACTTTCGCAACCAGATATAAAATTTAACCCTACCCCAGAAACCGAGAGCCCGCTAGGTGGGTAGCTCTTAAAGCAAAAATACGTGACCGGCATCTGAGCAATGATTACGAGTGCCTACCAGGCGGGTTCCTGGTAGCGAAAGTGTTAAAGGGTTAATAATGTCAATATTTTGCACTTGTCTTACTCTCATTTCACATACTGGAACAAGGAGAAATAATGTCATTATTACTAATCCCTTCTATCGGAAACTTTTTATGCAGTTGTTAAATAAAAACGTAACTAAATTTGTTATTAACAATGTACAATAAAAACGTAACTAAATTAGTTATTAACAATTTACGAGTTTATTTAGTTCAAACAAAATATATATTTTAATACCTAAATAAAATAATAGTGAAAATATTTTTAGTATGTATAAATATTAAAATCTGATCCATTCGTGCCATGTTCCAAGTTTGACAAGAAACTTCAGTCAGAATACGCTAAAAAAGTTAATTTACACGTAAAATATTTGTGGTAATAAGTAATTAAGTCAATTTGACACTTAAACGTTTAAACAAAGAGTTCTTTTGTACGAAGTCAATATGTTGCTGCAAATTATAAATAAGCGTTATTGGCATCTACTTGAACATGACAATGGTGCCACTTTATTTGACACTTTTGTTCGGGTCTGTGGCTCTATAATAAATAATACCTCAATGATACTAACAAATATAATATATTTCATATAATGGATTCAAGTCCGAAATAAAGAGTGAATTTGAATTTGAATAGTCTCATATTCTTTTAGATATACAAACATAGTACAATATATTTTACATAGAAAACTAGCGTGAACCTCATACCTATACAAAAATACGCTTTGCATCGGTTCGCGATTCAACATCACGGTCACCAATCAGTCGCGGAAAACAAACACTTCGTGTCCACATTACAGTGCCTACATATTCATGTAGGTCATGCTTAGCGACTACCGGTTAATGCTTCTATTAGGTAGACAATATCCAATTAATTTTCCGATCGACATGCCTCAGCTGACACACCGCGCACGCCAATACCTATTAAACGGTACTCCCCGATCCGCCACTAATTTTCTAAGTGCTCTTACCGAAGATAGGCAAAATACTCTTCCACTTTTCCTACCCCAAAAAACATAACGTCATAAGCGGCTTTATAGTTCTAAATTAATTACGACGTTTTTCTACCAAGGGCTCGTTACAGCTTCGATAAAAAAGCCTCCTCCGCGTATTAAAGATTAAACTTCAGCAATATTTTTGAACTGGAGTTATTTTAGTTGCGTAAATAGCTCCGACCGGGCTGTCAGACTTCGGTAAAATATTTGCAAAGTTAGCGTAGCTATTTTATTGTGTAGTTGGTCAATATCAATATAGCGCATATAATGATAAGGAACTTTATACAATCTGATTCATTATAACTATTTGGAATTAAAAAAGCCCGTAACTAATGTGGGGAAAATCGCCAAAAAATAAAAGTTTACATGGGTTTCTCTTTTTGATCATTATTGGCCGTTTCGTGTTACAGGCGATTTATGCAGCGTTGTGAAGACAACTTTCTTTAAAGAACTTAATATGTGTATTTGTTATCTCCAAAGTGGGCAGACAAACAGTCTGCCTACACAGCCATTAAAACTCTTATTTATGTGGCACAAGGGACAAAATATTTAAACTCTTATACATCCTTTTTTTTGGCGGGTGGAACACCGGTACTTATGGTCCTTCAGAAGCTCTTCAATTCCGTTTTGCTCGAGGGCATCACGCCAGAGGCATGGAACAGGAGTGTGGTGGTGCTTTTCTTTAAGAAAGGTGATAAAACACTGCTCAAGAATTATAGACCCATCTCGCTTCTGAGCCATGTCTACAAGCTCTTTTCTAGGGTCATCACGAATCGTCTCTCAAGCAGGTTCGATGAATTCCAGCCTCCCGAACAAGCCGGGTTTCGAAAAGGCTTCAGTACCATAGACCACATACACACGCTGCGGCAAGTTATACAGAAAACCGAAGAGTATAATCTGCCACTCTGCTTAGCGTTTGTGGACTATGAGAAGGCCTTTGATTCCGTCGAGACATGGGCAGTACTACAGTCCCTCCAGCGATGCCGAATTGACCATCGGTATGTCGAGGTGCTCAGGAGTGTGTACAACAACGCCACTATGTCAGTCCGAGTACAAGACCAGTGTACGGAGGCGATTCCATTGCAGAGAGGTGTGAGACAAGGAGATGTAATATCTCCGAAGCTCTTCACCAACACAATGGAAGACGCCTTCAAGCTCTTGGAATGGCAAGGACTTGGCATCAACATAAATGGCGAGTACATCACGCACCTTCGGTTTGCTGACGATATCGTGGTCATGGCGGAGACGCTGGAGGATCTCGGTATAATGCTGGATGATCTCAACCGAGTATCCCAACAGGTAGGCCTTAAGATGAACATGGACAAGACGAAGATCATGTCGAATGTCCATGTAGCACCCACCCCAGTATTGGTTGGGAACTCGGTCCTCGAAGTTGTCGACGAATACGTCTATCTGGGTCAGACGATCCAATTAGGCAGGTCCAACTTCGAGAAAGAGATCAATCGACGGATTCAACTCGGATGGGCAGCGTTCGGGAAACTGCGAAGTGTCTTCTCGTCCAAGATACCTCAGTGCTTGAAGACAAAAGTCTTTAACCAGTGCGTATTACCGGTGATGACCTACGGAGCCGAGACGTGGTCTCTAACTAAGGGCCTCTTAAGGAAGCTCAGAGTCACTCAGCGAGCTATGGAAAGGGCTATGCTCGGGATCTCTCTACGTGATCGAATCAGGAATGATGAGATTCGTAGACGAACTAACGTCACCGACATAGCAAACAGGGTTAGCAAACTGAAGTGGCAATGGGCAGGGCACATAGCTCGAAGAACCGATGGCCGTTGGGGCAGAAAGGTTCTCGAGTGGAGACCACGTACCGGCAAGCGCAGCGTAGGATGGCTACCCGCAAGGTGGTCGGATGATCTGGTCAGGGTTGCGGGGACACGCTGTATGCGGGTCGCTTCTATCCGGCCCATGTGGAAGTCAATTGAGGAGGCCTGTGTCCAGCAGTGGACGTCCTATGGCTGAAATGATGATGATGATGATGATGACATCCTTTTTTGATACTTGGGCGGCGAAAAATAAGACGACTATAAAAGAAGAGAAATAAGTGAAATAATATTTGAAACAAAAATATTGTTAATGCTAGTACCTTGTTTGATAACTTTTGTGAAAAACCCTAATATAAGCACAACACATTTTCATCAGGCAGAGCCCTTTAGTGTAACCTTTGTATTTTTCCTATTTTTAGAGACCTGTATCACTAAAACCTTTGGTATACTGATTTTAGCAGCTTTAATAAAAAGCCCAAATAACGGACATTTACAGCAGGAAATTTCTTATTTTTACAAGATGAAAGTGATCGAATCTCAAGAAAAGAAATCTACAAGTCAATGTCGAGAATATAAGCAAATACATTTTTTGTTCATCTGTATACGAATATCTGTCGTGCTTGCAGGTGTCAATGTTATCGCGTTATGTCAAATCAATTTGGACCATTATTGGTAAAAGGTTTATCACACTTGGCTAAAAGCATCCTAAGTGAGGGATGCAGCAATACGAAGGAGTGAGAGTTAGTTATCTCCATACGTGTCTTACATATTGCTGCATCCCTCTTGTTAGTGACTAATTTAGGAAAGTGTAATAGCCGCAAGTTGGCAACGGTGGCAACGGCTTGACAGCACAGATGTTCATAGGATTACTCGAATACGGAAAACGAGAAAGAGACAATAATTATGACATTTTTCTCCTCTGTGTCCACTGCTAGAAAGAGGTCTCCTTGTCTTTCTTTCAGCTCCTGAACAATATCTCCCCAATCTCTTTAAAAGGCGTCGTTTGTCTCATCAATACTCATCATCATTCTGTTATCTAACTCCAAATATAGGTACATAGTTCAAAATTGTATTTTTGTCACAGGTTCTGGAGAACTCGAGTTTGAAGAGTTCGTGACCCTGGCATCAAGATTCATGGTTGAAGAGGACGCTGAAGCTATGCAACAAGAACTTAAAGAAGCATTCCGGTTGTACGACAAAGAAGGTAACTAATTTATTTTTATGAAAACCGAATTCAGCGAGATTAAATTGTGTTTCCGAGAACAACTCAACGAGTTACTAATATTATATTTAAGGAGTAAGTAATAAAATAAAGAGATCTGTCTATTTGTGTATTGTTTAGCACTTAGCCGATACTTTATTGCGACAGAAGATATAGGTATCAGGCAATATATTAATCGTTACCCTCTTTTTAGACCCTCTTTTATGACGTAGAAAAACTTCATATTTATGTATAAGCATTGAACGTACGAAATAGTATTTCTGCTCATAGGGACTCTGTAGCGTAGCACATTCAAGCCGGGTCATAGGTTAAGCTTAGTACTTATTACTTGGTATTACTTAATTAAAGCCCTGTCCGTGTTAAGCGAGATTTTGGAAGCATATTAACAGTACATTATTAACAGTAAAGGCGCCGGTAATTAGTCTTGCTTCAAGGCAAATGCTGGAAGAATTAAAGTCTCAGTTGGAAATTTCTAGACTTCTCTGTGACTCACGGATGGTCGACCCTTGTTAGTTATTTAACGGGTTTCATTTGAGCAGGTAGTTTGCAAGGTAATTTTGGTTTGGCTATTACGGAGAACACTTTCGACAATAAGATTTTCTTTCTGTTACGCGTATTCGTGTTCTGTAATACTTTTAGTAAAAATAAAAGCCGCCTCGGATAAACTTGATAGCTGCTCAATTCTGTGAATTGTCTTTCCCTTTGAATTTAAGGAATTTCTCAAGTTTGCATACCCGGGAAAGGAACACTACAGAAGGTTCTCTGCTATTCTGTACCAAAGCCGCATGATAACTGTGTTTTATTGGTTATTTGTGTAAAATGCCGACAGACACGCGCTGCAAGTAGCTTAGTCCCAGCGGACAGATGGATGTTCGGCTCCGTCTTCCTCCTTTATACGAGCGAAATCAGCGCATGTTCATAGCTAGTCGTAGCGACACACCCGCGTCATTATAATTGGTGTAGCCACGCTCAATCACGGCTACATTTTGCATATACAACCATTAAAATACAGTTCTTAGGTAGGTAGCTTTTTCGGAGATCAAGAGATATGTTCTGTACTCTTCTGTTTTTGGACTTCGTCAATGAATTGCTGTGCTGACTAAACAGTCATTATGCTTTCCAGGTAACGGCTACATCACGACGGCAGTATTAAGAGAGATCCTCAGAGAACTGGACGACAAAATCAGCGCAGAAGAGTTGGACATGATGATTGAGGAAATTGACTCTGACGGCTCCGGCACTGTTGACTTTGATGGTAAGTGTCATCAAGCCTATAGCAGTCCATGGGATATAGGCCTCCCATTACGTGCCATTTTACCCGGTTTTAAGTTTGATGCAACGCTAAATCGTCACAGACTCCGTAAGACCACTTACTTAGCTGGATTAGGAGGCATTCTACTACGCTACGCTTGCCGAATTCCTTTTAGACAAATTCTTTTCTAACGGTAAGTATAGACTAAACGAACGAATACCTACTGACCGAGCAAGCAAAGCGTCCCCATTTCAGCTTGGCCACAAAAAACTCGTATGTCCAGATGTCCGTTTGTCCGGATTTCCAGCTGTTCTCGCCTACATGCTGCATTTCTCGACCAATTCTCGTCAAATTTTGTGAGCAGGTTCAATAATTATACAGATTTTTTTGTCGAGTCGGTTTTTTGAAGTTTCTCAAAATGGTGGAGATGTGTCGGTCGAAAATATTTTTTTTTTCACAATTTGAAACGTGGTCTACGGCTGGCAGACCAACTACTTCTATAACCATTCTACCGAAATTATTTTTGTGTAGGTATGCTTTATTTTAGTTCTAGCTCTTTGTTTGTTTGTTCTAGACCCACCGTAATTTTCTATGAATGTTAAATCTCACCTCACGGTATATTCTAGATATATTTGAAAATTGAATTGCATAATAATTCTGTAACGATTCTGGCGTCGAATACAACTACTATATCTTTGTTAACAGAACTGAATGTGACATCGACTATTATAATTTGAAATTTGTAATACGTGGAATGTTGCGACGTGCCAAGTTCGACCCTTACCATGAGTTAACGAGACCGTACTCGCTAGTGACTATACTCGACGCCACGTAGCTTGGCAATAGCGACCAATGACTCCTCCTACCATGAAACTCCATTTCTAATAACGACACTTTTTTTTGTTCCCCGTAACGACAGTTTTTACTTTTATTGCTACACCGTGGTAGAGGGTCCGCTCCCTCCACGCCCAGACAACCTCTACCACAGTATAGCAGTAAAAGTAAAAATGGTCGTTACGGGGAACAAAAAAAGTGTCGTTATTAGAAATTGAGTTTCATGGTAGGAGGAGTCATTGGTCGCTATTGCCAAGCTACGTGGCGTCGAGTATACGATAACGATTTGTATGGATAATAGTACAGCCCCCCTGGCGGCTACTTTGTAGAACTACAATTCTTCATACAATGATGATGACTGTTTCCTCCCAGATGTATCCGTCGACAAAGACACCCTAACTAGAACGTATACATTTGTCATTTACGTTTGCTTGCGTGAGCGCAGGCATGACTACTCTACTTCGGAGAAGGAAGACTAAACAACTGGCTGTTTCTTCTTGCTCTAAATGTTCATATCTCCGTAACTATCTGTCCTAGAAACAAAATTCGAAATGTAAATGATATAAAATGTAATTCTCTACAACATTGCATCAGCTCTTTTGTAGCTTAAATGCTCCTAAACGAAGATATAAGCATAAACCCGAAGAAATTGACTATTTCTTCAATATGGCGGCGGGTTCGGAGGAGGGGGAGTGGTGCATTTTACATTTTAAACGCTCACTAACGATCCTAGATTACATATCAAAAAATTGGGGAAGTGCGAGTCCGACTCGCGCATGAAGGGTTCCGTACCATAATCTATAACAGGGTTGTTGTATGGGAGTCCCCGTTAAATATTTATTTTATTTTTAGTATTTGTTGTTATAGCGCCGATAGATATACATCATCTGTGAAAATTTCAACTGTCTAGCTATCACCGTTCTTGAGATACAGCCTGGTGACAGTCGGACGGACGGACGGACAGCGAAGTCTAAGTAATAGGGTCCCATTTCTACCCTTTGGGTACGGATTCCTAAAAATCAGAACTACCGGACCGTTTGAAAGGTAAAACCCCTTTATTCACTGGGTTGCTCGTAGCAAAACGAAAGGGTTTTGAATGTCCAGCGGCACTCGCTATCGAGATCGAATACTGTAAACTCAAAGTAAGGGTACTGAACTATTCGATTGATACGTTAAAATAAAATGATAGCGTACAATATTGTATTCGTCGGCATCCGATGTCACGTTGGGATTCAGTTGCTAGAATTGAACTATCTCTTTTTAAACCCTGACGAAAAAGGTTTGGTGTTATGAGTTTAACATGTGTATTTGTGTAGCTGTGTGTCTGTCTGTGGCATCAGTTCCCAAAATGATGGACCAATTTGAGTGCAGTTTTTTTTTATTGAAGACTTGCCCGTCGAGATGTTTCTTAACTTTGTTTGATGGAAATAGGATCAGTAGTTTCTAAAATATTCAGCTTTAATTGGAACAAGTGACAAGATCTCAGCCAATATTGAAGCTTTCCAAATGTTGTAGTTATGTTCAGTATTAGTAGCAATTCCTATATCACTCACTCAATGAGGCTCTTTTGATTACCGGCTTGTGTTGGGGGTGTTTTAATTTTTTATTATTATTAATTATTTTTGTAAGAATATAATTATTTATGTATTCATATTTCCTTTAAATTGACACCCCTATCGATGTCACTTAATCCTATTTCGCTCAAATAACAAAAAAACAATATATATATATATATCACAGTTATGTACATATATATATGTACATAACTGTGATATGGCTAAATTAGGGACAACGCAAAGCTCCGTCGAATTAAAGCCCTGTCAGCCATACTGATGTAATATTATTTAAAAAAATACGCCCATTATTATAATTTATAATGTGCTGTAAAGGCATGGCAGACCGCGTTTAAATGGCCAATAAACTCGTTAGGGTTACGGCGGTCTCGCACGCATATCGATAACTACATCCAATTTGTAATAAAAATAATGGAAAGTAGGCCATAATTATATGTGGAAACGGGGAAAGTACAATAATTCAACGAATGCTTAGGCAAGTACTAGACAAGGCAAGTGCTATTACTGAAGTTTATTATTATTTTCTTATCTTTTTGATTATTTGCCGATTGCTTATTTACGAGATTCATATTCAACAGAAAAACAATATCATTGTCTTTTAATTGTACGTAATTATAGTATGTATACTTATATAGTGTAGTGTTTTATTATAGGGGTTACTACCCACCACCAGTTTACTCAATTACATTACATTAAGAGCTAAACTAAAAAGGTTCTGTTATGTTATAATATATTATGTAGTTTACCATGCCAAATAAATAAATAAAAATATGATGTAGTGCATTAACAGGATAATAATAGCCCCAAAATTAGCTACAAATATGCCCGACGTTTAATAATAAGCATACCTACAAAGCGAAAAAAATAAAATGACTCCAAATAATTTATCATCTGTCTGCATACACATAAAATGAGCTCCGCAGGACCATTAAATTAACCAAACTTTGTGATATCCTATGAATTATTCAGTATATTTGACTCGACATAATTGTGTCAGAAAGTGTGGACTTTCCAGAAATTTCCCCAGCTCATTCTGTTTATGAAAAATGTATACCGTCTTGTTAGCACTGCTGGAATTCTAGTACTGTACTTTTATTTAACTTTAATAAATTTATAAAACATGTAATGTCTCATTATTTTACAACGTGGCTACACACTACAATTATTTTATATGAAACCATTGATACAAACATCAAAGCACAAAGAAAAAAAAATGCGTAACCTGGTGGAAGAGACCGGGAAGCGAACACGGTACCTCTGGAACCAGTCCAGCGTGCTAACCTCTCCACCACCCTAACGCCAGATAACCTTTCGAATTTTTCCTTATGCTTTGGTCTCGATCTTTGCATTATTTGAAAGGCCTTACACCGTAGCAACCTCTATGTGAATACGTTATTATTCACATCTTACCGCACCACCTTTCAGCAGTGAACGAGGATACAAATCCAAGTTACGCATTAAAATGTTTCTTATTGCTTTTATCTTTGTATCAATAGTTTTTTTTTACTTTTGCTAAGTTTCACGACGCGGTGCCGCGTCGTGTTAGTGTTGCTTACGTAGCGGCGGTTCTGGGTTCGAATCCCAGCAAATAATAGGCATAATAGGCAAGGGATCTTGGTCATGTCATGGTTGTTTTCATATATTTATCTATACAAGCTTTGTTTAGTTTGGTTTTGGACGATTTGAATAAGATTGTCCCGGATGTTTATTCTTTGATACGCATTCAGGATCTTAGGTATCATGTATATATCAGTATATAAATATATTATCGCCTATCGCAGAATCCTACTTGACCTTAATTTAAAAATAGAACGATTTATGTGTAAATGTCTGATATTGATTTATTCTTTTACAGAATTCATGGAGGTCATGACGGGAGGTGACGACTAAAATTACAACTTGGCTACGCTTATGTGATCAAATCATCCTATATCTATCTACTTCTAAAACAACAATATATTTATACATCCGAAAATTAATTTGGTATATATCATTAAGAAATCACTTATGTATTAATTTATCTGTAAGTTATTTTATAAGAATAAAAAGAGTTTCCTAAGATTATACAGTAGTTTTAAATTAAAGACATATATATGTACCTACTCGTAGTCTATAGAGAATCCGCTAATAGTTGTCTAAACATGTAAACAAATTAACAGATACCTTTTAAAAACATTATTCATCACTTAAAATATGTTTGAATATTTCTAGAAATTCATGAAATAATAAAATCAGCGAAATAATCACCGAAAATACTATTCCTATTAATATTTTTTCACTTCTTGTTAACATTTTTGGAGAACATTGTATTTTTTTTTACGCCCTCTATTTACGGTTCCAGTAAAATAATCGTATACCTACACGTAATGTAGGTATATTTTGTCAACATTTCAATCACTAGTCATTTATGTATGATTGTCTTTGACATCTTGTTTGTTTATATGATTGGAAAACTATAAATGGATAGGTACAGTCGAGTTCATTTACATCTACAGACTTACGAGAAGAAAAATATCTGAACACGACCCTATTGTCAGGAGCATAAAGTCGTGTTCAGATATTTTTGTTCTCGTAAGTGTGTAGATGTAAATGAACTCGACTGTACTCTACAGGCTAACTTTTTAGTCGTGAATGGGAGTGCCAGTGAGTGATGGGGAAGGGTCACACTGAGTTACTTTTACTATGGAGCAAGCCACGATATGGCAATTCAGATCAGATCGATTAAGAACAATAGAAAATACATCGGCCATATAATAGCAGAATGTCCCTGAAAAGGCTGACACATCGGTGAAATGCTATGGCAATCGAATTAGACCGCAGCAACTCATTAAAATGGGTGAATCAACTTTGTCTCGTTTTTTATTCTGTCTCGTTACCTAGGTGACAATGGTGATTAAACTTCTTAGAGAAGTGTTGATACCTTATTTATAATATTGGTATTTTCAAGAGATATTCTAAAAAATAATGGGCTTATAACTGCCGCAATTACAACATTTTTGTTGAATATTGCATCGAAAATCGTAGTTTTAAAGAGTAACCCAGGGGACATCACAATGGCAACAAGCAACAGAAAAAAGTTCATTGACCCAATTTATTATTTTCATTAAAGCAGTAATGTCTGCTAGCGTAAACAGATGTTTAGAATGAAGCGAAACATGTAATGTTTCTGGTGGGGTTCGAATCCGCGTCTGCAATGGCTTCCCGGGCCTACACAGGCATCCTACCTATTGGACCAACGAAACATAAAATCAAAATTTACGATGCAAACGCTGCAATTTTGTCACTTGCAATAATTTCGACCGCAAAGCGGTTGACAGCTAATCGCCGTACACAAATAACGACATCATTTATAACAGTCGGCCACATTTTACACTACGAAAGATAACTAATATGTACGTGTCGAGCGTTTACTGCACATTATTAATAAAAAACAGTACGCGCTCAATGTTGCCGTCTCTATTTCCATCTCGAAGTTCGTGAGGGACGGCGTTATATTTAGAATAGTGTCGCAGTTATGAAAGTGAAGTCGTTTGCTATAATTCTCGTTCACTGAAGCAATTATAACGAGTTTGCAAATGGACTATAAATATTACTGAAGAACTTTGTCGGCGGGCAGTCGCCTTTGGTTTCAGCGCACTCCAATTAAGAAATACAAACTAGTAATGATAGTTTTGCGTCTTCGTAAAATTACATCGTTTTAGAGTTGGATATTTAAATATAAACAGTCAAAACTTCATGTGATCCACTGCAGAGTCGAAGCGTGAATCGAACACACGACCTTATCCTTTATTCTTATCCTTTGTACCACACAACAACAAGACAAGTTAAGAAATGTGGTATCATCACAAGAATAGGATCAACATTGGTTATACAATATTAAGTATAATAATTACCTGTACCATCAGATTTTTGATTTGCACCCACTTCTAGTATCTCTGTTTGACCCTATGGTTGACTGGTAGAGAATGCCATTTAGCATTAAGTCCGCCATTTGTAATGACTTTTGTTTTGTGCAATAAAGTTTAAATAAATAAAACAAATAAACCTGTAGCATAATTATCATACCCTGGAGTTTCCGGTGCACGAATGATTTGACGCCTACTGTCGGCCTAGTGTCCAATAATTTGTGCCCTAAAAGCCCCGGGGTATGATAAATATACAAGCCTTTTATATTTGGTGTGGTAGTAAAAAAACGACAAACTTGCAAAAGATACTTCGTCTTGATTTTCTCGAGCGAGATTGTTTTTTTTTTACTTTGAAGGAAATAATGCAAAGTCTCCCGATTTCCACTAGTCCAAATAAAAAAGTCGTCTATAAAGTTAACTACGTTCAGGTGTTTATCAATCTTGTAGACGCATAGAACTGCTGAAGGGGAATACATCAAAGAATATTTTAAACTTCTTTTAACGCTCGAGTAAGTACAAATTTAGCATCATGGGCTCCCCGGCTATAGGCAAGGTCGGTTAAGTGTGGTTAAGTTATCTTTTTTAGATGGCTCCCGCATCAGGTTCGGTGGTCCAATAGGTAGGACGCCCGTGTTGGCCCGGAAAGTCGTTGGACACGCAGGTGCGAACCCTGCCTGAACCGATAATTTTATCACCTTTTCGCTTCATTGTAAACATTTAGTTTATGTTAGCAGACGTTACTGCTTTAATAAAAATGATGATATTTATGTTTAGCAAAGTCGGTTGCACACCGGCTTGCATGGAAACGGCCCGGGTTCGTAATACGACATAATTTTTTGTAACGACCATGCCTATTTTGTTCCTAGGTATTGGATTTCCAGTTCCTCTTTAACCTTGTATAAAACAAATCTACAGATAAATATATTATTTCTAAAGTATGTTCAGTACTCTTATTACAATAAGTGACGCAGGTAATTTCCTTAACGTCCGATCGATATGAATAAATAATTCAATGTCGTCCTTGACGCAAATGACTTTAAAATTTCATACACGGTTATCCTTATCGGATTGTCCTGAAATAAAAGAAGCTTATGGTATTGAAACGTGGGAGAAAACAAAATTATGTTTTCACTGCTCCTACTCACACAGTACCTATTGTACCTAAGTTATTTTAGCTTCGCAAAGCGGGATTAAAGTGATGGTTTTAACCTCTTGGGTTTAAATATGGAAACCATATAATAATATCTGTGAAAATAAAAAATAAAATTGTTAGCGGCCAGCTACATACTAGATACGTATAATTAAAACCAAAGCAACTTGCTCACATCGGCCAAAATTTCTGATCGTCTGGCAGCTCTTTAAATAAAATTGGGCAAGTGCGAGTCCGACTTGCGCATGAAGGGTTCCGTACCATAATCTGTAACAAGTTTGTTGTATGGAAGCCACCCTTAATTTTTTTTTTTTGGTATTTGTTTTTATAGCGGCAATAGAAATACATTATCTGTGAAAATTTCAACTGTCTACCTATCTCCGTTCTTGAGATACAGCCTGGTGACAGACGGACGGACGGACGGACAGCGAAGTCTCAGTAATAGAGTCTTGTTTTTACCCTTTGGGTACGGAACCCTAAAAATTGACAAATAGCTAAAAAAGTTGAGCGCAAATAGACGTCTTATTACGATCTAACGTTTTTAGGATTTTTTCTGATCTTACAATTTTTTATGTCCGCTTCTCAGTCACTGAGTACAAGTCACTGAGTTTTTATATAAAACGTATGAATTCCAAATAATCGCTTAATGTCATTGAACTTGTATTAGCCCCTAGTCAAAAACAATCTACTATTACTATTACCTACGCGTTGCGAATCGTTCTTCGATCGAATCGATGTTCCATACACGGACATATAGCCCAAGATGAAACCGTCAACAACTTCACCTGGTCCAAGACAGGATTACTATTCTACACTTGGTTCGACTACGCCTTTCACCTATGCTCGTTGAAAATAGACGCGCATTCGTAGCCAGTCGTAGCTGCCCACACGCGTCGATTGATTTAGTCTTGTTCATGTTGCCACGCCCTACGACCAATTGCAACCAATAAAATACACTTCTCAAGCTTGTTTTGCGGAGATCAAAAGATAGAAGCTGCTATAATATTTTATTCTGAGCCTGGTAGTTATTTTGATTACGCAGAACTAACTTGAAGATGTTAAATACACATAAATCCCGAAGTCAGATCCAATCAGATTACAAACGGAGCGTTAATAATTTATGTCCACTCCGACGATGGAGCTAACGTCGGCTTTATTACATCTCACTAATGTAATAGGGATTCAAAGCGAATGTAGCTGTGATTTTCCACATTGACTATACACGGATATTTAGCCCCAGGTAAAACCGTCAGTAACTTCACATGGTCTAGTATTAGTTATTTGATCTTACTAATATAATAGGGATTCACAGCGACGTTCGCTGTGATTTTCCATATTGACTATACACGGACATGTAGACCAAGATGACACCGCCAGCAACTTCACTTAATCCAAGACAGGATCACAATACGTCGCGAACCGCTTAAGTAGCCTCGTCTTCTACCTCTGATCGTTGAAAATAGGCGCGCATTCGTAGCCAATCGTAGCAGCGCACACACGCGTCGATTGGTTTTGTCTTATCATGTCGTCACGCCCTGCAACCAATTGCGTCGCATTTTATTCAAGCATCCAATAAACTACACTTCTTATGGTTGTTTTTGCGGAGATCAAAAGAGAGAAGCTTCTATAACATTTTATTCTAAGCTTGGCATTTTGATTACGCAGAACTAACTAGAAGATGCTATTACACATAAATTCAGAAGTTTAAAAAATCCAATCAGATTACAAGCAAAGCTTTAATAATTTATGTCCACTCCGATGGAGCCAATGTCAGCTTACATCTCACTAATGTAATAGGGATTCACAGTAAACTAGCTGTGATTTACCACATTGACTATACATACACGGATATGTAGACTAAGATGACACCGTCTGTAGCATAACCTGATCTTATATTAACTTAAGACATCACGTGAAACGGGGTGACTACACCAAAATAGCGCAAATTTTCTTCACATTCAACATCGTACTTATGCTTAGCTCTCTTTCCAAATGTAAATAGACTAAGGTATTAGTGGATTTGTATCGTAGTGTCCTCCTTATTATAGTACGTGGAGTAGGGTTACCAACGACCGAATCTGGGACTATATTGTGTATTGAACTGATGCAGTCTGTTGGAAAATGACATACAGTGCAACGGAATCTGAACGTACGATGCTTCATTCAATTTGGAAATTTCTTCAGTTAATAACCAATAAACACACGTCAATGAAACTCAAATAAAGACAAAAGAGTTCGTCCCTTTTGTGCAATGATTTATTGTATAGAGCAGAGGTTCTCAAATTTTATTCCTTGTAGACCACTTTCAAAATTTTACTGATTTCGGACCACCCTCTACTATATTTCTACCATATTGCCAAAACTCATATAAAATCTCTCTCATATTAAGGAAGTATTTATACAAAGTAAACGAATGCTAATTTTTTTTTTTCAAGATCTTTGACCAAAAAATAAGTAAAATATTTTTATTTATCTTTTATTATTATTCTTGTGATTGAGATAAGTACTTCACAATTATTTAATTGATTAGTTTGTGAAATAATAAACTTTTAAATACTACCCAATTAAAAATCAAAACTGTGACTTAGATAATCACATAAAAAAATTAGAACAATTTTTTTCTTGTCACCCCAATATGGTCTAGTGCCCACCCCAGAATTTTGGGTTACCCATAGAAATTCATGACTTCAGCTCATAGGCCATGGCGAGGCCCCACCCAGGCCCCACCTGAAAAATAATCTTAGATACGTCAATGAGTTTTATAACTTCTAAGTAAAAAAAATGCAAAAAGTTTCACGTTTTTAGGAAATCGCCCGTTAGTCTTAATTAAAATGCCAAAGAATATGAGTAACTACTCTACAATAGGGATGTAGACACATTTATTTTTGAAGATGTCAAGTGTTCCTATTTTTTGTCAGACCATAAGAATACTAGTAGTTGGGACCAAATGTCTATAAATGATTAAAAACATTTATACTGCTCTAAGAGTCAGAAATTAGAGTTAAAGTTCAACATTTCTATGGAGCCCTGAAAACGCTCAATCCGTTGGGCTACCGTTAAGTGACGTCATCACCCCCGGTAACAATATATGTAAGTACGGAAAAATAACTAAGTTACCAATTTCGTCGTGAAAAAGTGCGTTTAAGCATACAATTTCCGTCCCTTTGAAGTTTGAAATATTTTCATAGCACTTTTACTTTTTTGTTTTATTTTCTTTATCGCATATTATATTAAACTTTTTGTATCAGTATTGTATAATTCAACATCAGACTACACCTTTGATGGGATCATCAGATTAGCATACATTTGCTAAATTTAAAGCAGATAGGGTCGAAGGAAGTCGGAAGTTCCAACTTCCTTCGACACCCTAAGCCTTTAGAGAGTTTGTTCTACTTTGGACGAGTTGAGCTTAAGTGAATATCCATGTTTAGTTCTACCTAGGAACGCATAACAGCCTGTATTAGGAACACATATTGTTATATTTCCAGCTTATACTTGTTACACTGCCTTAAATACAGTTAGCGTGCGAGCTCCGAGCAATCGTTAATCGGGGGTCGAGGGATGGGCGGGTGTGCGCCGACTAATACACAGTTGACATAATTTTTTTTTTTATTATACGAACTAGTTTTGAAAATATAAAAAAAGGTGAACGCAGTGTCGTTTTAATGCCGTTACCTTGTGGAAAATTGTCCACCTTGCGGAAGACAGTCGCAGTCTAGAAAAAGAACGGTGATAGAATTTCCATTCTGCAACTACCCTAGTAGGTAATAAGTAGTCCGACTGTATGATTTCCTGCGCTATGACCAATCACTTGTCGCTTACGCTGTTTTAGAATGAGGAACTTCAAATGTTTTTTAATCATAAATTGGAATATTTTTGAAAATGTAAATATTACTTAATATTATATCTTTTAGCCCTTATTTGATTATATCGGGAAAATTCCTGGTCAAAACAAATTAAATGTTGTCAAGTGACTTCAAATAAGAAGAGCATTTAAGTAAACGCATGTTTTATCTTACCTGAAATCTCCATAAATTATGAACCGGTTTTGAAAATTATCTTTTTAGGTATTATAAAGCTTGAATACCCCGATATTTATTTTCTTCTATTTGTATTCAATATCGCGAAAGAGAAAATCTAATTAATTCACAGTTAATTTACATGCTACAAAAATATATGTATTCATAATTAAAAGAAGTAGGATACATCAATTTATAACAATTCCATGCAAATATCCCGTATTAAGTCACATTATTGCGGGTTACCAATAACACCTCAAACAGGTATAAAGATGAAACTTCCGGATCATACACTTCCTAAAGTCTCAAACCTAATTCAAAATTCAAAAGTATCTAAACAATATAATTTCCAAACCATTCTAAATTTTACAATACGCTAATAAAGTCGACTATTGATTAAAAAACCAAATCGACAATCTTCGTTATTCCTTTGCACCTTGGTAATGCATTTAAAAACCAGAGCGTCGATGCATCACATGAGTTGCTGCGTGGATTTCAGCTTAATGATTAGGTATTAAGTTTGCAATTGAAATGGACAAGGTGGGAGATTTAATGCAGTTTATGTGAACAGAGTTGATGTTTGGTTGGATGTTGGCGACATTAATAGCGACACTAAATTCGGCCCCGTCGATAGCAATGGACTTGACGATCCTAGGATTCCGCGCGAGCCGCAGGGGTGGCCAACTGTTGCTAATTTAACATTTCAAATAAACTTAACACTAGACTACTATTAAATAAAACAATTTAAACGGATTATATCGCGTATATTAATTATTGTAGCCTCCCTGACGTTTCGGTACCTTTACAGATACCGTTGCCAAAGGTTGACTGATTGAGGATGTCTGGTGGAACCAACGTAGTGGACTACGTCCACGCCCAAGTAGCACAGAGATTACAGAAGTGCTTATTCAGGTTTTATTCAGCTTAAATTAGTTGTATAAGGGCTTTATAAGTACTTATGCGTGTGTGCTGCTTGGACGCTCTTACATGTGTACGGTAAAGAAAAAGGAAACGCATACCTTTTTCACCCTTACCGCCATTACCATTGTATATAGCAAGGGCGGGAGAGGTACATGTTTCTATTTCCTTGACTGTATATTTCCTGTTTCTTTTATGAGGCATGCAATAAAGAGTAATTGTATTAATATTCATCTAAGCGAAACAGTTCAACGTTACGTTTTAATGACACCAAAGTAACGTATCTATCCCAGAACGTTTCATCTGAGTCATGAATTCAACATCTTAATTTAAGTAGTTTCGCGACAACCGCAAATCAAGCTGAAACCACACAAACAACTTCAGTTCAGTGACTTAACTTAAACAGATAAGGAAGTTTGTTTCGAGGATTACTTTTATATTTCTCACAAAGTTTGTATAAATATAATGAATTAGTAATTAAGAGGTAGATATACTTACTACTAAAACCGGCCAAGAGCATGTCGGGCCACGCTCAGTGTAGGGTTCCGTAGTTGCTCATCCTTCACAATAGACTTTAGTTACAGGAAATATTTCAAGCTCTATAAAAAGGTCGTAAAAGCCAAAGTAACTGTAATTACTTATTACCTTCTGGAAGTCAACTTACGTCCTTTTCAGAAAATTGAAAAATTTTGCGATAACTCAAAAACGGCTATACCGATTTTGTTCAATATAGTTTTCATTGAAAGTACTTAGAAAGCCTCATTTTCATGAATTTTTCCATAATTTCTTGACCCGTGGTTAAAAAGTTAGAGGGGGGGGGGACGCTATTTTTTTTGTTTTCTGAGCGAATATTTTCAAAACCGCTCAATTTATCAAAAAATAATGTTTAGAGGCCCCTATTATTTTTAAAAGACCTATTCAACGACACCACACACACGAGTTTGAAACGAAAAAAAAATTCACCCCCACCTTAATTTTTTTTTGTTTTTATTTTACCGTTTAAGTCGGCGTGATACATACACATACTCATACCAAATTTCAGCTTTCTAGTACTAATGATCACGGAGCTAAGCCGCGGACGGACAGACGGACAGACGGACGGACATGGCGAAACTGGAAAAACTAAAAAGCGGAAATGGAGTTCGGCTGGTCATGTAGCACGTATGTGCAAACAGAAATTGACATATAAAGTAACTACATGGACAGGACCGCGACATAAACGTAAACGGGGAAGACCAAGACAAAGATAGATAGATGAAATAAATAGAGTAGCTGGAAAATAATAGATGACCAAGGCCGACGATAGAGATGTTTGGAAAATGATGGAGGATGCCTTTATTCGTTAAGAAGGTTCTCAAATTATTTAAGCTGAAACCACACAAACAACTTCAGTTCAGTGACTTAACTTAAACAGATAAGGAAGTTTGTTTCGAGGATTTCTTTTATATTACTCACAAAGTTTGTATAAATATAATGAATTAGTAATTAAGAGGTAGATATACTTACTTACTACTAAAACCGGCCAAGAGCATGTCGGGCCACGCTCAGTGTAGGGTTCCGTAGTCCTTCATCCTTCACAATAGACTTAAGTTACAGGAAAGATTTCAAGCTCTTTAAAAGGTCGTAAACACCAAAGTTACTGTTATTACTTATTACCTTCTGGAAGTCAACTTACGTCCTTTTCAGAAAATTATAAAATTTTGCGATATCTCAAAAACGGCTCGACCGATTTTGTTCAATATAGTTTTATTTTATTTTTATTTATGTATTTCCACACTTACAGCTATTATTACAGGTAACTTAGCCTAATGCAATAGCGTAACTATTTTATTTAAACATTGTATTTACACTACATTATACCATTTAACGATGTTAACTATTATACAGGCTCTCGATTATAACAGATTGTATATAGCGCACACTTTGCAAATTCACTCATAGAACATGAGAATAAGTCTATATTTTCCGAGATCACATTAAGGGTACGTATTCGCTGGGTGCGAAGTAGGTGGTGGGGGAACCACGAATCGATCGCAGCGCGCGCCGTGGCCAAAAAAGGAACTCTCGTCAGGCCAACTGTCACTTTTTACTAGCGAAATTAAGGCATCTAAAAATAAATAAATATACGGCACGAAACCTGCAGCGTAGTTAATTGCAAAAACAATGGCAAAAACAGTAATCATAAATAAATAAATTTCCACAAGCAAGTTGGAAACGAGAACAACGAATTAAATGGATAATTGCTACCAAGAGGAAAAAGTTAGTATTACCTATAGAACAACATTTTTAATATTATATCTTGTATGTTGTAGGAAGTAGCATGTTTATGCGTTTATTTTCTTTTACATTTTGGACATGTTGAGCAAAAACTAATGGTTTCCCATTTTATTGTAGTTTGGGATTTGAAAGCGATGTTGTGTTTGATTGAGCAGAATCCAGTTATAATAATTAATATGGCCATGTTTAACTGAAAAAACAAAATAATCTGTATTATTACGAAAATACAGTCATAAATGATCGGTTGCATTATGCATGAAATGCGTTTTACGGTTAAATTTGTTTATTTTGTAACTTACTTCTCGTGAAGACGGCCATGAAAAGGTCCGTGTGAATTACATCTGAAAGTTATTGATTTTGCCATTTTAGACGGGAAATAAAGAAGGTCAACGTTTTATCGACACTATAGATTTAACATAATCGAATAGAATGAAAGAAAATTACGATATTTCATTGAAATTATTTGTTTGTTTACTTACTCTTCGTAAAGACAGTCAGCCATTTGACATTAAAAAGCCCGCCGTAATTGTAACCGCTAGTTGACGCTGTCATCGCGCACCCAGCGAATAGCGCGCGCCATCGGCGCCTCGCGGAGCAAGTTGGTGCGCCCGCGCGGCTCCTGGAGCAGGCCGGGCCGGCGGCGGCGCCACACAAATCTATCCGGCACACAAAGGCTCACATGACTTAACACCTTGCTGTTGTATATTTTCCCCCTGATTAATTTAAATACGTAGGTCGCCAGACTCAGTTCTCTACGCACTCGCAGTTCATTGCACCCCACCATTCCCAAAACAAATAAGTTAGGATACAGCAATGGGTAAAAAGGATACACTCCATACTTTTTCCAATAAATATATCTGACAAATTTATTTTGAATTCGCTCCACCATCAGATGATATTTCGTTTCATGTGGATCCCAGATGACTGCATTCGTTTCCAGTTTACTTCGCACCAGCGCATTGTACAAAGCGACAACAGCTCCAGTGTTAGTAAACTCGTGGGCACGGCGAACAAATCCTAGCATTCTATAGGCCTTTTTACAAATGTTTATGATGTGCCCTCGAAACCTCAGATCGGATGTAAATTGTACGCCTAGATCTTTGACCTCCGTTACTCTTTTCAACTTCGTATCGTCGATCTTATAGTCATGATGTATGGGATTGTATTTACGAGTGAAAGTAATAGTTTTCATTGAAAGTACTTAGAAAGCCTCATTTTCATGAATTTTTCCATAATTTTTTGACCCGTGGTTAAAAAGTTAGAGGAAGGGCCGTTTTTTTTTGTTTTCGGAGCGAATATTTTCAAAACTGCTGACTTTATCAAAAAATAATGTTTCGAGACCCCTATTATTTTTAAAAGACCTATTCAACGACACCCCACACACTAGTTTGAAACGAAAAAAAATTCACCCCCACCTTAATTTTTTTTTTAGTTTTTATTTTACCGTTTAAGTCGGCGTGATACATACACATACTCATACCAAATTTCAGCTTTCTAGTACTAATGATCACGGAGCTAAGCCGCGGACGGACAGACGGACAGACGGACAGACGGGCATGGCGAAACTGGAAAAACTAAAAAGCGGAAATGGAGTTCGGCTGGTCATGTAGCACGTATGTGCAAACAGAAATTGACATATAAAGTAACTACATGGACAGGACCGCGACATAAACGTAAACGGGGAAGACCAAGACAAAGATAGATAGATGAAATAAATAGAGTAGCTAGAAAATAATAGATGACCAAGGCCGACGATAGAGATGTTTAGAAAATGATGGAGGGTGCCTTTATTCGTTAAGAAGGTTCTCAATTTGGATGTTTTTTTTTTTAAGTTTGTCCAAACTCCGTCATTTATAAACCGACCTTGTTCAAAAGAAGGTCTAAAATATTATTATATATTTATTATTGTTGTAGTTATATTATGAGTGTATATTTGACTTAATTGAATGATTATGATCTTATTATATGTTTTTATTGACTATCATAATATCAAGATTCATGTAAATTAACTTAGGATAGGTAATTTATAATATAATTTGTTATTATGAAATAAATAAATCTAAATCTAAATCTAATGACATGAGCATTAGAAGGGACTCCACGAATATTTAAAATAAATACAATAAAACAATTAAAAAATAATTTTCGATGTTCTATCTATCAGTTGTCTTCGAAAATACGATTTCTTCTCGTAGAAGTTGGTTTTCATAAATTTATTTACCTATAAAACTCGCTTAATCAATTTGAAGTTACTCTATATACCTAATCTGCCAACAGTTTAGCACCCCTGACCCATGTCAGTCGGGCAGAACACGTCAATCCCTTGATATATAAACTCTCTACAACTCCAAAGTCTGGATTGACCGCCAGTACTAGCTCAATAGTGAACTATTCTACTCTACTCTACACTACTCTATATTAAACATGTCGGTGTGTATTAGTGTGTGTTCAGTGAATTTGATAAAATGTTTTCGGTGTATATATTAATTTTGTTTGTTTCTTCTATGTGCTGTGTGCAGGAGGAACTCGATAAGGAACAGCTTACCCGTAAGTAAAAGTGCATTTAAATATTAACAAAACGCAAATTAATTTATGAATCATTTTCTCATTGTTTTGAATGTAGGTACATACCACAATATTTGTTTTTTGTATCATCGTTTCCCTTAAGAGGCCTTATTCCTTTTAAAATTTATTTTTTTCATATTATGACAAATATATTGATAATTTCAACCAACTTTTTGAAGTGAATAATACTTTTCCCCGAGTTCTGGGTAGTAACATAGTTATTTCACGCTTCCATTGCGTACAGTCGAAAATAAGTTAAAAAAAACTAATTTTCCGCGTGAATTTTGTCAATTTCGAGTAGTTTTTGAAACAAAAATGATCAATGAAAAATTCAAACTGTAGATTTCAAATATATACCAATAAATCCCAATAGCCCTGTTCTAGAAAGTAACATCAATAGTATGTTAAGAAACATGTTTGATCATAGAGAAAAATGTCTAAACAATCAGCATTTTAAAAGGAATAAGGCCTCTTTAGTCATGACTTCAACATCTTAATAAACGCCCTGGAGCGGTAATGCAGGGGTCCCGGGTTCGATTCCCCGATTAAAAAAAAATCTTTGAGCATTGCATCAACTGTTTAAAACGCAAATATTTAGAGTTAGCTGCAGCGCCCACAGTTTATCTATTTTGCTCGAAATTTGACTGATAGATAACGCCCTATAGCATAAAGTCCGCTTCTTATGTGATAGATATTTCTAAGTGCATTATTAGATTAAATAAATGAATAAATATTTTATCACAATGTCATTTTCTGTATTGAAAAATGCTTACATGAATTCATGTAAAAAGAGCGCTGTAATTTTTTCTGTGGTTTACCTCTGCCTGTTACTTTAATGTATCTCATGTTGCGTTGTATATTCCTTGATGTTTGAGGTGTGCAATAAAGAGTATTTGTATTTGTATTTGTATTTGTAAAATTTTCGGCAAGGTTTAAAATATCAATGACTACTCGTACTGCGCCCCCCTACTTACCTTCTATTTGCTACATCTATTAAGTAGTTTATTTGGTTCTGTGTATTTTTTAATGAGTGATTTAATCAATGATACAATTTATTTAATGTAGGTACATACAATATAATGGACGTATTTATGCAAAACGGAACCAACCCACATTAAACGTTTGTTTTTATGCAATTCTGTAACCATAGCATACAATATGAACGGTTTTAATAGATGGACTGGTTCCCTTTTGCATAAATACGTCCTATTGTCAAATACCGTATTGTCACTCATGAAACTTTCTGTACCTACAAGTTAACTTTTAGTTACTATTTGAAGGAGAAATAATTATGACTCCAAGTTGGATGTTCTAATGACACTTAAGAACTCTCTTAGTACCGAAGGATACTTGTAATAACTGTAATTATACTTGTATCTTGTTCTTTGGTGTCAAAGTTGTTTATCTTTGGTGATAATGATCTAAATTACTTATTTGGGTGAAGACCATTTAATTAAAATTTAAACTTTTTAGTTAGCCTTAGAAAAAAAGCGATCGGAAAAAGTTCCGTTGTGTGACAAAAATTAACGACACAATAATGAACCCCAAAACAGTACCTTAAGGTACATTATTCGATGGTTAATTAGTCGTCGTATAATGGAAAAATTTATACAATTTTTAATTAAATTAGTTAAGGCAGTAAACTTTTTAGTCTTCACCCATTTAGTAGCAATTCTTAAGGCGAGTCAAAATGCAAAATTAAATAATAATAAAAAAAATATATTACGGGACAATCTTAGACAAATCGAACATGCCCGAAACTAAGCAAAGCTTGTACAGTGGGTACTAGACATCGATATTTAAATACATATAGATAACTTACATGACCCAGGACCGCCGAATCAGTAGTTAGCGGAACTTTGGATTTTTTCTTCTAACTTCTAAATCAGATCCATTTTCGGTAATCGAAAGAACCTAAGAACCGAAAACACGCCTTAAAAATCTGTTAAATCACACACACATGTACATCACAATCTGTCGTTCTGTAGGTTGTCCCTAAAAAGTTGCCCAAAAGTAAAGTGGCCACTTTTGACGGGAATACAGTACCTACACTAATTGTACAATACAGTTATTTGACGACACGTTTGGCTCGGTTTGTAGACACCTGCCTACTGAGCCGGCGGTCCCGGGTTCGAATCCCGGCCATATGTGATGAACTCGAATATTTGTGCTTAGGTCCTGGTTGTTCCATGTATTTAAGTATATATTTATCTATATAAGTATGTATATCGTCGTCTGGTACCCATAACACAAGCCTTCTTGAGCTTAATTTGGGACTAGATCGATTTGTGTGAGGTTGTCTGATATTTATTTTTATTTATTTTATTTTTATTTATTTAATACTCTAATATTACTGAAATTTAATCTGATTAATGATACTACTAACATAGAATAAGTATCATTGTTACTAATATTTTTATGGGTCTATGACCTGAAATAAAAGTTTCTATTCTATTCTATTCTATTCTATTCTATTCTAATGAAGATATAAGAAAAAAAACGGAAGTGTCGGTAGTCGCAATCGCGTTATCTACGTACGACTCGTCTTAACAAGCTTACTTTTCTAAATTACTAACTAGGGTAGCCGTTTGTGTAGTTTTATGGGCCGTTCCCACAGAAATATATCAAGATAGAAGGAAAGAGTGTACGTACCTCGCGTGGCGAAATGTTGACACGGTGTCAACTTTGCTCGCCGCGAACATAACATTAGTCAGATCCCGACCGCGGTCTGTGTGCGACGTCAGGTCTTAAAAACAAAATGGCTTGTTGCGCAATAATTAATTGTTCAAACACTTCCAATAAAATTGGAGCTGTTAATCGAGATATTTCCTTTCATTGGTATGTACGATTTGTCCTTAAATATCTGTTATTAATTACAAAACTATTTATTTTATTATTTTCATCAAAACAGAGGCGAGCGGTTGTGTCCAACGCTAGCTTTCCATTGCGGCTTTAATTTGACGAGCTAACCTTGGCGTGCATTCAAAGCCAGCGATGTAAAAATATGCTATTCAAACTGTCGAGTCACGTTCAAGGTCGATTTCTCATTTTTTCTGTCAAAAGTAAGAATAGTGCTGCCATGTGCTGCTGTACACTGCGATTTTCTTATTCGATTAAAATCGATTTTGAAAACAGAGGAAATGATAATTACGTTCTTATTTAATAAGCAGCTATATAATGTAAGTACATAGTGCAAAGCAAATATTATTGTGACTGTTTTTGTTTGTGACGGCGGCTGGGCCGCGGCGCGGTGCGCTGTGGGTGGCGATGCATAGAATCGGTGCCGTGTTCGAATCGATCTGTGAATCGATGTTTCTGAATCGTTTTCGCGCGGCTTATGTTTCCCATCACTAAATTACGCTCGTGACGTCAAAGTACCTACGCAAAATGTTACACGCTCGGTCTCCCTACAAATTGCTGAACTCTTGCCTTCTATCTTGATATATTTCTGTGGCCGTTCCTCTTTTTTCCCGCCAATTAATGTGGACCCTATAAATAACTTAACAATGCTACAAAACACACAATTCGTATATTTATTTTAAGATGCAATTGCAATATTATCAAAATTATAAGGATTGACAGAAATTTCCAAATTACATACCTAGCTTACATTTACGATCTTTATGTAAACAATATTTTAAACCGCAACTAATAAAATCATAATTATTACTTCCATATCTTCATAAGGTTTTTAAAGTTTTTACGCGAATAATAATCAAAAATTGCTACGAAGTATAATTAACATTACTTAGCTACTAGCGCCATCTACCGAGTACATGAGTAAATGTTTACTTACTAGCAAGTTTTAAAAACGTAATCCGAAATTGTTTACATGCATTACACACTACTTTCAATATCTATAGCTATTATTCAGTATTTTATAATTTATAATACATTAGTACCTACTGTAAGTACTTTAAAAGGAATATTTTGCCCCCAGTCTTGAAGAATGCCTTCGACGCTTTCGACCACGAAAAGAAAGGAGTCATCGGCACGGACATGATCGGTACAATTCTGGAGATGTTGGGACACGAGATTGATGATGCGTCGTTGCAAGAAATCATAGCAGAAGTTGATGAAGATGGTATGTTTTAGAAGTTCAACGTATCTTGTATAGGTGGCGCTGTTTGCAACTAATCTAAGTACTATAGGTACAGCTACTTTAATATTACGTTAGATGGCGCTGTTATCAATGATGCTAAAAACCCTGGATTTTTTGTTTCTAGGTTGGATTGGAATAACCACCCTAGTCCTAAAAAACAGATTTTACCGTTACTTAAAATATAATAATAATACAATATGTTTTCCTCCTTGTATATACAATGTAGGGGTACGACGTACGGTACGGTACAGTGCTGCTCTGTTCCCTAGAAACTTACCTATTTATTTAGTATAAATTAAGGAAAGTTTTAGCTTGTTGCAATTTATATCGAAGCAATTTAAGTAATCGCAATTTATAAACAAGATTTCAAGATTAATTTTTTTTTTATTTGTTTTGAAAAAAAGCTACTAAATAAATAGTACATAAATATAATAATATTATAAAGTGTAGGATATTAAAAAGCTAGTTCACAAAAAAATTCAGAGATACGTTACATTGTCTTAAGAATTCTAAATTTTACTTTTACAAATATTTAATTACTGGAAAATATGGAAAATATATAAAAAAATACAAAAATAAATAAAGAACAAAAAGATACACCTCCCGTGACAATGCGTTTGCATTGCCGTGACCAGGATTCGAACCTGGGTTACTACGGCCACAACGTAGGGTCCTAACCACTAGACGATCACGGCTATCGAGGCTTGCGAGATGCAGTCGAATTTAACGGCCATATGATATTGATGTCGCTTAACATTCTGACGTGCTGTTGACGTCATCATAATTTGAATTTCAAAGAACTACCACTGAAAATGGTATTGATAAAAAATAGTGAACTTGAACATTATCCCTAATATAACCTAACAAGGTCACCATTTTCATCTAAAACTGCCAATTTATCGTGCTAAGACTTGAGATAGTAACACTATCTTGGGACGGAACAGCAATTTGCTGTTTCGTCAGGACTTTGAAAATGTTGTATTTAAGTACATATTAGGTCCATAGACTTTTATTACGTTCTTATAGTATTTAGGTACGTAAATGAGATTAATTAACCTTATTTGTTTTTCTTGAAAATTATAACGTACGGAAAAAAAAGAGCATATTTAGTTGTAAATATAAGAATACGTACTGTGGAATATCTGAACTGAAGAGACCACATTATCTTATAGGTACACTATATTAGGTATCAAAATTATAAAATTGTTTTTAAAATAAATTTTCTCGCTCACTCACTCGTATAACATAACCTCGGATCTCTCACTCAACCGCTTGCCGCGCCGCTAGTCGCGAAAAGTTGTGACATCTTCGTAAAACTGAATTTCAATAAAATTTTCGAATTATATAATAGTATAGATATTCTCTTTGTGCAGGATCGGGAGAGCTGGAATTCGCAGAGTTCTGCAAGTTGGCCGCGCAGTTTCTGACTGAAGAGGAGGAGCTCGACAGTGAAGCCATGACGGCTGAGCTCAGAGAGGCCTTCAGGTTATACGACAAAGAAGGTATTCATCGTTCTTTTTTTTGTTTTTTTTTTTTTGTTATTACCTAGACGTGTTATAGGGTGATCGATCCAAATGGGTCAGTAGGGAGAATTTAGAAACAATTAGAGATAGGGAAATCTGTGTTACCTAGAATCTGGCCGGGTTAAGTTAAGTTTGCACCTGGTATGTATGGCGCCGCATAAAAATGAGGAGCGAAGTTAATGTAACCGATCACGTTTGTTGTATCGAAG
Organism: Apotomis turbidana; assembly: GCA_905147355.2. Lineage (NCBI taxonomy): Eukaryota > Metazoa > Arthropoda > Insecta > Lepidoptera > Tortricidae > Apotomis > Apotomis turbidana. Next base: position 8,004,755 of record LR990288.1, read on the forward strand.
CCGCCCTTAAATATTTATTTTATTCTGTTTTTAGTATTGTTGTTATAGCGGCAACAGAAATATATCATCTGTGAAAATTCCAACTGTTCATGAGATACAGCCTGGTGACAGACGGACAGACGGACAGACAGAAAGACAGAGAGATGGATGGACAGCGGAGTCTTAGTAATAGGGTCCCATTTTTTACCCATTGGGCACGGTACCCTAAAAATCGTTCCAACAAACAGTACCATATATATCCTCCTGACCGTTTTCGGCCACGGCGACTGCTTCAACTCCTCTGTTGGCGTTCGTGTGCTCTCATGTGGCTAACGTAGCCGATCTTGTTATTAAAGCCCCGTGAGCGCAACGGGCACGAGAGAACACCATTATTAAAATTATAGCTGATCACCGCTGGTGGCCGAGCTTTCAGCTCATCCCTTATGTCCTCGAGTTCAGTACGACGCGACGACGGGATTCAACAACACTAGTGTGTTTCTTGACCAAAGATCTCCATTCAGGGCGGCTGGCTAATAAATTTACTCTTTCATTGAATCAGGTAACGGGTACATCACTACAGACGTGCTAAGAGAAATCTTTAAAGAGCTGGACAACACCATCACGAAAGAGGACTTGGACACCATGATTGAGGAAATCGACTCTGATGGCTCCGGCACTGTGGACTTTGAAGGTAAGTTCCACTAGGTCATAGTTCGAAGCCGTAGTGAAGCATTAGGATTTCGGACTCTCATTAACGTCAAAGTTTGAAATGAAGTATGTACCTACTTAAGTTATGTTCTGGATCCTCTATTACATTTGAATCGAGATCGCGATCACAAACAGAACCAAACAAATTAAAAACTTCGTATAAGTTTTCCTGTAATCTATAAGCAAAGAGCTATAAAACAAATGTATAATTATATATAGGGTAGGTTAATAGCCATGTAGTTTCATATATAATAAACTCTTTTACACGATCTTTACACGGAGTCGAAGTACAAACTTTTCATGCGGAAGAACTATTTTATGGAAAAAATAATATCAATACCAATAAAACAAAATAAGTATATATTGGTGTCGCATTAGTTCTTGAAATTGACAGTATTTTTATGTGAAATGTAAATTGAGTCATTACATTAGAGGTTAGTTACTTTTATAGAAAACTTTGCTATACTTATTTTTGTAGGCGCTTTTGAATCATGCTCCATCGTGTTGCTAAAATCGTCTGATAACTATTTTCTTTTTTGTTACAGAATTCCTTGAGGTCATGACTGGTGAATAAAATTAAGATAGATTTAGATTATATAATATTAGTTATAATATAATTACTGTATAAAGCTAACTTAAGTGATATTCGGTTTAAGTAACGACCAAAATTCAATTTCGATGAGTCTTCAGCATTCATGTTTGAAGCACTGGCAGGTTGAATTTTGATGAAATAGTATTACTATTAATGTATTTAATTAACTAAATACTTTAATAAATTGTATAAAGCTGCGCGCAGTGTATATAAAATTATTTTTATTAAATAATCATGTAAACTGTTTTAGTCTGTTTTTATTTCTGGATTTCCGATGAAGTTTATTTCTCGATTCTTCCCACCCAACGGGCCCTCAACGTCCATAACCCTACTCGAATGCATTTTCTTTTTAATTTAAAGATTATAATTCGCTGCCCAATGAAACCTTAATGCTGGAGCTATTAAAAAAAGTTAGTTACCAAAGACTTTGATTCGTTTACTGATTGTTTATCGTCAGCGTCATTGATGCCTTAGTATGAGAGCCGGTACTCAAAAACTAAAGGACCATGCGCCAAATTGGACCAAGAACCAACAGAGATGAGAGTTAAATTATTAGATAAATATACTTCATATTTCACTACCGGCACCAAGCTGAATTCTTTTGCAGAGCTGAAATATTCCTGTTGGAAATATAAGGCGGAAAATGGAACTAACTAACTCATACTGGACAGTGACCGATGCGTAGATAGTGGCGCCAGAAATATAGTGCATACACGGATAATACGAGGATTATTCCTTGTACCTAATAAAAAAGTACCTACATAAAACAATCAGCATTTTAAAAGGAATAACTCCTGTTAAATATTTAGTTAAATTGGGATATACCAATTTTTAGTTATATATGTACTTATGTGTAGGTAATTGTTCAATTCAATGTTATAGAGTACAAATTGTAACCGCTTATTCTTTAAGTAGCTGCTAATAAAACCTTGCCTTGCTTTTGCCTGCGCACACGCGCCTTGACGAATGACGAGACGAATTACTCAACACCTGAGACGTGGAGCATCGCCAGAAGTATGACATACAGATAAACATACATCGACTAAATTGAGATGTAAATAAATATCGGGTACACTTCAGACTATTGAGAGAAATTTCGTGTTCGTATTTTTTTATTTTATCGTGCTGCTTTATATTATTAACAGGAAAAGCAGCATTTTCATTGCAATTTATATTATCTAGGAGCACGGCAGCTGCCCTGCCAAGTCGAAAAATTTATCACTTGGGTTAGAGCCTTATCACACTTGCGAGTTGCGAGCGTGTTTTCTATACAAATAAGCGTCGCGGCGAACTCGCTGCGTGTTCGCCTTCATACAAAATTCGCTCGCAAATCGCAAGTGTGATAAGGCCCTTAGAGGTTTCCGCACAAGGAGGGAAAAGACATTATCATCTTTTTTATATTTCTAAGCTGCAGTAAAATATGTAATATTTTTTCTAGGAATTGGGTTCTCTCTCTCTTCCCGACTATGTATCCCACATGGTGGTGGGGTCAGCCTTCCTTATCTTCCTCCTCCACTTCGCCCTATCCCTGATGTCGTCTTCGGAAACATCGCATTCTTTTATGTCTGTCAGCAACACATTTGTCCAGGTGGTCTTAGGTCTCCCTCTAGGTCTTTTTCCGGGGACGGACAACACAAGCTTGTACAACGTTGCCGACGTAATCGGGTGGCCTCCTTTTGACATGTCCATACCACCTCATCTTGCTTTCCTGCTGCTTATCGGCGATGTCACGGACTCCCAGGCTACCTCGCACATATTCATTGCGGATCTTGTCCAGCCTGGTAACTCCGCACATCCACCTTAGCATCTTCATCTCTGCAACATGGATGGCATGGACATGCCCCTGTGTTAATGCCCAGGTTTCACTGCCGTACATAAGGACTGGCCGTGTTATTGCCTTGTAGACAAGGCCTTTAAGACGGACAGGCATCTTCTTGTCACAAGTTACGCCAGTGACTTCACGCCATTTTTACCATGCAGCTGCAATGCGGTGCTGAATGTTGGGTTCTGTTTTAGAAAAATCATGCAAATATCTATGTCCGCTGTCGGGAAAAAAATGGAAGCGGCTAATCTACAAAATTCTCAGTAAGTTCTCATTTAGTTCTCGCTCACTTCGTTCGTTCGCCCAAATAATTACTGTGTGACATATTGTCAAACATTTTACTACAACATTTGTATAGAATCTTTTCATCGATTCTATTTTTTTATGTGGAAATACCACATTTGTGTCAATATTTATAGTTTACTACAACAGCCAAGCAAATATCGAAGCGAAAGCTACACATGATTCTATTTATAGTTATCGTATTGCAATCCGTGCATTATAATTATAATTTCATTTATTTAAAAATGATCGAATCTTAACGTGTACGCATAAGGCAGTAGTTATTTATTTTATGATCCATGAACTGAAACGACTAGAAGATTATGATTTATCGTTTATTATATGATACGTTGTTAAGTAAAAGGTTATTATAATATAAATAAATTATAACATCAAGAAGCATGACCATAAAATAAGGTAAGTATTTAATTAAAGAGAATGCACTCGTAGGTATACTAAACTTATCAAATAACTAAACGTTAAGGCTCTCTATCAGTTCAAGAACGCTGATTGTTTTAGACATTTTTCTCTATGATCGAACATGTTTCTTAACATAATATCAATGTTACTTAAAACAGGGCTAGTGCGATTTATTGGTATATATTTGAAACCTACAGTTAAATTTTTCATTGATAATTTTTGTTTCAAATACTATTCCAAATTAACAATATTCACGCAGTAAATTGATTTTTTGTTTTTTCAACTTACGCGACTGCACGCTATGAAAGCATGAAATAGCTATGTGACTATATGGAACTCAGGGAAAAGTATTATTCACTTTAAACATTTGGTGGAAATTATCAATATATTCATCATAATATCAAAACAAAAATACATTTTAAAATGTATAAGGTCTCTGTATTTGAATTGGTAAACCAATACGGTATCAGACGGAACAAGTAAAGTACCAAAAACGTGGCGTTGAACTTATGTGAGGCTAAGTTCGGGTACTCTTGGCTTTGTGTTGTTTTCTTGATAAATAAGATTAAAGCAGCAGGATTCGAATAAAGCAGCGGGATTCGGCGTCATAAATAAAAATTAAAAACAAACTTAGCTAAGGTAATTTAAAGTATTTTTTATTTTCTCACAGTCGAAGTGAAAAGAAGAGGGTTTAACAAGTTAAAAACCATTTTGTATGACACTTCGTTTCACAATAGCTTATTTTAACCCCTTGTCAAATAATCACAGTAATTATGTAGTTACACATTTTATTTAACCAATTGATATAGACATATCAGACATATTTAAACCTCGTTTCGTAGTTTTTAATAATAGTTTTTAATGAATAAATTTAAAACGACTACCATTTAAATTAAATATCTAATGATACAAGTGAAAATATACTGACAAGTCGGGTTATGAAATAAGTTATTTGCATAGCTATGTCTGCCCTCAATCACGTCGTTAACAGTTTCTAAGGCCATAAGGAAACCACTAAGAGCGTAAATTATCATTTAAGTATCTATTGTTTGATCACAAAAAAGTACTTACTAAAACGCAGGTAATATATATTATAGCTAAAAAACGCGGAAAACACAGCATAGTTATATTTTATAAAACTACTTTTCAACGCGGTTTTGCTTTTATGATCAATCTAATATTGCTTATGTTTGGAAACTATGTCCTGTTAAATAGACTTGAGCCGCATGCGGAAAGAATCCTTGGGGACTACCAATGTGGTTTTCGCAGAGGCCGCAGCACAATAGATCAGATTTTCCTGCTCAAGCAGTAAATGGAAAAGAGGTGGGAGTACGCACAAAGCGTCCATTCCTTATTTGTGGACTTTACTAAAGCCTATGACAGTATAGATCGGGGGGCCCTATATTCCATTCTTGTTAATTTTAACATCCCCAAAAAGTTAGTTGCCCTTATCGCAACAGCGACCAAAGAGAGCAGGATGAGGGTCCGAGTGGGAGGAGAGCTGACTGAAGAGTTCACGGTGATGACCGGCCTAAAGCAAGGAGATGCCCTGTCACCTATGCTTTTCAACTTGGCTCTAGAACACGTGGTGAGGAAAGTTCTAGCCCAAGACATAGGATTTGGGTGGAAAACATAAGGTGATAGGGTACGCGGATGACCTAGCTTTATTAGGGGAAAGCCGTGAAGAAGTGGTGAAGGCAGCTAGTGTCCTGGAACGAGAGGCGTCAAGGGTGGGCCTCAGGATTAATCAGACGAAAACCGAATACCTCCACATGAAACGCTACAAAAACACACGAGCCCGACGTGATAGCCTTCATGTTGGGGCCACTGTATATCCAGGAGTTGACAAGTTCTGGTACCTTGGTTGCACTGTTACCGACACCAACACCAGGGAGTAAGAGATCCAAATGCGCATCCAAAATTGTCTGCGGTGTAGTGCAGCCCTCCATAACGTCTTGGTGTCCAAGCTTCTCAGCAAGAATACAAAAGTACGGATTTATAAGACTGTCATAAGACCCATCCTCATGTATGGCTGTGAAGCTTGGACACTGACCCTTAAGGAGGAAAGTCAGCTCCGGGTAGCAGAACGCAAAGTGCTTCGGAAGATCCTGGGGCCTACTAAGAGGAATGATGGTACGTGGCGGATCCGAACGAATGCCGAGATTGAGGAGCTGGTGGCCGAGCCGAACATTATCGGAGAGACAAAGTCCCATAGACTTCGCTGGCTTGGTCACCTACAAAGAATGGAAGAGGATCGCGCGGCAAAAAGAGCACACTTGAGGCAACCAACCGGTCGACGTCCGGTTGGTCGTCCCAGGTATCGCTGGGGAGACGTGGTGGAGGTGGATCTGCGTAAGCCGAAAACTGGCAGGAAACTGCGCAAGATCGGGACAAGTGGCGTACTCTCGTTTCGGAGGCTAAGATCCTGTTGGGTCACTGAGCCAACATAGTTAGTTAGTTAGTTGGAAACTATGTACATTTGTGGAAGAAAAGGTAGTGTTCCGCTAAAAAGACAGTAAGGCCCACTTGAATTTTAAAATTTGTTCAATTTTCATAATATACAACACAATCAGTGGGTTAAAAGTACCAATTTTCAAATCTCAAATTAATATATTTTCCTTATTTTCGGTCATTATAGAGAGACCACCCTCCAATAAATAAAATACGTTGATATTATATATCAATGTAAGTATTCTATTTATTGGAGGGTTGCTCTTTCAGATTACCCCAATCATTCTCGTAAAGGCAGTGCTAATCAATCTAGGGCGCACGTATTTTTCAAATTCCGGCCTTAAATTGCTTAAATATGACCTTAAATAAGGAAAATATATTAATTTGAAAATACGTAGTTTTAACCCACTGATTGTGATGTTCCGTTTCACTGTTAACCTACTAATATAAAATTATTAAACCCAGTTGCCTCACTAGAATCAAGATACAAGGAAAATTCTTCATTCTTCGAGATTAATAGCGGTTGCCATCATAACGCCATCTGTCGGAACATAGAAAAGGATACATTCTCAAGATAACACACTAGCATAGATTCTGTCAATTGTTGATCAAAAGAACCACCTATGGATTGACACATTCCAACTAGGCCAAAGTGAAAAAAAAAAAATACCTCCGCGAACGAAGATTCAACTTCCGATTTAATTGATAATTTCAGATAAGACACCAAATTAGAACCAATTGACATTTAACAGTCAATACAACTCGACAGCAAATTGTGTTATTGTTATATTATTTAATACATTCTCAGCGGTTAAGCTATCTGATGAAAGTAAAAGTACTTAACATTCCTCAGAGCATACCTACTAGGTACCGTAAGTAAATCGAGTCAGTAATTTCAATCACGGTATCTTCCGCTATGCAGCGAATCAGCAAAGAAAGTTGGTGACCACAGAGTCAGCGTAATAACACCATCAGCTGGAGAAGTGTGTACCTTTGTGGTTTTCCATCATTCGGACCAAACGTTACTCATTAACGGACCGGAACAATCAGCAAAGATATCTATACTATATAATAAAATACTAGATTTGTATTGAAGATCGATTTTCTAAAGCGGGGTCAAGATTTCAGGAAAAAAATTAAGATCGTCATTTGTTTTGTGTGGGCGCGCGGCGTCATGCCTTTAGGCATCAGAAAATCGTGTGCTTTTATACCTTAACTTTAGCGACGGCTTTGTTGTTCAGTTGTAGGTATAGGCGTCTTTGTTTGAGGTATGAGTATGAGTGAGATAGCAATAGGAATTTGTCAACTTTAGGTAAATATCCACCTGAATTTCTGATCCCTACATGCCAGTCTGGCGCTATCTGTTAGGCATAATTTCCTTTGTCCTCGAACCACAGCGAATCGGTTGGACAACTGAACATCCAAAGATGGTTATAGGATACTTTTTACCCAACTACGGTAAATAAAAAAGACCGTGGCTCATTTAGGGGCCCTTATGAAATTAGCGTTCTGGATACGTGCCCTGAGTTGCCCTGATTTCTCTTATCGAGAATCTCGATTCGAGATGTTTCTAATGCACTATGACATGGGAGTCTTCAAGAAGAGAATGTCCAGGGTAAGAACAGATCGTGTAAAGAAGCTCCTCTGGTGTTGCTTCTGATTAGGGTTTGAATTCTGAGTGACGATCACATCCCAAGTGGCCCGGTAGGTCGTTCGCTCATTTGGCTTCATGCTTGAAAGTAAATATCTAAATATGCTCATTTCGAGGTTATTCAACATTGCTAAAGCCAGAAATTCCAGAGGATTATGATATTATAATAGTCTAGATGTGATCATGCGATCACCATCGCGTGCGGTCCAGACGCACGAGCCGTTGTCACGCACAACATAATCTCCTATTCAGAAGAATAATGAATAACTGTACATAAAGTTAAAATATACTTATTACGTTTCTCTTTTTTAACGACAGTACTATTCTCCGTGCACGGAACGACGTAAGTCACGTAAAATTTGTGAATAAATCTGGTTTTTGTGTTAACAAAGTATTAACTAGTTTCTCGATTGAGTTGAGGCACTGGGCAACTGAGCGGAAAAGACATGGAAAAATGATTAGTTTTCTAAACTTGTAAGCGAACCTATAATCACGGTAAAGTAGACCGATGGAGCGTGCTACGTTGAAATGCTATTAGTCTTAGTTTAAACTCAATAAATTATACTGTTTAAAATAGTGTTTATGTTCGCAAAATAACCAATATTTACCTATCGGGGATTTAGATGTTACCAAGAGGGTACTGGGTTAAGTTTCTAGATCTTGGGGCTCAAATATGGCCTAGCTTTCCCTTAATTTTTATGGCGTTTCAAAGCAGTTTTATATAGAGGGGGTCTTTATTTCAAAAAAGATATTAATAGCGCGATGCAGTATTTGTATGAGCTCGTGGCGCGGGCCTTTCAGCGCTATCTGATGTTGGTTAAAATGATTTTTGTCCTCTAATCACGCCGAAACAACAGCTAAACGGACCAATTTTGGTACGTGGACAGCTGAACATCCAAAGATGGTTATAGGATATTCTTTATAACTGACTACGGTACGGTAAAGAAAAAAATACATGAAAGAAGTTGCCGGCAACTTCTACTTTACGATAAAGGGCGGGAAACCTTTTCTTGGCCGGGATTACGCATCCTAACGTACTCCTATAATATGTATTTAGTTGCTCCTTAAGCTCAAAGACGCATTATTTCCAAAAAATCGTTTTCGTTTACGAAATAGCATTTTCATATCAGCTAAAGTAAACGCCCCATGACACTGCGCACGACTTGTAACAAAGCATAGCGTGCATGCCCGCATTCCTGATCACATTAATAAGTTTAGTAGCTCAGCTTTCCTAAGGTCAACCGACGAAGGTCAGATCAGCACGACTCCTTCACCGACAAGGCCGGACCTGAACCAATGCTCCTATTACACATACCCTAAGGCCGGTTAGGTATTAGGTGATCTATGACCTGTCAAATGTGACGTTTAGAGAGACCCCCATACTGGCGTCTTTTGAGCGTCGGTGCGCTGTCAGCGCCCGCGCAGCGGTGACGCAACTTTCGCACAACGCCGGCGTTACGCCAATGGCGTTTATCGAGCGTCAGCGGCTCACCAGCGCCCAACTAGCGACGACGCAACGTCAACCTTTTGTACGCCAAGGACGGCAAATCACGTCCTCACGTAATCAAATTGTGCCACTGACGCCAACATCACTTACTGCCAAAATTTAAATGGTCATTCAAACCGGTATATGTGTTTTTCAATCCCTATTGATTTTGGAGCACTATTTAATTTTTTTCTGTCGTGTGGGCACGGTGAATTTCTTTACCGCTTGGCGTTGATAATGTGTACGCTGTTAGGTACAGTTTGATGCTGCGCGAACGTTTCGTAGCCGCTCCGCGGGAGCTGGCAGGATGCCGACGCACAAGAGACGCCAGTGTGGGGCCCCATCTCAGTGGAGACTCTGACACGTTGATCATAGACTGGAAGGCTCTGGGGTCATTGTTATCGGTAATGAAATCAATCTTTGCCGACGGCTGAATTTTGATTTAATTTGAAGCGACGACGGGCTAATGGCCGATTAAGGCCTTTTTCAATGTTTTAGTTCGGTCGATAAATCACGATTATGTTCTCACGTCAATTTGTTTTTAATAAACTGAACTTTGTAAGTAGTTCTTAGCCTATTTAAGGAACAGTACAGTAGCGTAACATTAACACAAAGATTAAAGCACAAAAATAATTGAAATGCGTAAACTGGCAGCAGAGACTGGAAATCAAAACTGACTCATGATTACCGGTACAACTTGTCAACCACTACACCATCACAACGCCTCGGAATTTTCCTTATACTCATGGCAAAATTGCAGCTAGTGCTTTAGCCGCGAGTGGTTGGTAAAGGTGGACAAAATCGGACCTAAAATAGGTACGCAATAAGCATAGCGCAATAGCTTTAGGTTTAGTTGTATATATTTTGTTTTGAATAATATTATGTATATTTTTAATATAAAAATCGTTTTAATATTTTCTTCGGTTTCCGCGACTGTCACACATTTAAATAAAACAATTTAAACGGATTAATTCGCGTTCGCGTTTTAATACCAAATATTATATGTATTCGGGGATTGTTCTTATTTGTATTGGAAGTATGAGGAACTTTAAGCCTTTGGCGACGCGTTTGGCTCGGTTTGTAGACTCCTGCCTACTGAGTCGGCGACCTCCCGGGTTCGAATCCCGGCCGGGGCAAATATTTGTTCTTGGGTCATGGATGTTATCTATATATATATTTATATATTATGTATATTGTCGTCTAGTACCCATAGTACAAGCTTTGCTTAGTTTGGGACTAGGTCGATTTGTGTATGATTGTCCCTTAATATTTATTTATTTATTTATTTATTTGTTTATACTTAAATGAGTCTGGCGGCCGCAGGCTCTTCGGCTAATAAGACAATTTGTCCAATTAGTCTTACAACAAGCAGATTCCGTCAATGCTATCATTAACGTATCACACAGCTCCCACAGTCATCAGATAAAACTCATTAATCTGAGATTGCGATTAGCTGATAATAATATGATTCTGCATTCATAATAGTGTTCAGCCCGACATTGTCTAGTGTTAGTCCCCACGATACAGATTTTGGGATCTTGATACATTATCTTTTCGCCTCCGCTCTTGGAACATGTAATTATTTTTGGGTTACGTAGTTGCAGTACTGGAGATCCCGTCTTAATACAGTAAGTGCCGGGAGTCACGTTAATTGCATGCACTGTAAAAAAATAGCGGCTACATAAATCAGAGGACTGACAAACTGAGGGCTCCTAAAAATTAGCATTTTGGTTACTACTAAGCACAATTTGGCTATTTCTCAAATAGTGAAACTAGTTGAGCAATTTTTTTTTTCAGTGTAGGGTCACCATCAGTCTGCTAAGGATAACAATCCGTTCCGTGGACCAGTTTGCAATCCCAGGGTGCACATATTGACATAAAATACGACATACGACACAAGTGGCAACACGTACTAGTACTACTGGCGTATTTTGCCCGTGTTTTGCCCGATTGAAGGCAGAAGGTGGAGCTGAGCGGATATCTGGGTGCCAGTAGCCTTATGGCCCGACATAAGAGCGGCAACTGCGCGCGGCTTCTTGTGGCGTACTTCATTATACCGCTGTGATTTTGTTTTCAGCGCTCATCGCTACCGCTGCCGCTGATTGCGAGTAGTCGTAGCCGGGCATAACAAGCCTGTCTAACTTGACATTGTGTTTTGGCCCTTAGCGACCACTCTGGTAGCCTTGTAGCCATTTCTCACAATTTATTATCGCATTGTGAACCTTTTGGCAACTAATCGCGTTATACATAACTATTTTGTATCACACGAGCACGAGAACTTGGAGCAACATATAAAAGATTTGTTGGTAAAATATCATAATCGAAATGATTTTTAATCGACTGGCGAAAACGTGAAAAGATACAACATTTTGCATCTTTTCATGGCGGCCTCGAATGCATGAGATCTTTATCAATAAAAATAAAATTTAAAATTTAAAAAACCCCCGACATGAAAACCAATAAAAAGAAAGAAATAAAATCTACGAAATGTGCCTATACAATGTACAGTAGAAAAAGAATCCAAGCATCGTTGCGTCGGGGGACCGCTAAGTACCTAAATGAAATGAAATATATTTTTCAACGCAAAATTGCATGTATGCATTTGGGGTTCCCACTTTGCGATTTTCAGTAAATTGCATTTCATTTACTTAGCGGTCCCCCGACGCAACGATGCTTGGATTCTTTTTCTACTGTACATTGTATAGGCACATTTCGTAGATTTTATTTCTTTCTTTTTATTGGTTGTCATGTCGGGGGTTTTTTAAATTTTAAATTTTATTTTTCTTTCATATTTTTTAAGCAAACGGAAGTTTCGTCCCGGATTTTTTTTCTTTTGACACTATTTTTGTTTTACACCGTTTAAGGTCCAGGGTTTCCAATCCTTCGTCGAGCTTGATCCTTGACTATATGTAGGTAACTACAACAGGATCCCAAGCCAGTGGTAATGAATACCGTCTTCTCTAAGATTGAAGTTAGGATATATTTAGATTTCAATAGCCTTAAGCAACATTCTGGGAAAAAATCGTTAAAGTCAGATAGTTAATGCTTACCTATAATGGCAAAATGGCGAAGTTATTAGCCAAGACAATCAAAATATATACTTTAAATGCACTGCATGAGTCGCAAGAACCTGCTACTTATGGCCTAAAACAGAACCAGGTTTCTATTCTACAGGATCTTACTTAGCTCCAATAGCTCCATAAAAATTGCAGTTGGTGCTAGGTAACTTGACTTAGTTTTGAGAGACCTAATCATCGATACCCCACACCATGGGATAAACATCCCCACTTTTGTTACGTTTAGGGAAGGTCTCTGAGCTAAGCTGTGGACAGACTGACACAAACTACAAAATCCTAAAAAGCTGTTATTCACTTAGGCAAGAGTACTTTTGCTAAAGCTTATGTGTCATTTAGTCGCGTTAAAATCTTGCAGGGTGTTGCTATTTGTGGCCTCAATCAAAGGAACCTGTTCAATAGTCCTAATAACAATAAAATTCAGCTTTAGCAGAATTCCGAAACTTAAAAATAGTGACCCAGTACTGTGACAGAAATTATAATGAGTTTTTTTTTGTCACAATTTTTTTTTGAGACTCGGTTTTATTATTGACGGTACTTTCTTACACAAATGTTAATTGCTCATCAAGAACAATCAAACGAGCCCAAACACCATGGGTTTATCTTGTGCTGTTTAGGAGTTCCTACGGCCATCTTCAGCTCCAAGGTACCAAATTATTGTACTGTCAAAAATTTATTAATCTGTTGATTACGCTAATAAAAGTTACCATTTAACCAACATTAGAAATTCTTGGCATAGATCCTTTCGCAACTAGCTGGTCATCATGAGACCTTCATTTATAGAGTGATATAGAAAATGCTAATAATACTTAACATTTAGTCAAAACTTTGGAATCCTTGGCTTCAATATTGGCTGAAATCCATTAACAACTAGCTGGTCATCATGAGACCTTCATTTATTGAGTGATACGGAAAATGCTAATAATACTTAACATTTAACCAAAATTTGGAATCCTTAGTTTCAATATGGGCTGAGATCCATTAACAACTACCTGGTCATCATGAGACCTTAATTTAGTAAGTCATATAGAAAATTCTAATAATACTTAACATTTAATCAAAACTTTGGAATCCTTGGCTTCAATAATGGCTGAAATCCATTAACAACTAGCTGGTCATCATGAGACCTTCATTTATTGAGTGATACGGAAAATGCTAATAATACTTAACATTTAACCAAAATTTGGAATCCTTAGTTTCAATATGGGCTGAGATCCATTAACAACAGCTACCTGGTCATCATGAGACCTTCATTTAGTAAGTCATATAGAAAATGCTGATAATACTTAACATTTAACCAAAATTTGGAATCCTTGGCCTCAATATTAGCTGAAATCCATTAACAACTAGCTGGTCATCATGAGACCTTCGTTTATTCAGTGATATAGAAAATGCTAATAAAACTTTTCATTTATCCAAAATTTGGAATTCTTGGCTTCAATATTAGCTGAGATCCATTAACAACTAGCTGGTCATCATGAGACGTTGATTTATTGAGTGATATAGAAAATGTTCATACAACTTAACATTTAACCAAAATTTGAAATCCTTAGCTTCAATATTGGCTGAGATCCATTAACAACTACCTGGTCATCATGAGACCCTCAATTAGCGAGTCATATAGAAAGTGCTAATAAAACTTAACATTTAGCCAATATTTCGAATTATTGACTTCATTATTAGCTGAGATCTCGTCACTTGTTCCAATCAAAGCTGAATATCTTGGAAACTACTAGTCCTATATCCACCAAACATAGCTAAGAACCATCTCGACGGAAAAGTCTTTCGATTAAAAAAAAACCGCACTTAAATTGGTCCATTCGCTTGGGCGCTACGATGCCACAGACAGATACACAGATACACAGATACACAGATACACATGTTAAACTTATAACACCCCTCTTTTTTCGTCGGGGGTTAATAACACCCTTCTTTTTTCGTCGGGGGTTAAAAATATCTGAACTCGCCTCTGTTGTTAACGGCGGCATAGAGGAGTGTTCAGATATTTTTGATCATAATTTTGCTCAATTGAAGAACTTGATTGAACTTATGCCTTCTTTGCTGTAAGATTATACGTTTTAGAACATTATTTTACAATAATAATATAACATATTACGTTTTGGCTGCCGAGCGTAACTATGAGATACATATATGCTTTCAAAAACTGCTACAGTTTTTGAAATATAGGTAGGCTGAGAGCCATTCTACTCGTATATTCTTCATCATTATACAGGGTGGAACTGATCGAAGGACTTTTAAGCAAACAGGGAATTGTTCAGACTGAGTATCATTTTTTACCAATGAACTATGTAAATATTTCTATCCATTTTTGAGATACAGTTTGTTAAACATTAGAGTAATAATCTGCACATATCAACCCTAGCATCTTTTGAACATCGCTTAAGGGGTTACATGGGTTTCACGGTTTCAAAAAATCGATTTTTTTTTATTGCCTCATTAAATTTGACAACATCTCTAGAATATTGTCCTAAATTTTCAAATTGATCCAAGTAATAGTTTTGGAAATACAGCCTTCAGAAGTTGAGCGCTCGAGGCCAACTAGTAGGCTAATAGCCTAAGCGCGAAAACTTTAAACGCGTTTTTCTCGAAACTGTGTTTTCAAAGTCGGTTGGCAGAATTTCTCGAGAACTACTCAATCGATCTTCATGAAATTTTACACAGGTCTTCGCGATACAATTCTCAATAAGTTGGACGAAGGATTTTTTTTTTTTCGATTACAACTATTTAAAAAAAAAAAAATGTAGAGAAATTTTCATCGAAATTGTCATTTTTTTGTAAAAAGGTCTGCCAAAAATCCAATTTTCACTTTTTTTTTTTCCTTCGTCCACATTATGGTTTATGGTCTTAACTAAAATACATATTTTTTTTTTTCCCTTCTGATGATCCTGTAAGAAGTTCTTCTGCCAACGCGGACTCACTTTTTTCCCGAGGGGCCGCCGGAAATGACGTCACAATGGCAGAGTTTTTAATATTTTTTTACAAAAATTTCAGAATTTCTTTGTCAAATGTGTATCTTTATGACAGTACAAAATTTGAATAAAAAATTTCATTTTTTATATGAAAAAAGAATTGTTGAAAAAAGGCCATTTTTTCCCCGAGGAAACCCATGTAACCCCTTAAGTTAAAGACGGGTGTCAATTAACAATGTAAATAAAACCTTTGAGTTACTAGGGTTGTCACTGATGATATTAAAATATTTTATTTTGATGACTTTTTTTTACTTTTATTCCAGCTTTACAATTATAATAGGTCGATTGTAGATCACTCAGATGACACTATCCTGTCAGCTCAGTCTTTACAAATGTTCCACCCTGTAATAAGTTTTACAAGCATAAGCTCAGTTTTCTATCGAGAGGGGTCATTAATTTCAGGTATAAATATTAATGCAGCAACGTGCAGCGTTGCGCCATTCGCTCAGAGCAATCTGCACGTCTAGCATAACTGTACCACGCGACTCTTTGTCGCCCGACATATACCAACTCTCACTTTCCATTCAATACCGCGCGAGTAAGACAGGTGATGCTAAGTCGCGCGACAAGCGACGTCGCGGCAAGATAATGCTAGCCTTGAAGTGTTGTTGGTATAATTTTCTTTGTACTTACTCCCAACACGCTTATTGCTGGATGGATTTTGAATAGTTTTATTACAGGGATAGCTAGATATCCAAAGATGGTTATAGGATATTTTTACCCGACTTATTATATATCATCATCCTCCTAGCCTTTGTCCCATTTTTTGAGAATGAATTCTCAATCGGGGTCGGCTACCTAAATCCCAAGATGTTTTTGCGCAAGCGACTGCCATCTGACCTTCCAACCCAGAGGGGGAAACTAGGCCTTATTGGGCTTAGGTGGTTTCCTCACGATGTTTTCCTTCACCGAAAAGCGAGTGGTATATATCAAATGACATTCCGTACATAAGTTCCGAGAAACTCATTGGTACGGGCCGGGTTCGGACCCGCGACCTCCGGATTGAAAGTCGCATGCCCTAACCACTACGCTACCACCGCTTCGCGACTTATTATATAATATAATGATAATATGATATAACACCTTTCATGACTTATGTGAGAAATATTAATATTATATATTTTATGTTTAAGAGATATCGGAACGCCTGGTCGAAGCTTCAGGTGACCAAAGGGACAGCGACTGAGCCTCGCCATCCAAAAAGGCAACACTGCCCGTCTTCTAGGTACAATATCTACTGAAGGCGACCTGGCGGGTATTTACAACCTTTAGTGTCTATTTTAATTATATTTATATTTTAGTTGTTTATTAGGTATTTAGTTTTAGTAATAAGCAAGTTTTTTTTAATAAGTATTTGTGTTATGAAATAATAAATATACAAGTATGTGTATGTATCATATGAACTTGGTTAAAGCCCCTGAAGTCACACATGATTTTATTTACCTGAAACCTAGGGTACCTACGGTTACTACCACACTTTTATCAATAGAAAGGAACCCAATGAACTGATAAAGGTACATACATACCGACATTGCTACATTTACAGAAATTATGTGCATTAATTAAGTCACGATTAACCTACTTATTCTTAATACTTTATGTGAGAGAATTGAAATACCTACATGGTTGAAATATTGCTAATTTACAGGTAGGCTTGATTATCAACATACTTAAATATATTATTATCCTTTAAGGTGTTCCTTCACTGCGAGCATTATGGAAATCAAACAATTATAAACAACAACAATTAAAACAAAAAAATATATGAAAATCTCATGATTTTTTCTTATATTTCAGCGGCACCTTTAGATTCTCAATAATATAAATCCATAACTATGTTGTATCAATCGTAAAGAAATTATAATTTTCCAAAATACAGAATGAAAATCATATTTTCAATTTCAATTTGTTCAGCCATCTTCTACTATACTATGAACTAAAAATATATATTTAGGTTTTTTATGTCAAATACTATACGAAATGAACATTAATTATACAATTTCATATTAGAGTTGAACTTTATGGTCAACTCTAGAAGCGGCTGTGTCAAATATTATTTGCTCTGTTGAATATTGCTATGAAAATACATAGTTTAGTTTCGCTCGGCCCCGTGAGCGTAGTCCCCAACAAAAGGTTACTAAACTATGCCTCACTTGCCACTGACCTGCACAAGGCGACAATGACGAAACAACACAATGAAAACAGTCTGAATCCCGATGACAATAGACAATTCGCCATGCTTTTTATTGTCAATTATAAAGGGTTCTAATATTTATGCAATGGAAGCTATGAGACCCTGCAACAGTTTACACGGTCCAACAAACATTAATGTTAAGAAAATGTAATTAAACTAGTAGCTTTATGAGCTGTAGGCCTCGCGAGTTTGTATCAAAATTTTAGGGTTCCGTACCTCAAAAGGAATAAAAGGAACCCTTATAAGATGACTTTGTTGTCCGTCCGTCCGTTTGTCTGTCAAGACCCTTTATTTCGGATACGCGTGGAGGTATCGAGTATAAATTAAAACCATATACTCAAGCCTATATTCCCTTTAAGTTGTAAAAATATAACTTAAAAAAGTTAACGTAAAAAAGATACGACCGTTTATTATTCTGACACTCTCAAGGGAATCAAAATTTGCAGGGTATTTTCCGTTGACCTAGAACTATGGAGTATGGCAAGTAAAAAAATACAGGGAAAATCCGAAAATGAAATAAAATAAAATTTGTAATTAAATAATAAAAATATGGTCCTTTTCGGAAATCACATTTGGAGAACGCGGTATGTACATACTAAGCCCGTCTAGCACAACTATGGTTCGCGACTCATGTCGCGCGACATAGCATCACCCGTCAGTCTCTCACAGTAAGGCGAAGAAAGAGATAGGTAATATTTCTCACGCGAGAAAGAGTCACGTGTCACAGTTGTGCTAGAGGTGTAGGTGCAAACTTAGCTTGTATTTGTTCGGTAATAAGTGTCTGTACGGAACACTCCGTGCTCTCAGACTCGCACTTGGTCGGTTTTTATATTTTCAACCCCCATATCTCCGCCATTTTGAAAAACTGAATCGACCTGATTTACTTATCGAACCAACTCACACAATTTCATGAGCATCAGTTGAGAAATGTGACCTGTGGGCAATAAGAGCTGGAAACCCAAACAGCCGCACACACGAAAGAATACAGTGGAATGAGCGACCTGCCGAGGTTTTTACAGCGTGCGGTTCGTCAAGAGGGGAGTAAATAGGTCCTTAAAGGGTCGGCAACGCGCGTGTGATGCTCCTGGCATCGCAAGCGTCCATACCAAAGCAGCAAACAAGCTACAGAAGCGCGAATACAGCCCTTATACTACTAATTTAAGCTGAATAAAGGCTATATAAGCGCTTTCGCAGCTTTTTTTGCTACTAGGCGTCTGTAATTGCTTAACACCAGGCGGGCCGCATGCTTGTTTTCCACCGTTGTAGTATTAAAAAAAAATTGGCCAAGCAGAAACAGAGACGCTACGCTCGCGCAGCCAATTAAATTCATATTTCAACATTCATTGCTGTACGCTTTAGGAAAAAAAAGACGATCAAAATGCTTTTATCTTAAAAGCTTTGGGTTGCGGTGCAATTTTCTTTAATATACAAATCTGTTATTTCTGCCAAGCGAAAGCTGATTTTATTTAAAACCCTCCTGTTTATTGCGAAGAGAAAACTTTAGAAAATTGTGTTACTGAAGTAGAAAATAGCAATTTAGATATTGCATATTGTGAGATATTTTGCTTAATTCAAGCGTAGCAGATTAATGTAAGTGTGTGCCACCACCAAATATGAGTCAAGAATATACAGGCTGATCACTGATCAATCCAAATGGGGCAGTAGGGAGAAAACGAAAACTATATAAGAGATAGGGAAATCTGCTCTTAGAAAACATGGCGTCGATTTTAGATTTAACAGAAACTTCATTCATTTTTTTTTATAAATCTCATACATAACCGGGAATTGAACATGGTTAAAAATCTGTAAGTTATCGCATGTCGTATTGTAACATTTTTTACAGCGGTTTTGACCTGGTTATGTATGAAATTATGTATGAGATACAATACGAAAAATAATGTAGTTTTTATTGAATTTAAAATCTCTTATAGCTTCTGACTTTTCCCTGCTGACCTATTATGATTGATCACCCGGCAGTCACGCGCCTTCCCTTCAATTATAATAATCACTTTTCACAAAGAAAACAAGTAAAAAATACGGAAATTGTCACGAATGTGCATAGAATATTTGGAGGAGTTCCCTAAAAATCTAATGTTTATCAAGATTTTATGGGACCAATTAGGAGATACCTACTATTGAACAAAAAAAATACCGAATCAGTTCATAAATAACGGAGTTCTGACATTAATAATACAAATGAATAAATCTGAATAAGTATAAAACTTGCGCCTTTTTGGAGTCGGTTGAAAAAATTAAAACAATTTAGAAAATTACATTTCTGATTTTCTGATACTACATATTTCACTAAGATATCTTTTGCATAAGGCAAGAGTAACATTTTCACTATTACGATTATATAAATCGTACCTATACACTAAAAATAGCTTATTAATGATTCGTCATTAAACTCAAAATAAAAAAAACCGTAAACAAAAACTCAAACTTTTAACTAAGTACCAGATTATTAATTTTATATAATTGTATACAACTGACGATCTTTTTGTGAATCCATTTTATTTTATCTATGACATGTAAAATATTGTGTAATTTGCAAAGAGAAATAAATATATCTAATCTAATCTAATCTATCAATGATTCGTCATCAAACTCAAAAAAAAACATAAATAAAAACTCAAAGTATGCAAACATACCTTATCTATGGATTTTAAATAGATTGCTTTCCAAAATTTCATCACCGCTTCATGTCAGACCGTATCCATAATTTGCTACCGATTACCGTGTTACGTGAACAGAATTCTCACCCACGACAAAAATCAAGATTAATTAAAAACACGTTTCAGAAACTAACAGACATTCTTTTTAGGTTCCCATTAGCATAATTTTAGTTCTCGGGAATATTTGCTGCGTAGAAATTGCTATATTATGTATATCGTTTAAGTATTATGCGATATACCGAAAGGACATTTTGAAATTTCACTAAATCAGACATGAAACTTGTTATTTGATAACCACCTTGTGTAGGTATCTTATATTATTTTAGATTGTTTTTTTTTTAAGTTTTTTTTGTATATTTTTTGTATTTCGTTTCAATGCATTTTGTTGACTAGGTTAATCTAGTTCATAATTATCAATCATACCTGTGCTAACTCGGGGCACGTTCTAGGGATAGGATATCGATAAAAAAGATGTCGATATAATTAAATTACGAGTAATACATGTGCTATTGAACATTCTCGATTACTATAAAGAGGTTCTATGTCATATCTGATCTGATATCGGGCCTCTTAAATTAAGATAATAAAAGTATAAGGATGTCATTTCAATCAAAATGTCAATTTACGTATATTATGAAAATAATTTAATATAAACATGTAAATACACGTTTTAATATGTTTATTTTTTATTTGAAAATGTGGAGAAATAAGTAATATTTATTTATGTCGATGACATTTAGATGTTGACAATAACATTGATATATTTTTTTGTCGATAAAATATTTTGCTACGTCGCTTTCATATAGGTGCCCCGAGTTATCCCAGGTATGTATGTATAATTATATTTGAAAAAAAAAAATGAATATTTTTTAGTTTGTGACATATTCTTGTTTTCATTGTTGTTTTTGTTTATTTTGCTACTGTGACTTTAACTAAGTACCAGACTATTAATTTTATTGACGACTGACGATCTTTTTGTGAATCTATTCTATTTTATCTATGACATGTAGAATATTGTGTAATTTTCAAAGAGAAATAAATATATCTAATCATATCTATGAATGATTCGTCGTTAAACTCAAAATAAAAAAAACCATAAACAAAAACTCAAAGTATGCAAAGAAACCTTATTTATTTTAAATATATTGCTCTCCAAAATTTCATCACCACTTCATGTCAGACCGTATCCATAATTTGCTACCAATTAACGAGTTACGTGAACAGAATTCTCACAAACGAAAAAAAACTACATTCATTAAAAACACTACAGAAACAGGTAGACATTATTCTTTTTAGGTTCCCAGCATTTGCATATAATTTTAGTTCTCGGGACGCACCGGACGACGCAGCGTGGGTATGCCCCCCACAAGGTGGACTGATGACCTGGTGAAGAACGCTGGAGTCCGCTGGATGCGGGCAGCGCGGGATCGTTCATGGTGGCATTCTCTGGGGGAGGCCTATGTCCAGCAGTGGACGTCTTTTGGCTGATGATGATGACGATGACGAGTTCTCGGGAATATTTGCTGTGTACAAATTGCTATTTGTATTATGCGATAGAACGAAAGGATAGATTACTTAATTAATTCCACATGCTAAAGGCTCGACTTAGCAAGAATTGAACGAGTGGATAGAATATACTTTGCTGATATATAATAGGTCTAGTTGCCAATTGCAGAAAAAAAATACATCGCAGATTTCATAGTATGACAAACAATAGGTTAATATTTTATTTCGAACCACAATTATGTTTTTCGAAACGTTTTTTTAATGTGGGTATTAACACCACATTTTTTAATTGCTGTATTTTATTTCGAACCACAATTATGTTTTTCGAATAACACCACTATTTTTAATTGCTGTATATACCTATACAAAAATCAACACGAAAAGAAAAATTAAATGTCGCTCATTCGTGATCCACACCGGGACTAGAACCCGGTATCCGACACGAGCCAAATAAGTCCAAAAAGGACTTAAAACAGCATCTATTGCTGACACTTGAGTGATAAAGTTGTCTATTCAAAGTGTCACTCAAGTGTTTAGCAATAACCTTTGTTGAAATTATTATATAGAGACTCACACCTGCAGACAAACAGTACAAACCGTTTTGCAGGTAATTGTATATATTTAATTTCTATACTTTAATAAATAATACTTACATACTTACTCCGCTGGCGCAGCGACCCGAAGTGGATCTTGGCCTCCGATACGAAATGATGCCAGCGCGCTCTGTCTTGAGCAATCTCCTCCCAGTTTCCTGCTTGTAGAGCGCGTAGGTCCCTCATAACTTCGTCCTTCCATCGGTTCCTCGGTCGGCCGACCGGTCGACGACCTACAGGCTGTCCAACATACGCCCTTTTTACCGCCCTATCGTCCGGCATTCTCTCTAGATGCCCGAGCCACCGGAGTCTTGCTGCTTTTATCTCCCCAATAATATTTGGCTCAGACACTAGGTCTTCCAGTTCTTGGTTTTTACGGATCCTCCAGCTACCATCTTCCCTCCGTGTCGGTCCCAGGATCTTGCGGAATATCTTTCTCTCTGCGACAAGAAGCTTATTTTCCTCTTTTAGGGCGAGTGTCCATGCCTCACATCCGTACATTAAGATAGGTCTTATGACTGTTTTATAGACTCTGATCTTAGTCTTCCGACGCATCAGCTTGGACATCAAGACCTTATGCAGAGCCGTCGTACACCGTAGAGCATTCTGAATGCGAAAGTCAATTTCCTGTTCCCTACTGTTGTTATCATTTATCAGGCATCCTAGGTATTTAAATTTTTCCACTCCTTTGTAGGTAACTCCTTCTACATGCAGACTTTCTCTCGGCTCCAAAACGTCTCTATATCTCCGCATGTGTAGAAATTCGGTCTTTTCTTTGCTGATCCTGAGACCAACCCTAGAGCCTTCTTCATCCAGCAGCTACGCTACGCTATTTCCTCCCAGTACGGCTAGGTCGTCTGCGTATCCAATTATTTTATGCTGCCCGTTCAACCTCACTCCACCGTCCAATATTTGCACTTTCCTGATGACGTATTCTAGAGCTAAATTGAACAGCACAGGAGACATCGCATCTCCCTGCTTGAGACCATTAATGACGTCAAATTCATCGATCAACCCTCCTCCAACCTTCACCCGCATCTTACTTACACATAAATAAATAAATAATAATAAATAATAAATCTTTGCATTACCGGTCCAACGTTTTAACCTTGCGACTTGCGACCATACCCGCACTGTACATACGCTTACAATTTCTCCATCCGCTATGATCTCTGTACCTATTTTATTTTTGAAAGGTATTTAACCTTAGCGCCATCTATGAGAAAATGCATTACAGATGTTCACATTTCATTGCACTCCTTTTACAGCATAGCAAACAATAGGTTACTCGTAGTTTTGCATACAAGTTTATATTGGGTGTCTTTTGGGACATGGAGCAGGAGTGAACGGGGTACTGGGGAGGGTCACAGTGAGCAATTTTCGCTATGGGGACAACCGCGAAATCTCGGAAAATAAAATACTATCAATTAACTATTAATTGATACTTAACTATCAATTAACTCTTGATTAGGAGATTTTTTTTCGACGCTCCCCAGTACCCCGTTCACTCCTGCTCTATGACCAAAAAACACCCAGTATAATATTTTATCGCATGCGGTATTTCCGGACCGATACGACCTTCAAACCCTCAAGAAAAGAGCGTACTCCCACCTAAATGGCCGGCATCGCACTTGTGACTCCTCTGGTGTTGCAGGTCTCTATGGGCGACGGTAATTGCTTTCCATCAGACGATCTGTTTGCTCGTTAATCCCGTATGACATAAAAAAAGTAATGAGCTACAAAGCATTAAAAATATGTTAGCTTCTTATTCATAGTAATATCGTGCAATACGAGTACATAGATGACGAGGACATCTCCTCCAATATGTTCAACTATCTGTTCAACCAGTTGAACATATTGGACGACTTTCCTCCAATTTTTTCAACTTCAAAATATAGTTGAAATCTTTGGACTGAAAATTATAATAAGTTCAATCAAAATATTTTTATTAATAAAACAGGAGGCATTAAAGGACAAACTAATACCGCCGGGATGAGACGGTTCTCATTAGGAAACAGTGTATTTAACTACTAGAGTTTAGGTAATCATTTTAATAATGACCATGAAAAGGAATTATCTATACAATATCTCCGCTTAGTTAATTAACTTCGTTGTAGGATTCTACAGCTAAAAGCTCTCAAATTCCAATATCATTATTAAAACAAAGCAACATTACACCTGGTGTTAGGTAGTATATTTACAAGAAAAAGTAAACATTACCCACAAGTTCTCTATGACGAGATCATCTTCAATTCAATCTCCCACTCGCATACATTAACGGAATATTGCACAGCGAACAATCAAAAATGCTAATACACCTTATTAAAGCCCACGAAGCATTGTGCTCAGCCTGTTATCAATTTAATACGGTAATGGACGAGAAAGTTCCCTAAGATAATAGCTTTAAAGTCAATGAACAACTATGCCAAAAAGAAGTAACTATGTTTGATGAAGTAAGTAGGCACTTAATACCCTTTTTCCTTATAATCGTACAACTATACTATCACTAGCTTTTGCCCGAGACTTCATCCGCGTAAACTCGCTAATCGTCATATATAGAGATGAGAGATTTGTATGGGGAAACGCATTCCCATGCGAATCAGGAAACACTCTCGATAAAGGCACATCTTACACAGGATTAATAAAAATTCTTATTTAAATTGAGCAACAAATATTCAATAACAAATATACTTCAACCTGCAGGTGAAGCATTTTTCTAAGTAAATTCAACCCCACTTTTCACCCCCTTAAGGGATGATCGTTTGATAAAAAGTACCCTATGTGAGGGCCCCGGAAATCAAACTATCTCTACACCAAACTTCATCTGAATGGTTCAGCATCTTCAGCGTAAAGAGGTAACAGACAGAGAGACATAACTAATTTCGCGTTTATTATATTAGTACGGATTGTGTTTCGAACAATGGTGTAGCTTCCAATGATATAATGGCATTAGGACAAGCGAGAATGCTATATAATCCGACTTATGATAAACCAGTACTCGAAAGTAACTTCCAGTAAAGTAGAAAGTTGTGATGTTGGGTAAAGAGGCTACAATTAATAATGTTTACCTAGTTCGGGTATTTGTCTAAAAGTAAAATACAAATACAAATACAAATACAAATATCTTTATTTGCGTAAAATGTGGTATTAAAGATGATACATTTCAAATAAATACAGACACACACATTTTGCCAGCAACTGGCATGCAAAACAAGAATTTTAAAATACGACACTAATATATAATAAAGCGTCTATAACTAATAATAATGCAATTATACCTTAATCCATAACAGAATTCACATCTAAACATATTTATGACCATAAAATATTAAACAAATGTCAGTGCATACTAAATAATTCCTTATAAAACTATCTTAACCTAAAAAATTATATAATGTCATTTTTGATTGTTCAATTTATGGTGTCATTTACTTCTTATAATATTGGAAATATTCATCCACCGAATAAAAACATTTTTGCACTAGCCAGTTTTTAAGTTCCTTTCTAAATAAGTTAATTGGCAATTCTTTTATGTCATTGTGCAAACGATTGTAAATACTTATTGACATGCAGTAGGTGCTGTTGCCATACAGTTTTGTCTTTATTGATGGAAAAACGAGACGATCTGGGTACCTTGTTAGAAATTTACAATTAGTTTTATTTGTTTTATACAACTCAGGATGCATTTTAACAAATTGACAAACTTCGTAGATATACATGCTTGGTACTGTTAACAAATTCAACTCCTGGAATAAGGGTCTACACGACGTCAGGATGTCAACATTTGATATGGCCCGGATGCACTGTTTTTGTGCTACCAGCACTCGCTTAGCGTGACAAGAGTTACCCCAAAGGAGAATGCCATATCTTATCAGGGAGCAAACATATCCATGATAAGCTTGTATTGCCGATTCTTTGGTTCTAACTTTAGTAAGCCTCCATAAGGCATACGCAAATGAGTTAACTTTACTGCATAATTGGTTAATATGCTCGTGCCAAGAGAATTTATCATCTAAGAGTATACCTAAAAACTTTGCCTCACAAGATTCTGTCAATGTCTGATCTTCAAACGTTACAGTTAACGACTGCTTATTTGCATTCCGATTTATAAACTGAATATATGTCGTTTTGCTTATATTAACACTTAAATTATTTTTGCGCAGCCAGGTCACAATGCTACATAAAACATTATTTATGTTATCATTGTATATATCAATGTCATAACATGGCACAACCACGGATAAGTCATCTGCAAATAAAGTGCAATCATAATTTATCGCATTAGGTAAGTCATTTATGTACAGTAAAAATAGTAGGGGGCCCAAAATACTCCCCTGCGGTACACCAACCTTATTGATTTTAGTAGAAGACTTATGAGTAGATGCAGTATTCGCAGAATCGATTTGGGTTATTTCTACAAACTGGGTTCTCGCATATAAACAGTCCTTAAGCCATTTATTGACTACCCCTCTTAGGCCATAGAGCTCACATATAGCCAGGAGTGTTTCATGGCAGACAAAGTCAAAGGCCCGGCTCATGTCGAAGAAGATTGCAGTTACAGGTAAGCTTTGATTCATGTAGCCTAGAATTAAATTTGACAAGTTAAAAGCAGCTAATGACGTCGATTTCCCTTTCTGAAAGCCAAACTGTTCAGGTTTAATAATCTTATACTTATTAATGAATGACGTTAAACGGTTTTGAAACGCCTTTTCAAATATCTTAGCTAGAACGATCTATTATCAATTTATTTATCACGCCGTAAATGATAATATATAAAAAAACCGGCCAAGAGCATGTCGGGCCACGCTCAGTGTAGGGTTCCGAAGTTGCTCATCCTTCACAATAAACTGCTGTTTTAAGCCCGAGGTTTACGTTAAGAAAGATTTTAAGCTCTATAAAAAGGTCGTAAACGCCATAGTACCTGTAGTCACTTATTACCTTCTGAAAGTCAACTTACGACCTTTTAAAGAAAAAATATGAAATTTGGCGATAACTCAAAAACGGCTCGACCGATTTTGTTCAATATAGTTTTCATTGAAAGTACTTATAAGGCCTCATTAACATGAATTTTTCAGTTTTTTTTTGACCCGTGGTTGAAAAGTTAGAGGGGGGGGGACACATTTTTTTTTGTTTTTGGAGCGAATATTTACAAAACTGCTGACTTTATCAAAAAATAATGTTAGAAGACCCCTACTATTTTAACAAGACCTATTCAACGACAACCCACACACCAGTGTTGAAAAGTTAAAAAAAATACCCACTTTAGGTGTCCGAGAGGTACCCGAAAAAAAAATTTTTTATTTTTTTTTATTTTACCGTTCTTTCGGCGTTATACATACACATACTCATACCAAATTTCAGCTTTCTCGTACTAATGCTCACGGAGCTAAGCCGCGGACGGACGGACGGACAGACGGGCATGGCGAAACTATAAGGGTTCCTAGTTGACTACGGAACCCTAAAAAGATGAGACACTTATAATTAGGACCTAGGCAATTATAATTTTATGCAGCCAAAAGAGACCCACTGTTCCATTAGATTTAATGGAAATGTATGTTATATATTTTTAGAGCTCCTTAAAGATATAAGACAGTACCGAAAGTTATCCGGGATTTCCCGGGACTAAGCCAGACCCGGTCCCGAAAACTTCGGGACTTCAAAAAGTACCGGGATCGTAAAACCTAAAAAGGACCCTTAAGGATGGTGGATGAAATTTAGAACCACTACCTACCGTATAAATAATATCGATTATGAATATCAGACAACTTCACACAAGCCCCAAATTAAGCTCAAGAAGGCTTATGTTATGGGTACTAGGCGACGATATCCATACTCATGTAGATACATTAATACTTACCTATATAAATAGAACATCCATGCCCTAGGCACAGATATTTATGTTCATCACACAAATACTTGCCCTTGCCGGGGGTTTTACCACTGCGCCAACCGTGCCGCCAAATACCCGCATACAACATGCACCTAATTCGAAAATGCCGTTTGAGAGATCGCAAACCGTCAAAACTTTATTAGATAACAGTGATATTGCCTTTGAAACTATCATTAAAATGCGATGAGCTTCAAGTGACATATCTCATCTCAATAGATCTCAATCTCATCTCAAGATAATGATTGTCAAAAATGCTATTAATGCATATGAATTTCTGTTTTGAACGAAACGTAACTGACTAATTTCACGCACTACACGGTCAAGTTAAAGTATGCGCCTGTTATTTATGCCGTCACATACAAAGGAAACGCAAATAAAGCGCGACCGGATTTACGAAGTTGCGATGTTTTAGGGATATCGCCACTTGTCAAGTAGGGACACGTCAAAAGTGACGTATGGCGATTAAATGGAGAGATCTCTATAATCTCTCTAAAATTGGTCGAATTACTCCCCTGTTTCCTCAATCCTTATAAAAATGTGCATTATATTTTGAAAGAAACATTTTAGGGCGACGGGTAATGCGAAACTAGCGCCACTTACGAATTTTCATAAGGTATATCATCTAAACCAAATTTTTTTTGAGCAATTGCAATATTTGAGGAGCAGGAAAAACACCTTTAGTATATATTAAATCATTATACACAATTTCTTGTTCTTTAGTTGTCCCTAAAAACTTGCCCCAAACTATTGTGTCCGCTTTTGACGTGAACAAGTTTTGTAGGTGAACTACAGTGAACAAATTGTATGTAGTGATTTAATAAATATTACAGGTGTTTTGCTAGCTCCTAGACTTCAGGTATTTCTAAAAAAATACCAGATTATGAAGGTATAAGAAAAAAATCGGAAGTGGCGCTAGTTTCGCATCACCCGTCGCCTTAATAGAATATGTCAGTCCAGAAGGAAATACAGCCTACTAATATAAAATTCATCACACCACGTTTCTCAAGTAAGTATGCCCTTAATTTATGCACAACTAACTGACTGCTGTCAATTTTATTGGGTAATAGAATCTAAGTACCACAACCACCGCAATAATAAACCACATGCATTTTAATGGGACCGTAACTTTGTTCTGTGCAACGATTTTAGCGGATCTTACTTATGTAATACTGGGTGAAATTATTTTAAGAAGATCTAATTTTAATTAAGCCATTTGTAATCAATTCCAAATTGTAATAGTGTTTCTACAAATGAATACATACGAAGCAATGATCGAATTAATATAATTACGCACTGTATGTGTCAGTAGACATACAATTATACGAATCATTTACGTACTATACGTCTCAATGTGTATTGAACACACATATAGGACGTAATTCATCCGTATGTAAATATAGAATAGAATAGAATAGAATACTTCGTATGTAAATATAGAATAGAATAGAATAGAATACTCTTTATTGCACACCTCAAGAATAAAGAAATACAAATACAAATGACACTTAAAATTACAATAGAGGCAAACAATAGGCGATCTTATCGCTAAAAAGCGATCTCTTCCAGACAACCTTTGGGTAGCGGAATAATATAAATGAAATGAGTAGGCGATGCAAAAAGTAATCAAGAAAACTACTGAAAAATTAATAAAATCTACTAAAACCTATAATAATATATATTGATACATAAACATACATAAAAATATACATAAATGAACATAAGAATAAATATATACTCATATATAAACTTACTTAAACCTTATATTTAAAATAATATTTCGTGTAACGAACCACAGATTATGTCAGTCACAGTGACAGAGTATTAAAGGAGAGACAAGTAATGTTCTTTGAGGTGTATTTTGAAAGTAGCAACGGATTGACTACGTTTCAATTCAACAGGGAGAGAGTTCCACAATAGAGTAGCCTGAAAGGTAAATGAGCTGTTATAGAATTTGGAAGCAGAAGAAGGGACAGCCAGAAGCAAATTTTGAGAAGACCTAACAGAACGAAGGTAACTGAAACGCTCCTTGAGGTAGCAGGGAGTTGCAGGGTGAAAAAGAATATTGTAAAGAAGAGAGAGAATGTGAGAGTTACGACGAAAGCGGATAGGAAGCCACTTGAGCTGCGAACGGAAACTGGAAACATGGTCATATTTACGAAGCCCAAATATGAACCTGATGCAAATATTCTGAATACGCTCAAGTTTATTAAGCTGCTCTTCTGTGAGATCAGGGTAGGAGATATCAGCATAATCTAAGATTGGAAGAAGTAAGGTTTGGCAAAGCGCAATTTTGGTGGCGATTGGAAGAAAATTACGGAGTCTTCTAAGAGAGCTCACCGCTGCAAACATCTTCCTGCTGACTTCATTCACCTGAGGCACCCAAGATAAGGATAAATATGTATGTAATTCATAATTCTTTATTGCATTATCATGTAGTACATAAGATGTGACATGTATTTATTTGTATGCGTAGTGTCGAATGAATTTTACCGTATATTTATCAATATACAGTAAGCTAAATATATTATTACAGTGAGCTGTCAGAACGCGATTTGCGTTTTATACCTGTCTCGCTCGCTCTTATGCCGGCTCCACATGCTTGGCAAACAACGTCAAACCTACAGGACGCAGATATATGATAGAGTGAGCACGACGTAGTTCCGTCTCACTATAACGTATAACTGCGTCCTGTAGGTTTGAAGTTGTTTGCCAAGCATGTGGAGCCGACATAAGAGCGAGCTAGCGAGCGAGCAGATAAAAGCCTCTCAATTTCACCCAAACCGGAATCGCAATCAGAGAGCTCAGCGACTGTATATATTCATTGGTTTACGTATACGAATACCTACGAAGCACTATACGAATGAATTACGTCCTATATGTGTATTGACATAATTATATATAGTGCGTAATGCACGAGCGTTCACTTATCTTATATTACTCGATTTTGGTTCTGTTATTTTAATATTTATTCTGTAAAACTAGGTCTTTTCACTCCTTGATAAACATTAAAACATACATCATATCATCAAAATACGCAGTCGTATAATCAGTCCCAAAGCGTGTCAGTGACATATATTGTTTATTTTCATTTTCACCCGTTTCACTATTAATAACGTTATTATTACAACGCCATTGGGAAAGGGGTGTGCTATAATTCACAGTCGGTACCAAATAAAATATGTCTTTATCACGCAAGGTTATATCATAACCTTAGCTTTAAACATAATCATTATCATGTTCCCAAGGAGTTCTTATTGAGTGTTACAATTATTCGAATCTAAACCGTGTAATTATGTCAAGAACTCTTAAAATTGGGCAAATTTATTCGACCATGTTCACTAACTAGGCATCGTTACAGAAACGCGACGGTCAGACATTCCGACTATGTAAGTGTTAATTTAGCTTACCTTAATATTGATTACAGTTATAATAATATGTGTAAAATAATGACGATCTCAAAATATTAAATTTATATTTTGAAAACTGTGTAAAACTATTGAGAATTAAAGAAATGTGAAGTACAATTCAAAGATGATTTCAAAATCTATTCTTTGTCTTTGGTAATGTGCGTAATATTTTGGTCTGTAGCTTGACGAACCATCATCTCTTGGCCTGTGATCTAGAACACGCGTAGCTACTTCATGTGTCTAATGATAATCAGGGACGAACGAGGCATAGATTGATAAGTTTTTAGTTTAGTTTTTTTTTCTAAACTTGAGTTTTACGTTAGGGTTTTAGTTAAAATAAAGTTTAAATAAAACAATTTAAACGGATTATATCGCGTATATTAATTATTTGAGCCTCCCTGACGTTTCAGTACCTTTACAGATACCGTTGTCAAAGGTTGACTGAGAAAAACACAATTTTTCTCTGTCAAAGTTACATTTGTGCAAACTACCCATTTTGTAAATATTATCTAAATTTATAAAAAAAACATTCGACTTAAGTGGTAAAACAATTTAAAAACCTAAAACCTACACTAACCTAACTCTATCCAAGGTCTGTCATTCGCGGAAATGATCCCAAGATGCTGGCGGCGTTTCCCCGCTGCACAGCAATACTGAGCCTTTGTCCGAGAAACGCGCCAGCTCTGGGATCACAGGTAGTTCGTATTAGTTTTTTTTTTATGGAATCAAACAAACTGTGAGCGGCTGGGCCCCATGGGCCTAGAGTCTCTACCGCAAACGGCACGAAAATATAGTTGTCACCTAAACACATATATTTTCGGCGTTTAGCCGCCTCAGCGTTTGTGGCCGCTTTTTTTTGTAAATATTAATTTAAAATAAAGGTGTTCATACATGCCAGATGGGCCTAATGTGTAAAGACAGTTACACATGTGCCAGAAGGGCATTTATTATTTATTTAAAATATCTACCAGCGGTTCACTAAAGGCTTACTGAGGAGAAAGAACCGCCAAAGAAAACTCCCAGATTGCCTTATTTATTACTATAAAATACTTTTAAACAAAAACTCTACATATACTACTTTTAACACTAATTTGTTTTACACCGTTCGAGGCCCAAGGTTTCCAGTCTTGTGTCTTGCTTGATCCTTGATAAGATGTACAACAGGATCCCAAGCCGGTGGTAATGACAAACCATCTTCTCTATTGAAATTGGGATATTTTTTGATTTCAATAGCCTCGCGCAACATTCTGGGAAAATATCGTTTCTCTCTGGCAAGGATTGAAGTGTTATCAAACTTAATTGAATGGTTTGGTTTGTCCATGACATCCTCGCAGACTGCAGACCTGTTGCAACGACGGTGCTTGACATCGGCTACATGCTCCTTAACCCGCGTAGCTATACTACGTTTCGTTTGGCCAATGTATGACAGACCACACTCGCAGTCCAGCTTGTAAACACCAGCACTCTGCAGAGGGATGCTACACTTCACGGGCCTCAGGTATTGAGACATCTTCTTCATCGGCTTGAAATATGTTTTAATGGAAGCCCGTTTCAAGATGTTTCCAATCCTATCCGTGACCCCTTTCACATATGGCAGGACCGCAGGTTTACGCTCGACTGTAGGAGTCTTCACACGGGGTTTCTGGTTGAGGCGTGGTATCTTGAGCCCATTGGCTAAAAGCGCACGCTTGACATGCTGTAGTTCATCAGTCAAATGTTGGTCGTCACAGATTCCCTTGGCTCTCTGAAACAAAGATTTACCCACTGTAGCAAGTTGACTAGGATGGTGATGTGATTTGCCGTTTAAATACCTATCAGTGTGAGTAGGCTTTCTATAAACAGTATGACCTATTGTATTATCAGACCTTCTCAACACACTGACATCTAAGAAGGCTAGTGAATTGCCATTTTCTAACTCCATTGTAAACTTTATTTTCTCATGAATGGAGTTTAAATGGTCTAGGAAAACTGAAACACTAGATTTAGGTAAAATAGTAAAGGTATCATCTACGTATCTTTTAAAGATCCTCGGCTTAACAGGTGACGATGAGAGTGCTTTCTCCTCGCAGTCCTCCATGAAGATATCGGCGACAACAGGAGATACTGGAGACCCCATAGCCACACCATCCACTTGCACGTAGAATTCACCGTTCCATAGCATATAGCCAGATGTAAGGCAGTGTTCTAATAATTCAGCATATTCCATTGCCATATTCTGTTCACGTAGCCTCCTCCTCACAATATTGATGCAATCCTGTACTGGTAGGCATGTAAAGAGGGACTGGACATCAAAACTAACCATAATTTCATCATCAGTTAGTATCAAATCTTTAATTTCTTTAAGTGATGAAATGGTATGAATCCCGTGTGTATGCCTGCGTCTTTCCCCGCAACGAAGAAAGAACCCCAGCTAGGTACTGAGCCAAGCGATAGGTGGGAGCATCGATTTGACTCACTATAGGGCGTAGAGGCGCATCTTGTTTGTGTATTTTTGGCAAACCATACAACTTTGGTGGCAACGGGCAGGAGGAAACTAAACTTTTGACATCTAGATTAAGGCTCTCAAAGCTCTCTTGTGTTAGATCTAGAGCGAGGCTATTGAAATCAAAAAATATCCCAATTTCAATAGAGAAGATGGTTTGTCATTACCACCGGCTTGGGATCCTGTTGTACATCTTATCAAGGATCAAGCAAGACACAAGACTGGAAACCTTGGGCCTCGAACGGTGTAAAACAAATTAGTGTTAAAAGTAGTATATGTAGAGTTTTTGTTTAAAAGTATTTTATAGTAATAAATAAGGCAATCTGGGAGTTTTCTTTGGCGGTTCTTTCTCCTCAGTAAGCCTTTAGTGAACCGCTGGTAGATATTTTAAATAAATAATAAATGCCCTTCTGGCACATGTGTAACTGTCTTTACACATTAGGCCCATCTGGCATGTATGAACACCTTTATTTTAAATTAATATTTATAAAATGGGTAGTTAGCACAAATGTAACTTTGACAGAGAAATTTTTTATTTTTCTCAGTCAACCTTTGACAACGGTATCTGTAAAGGTACTGAAACGTCAGGGAGGCTCAAATAATTAATATACGCGATATAATCCGTTTAAATTGTTTTATTTAAATGTGTGACAGTCGCGGAAACCGAAGAAAATATTAAAATAAAGTTACTATTTCTTAAATAATTATTTTAATGGTAATGATTTATATATGTTTTTATTTGTGTTTGAGTGTCGTATCTATGTACATGAACCGTGTAAAGTACTTGAAGTATTTCATAAGTAAAATTACAAAATACCGCCATTTAATAAACCCATTATATTTATCCATTCATTCACGGCCAAACACAACCTTATGAAACTATGACCCTAGTCACGACTGCCATAATTTAAAGGTCCCATACATTAAAAATGTCATATTTAATATCCAAAAACCATATACGCTTACAACTTTATCAAGAAATTAATGTTGTGGCCACGAAAAGCAAGCTGGATCTGGGTCGTTAGCTTCCGGGCATTCGTACTTGGTCACGAATCAGGCGAGTTGCGACACTTCGGACATTCGATGTTTGGAGTCCTGACTAAATTGCGTTATGTCATAGTTTTCATAATGTCCGTGATTCCGCTTTATTGGAGACAATGGTGTTACATTTATCTGCATCGGTATTGCGAAATAATTGGATAATGTTATTTATTTCGCGGTGCATTAGGTTAATCATAAGGAGATTGCTTTGTAGTTTTCTCCGGTATAAGGTATAATGTTATAGTTGTTGCATTAGTTTTGCATACCTCAATGAAAATGAAACTTAGTGTTTGGGTAGCTTTAACCCTATCTGGGTAAACCAGCGATACCTACTTATTCAAATTTATAAAAAATCTTTTCTACAGGCCATGAAATTAGATTTCGTTGTCATTTCGTCAGCCATTGTATTAAAGAATAGTACATTTATCTGATGTTTTTATATGTTTTGGCGCAGGCTCTGAATCATGACAATTATTGATTGTATTTCTTCAGTTTTTTTTCTGCAAAACCATTAAACCGTATGTCATTATGACATTGTTGCATTAATTTTGCATTCCTCAATGAAAGTGTAAGTGAGCGTGGGTAACTTGCGGATAAACCTGTTGTGGTTCATGGAATGGTTGACATGATGACATGGCTCAACTAGATTTTTGATGTTGATTTTACCCAAATTGAGATGATATCTTGTTAGGTAAAAACTCTGTCTGTGTAAACTATATAGCGATACTTATTCGACTTTTAACAAATTCTTTGCCAGCCTGAAATTAGATTTCGTTATGTTCGAGATTTCATCAAATTATAGTAAATTTATCTACAATTAAATTTTATTTATGTATCGGTGCAGGCCTTGAATCAAGATGATTGTAATGTTTTTCTCCAAAACCAGCTCGATAATACGTTATAAGTTGTAGCATTAGTTTTGCATACTTTAATGAAAGTGTAAGTGAGCGCGTGGGTAACTTGCGGCTAAAACCTGTTGTGGTTCAATGGAATGGTGGAATTTGCCTTTATAATAGAATAATGTTGACTTTTACTTGAATCCGTAACGTATGGTGTGGAAATTTTGTCTTTAATAATAACCTAAGTATTTGCCTAACTAGACACGTGGCTTGATTTCGTAAAAAGTATTTTTGGTATACTTTTTTTTCAGTTACTTATGTTTTTAAAAAAATACTAGATTATTGATTAACGTAGGTATAACCGGTTTCTTTTAATTTATAATTTCAAATTTTTAATTAATTTGATTTTTAGGCATTAATTCGGTCGATTACAAAAAAAAGTTACATATTTAAAAGCTTAGTTAACATAAAATACGATCGCTTCCTTTGTGTGACGAAAGTTAGTCATACAAAATGTATGGGTAGCTTTCGTCACACAAAGGAATCAATTAACATTGTTTTAATTAAAGCCCTTAACTATGTACAATTCTTTTGCAATCGGCCATGTCTATGCCGATTTCTGTAGTGTCTACAGTGCAAAAGTGATGGTTGATTTAACTTTTTCTTCGCGTGATAAACCCAACTGAGCTGCAGCAGTTGAGAGCTATGAATAAAAAAAAACATCATCCAAAATGCGACAGTAGAACCGTAATACTCAATATTTCTTGGGTTACGCTCCCGGTTTCTGGGTCGCAATAGACAACCTTTGTTTTATACCAGAAATTAAATTAAAATTCATTTATTTCAAGTATCACATGAGTATGACTCATAAAAAATTAAAACAGTAGTACATTAAAATTAAAATTTAAAAAAATTAAACATTACAACAATAATATTTTCTTCGGTTTCCGCGACTGTCACACATTTAAATAAAACAATTTAAACGGATTATATCGCGTATATTAATTAGGGAGGCTCAAATAATTAATATACGCGATATAATCCGTTTAAATTGTTTTATTTAAATTACAACAATAATTGAGGCATCAGTGGTTAACACATTGATAACCGTCATAAGTTGCTGCTGGGCGCATGAAGTCCGCAGCAAAGGGTGTACGGGCAGAACCTGTCCGCAATCATTGCCAGGACGCTGTTGGAGCTGGCGCGCACGCGTCGCACCAGGGAGGCGGCTCGCCGGCGCATGGTAGCTTTAAAACATGCCACATGCGCCTCCGCAAACATCAAATGAGTCGGAGCGGGGGTGTTCCCCGTTTTCTTTGAGTCGACGGCTTACGTCTCGTATAACACTTTGTACTTATTGTGATTGCTCATTTTCTGTTAAGATCAATATTATTTGTTACTTATATGAAAATAAAATTATTACATGCCAACGTGGAATGGAGCGCAGTATGTTAAATATAAAAAAATACAAAAAATACGTCATACAAAAATAAGAAGCATCACAAAAGTTACAGATGGACTAGCAAAAGCACCTCAATAGAGACAAATTTGTAGGACATATCGTGAAATTGGGCTTACCTTGTTCAGAATAAGCAACTTTACCGACTCACCAATTTTTATTGAAATCAGAGAAAAAAACAAAATCGACAACGAAATAAAAACTTGTCCATTAAACAAATATAAAACAATACTGTACACTGAAATTCTGTGAGAAATATAGGCCTTTTTATTTATAATATTATAATTTAAAAATAAATGTTTCTTGTTTTCTGCACACCAGATATTCTCGCAGTAGTAAGGGGAAGCAAAAAATACAGTTCTTTTACCTTTAATGTCGATTTTTGTGACACCATTTTTACGTTGCCTTTTATGCTATTCATTTTGTTACTTCAATTACCAATAATCATTGTCTAACACTTTGTCAACTGTTACAGACCAAAAATCCAGCTATTCAGGCCATAGATTGAAAGCAAAGATGTAATGCTACACGCTTGAACAGTTCCGCCAAAAGAGATGCCATTTTTTAAACCACCCAGACTGTCGACGTAAACGTTAATGTTTTGTCGTCACTTTTTGTTGCTTTGTCTAGTATTTAGGGTACCGTAAAACGTTGTACTGGTCATGGTGTAAGTAAAAGATAATATTATTAAATCGATCGTGAGACATCTTTAATAACTGTAAAAACGGTTTAAACTCACGTAAAAATTGTCAGGAACGGCCCGACATGTTTCGAACTCATATTCATAGGAGGTCTTCATCATGGGCAGCTTTCCCGTGCTGCTACGCAACTCGCGGCCCACTGCACTGGTTATCGCTCTCTACGCTGCCCTTAGCGCCGTTCATATTATGAGTTCGGGCCGTTCTAGACAATTTTTACGTAAGTTTGAACAGTTTTTATAAATTATTAAGTAAAAGGTCTTTGCGGTACAGTCGCCATCAGATATATCGCAGCATATAAGGCGTTCATAAATATCTGAACATGTACTTTCACGTCCAGTCAATAAGAGTCGTGTTCAGATATTTATGAACGCCTTATATGCTGCGATATATCTGATGGCGACTGTACCTATAGCTGTTTGCATTGGCGATTAAATTATTAAAATAAGCATATAGAGATATAGTAATGAAGGAATAAAGTATAATATTCCAACAGTCCCACAACTTACATGTTACATAATTATAACTAACCCTCTAACTAACTAATTGTTGGTATAATGTATGAAACTGTTTGTCATCACGGACTGTATTGCGTTGTGTTATATAAGATTCTTGTATGTCTAGTGTCTAATGTCTATATATATTTTTGTATGTAAGTTTATGCATATCTATTTATGTATGTTTATATTTACCCATATGCATACTTATTTTCTGTTAGTATCTAATTGTGTGCTCGCCTTCTGCTGCACCTACTCTGTGTTAAGCTAAATGTTTCATCAATTTCACTACCCGAAGGTTGTCTGGAAGAGATCGCTCTTTAGCGATAAGACCGCCCGTTGTCTACCGTTATTTATAAATTGTATTTGTCTTGTTTCCTTTTGTAAACTTTTATTGGTGTGCAATAAAGTATTGTTGTATTGTATTGTAACCCAGATTTATTTTCAGTACTTATATGCTTCAGTAGCGTGTTGTTAGTAAGAGGTACCTCGTAAATCGGAGAGGAATTGGCTATCTTCAATAATAAAGTCATCCACC
Source organism: Apotomis turbidana (assembly GCA_905147355.2). Classification (NCBI taxonomy): domain Eukaryota; kingdom Metazoa; phylum Arthropoda; class Insecta; order Lepidoptera; family Tortricidae; genus Apotomis; species Apotomis turbidana. The sequence goes on from LR990288.1 coordinate 8,044,029, forward strand.
TAAGCCACTGAAAAAAGTACGACTGGTCGCTTCTGACACAGATTTCTTTCTTTCAAGCCTGTCTGTTTACCGTATGTAAAATAGGATTAAAAATTAAACTAATCATAACCAATAAATCAATGCCGAGGTGTTAAAATAACCTCGAAATTTTACATAGAAAACTATCGTGAGTCTCAGACATATTAAAATACTCAAACGGGTTTACTCACGTCGTAGAAGTCGAGCGTCATGTTTCAAATCGGTACGCGATTCATCATCAGGAGAGACGATCAGTCGCGGCGGCGGCCAATCGAACACTGCGGGCATGCGCCCTGTCCGCGCGGCTGCTCGACGCGGGTGTCACCGGCGGAGGCGCAAAACTACCCTCATCATCACGCACAATGCCAATTGTCGGGTTGCACACAACACTCACTACGTCATTTGCTAAGGTCTCGTCCACACTAACCACCGATGTAGTATTTATAATATAATCACACTTCAATATGAATAATTATTTTATTCCACACTGTGTCCGTTACAAATAGCACTTACAAACAGTTCGGTTAGCACTTATTCGCTACGGCGACTAGAACAGAACAACCCCGTCGGCCAAGTGACGCACCCTTTTATTCCCTCTCGCGTGGTTTTCTTAAAAATGGTAGAGGGTAACCATTTTTATTCAAACCACAACTACCCTATCCTTAAAATTATATTTATAACTAGTGTTGCTAGCGTACTAATATATAAAACCCTACACTCGCCCGTCCTGACCCCGTGTATGCCCCCATACACGTGCCAGGTGGCAACCCTACACTTGGCCGATGACAATTACATAAAAGAAGAATTAAATTATTATTGACTATATTCTATAATTAACTTAACAGACAACCAAACAATCATAGCAAAAAAGTGGTATAGGTACTATTAAAAATTGTCATTAAACAGATATTTTCTCTGAGACTGACGTTAAGCAAATGCAATTAATGTATATCAACTATTGCCTACTTATTTAGTATAAATCAAGCGTACCTTACATACTACATTGATCAAATCTAAACAACATTTACACAATTTTGATGAACCAATCAATTATAAAATAAAAGAATCTATAAGATGCGAGCCAATTCAATCTCGCAATCATTTTTAACTAATAGGGTGCGAACCAATTCAATTCTCGCACCCCATTGGGGCTTTGTCTGTAATAGTACACGAACCAGATCATTTCTCGTGACATGTACAGACAGAGCGTCAATCGCATTGTTGCGCCCCGTGTTACTAGGATACGAACCAATTCAATTCTCGTACCCTAATATCGGCAGCTCTGGTTGCAGCAGCACACGAACCAAATCAATTCTCGAGGCTGAAGTCAACATCCATCTCATCAACAGGCCACATTCCTTCATCAGTGACCGGGAAGTGAGCTCAATAATTCTCACGTTTACTCTGTAACAATCGGAAACAAGTCTGTAGTGAACTATTTTGACAGCAACTAGTCTTCATTTTCGCTAACACTAGAATCTGTCTCATCGTCATTCAATTTTAACGCGGCTACGTTCACCCATGGTAACATACGTGCTGCTGCTACCGTAGTTGTGCGTTTGTTAGTTATATTATTAAACCCAGGTATAGATGCTATCTTGTATCTATCTTGACCCAGAGCTTTGGTAACACGAAATGGTCCTATATATGACGGGAGGAGTTTCTTACTCTTTCCGTCATTATTAAAAGTTACCTTTGTGACTTTAACTAAGTCACCTTCGTTGTAGATACGAGCAGGATGCTTGTTCTTGTCGTATTGCTCCTTCTGCTTTGCCTGCTCACTATCTATTCTCTCTTTAACCTGAGTCCTAATATCCGATACATCAATCTCTTCCCTAGTCTCGTCTAGAATTGGATTTAAACTGGGATTAATTTCTCCGTTCATGTGAGTACCAAACATAACTTCTGCCGGCCTTCTACCTGTTGTTTTTTGTACGGAATTGTTTAATCCCCATTGAATTTTGCCTAACTCCTTATCCCAATCCTTCTCGTCAATCCGAAGAGACTGCGCTTTTAATGAACTGAGGATCGTCCGGTTGTATCTCTCTACCTGGCCATTTGACTGCGGGTTCGCAACAGCGTTTAAAATATGTTTAATACCCTTGTCATAACAATATCTTTTAAAAGCATGGGACGTGTAACAACTGCCGCGGTCGCTGATCAAACGGTCAGGTACTCTGAATGTAAAAAATATGTCATCAAGTACACGGACAACGTTCTGGGTATTCGTGTTACGAACTGGTCTTACAAACACAAATTTCGTGAAAGCGTCAACTATGACTATCAAATAAGAGTTCCCCCTTTTGGACTTCACAAAGGGCCCGAGGTGGTCAATATGCAAGGTATGAAATGGCAATTCAATTTTTGTAATCGGGTGTAATAGGCCCTCATGAGAGGTAACCGTCTTTTTGGTATAAGCGCAATCAATACACGCACTTACATACTTTTTTACAAATCGAGATAATTTCGGAAACCAATAGCTTTTTCTTACTCTTTCTAATGTTTTCTCTAATCCTAGATGACCTATGTCATCGTGATTCATCTTACATATTTGCCACCTCGCACCCTTTGGAACTGCCCATCTCAAGTTATTTTTGTCACCTTTTAAGCACCTAAACAATTTGTTATCACGTACCACATAATTGTCTTTAATGTATTGAAGTTCCTTAGGATCCATGTCATTTTGTAAAATATCCTTAATTCGATTCAATTCAGAATCCCCTAACTGCAACGTGTGCAACCAGTCATCGTCACTAATAACCAAAACCTGCGCATGTGGGCTCGAACCACTGGAACCATCTTCTTCTAAGTTAGGGTTGCGTGACAGTGCGTCCACATGGGCCATTTTTACACCTGGTCTGTACTCAATGGTGCAGTTAAATTCCTGCAGTAGAAGCCACCACCGCGCAACCCTAGGTATGAGATCGCGTTTCACGAAAGTCGAACGTAAGGCGCTACAGTCTGTCACGATTTTAAACTCCTTGCCTAACAAATATACCCGAAACTTTTCTAACGCTCTAATAACAGCCAGAGTTTCGAGCTCATACGAGTGGTAGTATTTTTCCTCCGGAGACGTTCGCCTACTAAAATACGCCACGGGACAAAAAGAGCCAGATACTTTACAACGCTGTAAGAGCATACCGCCTACCCCATCTTTACTAGCGTCGGTATGCAATTCCGTCTCGGCATCTCGATCATAGATGGCTAGAATTGGTCTGTCAACTAATTTAGATTTAAGCACCTGAAATGCTTCTTCTTGTCTACCTGTCCATTTCCATGCCGTATCCTTTTTAAGCAGTTCTGTCAAAGGAGAAGCTATTTGAGCAAAATTTTGAATAAATTTTCGAAAATAACTCGCGAGGCCAAGGAATTGTCTAACACAGTGGACATTTGTTGGTTGCGGAAAATTTAGAACTGATTGAATTTTTGTTTTGCCTGGCCGTATGCCTGCAGCACCAATCTCATAGCCTAAGTAGTCAACATTCGACCGCAGGAAATGACACTTAGACAAGTTTAGAGTAAGATTCGCCTTCTCTAACAAACCCAATACTTCCTCGAGCCTATCCAAGCATTCTTCAGCGTTCTTGCCAAAGATTAAGACATCATCCATATAAGCCGTGGCCTTACTGAATCGTGCCGTCCCCAAGACTTTATTAATTAACCTTTGGAAAACTGCTGGTGCGCAAATGGCAATTCCAAACGGCATACGATTAAACTCGTACAAGCCGTCTGGAGTGACAAACGCAGTCAAGTATTTGCAATGCTCCGATATTGGCACCTGGTAATAACCTGATGCCAAGTCAAGCGTTACAAAACATGCCTGCCCAGATAGTCTCGCAATTTCATCTTCTATAATGGGCATCGGGTATCGCTCCTTTACTGTAACAGAGTTCAACATCCTATAGTCAACACACATACGAGAACTACCGTCTTTTTTTCGAACTAGGATAATTGGACTTGCATATTCAGAGACTGACTCCCTGACAATCCCTGCTTCCAACATTTCGCCTATCATGGATTGCACCTTGTCCCGTTCATGATGGGACAAACGGTAAGGACGATACACGATGGGACGCTGATTGCTCAATTCGATATTCATTTGAGTTATGTCAGTACATCCTAAATCTTGTAAACCAGAAGCGAAACAATGTTTGTAGTTTTGTAGTATTGTCATCAATCTTAACATATAGTCCCCTTCTGCCAAATCTCCTAAGCGAACATCTTCCCTTTTAATATTTATATTTTTATTAACAGATGGACTATCGGCTTCGTTGATGCCGGGTGACTCGATCACTAACCGACGAACAAATTCAACCTTCTCTCCCCTGCCAATCACACAATCCTTACGTAACTTGTAACCTGGTGTACAAGGGAAAATAAACAGGTCCAGACGCCCATCTTTAACATGGTAGACACCACCTGAGACGATAGCTTCCCTAACTGGGCTGCCGATCACGTTGTTGTTCATCATTATGCAACCGTTGAATTCCGAATCAATGCGAGCTCTGATTGACGCTGGACCAAACAACTCTATATCATTTGCAACCCTTACTACTTTAATGTGCGCCTGAGTGTCGTAATCGAGATCAGCGGCTGGCAACTCTGCATCGATTTCCTGGAATTTCAACGTTTGACAATCCTTTAAAACTAGAAAATGAGGCTGCTCCGTAAACGATTGTCCTATCAAAATCGGCTTATCCAGAAACTCGTCCTCAACAACCCTACACGGAACCCTAGCCCTGACCTCGTCTACTTGTATATCTAGGATCAATGTACCCAGAGACTGCACGGTACTGTTCCCGAACCCCCTCATTACGGATGTAACCTGATCATGCACTGCTCCAAGCTTTAAAATCAACGACCGTTTGACTAGTGTCACCTCACTCCCGAAATCAATAAAAGCTTCTGCTTGCAAATTGTTTACTTTTACCAACTTAACGTATTTCAAGTTAGGGCAAGATGTTGTAATAGCCATTGTCCTTGCTGGATTGGTCTTACATCCTGACATTTCGGGTTTGACGTGACAATTTTCAGCATTGTGACCTATCTTGTTGCATTTGTTGCATTTTATCAACTGCTTGGGGCATGTAAGGGTGACCTGTTTCCTTGCAATTGAAACATACGACTGGAACTTGTGACCGAATGATTTTATTAGAATTATTATTAGCCTTAGAATTCGTTTGGGCACTGTGCTTGCTATCAGCCCAATTTTGATTTTTAGTATACCCGCGTTCCGGCAACGGTGCTTCCTTGTTGCTCATTAAAAATTGAAGAAGTTGATCAGGCTGAGAACAACACAATGCCAACGCGCTAGACTTCATGGTCCTATCTGTTATCCCATGGATGATGCAGTCTACTGCACGTTTTCCAGTTATGTCACATTGATTGACCAACGTTAGTTTTTCATAGTAATAGTTTTCTATTGGTTCACCAAACTTGCTCTTCCTCCTTAGCATATTTTCCAGGGTTTGGCCATAGTTTTGCTCACAAGGGAAGGCACTTCTCAGCTTTTCTTGCCACTCTGACCACGTGAATAATATTGTATTTAAACCCTCGTACCAAACCTTGGCCAAACCCTGCAATTTCTGCATTGTAAAATGTATTGTGGTCTTTTCATCCCACCCATAGACGCTAGCGCACTCGTTAACCTTACGCAACCAAATATCTATGCGTTGATTTTTAGCGGACGGATCAAATTCTGGTAAAATATTTTTATGACCAATATTTTTCTAAGTACCCTGCGTCAATGGCTGAGATGAGAGACCAGTTTTAATAGAATTTATGATGTCTGTTACGTCTTTAATAGAGAATGAAGGTGTACGTGACCTTTTGTTCGATGACACGCTATCCTCCCGATGTCCCTCAAGCAGAGACTCGTCTTGGTGTCCACGGCTTCGATGCGTTGCTGCGCTGCAGCTGCGCTCTCGCAATCGCGGCGAGCTCGCGGTGCGACTGCGACGGCGGCGTTGCGCGCTGCTCCGGCTCTGGTCCCCGCTGGCGGCGTCGTGATCCCGAGTACGCGAGGTACGCGTCCGAGATATCCTTTCTCGATCTCGGTGCACCTCGCGCTCCAATGCCAGTAGTTGCTGACGGCCCCGCTCCAGTTCAGCCTCCCTTTCTTGCAGGCTGCGACTCCCGTCGCCTCTGCTTAATACGCTGACACTTCTGTCGCGACTCCTCAAAGCGCTGCGGCTTCGTGTGCGACTTCTTGGCGTCTGCAAGCGTCGCTGCTCTTCACTGCGACCCCTTCGAGTGTCGTCATCCATTCCTCAAGCCGGTGGTCATGAAAACAGAATTATCTTGTGTTAAAACATATTCACCATCTATATACCTTAGTAAAAGGTCGTTAAAATCAAATTACCTCCGAATACGGAGGGCCCCTGTAATGTATGTATACCCCCAACGGCCCTATTCTTCCATTATGTGCACGTTGAGACAGACAACATCCTTGTTCAAATGACGGTACATCAAAAACAATAATTATCTCGAAAACTGTGCGTCGTAGCGCAAAAGTAATGAAATTTTCTACCCCCTTTAATACCCCAGACCATATCTCTTCTTCCCCTTGTGCAATATTTAGCGCACTTTGTTTAAATGAGGGTAGATCATAAAACAAAATTTTAAAATCATAAAATAAATGATTATCTCGAAAACCGTGCGTCGTAGCGCAAAAATAATAAAATTTTCGACCCCCTTTAATACCCCAAACATGGTATATTCTTCCACTTGCCAAATGTTGGGACTGGTGGGATAACCTTGCCCACATGTGGGTAGAATGTAAAAATATCGGAAACTGATTTACCTTCGCAACACGTGCTCTGTAAGAAGTATTGCTTCTACAAAAGAGTGCCCACCGGTGGGACAAGTAGGCCCACTAATTAATGTTAACATTAGCACCCAGTGAGTCATATTGATGACCATCCACCGATTCTCCTGAGACTTGAGTGGTGACAATCCACTAACCTAATTGTTGAGAATTTTTATTCTATTCACTGAATCATATAACTTCCAAGCATGAACTATGGCTAAAGTAACCTTTAACACGAAATATACAGAACACATGGACTTGCAACGAGATCGCCAGTATTAAAATTTAAAATTAATAAAGGTTCCCACTAGGATACTAATGAGTATGGGCAACGGCTACGGTAAGCACGTACCGTATGGACGGTACTTTAGAATCTAAGTTTAAATAGTTCCAGTATATTTTCCTACCAGACCAGAGGAATTATCCCGAAATATTGATTGAAGATTTATAAAAAAAAGGTGGGATAAATATATGGATTTTACAGCAAAATACTAACTAGTTCGTAAAGAAAATAATCAAAACTGGGCGTATACTTACAGTTCTTATCCCTGCTTCTGAAGTATAATATAATCACACTTCAATATGAATAATTATTTTATTCCACACTGTGTCCGTTACAAATAGCACTTACAAACAGTTCGGTTAGCACTTATTCGCTACGGCGACTAGAACAGAACAACCCCGTCGGCCAAGTGACGCACCCTTTTATTCCCTCTCGCGTGGTTTTCTTAAAAATGGTAGAGGGTAACCATTTTTATTCAAACCACAACTACCCTATCCTTAAAATTATATTTATAACTAGTGTTGCTAGCGTACTAATATATAAAACCCTACATATTCAAAACCGTCCTCCAACTAGGGGGCACTGACCATCCACAATCTCGGTTAAAATTCGGATGACGACTAATTTCGATAGCCTCCCGTACTTTCCGCGGAATGGAAATCGCCGCCGCGACTGATCGTCTCTCCTGATGATGAATCGCGTACCGATTTGAAACATGTCGAGCGTTATTCGACTTCTACGACGTGAGTAAACCCGTTTGAGTATTTTAATATAACCTCGAAATGTTCACAGAATACTACCTAACGAAATAAATAACAAAATAAATATCTATGTTGCTGCATATGCGAGCTAAAATCGTCAGATCAACGAATATGCTTCACTTTTACCTCTCGATAAGCCCAAATTGTTCGATAAAAGCGACTCCCAAGTGAATTAAGCGGAACCACTCAATTTTAATTGCTTTTCAGGCGTATCATTTAATTTGTTATTTCAATTTCGCAATTGGGTCAGGTCGTTTTTGAGACAGCTGATGTGTATTTAATTCTGGTTGACGATGGGTATAGGAATAGGCAGGGTAGGCAGTAAATAAATAAGTGTTAACAGCTCAACGGTCTGTTTTCTAGTGAATGAATGAATGAAGCGTTTATTCACTGGAACATACGGTTACATAAAGATCTTACAATAATTATTTCCCATGATATGTGTTTATTGTAGTGAAGAGAATATTGATACATGAATGAACGATTGAATAGAATGATTGAGTGAATGAATGATAAATTGTATTTACATAATTTAGGAACTGACGTTAAACTAAGACTTGCATTTTTGTAATATACCAAAAATGGGAGACCGGAAGCCATAGTGACTTGCCGAAAGGACCGGCCACACCGCTGCTAAAAAACGGTGGTGGTACGTTTAATGCATCATGACGTGACTCTAACGTCACGCGTATATTATCACAGTCATTATAACCACACTAATTAAATACTATACAGTCGAAAGTTTGTGAGTGCGTATGTTTGTTAATCGGAAAACACATACCTTGTTAAACAAACGGCTGGACCAATTTTGATAAAATTCTGTATGGAGGTAGCTGATACCCTGTTAACACATAAGCTACTTTTAATCCCCAAAAATTTGTGTTCCCGTAAGATGGGAGGGTAGCATATGCGGTATGTCATTTTGCAGTAATATTAGCTCAAAACTCTACACATTTATGGGTATGACTCAGGACCGTCTTAACCAGTAACCACTCCTTGACTGATGTTACGTTGTTCATGTATAATTAAAATTATTTTTGGAGTAAATGAACCTTAATTAGTAAGCTCACAGCAGAGCGCTTTTTGCGAATTATGATGAACTTCATAAAAGGTTAATTTTGTCAAAATTTCGTAACATACCCTTATGTTACGAAAGGAACGAAACGGAACACTCCTGAGCCTTACCCTTCTATTGCTTATCTGAGATACATAGATATACAAATTAAGAAACTAGTTTATTATAAACTTGACTGTGTTTATGGTGCATCAATGTCTTCTGAATATGGTAAGCGTGCGTTAAAAACGTTACGCATGCGACACGTGGCTGCGCAAACGCATCATACCGTCACCGATTTTGATACAGCTATTGTAGTTGTATTTAATTCTGGTTGATTCAGTCCGGAAGGCCTATCTAAGTATTCGCCTAATGAATGCGAGGTGTTTTGGAATCGGTTTGGTTTATTTGGTTGTATATGCGCGACGGCACAGTGATTAGGATTTTAACGCTTCACTAAATTAATTTTATTCGGAGTCATACTTAAGATTTGGGCTAAAACGTAGATATGGTGACATGTTTGAAATGTAGGACATCAATTAAAACATTATAGTTTACTCATAGGAGTTCGGTTTAGGAAACAATGTTTTATACTTACGAATTATTATAGTAGGGAAAATAAAAAAGTAGTCGTGACATTGAACAGTTTTTTTATTTTTATTTGCCTTACTGATTCCATAATATAGACCAAAGTGTCAAATCGCGGCTTAAAAAATGTATCTTAAAAACCTATAGTACTATGTAAATATAAAATAATCGTAGATTCTTCATCCAAATAACGTATAATATCGGGGAAAATGTGATAATGTACATAGGTATACTTCTGAAGAACTTAATGTTCCCAATTCTTACCCACAGAAAATAACGGTGTTAGGTGGTGAAACCAAACGGATCAATAGGGATAAAACGAAAACTATAAGAGATAGGGAAATCTGTTCTTAGGAACCATGGAGTCGCTTTTAAATTTAATAGAAAATGCAGTCTTTTTTTTATAAATCTCATACACACCCGGGAATTGAACTTGGTTAAACTTTTGTAAGTAATCGCGTATCGTATTTTAGATACTTTACAGCTGTTTTGACCGGGTTATGTATGCAATTATAAAATTTATAAAAAAAAATGCAGTTTTTATTAAATCTAAAATGGACGCCGTGGTTCCTAAGAACAATATCCCTATTTCTTATAGTTTCTGTCTTCTCCCTATTGACCCATTTGAGTTGATCATGTATATTTGACTCATTTTCCGCTACTGTTTGCTAAATACGAGTATTTCAACAATCCCAACATTGCAATTTAGTTCCAGTTTAAGACCATTAGTGTCTCCCCAAACGGGTCCACAGATGTTATCGCAACCGATTTGTGTACTGACTGACGTTCCAATAGCCTCTAACGTGTTCTCTATATTACCAAAACATTTTCCAATTTAGAACTCCATTTATAAACCTTTAGGAACGCTTATTGGTTACGCGTTTGTTGAAAAACATAGTTAATTTAACAGTGTCTTTTCAAAAGGTCTTATTTCTCTATGGAATGCACATAGAAATGTCTTTTTTGAAAATACGCTCCTCACTGTGTGTTCCATTCCTTTTATTACAGACTAGGGATTGCAATGCTGCGAACCGGAGTCGGTGGACAGAATCCGATATAATTTAGTCTTTTCTGTGCCGTATACACCAGAAAATAGTACTACACTCATAAACAGTAGTAGATATAACGACTATTTTAAAAGATTACTAAGTGATCTCGGATACAGCCGGATCCGGTTGGGTTACCGGGTCCGCTGGACCGTATCGCAATCTCACGAGTACAGAAGTTTTGTTACTTTGATTTTGAGTTTTGTCAACCATACTAACAATACAACAGTTGCTTTTGCTCGTTTATCAGACTTATAATATATACTTATTTGAAATATTATAATGTTCGTGTTTTTTTTATTTTTTATTACTTTTGACGATGCGTTATAGCTGAAGTATTTCAATTCATTTTTAGAAATCTAAGTGCTACTGTATTCTATAACGTATGTACATTGAGGTATTATTTATAATAGAGCCACAGACCCGAACAAAATTGTCGAAAAAAGTGGCACTGCTGTCATGTTCAAGTAGATGCCAATAACGCTTATTTATAATTTACAACAACATAATTACTTCATACAAAATGACTCTTTACTCAAATGTTTAAGTGTCAAATTGGCTTACGTACTTATTACCACAAATATTTTTCGTGTAAATTAACTTTTTTAGCGTATTCTGACTCATGTCTCTTGTCAAACTTGGAACATGGCACGAATGGAGCAGATTTTAATAGTTTTACATACTAAAAATATTTTCATTATTATTTTATTTAGGTATTAAAATATATTTGTTGTTTGAACTAAATAAACTCGTAAATTGTTAATAACAAATTAAGTTACGTTTTTATTTAACAACTGCATAAAAGGGTCCCTACACTGCATAGAAGGGATCAGTAATAATGACATTATGATTTTTCAACTCATCTTGTTCTAGTAGGTATGTGAAATGAGAGTAAGGCAAGTGCAAAATATTAACATTTTTAACCCTTTAAAGTTTGATGGCGTGGCGTGAAAGTCGGTGGCGTAGTATGCACGGCAGCACACATTGTCTTTAGGTGTTCTTGGCGTTCAAAGGTTTAAACTGACAGTGTCTAGACTCTGAGACAAAATAAAACAATGACAACAGAGCAATTTTTTTATAAATATTTATTAATGTAACCTGTAGGATCTGCTTGTAAAAGGCATATGTTCATAACACTGGCTCACTCGCCGCCGCACACATAGCAATGTCATGCGTCCACTCTCGCCCTCGGCTCGCGTGTAACTAAACGCAGCATCCCATGTGACGTGCGCCCGAGACAGTGTATATCTATTTATGTATAGATACCTACTACCACAAACACTACATAACCATTTTACGCTTCTTTTGATTAAACATAAAAAAAAAACATATATGATTACGCCGAACGAACACACGAGAGACGAATTATTTGGCTGAAATTATTCTTGACGTCTGTCTCTTACTAAACGTGACCTCAATTTTTCACGTTGTCTAGAATCGCGTGGGAACCTTTAATAAAAAAAATAGGATAATTACCTATTTATTGCACTCCTTTATTAATTAATAAAATATAAAACTATAGCGACTCCTTAGATTTTTGTTCTGTGATGAGGTGCATTTTGTAGGGACAAAGTTAATAATTCTAATCTAAAATATGCTATGATTTTACATAGGATTCGTTAATTAATCAATAGAATCTGCGTAAAAAAGAATATTCCTACCTTTTTCTTTATTTTATAGCTGTTATTTCTGCAATTTTTCACTGAAAATTAAGTCATTTTTGAGACCCGTCACGTGTCATGGTCTAAACGAGACTGATCGCCCAACTAATGCGATTTGTGATTTTGCATTAGTTGGGAGGGTGCCATTTTTTCCGTCTGATTGTGTGTCCATGTAATTATTACGTCAATGCGTATGTATTATATGGACGTTGCAAAAGAGTGATTCCAATGCATCCTAATTGAATAAACGAATTTCTATCTTTATCTTTACATATCTTAGTTAACCACAGGTATGCTCTTATATCTAAATTTTCAAAACATAAAATCTAGATAAATCTTCACATAGAAAGTCCTCAGCCTAATTACAACTGGGTAGTTTATCAATGTGAAGAGAATGCGCAACTGAAGTTATGATATTGGTAGCGGTCTATGACAGTTTAATGATTTTAATCAAAACCGTTTTACTCGGAATGAGGGTAAATAAAAACATCGCGATAGTAATAGTTTTAATTAAAACAGTCAGAGATCTTTACTCCGAGATAACTCCATATCTGAGACCTGTTGATACCTAAATGTTTTTCTTTGCAAAATGGCTTCCAGGTAGTAGTGTAGCTCGTATTTAATGTTAAAGTAATATTTGCTCAAAACCTTTACACGTTTATGGGTATGGCTTAGGACCGGGGTTCTGCCTTTTCACAGAATAATTTTTCTTCGAATGATTCACTTCGCCGAATTTTACTTCGCAGAATTTTTAATCCTCTGTAGTACTTATTGTTTTATAATTGTTGCAAATATCATCCTACAGATTAGATTAGGTCAGGTTAAGTTGGTTTATAATAATCCCAAATAGTTTACGGTTTCAGAAAATAATGATTTTAAATGCAACATTCAACATTAAATAATTCTGCGAAAAGGCAGAAAACTCAGGACCGTCTTAACCCCTCCTTGACTTATGTTACATTTTTACGAATAATTCAAATACTTTTTGCAGTAAATAAACTTTAATTTGGTAAGCTCGCGCTTTTGGCGAATGAACTTCAAAATGAGGTTAGTTTTATCAAAATTTCGTGACATACCCTTTTTATGTTACGAAAGCAGCGGTTAATTTTTTTTTCAGTCTTACCCTTGTAGAAATAAAAATTATGAGAGTTATAAACAACAGCACAAAGGTAAATATTATTATTTTGTAATTTTAACAATACATGGATTAATTTCTCCGAAATAAATGCTTTCTTTTTTAAGCGATGAGACAACCTAAAGATCCTTTTCCTTTATACCGTGCTAATGAGCACAGTTGCATTTAGGAACAATAATTTAATTATTAAAATTCAACTATAATAAATCATTTAGCAAACTTCAGATTATTTATGAAATTATCGCACCAGTAACCTTACCATTTTATAGTGACCGTTTGGCCGGCGATTTGTATGGAGAAACGTAGTTCAACAAACTGCATTGCAGTTTGGCGAAACATGTAAAGTGTACCAGTTTTGTAATTTTTTTAAGATAATAAATTAAAAAAAAAAAAAAAAAAAAAAAAAACCGCTAGGAGCACTGTACTATTCTCCATACAAGTCTTTTAAGTCGCTAGCGTGGTAAGTGTACCTACCCTTACTATGAGTTTACAGTGACAGTACTCGCTAACGACAGTGTAAACGATTTGTATGGAGCATTGTAGTTCTACAAAGTGACCGCTAGACCGATATGTATTATTCTCCATACAAATCATTTACGCTGTCGCTAGTGATTACGGTAACGTTAACTCGCGGTAAGGGTAGGAATATTAACACAAAAGTGTCGTAAACGCTCTATTTTAATACCATAGATCGAATTTAAAATGGTCATTAATTATCTCAAGTCAGTGGATTATCTATTCCTTTCGTACTGGTTTTGGAGCAGCCATTATACGAAGGGCTTGACAGGTGGTTGCATAACCGACCAAGATCTTTGACATAATAACTTGTTTTCACTTGTCAGATTACTGCTCGACATAGTAAACGAATAAATCAATAAAAAGGGCGCAACTTTCGTATAAATAAAGTAACATTTCCAGTTACTGATAAGAAATGTCGATGCAGATAAATATGGACGCAGGTATTAATCACAGTAGTAGCCCTTTTATGTGAAAGGAATTCTTCGATGAGATTTTTAAAACGGGTGCGAGCTTTGGCAATAAAGTTGAACAGAAAAGTTATATTGTAAATACATGTATTTATCTAAGTATTTATCTATTAAAATTTATTTAAGTTAGTTGCACCACTCACAACTCATTTGCTTTGCCCAATGGTTAAGTGGTACAGAATGCCCAATGCCACTAAGTCCGCCTTTAGTCATCATCATCATCATATATTTAAGAGCTAAGCTCTTGTCGGTGGAGTAATTTCCAGCTTATTCTACATTCCGCCTTCTCTTTTACGTCTTTATACAATCAAACATTTATTTTTTCTTTTATTTGCTTCATATATGTCCTTCTCGGTCTTCCCCTCTTCCTTTTCCCTTCTATTTTTCCTTCTATTATAGTCTTCATGTAATTATCGTGACGCAAGAGATGACCTAACATTTTTCCTCTCCTGTTCTCAATTATTTTCAATAAAGATCTTTTTTCGTTAACTATATTTAAAACTTCCAGATTACTTTTCTTTTCTGTCCAACTGATCTTTAGTCATTTGTACAAAAAATATTAAATAAACAAACAGATTCACAAGCATGATGGCGGATGTCTTAAAGCACATTCGTTTCAAAAATAAGGATGATTTAGACATAGTTTTAGATTTAGTTTAATAATAGGTACAATATTTATATTTTAGATAGACTTATTTTTAACTTAAGGGTAATGATTGATGTTAAACTCTACGACATACTGTACTTACAAATAAAAATTGACCAATATGTCATGACATAAAAAATAATAACATAAAAATTAAAGGGATTTATAAATTGAAATCATTTTTAATCAAAATGCAATGCGTTTTCTGAATGCTCGAAATTAACCAATACAATATTTAATTTATTTATTTAAAAATGACTTTAGGTCCTGTCGTATAGGTATACTATGAATTGTAAACGTCGAATACCCCTTATAGAAACTAGACTGCAATCTGCAATACAAATGAACGAGTTGAAAATTACAAAATTTTAATCTCCTCCGAATTTCAACGGAACTGAATACTAATATATTTGTGACTGACCTGAAGTTACTCTGATCGTGACTAATTTAATAGTTAGTCCAATCGTGGCAGAATTAAATAAAAAAATATTTATTGCAAACTTAGATCAACCGGGTATAGTATCCGGATATTACGTATATGCATCCGCATATACGTAGGTACGTTCTGACCGAAAGAGCGAGGCGTCTCCGTTCAAGTTCGGGTGGAATTCCTTTGCCCAGTTTTCAGAATTTCCATCTGTTCTCATCTAAAGGTCTCAGTTCTCAGCCGATTTTCGTTCAATTTTCTGAACAGATTCGACAATGACACTTACGGATCTGTTTAGTGGATTCAGTTTTAAGTTATTTTTAATTCGGAAGATATGCGGCTTGAAAACATTACCAATATCATATTTCAGCCATTTTGAAACTGACACGCCAGGTTTACAGCTCATAGAGCCAAAAGTAACAATTTGTTGATGGGGCGTTACTTCACCCACCAAACTTGCATATGCAAGGCATCACAGAGCTCAACATAGGTCAAAACTGCTTTGCCCTACATGACTCACTCATCCAGTTTTATACAGTCACTGTAAGCGAAATCGATCACGAAGACATCTAATCACTGGCTATACAAAGGCCTTCTCCAAAAAATTCCACCATGAATGGTCCTGCTCCGCCCATACTCAGCAGCTGCTCACCGATGTCATGTTTTATACTCTCGTTTGCACACAATGCCTGAAAAAAAATACTCTAGCGGCATTTCTTTTCATCTTAGACGGTTTCATAATAAGGGACATATATCTAATAGGTAAGGTACCTCTATTGATTGGGGTATCTAATAAAATGCAACGGCATATTATACAAAGCAAATCGAGCGGTCGCTTTGTGAACTTAAAATAAATTCTGAATTAACTTGACTACAGTGTGCAATTTTCATTACTAGCGAATACGAGTAATATTGGTTTCTTAATTAAATTCAAATGGATATTAAATGCGAATGTACGTGTATATTAAAATTGGTATGTGCGTTGCTTTGCATTGTGATTTGGGTTTCCATTTTAACTCTTCATTTCAAAATTCATTCATATGTAGAAATTTTTATGCAAAGAAATCTAGGAATTCTAAAATTTTAATAGTGTGTGTGGTGTAATATAATTATTTACATAATTTCGCTGATGTACAATATTTAAGCCATCAAAATATGCCTTTGGCTTTATTCAAGATCGTATCTACTCAAATTGCCTCATACTTAATGTAGATAGCTCAATTTCATCCCATATGATTGATTTAAACGATCGTTACCATTTAAATTACTTTTCAATTGACGAAAGAATTTCTACATTCGTCTCACCAACAACCTTAAGTGCTTTAATTTTTCCAATAACACAACCTTTTTTATTAAAGAACATTTTGGGTATGTCGTATCAATAGGCTTCACTTTTCATGTAAATATGCTTCGAAAATGAATTCTAAGGCTGTAGTAAAAAGTTCAATTCAACGAGCAACGAAAACAAAACAATCTCTTCTAAAAGTGAGCACGTTTGTCGTTTAGAATGATTTATGGAAGCCGCGCCGTGAGCGGGTCACTGACATTGACACTGTTTGAGCGACCTGCCGGCGTGGACCACTGGTTATGGAGGCCACACATGCATGTGCAGTCTTGAATTGATTGTCTATACCTGACTTTTCCAAGTTTGTTTAACACATTCACTGACGTACGTGGCCTAGGAACAAACTTGTATGACAGTGAACGCATATGTGCGTCGGTGGCAGTGAACGCGTTGAAGTGCTGTCCAAGCTTTTATATAAGTACTAGGAAGTGGGAGGTGCCTGCAAACTAGGTTTGCCCGCGTTTTTTTTCTTTTTTTAGTCGGGTAAAAATAATCCCAGAACCATACTTGAAGCCAGCTATCCCTATACTAAAATTAGTTGAAATCCGTCCAACCATGTCGGTGTGATGACAGAAGAAAGAAAATTTTACCAACAGATAGCCCTCTACGGCTGGCGCCAAGCTATTGCACCGCGCTGTTAAGGTCCCCGAAATAAACACCCATCTTAATAAAAATCTGATTTTCAATACAATTTTAAAATTGTGTAATATAATAGAAGTCCTGAAACCGAACCCACTATTTTAATAAAGGAGTAAGATTGTAACTGTTAAAAACATTGACTTTTCGAGATCAATCGGACACATAGGTACGTCAGTGTCGTTTTTGATAGTGTTGCCAATAGCAATAACATTGTGATTGACATCTACAAAAATCTGGGCTGTACTTACAGGCATTGCAAATGCGGATTTCTGCCCTCTACCTGAACAGTATTGTAATGCGGCGTTTCCGGTGCAGCCCATTTAACGTATCAACAACTCAAAATGTCACTTTTACAGTCAGCAAAAATCAAATCTCGAACAAAAATTGATATTATTTTTTATTTTTTATTTGATATGTATGTTAGTTTTAAGGTATGTATCTATGGGCCACAGTTGCCTGAAATAAATGTTTCCATTCATTCATTCATTATTATTCACTCGTTTATTAAATTTTCTTTTTATATTAAGTATACGTATCTTCATTCACTTGCCATTATCCCATTTAATTGGGGTCGGCGCAGCATGTTTTCTTCCTCCATTCTTTCCTATTACTCGTCATCTTGTCGTTTACTTCCTTCTTATTCATATCATATTTCACACAATCCATCCGTTTTTTCTTCGCTCTTCCTCTTCTTCTATATCCACCCACATTCATGCTTAACGCATTTCTCGTTAATATACAAAAGGTACCTAAAATATAATAAAATACTAACCTAAGCCTAGGATGCCGCCAGTAGCGAGGGAGGGCCCAATCTACCGGTGGATAGGGCCGTATCCAGAAGTACCACCTTCTGAATCCGACCCTTGATCCAGCCTTCTAGCCAGTCTCTTTAGGTGTTTTTCGACTACATACATTATCATTAGGCACCTTACAATGCACCTAAGCATTATTTGCATCATTTTAAAAAGCATTAATGCACTGATATTTACGACCTACATTATAACTATCTGATACTTCTAAGATTATTTAATGAGATTACTTTATTGGTTCGGCAGCCAATTTGTAATTGCCACTAAATGAGATATGATTAATCTAAAATGCCTACATGGTTACCAAAAATATCATTAACTTGTTACCAAATAGATAATAGTAAGGGCGACCGGCGCCGACCGCCTACGGCTCTTTGTGGGTTTGATCCCATTCTTCGATCCTATAGTCGTTATTGTGCGTTGCGATGTATCGATTTCGGAATTTCAACGTAATTGTTGTGCAAAATTGCAAAACAACGTGATGAAAGCCTTTAATAAAAATGAGAAATTAAACGTAGATCAGCACAAGCATCTCCCATATTAAAATAGTCGGTTCGTTTCGAAGATGTCTATACTATTATAAAATCAGTGTTTTTATGAAAAAACACTGATCAAATCATTATTTTAGGCTTAATTTTTCGGGCTTTTACGTGTGTGTTTAAACAAAATGTGCACATATTTAAGCTTGAATTTATATTGAATACTAGGAGGTGCCATGAGAACTCCGTCCGCGCGGGAAAAAAAAGGGTTATGATATTCTTACTTCTTCGTTGTCGGGAAAAAAGTGTCCTTTGTTAATTTGGGAATGCGTGTGTAAGCATATAATTTTTCAAAATTCCCATTTAAACAAGATATTTCTTATAAAAAAGCAAATCACGCAACTCATCAAAGCGGATTCCTTAAAATATACATATAACTTGTATGTACAGTGTGCATCAACAGTAGCTGACAATTTTACTAACGGCGTATGGCAAATCGCATACTAAAACAGAAGCTAGAAAGGTTATTCCTAAAAAAATATAATATATACACCAATAATATATTTACTAATGTATTTACGAGATACCTAATTTTTGCCCATGGTCTCAAAAAGACGGAAAACGTCAAGGTAACTCAACAAATTTTAAGTAATTATGTGCGATAAAACCCTGTTTTCAACTGACTACAAAAAGGAAAGATCCTGAATTGGTTGTTTTTTTTTTTTATATTTGTTATCTCAGAGTCCATTATGTATGAACCGATTTCGGAAATTATGTATTTGTTTGAGGATAGGAATATGCAAGGGGCTCGCATACATTTTGGTAAATTCAGATCTCATGACGGAATCGAAAGAACTCTTGTAATAAATTATAGGCGCATCTATAACGATTTCGGTGTTTTTAACCCTCAACAAAAAAGGGCGTTATAAGTTTAAAATGTGAATCTTGTATATATGTGTGTCTGTCTGATGACTCCAAAACGGATGGTCCAATTTTAATACGGTTTTTTATCTAAAGTCTTGTCTGTCGAGATGGTTGGCTTAGCTTATGTTAGGTTGGTTAAGGCTTTTTTAACTTTAGTTTATTTATTTATAGTATGTTCAGTTCTGGGAAATACGGGTATTTGGCTATTTTTTGTAAAAGAAGTGGTTATTTTGTGATGATTTCGGAAAAAACCAAAACTAAGCGAAAATTAAAGTAATTAACATAGTATAAAACAAAGTCGCTTCCTGCTGTTTGTTTGTCTGTCCCTATGTATGCTTAGATCTTTAAAACTACGCAACGGGGTTTGACGTGGTTTTTTAAATAGATAGAGTGATTCAAGAGAAATGGTTAATATGTATAATACATGCATAATATAGTAAAGAAACACTGATAATTTTAGAGGTTCCGTGCGAAGCCGGGGCGGGTCGCCAGTCTTTCTATATTTTTAAACACAGCTGTCAAATAGCGTTATCGTGACTACACTCACTACTATTGACTTAACCAAATGCTATTTCATTTCATCGGTTAATGCTTGAATAGTCCTTGCGGTTAATTATAAGTATGAATGATCTCAAGGTTCTTTGATGTCTGTGTCCGGTTAAGGTCCGACGAGGAAGGAAGTGTAAGTCGCATACCAAAGCATTCACACGGAATTTTGTGCCTTTGAATTGTATTCTTACATATCACTAAATATCTATATAAATACAGCAGAAAAAGAGCGTTTATCATGCGTTGCTTATGAATCACACTGTAAACTTGCAAAATGTTCTAACTCTATCAATAAATCATATGTAAAATGCGTAATCACTATCAATAATAGTCATGTACATACTACTATGAAATTGTAAAAATTAAATGCACTACATCGAAAATATTTTCATGATTACAATAAATTAAATAGGTTATTTGAAAGTCATGCACCTAATAGTTTTTAGTTTATTGTATGTATGTGTATATACTTTGTCTTATGGTCTTTTCATTACGCCTAAGCGGCTGTACTGATTTCAACCATTTCCGCCCACACAATAAGAAATATGTTGTTTAAATGGGAATTTTGAAAAATTATAATTATGCTTTGAGCGGGAAAAGAATTAAGAAATAGTTTGAGTTTAAAACCTTGGATCATTATATTCATTATATTTTAATTTCGTCTGATAAAATTAAGTACGCGAGCGGCTGCACCAATTTAATGCCTCGTTAATTATCTCAGCATAATACGTTTCAGGCTATCACTTTCTTTATTTCAAAAGTTGGATATTTGCGTAACCGAACTGCATATGTCAGTCATGAAGCAATACCGTATTACCTTTAATGTTGGTTTATTCGGTAAAAGTAACTCGGTGGCCGTGACAATTTTAAAACTCGTTATTTCATTTGTGATTTCGTTCAATCGGAAATAGGCATACGCCAAAAAATATGTAGCACTCGGTCAAAGATTAATATTGTGAAATTGATAAAGTACATAATTTTATAAAATGCGACAAATCCGTAGTCTGTTTATTTTTGTTGTACCTATACAGTTGATTAAATAATGAAATGAGAGATGTTTCGTTTATTTAGAATTAACGCTAGTATATCGCCACTATAACGCTATCTATTGGCGGAAACATCGTTGATGCCTCGTCACGCCAAGAATACGGCTGGACAGGTATATATTTTATACTACTGCAGGTACCGCGGCCACCGGTCTTTAAACTTTTTACTCGATTACGCAAAGGCAAATATATGTATATACAAGTATATATATTATTTTTGCCATTTACCTCAGCGAACGTAGTTGTAGGGACCATATAATGAAAAAAAAAATGGTACATCAACTAGATTTTTGACTTCAAAGTCAAAGTCAAACATTTATTGCATATCATATCACATAAGTTTTGATGGAATAATTGGAAGGTATACATGTGACAACCTGCAAGGGCACAGCAACATAAGACGACTAAAAATTGTTTTATTACAATATAGACAACAATTTTAATTTCAAATAATAAACATTAAATACATCTTAAAAGTAACAAATTATATTTAGAGCGAGAGCTATCGAAGTATAGTCAATTTATTTTTTATTAAAAAAATCGTCAAGAATGTAGTTCTATTACAGTTTAAATTACTTAATAAGTAATTTTTCAACCTGTACAAATAAAGTTGATTTTCCGCATTCCACCACAAAAATTGACGCCTGTCTTTTAATGCAATCCTAATATTACTAACAATACGCACAATGCGATGTTTTGTACCAAGCAACTCAACCATTTGAGGTCTGCTTTGTGGTTTAACAAATGCTCCATTGGCCAATGATAGTTCCATTTCAAACTATTGCCTTAACCGATGTAGGAGAAATGATTAAATACTCGTGACCAAAACAATTACCAAATGGACTAGAAGCGGGACACCCACAAGCATTACCTAACTCATATACGTCTATTTAAATAAGTGCTTATATCAAATTATCGGTTAAAGGGAAGCTGCGTTTAAAAAATTCAACATGTTTTTTTCTAGACGACGCGGTTGGTGCAATTTGTAGTGCACCTGCCTACTAAGCTGGCGGTCCCGGGTTCAAATCCTGTCCAGGGCAAATACTTGTGAGCTGGAATATTTATGCTTGAGTAAAGGTGTATATTTGATATAACCGCAAATTGAAGCCGTCGTACATTTTAGTGCTATAATCTGTTATTTTTAACAATTATTAATTTAGCGTTAACTGCGTAACGTAAATAATTTTGTTTTTTTTTTTTTTGAGCAGCAATGTATTGCGTATACTTATTAAAAATTGATACTAAGGACAGTTGTGACATCACGATGTTAAGTGTCAACAAACAGCAACAAACAAATACATTGCGTGCTGAATGATTTTATATGGAAAAAAAAAGCTCGATTTTTTTAATAATTTACGGATCAATATATTAATAGTGCCTATACTAAGACCGTAAAGTTTGCGGTTATATCAATATACACGCTGTATATTTAAGTATCTATTTTTCTAGTACGTATTTTGTCGTCTAGTACCCATAAGCCCATAACAACACAAGCCTTCTTGAGCTTAATTTGGGATTAGATCGATTTGTGTGGGGTGGTCTGATATTTATTTAGATCTAAGCATGCTGTATATCTACACTTCTACAAATCGCTTTTAAGGGTTTCGTAGTCAACTAGGAACCCTTATAGTTTCGCTATGTCCGTCTGTCCGTCTGTCCGTCCGTCCGCGGCTTAGCTCCGTGATCATTAGTACTAGAAAGCTGAAATTCATTATGAGTATGTGTACCTATGTATTACGCCGACAAAACGGTAAAATAAAAAATAAAATTATTTTTTTCGGGTACCTCTCGAACACCTAAGGTGGGGGTGATTTTTTTTTTGTTTCTAACCTAGTGTGTGGGGTGTCATTGAATAGGTCTGTTAAAAATAATAGGGGTCTTCAAACATTGCTTTTTGATAAAGTCATTAGTTTTGTAAATATTCGCTCCGAAAATAAAAAAAATAGTGTCCCCCCTCTAACTTTTCAACCACGGGTCAAAAAAATATGGAAAAATTCATGAAAATGAGGCCTTATACGTACTTTCAATGAAAACTATATTGATCAAAATCGGCCCATCCGTTTTTGAGTAATCGCAAATTTCATAATTTTCTTTAAAAGGACGTAAGTTGACTTCCAGAAGGTAATAAGTAATTATAGTTACTTTGGCGTTTACGACCTTTTTACAGAACTTGAAATCTTTATCGTAACTTAAACCTCGGGCTTAAAACAGCTGTTTTAAGTCCGTCTCTTGTGAAGGATGAGCAACTACGGAACCCTACACTGAGCGTGGCCCGACATGCTCTTGGCCGGTTTTTAATAGTGTAATCTAAAAGGCGCCTGGAACTGGAACTGTAAGAAAAAAACTCATAGCCATCTTTAAAGATTTACCGTAATCAATGAAGTATTATTACACATCTACGTACACACGTGTAAATTTATACAATTATATGTATTCATCACTTCGATTCAGCAACCTTCAAATTCAGATTTTTTTCTTCTGTGTATAGATATTTTTTACAACTCTTGATGATTTGACTATGATTATGATGCGGTGATTATAATGAAACTTAAAGACCTCGAACGCAATCATATTCAGGTACCGTTACAGCTGTTATATCATTTGCCATTTATAAAATGTTAAATAGGTGCAAAAATGTAGCGGCTAACTAAATTGTTTTATCTAAGCTATAAATCAGTTTTATAAGCAAAAAGAATAATCTCACAAGATTTGAATCATAAAACTCGTGACTGTAGAAAATGAGGTTTCTTGTTACGAAACTATGACAAATAGATATTGTTTGATACGCATTCTTATGCCACGTATTACGTACATATAGGTATGTTATTTTTTCTGTATTCAGTTGTCTTTTGATGAACAGTTTGGCCAAGCAATAGAGGGGTAAAATTCAACTTTGGAGGTTACTCTGTTCGAAATGTCACTACATAAGGCTTTAGTTTAGTTATATGCTTTATTTATTCTAAATAATCCGGATATTGAAAAGAAACGTAGGTACGTAATGTACGTATTAGGTTTTGTTTCTTTTATAGAAAAACATTTCACCGAATACTTCATTTCATAGACTAATTTTTCCTCGGAAGTCATGAATTTTTCTGAAATTTTGAAAATGTCAACCTGTGGTTTAGATTAGGTTGATTAGGTTTGTGTTAATAACATTCCAAAATATTAATTCATTTCAGAAAAAAAAATGCTATCGGTTAAATGAAAATTGGATGAAACGTTTATCTATAAAACTAGGGTAAACCCGTTTTTAGATTAGTTATTACTGGCGCAGTCAAAATTTCAAGCGGATGGCACTCGCGCTCGCACTGGTCTGAACTGGTCCGAGACATCGTGTCCGTGAGCAATGTCTACGTGTGCGTTTGCTCGAGCGTGCTTGTATGTAGATTAATTTCTGTACCTACCTGTTTTGTGCTCCACGCGTCGGCTGCGGCCGCTTTCGCCTCCCAATGGACCGGGACACCATTATCCCATAAACGGGTGCGATATTATTATATATATTTTACCGTTATTACATTTTAATTAGTCTGTACAAAATAGTAATCAATCACGTTATCACATAAATTATCGTTATATAAAATATAATGAACCATAACGACTTGACCTTAAATACAAATGGAATGCATGGCTAAATCCTTTTGCTTTGCGACTACACTGGTTTCGTTATGTCATTGTAGTGATGACAACCTGTAATTAAATCATTTGAAATTTCAATAACACATCCATCTAAAATATTAGAGCACTAAAATACCAATCAAGTGTCAATTCAGTTTATATTTTCGCTAGTTTTAATTAAGTCAAATTATGAATTATTACTTTTCAACTGCAAACTAACGCAATCATTTTATTGTTATTACCAACTTTATTAAGTCGAATTGTAAATCAAATTTAAAAGTGTTAACGCAACCATTTTATTCATTAATTAACTAGGTAGCCGCAACTTCCACCGCGTATTTTTTTCTTTACCGTCGATAGTTAAATAGTATCATATAACCATCTTGTATATCCTGTGGGGTAATTTAACCAATTTTAGAGAGATGATGGAGATCTCTCCATTTCTTCGCCATCCGTCACTTTTGACGTGTCCCTACTTGACAAGTGGCGATATCCCTAGAACATCGCAACTTCGTCAATCCGGTCGCGCTTAATTTGCGTTTCCTTTGTATGTGACGGCTAAAATACCAGGCGCATACTTTAACTTGACCGTGTAGTGCGTGAAATTAGTCAGTTACGTTTCGTTCAAAACAGAAATTCATATGCATGAATAGCATTTTTGACAATCATTATCGCCTTCGTATTTCCAAAATTGAGATGAGATATGTTACTTGAAGCTCATCGCATTATAATGACAGTTCACTGTTATCTAATAGAGTTTTGACGGTTTGCGATCTCTCAAACAGCATTCTCGAATTAGGTCTCAGCTATCCCTGTACCAAAATTGGTTAACATCCATTTCGACATGATGAGAGGACAAAGAAATGATAATAGATGGCACTAGTATGGCGCCGCGCGCCAATGAAAAACAAAAGACGATCAGTGCATCGTGCTATTAAGATTTGTCCTGAAATCATGACCCCTCCATAGAAAACGTATTTTCTCAAAAATTGCATGTAATGTTGCCTTACCATCGCTAGATAGACTACAGTAAGTGGAACATAGCGAAGACTTTTTAGAAGTGTCCAGTAAACAGCGAGATTTTAAATTTGGAATCAATATTTGTCCAGTAAGTAAG
Organism: Apotomis turbidana; assembly: GCA_905147355.2. Taxonomy (NCBI): domain Eukaryota; kingdom Metazoa; phylum Arthropoda; class Insecta; order Lepidoptera; family Tortricidae; genus Apotomis; species Apotomis turbidana. The sequence goes on from LR990288.1 coordinate 8,069,965, forward strand.
CATGTAATTCCTATTACGTATCAAGATATTTGAATATCGAAACACGATTTACATCGTCACCGACCTATAAAAAAAACTAAGGATGTGAAGGCGATGAGGTCGTATATAAATGTAAAAAGGATGCATTCCACAAATTGTTTTAATTATAAGTACAGTGCGACAGCAAATTGTAGAAATTAAAAAGTTGCGTCCCTTTTTCATAGATTAAATAGAAAGAGACGACATTGCAGTATACACTTGCAATTTACACTAAGAGCAAATGTAAAATAAAAAGAGGTTAGCACTATTGGCAGTGTAAATGTAACTTAAGATGCATATTTAAAAAAAAAAGTAGCGACAAGGTTTAGTGCGAAGTTTGTATGCAGCGTTTATTCATAATTGTGCTGTGTAAAATGACAATGTTATTTCAGAATTCCTTCCTTTTTTGTGTCGTTTAGAAAAAAACCTCGGAGTTATAATTGAAGGTAAGCTTTATGATATGAAAATTAGTTAGAAAATACAACAATGTATAACAATAATTAAATTTTATCTTTAAGACTTAGATTTGTAAGGCAGTGCAAATAATTAAACGCAGTATTTATAAAAAAAGAAATTAAGGCGGGATTTAAATTAAAAGACAAAAATTTCAAATTTGTTTGTGTGATCTATTACAATAATTCAGCAAAAAAATAGTTCAGACGAGTCTGATTCCGAATAGATGGCACTCCTCCATACTTAAAAGCGGAGGCAGAGTTAGCTAATAGTACATTACGGCAGAGACCAGTAAGTAAGCCATACTGGCCGAGTAGGAATTAGACGGACCGAGCCGTAGGCGAGGTCCGGATATAATACGAGGCCAGGATGGCTCTTACGGTCGAAGCAAGTATAGTGCTTTTCTCAAAAATTAAACAAAAAAATTAGATTAAAATTATATTTTGTAGGTGACATTCATATTCGGCCATTTTCCAATGAATATTTTTGTTATATCCCATTTTTATTAATACACATTGTGATATTCGTCGTCGCAGACACCATTAACTCTCATGATAACAACCTATAACAAAAATAATTATGAGTTTATACTTGGATAAAAGATATAGTTATATCGTTATCGAATAGTGCCAGCATTTATTTACCTTCATCGCCAAAATGGTTATCATCTAGACTTTGATTTAAGAACTTTTCTATATGTTGCTGCTGAATATTTGTGATTTCTTTCCTTTGTAGCCATCCGATTGTCTCAGAAAGATTGTTGAAATATTCTGACCTTATCACACATTATCTGACCAATTATTAACTTGATTTTCTTCCTTCCATTTAATGAATCTCTTGTATTTTTTTTATATCTCCTTGGATTTAGTCGGAAGTAAATTATTTTAGCTAACTCTGCCTCCACTTTTAAGTATGGAGGAGTGCCGTCTATTCGGAATCAGACTCGTCTGAACTCATTTTTGATGAATTATTGTAATAGATCACACAAACAAATTTGAAATTTTTGTCTTTTAATTTAAATCCTGCCCTAATTTCTTTTTTTATAAATACTGCGTTTAATTATTTGCACTGTCTTACAAATCTAAGTCTTAAAGATAAAATTTAATTATTGTTATAGATTGTTGTATTTCCTAACTAATTTTCATATCATAAAGCTTTCCTTCAATTTTAACTCCGAGGTTTTTTCTAAACGACACAAAAAAGGAAGGAATTCCGAAATATCATTGTCATTTTACACAGCACAATTATGAACTAAACGCTGCATACAAACTTCCGCACTAAACCTTGTCGCTACTTTTTTTTTTTTTTAAATATGCATCTTGAGTTACGTTTATACTGCCAATAGTGCTAACCTCTTTTTATTTTACATTTGCTCTTAGTGTAAATTGCAAGTGTATACTGCAATGTCGTCTCTTTCTATTTAAGAACCCCCTCCTTTTTTTGAAGTCGGTTAAAAAAGGGACGCCACTTTTTAATTTCTACAATTTGCTGTTGCACTGTACTTATAATTAAAACAATTTGTGGAATGCATCCTTTTTACATTTATATACGACCTCATCGCCTTCACATCCTTAGTTTTTTTATAGGTCGGTGACGATGTAAATCGTGTTACGATATTCAAATATCTTGATACGTAATAGGAATTACATACTTACTTACTGGACAAATATTGATTCCAAATTTAAAATCTCACTGTTTACTGGACACTTCTAAAAAGTCTTCGGTATGTTCCACTTACTGTAGTCTATCTAGCGATGGTAAGGCAACATAACATGCAATTTTTGAGAAAAATAATTTACTTCCGACGAAATCCAAGGAGATATAAAAAAATACAAGAGATTCATTAAATGGAAGGAAGAAAATCAAGTTAATAATTGGTCAGATAATGTGTGATATTTCAACAATCGGATGGCTACAAAGGAAAGAAATCACAAATATTCAGCAGCAAAATATAGAAAAGTTCTTAAATCAAGCTCTAGATGATAAGTATGATAACCATTTTGGCGATGAAGGTAAATAAATGCTGCCACTATTTGATAACGATATAACTATATCTTTTTTTATCCAAGTATAAACTCATAATTATTTTTGTTATAGGTTGTTATCATGGGAGTTAATGGTGCCTGCGACGACGAATATCATAATGTGTAATAATAAAAATGGGATATAACAAAAATATTCATTGGAAAATGGCCGAATATGAATGTCAAAATATAATTTTATTCTAATTTTCTTGTTTAATTTTTGAGAAAAGCACTATGCTTGCTTCGACCGTAAGAGCCATCCTGGCCTCGTATTATATCCGGACCTCGCCTACGGCTCGGTCCGTCTAATACCTACTCGGCCAGTATGGCTTAGGGCTCCTGATATCCGTGTTACACGCCGCAACGTAGCCCCGTATCCTTAGCCCCGGTGGTACTAAGATCACGAATAACACGGACACGCCGAGATACGTAGCCGTGTCTGCGTTTGAATCCGTATCCACGGAGCTTCGGCTCCGTTCGGGTATTGAATACTCGTCGGAGCGATCCGCTCCGGCCGGTTGAGTTACAACAATTAAGGACTATTGTTGAGTACGGGACGAACGGGGTTTATTTATTGTAATTTGAATCAAACTTGAGTTATATACATATTTTTGCATTGATTTGAGTAAAAATGGTTCTATTTAACTATTAAATATAAATGGCATTATTAATTTTTATACATATATAACCAGCGATTGTGGTTTTAGACAAAATTAGCCACCCGGCCGTGCATTGCACGAATAAAAATATAAATATTTAAATATAATCTATTATGAGAGTAAAAACTACCGACCGATAGACCGACGCCACCGGGTGTTTTGGTTTTAATTCTTTTGATGTAATTTCATTATACTTACATATTGATAAATATATAATTCAATTTTTTTTTTAAGTTATGTTAAGCGAAAAAGACAATTGAGTCATTCATTATTATTTTATTACCTACCATGGCGACCCTTTTGTCGGTAAGAAGTAGTTGCACTGCACGTGCAGATAAAGATAATAATGGATTGGCGGCGACGTTCTAATATACCCGTGGTAATTTTACTGATAATTTCATAAGTAGCTTTGGGCTTTACGTCGTATACCTTTTGTTCGTAAAGTTGAAAGAAGTGGTCGGGCTGTCTTGTTTTAATACAAATACAAATAATTTTTCAGATAATTTAGAGGGGGCGGTTTAGAATTTAAAACTCATACTCATTAGTCACTAATACGATCTCAGTCGGTCAACACTGCAAATCTTACTGTAGTTGTTAATTTAAAGATATTATCTAATACTTTTTACTTTGTTATTTTGTTGCTGTTAATGTGCGGTTAGTTGTATTGTATGTTTTAAAAGTGTTATAATGAGGAGAAGTTGGGTGTGGACATATGCCACCAGAGTCGGTGATACAGCTTTTTGTACCTTGTCTGATCGGGTGAACAATGAGTTTTCGTGACGTGGTGGTACTACTACAGGATCTATAGGAAGGCATTTGAAAGTAGTTCACTTGAATTCTGCTGTCGCGACCCCGACATCGAACGAGTAAGTACATTTAAACAATAGGTACATTATAATAAATAATGCGTTGTTTAAATAAATTGCAGTGCCAATTATCTTGTACATATTTTATTAAATACGCTAGTTTTCATAGTCTAATTAGTAGAATACGCTTTGAAACGGCTGAACGATTAGTAACTATGAAATAGTTTACCATAAGAACGATGATTGTTGTTGGTTTTATTGATATTTTAAAAATGAGCAAATTATTACATTTCAACCTTTTATACTCCGCACAGTGTCTTTCTGTTATTTTAGCCGCCCCGTCTAAATATAAATTATAATATAACTTATTGTAAAATAATGTTTGGTATAAAAAATAAAATAAAAATTTAAAACTGTTCATTTCAATAAGGATCACAGCTTAATTATTTAATTGCTACATTTTGTTAGTATTTACGACTCACAAGACAAATTAAGAAGCACGAGTCTCACTATACATTTCCATTCGTAGCTCTTAGAGACATCGCAACGAATCTTTACTAAACGTCGGGGCGGATCGGATCCACGTGTAATTAAGATACGTGTACCCGTGTTACACGGATACACGTATCTTAATTACACGTGCCGAACGGACCAGAAAACCGTTGCCGTGTAACACGGACACGGAGATCCGGCTACGGGTACACGAAACACGGACACGACCGCGAGCCCTAGTATGGCTTACTTACTGATCTCTGCCGTAATGTACTATTTCAATACAAACCTAGAATTGCATAATAGTTATCATTTAATATTATTTCAGTCCGAACGTCATTGCGTCGGAACCATTTCTCAAACGGCCAGAAAGCAAACACTGATGGACCAGTTATAATATTACCATTCATAAATCATTTCAGTTAGACTATCAATTCGCAAGTCGTTAAAATATCTACCATAATTATATCGTTGGATAATCCTAATATTACGTGATGCGATGTAAACTTGGTCCACATTTTGCAACGATATTACACCACTGCCATCTGTTTGATCGCTTTGCATTATTTAATTGACAGACGACATGGTCGCAGGTATCTGAGTTCATATTAGATGAAACCGTGGACCAATTATTTAAGACTGATAATGTCTATAGCAAACCTGTATTTCTAACCAGAGAAAGCCTCTAAATAGTATATAGTAATAAACCTTCAATCAAGTCGCTAAATATGGGAGGCTTGAAATAAAGGTGATAATCGCGGAAACTGTTGAGACTTTTATAATTTGTATAAGCTTATGCCTACCTGGTACCAGAGACTGGAATTGTCAATATAGGTACCTACTACGATTAATTAATTATACTCATCAATGAAGTATTTAAATGCGAAGTAACTTTATTTGTAACCTATAGTAAATTACTTGGTTTTTGTTAAAATTTTCCAGGTCGAATGCAAAATCAGTACCTACGTAAGGTTTATTATTATTACTAAGTATAAAAAGCCTTGATATAATATTCAGACCCGGAAATCTTGTAGCAAAAATCAAAACTCTCGATAGCGCTTTCCTGACTTTTAGGTCCATGTTCGAAAATAGCATAGTTAAATTAGCTTAGGCAGTATCGCAACCAAAACGCTTTTTTAGGGTTCCGTAGTCAACAAAGATAATGACCATAGTGGATCGAGCTGAACAAATCAGCATGGATGTACAAAACATAGCCAACTGCGAAGTTGTACAAAACTATGTCTACCTCGGTTTTACTATCTCAAACGCTGGGGGATGCGAAGTCGAAATTAAGCGGAGGTGCACCATAACAAGGTCGGCAGTGGAGCGGTCGGGAAAGATTTGGAAAGATGGAAGGATAACGAAAAATACAAAGGTCCGTTTAATGAAGTGCCTTGTCATTCCAATCTTTCTTTATAGCGCTGAAACCTGGATTTTAAGACTTCAAGATAGGCGAAAGATCGACGCGATGGAGATGTGGTGCTGGAGACGCCTTTTGAAGGTCCCATGGACGGCATTTCGCACCAACAATTCTATCCTCAAACAGTTGCAGATCCAGGAAAGACTTTCGTCGATTGTGCAACTCCGAGTGTTGAAGGTCTTTGGCCACATATCCCGAAAAAAAAAACTCCATGGAAAGATTGGTAGTCCAAAATACCACACGGAGCTCCTTGGTGCAGTGCACTCGCTCCGCAGACAACCGGGTGAAATGAAGATGCATCGCGAGAGCTGCTGTCTGCCAGAGGAAGGATGAGGACGAGAACCCAAATGTGGACACTATTGCCGTAACCACGACCACTCTGCCAAGAGTGGACGACTGATGATGATGATGAGTCAATAAGGAACATGTTGCCGCTATAACAACAAATACTAAAAACAAAATAAAATAAATATTTAAATGGGGCTCACATACAACAAACGCGATCGGTTGCGTTACCTTTGCACCTATTTTGTATTCAGCGCCGTACATACCAGGTGCAAACTTAACCCGGCCGGTTAAGATGGATGGTGTTTATACGGAAGCCTCGGTGCGCGAGTCCGACTCGCACTTGGCCGGTTTTTACATTATAATCAGCATTATTCAAATCTTACTTCTTATATGAACATGGAATGGATTAAGTAAAACTACATTCACAAAAATGCTAATACGTTTCCGGGTCTAGGAAACTAAATAATAGTGGCTTTGTGAACTGCAGACCTCACAAGATTGCTTGAAAATGGCAGAAAATTGTTCTTTTCCCCATAACACCACCATAAAAAAAAACTGATTCGACAAAAAAAGTTCAGCTGATTTACAAAAAATTGTGGAGAATCGGTCGGAGGAATGGGGCCTGTGGGCGAAATAGTTGGAAAGCGGAACAACCCAACAAACGGACATACGAAACAAATTTTGGCGAAGCTAAAAAATAAGAGTAATGTAAGAATATATTTCTTATTTACCAAAACAAACGTATCGATATTTAACATAATTAAACAGTGACTTCCACACACACTAGGCATAGCCTGTGTATGGTAGAAGTCGGATCATACATGTAAAACAAAGCGCTTATCTCGATCGGTCCATTATGACTGTGACCCAGAGAAGGTAACATACAAAATCATTATAATATGTAACTTTGTTTACAAATGAAGCGAAAATTTAAAAATTTAATGATTCGGACAGGATTCGAACCTGCGTTTCCAACGGCTTTCCGGGCCAACACTGGCGTCCTCCCAATTGGACCACCGAATCAGATGTCAGAGCCATTGAATTTTTCAACCAGTTGCTTCGACATGCCTTATGGTGGCACATCGTTAATATCGATTCTCAACAAATTTGAGACGATGGTGCCGACGATAAAGTCTAAATCTTTACGGTAGATGGCGCTACGATGCCACCCTAAGGCAAGTTTCGTGTAAGTTTTCTTTTAACGCAATATCAATCTGTTTACATTGGATACGTAAATGTGATCGAGTCGTTTTTAGGGTTCCGTAGTCAACTAGGAACCCTTATAGTTTCGCCATGTCCGTCTGTCCGTCCGAGGCTTAGCTCCGTGATCATTAGTACTAGAAAGCTGAAATTTGGTATAAGTATATGTATGTATCACAGCGACAAAACGGTAAAATAAAATCAATAAAAAAATTTTTTTTCGGGTACCTCTCGAACACCTAAAGTGGGAGTGTTTTTTTTTTTCGTTCCAACACTAGTGTGTGGGGTGTCGTTGAATAGTTCTTTTAAAAATAAGAGGGGTCTCGAAACATTGTTTTTTGATAAAGTCAGCAGTTTTGTAAATATACGCTCCGGAAATAAAAAAAATAGCTTCCCCCCCTCTAACTTTTCAACTACAGGTCAAAAAATTATGGAAAAATTCATGCAAATGAGGCCTTATAATTACTTTCAATGAAAACTATATTGAACAAAATCCGTTGAGCCGTTTTAAAGTTATCGCAAAATTTTTAAATTTTCTTTAAAAGGATGTAAGTTGACTTCCAGAAGGTAATAAGTAATTACAGTTACATTGGCGTTTACGACCTTTTTGTAGAGCTTGAAATCTTAGTCGTTACTTAAATCTCGGGCTTAAAACCGCTGTTTTAAGCTCGTTTATTGTGATGGATGAGCAACTACGGAACCCTACACTGAGCGTGGCCCGACATGCTCTTGGCCGGTTTTTGGTTTGTTGCTTTGGAAATTTATACCTGAGTCATGCAAAGGACAATGTGTCAAATTGGACCAAGAACCAACAGAGATGAGAGTTAAATCATTAGATACATACATATTTAAACATACTTAATTTTATAGTATGGGCACCAAGCTGAATTCCATTGTAGAGCTGAGATGTTCCTGTTCGAAATAAGGCACATGTGGCAGAAAATGGAACTAACTCATACTGGACAGTGACCAGTGCGTAGATAGTGTAGTGGCACCAGAATTATAGTGCATCGTTAAATGATCGTAGAAGGATTGCAATTTGTGTAAAAATGAAAAATAACTATAAATACATAATTTTTATTAGGTATGAGGATTATTCCGAGTACCTAATAAAAAGGTACCATTATTACTACTACCTTAAACTAACGATATCGTCAATTTAATAAATTATTTTATTGTTGTGTTGTATTAATACACTGGCGCCACTACCTATATCTATGTGGATCTGGTTAATTAATTAAGTATGAATTTTTTGTTCCGATTTATGCCACATCTTAACTGCAAAACCAGGAATCCAGCTTGGTGTCCATAGTAAAAAAATAAGCTGATAAACCTACTATATAAATGACCTATCGAATAACTTAACTCTCATCTCTGTTGCTTCTTGGTCCAGCCTCCAAACAAATTTGCCCATGGTCATTTCATAGAGTACCTATTTATTATACCATGCTATGATCATTGGTGAACCTAGGTATGATATAAACATCATCATTTGTTGAAACATGTATACGTTAGCTGATTAAGGTACGTTCACTTAACGTGATTGGTTTTAATCTACAATCTAAGTATTGCTTGTTTATCTTGACGCTGCGCCAGTTGCTTGCGCACGCGCCGGCCACGCACGACCTACGCCCGGTATGCACGTAGACGAGGTAATCGCTGTTGCAAGCCGACAAACGCAGTGATCTACTGTTGAGCTTCTGTCGGCTTTGGTAATTTAACGAGCAAGCGAAGCGAGCGAGGAAAAGAACATTTAATTCTCTGTTTCTGGTCGAGCTCAAATTCTTTCGTATGTCCGAATCCGAATGTTTGGATGTCCGGATTTCCGGCTGTTCTCGCCTAGAGGGCCAGCTTACAAAACCACTAGTTGTTTTTTTTCTATAACTGATAGTGATATATTATTGATTTCAAAACAAAGACAATTGCCAAACTTAAGTGGCAGTTGGTGAGGCACATTGCTCGTAGTGGGCTGTGGCTAAAGGTTCTTGAATGGCGACCGCGTCTCGGAAGACGCAGCGTAGACAGACAACTAATTAGGATCGCAAGACCATTTGTGTAATACCAATTTGAAGTCATATATAAGTGCTATATATATGGCCGGCTAAGGCGCTATCGTCCACATTAGAACACATTTATGCGTTTGCGTTACTCAACGTAATTAGGCCATTCAGTGGCCAGCAATTGGATTAGGCCTTATTTATTGATCGTGCGTTAGCTATTTTAATTAATATATCGACGGCAAAAAGCGGAAACGTAGTAAACGCCAAGAGAATTCATTGCGTTTACTTTACTACGTTACCGCATTTTGTCGTCGATATGTTTAAAGTTGTGCGTGGTTTTGCTTAGGAGATTGCATGAAATAAATAGAGAATAAGGTACACTACAGTAGCGGCAAAAATATTTAATATTTTAATTTTAAGTTTAATAGGGGAAAGAATAGTTCCAAATGAAAATTGCCAATAGTGTATACATAACAAAAATACTAAAATAATAAATCATCATCATTACTACGAGCCGTAAGACGTCCACTGCTGAACAAATTTTAATTTCTACGTCTGACTTATAGACAGAAAGTGGATAATGTAGTCTCATAGCTCATCATTTATGTACCTATACCAGACGAATAAATAATGCCAATAGTGTATTACATAACAAACTGGCGAGGCCTTTGAATGAGAATGTGTATGAATGAGATTATGTATTCGTCTGGTATACATAAATGATAAGATATATGCGACTACATTATCAACTTTCTGTCTATAAGTCAGACGTAGAAATTAAAATTTGTTTAGCAGTGGTGTCTTACGGCTGGTAGATGATGATTTATTATTTTAGTATTATTGGCAATTTTTACACAACGATCGATCATACACCGCCCTCATCTAATTGCTTCCTGCGATCCTAACCTTCCCACGCTGCGTCTTCTTGTACGCGGTTGCTACCTTTCTGGTTATCGTTTCTATCAGATTACGGTGAAGAAACTAATGTACGTGGACGAAGATACCTTCTATAGTTATTATTACGTTTAAGTAAAGCATAGTCAACTAAATCTAAGTAGGTAAGTACCTAACTATTAATATTGTAGCAGCTTTTGTCAACTTGATCGTTTGTGAAGGATCGGAATCCAACTAATCCTTTCTATCATAACGCATGTTATTGACAATATTTTACGCAATTATTTATGTAGTTTCATATATTATCGATAAGGTTATAAGGAATTTATGATAGACATAAGTGAAAACGGAATATAACTAAGTTCTAGTGATTGAAACAGCTAACCTGTTCTCATCTGTAGACGTCACAGATAAAACAAAACTGATTAATCGTGGTAGCTATTTGCACGTCAGCTTAGGCATTATTTGAATGGAGACTGGAAACGGCGCTAATTCGAGCGTACTTTGAGATATTGCCAAATCATCGATGTCTCAGGTATATCGCCTTTTGCTTTTTTATACTACGACGGTGACAAACTTGCATGCGGCCCTCCTGATGTTATCAGTTACCGCCGCCTCATCAGCATCACACGCGCGTTGCCGACCCTTTAAGAAACTTATTTACTGCCCTCTTGAAGAAACGCATACTGTAGCCACCGGGAAAACTTCGGCAGCTCATTCCACATGCGGAGCGTTCGCGAAAGTAAATTCCTCTGGAACCGCACAGTTCTCGACCATTTAGGCGTCAGTCTGTGAGGATGAACAACTTGCCGATGGCGAGTACCTAGTGCGATGTCATCATATGTGTATGCGATGTGCGATGCTTTGACTGTGATTACGCGATATTTGCGATGAGGGCTGCATTAAATGACATTTCACGTTACTATATACCCGGTCAAGTTAAGTTTGTGCCTAATATTTATGGTGTCACGCATAAATGAGAAGCATACTTAACGCGACTGGGTTGACGTAACGACTAGACTAGGGATATCGCCACTTTGAAGATCTCTCCGAGATATCAGAAATATATGTGGAATTAGGGACCAGTTCAACGAATTCAAGTTCTCGAACTAATGGGAATGATGGCAGCCTTGCAATTTATCATTTAGTGATAGACTCAGCGGTAAATAATTTCTGTTATTTGTCTTGTTTCATTACTCAAGATAGCAATTCCAAGCCTTGAACGACCCCTGTTTTGTTATACAGCAGGTATCTAAAAAGGCATAACGTGCAGGCAAGAATATTGCAGTTAGGACATTTAAAGTGTGTGACAAATATTTATCGCTGCAGGAAATGAGTCATTGGGTTTTGAGTGTTGAATTAATTGTGTTTTAAACCCGTGAGTAAGTGGACTGGGAAAAATTAAACGACAAGTAAAAAGGTTTTCAATTATCTTTGGTTTAAAAAAAAGAGTTTACGTCAGTTGAGTCAGAAATGAACAAGCATAGCGTAACTACTCATACGTTTTCTTAGCGGATTTTCAGCAACTTGATGTCTTGTTGCGACATTGACTCTTGTACGTAGACATTAAAAAACTTGAACGAAGTAACTACATCATTTCTTTTCTTTTTCAGCGCCATGTGTTTTTCTTTATACTCACTCTATAAAATTGTATCATTTCACTAATAATATTTTATTACTAAGTATCGATAAAAGCTTGGGAAATAATAAATCTGAATATTTACAGTCTACCGTATTTTTTCACCTGACTTTGGTAACGCAAAAGGCTCATAACTTTTCTTCCCCGTGTGATCAAAGTTACGGGTGCCCGCTAGTACCTATATAAATAAACACTCGTTTATCCAATTAAACGTTTAAATGTTCAAATAATTTCATTGGATACTAAACGTGCTGACACGAATAGTAAACGGTGATTTACAATATTGATTATGTGTTGACAAGGGCCCTAATAGGATAGCACCGATACTGAATGGGGCCGAGCTCGCACTTAACATTGCTCTAAAAGATAAGCTAATTAAAAACAAAGCGACACCTATGTAACCTTAATATAAATACATTTTTATGATGCTTAATCGAGCACCTAATCAGGTAGGCACTGAATTTCATTCATCTGTACTAGTATGAAATTTTAGATTTTAATTGAAAAATAGTTTTCTATGGAGAGGGGTCATGATTTCAGGAAAAATATTAATAGTGTGATGCAGGATCGTCTTTTGGTTAGTAAAGGCACGCGGCACCACGCTGGCCTGGCGCCGTCTGTTAGGCATAATTTCCTTTGTCACTTTGTCCTTTCATTTGTTTTATATCACGCTGAAACGGCTGGACGGATTTTAACCAATTTTGGAGATGGTTATAGGATATTTTTTACCCGTTGCGGTATAAAAATAAATTACGCGTACGGAGTTACGTGCACCTTCTAGTACTATTATATAGTTTTAAAAATGTATCGGAAATCTGTTTTCTATAAGTGTACTCGGGTAATTCCGAATGTCGGGTATTTCCGAAAATTACTGTTATCTAATAAACGGGGTAACATTTTTTTGCGCTAGCAACACTTCCTCAGATACTAAACACTTCTACGGTAAGAAGACATGTTGCTAGCGTAAAAAATGTTACCCCGTTTATTAGATATCAGTAATTTTCGGAATTACCAGAGTACACATGATTAATGAACCTGTTTTCTATGTTTTTTTTAATCCATAAGAAATTGTTTTCGGAATCCTCATAATTTAACAAAACAATAATTGTACAACAACCATGAACTTTAACGCACTTTTCAGACACCTTGCAACACTTCCTCAGATACTAAACACTTCTACGGTAAGAAGAAATGTTGCTAGCGTAAAAAATGTTACCCCGTTTATTAGATATCAGTAATTTTCGGAATTACCAGAGTACACATGATTAATGAACCTGTTTTCTATGTTTTTTTTTAATCCATAAGAAATTGTTTTCGGAATCCTCATAATTTAACAAAACAATAATTGTACAACAACCATGAACTTCAACGCACTTTTCACGGTGAAAATAGCAATTTACTTATTGTCTCTATACAAATATCGTAAAGTCATTATATGTTATGGGTACCAAACCCATAACATATAATGACTTCACGATTAGGTGGATGGTGTTATGTGTATGGAGCGTTTTCAGCGATCCGTAACAATGTTTAACGTTGACGGTCATTTCCGACTTATAGAGCAGTCTAAGTGTAGATGGTACCATATAGACATTTTATTCCGATAAATAAGTTTCTGTCAAAGATGACATTTTAGTGGCAAGCTTTTATAGCCGACTGTACTTTTCTTTGGATATCCATCAAATGCTCACTGAGACGATTCTAAAGAGCCCAAGCTCGGTTGGATTGCTTTTTCTATCATAGAGTTCCTATGGCCACCTTCCGGCTCCATCATCAGATCAGCCCCATGGTACCATATTATTGTATTGTCATCAAAGTTAAGTAAGTATGCAAAATTTCAGCTCAATCGGTTGACGATATCTGCTTCAAAATTGAGTTGCAAGATTCCACCCGAACAAACATACTTTAAACATACATACAATGCAAGTTAAATAAAAGCTTGTAAAAATAGAATCGATTGACATCCTCGAAAACATAATTTCGTCATGCCTAATGTAAAAATTAATAATAATAATACAATACTTTATTGCACACCAATAAAAGTTTACAAATGGAAACAAGACAAATACAATTTATAAATAACGGTAGACAACAGGCGGTCTTATCGCTAAAAAGCGATCTCTTCCAGACAACCTTTGGGTAGTGAAATTGATGAAAATTTTAACTTAATACAGAGTAGGTGCAGCAGAAGGTGAAGGGAGCACAACAAAAGTACGCCGTCAAGAACGCCGTCAGATGGTACGCGCTGATCGATCTACTTTTTCGGACTGGTGTGAACTCACTTCTGGTATTCCACAAGGCGGCATTCTATCTCCACTCCTTTTCTCAATTTTTATAAATTTAATCGCGTCTCACATCGTCTGCTCTTACCATTTGTATGCTGATGATCTGCAGCTGTACACTCAAGCTAAAATTAGTGATTTGGATCGTGCAGTCGCGGATATCAATCAAGACTTGAACCACATTTCAGCGTGGTCACGCAATTTTGGGATCGCCGTGAAGCCGTCTAAATGTCAGGCCATCGTGCTCGGGAGTCCCCGATTACTCTCTACAGCAGACCTGACGTGCCTAGCGCCAGTCCAGTTCGAAGACGTACAAATACCATTGGTATCGCAAGTAAAAAACCTGGGTCTGATCTTGGATAGTGGTCTCTCGTGGGAGCCTCAGGTCTCGGACGTTTGTCGCAGAGTCACCAACACGCTGAGGTCGCTTTACCGGTTTAAGCACTTTCTCCCCATCAGTACTAAGACTCTCCTTATACAGGCCCTCGTGTAACCTATAGTCGACTATGCTGATGTGTGTACCACTAATCTTACTCAGACTTCATTGAGCAGACTGGATCGTCTTCTTAACAACTGCATAAGATTTATTTTCGGACTTCGTAAATATGACCATATTTCTGCTATTCGCCGTCAACTGAACTGGCTTCCAATTCGTGAACGTAGGTCATTACGAGTCTTGTCCACACTATATTCTATCTTATTCGATCCAGCTGCGCCCGACTACCTAAGATCCAAATTTTCTTTTGTAATTGCCCGACCAGGCGGTAATCTTCGCACCTCACGGAATCTCAAACTCAATGTCCCCCTTCACCGCACTAGTTTCATGACGCACTCATTCACAGCTGAAGCAGTTCGGCTTTGGAATGATCTACCGCTTCCCATCAGGCAAGCGCAAAGCAAGCTAACCTTCAAGCACATGTTGCGCAAGCATTTCTCTGATAAGCTATGTGACGAACTGTCAGCATAATGATTCACACAAGGTACATTTATTATATACAAGTAAGTATATTGTATGTCATATTTATGTACATTTATGTTATATAAATATATATATACATATATATATATATTTGTATTTGCATATGAGGTATATTACTTATGTGTTATTTAATTGTTTCATGTAACAGATTACATAAAAGACCCTGCACCATATAAATGTTTCTGTTTAGTCCTATGGTTGACTGGTAGAGAATGCCTTATGGCATTAAGTCCGCCATTTGTACTTTTACCTGTGTATTGTGTGCAATAAAGTTTAAATAAATAAATAAATAAATAAATAAATAAAAGTACGCATATGGGTAAATATACACATACATAAATAGATATACATAAACTTACATAATACATACATAAATACAATAATATAAATAGACACTATATACATACGGATCTTATATAACACAACGCAATACAGTCAGTGACGAAAAACAGTTTCATATATTAAACCAACAATTTTATTGTTCGAGAGATAGGTAATGCTCTTTAATCTTATTCTTAAATATAGACAGGGAATTAGCACTTCGCAATTCAACTGGCAGCGAGTTCCATAGCAGAACGGCTTGGACAGTAAAAGAATTGGAATAAAATTTAGAATGTGCGGCGGGAACAGTTAAAAGGAAATTTTTAAATTACAGTACATTAAATATTTCTTTTGTAAAAATATAAAAATAATTAATAGTATTACGTATTTGGAAAACCCGATGGATAACAACTTTTATTGGTAAAAGGGTAGCTAGCTGGGTATCTATTGACGGTTTACCCGACTACATGACAAAAATTATTAAGTATTTTTTCTTCCACGTAGATTTATTATACAAAACGGGACTTTATCGCAAACTAAAAGTGTTTATTAATTACCTCGACATTTCGAATGTGATGTCATGTTCATGATCTCGAAGGGATTGAAGAGCGGGCATCAACGTCTTGTTGTCGCCATTGAACTATTATTATGGGGCTTCTAAACGGGCCATATTTTCCTGCAATTTGTGGTCGGCAACTATGGCCGTCCCTCTCTGACACCCTACGCTAGAGCAAGATGTAATCATTTTGTCCGGCCACAAATTGCAGCAAAACATGGCACATTTAGAAGCCCCTTTACGTAGTAAAACACGTTTTTGTATAGGAGCCCCCATTTATTATAAGTATTTTTTTATATTATAATTTCAAAGCCTGCAATTGCAATTTCCGTGTGATTTCAACATCAAATGTTGTTACCGCAAATTTCCAAATATTTACCGATGATGTTTAATCACGAATGAGTTTAATTAGTTAAGTAACTATCGTTGTAATTATTATGATTATTTACTATTGAACTAATTTCTAACCTTACCTAACAACGTCAAAATGCGCGCTAAAACGCAATTACTATTTATTTATAATGACTATTAAAATAAATTCCAAATTGAAACAATAAATTTAATTATATGTTATGAGTATCATGTATGTAGTCAAATAAATTTTATTTTGCACGAATAAATAATAAATTATTGATGCATCCACTCACTACCGTTATTTTTTATATATATTGATTTTTAACCCCTCGAATAGTCTCATTCTTGAAAGAAAAACCATCGTTGAAACGAGGCAAACCGACATAGGTAGGATAACAATCGAAATCGCCTATAGTAAATTCGTCCCAAAAATTACAATCACGATCAATCACAGCTATCACGAGTCGGCGGCGCAAGTTATCGTTAGGACCATGGGCAAATTTGTATGGAGGCTGGACCAAGAACCAAAAGAGGTGACAGTTAAGTAATCAGATAGGTATTATTGTTAGTTCTATTTATAGGAATATCTCAGCTCTGCAAAGAAATTCAGCTTGGTGCCCATATTAAAAAATTAAGTATATTTAAATATCTATCTAATGATTTAACTCTCATATCTTTTGATTCTTGGTCTAAATTGGGGCATTGTCCTTTTAATTCTCGTCTCGCCTTATGTAGGGCATACACAATTCAATGACGCCCCTCCTCACACTTGGCTATATCCATGCTAAGGAAGCTGTAACACCATGCCATAATGCAATTAACAAGATAACTGCAACTAATTCAACATTTTTATAATATCTTACAAATTAATCACGCATAGCTTGCAAGTTATTTTCTTGCTCCACGTTGATCTCTTTACGATTATGGCCGAGGAATTCACAAGTTTCATCATTGGTGCATCCAGTTTTTACGTTAGACTTGTTAGTTGTATAAAAATCTACCCAATCAATTACAGACTAATTTGATTTATGAAAAGTGTAAGTTTCTTTATTTATTGACCATTAAATTGAATGAAATGGCACTAAAAAAATTAAAGTAATAATAAAGCAAATAGAAGGTGTCTGCATTATCGCCCGCGGAGCAGAGAAAAATCGAATCTATATCCTATAAGTAACTATCACGGCATGTTTTAATTCCCTTAACATCTAATAAATAATTATAGATTTTTTCTTGGGATCATGGACTAGAATTTAAAAAGAATCCTGTGTACTCACTCAGTATGACAAACAGACATCACTTTAGTAGCCTAAAAAGTTAACGCAGAGTTACTGAAGAAATTTATACGGATAGAAAACGCGGTTTTTTGATAGGATACCTATTATTACAATAGTAATTAGGTCGTATCTAACCACGATCGAACCATTTGTCACAAAATCAACACTCCCTTTCATATTTATTTATTCATGACTATTTTATTACACACATACTAAAACAGTATATCACGCATTTTAAACATTCGTAACCCAATAACATAGTTTATTACATATAATCGAACTCTTATCAGCTTATTGCAGAAATGCGCAATGAACATTTTATTGCTCGCTCATTAACCAAAACTGTTCTAGATCATACTATCCGAATTACAAAAGTCGTATAGACTTAAGAGTTTGATAAAGTAACGACGTTTTAATCGGGAGTGCCGCAGGGGCGTAGTCCAACCTTGTACAACTGCGCTAGTGACAACACAACTATGTGGATAATGACTACTCCGCTAATATAGCTTTTACAAAAAATGCACTTCATATGGCAAGGTTAATGTAAATGAAATTAAGTGGCGCTTGGCAAACGCTGAGGTGTGAAATTACAGGAAAGTCTGTTAACACCGAAACACCATACAAATAAGTTATTTTTTTATTTATTTATGTACTTAATTTTTTTTATGAAGTAATTTGTAGAAATTTATGATAGGTACATCAATTTTTTTATATTAAACCATTGATACAAAGATCAAAGCTCAAAGAAAATTTAAAATGAGTTACCTGGTCGAAGAGACCGGGAATCGAACCCGGTACCTTTGGATGGCAGCGCGTTAACCTTTCCGCCACCCTAACTCCCAAGCAACCTCTCGAATCCATACTGACTAGTGGAGACTTTAGGACTTTATTCAATCGACATGAAAAGCTTCATGAAGCCCCTGTCGTCACGGTTGGTCAACGCCACAGGAGACCCAAAATCTGGCGCTTACCTCTCGCAAAGGATCGGCCTTGCAGTTCAGAGAGGTAACGCCGCCAGTGTAATGGGGACCATGCCACAGGCAGATTGAATTTCCTATCCCTACATATAACACATACAGAATACAGGTTGCCTCCCAACAGAAGCGGTGCAGAGAAAATGAACCAATAAGGCTTTGTGACGAAGCCTTAAAGAAGTGTAAAAAGGAGAGATTTCTAATATGGCAGCTTGTCCTGTTGTTATTGCTGTTGTTGTAGATTTTGTTGTTGTTCTGTGGTCAAGCAGCTAAGTCCCAGGGATCATCATTCGCCTATCGGAGCTTAGTGCTTATTCGCATTTTTCGGTATCTTATGATCGTGATCGTACACACATTAAAAAGAGCAATACTCGTGGTAGTGGGCGTTATGATCAATAACGTTGCCGACTTTCGAAAGTGATTACAGTCCGCGGATCAATTATGATAATGCGGGCTGTCCTTGCCAACAGTATACGCCAAAAGTGGATCAATACGTTAAAATACTTAATTTTTTCGTGTATTGCGAAAGGCGTGAAACGTAGTGCACGTTTAATAATGGCCACGTCCACTTATATAACATTTTATTATATTATTTAATTATTCTAATGGCATATTATGCACAGTCGTTCGTCGTTCATAAAGATGATTTTAAGATCTTTTATCCAATGGATTACGTAATTTTATTATTATTATTCATGATCATTGTTTGTTATTTTTTTGGTTCAAAATAGCTTTTTTATTTATTTATTTATTTAATCTTTATTGCACAAATGAAAAACAGATCATACAAAGGGTGGACTTACTGGTTTAAATAACGTAAGACATGAGTTTTTATTTTTTATTTCCCAACAATTAAGTATAACGTATTTAAATATTTTGCATAGGTATACAATTTTAACTACACAGATAACACCTACCTACGTACTGTAAAGGTTTTGAATATAAGTTAATAAACACGTATCCCAAGGTTTATTTCTTTTTTAGATCTACACTATTAGGAGATAATGGACCAATTCTATCACGCTACTTGATAAATTTATATGGAACAAGAATCCATAAATTATTCTCGTGCTAGATTCGCGTGACCTTGTGTACCGTTTCATGGTCTAGGTTTTTTAGAATACCTCGACTTATCTATTTAACACAGTATATCAAGGTAAAAGAATGACACCGTCTACAGTCCATTCCATTTGTTCTCACTTGTTAACTGAGCGAGCGAAACGTTTCTGCTTCAGCTTGGCCAAGATTTATTTCGTGTGTCCAGATATTTGGTTGTTCTGATGTGGGATATCCGGATTTACGGATGTTCTCAAATTTCTCATGTTTTTTTACTACGAGGCGGAGCGTTCGTGGTAGGAAATTTCTCTGGAATCGCAGTTTTCGACCATTTAGGCTCCAGTCTGGAGACGCTTCCCTTGCTCGGTCAATATTGTTCCCATTTCAGTACACTTTTTTATATTAAGTAAGTGCTCATTGTACTACTATAGACAACTATTTATGTGCCCTGACTTTGCAGCGAACTGCCCAAAAGTTTAGAAACCACATTCCAATGGAAGTTTTTTAAGATTGTGAACATGATTGAACATTCAGTAAAAACACTGAATTATTGAGTGATTGATTATAAGTCAAAGGTAGGAAGTTAATATAATACTATGTAAATGTGACATGTAGGATAGGTATTATTAATTATTCAAATTTTACTAATTACTCTGTTAAGCGCATTGAAAAAGCGAAAGGCGATTAATTATGTATTGTAAAATTGTTAGCTCAAGAGCAGCAATGCAAAAAATTAAGATAACTTGAGACAGACTTTGTTTTTAAATGCGTATAGTAGCACAAACCTTAAAGACTAAAACGACTATTATATACAACAAACAAATGAGATTTTAATATATATATATTGTTACATTACATTAATGCTAGCGACAATCGTATTTTACTATGCGATAACACGATGTTAAAACAAGGATATTTTTGGGCAAGACAATTGGATTCGTACATATTATATACTGCATGAACATGTGCTAAACACGGATCCTGGTTATATCTGGATAGCGCGGGAAATCATTGGATGTGGGGCTGGAAACTAGCTGGATTTCACCGTCAATATATGTCATCCTCGAGGTTGTTTGTGGCCTACCGACCCAACAGATTTACTTCTGCGCGGCGTGGCACGAATCGATATCGTCCCGATCACTAAAAAACCGGCCAAGTACGAATCTGACTCGCGCACCGTAGGTTCCGTACAAATACTTATCCCATCTTAACTGGCCGAGTTAAGTTAAGTTTGCACCTGGCATGTATGGCGCCGGAAACAAATGAAGTGCAAAGTTAACGCAGCCGATCACGTTTGTTGTGTGGGAGCCCCCTCAAATATAATTATTTTATTCTGTTTTTAGTGTTTATTCTTATAGCAGCATCAGAAATACATCATATGTGAAAATTTCAACTGCCTAACTATCACGTTCATGAGATACAGCCTGGTGACAGAAGAACAGACGGACAGCGGAGGCTTAGTAATAGGGTCCCATTTTTACCCTTTGGCTACGGAACTCTAAAAAGGTGTTTTGTTTGTGCCCACATCACATTTTTTCAGTTAGTTGGACCATTTGCACGCTGACAATCGAACAGTCTAGAAAGGGCTAGAGATTCTCCAGAAGGCAATTGTCCAGCTGTGGACGTCCTTCAACTAACATGCAGAGATAATTCCGTCAAAACTAACTACACACACACTTATTGTGATCACTAAGTAGCGACATTTGCCAATCATTAAGTACATCGTAAAACAATAGGCCTTGCAACTAGTTTGTTTGTTATTGTATTATTTGTGCAGAATAAAACAATGTAATTAAGGCATGCTTCCTTTTGCTGGTGCCCTAACACGAGTTTTGAGAGCGTTGCACAATGGTCGATATAAACGTGCTCGGACTGTATAACTTTACGTTACTATGTTCTGGGTCTCTACTATGTGTTGACATCCAACATAAAGAAAAAAACCCTTAGGTACCTCAGTATCTCAGCAGCATAGTGGTGACAGGTATATATCGTCTCGTATAAGTTAATCTGTTAATAACTTGATGTTTATCCGAAAACAAAAAAAAGATGAATTTAAGAAAATAAGTAGTCCTATCAATAGACACTAGGCATTCATGTCATGGACCCCTAGTTGGTATTGTCAACCTCTCTGTAAGAAACCCAACATGGTGATATTTGTGGTGATGATGTAAACTGGGTATAAACCTGTGGTTCGCCTCTTTTTTGATATATGCGACATATGAGCAGACGGATCACCTGATGGTACCTAAGTAATTACCTACTGTGTCACCCATGGATAACCTGCAACATCAAAAGAGTTACAAGTGCGTTGCTGGCCTTTCAGAAGAAAGTACGCTCTGTTCTTGGAGATTAAAAGTCGTATCGGTTCGGAAATATCACGAGCCACGATCAGTTCATTCCACAGTTGTGCTGTGGGAGGCAGGATATTTCAGGAGGAACGCACAGTTGAGGACTGCCAACTACCTAAATGGTGAATATGGAAATGTTGTTAAATATTAACAAATATATGCGGTATAAAACACTGAAAACTAAACTAAGATTTTAAAAATAATCGTAGCACTTAAGACTTCTCGGTGCATATAATACAGGCAGCATTCCCACGCTGTATGGCTATGGAAAGCGTTTGCGTGAGATGGCGCCTTCTGAGCTAACTGTGCATCCCACACACACCCTGGCGCCACCGACCAAGTGTATCAACCCTGAAAGCGATAAAGTCGTATTGGGCACCGAGCTGTATTTATTTAGTGATTTTGATCCGCATTATGTAAAAAAACGCACGTACGTTATAGTAATAAGTAATAACTTATATGCATACATAGTTAACTTTTGACCATAAAATTTGACCAATGATTTTATTCGCTGTTTACGACCCAAGTGTAGTTTAACATGTCTCGTTCAACGGTTTTCTCATGGAATATCGATATTCGTTTCATACAAAAACCCGGTATTCAATTTCAATTTTTTCGCTTAGTATTGAAAGTTCGAGTTTCCCAGCGCCGGAGCACCCCTGGTAGGCGCTCCTGTTAATAAAATACATTACGTAACGTTCGTGGCTCGCTCGGTTTGTATGAATTAAGTGTAACTATCACAACACTCGGACAGGTGCCACTTTATTCGTGCACGTTTACCTTTTCCACCATTTTTGCTTCTATTTCAAAAGACGTGTTGATCCTATAAATCGGATATCTGGTTGTAATTGCTATTAAAAGTGCGAGTGCAAGCGTAATTATCTATTTACATGAATAGATAAAATGCTGCATCTTTAGGTAGGTACACGAATTTCATAACACGATAGGACTTTTTACATTAACATTTTTGACACGTTTAAACTCTAATTGGAACAATCAGAACTAATCGTCCGCTCTATATTTAAATAGGGAATGAAATTCTGTCATTTATGAGGTATATTTTTTCTTACACGCATAATATTCGCTAAGACTTTTTTTATACAAAAAAAAACGCATCAGTACTTTTTATTAAGCGATTTCTAATTTTTAATATGTATTTTTAGTAATGGTCACTAAGAAAGGCCTCATTGAATAAATATTTATAAATAGAAACCACATTCATATGCTTGTATAATTATTTTTAGGATTTAGGTATTTTGTAACAACTCAACACAACATCAACAACGACATTAACTTATTTCAATATGTCGACAGTTATTTAACCTTTTCCTACGCTCATACGCATGTTCGATCCCTATTTTGAATGAGATCAGACAATGGGTAATAATAATAAGCAATGCTGATTCGAGATGCCTTTACTTTGGCATGGAGTTTTGACGAAACATGACATATAAACAAATACAAATGAGTATATATAACCTACGTTACAGCAACATGTCAATGCAATTTTGCAACGGCCGGAACAAATGCCAAATGATAAAATAATGTTACAAATAAGTTGACCGGTGGAATAGATTATTTAACGAAGAATGTTCAGTTCACTTTTTATACTATTATATAAAATTGACAATTTGAATTGAGAATCAGTTTTCTAGAAGGGTCATTATTTCAGCAAAAATCTTAACAGCGTGAACAGGCTTTTGTTTTAACGCGCGATGCAAGCTGTACAACTCCATCTGTTGATAAAATAATTCCTTATCTCCTCAACACCCCGAAACGGCTCGACAGATTTTAACCAATTTTAGTACTGGGATAGCCAAAGATTACACAACTACGGTAAACAAAGTTTAACGCGGACAAAGTTCTACTGTTTCTTATGAAAAAATGTCAGACGGTTGGCTATTATTTATGATCGTAATGTGGTTTGTTATTTTTTGTGTTGCGTTAAATTTCGAAGTCACACTAATGATGTAAAGTTAGACATGAGTTTTGTTTTTTTTAGTGTTTACTATCTAACATTAAATAGCTTTAAGGTAAAAACGTAGTATTTATTTGGTGTCAACTCATGAAGCTCTTTTATTATAAAACATTTTTAGTGTCCCGCCTCGGTCCCGGGTCTTACGTGCCGGATTTTCGGAAAGCTTTTCTGAGAATAAGGACCCAACACGTAGAGGCTTCTAGTAGAGGTTTGATGCTACTGAAGCCCTGCTGGTACCCGTTTCACCCGTTATAATATTATATTAAGTAATAGACATTTTGTGATCCAGGAATTACTTGTACCCAACAGTACACAAATTCAACAAAGTGACCTAGCTGGTACAGATAAGTTGCTGCTTAAGAACAATAGCGGAGTCGCCGCCGACAAACCGTGTCTTATAATTTATTGTCGCTATTTTCTATACTACTTATTTATATATCGACAGCTTTAGTACGCAGATCGGTTCAAGGACTGGTTAATTATGTTATGAAAGTAAAATCTCCACTTTGGACATTCTACAATCACTAAGAGTAATTCCAAATAAAGCCAGACTACAGTTTATCGATACAGTTGACCTATTTAGTTAAGGAATTATGTTCTCACATTTAATGAGAAATTTATAACTACTCGTATGAATACATAATTATCTCGCTTCTTGCAAAATTATAAATAAATCAATTGCATTTTTGCTCTAATTAGCAGATTTAGCAAATGCACAACTCAATTAAAAAGTAAATAAAAAATAGGCAGAATAAGTAGTGAAGAAATCTTCGTGATTTGACCATTGCTCTGTAATTTAGTTCAAAATAAAAATAAATCACTTACCTAAACTCTGGGACCTATATTAGTTATATTGAAATTATATAGGTTCCTCTATGATAAAATTAGAGCGGAATTTGTGATATCCCTACAAAATATAACTGGGTTCTGGTAGGTTAGTATAGTACAGTAGCCGGCAAACAACTTGAGCGTGACCTTGACTGCGCAGTAGCCGATTTACGTAGAAATTTACATGCGCAGATCCACCATTTTGGTTCAAGTTGTTTGCCGGCTACTGTAACAGTAGTTTGTTAAGAAACACACATTAATTAGGCAGAGATCGGACGGAAGGATATCATTGTACAGAGTGTCCTGTATCGTCATTTTTCTATCCGTCAAAATAAATAAATACCAGACAACCTCACACAAATCGATCGTCCCAAATAAAGCTCAATAAGGCTTGTGTTATGGGTACTAGACGACGATATATTTATTTATTTGTTTATTTAATCTTTGTTGCACAAAAGAAAACTTATCGTACAAAAGGCGGACTTAATGCCATGAGGCATTCTCTACCAGTCAACCTTAGGGCAAAGCGGCAAAATTGTAGGCGGTGCAACTAACTTACACATAAGTAACAAAACATAATTATAATACTTATACATAATTTTGCTACACATGTAAATATATACATACATCTAATAAAATATAAACATATATAATATAAATAAATATATACATAAATATATACAGCGATGAAACATAGGTACTAAGCAGATAGACTACGAGACTTCATTTCTGCCAGTAAAATAGCTGCACACGGAATTTTTAAACGCTAGCTTAGGTACTGTGCCTGTTTAATTGCGAGAGGAAGACCGAAGATATACATACTTATATACATAAATATATACTTAAATACATAGATCGACCATGACCCAAGGACAAATATTCAAGTTCATCACACAAATATTTGCCCTGGCCGGGATTCGAACCCGGGACCGCCTGAAATGACACCTAAGGCTGGTCAAAGGTGGCTTTTAGCTTTAACTACCAGGGTTTTAGATAAAAAACTTTTTTGATCATTAGGACTTTGTTTCACTCTAATGCCCGTCTAGGCCACAGATGAAAAGATTTTTCGTTTCGTTGGTTGTTAACAACTTGAGGCATTGGCTAAGGCAGTAGATAATTAGTATTTAAGCTAAAAGCCCATTTCCAGGACTAGTCCAAGGTCCCTGTATACAGGACAACTATAATGACATCCAATTCGTTCGATCTCAAGTCATAAATCCATACTAATATTATAAATGCGAAAGTGTGTCTGTCTGTCTGTTACCTCTTCACGCTTCGACCGCTGAATCGATTTTGAATCAATTTGGCATAGAGATAGTTTAAGATCCGAGGAAGGACATAGACTAGTTTTCATCCTGGAAATTATACCTAAAAATATTGAAAAGTGAGTGAACATTTCTGTTGGGGTGCGGTGACCCTGTAGGAAATGTAATTATTAGAACGCTTTTAATAATCCCTTTTATCAAGTTCTACGCGTACGTAGTCGCGGGCAAAAGCTAGTCAACGATATAAGAAACACATCGATATTGAAAGTAACAATCACGTAATGAAAGATATAACGCTGTGCCTTATTCTCTAGAAAATATTTTGCAAATATTGCTTTCTTGCAACACTGCCATCAATTTTCGAATCCCCAATTTCAGTATCGTGCCATGCCGATTGTTGGTGTATATTAACTTGTCGTTTTTTCCAATTATAGTCACGACAATACTATCTATTTCTATCTTTTTCATTGGCTGCTAGACTTAGATCTGTACTTGATTATGCGATTGAGCAAAAGTATAATTTACAAGTTATTAACAAAGCACGAATGACAAATAATTTTGTTACCGCAGACGCCGAGAAAGAAGGGATTGCCGGGTGAGTAGGTATAGCCTCCTGACGACCACCATTCAAAATTTGACAGTTTAATTTAAGACTAAGTGTTTTCTTGTTTAGTAATGATTTGATAATAGATATTTAAAGGATATATATCCATACTAATATTATAAATGCGAAAGTGTGTCTGTCTGTCTGTCTGTCTGTCTGTCTGTTACCTCTTCACGCTTAAACCGCTGAACCGATTTAGATGAAATTTGGTATATAGATAGTTTCAGTCCCGGGGAAGGACATAGGATACTTTTCATCCCGAATAAATATAGTGTTCCCGTGGGATGAGCGGGGTAACACCGCGGGGCACAGCTAGTTATTTATAAGTAAGATAATTTTAATTGAAGTACATTTAAAATACATTTAAGACTTATGACAAATAGATCGACAGTTAACTTTTAATCGATGTTTATGTACTATGTTGTAAGACAACCCAGGAGTATAGACGGCCGACCGTAGGGATGGCAGATAGTGATACGAAGCCCTTTTCACGGCTAAGGCATAGTGCTTAGTGCTTTTGTGTGCTAAATAAAAAACACAAAAAAAATATAATTCAGCTGTTTAGCCTGTTCAAGTGTTCACGAACACAGACGCCATGTTAAAAAAAATACTTCGCAGCCTAGGCCTTCAATTTTGTATGGAATTCCTTTACAGTTCTATCTAGTTGTTCCGCACGAAACGTGATACGTCGAAGCCTGTTATAACGCACTTTATGACGACATTTCGATACCTCCTACGTATACTGATACAAGTGCAAAATCACGATTTTACAGGAGAGCTGTTCAAAGGTATGAAGTGCCATAACTAACTCATACGTTGAAATAATGTAATGAAAATTTCAAATACTTTTAATGAATATATTTTCCTTAAATCTACATATTTACTATTTCAAAATTAATTGTACTTTTAGTAAAAAAGGTAGTTATACCAGTATGTGTGCAATTTACTAGTTCTAAGTTTTTGGTATACTGATACAACTACCACTTGATCCAGTATACGTCGTAAACTATGATTAGATGAATATGGATAATTATATTATTATTATGCCTATTATGGACATGTATCATTTATTAGATATATAAACAAACTCAAAGCTCGTGTTTGGATGGATCTGATCGGTTAGTTTCATCTGATTTGTCACTTGTACCAGTATACGCCTGAATCATTCCGTTATGTACCAGTATACTGTTAAGGTTATTTTGTATGTTATATCCAATATAATAAGTTCAGAGGTTGGTATTTAGGATATTTAAGCAAATTACGTTTGAAAGACAATAAATAAAGCAAATTTACACTAAAATTACGTTTATTTAAAAGGCAATTAAAATCACAGCCCGTATTTAGGGAATGGTGTTTTTGTCTTTGTTACAGTGGTATTATCAACATTATTACTGTTTTAACATTTATATATAGTAGATTTCGGTTCCTATTTTGTCCATCACAATTGTCAGACCAAAACCTGAATTCATCTACATCATCTTGAAGTATTAATTTAATTAAGTCAAATAATTTGTCATTTAGTCATGTCAACAGTACCTAACAAGTAGCATTCCCAAACCAAATGTTGTGAATTATACAGTTTAAGTTTTTTTTGTAATAAAACATGCTTATATTACCGTGAGGAGATGACAAGGTTTTTGAAGGTCGAATACAGCAGTCGCATTTTTTTGTTAAGTTCGAGTTTTTTTTTCCTATTTATTTCAAGTCTCTTTCCTCTATGTGCCAATGTGTTTGGATGTTTGTTTTTCAGTAGGTGTTTTCAAATTCTCGTAAATGTGACAAGCGTCAACTTAATATTTTGAATGAAAATATCACGGTATTGTCGAACAGACTAAGCTTGCGCTTCGTATTTGGTAGAATTAAACGACTCCTTGTACAAATTATACGTTTCAATCAAATTCAAACAGCCGCCAGCAAAAATGTGTGTGATGAACTTGAATATTTATTCCTGGTCATGGATGTTATCTCTACAAGTACTTTATAAAGTATGTATATATATTATCGTCGTCTTGTACCCATAGTACAAGCTTTACTTTGCCTGGGACACTGGGTCGATTTGTGTAAGATGGTCCCTTAAAATTCATTTATTATTTAAAAAAAAAATCCGTTCAGACACTAAAATTTAACGTAATTTTTGTCCTATATGTTTATTATTTGTTTTCTGGGCTTGTTTTTCCCGTATTTATTTTTTTATTTAAGCTCATGATTCGATTTTTACTTTCTTTGTTCGTTGATCCAATATTTTTTAAATTACATGTAAGTTACCGACATCTTTTTTGCTATTTTTCTTTACAATTGCCTGTCGTGCCAACTAAGCAGCTGCCATCTCTAAATTCGCCGAATACGGACAAAGACTTAAAAACCCGGACATTTGGCATAACTTGCATTTCCCCCATTAATAAAATAAAAAAATAATTGCTTTATTTGTTATTGACATTAAACCCCGGACGGCCCCCCGACGGCTTCAAACTAGGACAAATCCGGGGTAACCCGGTCGGATGGCAGCCCTAGTGGTGACTCTGGTTTACTGTAGGTAATGGCGACATATGGCTATTATTGTACTCCAAACAACCATCGGTACCGATTGGAGAAAACTGTATCATAACCAAAAGTAAGCCTAATTTGATACGTAGTAGGTAGAAAAGACGTAGGCCGCATCGACTGTCCGTCGCGCATAGTGGGACATCTTACGTCCGCAACGATGACGAGCAAGCATACTGAGATAACTGCCACTTGTACTTGATAGGTGTACTGCGTACAGTGGTACAAGTGACATAGCTCAGTATACGATGTTCTAAATTAAAAAACGGTGTTAGTTGTATCAGTATACGTCACTTTATTTCGAAAACTAGCAGTAATTTTGTCATGAAAATTTTATAGCATGTAGATATAAGTATTTTGATCCTAAATATGCAAAAAAACGAAAATCGTAAAAATGTCAGTTGCATCAGTATACGTAGGAGGTATCGATTTCATTGTATGTTTGAGAAAAAACTTTTTCTCCAACTTGCTTGGAAATGTTCCCATTAATGTAGTAAAACTGGACCGCGAAATCGTTCGTTATATTTAGAAGGCGTTAATAAAAATTAAAAAAAATATATATTATTGGCCTTAGCCGGGAAATCAATATTATTTAAATAAGACGATTAAGTAAAAAACACACCTTCCGTTTATAACGTCTCATACAAATGAGGGTAATCTTAATTTGGCCGGTTACTGCATCTTACTTTTAATTTTTTCAAAGACTTTGATAATTCACCATACAGCCAATTGTCCACTAAATTTAAAAAATAAAAACTATTATAAACTTTTTAATTGTTCTCTGCGTTTAGTTCTTGCACTGAATATTTTTTTGCTCTGCTACTGTCAATGTATTTGAAATGTCGACAAATTTCGAATAACGGACAAACAATTTAAATAATAATCTTATATGCGGTTAATTTATTTTCATGATTCTTAGTTATTTATTAGAGATTTCTTACGAAAGTTTTAATTTTAATAAAATGATGATATTTAATGAGTGAGTTGAAAATTAATAAGTGTACCAAACGTAAACAAATAAAAAATAAAACAGAAATGATTGTGTCCAAATCAATATAAAAGTTTCTTGAACTTATGATCTACTCCGAATGATAAATATGGTATGGTTTCTAAAAAAAACAGTGTGTTTAGAAGTTGTTAATTTAACTAAAATGTATAATTACCTATGTGCATATTTTTTGTTATTGTGTTTTCATATATATTTAATTCTTATTCATATATTTTGTTTTAAATCAAACATATGATTAGGACCCGAAATTTTATTCCTATTCCTAAAAAAAATAAGTACCAAATGAACTTCATGGTACTGATATATTAAATTAAAATGTAGATTGGTGATTATTTCCAAGCATATTTGGAGAAAAGCACTATACAAGCCTCGGCGGGAATGTCAGTTCGCAGATTCGTATTATTGAAGGACTCGGCTACGCCTCGTCCTTCAAAATCATACTCATCCACGAACTGACTTTTCCCGGCCTCGGCAGTAATACTCGTATACTATTATTACTGTAGTCGGGTTAAAGGTATCTTATAATATTTGGATATTCAGTTATCTCGGCATCAAAATTGGTTAAAATCCGTCCAGCCGTTTGGTGTGATGAGCGGACGATGATTTTTTTACCAACAAATGGCGCTCGGCTGTACGACTGGTGCCTTTTGCTTCGTGCTGTTAAGATTTTTCCTGAAATAATGGCCCTTATCCATAGAAAACTCACAATCAAATTATTATATCACTGTTACGCCTATACATTTTTAATTACATATAATCTAAAATCAATGAATTGGAAATCACAAAAAAAATGTTAGCCTGAAATCAGTCATTTATTTGCTTAAATCTGGGGGCACGGTAGTGCCCCCGCCAAGACGAAAAAAAGAGGCGGGGCACTACCTACCTTTTCTCGAACCGTTTCGTCTCATTTTCAAACCCTCATAGTTTCGTCCCAGTTAACACCAGAGCGCCCAAATTCACAGGTTAAGATGCAGTTAGGGAACATATGAAATATACTAAATTTCATTGATCTAGCTTTTATACTTTAGGTTTTATTGGTACCTAAAATACACCGATTTTGTCACTCACTCACTTATGTATCAAAACCTCTGGGGTACTTCCCGATGACCTAGAAAGCTGAAATATACGCGTTCCTGAGAAAAAGGGTCTTGACAGACGGACGGACGGGCGGACAGACGGACAACAAAGTGATCCTATAAGGGTTCCGTTTTTTCCTTTTGAGGTACGGAACCCTAAAAAATACGCGGACGAAGCTGCGGACACCTCCTAGTATACAGGGCGTCCCAAGACTATCAAGGGAAAGTACCTTAAATATCGTAGATAGGATATTTTTCTGAAAGAAGACTATATGTTATCTTTAAAAGTTGGTTATTCTGCAATTAGAGATTTTCTAAGAATTACTTGCTTCGTCTGGGAATCGAACCGGCATAAATTTAAAAAAATAATACTCACCCCTATTTTTATGGTGCCAATCGAAAGAATGGACAAAATAATAAATATTCTTCCTAAGTAACATAGTATCTTAAAAGAAAGGAACAACGTAAAATGTTGGAGTCAAAATTCAAGAAAATGTATATTGCTGAAGGCGAATAATTAAGCAAGTAATTCTTAGAAAATCTTTAAATGCAGAATTACTAACTTTTTAAAATAACATTAGGTCTTCTTTCAGCAAAATATCCTATCTACGATATTTAACACATTCACTGCCGGGGGGCGTGGCTTATGAACAGACTTGTATGACGGTGAACGCATATATGCGTCGTTGGCGGTGAATGCGTTAAGGTACTTTCCCTTTATGTCCCATAGTCTTGGGACACCCGGTATAATATATAGGTAGTTGTGTGTATATAATATATGATAACTTTGCAGGTATATCGATGACGGACGCGTCCGGCAAGCCGTACAGCACGAACGGTCACGGCAGCGTGGCGTCCATGAACACGAAGGCTACCACGCTCACGGGCGCCTCCGACGTGAGCCTCACGCGCTCTCCGCTCCGCTCCTCGCTCAAGAAGCCCCGCCACGTCGAGCCGGGGCTGGGCATCCCGAACCCGGGGTACTCGGGACACTCTCCGCCCCTCAATAGGAACGGGAGCCAGAAGAAGGTGCGCATACAGACGCATAGTACCGAGGTATAACCAAATGTTGTGAATTATACAGTTTAAGTTTTTTTTGTAATAAAACATGCTTATATTACCGTGAGGAGATGACAAGGTTTTTGAAGGTCGAATACAGCAGTCGCATTTTTTTGTTAAGTTTGAGTTTTTTTTTCCTATTTATTTCAAGTCTCTTTCCTCTATGTGCCAATGTGTTTGGATGTTTGTTTTTCAGTAGGTGTTTTCAAATTCTCGTAAATGTGACAAGCGTCAACTTAATATTTTGAATGAAAATATCACGGTATTGTCGAACAGACTAAGCTTGCGCTTCGTATTTGGTAGAATTAAACGACTCCTTGTACAAATTATACGTTTCAATCAAATTCAAACAGCCGCCAGCAAAAATGTGTGTGATGAACTTGAATATTTATTCCTGGTCATGGATGTTATCTCTACAAGTACTTTATAAAGTATGTATATATATTATCGTCGTCTTGTACCCATAGTACAAGCTTTACTTTGCCTGGGACACTGGGTCGATTTGTGTAAGATGGTCCCTTAAAATTCATTTATTATTTAAAAAAAAAATCCGTTCAGACACTAAAATTTAACGTAATTTTTGTCCTATATGTTTATTATTTGTTTTCTGGGCTTGTTTTTCCCGTATTTATTTTTTTATTTAAGCTCATGATTCGATTTTTACTTTCTTTGTTCGTTGATCCAATATTTTTTAAATTACATGTAAGTTACCGACATCTTTTTTGCTATTTTTCTTTACAATTGCCTGTCGTGCGAACTAAGCAGCTGCCATCTCTAAATTCGCCGAATACGGACAAAGACTTAAAAACCCGGACATTTGGCATAACTTGCATTTCCCCCATTAATAAAATAAAAAAATAATTGCTTTATTTGTTATTGACATTAAACCCCGGACGGCCCCCCGACGGCTTCAAACTAGGACAAATCCGGGGTAACCCGGTCGGATGGCAGCCCTAGTGGTGACTCTGGTTTACTGTAGGTAATGGCGACATATGGCTATTATTGTACTCCAAACAACCATCGGTACCGATTGGAGAAAACTGTATCATAACCAAAAGTAAGCCTAATTTGATACGTAGTAGGTAGAAAAGACGTAGGCCGCATCGACTGTCCGTCGCGCATAGTGGGACATCTTACGTCCGCAACGATGACGAGCAAGCATACTGAGATAACTGCCACTTGTACTTGATAGGTGTACTGCGTACAGTGGTACAAGTGACATAGCTCAGTATACGATGTTCTAAATTAAAAAACGGTGTTAGTTGTATCAGTATACGTCACTTTATTTCGAAAACTAGCAGTAATTTTGTCATGAAAATTTTATAGCATGTAGATATAAGTATTTTGATCCTAAATATGCAAAAAAACGAAAATCGTAAAAATGTCAGTTGCATCAGTATACGTAGGAGGTATCGATTTCATTGTATGTTTGAGAAAAAACTTTTTCTCCAACTTGCTTGGAAATGTTCCCATTAATGTAGTAAAACTGGACCGCGAAATCGTTCGTTATATTTAGAAGGCGTTAATAAAAATTAAAAAAAATATATATTATTGGCCTTAGCCGGGAAATCAATATTATTTAAATAAGACGATTAAGTAAAAAACACACCTTCCGTTTATAACGTCTCATACAAATGAGGGTAATCTTAATTTGGCCGGTTACTGCATCTTACTTTTAATTTTTTCAAAGACTTTGATAATTCACCATACAGCCAATTGTCCACTAAATTTAAAAAATAAAAACTATTATAAACTTTTTAATTGTTCTCTGCGTTTAGTTCTTGCACTGAATATTTTTTTGCTCTGCTACTGTCAATGTATTTGAAATGTCGACAAATTTCGAATAACGGACAAACAATTTAAATAATAATCTTATATGCGGTTAATTTATTTTCATGATTCTTAGTTATTTATTAGAGATTTCTTACGAAAGTTTTAATTTTAATAAAATGATGATATTTAATGAGTGAGTTGAAAATTAATAAGTGTACCAAACGTAAACAAATAAAAAATAAAACAGAAATGATTGTGTCCAAATCAATATAAAAGTTTCTTGAACTTATGATCTACTCCGAATGATAAATATGGTATGGTTTCTAAAAAAAACAGTGTGTTTAGAAGTTGTTAATTTAACTAAAATGTATAATTACCTATGTGCATATTTTTTGTTATTGTGTTTTCATATATATTTAATTCTTATTCATATATTTTGTTTTAAATCAAACATATGATTAGGACCCGAAATTTTATTCCTATTCCTAAAAAAAATAAGTACCAAATGAACTTCATGGTACTGATATATTAAATTAAAATGTAGATTGGTGATTATTTCCAAGCATATTTGGAGAAAAGCACTATACAAGCCTCGGCGGGAATGTCAGTTCGCAGATTCGTATTATTGAAGGACTCGGCTACGCCTCGTCCTTCAAAATCATACTCATCCACGAACTGACTTTTCCCGGCCTCGGCAGTAATACTCGTATACTATTATTACTGTAGTCGGGTTAAAGGTATCTTATAATATTTGGATATTCAGTTATCTCGGCATCAAAATTGGTTAAAATCCGTCCAGCCGTTTGGTGTGATGAGCGGACGATGATTTTTTTACCAACAAATGGCGCTCGGCTGTACGACTGGTGCCTTTTGCTTCGTGCTGTTAAGATTTTTCCTGAAATAATGGCCCTTATCCATAGAAAACTCACAATCAAATTATTATATCACTGTTACGCCTATACATTTTTAATTACATATAATCTAAAATCAATGAATTGGAAATCACAAAAAAAATGTTAGCCTGAAATCAGTCATTTATTTGCTTAAATCTGGGGGCACGGTAGTGCCCCCGCCAAGACGAAAAAAAGAGGCGGGGCACTACCTACCTTTTCTCGAACCGTTTCGTCTCATTTTCAAACCCTCATAGTTTCGTCCCAGTTAACACCAGAGCGCCCAAATTCACAGGTTAAGATGCAGTTAGGGAACATATGAAATATACTAAATTTCATTGATCTAGCTTTTATACTTTAGGTTTTATTGGTACCTAAAATACACCGATTTTGTCACTCACTCACTTATGTATCAAAACCTCTGGGGTACTTCCCGATGACCTAGAAAGCTGAAATATACGCGTTCCTGAGAAAAAGGGTCTTGACAGACGGACGGACGGGCGGACAGACGGACAACAAAGTGATCCTATAAGGGTTCCGTTTTTTCCTTTTGAGGTACGGAACCCTAAAAAATACGCGGACGAAGCTGCGGACACCTCCTAGTATACAGGGCGTCCCAAGACTATCAAGGGAAAGTACCTTAAATATCGTAGATAGGATATTTTTCTGAAAGAAGACTATATGTTATCTTTAAAAGTTGGTTATTCTGCAATTAGAGATTTTCTAAGAATTACTTGCTTCGTCTGGGAATCGAACCGGCATAAATTTAAAAAAATAATACTCACCCCTATTTTTATGGTGCCAATCGAAAGAATGGACAAAATAATAAATATTCTTCCTAAGTAACATAGTATCTTAAAAGAAAGGAACAACGTAAAATGTTGGAGTCAAAATTCAAGAAAATGTATATTGCTGAAGGCGAATAATTAAGCAAGTAATTCTTAGAAAATCTTTAAATGCAGAATTACTAACTTTTTAAAATAACATTAGGTCTTCTTTCAGCAAAATATCCTATCTACGATATTTAACACATTCACTGCCGGGGGGCGTGGCTTATGAACAGACTTGTATGACGGTGAACGCATATATGCGTCGTTGGCGGTGAATGCGTTAAGGTACTTTCCCTTTATGTCCCATAGTCTTGGGACACCCGGTATAATATATAGGTAGTTGTGTGTATATAATATATGATAACTTTGCAGGTATATCGATGACGGACGCGTCCGGCAAGCCGTACAGCACGAACGGTCACGGCAGCGTGGCGTCCATGAACACGAAGGCTACCACGCTCACGGGCGCCTCCGACGTGAGCCTCACGCGCTCTCCGCTCCGCTCCTCGCTCAAGAAGCCCCGCCACGTCGAGCCGGGGCTGGGCATCCCGAACCCGGGGTACTCGGGACACTCTCCGCCCCTCAATAGGAACGGGAGCCAGAAGAAGGTGCGCATACAGACGCATAGTACCGAGGTATAACCAAATGTTGTGAATTATACAGTTTAAGTTTTTTTTGTAATAAAACATGCTTATATTACCGTGAGGAGATGACAAGGTTTTTGAAGGTCGAATACAGCAGTCGCATTTTTTTGTTAAGTTTGAGTTTTTTTTTCCTATTTATTTCAAGTCTCTTTCCTCTATGTGCCAATGTGTTTGGATGTTTGTTTTTCAGTAGGTGTTTTCAAATTCTCGTAAATGTGACAAGCGTCAACTTAATATTTTGAATGAAAATATCACGGTATTGTCGAACAGACTAAGCTTGCGCTTCGTATTTGGTAGAATTAAACGACTCCTTGTACAAATTATACGTTTCAATCAAATTCAAACAGCCGCCAGCAAAAATGTGTGTGATGAACTTGAATATTTATTCCTGGTCATGGATGTTATCTCTACAAGTACTTTATAAAGTATGTATATATATTATCGTCGTCTTGTACCCATAGTACAAGCTTTACTTTGCCTGGGACACTGGGTCGATTTGTGTAAGATGGTCCCTTAAAATTCATTTATTATTTAAAAAAAAAATCCGTTCAGACACTAAAATTTAACGTAATTTTTGTCCTATATGTTTATTATTTGTTTTCTGGGCTTGTTTTTCCCGTATTTATTTTTTTATTTAAGCTCATGATTCGATTTTTACTTTCTTTGTTCGTTGATCCAATATTTTTTAAATTACATGTAAGTTACCGACATCTTTTTTGCTATTTTTCTTTACAATTGCCTGTCGTGCGAACTAAGCAGCTGCCATCTCTAAATTCGCCGAATACGGACAAAGACTTAAAAACCCGGACATTTGGCATAACTTGCATTTCCCCCATTAATAAAATAAAAAAATAATTGCTTTATTTGTTATTGACATTAAACCCCGGACGGCCCCCCGACGGCTTCAAACTAGGACAAATCCGGGGTAACCCGGTCGGATGGCAGCCCTAGTGGTGACTCTGGTTTACTGTAGGTAATGGCGACATATGGCTATTATTGTACTCCAAACAACCATCGGTACCGATTGGAGAAAACTGTATCATAACCAAAAGTAAGCCTAATTTGATACGTAGTAGGTAGAAAAGACGTAGGCCGCATCGACTGTCCGTCGCGCATAGTGGGACATCTTACGTCCGCAACGATGACGAGCAAGCATACTGAGATAACTGCCACTTGTACTTGATAGGTGTACTGCGTACAGTGGTACAAGTGACATAGCTCAGTATACGATGTTCTAAATTAAAAAACGGTGTTAGTTGTATCAGTATACGTCACTTTATTTCGAAAACTAGCAGTAATTTTGTCATGAAAATTTTATAGCATGTAGATATAAGTATTTTGATCCTAAATATGCAAAAAAACGAAAATCGTAAAAATGTCAGTTGCATCAGTATACGTAGGAGGTATCGATTTCATTGTATGTTTGAGAAAAAACTTTTTCTCCAACTTGCTTGGAAATGTTCCCATTAATGTAGTAAAACTGGACCGCGAAATCGTTCGTTATATTTAGAAGGCGTTAATAAAAATTAAAAAAAATATATATTATTGGCCTTAGCCGGGAAATCAATATTATTTAAATAAGACGATTAAGTAAAAAACACACCTTCCGTTTATAACGTCTCATACAAATGAGGGTAATCTTAATTTGGCCGGTTACTGCATCTTACTTTTAATTTTTTCAAAGACTTTGATAATTCACCATACAGCCAATTGTCCACTAAATTTAAAAAATAAAAACTATTATAAACTTTTTAATTGTTCTCTGCGTTTAGTTCTTGCACTGAATATTTTTTTGCTCTGCTACTGTCAATGTATTTGAAATGTCGACAAATTTCGAATAACGGACAAACAATTTAAATAATAATCTTATATGCGGTTAATTTATTTTCATGATTCTTAGTTATTTATTAGAGATTTCTTACGAAAGTTTTAATTTTAATAAAATGATGATATTTAATGAGTGAGTTGAAAATTAATAAGTGTACCAAACGTAAACAAATAAAAAATAAAACAGAAATGATTGTGTCCAAATCAATATAAAAGTTTCTTGAACTTATGATCTACTCCGAATGATAAATATGGTATGGTTTCTAAAAAAAACAGTGTGTTTAGAAGTTGTTAATTTAACTAAAATGTATAATTACCTATGTGCATATTTTTTGTTATTGTGTTTTCATATATATTTAATTCTTATTCATATATTTTGTTTTAAATCAAACATATGATTAGGACCCGAAATTTTATTCCTATTCCTAAAAAAAATAAGTACCAAATGAACTTCATGGTACTGATATATTAAATTAAAATGTAGATTGGTGATTATTTCCAAGCATATTTGGAGAAAAGCACTATACAAGCCTCGGCGGGAATGTCAGTTCGCAGATTCGTATTATTGAAGGACTCGGCTACGCCTCGTCCTTCAAAATCATACTCATCCACGAACTGACTTTTCCCGGCCTCGGCAGTAATACTCGTATACTATTATTACTGTAGTCGGGTTAAAGGTATCTTATAATATTTGGATATTCAGTTATCTCGGCATCAAAATTGGTTAAAATCCGTCCAGCCGTTTGGTGTGATGAGCGGACGATGATTTTTTTACCAACAAATGGCGCTCGGCTGTACGACTGGTGCCTTTTGCTTCGTGCTGTTAAGATTTTTCCTGAAATAATGGCCCTTATCCATAGAAAACTCACAATCAAATTATTATATCACTGTTACGCCTATACATTTTTAATTACATATAATCTAAAATCAATGAATTGGAAATCACAAAAAAAATGTTAGCCTGAAATCAGTCATTTATTTGCTTAAATCTGGGGGCACGGTAGTGCCCCCGCCAAGACGAAAAAAAGAGGCGGGGCACTACCTACCTTTTCTCGAACCGTTTCGTCTCATTTTCAAACCCTCATAGTTTCGTCCCAGTTAACACCAGAGCGCCCAAATTCACAGGTTAAGATGCAGTTAGGGAACATATGAAATATACTAAATTTCATTGATCTAGCTTTTATACTTTAGGTTTTATTGGTACCTAAAATACACCGATTTTGTCACTCACTCACTTATGTATCAAAACCTCTGGGGTACTTCCCGATGACCTAGAAAGCTGAAATTTGGTATGTAAGCTAGGTTTAGTACACAAACAATAGAATAATTCTGAAACTTGGAACTTTTACCCCCCAACCCCTTAAACTAGGGGATGAAAGTTTGTATGAGACTTTCGCAAATTTTGATACTAGAGGTCTGAAAATTTATACCTATTGGGCTCATTGTTATAAATAAAATACACATTCTAGGATTTTTAGAAAATCACCCCCCACCCTTAAAATAAGGGGATGAAAGTTTGTATGGGCTTTCCATAGGTAATGGGGGATAAAAGTGTACATATATATATATATGGGGCTAAACGTAAGTATTTCTTAAATACACAATTATTATTACTACTTACTTAGAAACACTTCAGCACAAAACAAAACATATAAATTAAAAATTACCTTACAAAAAGAAATGAGATCCCACCAAAAACATTTCATGTAAAATTGGCGGCCAAGACTCACATGCTCATAACGCTTTCGCTGTAAAAAAGTGGTCAGATCCCTCGAAAAGCCAAGCCCCTAAGCCCTGAGTTTACTGATCCTACACCTTGGCTTCAAAAGTATGGCTTGGCCGTTTCATAAAGTACCGTAAATAAGTTTAACGGACTGTCGGGCCTATATGGTAAGGAATTAAGTTTAATATATTTTATCATGAAGACATACACTTAATTTCTTGATACCGTATGGGCCAGACGGTTCGTTGGACTTATTTACGTTACTCTATGAAACGGCCAAGCCATACTTTTGAAGCCAAGGTGTAGGATCAGTAAACTCAGGGCTTAGGGGCTTGGCTTTTCGAGGGATCTGACCACTTTTTTACAGCGAAAGCGTTATGAGCATGTGAGTCTTGGCCGCCAATTTTACATGAAATGTTTTTGGTGGGATGTGGTATTATACAGGTGCTCTTAAATCAATTTACAGAACTACATGTTTTGTCTCAGAGACATGCAAATTCTAGGTGCGGCACAGTGTGGTAACAAAATAGAAAATATATATACCTATATAATATACAATGTGTTACCGCCAAGTAGGCTTTTCTTAAAGTAGAGTAAAGTAACATAGATCTTTAACGTATCTATGACCTTAA
Organism: Apotomis turbidana; assembly: GCA_905147355.2. Lineage (NCBI taxonomy): Eukaryota > Metazoa > Arthropoda > Insecta > Lepidoptera > Tortricidae > Apotomis > Apotomis turbidana. Next base: position 8,110,681 of record LR990288.1, read on the forward strand.
TTTAATTAATTAACTTAAATTCAGGCTTTATTAACTTTCTAACAAAATTTTAATTGCCAGTAATGTACATTAAATAAATTGACAAGTGAGTGTTAAATGACAGCGTGATATGAGTAACGACAACTACGCTGTACACCCACTACATTGAATGTGCGGATTTAAGAAATTTAATTGTGCAGTTAATTCACATAATTATGATTAGCTAATACATGCAAACAATTACTACTGGATCATATTATTATCAGTTTTAATAAATGCCCGCATGCCGGTAACAGGCCGTATATACACGATGATTTTTAATCGGTGATCAGGTACCAACTTTTCTGACTCAGTAATTGATGGCGGTCACGTTGAGGTCGTAATTACATGAAAACAAACTTTTATTTTTCTATGATCATTTTTATTTTGAAACCAATTTTGTCTTAAATTCCTTGTCACCGAACTAATCTGTATCGGTGTGCTTACAACCTCTTTAATAATTTAATGGGAATGACAATTTATAAGTAATAACTTGTCATTGTCATTGTCATTACATAAACAAAGTCGTAGAAAATTTCGTAAAATTTCCCGTCAAAGCGATGACACTTGACGTAGGTATCGTACTTCAATAATTTATGTAGGATGACCATGTATCTACTGGTTATTAGTTTTAATTATGTTTTAACTTTTAATTAATTTAACAGTGAGGTAATTGCGGGGGACCTCGCGTATTAAGTTTAATTTTAGATAAGTATTAATATTTTTCTACTCCTGATCACCGATTAAAAATCAGCGTGTATATATACGAGGGGCGTCTGAAAAGTTCTAAGCCTAAGATAGAAAAAAACAATTTACACAAATGAACTCGTGTTTATTTTTCAATATAGTCTCCTCCTAAATCAATGCATTTTTTACATTTTTTATACAGTGCTTTTAGGCCATTAAAAAAATAATCTTCATTTTGCCCTTCAAAATGCTCCTGTACAGCCGCCTTCATCTCTTCGTCACTTCTAAATCGCTTTCCCCTCAACTCTTTCTTCAAATTATTGAATAAAAAATAATCGCTTGGGGCTAGATCTGGGCTGTAGGGTGGGTGGTCAATTTCGTCAAAACCAACTTCCTTCAGAGCACGCCTCGCAACATTAGCGGTGTGAACGGGTGCGTTGTCTTGCAAAAACAAAATGCCTTTCCTTAGTTTACCCCGCCTTTTCTCAACTATGGCTTGTCGCACCTGTCTTATTAGATTTGCATAATAAGTTCCGTTTATCGTAGAGCCTTTTTCTAAATAATCGATTAAAAGAATGCCATCACAATCCCAAAATACCGTAGCCATTAACTTAGAGGCCGACTTTTGCACTTTAAATTTCTTCGGCGGCCTTTCACCCTTTTCAATCCACTGCATCGACTCAGACTTACACTCCGGATCATACTGTCTGATCCATGTTTCATCAACAGTTACTATTCGGGAACAAACTTCATCTAAATCATCTTCGCACAATTCTAAAAACGCCCGAGAAGTTTCCACACGACGTACTTTATCGAAGGCCGTTAGCATTTTCGGTACCCAACGAGCACTGACTTTACTCATGTACAAATGTTCATGTAAAATTTCTCCGACTCTTTCTTTACTAATACCTAAGACCTCAGCTATTTGCCAAACCTTAATTCTTCTATCTTCTAATACCAGCTTTTTGACTTTTGCTACGTTTTCTTCGGTCACTACCGATATTGGCCGCCCTGAGCGGGGGTCGTCTTCGATCGATTCCCGTCCGAGTTTAAATAAGCGACTCCACTTTTTGACTGTGGCATAAGAAGGCCCAGAATCACCGTAAATAATAGCCATTTCCTCAAAAATACACTGCGGTGATTTGTCACTTTTTGTAAGGAATTTAATTACAGCACGGTGCTCAATTTTCGTAATATTCGTTGGTAATTCACACATGATGTACTTTTCCGTTGAATATCTCGAAACAGAATAATAAAAACGTGACATGTTATTTTTTAATAATTTGTTTTTAAATGGCCTTTCTAGTGGCCAGTATCATAAACGCATATATAACCTCGAAATACCTTAGGCTTAGAACTTTTCAGACGCCCCTCGTATTGTTGACAAACTGACCGGCGATTGCCCTCAGTAACACCTGATGGAAAGTGATTGCGGGGTCGAGGATGTAGCTCGCCGGTTCAGTAATGACACAACAGTAACATAATGACGTGTTAATTGTGTACAAACTTTTTAAGAAATGCTCCTTTCACATTTTTCATAATATTCGGGTGGATCAACTTTTTCTTGTTTTTATCCTGTCCCGTGACCCAGGGGACAATAGCGACAAAACTTCTAGGAAAAGTGTTGATAATTTATATTACTGGTATTGTCATGAGATAGTCTACATAAGAACGGGCTTATGACTGCTTTCAATTACAAAGCTTTTGCTAAATATAACCACGGAAAATCGTAATTTTAAAAAGTGACCCAGGGGACATCATTTTTACAACGAGTGATAGAAAAAAGTTGATTGACCTATTCAAAAATGGTTCTGGGTTCCGTGGTAATAAATGAAATAAGTTTAAAAACACTATCTCAAAATTTGAAAAGTTGACAATTATTAGCCCTGTGCAAAACCTTAGACGAGCCATTATTCATAGAAACGGTAATGCATTTAACTAGAGTAGGAAGAAAGCCGATATACACGTATCTAGAAAATTGTTACCGTAGTTACGCGTGATGCAAGCCTTTTTATTTGCTTACGGCAATGCAGATTTAGTGCATTTAGCAACGGCCTGTGCAACTACATAATTAGTTTACTTGCAATGTTTTTATTGTGCATTGGTATGAGGTTGGGTTGTAAAGAAAGAACGCGTGGCAAAGAACAAAACACAGCAATTATCTATGAGTTTGATTTAACTGGTATCACACTAATAAGTATAAAGGCGAAAGTTTGTAAGTGTATTATATATTCTTCACGCTTAAACGGCTGGACCTGGCTCGTATGGAGGTAGCTGACACCCTGGATTAGCTCATAGGCTACTTTTTATCCTGAACGCGGGTAAGACCGCGGGACGCAGCTAGTAGTCATATCAATAAGGGCATTATCACACTTCCGATTTGCGAGCGAATTTTGTATGAAGGCAAACACGCAGCGAGTTCGTCGCGACGCTTATTTGTATTGAAATCTCGCTCGCAAAAGGTAACTGTGATAAGGATCTAAGAGCGGTGTTTAGGCCAAATCACGAACATATTAGCATAACATGCAGACTAGTTTTTGCCCGCGACTACGTACGCGTGGAACTTGATAAAAGGAATTATTAAAAGCGCCTAAGCAAACGTAAGAGCAAATTGTGCTTTTGGTCTAATAAGTACATTCCCTACAGGGTCACCGCACCCCAACAGAAATGTTCACTCACTTTCAATATTTTTAGGTAGGTATAATTTCCAGGATGAAAACTATCCTATGTCCTTCCTCGGGTCTTAAACTATCTCTATGCCAAATTTCATCAAAATCGATTCAGCGGTTTAAGCGTGAAGAGGTAACAGACAGACACACTTTCACATTTATAATATTAGTATAGATATGGATATATTGTAAGTATAGTATAGTTATTCGAGCTAAGTTTAGTGACATTGACATATCTCTTATTATATTATTATAAAAGGTGTAAAACTTTGAGAAAGAGGTCTTCACAGACGGACAGACAGTCAGAACTACAACAAAGTGATCCTATAAAGGTTCTATTTTTTCCGATTGAGGCAAAAACGTTTTGAATAGAGAGCAAATACTCTCTAAACCTTATTAGTATACTTGCAGCAAAAACTACGCGGAGATACGTTTAGATCGCGCCGTGTCACTCGCTATGCTCTATCTACATTCCAGCAAATCCCTGAGAAAGATGGAATAAAATGACTTATGATCATAGGAGTGTTGGGAGACTTAGGCCTTTTTGGGCTCGGTCAGACTAAGCCAAGTGTAAAGCGTGCGTTTAAATGTTAACTCCTATGGAGCATCATCAATATTGTACGTGTTAAGTCAGATTTTATAACGTAGGGCATAAATGCACTATCATAATTGACACATTACAATGCTTACGGCGAGTGGTAGAACCACTTCAATTTTTTAATTATAGTTCTAAATCATAATTTACAATATTTAATCAATTTGTATTAAATTGGTTCTGTTATTTAATTTTTTTTTACTACCTAAGGTATATCAATTACCGCATTATAATATCAATGTTTTAATGATAGCTGTACAGGAAATAAACTTACGTATACGTACTTGTTCGGAGTGTAAGTTTAATTTTCTATAAATAGGTTTACTTACTACGGGCCCGTTCATATTAGGATCTGGACTATAGAAGACCTAGAAAAACAAGGTGTGATAATATCAGGGACTACGCTACCACTCGGCAGAGTGCCAAAAAATAAAGAAAACTTTCTTATAACGATCGCCGACATCCGTTAGGATAATGGCACCACAAAAAGAAGAAAATAATTACCATGATTACCGTAAAACGTCCGCAAATAAAAAATATATACAAATATTTGCTTAAGCCTTGCGTACGCGCATCCAGATCTCACTATGACGGCGCTTTGCATGCTATTCCGTCCACATTCCTACGCATGTTCCGGCAGATCCGTTACTATACTTTCGTTTGCGCATCCACTCATACCTAATCAGCTCACATCTCTTCAACTACGTCGTTGCCATAGCAACCTTTTCACGTACAGAATAGAGTTGACGTTTGAATTGAATTGAAAATTTATGTGTGATGTTGGGTAAAATAACTCTGGGGTATCATTATGTAGAGCACGCTTGTATTTATTGATTAGAAATTGCCACTTTGTGCGCTGATGTCACCTATTACGACTGAAGTATCATTTTATATCACGGTATGGTATATAACATGTGGTCTTTATTAGGAAGACGAAATAGTTTACCGCCTTAACTCACTCAATTAAAGTTTTTATGAATTTACGTTGAGCGATGACAATTAATCATTTAATTACCTACCTTAAGGTAACTTATTTTATCGTTAATATATGATACATAACGGAACATTTTAGAATCGCTTCTTTTTCGCCCTATCCTTAATAAACTGGCCTTAATTTTGTCCAACTTTTTGGTGGTTACCGTGGTGGTTTGGTGGTTACCATGATAATATTATGTCAGTGTAGTTGTCTGTGAAAATTCTCATGGTTCTGGTGTTACATGCTTTAGATATGTGATATATCTCCATTAATGTTATTTTATAGTTCAAAATTTCCATTACGCCGAGCGTTAGCGACTGAACCATAGAGCGCGGGGAATGCGTATTTAGATCGGCGCGCGGCCGCCATAGTAAAAATGTATGGAGAATTAAAAACACTTTTAATAAATCTGGACCTTTAATACCAAACAATAATTGAAATATTCGATGCGGACAAATTGTAATGTAAACATTCATCTTTTTTTTAACTGAAAATCAGAATAGATTTCCATTGTTAAAGTATAAAAAAACACTTAACGTCGGCTTACGATTTCCGTCTAACTTTACTTAGTTTTGTAGGGTAAAATATTACTAGACTTATAATTTTTCCACGGAGAAGTTGTTAACACATTCTTCGAAGTGCTAAATATATAGTTTAGAAATGGATTAAACAACTAGTGTCGACGTTGTCTACTTAACAGCAACTGCCTATTTTTCACATTTCGCTCGGCGCAGCCTTAATATATATTACAAGCAAAAAGATAAAGCATAATTAACCACCTCAAAATAAAACAACACATTTTATGATTATTTCATTAATTTTACGTATTGAGTAACACAATCCATATATAATCATTCGAATTATTTTGTAAACAGCAGGTATTATTCTGAGAATCGGTGCGTACAATAGGCTATTTGACTGATGTTGAATTCTACAGCGTACTGTAGTTATATGAATAAAATTAGCTAAATATATCACGAAACAAAAAAAAAATTCAGAAACATATATCTTTTTTGGAAATATGTGACTTCAAAGGTACGCAAATTTTATGATTTTTTTTTTAATCCAAAATTAATTTTGAAAATATTTTCAGAATCCTCATAATTTTACGAAACAATAATTGTATGGCAACTATGAACTTAAACGCACTTTTTCACGGTGAAAATGCCAAATTTCTTAATTTTTCCATACAATTATTGGTACCTATACCGGCCTGTGACGTCACTAGCCTGACGCGTTTTGTATGGAGCGTTTTTAGCGCTACGTAGAAATGTTGAACTTTGACGGTAATTTCTGACTTTTAGAGCAGTTTAAGTGTAGTCAGTCCCATATAGACATTTGATCACAATAAAATTTTGATCATAATAACAGTTACTTTAAAGGTAAGCGATAAAATCTCACTACCATCGCCTTTCGAAGCAAATGTGAAGAAATTGCCAACCGGGTGATTAGTAATTATGGAGCGACACACCGTTGCTCAAAATATGCTGATAGTGCGTCTACGCAGTGACGTGTCATATGCGTAACGTTTTTAAAGCATACGTTTATTAAATGTTGATATTGAAGCAAAAATTAAAAATAAATAAATAAATATTAAGGGACAATCTTGTACAAATTGACCTTAGTCCCAAACTAAGCAAAGTTTGTGCTATGGGTATTCGACGACGATATACATAATAGGTATATTAATACATATTGTATAGATTAACATCCATGACCCAGGAACAAGTATTCGAGTTCATCACACAAATATTTGCCCTAGCAGGAATTCGAACATGGGACCACCGGCTCAGTAGGCAGGTGCACTACAAACAGCGCCCACCGCGCCATCCAAAAAAAAAATGCTTTGAGCGGGATTTGAACCCGCATTTTGCATTTTTGAATCCACGGCATAGTATTATTGTTCATAATAACAAATCATTTCTTTTCAAGCAATGACTGTAACCCATAAAAAATGAGTCGTTTTCAAAAAACATGTACTAAGTTAAGGGCTTTAATTAAAACAAAACTTAATTGATTACTTTGTGTAACGATAGTTACCCATATCTTTTCTATGAGTAACTTTCGTTACACAAAAGACGCGATCGTTATTTTCTTTTTATTAAGCCTTTAACTATGTACATGTTTTTTGAAAATTACTCATATGCTGACGGTGCGTTTCCACAGTCAACCGACAACGAAGTGTATGTAGATAATCACTTCATCACACAAAAATAATCGACTTCAACGCGAAGAAATTGTATGTACGAAAACAATAGAAGAAGTTACTATTATATCTGAGGAGTTCCTTCGATTCTTAATGGATCAGATGGTCCTCAGATCTTCACCAAAATTGTATAGGACCAATTGGGAGATACCTCTTCTGGATTTTTCCGAATCGGTTGATAAAATGACTAACTTCTCATGTATCAAACATAAAAATACAACTTACTCGTTTTTGAAGTCGGTTAAAAACGTGACGTGCGTCACAGCGTATACACAGCGTAAAGCTTCAGTGTGGATAGTATTTACTAAAAACGTCACGCTTACAACATGTCACTGCGTAAACGCAACAGCGTATTTAGATCAGCGGTGTGGTCGCTACTTTAATGTCCTTTCAATTTTGCGATTGCTGATATGGTGGCACCAAGGTCACAGGTTGACACAAATGTTTATCGAGGTGTTTGAGTTTATGGAAATAGATTAAAATGTAGCCTTTGTTTTCTGGTTAAAAGGTTAAATTATAATTTGAATTTTGCTCTTGGGTGATTTGTAGGAGACTTGATGTGTAGTAACCGATGAATGTGTTTTCAATTGACTTCAAACAAAGGAGGTTCTTCAGTTCGGCTGCCCTAAACAGAATTCAAGTAACTCAGTTGGGACAAATTTTACAGCAGAGCGAAAAAACGATTTTACTAAACTATTCCTCATTACAGGCTCAAAAATTAAATGGAAGCATTTAAAGTAGTGTATTTTCATTATATGACATAAGATTAACACCGTATTTTAATTATTTCTTCACTATTGCGGGTACACTTATTTTAAAATGCAAAAATGGTTTTCTGCTTAGAACGAGGAAAGATAATTTGAAAGGACTTCCATATAAAAACAAGTATCTCGAGATACTTGAACTAAGTTTTGGTATCTTGTTAAATACAAGCTATATAAATAGCATTATAAATAGCATTTTTCTAGATGTAATACAATATAATACTTCCATAATCATAAAAGTAAAGTAATTTAACAGGTTAGTTTTGTTTATTGAAATTAATCCACATAAATACATACATGTGGCAGTTGAAAAATGTTTTAACCCCATTTGGATTGTGGTTTTGAGAAAATCACATAAGAAGGAAAATTTGGATATGTTGTACATAATTAAGGTCATTGTATGAAAAAAAAGGATTGATTTATCTTTTGACAAAAAACATAACTATTTATGTGAGACTGTTACCAAGTTGAATTATTTTATGTATAATTTAATATTGTAAAAAACATATAGTAAAAAAAGGAATACTTGGATCAACACCGGGCAAAAAATTTTCTTTATGTTTTTGTACATTCTCTTCACACAGTAAAATTAAGCAGACAATAAATTAATTAAGAATTTCGAACGAAATCTTTTACAAATTTGAATTTAGAATGCGACTTATTGAAACTTTATGCTCTCGCGGTTCGTACACATAATTAACACAAATTATTGTCACCAGTCGGACACACAACACTCACAAATTCTCCGCTATAGGAGACGGTACGTAGGTAGTCCGTAAGTCTGTATTTATTTTGTAAATTTTAATTACGGGCGTGGCATAGCGAGGTCGCTAAAACCCCTAGGCTAAATAATTGAAAAAAAAAAAACTGCGCATAAAGTGCCTTTTTTGTTAGATTATGAAGGTAAAAAAATACAGAATCTCGCGATATACCCGTTATAAATTGTTTTACCCTATGACTAGAATTTGAGTTCTTTATATGTTGTTTGCGTCTCTTCATCATAAATACTACACTTATTCACTTATGAGATACACTCAACTCTTGTATGCAATCCTTGACTGGCAAATATTAAGTAAAACAGGCAAAGTTGTTCATTAAAATGAAACATGTAATGTCTCCTTCACACCACAAAAAAGTTCTTCCACCAGGTTACGCATTTAATTTTTATTTTGAGCTTTGATCTTTGTATCAATGGTTTAAAGTTGTCCATTATTTGATTTAAAAAGGTAGTTAACAAATTCTAAACACATAACCCGACAGAAAATTTGTTATGGAGATACTTGTTTTGACATTGTTGCACATTTTGTTTCCTATGTCAATCTCGACGCTAAAATCAAGTATCTCAGAAATCTATATGAATTACAAGCATCTCATTGCGAGATACTCGTTTTCACGTTAAAATTAAGATACTTACTTGACTTTAGCTTAGAATACCCCTTCAATAAAAGATACTTGGATTTTAAAAACATCTGTATTTTGAAAAGTATACATATTTTTTTTATAAATGTCAGATTGATGGATGTATTTTGAGATTCTGGACCGAAAAATAAAAAAAAAAAATTTTTTGAAAAAATTGAGTTGCTTGTTTTCTGCGTAGGGCAGCCGAGTTGATGTGTATGTTTTTTTTTACTGTTACCTCATAATTCCATTTTAAACGGATTCAGATTTTTTATTTCATTTTAATTCAAAGCTTAGCTAAGTCTAGTTCACGACTCAAATTCGCACCTAAATACAGACTGAGGAGTGTTTTTCTGAGATAAATAATTAGAAGTTTTTCGCATAATCATTATCATTGAGGGGTCAAAAGTGGCTCCAAACGGTTCGTGTAAAATACACACACGGCTGCTGGTTGCCAGTTCCTGGGGTGAACTTGGCTGGACACGCGGCAGCGTAATAGATACTTACTATAAAATGTAACGCTTGATCTCATCTGTTGGTTGACTTATTGTGTATCATTTAATAACCACAAATTATGATTATTCCATATACTTCACAAAAATACCGACTAATTATCTTAAAAACCTTATAGTTAAGCAACACCTGACAATTGCAAAATTCGAGTCTATCGGAAAGATTGTGTTAAAATCTACTTGCGTAATATTTAACACTGTTAATTACTTGTACTTAAGTTATCGGTAGTTCCAATACGTAAAAGGTCAGCAATAAAAAAGCAATTTTCGTCACCTTTTTTATTGGCATTTGTAAAACGTTGATTGCGAAACGGTCAAGTCCCATATTTATTCCAATTCGGATTGCTCGAAGCCTGCCAACGATTTTCAAACAAAAACGGGAAAGATTTTCAAACAAAGATGTGTTTTTTCAGCGATATTTAACTGATATAAATATACCAATAGCTGCTTTATCGCGTTCACAAAACTAAAATGCAATACACATTCACAAAATATATGAACCTTGATAGAAAATAGCATCATAACGCTATTTGTTCGTCAACGGACCTACGTCTCAATAGTTATTTACCCACATGACACCGCACCGTGCACCGTCGCAAAAAAACCAGGTTCAAACCGCGGTGTATGTATTACACATATTTTTTTCCATCTTTTTGTATTTTTTAATTAAAAGATTTTTTTTACTATTTTGAACGGCACCGCGGCTATACATAGTGAAATTAAGGGTTAACACAGATGCATAAATATAAAACAATTTTCGATACAGGCGCAAGGAAACTATGACATTTAAGAAGATAGGATAATTTTTACTCGATAATAGCAAAGAAAATTAGGGTTTCTTCTTTGCTATCATAATTGCGAGCTCTTTTTACGTAGGTACAGTAGCGGTAAAAAAAAATATTATATCTGTGTATTTTGTATAAGACATGCCACACTTCTACAATAGCAAAAGGTAAAACCTGAACAAAATACTAACCGTAAAACGTCTATTTTCTATCCAATTAGTTTTATAAAAACAACGTCGTCGATATTGAGTTTTTTTTAATATACGTTTTTTTATCATTTGACATTAAATATTTGGAAACATAATAATGTGTTTAATTATTGAAAGTTTATTGCACAAACTAAAACTTAATACAAATGGCAGACTTAATGCCAAATGCAATTTCTACCAGTCAACCATAGAGCCAAACAGAAATACTTGAAGTTGGTTCAAATCAGAAATCTGAGTGTACAGAGAGCATCTAGGGTACAAGTAAATACAAAAAATATATGATTACTGTGTTTATACAAAAATACATACCATACTAATAAAATGTTTGTTTGATATTTTTTTACAGCTACTGTAGTATAAAATATTTACAATATTTGAATTCACATTTCTTGTGACCAAAGCCAACATGAAACAGGTTGTGTTGAACCGACCTTAATGCAATAGCTTCCTGCACTTTCAAATTTTCTGCTCATTCGGCAGTCAATCCTGTCATTGGAGTAACAATTTACATACCGACCTTACGACGGAAATTGTGTATTAAGAATTGGTTAGCACCTACTTATCTACGCGTATGTAGGAGATTAATTACGTAATTTTGTAATTTTGATAGCATTATACAATGCTCTCGTTTTAAGAGGGTTCTATTTATTATAAACTTTATAATTGCCATAATCCTAATATTATAAAGGCGAAAGTTTGGGAGTTTATGTGAATGTGAGCGTTTATGTGAATGTTTGTTACTTCTTCACGCTCAAACGGCTGGACCAATTTTGATACATTTTGGTATGAATATAGATGACACCCTGGATTAACATATAGGCTACTTGTTATCCCAAGATGGAGTGTTCCCTCGGGATGAGGGGGTAACACCGCACAGCGCAGCTAGCTTATAATAAACTTTGAAATTACGATACTGGACAGGATATAATAATATGTCTTGGTGGTTAGGTCGACAGAGCAGGGCTTGTAAACGATTTATATTTTTAAATATTACAATAAATACAGTTTTTAGGGGTTTCTACTTTTTGATACGAAAAGCCTTAAAACACAAAATAAATTGATGATAATGAATTAACTGAAATCTCTATCCGGTTTTTAGGGTTCCGTAGTCAACTAGGAACCCTTATAGTTTCACCATGTCCGTCTGTCCGTCTGTCCGTCCGCGGCTTAGCTCCGTGATCATTAGTACTAGAAAGCTGAAATTTGGTACGAGTATGTGTATGTATAACGCCGACAGAACGGCAAAATAAAACTTAAAAAAAAAAAAATTTTTTCGGGTACCTCTGGAACACCTAAAGTGGGAGTGATTTTTTTTTTCTTTTCAGCACTAGTGTGTGGGGTGTCGTTGAATAGGTCTTGTAAAAATAATAGGTGTCTCTTAACATTATTTTTTGATAAAGTCAGCAGTTTTGTAAATATTCGCTCTGAAAACAAAAAAATAGTGCCCCCCCCCCCCCTCTAACTTTTCAACCACGTGTCAAAAAAAATTTGAAAAATTCATGTAAATGAGGCCTTATAAGTAGTACTTTCAATGACAACTATATTGAACAAAATCGGTCGAGCCGTTTTTGAGTTATCACCAAATTTCAATTTTTTTCTTTAAAAGGACGTAAGTTGACTTCCAGAAGGTATAAAGTGATTACAGTGTCTAGGGCGTTTACGACCTTTTTATAGAGCTTAAAATCTTTCTTCACTTAAACCTCGGGCTTAAAACAGCAGTTTATTGTGAAGGATACGGAACCCTACACTGAGCGTGGCCCGACATGCTCTTGGCCGGTTTTATTTATAGATAAAGGTTAACGGTTACAAACCCTGCTGCAAATAGAGGAACCTGTACCCTGAACATGAGTTTACAGTGACTGTGCTCGATAGCAACTGCGTAAACGATTTGTATGGAGAATAGTAGTAGTAGTTCTACAAAGTAACCGATAGGGGCGCTGCACATAAAAAAAAAATAAAAAAAAAAATAAAAAAAAAAATAAAAAAAAAAAAATATATATATATATATATAAAAAAATCGTTTACGTTGTCACTAGCGAGTACGGTCACGTTAACTCATGGTAACTGATGGGAGACGTGTCCAATAAGTACTACTTTCTGTATCTTACTATTAACCCTTTGAACGCCAAGAGCCACTAAAGTGGTCGTGTGCTGTCGTGCCTACCACGCCAACGACCACTAAAGGGGTACTGGCGGACGCTGTCAAAGCAATTTTCCCGCTGACAGATAAGTTATATTTTCGCTCTTTCTTATTTCAACAATTGGCGTATAAGCCTCATTTTGACATGAGAGGAAAATCGTTCTAAAGGTTAATTCAGCTATCTAGCGTCCGTTTCTTAAGATGTTAATAATTATGGTTATTGAGTAACATGAAAGCAAAAGACACGCTTTAAATACAGCTTAACATTTATAGGATTGAAATACATTTTCTAGATTTTTAGGAGGACTACACAGTATAGTTTTTGAAGTCTTTATGATCCTTATTTTTAACCGACTTCAAAAAAAGGAGGAGGTTCTCAATTCGAACTATTTTTTTTTATTTTTTTTTGTATGTTTGTTACTCGATATCTCCGAGAACCGTGAACCGATTTTCAATTTATTTTTTTTTATCGAAAGGGTATAACTCCGAATTGGTCCCATTGGCACTAAGTCGGGATCTGATGATGGAATCTTGGAGAAAACGAGGGAACTCTTCAAATGTTATAGGGACATGTACGGCGCTTTCGGTAATTTATTGATAAAGTCAAGAATTTACATTCAGTAAATAGGATTTGGTGTAAGGAAGCTGATGATTAACACCACAGATGGCCACTAGAACTTTACTTCTAAACGGCCAGTGTTTCGAAGGTAGCGATTAGATGTGCCGATTCGGATAGTTAAATTACTAGGAGGAAACAAATGTACATGGTGCTATTGAATACGGTACCATAAAACTGGTCTGATGCTGGAACCGGAAAGGACCCTACAGAACACGGTAACCAAACAACGTAACCGAGTCGTGTTTGGTGTTACTGGAATTGTCCTGACAAGCATTCTGAGTACAGAAGACTTATTTTTTTATTAATCGACTTGTTGGGAACGCCAGCAACCACGCCGACAGCGAACCAATGTAACGCCGTGACGACGATTATGTACTAGGTTAAGTTAGACTAAGACTGATTAATATATACTACATGATCTCATAATCATAAGTTAGACACATAAAAGCTGTCATAAGATCCTTTATATACTTAATGATCCTTATATACTTAATATAAAGCACATAAAAGATGCAATAAGAACCCATAACATAAATCATCCGATCCTACCTGCAAATCAGTTGCGCCCACGGTCCATAAGGTACTGGTTAAATAAGGCGTCACGAAACCCTTATTAAATCACAGGTAAATGGGCCGGGGACGCAGCACCCCGTCGTGAGACACCCGGGGTGGTAAAAGAGCTTATGTAACTCGACCACGTGAACCGTAGTAAAGCTTAACGTAAAACGTAAAAGTTTTATAATCCGGTTACATAAGGCCATCTACCGCCTCAAATACATAAGGGACAAACGAACCCTTGGTATATAAGAGTAGACCCGAACCTCCTGTACAGAAAGTACATAATATGAACCCCTATCGTAAGCAAATGTAAATAAGAATCGACAGGAACAATCCTGCAAGATTCCCATTCACAAAAATTACCTACTATACACGATGTATAGATGAACCCTGTTACCTGAACCCTAAGGTTCAGATAGAACCTAAGAGCCCTTACTGAGCCCCGTCGAACGGGATATGTATAATATAAATCGGATTGTAACGAGCCGAGATATGTTAATTAATGTATAATTTTGATAAGCCAAAAAACGGCCGTTATTGTCCAGAGCCTGAAACTGAAGGGCCAATCAGAGCGAGGAGCAGGTTTTGGAACATTGTAAATTAAAACTGAACACACTTGACCGAAAGGGGCGTTCCCGAGGGGAAATGAACGCTCCCTCGACTCTGATTGGATCCTAATAAGAATATTCTGCTTACGGGAGTTATGTCTGAGGAACCGAACACAAATGTTATATAATAAGTGAACGAAAAATAAATGTATGCACTACCGAAGAACCAGTCTTATCATTCACATCGAGATCCTGCCTTACCTCCAGCTATCAAGAGCTCCAGCCTGCACGTCGGTCCAAGCTATTCGTTGAGGTCCTGTCCGTCAGTCGAGCTCCGAATACTTGGACGCGTCCATCGCTACGCCGTACCTCATTCACGTTGCGTTTACGTCGGTCTACGTTGCGCTTACGTCGAATCTACGGCAGATCTACGTTGCGGTCTACGTCGCGCCCCGTGCATCACGCGTCCGTACCCCGCGTCTGAACCTCGTCGCGTTTACGTATACACTACGTCGCTTACGTGTGTACTACGTCGCGGCCCGATCTACGTCGCGTTTACGTCCTTACGTTTGGACTACGTCGCGGCCCGTTTTCATCGCGAACAGAACAGAACCGAACCGAACCCGAACCGAACAAGCTGATACAGGAAGATCCAAGAACCCATTGTATACAGTCCACTGCGAACTGAGCCGAAGAAGCCGCCCTGTTGAGACCTGTACTCAACACGACTTCTTAATCGATATTTATTATTAATCGACTTCTTAATCGATATTTATTACACAATAACAGTACAATATCTACATAACAGTTCTGGTGCTTAAACGAAAGTATTACACACGTACTTAGATTTAAGCATTATTTGATTTGATTGAAATGTTGACCATTTTTGAGCACTTGACATCGTATTTTAATTGTTTTTACTGCTGTTTACACTTAGTTAATTAGTTATAGTATTCTTTTCTGACTTTATTACTTGTTATTTGACTATGTAATTTTATTTTATTAGGTTTTTTGATTATTAGTATTGTATTTCTGATTGTGCTATTTTAATTTAATTTTCGATTGTGTATGTTTTTACTCTGTATTGCATGGTTTTCCTAATTGGCAATAAAATTAATTGAATTTAATTGAATTGAATTGAATTGAATTGAATTGAATTGAATTGAATTGAATTGAATTGAATTGTACCTAATTATGTTTTATTTATTTACAATCATTATTTATGCTTCAGGGTTAATTATCGAAGGCATCTCCTTAAAATTAAAATAATAATACCTATGTCACCTATGTTATATTTATATAATGTTTCAATATTTAACAATAATGTTTTATACGTGAAATATTATGTACCTACACTAAAGATATAATATCCTATCGGAAACGGAAATGTTTCGCCTCAGCATCACTCGTGATTCGACGCCTAATTTTATGGTTGGTAAGAAGCCACCACAGTTATTGACGTCCTTAGGGATAACGTTGTCTGGTGGCTTCCTACCATACGTTGCCGTCTCGCGAGATTCATCTACAGCGTTAAATGTGTAGACGCGGTGAGCTTTAGCGTTTTCAGTGGTCATTTTGTTATTGTATGCGTCTACCTGTCTAACTGTAGGGAAAATGCGGACAGCAGCTCCGTCTGCAAAATCACCTGCCAAAGGTACATGTCGCCGCTCACATAATAATTCGAACTAATTTTTTTTTGTATGTATGTTACTCGATATCTCCGAGAACCGTGAACTGATTTTTTATTTATTTTTTTAATTGGAAAGGGTATAACTTCGAGTTGGTCCCGTTGGCACTAAGTCGGGATCTGATAATGGAATCTTGGAGAAATCGAGGGAACTCTTCAAATGTTATAGGGACATGTACGGCGCTTTCGGTAATTTATTGATAAAGTCAAGAATTTACATTCAGTAAATAGGATTTGGTGTCAGGAAACTGAATATGAACACCACAGATGGCCACTAGAACTTTGATATGAATCACTAAACAGCAATTTTAATTGGAAAGGGTATAACTCCGAGTTGGTCCCGTTGGCACTAAGTCGGGATCTGATACTGGAATCTTGGAGAAATCGAGGGAACTCTTCAAAGTTATAGGGACATGTACGGCGCTTTCGGTAATTTATTGATAAAGTCAAGAATTTACATTCAGTAAATAGGATTTGGTGTCAGGAAACTGATTATGAACACCACAGATGGCCACTAGAACTTTGATATGAATCACTAAACCGCAAAAAAAAAAAATTTTAACAAAAAAAAGAACCGACTTCAGTAAAACTAAAAAACCAAAAATAACCCGTTCAAGTACAGATTACATTTGACTCACCCTTCGAAGTCGGTGCCAAACCTCGCGTAAACTATAATATAACTATAAATATAAGAACTGGGTGGTTTGGGATCGACTTCGAAGGGTGAGTCAAATGTAATCTGTACTTGAACGGGTTATTTTTGGTTTTTTAGTTTTACTGAAGTCGGTTCTTTTTTTTGTTAAATTTTTTTTTTGGCAAAGTTGGGCACAGCGAATGGTTGCTATGACGCATTTTATGCTGCTGCGAAGTAACGTCACGAAGAAACAAAGAAAAGATATTGCCATTTCTACCGATTTGAAGTAGAATTTAAAAGCCCCGCTTATCGTCAATCAATTAAGCAGCTAACAAATGATATTGAAACATTGTTCTACCAAACCCTGAGATCACAATTCTATACAAATCGGCTTCCTATTCGGAGATTATAATCTATTTAGGCTACACTAGGAAAAGCAATCAAGGCCGTTAATGCAATAATATCCGTTTCTAAGGTAAGACACGTAGTTGCTTATAAAATTATACGAGAATAACATTACAAAACTATTTAAATGTTGTTTGGTTTGACCAAGTTGCAATGGGTTGGTATACTTTAAATAGATGTGTAATTCTGTGACGTTGGAATAGATAATAAGTAGCTATATCTCAATATAAACATTTTAATACCAAATATTGTGGTTCTGTGAGGTATAGACCCCGCATCTGAATGAATGAATGAATGATTTATTTATATAAAATATGGTACAGCAGTTGTTACATAATCAATGTAATGGGAAATATGACAGTTTTTACGTTTCCAATCCACAAATCTCCGCCATTCTGAAAAAAAAAATGGCGTATAAATTCTGTATCGTTGTCTAGAGTGCCCATAGTATTAGCTTTGCTAAGTTTGGGACTAGGTCGATTAGTGTAAGGTTGTTATTAATATTTATTTAATTTTTATTAATTATCGAACCTGCTCACAAAATTAGATAGCCGGTTTGAAATTCAAGCCGAACATCTGGAATTCGGACGTAGGAATGAAAGAATTTTGGCCAAGCTGAAACAGGCGCTTCGCTCGCTTCGATCTCTTCGTCGATACGACGAAGTTGTTACCTTCTAGTATAAAATAGTTAGTTAATTAACTAGTTCTGTTAAATCGGCTATTAAAAATAAATATAGTTGTACTAAAACAGGTAATTACAATCATAAAATTAAATTATGTCCGCCTCCATACAACTCAACATCGACGCCGACGCTGAAGTGTAAAAGCATTCAAATATCCGACCTATGGTACTAAGTTTCCACATCAGGGGTCAGCAATTCCGGTGGCCAATTTAATCATGAGATCCATGAGTAGTTGAGTAGTGCAAAAAGCTAATAACGTTACATAAACACGGTAAATGCCTTCCGGTAGGAAATCATCACTCGCCGTTTACCACACCCTAATATGGGAGACGAATCTTGTTAGGCAGGTGAACTTAGTCAAATTAGGATTTTAAAGGGAAACTGGATGTCATGGAATTGGTAGGGATTTTTATGATGTCTTCATCACATCGTTTGTGACTTGCGGATGTAGATTGTAGATTATAGTATAATAGTTGACCCCATAGTTCCCTAGGCACTAAATGTTGAGCAATCAATGGATGCATTAGTGTTATAATATCTAAGGTAAAACAGGGATAGATGTCGCAGTGGGATAGACGCCCCAATTTTAATTACTCCAGTAACGCGGTGAATAAAATGTTACTTTTTTATCTATTGCGAGTTGGAGAGCCAACCACTACCAAGTTGACCGTGTTGCATGCTTCTGTGCAATTGCATAGAAAAGCCAGAGTACGACTTAAGTTTTTGAAGGATAGATGGCCTCTTTTCGGGGGGGTATCATCCTAAATGTAATTTAAATGGATTGGGCAACTATCTAAGTATGGGATAGTGAACACAAAATGTGGCACGCTATCACAAAACCGGGACACGTTTTCAGAGGGCGCCAAATTCACATATTTGACGACAAAAAAACGAGCCAAAGATGCCTAGCAAGGGGGGAGGAGGAGCCACATCAGATTGATTCAGTTTCAGCCCCGCCTCTCAATCCTAAGATATTTCTCGCTATTACATATTCAACGTCGAGGAGCAACAGCAACTCTAGCACAACTGTGATTCGCGACCGCGACTTTTTAACGCGCGAAATATGTATCTATCTCTTTTGTGCAGTAATTTAAGAGAGTGACAGTTGACGCTATGCCACGCGACAAGAATCACGAAGCGTAGTTGTGCTAGACGGCGTGATCTTTCTGGCCTTTCGTCACTTTACTTTGAAGTAAAAGTTAATAATTATAAAAAAAAACAGTTTAAAGTCACGTAAAATTGCCAGGAACGGCGCGGAGTTTAAACCGTTAATTATAATTATTAAAGATGTCTCACGATATTTTTAATAATAAGTATAAAAGTTTTAAAATAAGTTAATATTTTGCTCCGTGCATCTTATCTGATCGGCTAGGACCAGCTGTCCCAATGACTTATTTTAGTCAACCAATCTACTATTATTTGGCCGGTCTAACATAACAATTTAAGACAATAATAATACATCTATGCAATTTCCATATTCTAACCAAAAGTAAAAAATGCCGATACCTAAATATTGAGCAAATAAGTTTACCTACTTGAACAAAAATAATATTAATAAGGATTTCTTCCAATTAATCTGCCCCAACGCGCTTGGTTTCTTAATGCGTTAATTAACTATTTCCACCTAGTTTGCACCGAATAAATTAGTCCACATTTTGTAACGCATTCGTACACTCAGACAAGAAAATGGTCCACGTTTGGACCTTAAGACTCATGAAATAGAGCCGAGAAGTGATAGATTTTTTGGTGCACTGTACACATTACTCCGTTTATAACCCTTTTATACATGCCCCTGATATCATTATACATTTTGTAATATTAACTTCATAAATTAAATTGTTACGTGAATTTGACGTGTTTACCGAGGTTTTACAGATTAGGATCATGTTTTTAGTGTTCCGTACCAAAAGATTGCTAACGGAACCCTATTTTTAGCCGTCACTATCTGTCTGTCTGTAGGTATAGTTCTCATTCCTTTTCTTAAGTAGCTTTGTACCCGATGAACAATACTTCATTATCTGTATTGTTAACTGTGGCCACAACTGCCACTTCGAAATGTAAGGCGTTATAAGTGCAAATTACTTTTACACTAAATTAGTCTTTAAGTCAAACGAAATAAGGTTTACTCTTAAACAAAGGAAACACAGATGTTGGTCACTTCATCGTCATCCTAAGCATCGATACGAACTTCACTGCTCTTTATCTTACAAAGTTTATTATTTATACATATTTTTTTTGCATAACGTGTGTTAGCATGGCCGCTACAATCACAATTACTGAACACCGCAAAGTCAATAATAAACGGGGGTCACCATACAATTAACGTCTTTTTTTTAGCATTAACGTATGAATAGTAAGATTCTAGATCATTAAAATTTGCATAGGTAATGGGCGATATTATGCAAATTTTAATTATCTAGACTCTTCTTATATAAACAAATCGACCTAGTCCCAAACTAAGCAAAGCGTGTATAATGGGAACTAGACGACGATATACATAATAATATGAATACATATATAGATAACATCCATGACCAAAGCACAAATATTTGAGTTCATCACACAAATACTTGCCCAAGTAGGCAAGTGCTTACAAACTGAGCCAACCGCGTCGTCAATATGTACCTATTACTATTGTCAATAAGTTCGCCTTTGTACATGTTTTATTTGTTATGAATGTATTTATATGCCTGTAGTTATTGTCTACAATAAAGTGTTTACATACGAGTACATACTAAGCATAACTAAAAATAAGTACTAAAAACAATAGTTTGGTAAGTACGCAACCTTTCGTCTGCGAGCCCAACTCGCACTTGGCCAGTTTTCTATTCTACGCATTAACTTAACACACAATTATGGTAACATTTGAATTAGTAATAGATACTACTGACTGTTTAGTATATATAACATACGAATGTGATATGTTGTAATGTAATAAAAGTAAGTGATTTATTTTATTAGCATTTTACTCGCCATGCTTAACGGTTTGCATTTTAAGGAATAACATGAATATTTATAAGGTTATGAACTACTAAGGGCAATTGCATAATTCTTCATAACTATAATTCTATATTGCGAGGGTCACGAGATGTTATTGTTACTATTTTGATATTGGGCATTTAGAATCGCGTCTATGATAATTTTAAATTTTATATTGAATGATTGTCTTATTTTTTTTTAATACTACGACGGTGGCAAACAAGCATGCGGCCCACCTGAAGCAGTTACCGCCGCATATGGACGCTTGCGATGCCAGGAGCGCACACGCGCGTTGCCGACCCTTTAAGAACCTATTTACTCCCCTCTTGAAGAACCGCATACTGTAGCCCCCGGGGAAAACCTCGGGAGGGAGCTCATTCCACTTGCGGAGTGTTCGCGGTAGGAAATTCCTCTGGCACCGCTCAGTTCTCGACCATTTAGGCTCCAGTTTGTGAGGATCAACACTCTGCCGATGGCGAGCAGTGCGATGGTAGATGATAGATGGTAGTAATAATAATAAATTACATTCATAAACCTAATTTTATGTAATTATAATACCGTCTTTTTGACAGTAAAACTGTGCGTAAGTTAATTATAAATTAACTAACACATTCTCAACTTTCGCGAAAACAATCTTGTGTAAATTAAAATTGACAGCTGGTTGTGGATTGTACTAATTAATTAACAATATTCTGCGCTAACTGCGATTTAATGATGAATTCATGAATGATATCAGCTCTCACAATGTACATAACACCTATATAACAACTAACAATTTTTTTTTATTTCATAAGACAATACTGACAAAAACTGATTATATTCTAAATAGTAATAAAATCTAAAACTTAACATTCCTAAAAATATATATAACCTAATAAGAAAAAAGAGATCTAGGCTATCACGCTCGCCGCGTTCCCACGTTGAACAACATAACAACTTGACTTAAGTTATGTATACTTCTATACTATTATAAAATTCTAAGAATGATATTGAAAATCAGTTTTCTACGAAGAGGGGTCATTATTTTATTTAGTAAAAATCTTAACAGAGCGCCATCTGTTGATTAAAAAATCTTCGTCAACTCATCACGCCAAAACTGCTGGACGAATTTGAACCAATTTTAGTCCAGGGACGGCTGGACATCCAAAAATGGTTATTTATATAATAGTTTTTACCCGACTGCGATAAAGAAAAAAGGTTTGCGCAGACGAAGTGTGTGGTGTTCTTTTGTACAGAACACATAGCATACCGAACAGTAACGAAGTTACTAAGTACACTGCTGTACGGGTAGCAATCCCTGATGAAGAGCTCCATACGAGTTCGAAACATGTCGGGACGTTCCTAACTACAATACTGAAATATGTCTCACGAAGCTAATAAAATTATAGCATAGCGTCTTTTAGTTACTGGGTATTTTTTTTTTTCATACCACCAAATGCAAACTCCTTACATTTGATGTGATGACTTTTTTAATTTTATTTTCAGGATATCATACACCCGCTATTATATTTATATTGTGTAACATACCTACCTTGTCTAGTATAAATGATCGCTTAGTGAAAAATGCCTTTCGGAGTTATGGAAAATCAGACTCGTTTTGGATTGAACATGAACATTGAATTTTTTTAAGGTTCCTATAATAAGTTTTTTTTTTTTTTTTACAAGGGGTACATCACATAAGATATATGTGTGGTGATGATAATGACTAGAAGAAATAATGAATAGGTATGGAGGAGCAAGTCACCTAAGTGTAATTCTACGGCAGAAAGAATTGCGTGTGTTTTTTTCAACAAAAAGTTTCTATATTTCTGTGATAAAAAGTACCTAATGAAAGGCAAATTAATACTTAAATGTGAAACATAAATAAAAGAACACGCAACGAACTTGTTTCCCTCTCAAATTTGCCAAAAATTCTTTCGCACGTCGAAATTCCAAATTCCAGACGTTCGGATATCCAACTGTTCTCGCCTATAGGTTGCATTTCTCAATTCAGTTTGTAAGCATGGTCGTTCGTTTTTCGTTTTTTTTTCAAAATGGCGGACTTATGAGGGTTTGAAATAATGTTGATGAACAGAATATGCATGCGATAAGTTTTCTTCCGAAGGACCGAAATAAATCAACGGGAAAGAATGGCTTGCCGGATGAGTAGGTACCTATCGACGGATAGTGATACGAAACCGGCAAGTCCTTTTCATGGCTAAGGCATGTATAGTGCTTTTCTCAAACATATGCAAATAAATATAATTCAGCTTTTTACCCCTGTTAAAGGACACAGAAACCGTGTTTAAAAAAAAATTACTTCCCGACCTAAGCTTTCAATTTTGTATGAAATTCTTTTACAGTTATCTCGAATTGTTCCGCCCGATGGTGACACTTCGAACGACGTGATACTTCGAAGCCTGTTATAACGCACCTAATGACGACATATCATTGCATGTTTGAGAAAATAATGTTTAATTACCGGTAATAGTTCTTGTCGGATCATCGGAAAATTTACAAAAACAGCCAACCGGTTACACAAACAGTTTATAGAAAGTGAAAATAATGTCACTCGACGTTGCCGCAATAGCCCACATCTTTGATTACCATCTTCATAGTAAATTTGTGGTGACATAACGTGAACTACATGTGTTTGTTTCGTGCCAATTTGGTTTGGCAACTGTGTCCACATTTGCACCTGTCGTGGTTAACTTCTGCGTTGATATTTTTAGGGTTCCGTACCCAAAGTGTAAAAACGGACCCTATTACTAAGACTCCGCTGGCCGTTCGCCGGTCTGTCTGTCTGTCTGTCTGTCTGTCCAAGTGTCCATCTGACACCAGGCTGTATCTGAACCGTGATAGTTAGATAGCTGAAATTTTCACAGATGATATACCTATTTCTGTTGCCGCTATAACAACAGATACAGAAAACAAAAAAAGTAAATTATTTAGTTATACGGAACCTTTGGTGCTCGAGTCCGACTTGGCCGATCTTTTTTTTACCGTAACGAATGAAATGTCTCCGTAAAGATTTAGACTTTATCGTCGGCACCATCGTCTCAAATTAAATATTAGTAGATGGCGCTACGATGCCACCCTAAGGCAACTGGTTGAAAAATTCAATGGCTCTGACATCTGATTCGGTGGTCCAATTGGGAGGACGCCAGTGTTGGCCCGGAAAGCCGTTGGAAACGCAGGTTCGAATCCTGTCCGAATCATTAAATTTTTCAATTTTCGCTTCATTTGTAAACATTTAATACATAGGTTACTGTAGTTAACTGTAACCTTCCAGTGGTTTCAGTTTTACAATTTTATATGTTTACTAGCTGAGCCGCGCGGTGTTGCCCGCTCATCCCATGGGAACACTACATTCTTCGGGATACAAAGTAGGTCCAGGTTGCCAGCTACCTTTATAGCTAAATTAATTAAAATCGGTCCAACCATTTGAGCGTGAAGAAGTAACAAACATACACATAAACACACTCACAAATGTTTGCCTTTATAATATTAGTGATAAACAATGAAATAATTACGAAAATATTACTTTTACCACTACCCGTTAAACAAATACCACTGAGTATAACCTCGCTTCAACACCGTTCACTAAAAGATATAAAATAAATCAGCATAATTGATTTTAATCAAATAGCCATTATATGAAACCGGAATTTCCTTTTCGAATAAAACCCTTCAAATAACGCCGGCCTCGTTATTTGAAGGGTTTTATTCGATAAGTTATGCAAGTGTTTCTCAACAGTTTAGGTTTGTTTATTTTATAAATACCCGTCGTAAAATTTGAAGTCTTTGTTCGTAGAAAAAAAGTACATTAACCCCTCGCATGCGGTATAAATCCTTTTTTTTTTCGGAGTGAAATGCTTTCCATATGTTATCGTTTGGAGTGGTTTGGAGTAGCAAAACATACATTTTGAAGCTTGCTAAACTGAAACCATAAAAATATGAGAAATAAATTAAAAATATACATACTAAAACTTAAAATTAAAAAGAACGACGCGTTTGGCTCGGTTGGTAGACACCTGCCTACTGAGTCGCCGGTCCCGGGTTCGAATCCCGGCCGGGGCAAATATTTGTGCAAAATATTTGTTCTTGGGTCATGGATGTTATCTATATATGTATTTATATATTATGTAAGTATATCGTCGTCTAGTACCCATAGTAAAAGCTTTGCTTAGTTTGGGACTAGGTCGATTTGTGTATGATTGTCCCTTAATATTTATTTTTATTTATTTTTTATTTAATCCCCCAGTACTGAAGCCGTCTGAGGCATCGTCCCCAGCACCCTCGCCGCGTTTCCCCTTTGAATGGCGAGGCTCAGTCTTTGAGCGTAAAAGGAGCCCGCTCTGATATTACCCGATATATTCCGATTAATTTTTGTGAAATTTCTTTTACAATTTTTTTTTCATCTGAAGACCACGGGCCAAATGTTTCCACCGCCAGTGCCGAAAATTCGTAATTTTTATTTAAGAAAGCGTATTCGCGGTGCTTGACGATTTGGGCATCTTCTGCGGCCATCCCCGGTTTTCTGGCGGAACGTTGGACATGTAACATCCCATGCCAAAGGCCGCCCGAGATGCCATGGCACCAGTGTGCAGCCATCCGGTCTCTTCCCGTCTGCAGCGGAAAGTCCCACAGGCTCCAGAGCTGCTGGAACGGATGCTGTTCCAAGGGCCCGGTGAACGAGGTCTTTAAGTGCCCCGTGTCTATAAAAACAACCAGCGCTTGACTGGCAATAGAGGCCGTGTCGTCCGAGGGTGTTAGCAGAGCCTCCGCAACGGCAGCAAGGGTGTGGCTCGCAAATTTTTATTCCGAGACGGAGGCAGAATTGCGATTCTAAGGGTACTTGGATCTAAGACGGAACCGATGTTACGTGAAGGCAGGGCATGCAGCCAATGTCCCGACTCTGGCTCAGATACTGCCAGTAGGCGGGCCCGCTCGGTCGCAGTAAGGCAACTGTTTATTAGATTTCTGAATGGATTTTACTGTTATGTGATCCCAGGCAGCTTGGCTGGCTTTTCCAGATGGCGCGCTCTCACCCGGGTTCCTAGCGCTCCATGCTGACTCTGCATCCACCAGGTCCGAAACCTCTACAATCTCTACATCCCTATTTCTAGTCACATTATAAAAAACAGAAAATTATAAATTTGTAAACATGAAAGAAAAAATTGATTATTTGTGACATGTTGCTGCCGGTGTCATACAAACTGACGGTTGCCTTGGCAAATCGTAGGCTTAGCAACGGCGGCGTCTCTGGCATTTCCAGATAAAATAGATTTGCCGGGGTTGTCTTAACACGTTCGCTGCGATAGGAGGTCTAAAGACCTCCTGCCAGTACTTTCGGGCTGTGCGGGTAAAAATATTGTGGTTTCGCTCTGGTGCGGAGCTCGTATAGCTTATAGAATTGTATAGGTAGAAAAGAGTCCAATATATGGTTCGATTCCTACCATAACGTAGTTTTTTTTTGCACTTTAAAACATGCAGGAGGTCTTAAGGCCTCTCATCGCACTGAGAGTGAAAAGTGTGCGTCCAGTGCGGATAGGGGGTCTAAAGACCTCGTATAGGTAGTAAGGGCTTATCGGCCCCCTTCCGCACCTGTTTGTGTCTATGATAGTTGAACTATGGCCCAGTGATGTGCACGCGTCTATGAGCAATGCAACGTAAATGTATTTCGTTTGCTAGTGAGTCAAAATATGTACATACTAAGCACTAAGCGTCAATTTTGTTCAGTACATCAATACCCAAGAAAGTTAGTGAGTAATAATAACAGTAAGTATCGAATGTGTACATAGCTGAATCACGGGTCAATTAAATGTTACTACCGTGTTTGTAACAAACCACTGTGTCTTAAATGTTTCTATTTCAGTCATATGCAATTTTTCGTTACAGTATATGATAAAGTTGTATGATTCGATATATTGCCTATATCGATAGATTTCCTTTTTATTAGGAACATCACTAGAAGACAATACAAATGTACCTCAAATTCAGTGCTGTAAG
This sequence comes from Apotomis turbidana, assembly GCA_905147355.2. Classification (NCBI taxonomy): domain Eukaryota; kingdom Metazoa; phylum Arthropoda; class Insecta; order Lepidoptera; family Tortricidae; genus Apotomis; species Apotomis turbidana. Next base: position 8,137,744 of record LR990288.1, read on the forward strand.
AGGTCTAAAAGCCTCCTAATTATTTTTTGTCATTATTCTATATTCTGACATCAGAACTTCGGGCGAAGCCAAAACAAGACAGAATAGTCCTTTAGCTACAGCATTATATACGTATCATATAAAAATTTGTGAATTTCATGAAGAAAAATGCATTTTAAAAGTCTGTTCCTTGGTATGGTCTTAAGACCCCTGAACCGCACCTGTGAAATGGTACAGTTAAGGCGTAAAGACCTCTTACAGCACTAGTTGAAAGTTATCAATATTTTGAGCCGCAGTGAACGTGTTGGGTACACTACATAAATACGAAAAACTAAATTCCGATTATCGGAATCACGAATTTCATAATACCGATTATTATAATTCCGAATGTTTTAAAACTCCGAATATAAGTATTTAGATTTTTCTTTTTTCCGATTTTTATAAATCCGAAATTTCAAAATGTCTAACGCTTACAATCACGGTTTTCAAAATTCCGATATTCAATACACCGAACAATAAGAAGTCCGAATGAATAATAATCCGAATTATCAAATATACGAATTCCGATTATAAAAATACCGATTTTCAAAACACCGAATATTATTACACCGACAAATAATAAACCCGACTAATCAAAAGTCCGAAACATCAAAATTACGAATTGCTGTTATACTCGTAAATAACTATAAAATATAAACCTAAATATGTGAGTTTTTCGGACTAACGGAGGCCTGCCTCAAGGTGAAATAGGTAATGTTAGGATTTAACCTAACCTACAGTTTTCGGGGTTAAGCAAATCTATTGACGCTCCGCTACGCGTGGTCACAATACAAACCTAACCTAACCTACAGTTTTCGGGGTTCAGCCAATAACCTAACCTATAGTATTCGGGGTTCAGCAAGTCTGACGCTCCGCCATAAGTGGTCACAATACAAACTTAACCTAACCTACAGTTTTCGGGGTTCAGCAAGTCTTTTGACGCTCCGCTCGCTTCGCTCGCTCCGCTATACGTGGTCACAATACAAACCTAACCTAACCTACAGTTTTCGGGGTTCAGCCAATAACCTAACCTATAGTATTTGGGGTTCAGCAAGTCTGACGCTCCGCTCGCTTCGCTTGCTCCACCATACGTGGTCACAATACAAACCTAACCTAACCTACAGTTTTCGGGGTTCAGCCAATAACCCAACCTACAGTTTTCGGGGTTCAGCAAGTCTTTTGACGCTCCGCTATACGTGGGCACAATACAAACCTAACCTACAGTTTTCGGGGTTCAGCAAATCTATTGACGCTCCGCCATACGTGGTCACAATACAAATCTAACCTAACCTACAGTTTTCGGGGTTCAGCCAATAACCCAACGTACAGTTTTCGGGGTTCAGCAAGTCTTTTGACGCTCCGCTATACGTGGTCACAATACAAACCTAACCTAACCTACAGTTTTCAGGGTTCAGCCAATAACCTAACCTATAGTATTCGGGGTTCAGCAAGTCTGACGCTCCGCTCGCTTCGCTCGCTCCGCCATACGTGGTCACAATACAAACCTAATCTAACCTACAGTTTTCGGGGTTCAGCCAATAACCCAACCTACAGTTTTCTGGGTTCAGCAAGTCTTTTGACGCTCCGCTATACGTGGGCACAATACAAACCTAACCTACAGTTTTCGGGGTTCAGCCAATTCGATATTTGTCCAAATCCGATTTTCTCTTTTGTTTTAACGTAAAAAATCGGTTAAGGAAATAATATTTACCCAAATACTCCGAAATATTTTATTCCGAATTTACTAATTCCCATTTTTAAAACTCCGAATTTCATAATTCCTAAGACTAAATTTCCGATTATTGAAAACACGAATGTCATTATCCCGAATATCAAATTTCCGAATAAGTTATGAAGTTTCGGAAAATTAATAATCGGAATTTTGTTTTTCAGGCCAATGGCACTTCGGGCTTTTCATTATTCGGAGTTATAAAAATCGGAATAATATACAATCGGAATTTTGAAATTCGGTTGAATAGATTTCGTGTTTTTTAGTATTTGGAATTTTATTTCCTAGGAATTATGAAATTCGGAGTTTTAAAAATCGGAATTAATAAATTCGGAATAAAATATTTCGGAATATTTGGGTGTTCCCGAACGCGTTAAATGTGTACTCGTGTACGGAACGATATATTCTTTCGGAGAGTATATTTTCTGAAAGGATTTCTTTCTTGAAAGAGATTCGTTCTTTTTTAATACATTTTTATAATATTTTACGCCTAAACAACAAAAAAAATAATGGGTAAAAATATGGGTGAAATAATGAACTTTATTCTGTAAGTAGGCCACAACACAAGGACACTTTTACATGTGCAGCATTTCACAAGAGACCGCCGTAGAGAAGAAACGGGGAAAAAACCTCAACATTCAGTAATTTTTTTCACGTTCAAAATGTTCCACTAAAATACGCATCCAATTCCTAAACACATGAGGAGTTACCATAGTATGGTGAGCCTGGAAAATAAAAGTTTTAGGATTTGCAAGATATTTTTTTTTAACTATGATCGCCTGTTCCTTTCCTTTTTTTTATTTTTCTTTGCAAATAAGTTTCAATTAAACACCATATTGTGCCATTCACTCACAAAACAAGACTCGGGTTCTATGTATAACATCCCACCCATATAATATTAGTATCAACCGCAACGCAAAACAGTATGTTGTAAACCTCAACTGTCGCCGAATACATTTCACGACATGCAGATGACAAGTAAGATAACGTAGTTTAGAGAGATGTGGTCATACAGTCCTATTGTTATTGGTTGGCCATTGAAATTCTTAAGCTAACATTCCTACTTAGCGACAGCCACGGGCGACTGTGATTTGATGTGACGCAATAAATTTAGGTCTAGTACGAAAACAAATGATAACGAAGATTTTATTTTTGGTAATTGATTGGTCTGAGTCTTTCAACTGTGCGAGGCGGTTTGAAAATGCGGGTGGGGTCGCCGAGGGGACCTCCTGTCCCGCAGTGTGATTGTAAAGGGGTGCACCTGAGGGGGACCATCACGCGAACCTAATATTATACCAACCAAGAGAGCTCAAGGCGTCCAGACTCCGCTGGCTCGGGCACGTTGAGAGAATGGCGAAATATCGAAGGTGTGCTGTTAAGGATGATAAATTAAGTATATCCACAAATTTCAAAATTGTACTGAAAAACAGTTTTCTATGGAGAGGGGTCATTATTTCAGGAAAAAATTAACAGCGCCAGATATACAGCGCCATCTGTTGATAAGATTTACTATCTCCTCTCATCACGCCGAAACGGCTGGACGGATTTTAACCAAATTTTGTACAGGGATGGCTGGACATCCAAAGACGATTAAATAATGTTATTTTTACCCGACCATATCACATGAACCTTTCAGTATATCATAAAGATAAATAGAATATTTTACCTAAGTGTGTCATTTTTGACAAGCTTTAGTTCGTTCGATAATGAAAGGTTTCCAGCCTGGGACCACAATCTATAAACTTCGAATGCCTCTCAGCGACGTGACTTAAGGGCGATATCACAATTGCGAGCGTGTTTTCTATAAAATATCAGCACCCTTACTACGAGTTTAGTTACAGTGACCGTGCTCGCTAGCGACAGATTTGTATGGAGAATGTTCTACAAAGTTCGCGGTGGACTCGCTGCGTGATCGCCTTCATACAAAATTCACTCGCAACTTGCAAGCTTGATAAGGTCCTAACTGCAATAAGCAGGTCGTATGCTAAATATTTATTTCGGCGAGTAAACCGAAGCGTTTATGAATTTGAATACAATGACCGTAACTATGGCCGGAACGCGGCCATAAGTTCGACGCTATCGTCAAGAATGATTGTATGATTCACTAACAGGGTTCTGCTAGTAAATATGTCGTGAAGTTAAAAATCGAAAGTTAGTAAGTGTGTATGTTTGTTACTTCTTCAGGCTGAAACGGCCGCATGAAAGAACAAAGATATTTAATACCCAATCTTAACACATAGCCTACTTATACTGCACTGTCACAAAAAACTTTTTTAGAAAAAAAATTCACCGCTTATAGATAATTTTTTCCACGGAAGATATACATTTTGTTTTCGGTGTAATTTCGGTGGATATAAAAAAGTTTTCGGTGAAATGAAAATTTGATAAAACCGTTTGTCTATAAAAACAAGGGTAAACCGATGAAAGGTGGCTATGGCTTAGCTATGCCTTATTCCGCTCTGTACGGAACCCTGACCGCGTCATAGATAACATCGCTTACATGACTTATGTATTATTTACACACAATGCAGCCACGGCTCTAATGTGCAAATAAAGAGAGTAGAATACGTTTTGACATTCCGTGGGAATCGCACGAGCCCTGCATTCTTCGACTTTGTTTCTAAAACGTTATACAATGACATGGCATGTCAATTGCGACATGGTGCGGACACGATTTTTTATGAGGAAACATTTTCATTAAAAATATGGCGTTTTGTAACCCTACATATACATATATATAGTTATACACGAATGCACGAGGAAGGCGGCTATCAGGGAAGAATGGCGGCATGTTGTAAATCTTGCCACGGACATCTGAAACGATGACCACGACCACTCGGCCATGAGTGAATCCGACAAAAAAGATGTAGGTAGTTATAATTTTTTTTTTATAAAAATAAAACCCCGAGAGCAGCAGCTGAGCTATCTTTTGTCTATTTTTATTTCTAATAGTTATATGTAAGAACCATTACGGCAAAAAGTCTTTCGTTTAAAAAAAAACACACTCAAATCGGTTCTCCCTTTGGACAATATTATGCCACAGACAGACATAGGTACAGATTCGCATGATAAACTTATAACACCCCTCTTTTTCATTGGGGGTTATTTTGCTCGCGCGGAATGCGGTTCAACATATATAATACTGGGTTGCTGAAAATTAATACTAAGGCAGAAGCAGTTCTACCTATTTATTATTTTTTATCAAAGCAGTACTAACGTCTGCTAACGTAAACTAAATGTTTACAAATGAAGCGAAAATTGAAAAATTTAATGACTCGGACAGGATTCGAACCTGCGTTCCCAACGGCTTTCCGGGCCAACACTGGCGTCCTCCCAATTGGACCACCGAATCAGATTTACGGTAGATGGCGCTACGATGCCACCCTAGGGCATGTCGAAGCAACTGGTTGAAAAATTCAATGACTCATGACATCTTTAATAAATCTTTCTTTAATAAAAAAAATCATGCTTTAATAAAAAATAAATATTACAACTTGTCGCTCTGCGATCTGCAATCGTTTTTCAAAATGGCTGATTATGTAAATTTTTACGTTTTTAACTCCACCGTTTAGAAAAAAAATCTGTATATTTATCGCACCTACTAGCAAAATTGTATGAGAATGGGTTAACCAATGCGACCGCTAGGCGAGAACAGTCGGAAATCATCTGGACATCCAAACATCCAGACATACAAAAGAATTATGGGCTAAACTAAAGCAGAAACGCTTCGCTTGCTTCGATCGTTCAGTCGATTTATATACCTAAAAATAAGTACGTAAAATAAGTAAGGTATGGTATAGAGGACAGTGGTTGAATCTTCAACGCCATATACTCCAGTAACTTAGAAATTACGTCTAGATTCTAGAACGAGTCTTCATACAACAGATTTGCGCCGCTTTTAGTTTTATGTGTGCGTGTCTACGAACCAATCATAGAGACGCGTTGCTTCTGAGCCTGAAGTTGTGTGAGATGCGCGGACGAAACTTAGCCCATGGCTAACCAATACTGGCTTCAGTTTCAAGCGTTGATTAGGTTTTCTATGTGTATTTATTCTAAACCTACGTATCTGCGTACGTAATTCTAAAAGATACGTTTAAGGCGAAGGGTATAGTGAAAACCCAAAAACATGCTGCGTTTGGTCATGAATTGTGGCTATAACGCATCATGTTGAGTTTCGATACTTATACGTTTCGTAATAAGCATATCCTCGAGGTTTTCTTCCAGTTCGAAAAACATTACTTTTTTGTACGGTTTACCTTCAGATACGTTTTGAAGTAACAGATTTTATCTTGTTTGGGCTCGTTTTTCTCCGGAAATTCAAAACCGTTTCAAACCAAACTTGGAGTGGGTACTTATATATCTATTACCTATTTTATCCAGTTCTATTTATCCCAAAGGCTGGTTTATTATAGATTTAACCTTTAACGCCTACTGTTTTAACAATAAATGAATTGCTCGCAACTTTGACCAGGAAATTGATCGTGAACAGAAATGTTTTTTTTTGTGAAATTGAAAACTACGAAGTATAAAAAATAAAGAAGTATTGGAAGATAGTAGAAAAAACCGAAAACATTACGAAAAGTACTTTTGAAGGGGATTTAAAATATATAAAATATTAATTTGAAAATTTTTGAACCCACGAATTCTGTGAGCGAAGCAACGTTGCGTGCTCGCTCTCGTCTCGTCGTGGCACCGTTGCCAGACTTCGCTGTCTGTATAGTCGACAGCGGGGCGGCGGCGCGAGAAACAATCTACTCTGTGCACGTCGGTGCTGCCAGTTTAGCACTTTTGAGGCTAAATATAGCACTATTTGGACATATCTAGCCCAATAACTAAAATGAAAGAAACTAAAGAAACAATTTTTAGAAGAACAGTAAATAAATAAGAATGAGTAAGTAAGTAAAAATATTACACAATTCATCACAAGTTTTCAAGTTGGCCCACAATCTTATAGCACTTTAGCCAGCGTAGATTTAGCATTTAATGAAATTCGGATTTGGCAACACTGGTGCGCGTGCGTCTGGTGTCAGGTTGTTTTGTTTTGATTTGAAGTTTGTTTCAATTTCAATGTTGAATTTTGTAGTAGCTATCAGATCGTCAGTGTCATCATAGTGTCATATCTAGTTTTCTATTATATGAAACTGTGTTTTGAATCGTAACACTTACCGTGACTGTGTTGTGGATAAGTAATTAAGTGCGGAAATGGGGAACAAAAGTGAACGAAAGCGACGTAGGCTATCAGTAAAGGCATTTCGAAAACGCCAATCGCTTCGTGCCGTTCTTGCGAAAACACAAAAAGCTCGTGAGGGACTTGTAACAACAACGGGCACTTGGTATGTACACAAGCTATGTAACATTTCCAACATTAACTCATCTTTATTTTCTTTATCTTAATGTGGGTTTAATCTAAAATCGTATTGTACTGTTTCAGTGAACCTTCTATGCGCAATGATGTGGATAATACCTTTGAACAAAGCAACGTAATTGCAGAAACAGCCAATCTGTAAGTATGTTAGGTTGAAAAAAAATTGTATAGTCTTATTATCTCATCAGGGAGCGGAACTATGGTGCCAAATGACGTCCAGCTACATACAGTGTTTTTAGATTATACAGGGCGTCCCACGGCGATGCCACATGGAGGGATAGTACCTTGAATATTGTAGATGGAACATTTTACTAAAGAGGATATTATTTTAATTTAAAAAACTGTTTGAAATGCATTCATAGATTTTTAAATAAGTAATTACATGGTTGAACCGGGAAATAAAATAATACGTCTAAGTTCTGTTTGTAGCTCGTGGACACTTCGATACTGGTTCTGTAACATGATGCATACTTCTCAAGAGGGTAATTAGTAATAGGTGCTTATGATAATGTCAGTTGTATGTCCTTACGGCAATGTCAGCTTTTAATTTTTCTGAACAAAATTTCACATCTAATGTTAAAATTCATGGTCTTCCTTTTATTTCTGACACTATGTTACTTAGCGAAAAATAATCCTTATGATGAAACCTTTCGATCGGTATGATAAAGCTACAGGATAATTATTTTTCTCGTGTCACGGGTTCGATTCCTGGTTCAAACATGTATTTATTTAAAAATCTATGAATGCAGTTTAACTTGTTTTTTAAATTAAAATAATGTCTTGTTTCAGTAAATTGTTCCATCTACAATATTCAAGGTACTTTCCCTCCATGTGGCATAGCCATGGGACGCCCTGTATATAAGTACCTAATCAAATGACAACTTATTGGCATATTTGAGCATAGTTATGGAGAAAACGACTAGTGTAGATTTTTTGTCAATGTGACTTAAAAACGGAATAAGGTTGGCCGCTTGTTGCATTACAAAAAAAATCTTTGGTTGCTTTCAACATAACTACGGCCATATAATAACTGGTGAGAAGTTCAAGAATTGTATTGCCCTGAATGTAGGTGTGAAATGTATGTTACATGTAAATTAAATGCATATTTTAGTTTAAATGTAACTCTTTATGCCAATTTTTGGAATGCACTGAACAAACTGAAAAACTTGATTTAAAAAAACAATCACAGATTGGATTAAATTATATACTTGTAAGGTTTGAACTCTTCCGAATAGTCCCCTGTATCACCTCCATCATTAAGCCTACATGACATCATATTATTATGTTTGAACTTCAAGCGTTCTGCATAGGTACTTCGTCATCCAACTAAACATATGTTGTGTTGTTTCATTTACTGGATGAAAAGTTTTTTCTGTTAGAATTTCATTATCTAGCAAAAAATGTTATTAGTATTGTTTACAAAACAATATTTACATTATTTTTTGTATAACTGCCAAACATTTTTATAATTAAACAATAATATTTATGTTACTGTTATTACATTATAAAGAATCTTGTCTTGCAATTTTGTTTGAAAAAAACATCTTATAGGCGGCTTTGCATCATAATGACTTCACCGGCACAATAGTTTCGCTCCCTGCTTATTATCATGAACACTTGTGCACACATAAAAAAGCTTAAATAAAAATATGTAGGTATATTTCAAGTGTAGTAGTAATATTATTTATTGTGCGCCACACGAAAATATTCTACTTAGCTTTTTTATTTTGTTCATATTTTGTTATGCTAGTTCTAAGAAATCTATTATTTAAATTTCAGACCAACATCTAGTGCCAATACAAATACTGACGTGCAGGAAGGTGTAGTTACTGCTACTGCATCTTGCAGTTTCCAAAATGAAACTGATGACTGTTTTTTGATTGAACTTGAGCGGTAATTATAACTTTTTCAATGGTGTATTGTATTTTACTTTGCTTGTTTTATTTTATTTTATTCATATTTGGCTATGTAATTAATCTATTATTTCCATTTCAGACCAACATCTAGTGCCAATATAAATACCGACATGCAGGAAGGTAAAGCTACTGCTACTGCATCTTGCAGTTTCCAAAATGAAACTGATGATTGTTTTTCAATTGAACCTGAGCAGTAAGTAAAACTAATTGTTTTTACATACAGGGTGCTCGGGAGGAATCCAAACAATTTTACCAGTGTATTCCTGAGGTTGTAAGGAGTAAAAAATTAATATGTTGTTAAAATCTTTTGGGTTCCTCCTGAGTATCCTGTATATTTACCATCATTAATTCAGAGCAAAGCTCTTGTCTTTGTGTTTCTCACTAGTGTACTTTCTGTAATGCTGAATACAAGTTCTTTCACCCCTTGGTACAACATTACTTCTATGTAACTTCCTTGGGGTCTTCCCCTTTCTCAATATCAGATTATTGACCTAACTTTTTTTTCAGTGATGAAGAAAATATAATCAACATAGGACGAAGAATTATAAATGTCTCGCAGTTTTTCAGTGAGCTTAAAGATGTCGCAAGTCATGGCCCTTTTAATTGCAGTCTAGATTCAATGGAAATAATATCAGAAAAGCGCACAGGGCTCTTGTCTCAATTCAAATTGAAGTGTAAAATGTGCAATAAGAAGTTTTTTATTAACAATGACAATCCTGTTCAAGAATTGGATGTGAATACCAGCGCAGTGGCAGGTACAATTGCTATTGGATGTGGATATAGCCAATTGACAGAATTGTCTGCTGCAATAGGACTTGCGCCTATGTCGAAAAACATATTTTCTTCCAAAATGGAAATTATTCACAAAAAATGGGAAAGTGAATTACTTAATTCAATGGCCGAAGCTGCTGAGGAAGAACGAAAACTGGCTATTGAAGATGGTCAAGTCAATTCCAGTGGAATACCTATAATAGACGTAATTGCTGATGGTTGCTACGGAAAAAGGTCTTATAAGAAGAATTATTCTTCTTTGTCGGGAGCAGCCGCAATCATTGGCAAGAGGACTAATAAAATATTATATTTGTCAATAAAAAATAAGTACTGCTGCATTTGTGCTCTAGCACAGAGCAAAAACGTGGAAGCCAAAGAACATGTATGCTACCAAAATTACACAGGTACATATTATTACCTTCTTTTCAACAACTTCAAAAAGGAGGAGGTTCTCTATTCAGTTGTATTTCTTTTTAATGTTTGTTACCACAGAACTCCTTCATTTATGAAACGATTTGTAAAATTATTTCTTTGTTCGAGAGTAGGGCTGCCATCTCTAAATTCGCCGAACCCGGACAAAGACAAAATCTTATTTTTTCCCCGGACGGGTCCGAAAATAAAATTATTAAAAAAAAACAATCTGTTTATTTTTCATTCACATAAAATAAGTGACCGGGTTTCCCTCAGTCCTACATTTTTCATAAATCTTAAAAATGTCATCCTATAGATTAGGTTAGTTAGCAAAATATTTTATGGTTTAGAGAAAAATGTTTTCAGTGAAATGAAACATATATGAAACATTTGTCAACAAAACAAAAGTAGTTTTTTTTTCAACTTCAAAAACAGGAGTCTTCCGTTTGACCCTTATTTGTCTGTATGTAAAATGGTTGACATATTATTATAAAACTTGTTCATGTGATTTAATTTACACTTTGTTTTTAGGTGCATCTACTGGAATGGAGTCCGATATATTAGTCGAAGGATTTAAAAAAAGCATAGAGATGCACAATATGATATATGGGAGACTGATATCCGATGGAGATGCTAATACATATTCCAAAATACTCCAAGCAAGACCTTATGATAGTTTTACTGTAGAAAAGGTGGAATGTCGTAACCACTTGCTCAGGAATATGTGCAACAAGATGTGTGCTTTGGCTACGGATACGAAGTATTTATTAAAATATAGAAAATACATAACAAAGAAGAGAGTGTTATCAATGAGAAAGGTGGTAAAAGAAGCCATAAAAACATATAAAAGTTCCGGTAATGTGACAAGTTTGCATCAGGATATAGTCAACGCGCCAGACCACGCTTTCGGACGCCACAGCAAATGTAAAGAATATTTTTGCTCCAAAAGTGATGACGATGCAGAAATTGAACAAGAAATGTTCTGCAATAGTTTATGGCAGAAAATAAAACTTATAATAACCCAGCTTGCAGCCCACGCAAGGAGTTTAATTGTTGATGTCGACAGCAATTCCGTAGAACGCTATCATAGCGTTGTTGCTAAATTTGTTGGCGGAAAGCGTATAAATTATAGCCAGAGATATCAATACCAGATGCGGTGCAATGCTGCAGCGTTGGCTTTTAACACCCGGAAACCGTTGTCAGTTTTGCATAAGGCTATGATTGGAAAAAGTCCACACAACCAATTACAAAAAAATGAAGAGAAAATACAGAAAAGCCGTCAACTGACTCAGAAATATTTAAGAAAAAAAAGAAGATTATTCGAAAAACAAAACACAAAAAATTATGGAGATGACTGCTCTAAACCAGATATGAGAGATGACATGATGGCAAAATCAAAAACAGCGTTTTTGCAAAGTTTGCAAAAAGACAGTGCGCAAAGGACAGAAATCACAAAAGCGACAATATTGCAAAGTGGGAGCAGCGAATGGCTCGAGTTAAGGCGTAACATTTTAACAGCGTCAAATTTTGGCCGCGTCATCCAAAGGCGCATGGATATAAGTTGCCACAATCTGGTCAAAGATATACTGTATAAAAAATCAATTGACCACGTCGCGTCAGTTAAACACGGGCGAGATGGCGAGAAACTTGCCCTTGACCAGTTGGCTCTAGATCAAGGAGTGACAATCAATGACTGTGGATTATATATTGACCCTGAGGTCCCATATCTGGGTGCAACACCAGACGGCATAATCGACGACGACACTATCGTCGAAGTGAAATGCCCTACATCGACGTATGACATGGGTGTAGAAGAAGCAATAGATAACAAAAAGCTAACATTCTATAAAAAGGACAAAAACGGTATTATAACAATAAATAAATGCCACAGCTGGTACTACCAAATCCAGGGCCAGCTCCATGTAACGAGGAGACACAAATGTCTGTTCGGAATTTGGTCAGGAAGTAAATTTCCAATGAAAATAGAAACAATTTACAAAGATGATCAGTTCTGGTCAACTAAAATGGAAAAAAAATTAAAAGACTTTTATTTAGACTGCATACTTCCGGAATTAGTCGATCCTAGATTCACCAGAAAAATGAGAATAAGAGATCCAAAATATGTGGAGGAAGCGATCCAACGAAAAAAAGAAGCGATGCAACGAAAAAAGGAAGCGATCCAACGGAAAAAGGAAGCAAAAGAAAAAAAAAGCGAAGAGAGTCAGCCAACATTAAAAATAAAACGAAAATTGGATCAGCCTAACACAGGCACGTCGAATCCTACAATGGCTAAAAAAAAAAAGAGGTCATAGGATCATAGGGCCATTTTTTTTGGTAAATATTAGGTCGCCAAACGCCAATTTCATATGTAAAATTGGCTTTTGGCGAACTGGCAACTTTGGTTCAAAATATGTGGCGTTTGGCTAGGAATTCCAAATTCAAATTTATTTCAAATTTAAGACCCATGTATTTCTGTGTTCGAATTACGAAATTTATTTGTTATCGCGTCATTTGTTTTTCTTTCACATCGTTCTGTTCACAATATGGAGAACCTAAAATATCGCTATATTTACGAATATGAGTTTCACCTCGGCACCAGCCAGTGCTGCAGAAACGGCTCGTAGGATTAACAATGCGTATGGGGAAGCTACTGCAAAAGAAAATACGGTACGTTATTGGTTCCAACGTTTTCGTTCTGGAAATGTTGACCTACAGAACAAGCCCCGTGGACGGCCGGAGACACAAGTTGACAACGAAGAATTAAAAGCAATTGTGGAAGCAGATCCATCGCAAACCACGTCAGAGTTAGCGGCAGGCTTCGGTGTGAGTGATAAAACCATTTTGATTCGGGTGTGTAATGTTTTGCATAACAAAAATTTGCGAATTTTCATTTTGCATAAAACGAATTGCATTATTTCACCCTGCATAAGTGATCATATAGCATAAAAACAAAATGCATACAAACTAATTGCATAATTTCGAAAATTATAATAGTTTAATTGCATAATAATGTATTTGCATAATAGACAAATAGCATAATAGTCAGTTTGTATACTATACCATTGTCATATCATACTTTTTTCATAAAAACTTAAAGCATAAATGTTGTCCAAATAAATATATACAAAAATATAATATTTTTTTCTTATTCATTCTTCCCCATTCCCGAGCCAAATTAGGAGCAGTTATCTTTTAAGGGTCATAAAAAAAACCCTAACCTACCTATCTCTGGGAGCAGTTTCGTTTTTAGGGTCATAAAAAAAAAATAACCCTAACCTACCTATCTCTTGGAGCAGTTTCGTTTTTAGGGTAAAAGAAACCCTAACCTACCTATCTCTTGGAGCAGTTTCGTTTAGGGGTCATAAAAAAAATAACCCTAACCTACCTATCTCTTGGAGCAGTTCCGTTTTTAAGGTGATAAAAAAAATAACCCTAACCAACCTATCTTTTGGAGCAGTTTCGTTTTTAGGGTAAAAAATAACATAACAATATTTCAGTAGGTACTCGACAACTTTTTATTCTTTTTTTTAGGACTTATTTGATATGATATTTATGCAACTTGATAATTATTTTAGGTGTTTTTATGAGTTTTAATAAATATTCTGAATGTATGTTATACCAAGTGACATTATGACTTATGAACATTATAACTAATGTTATTATGATTATTAATGGTTGATGTTTAAATATTATGGTTGACAAAATTATGAATTTTGTTTGTATGCAATTCATTTTGAAAGTAGTTAAATGAAAAAATGCTAAAAGTTTTTATGCAACTTGAACCGCACCCTTTTGATTCTCACGAGGCTGTCCAAATGGCCTTCAAAGATTTTATTGAATCTCACTCACACACTTTTTTTAGTAAAAAAAATAGTTTTCATTTCTGCCATATGAAACGCCAATTTCATATGTAAGGACCTAATAACATGACAATAACTAATAATAAAATTATGCTTGTGTTTTATTTATACACAATTAAGTTTAAATCTTGACTTTCGTAGGTCGCGGCCGATACGATACATCAGCCGCGCGCGTCTGACACATCGGCCGCTACCTAGGGAAGTTCTTTAAGAAAAGAGAAATCGAATATGAATTTGATTCCACATTACTACAAAAAGTAATAATTCCTTTGTACAGCCGCCATCAGATATATCGCAGCAAATAAGGCGTTCATAAATATCTGAACACCACTCTTGCTAAGATTTTTGTGAACGCATTTTTTGCTGCGATATATCTGATAGCGACTGTAAAATATACTAATACGAACTCTACTAAGAATGGGCTTCGATCTGAAATTTGCTGCAAAATATTACTATTACATTGATATAAGGTATATACAGGGTGCCCGTGAGCATTGCGAAAGATTTTAACCACGCATTCCAGAGGTCCTAAGGAGTAATAAATCTTATATGAACCTTGGCCAATTTATGTTGTTTGTTTCTCATTTCTCCATACAATAAATACTTGATAAAAATAATAATAAGGCGGCACTCCTGAACACGGCGCGCATCGGCGGTACCCTAGGTTAGGTTTTTTTATAATGTATTTATATTGTGTAATTACTTTATTGTAATTAACTCTTTATATACATTTATTGTAAAAAACCTAGCCAAAGATGAAAGATAAATAAAGGAGATAATAATAATAGTACATTTTTATTGCAGACAAAAAAACCATATCACACAATAATAAAATAAAATCAGCAAAAAAATAAGTAAAACATAGCCACCGTTGCAAATTGCAATAGCGCACATTTAATAAACAAATAAATTTAAATTGAAATACAATTAGGTAAAATTTCAGTTAGGTACCTTCGGTTCCCATCCCGATGCAGAGACAGCCTGAACCTGGAAATTGGGCTATTGGTCGTCACTGATTGCGGCAAGTATCGAGTTCTCAAAATGAGGCCACTCGGAATCTGATGACGGCAAAGACATCAGACACGAGCTTCGGTGAACATGCTCGGTAACCTCATCAGGATTATGAAGGCGTCGTTATATTGAGCCCTGAGGGTGTTAATTGTTTTCCTGGTGAAGTTTGTCCAGAAGTGGCTGGTGTAAAAGCTTTCTGGCAGTCACCTTGACCTCTTCGGAGCATCCTCCAAACTTATGCGCGAGCATTTTGCACCTTACTGAAAAGGCTCTATACTCCGTAAGGATATGGACCCTTTCCTGCCTTAAATAAATATGCACAGCAATCTGTGGTTAAAATAATTTGCAATCCCTATAAGCACCCTGTATAACCCGAGTAACCCGACTCCTCGTATCGTAGCTATTATGTTTCAGCCTGCTTAGATATAGATTTCATCAACATGGTATGATTGAAGTTATTTCATTCTATCGAGTAATTTTCAAACTATATTGTAAATAGACAGTTAATTTTTCGTTGGCTTTCAATGTGTCGCATTTTATCATATTTTATAGAGCAGAGCATCTGGTATCGACATTACTCTGTACAAATTGCCGAGCCGTCACTGCGACATCTAGACCTTCAAGTGTGCAACAGGTCAATGAATGATTAAGCGTATTCGCTCATCAATTAAACTTGGTCCCGCCTAGATGGCGCGCGGGAGGATCTCAATCGAGCAAGGTCATTCAGCCATCCCTTCGCCTTAACTACTGATTGTTCCAATATAACTCAATTCTCGCCTAGCGCAAATTACCTTGTTATTTTATAATTTTATTTACCTAGCTTTTAATGTTCTTATGTAAGAGAAACTGTGTTTCTTATGAAAATTAAATGTCTTTAAACCGAAACCCAGTACAAAGTAAACGATTGTAGTCCAGCAACTCTACTTGTTCTGTTATGCGATCAATAGATATCGCAATATTATTTGCATACCAACGAGCTGACAATATAAGTGTCAATAGCATACTAGTTCAACACTAAAACACTACCTGTGCCATTTTTATTACCTTTAATTACTCAGTTCACCCTAAGATTTAAACGCTGACCAGTTGTATTTTTATAGTAATTTGCATGTTCCAATTACATATATTTAGGCGCATAACTTTGTTTATTGAAAAAATATTATGCTAATACACATAAAGTGTATTTTAAATTGCTACTTATATAAACTTCAAAGATAAGGGCATTATTTCATACTGTCTGCGTAGCGGTTCTTTAGCTCAGTTGGAAGATAAACTAGCTAGGTTTATCTTCCAACTGAGCTACAGGACCGCTAACGTATCCCTGTTATTGGATAGATGAAATCCTGATAGACGTCTGACAAGTTGAATGGGCCGATTTTATATTGGCGACAAGCAGGACAAGACAGAGTAGGATGGCGTAGCTTGGTGTAGGAGAATCCGCAATTAGACGGAAGCGTTATTAAACAGCAAACATTCACTAGAGACTCATGTCGTGGACAGAAAATACTTTGTTCCTGGTAACGTGGATAAATTCGTGGGTAAATGATACGTTTCCTCGGGACCTCCAAGCCCACCTACCATCATGTGGTCCGCACTCTTATTTTGCCTACTACTTACATAAAAAAAATAACAGTAAGTTCTTAGTTCCACCAATCGGTATTATTATCTCACTGCCGCATTAATTTTAATTTATTATTTTAAAACAAACATGTGTTTGATTATGCTTGGTCGTGCTCGAAGATTTAAGATTAAGTAACGATTAACCAACATGATATTTCACCTAATTATAATGCACCATTGGGCACAGTCAATATTACTATACAGAAACTTGTCTTGTTTTCAATAATTATAATAAACTTGCAACCACTCTTTGGCGATTGCATCGGGCTATATTTATTACGATTTCGATTAATTCACATTACCCCAATCTAAAAACTTTAAATGTGATTGTTATTATGCATATTGATTTCATTTAGTAATACCTGACATGAATACGTTTAGTTAAGGTTTTACAACTGTCTAGTAATTGGGCGATCCTGTCTGAATGCGAATGCCGCAAAAACATGAGATTTCTGCTTATAGGAGCGTTTCGGAGTTTTATATAAAGAAATATATTTAAAGCAAGCAAACGACTTGGTTATTATTCCACACAACATACATACATAAATCAAAAAAAAATATATTTTCACCAGTGATTTGTGCAGGCGTCAATTCTAATGTTTGTAGGTAGACAAAGTAGTGTATTACGACATTCTCTGTGCCATAGCTTATTGATCATGATCATACTCGTATAATACACGTGTAAGGACACCATATCGATCATTACGTTTATAATGTGATATTAATTATGGGCGCAAGCCGGGGACAGAATGATCTATGAACCACGTCACGTGTCATGTCATGTCCGGTTCCGACATGACAAATACACCTACATGACCATTGACATATTTTCCTGGTTTAATTTTTTGATAGTGATAGTTAGATAATGGTAGTCCTACCGGAAGATCAGCGTAGGCTCTCGAGCTAGCATCATGCTGAGGTAGGGTATTTTCGTGGCACAGCCATAATATTTATAGTGGCCTATTTTTTTTATCATTTCTGTCACACCCTTCATGTAAAACCTAACCTAATATACAAAAATACTGACTTTCGCATCAAAAATTCGAACTGTACAGTATAGGCGGCATAGAATTAGATGTGCAATTTAGTATTTTTGTTGTGTAAATAATTTCAATGCAATGCTATCAAGATAAGATATTATTATTTACAAGTTCTGGAAAAATTGCAATATGCCTGTTGCTGCGAGATAGAGCTGGCTGAAATATATGAAATCTACGAATTCATAAAGGCTCATCAGGCTCAGACCGAGCCAGAAGAGCGCGAATCGTGCCCTGCAAGTAGAGGCCCAAGACTGGGTAATGGTAAATGAGACACGGCCTGTTTTGCCGCACACCCCGAACTTCCTACATTGCATAGCTACACTGACGTGCAATGAACTGTCGCTTGCGGTATTTCAGGACCAATCCCATTCACTCTTTTGTTGATTGTGATTCCACACTACTCGCGATGATAACTGAAGTTGGCCGAGGCGAACTTGGCCAGAATATAGGTTTCCGCAACGAAGTGCTTCTCCACGCTATCATATTCGCCCAACTTGGGCAACTTTGCGAGTAGTTTAAAACTAGGGTTAAGGTTCAAACTTCAAGAAAAGAGTGTACCTACTCCCATCTAAAAACCCAGCAACGCACCTTGTAACTCAGGTGTTGCAGGTTTCCATGGGCGCCGATAATCACTCACCATCAGGGGATCCGTCCACTTATTTGCCTCCTTTATCATGAAAAAACCAGACCCATTTAATTATCAACAAAGTGTTCACAGTTACGCAATCCTCATTAAGCGAAAAATACAGTGGAATGTAACCCAGGTGAAAAATATGTCACTGTCCTTGCATCGTATCAAATCCGGACAGAGATAGACCGGTCACCAACCAATAAACTTACGCACGCGCTATTCGCTTACGCTTATAAAATTCAATTGCTTTTTGCAGTCGGTTAAAACAGTATTCTTTCATTACCAGTGTGTAAACCCATTTACCCGTGTACCAAAATTTGGTACTTCAAATTCCGTTTCTTTGGACACGTTGACGCCACAACCACAAAGTTATATGCATACACAAACTAACAAACTATATGTAATACATTTTTCATAAAAATTAATCGACTTCAGAGAGAAGACATGGAATTTCCAAGAACATACAAGTAATTATAAAAAAATACCGATTTAGACATAACGACAGAGATCTTCACCAAAATTTTATGGGTCCAACTTGGAGGCATATTTCGAACAAAAAATAATTTTCGAAATCGGTTCATACAGAGATCTGAGGTACTTAACATTAAAATAAATGAAATAAAAACCAAACGAATCTCCTTTCTGAAGTCACTTGAAAAAATCAGTCATATTTCACTTATATTTGGGAAAATATAAGTGAAATATGACTGATTAACGTAATGTTTAATTAGTATAAGTATGTAGTATGTAGTACCATATCAATCAATATAATATATCCTCTGATTGCACAAGGATATATAATAATTGTTGCAAATTGGCGCGTTCTGTCAAAACATAAAAAAAATCTGGGTGACCTCCCGGCAGTCTTGTCACTTTCTACCAATGAAACTACTGTTGGGCTTACTTATCTGTAGCTGTAATGACATTGAATTGAATGGACTGCGTCCACCGATATCAGAGTAAAGATTTTTACTAAAAATAGTGTAGGTATCTATAGATTATAATTAGTTCCGTTAATCAATCAATTTTATGACATGTACGGAACTAGGCATACAGTGTTGTACGTGTGACATGGTACAACCCAGATTTTAATCGAATTTAGGTTATAAAATGTAGTGAGATGACAGATATAACACAGAAGTAGGGCATGCTCCCGGTTCTGATTTTGTACGGCGCGAACCGGGAATTCCCGGTTCCGGTACTGGATTTGCATAGAAAAAGAGTACCGGGAGCACACCCTACACGCCAGCTACGAGTATATGAAATAGACCTCAAGTGCCTAATTCTATAAAAATAACTGAAAAAGAGTGACAGTGTTGTCAGCCTAGCAAAAACCATGAAATAGCTCTAAGCACCCTGAAATCCTACGACTCTTCTCTTTCCGCAGAGTTTTTTTTTTAAGACATGAATTGAACTGTAGCGGGGTTGGTTAGCCCTATCACTACCAGTAGTCGGACATTGTGTGTGAGTATAACCCGCTAATGGGATTATCTCCGCACCACAGGAGCAATATTTCCGCACAGACTATAGCAACTACTATGAGTATAGTCATAATAGTCATTCTATTATTCATTGTGCACATTCGACTTCGGACGATCTTCAGGCGCATGAGCAACAAATTGATTGGGAATGGATGTAGTCGCCATAGCATCGCAATGCAACTTGTAACCGTGTTCACTATAACCAAATTTATAAGCAAATTTCTTTCTGGGTACCCGCGGTTCCCACCATCGTCCTCCGCCCCCGGGCGCGCCCGCTGTTCGCGGTCCCGGCAACGCGTACACGGAGCCACTCTCACTCTCCAAAGTCAAAGTCAAAGTCAAAATATTCTTTATTCAAGTAGGCCTAGCTACAAGCACTTTCGAATCGTCAGTTACAGAGAGTAGAGCAATTTATTCATAAACTTATACTAAAAATAAAATAAAAAAACATAAAAAACAACATTATAGAAATAAAAGAAAAATCCTAAAAAGGATCGTCAACACATAAAAAAATTATATAAATAAAAAACTAGAGTCTAGAATATATCTAGAATAAAATTCTAAATGTCAAAAAATATATAAAAAATTGTTAAAATTAAAATATCAGTACCCTGATGGGTACCTACTCGTTACAATAATTACACATAACATTTTCACTAATCCCACGACACGTTATCATTCATGTAGTCTTGAGTGCTATAATAAGCTTTAGAAATAAGTTTACGTTTTACATAGTTCTTGAATTTACCAACAGACAAGTCAGTTACGCTTCTAGGAAGTTTATTATAAAATCTTACACAGTTACCCATGAATGATTTTCTTATTTTATGGAGCCTAGTGGCAGGCACTGCGAGCTTATGCTTATTTCTAGTATTAATATTATGTATATCACAGTTCTTCTTAAAATTGGCAATGTTCTTATGTACATACATAAGATTCTCATAAATGTATTGACAATGCACTGTCATTATATTAATGTCCTTAAACTTATCTCTAAGCGAGTCTCTATGGTGCATTTTATATATCGCACGAATAGCCCGTTTCTGGAGAGCAAAAATTATATTAATATCTGACGCACTGCCCCAAAGTAATATGCAATACGACATAATGCTATGGAAATAACTAAAATATACTAATCGAGCTGTTTTCACGTCTGTTAATTGACGAATCTTATTAACTGCAAAAGCTGCAGAACTCAGTCTATTCGAGAGATTAGCAATATGGGGACCCCATTGGAGCTTAGAATCGAATGTAATACCGAGAAAAACTGTGCTATCAACTAGTTCCAGTTCCTCATCTTTAACAATAACACTTGGTTGCTCGTGTATAACGTTACTCGTGACAAACTTAACACATTAAGTCTTTTTCTCATTTAACAATAAATTATTTACATTAAACCAATTCACTACTTTACATATAGCATTGTTTACGTCATTATAAGATTGTTGGTTTCGTGCGACTTTGAAAATAAGTGAAGTATCATCCGCAAACAAAACTATATCATGGTGGGTCTTTATGAGCTGTGGCAAGTCGTTAATGTAGATAAGGAACAAGAAGGGTCCCAATATTGATCCTTGCGGCACACCCATAGAGACTAATGACCCCGGTGATCGCTTTCCATTCACGTCAACCCTCTGTATTCTACCATTTAAATAAGATTCTAACAATTTCAGTGCCGATCCTCTAACTCCATAGTGGTGTAGTTTCCTGATCAGCGTCTCATGATTAACGCAGTCAAAGGCCTTAGATAAATCACAGAAGATACCTAAAGCATCTCGTGATTCCTCCCAGGCATCGAAAATACATTTTACTAGCTCGACTCCAGCGTCGGATGTCGAGCGATCCCGCGTAAAACCAATTTGCTTGTTATGCATTAAATTGTTCAAATTAAAGTATCTTAATAATTGAGACAAAATTAACTTTTCAAAAATTTTACTAAATGTTGGTAGTACAGATATTGGTCTAAAGTTATTGGGGTCAGAAGTACTACCTGATTTAAATAAAGGAGTTATTTTACTATGTTACATCAGATCAGGAAACTCACCGCAATCTACACTGTTATTGAATATAACTACTAAGTCAGGCGCTACGATATCTATGAGGGATTTGACAGCATGGACGGAGGATCCACTTCATCACGCGCTAACGTTACTCAACGACATCTTGCTTAGTGACAGCGATCTGGATAATATTTTTTAGCTCCGAGTCTAGGCTCATGTCCTCAATCACTGGCTACTTGGAGTCTATTGTTAGGCCTAGCTCAATTACAGCTTTACATTATTATTATTATGTATACTAAGTTAATCAGCATGCTTGGTTATATACTGTAAGTGTTGATTGTAAACTTATAAATAAAATAAAATAAAATAACCGAGAGCATATCTGATATCATTATCATCAAGGCGACGGAAATCTTAAAGTATTTTACTTTAACATTTGATAAAGGTCAAAAGGATGGAAGATATTTTTAAAACATAGCGCGGAAAAACTCTCCTCTAGTTCGAGTCTTACGAGAACTTAATGCGCTTCTCGCATCAGCAACGGATTTGGACGTTTATGGAAGTAGCTGGATAATTGTGTGTCGTGAATGTTTAAGGGACTGTGAGGCGATGGATGGATGTAATTTTTCAGTAATTGAATCTACCTAATATGTAACATGTTGTTAAAATATTGTTGTAATTCACCGTGCATTAGTACTAACTGTAATGCTGTGTAATTATTTTAAATAAATAAATAAAAACAAATATAAAAATTATGCGGTGTTACCAGCAGTTTATTAGATAAAAAGTAACATATGTGTCAATCCAGGGTGTCCGGCTACCTCCATA
Source organism: Apotomis turbidana (assembly GCA_905147355.2). Classification (NCBI taxonomy): domain Eukaryota; kingdom Metazoa; phylum Arthropoda; class Insecta; order Lepidoptera; family Tortricidae; genus Apotomis; species Apotomis turbidana. The sequence continues at coordinate 8,160,425 of LR990288.1, forward strand.
CCGAATATAATCAAAATTATTATTGTATATAAATATACAAACAGACTCACAAACTTACGTTTTTTTAAGAAAGCATATACTTGCACGACGATGTGAATACAAAAATATACTGCACCTTGCCAAATAAATTTACAAAATCCAAACAGAGATGATATTATAATTTTTAATTGCATTTTCGTGTTACAGATTACAATTTTCCTTGCATTAATGAGGATATTATATTAAATTTATTGCATACAAATTATAAACAATTTAAAGTAGAGCGCGAATACCGAATACCTATAGCAGGTAATATTTACAGTTATTTACTCTTATCAAAATTGCAAAAGCTTTTAACCAATTTCCGGTTCCGGTACCAAATATCTGAATAGCAGCCGCTCAATTGAAAAAGGTTTTAAGTGTCATTCAGATCTATGTAACGTTAAGTCGTTTCAACTAATCACTGAATAGAGAACATGCGCCGGCGCATGTCACGGTCTCCGATTCCATTTCAATCACATGCAACTGACAGTTCGCTAAATTGATAGTTATCTAAAGAAACGTAACCGTATATTTATCGTAACAAAAGCTAACCGCCCAAATAAAAAAAAAACCTGTACATGTCTTTGATTCCCCCGAATCAATAATCTTTTAATAAACTATGGGGTAACTGATTTTGGATAGCCATGTGTTTAATGTACAAAGGCTAATTAAAGGCTAATTGAAGCCGTATTTTGTGTTGTGCGTCATCAATTTTTGGCCAAGCCGGAGCGGAAACGCTTCGCTCGCTCGGTCAAATATATAAAAAGTATCTTGTTTGACCCAAATCTCTACTTCTAAAGTTCCAGTGTCCGATTGATGATTTCTGTTTTTAACCCTCTACTATCTGCTTTGCCCGAAGGTTGACTGGTAGAGAATGCCTCATGGCATTAAGTCCGCCTTTTGTACGATAAGTTTTCTTTTGTGCAATAAAGATTAAATAAAATAAATAAATAAATACTATCATTCTAGTATTACGGTATTTCCTTACTAAGGTATACAGGATGGAACGGAACATGAATGTTTCCTGGTCATATGATATAATAAAATTTATTATTAGGATGTAGAATCACAATAGTTATGGCTTGTTATAATAAGATATGATTTAATGAATAAAACTATCAACATTATTTTTTACCATACTGCTTCTACGCTTAATGTTTCCATTTCAAAATGACCAGTAGTGGGTATCTGGGGACGCGGCAGTGCCCCCGCCAAGACGAGCCAAGCGAAGCGTGAGGGCACTTACCTACCTTTTCTCGAAGCGCTTCGTTTCATTGACCGGTAATAACAATAAAGCACACAGTATTTTGTATGAAAATTTAACAAGCTATAACTTAATTATTGTATTAAGCGGTAAACACGTGAACATTTCAGGAACGGCCCGACATGTACAGTCGCCATCTGAACACGACTCTTATTGACTGGGCGTTAGAGTAAATGTTCAGATATTTATGAACACCTTATATGTTGCGATATATCTGATGGCGACTGTACAACACAATACTTAATACAATTATTAAATATGTTTCACGAAAGTTTCTTGATAACGGTGACAGATATCGACATACTTTCTTTAGAGCAAAGCTAAACAATGACACATTCGCAGTAGGCCGCGTTCCGTTCCACCCTGTATTACTTAGGTATTCTAATCTGCCGGACGCCGTCGTTCAATCAACTTTTATGCCTCGCGTTTTGAGTGAGACATAATTTGCGAATTGCTACATGCCGACGTAATTCTATGATAATAAATGCCGGTTACAGATTTCCAAGAGTGCGTAATATGACTCCTTGCTTAATACAGAGTTGCGAATATAAATGATCTGCCCGTCTAGCACAACTATGCTTCGCGACTCCTGTCGCGCGGCATAGCGTCACCTGTCACTATCCCACAGTGCTGGACAGACAGAGATAGATTAATATCACGCACGAGAAAGAGTCGCGTATTCTACGATTCCCACTGAACGGGTGGAGTCGGCGCGCGCTCAAGCGCATCTAAATAGTTGCTGGAGATATGCTGGACTGTTTCAACATTATCAGCGGGGCTAGCATATCTTGTGCGCCGCCCAGTCACTGCTGGCGGTGGACCATTGAAAGCGAGCAGACTGAGCTGGAACTAACCTTAAGGAGTAGCTAAAGATAGAAAGGCGTGGCGCGAGCCTATGAATGCTGCACCTCTCGGTGCCTTAGGACAACAACAACATATTTACAGGTACTAGAGGGTGCCCAAAACTTCGTCCCCGTAAAACTCATTTCATTGCCGTAGTTGTGTAAAAAGGATCGTAAATATAACCATCTTTGGATGGCCAGCTATCCCAGTACCATTATTAGTTAAAACCCGTCGTGATACAGTCCGAAGCGCGCAAATCACTGCACAGGTACGGGAGCAGCCATTCATGCAAACGACTTCGATGCAAGTACAAGTATGGGAGGTTATGCGACTGTCTTCCAAGCGGAGACAAATGCTATAATCGCCTGTGCCCAGGAGAACATAAATAGACTTACCAGAGGGAAGCACATCTACATACTCGGTGACAGTCAAGCGACACTTAAAGCGCTAGGTGCGCCTAAAGTGGATTCTAGACTTGTGTATAATGGCGTCCTAGCTTTGAACAAGCTTGGAAGGCACAATAAGGTGCAACTGGTATGGATCCCAGGGCATGAAGGCTTCATCGGTAATGAAATTGCAGATGAACTTGCTAGAAAAGGGTCTGCGAAAAATTTCATAGGACCTGAGCCATGCGTGGGTTTCTCGCAGGGAACCTTATCAACAGCCATCAAAGACTATGCCAAAAACCAGCACCAACAAGAGTGGAGGAAAATGGCAGGCTTAAGGCACTCAAAGCTATTCATGGAAAGTATATAATCAGGCTGGACCAAGAAATTATGGAAATACAGCAAAAGACAGCTCCGAATCATAACGGGGGTGTTTACTGGTCACTTTGGCCAAGTTGGGACTGTCTGACAATACAGATTGTAGAATGTGTGGCGAGGAGGCAGAGACAGTGCAGCACATACTGTGTGTATGTCATGCCCTCGCCAGACTTAGAATGAAGGCATTCGGTATTGGTTACCCAGAACCGAAGCAATTCCAGGCACTACCAACTGGTTCCATCATCCGATATACTCGTATGGAGGCGGTGGAACAATCCTTTGAGTAGGTGCAACAAGGGGTACCTACACAAAAGATCCCATTGGGTCGAAGTGTATCCGTAAGGACCCCCATAATAAGATAAGATAAGTTAAAACCCGTCCAGCCGTTTTGAGGTGATGAGATGATTAAGCAATTTTTACCAACAGATGGCGCTGTGACGTCAAAAGCGTGGTTATAATAAATAAAAAAAGAGAGAGTGAAACATAAATACCATATAACAACCAAGAAGCTTACAGAAATGGTTACAGCATTTAATAATGGTAGATGTGCAATGAACGAATACTGCCTATTATTACCGCCAGTTTAAACCGCTATTCTCGCAGACTATGATTTTCACACGCTTCCGTATCGCAATTAGACATTTTGTCTAATAGACAACAGACAATCCGAATGATTGCTACCATTAGCTAAAATTTAACAACAGTACCTATAGCCATTCCAGAAGATTAATACCATGAAATTAAACACAATTCCACACTAATATGAATTATAAATAGGAAAATGTGTTTGTCTGTCTGTAAATACTTCCACACTTAAATCTCTGAACCGATTTAGATGGATATGGATGGAGTGTTAGCCTCTAGAAAGTACAAAAAATAGTTTTAATAAGAAAGTTAAGGGGGTGAAGAAAGTTTGTATGGGGAATACCTATTTTATCCTAAATAAAATTTGATATCGAAAAAAAATTGTGCCGAGGCATAGGATAGTTTTTAGTGGTAATCATCCCTTGAGGGGGTAAAAAGACGAGTGGAATTTTCTGTGGAAGAGCAATAATCTCTAGGCTTTTGTATAGTAAAAATAAGATAAGATATATACCTAGGTATTAATGTCAATGTGTGTCATTCAATTTTATTTGGTGTTTTAATTCCTTATGGAGATTGTTTTTTAACTTTTTTTGAACAGATGAAGTCGCGGGCATAAGCATTAAATGTAACAGCGGGATAGTAAACGCTGTGTGTACCAGATGTGGGTTAAATTGGAGAAAATGTAACATAGAATATGTAATTCACAAATTGCTACATGACGCAATTTTGTTCGATTTAAATAACCATAACTTATGTGACGGTGAATAATTTCTTGAGATTATTTACCGCAATTTGTTTTTGATACAAACACGTAAATAGATTACCTTTATTAATCAATAGTTTTATCGAGTAAACTCGATAGAACTATTGATGACGTGGGCAGGTACCACGGAAAAGGTATGAAATGCGAAACGAAAGCGATGCTTGCATTGTTGCGTTGTTCGTCTCTCCTCTACAAATTATGTGGCCTATCCATCTACATTTTGCGTACCGATGTCCACATTTCTGGGGGACTGGTGACATATCCTCCACAAGTCCTCGTTTCGCACTGTCTTTGGCCAAAATACGCGGAAAATGACCTCAGGGACTTGTTGAACTGTACATACCTATAAAGGTATTCTAATTAATCACAAATTAAGTACTTAAAGGTTTAAAAATTCAGCTATTATTTCGCTTCGCTATATCCTTCAATAACCGACAGCTTTATTCTCCTTGTGCAAAACCAATTAAATCTGAAAGGTGAACAGTTTTATTATTCGCTGATTATATCGGGAACAAGAACTCGATCAAGCACTTGACATTTGAACTTTGGATTGGCCGTAGATTAAATACTACATATTTAAAAGTTCATTTCAAACCCGCTCGCTATAAGCTACTGTATATGAAGAATGGTACGGTACTAATATGGTTTTTAATTTTGCCGACTGCATAATAGAGTTGGTTTTCAAGGCCCCGTACATATAATCTGTCTTTCTAATTCTACTGTTTACCATAAACCTACCGTAGTATGAAACAAAAGTAGTGTTAAGAGTAGTTTATGTACCTAGTCTTTGTTTTAAAAGCATAACTTAGTAATAAGGCAGCCTAGAAGTTTTCTTTCGGCGGTTCTTTCACCCCAGCACCAGCAGACCTTATAGTGAACCACTGGTAGATATTTTTTTTAATAAAGTATTTAGTATATAAAGTACACATGTAATTTTATAAAATGGGTAGCTTGCACAAATATCACTTTGACAGAGAACGGCAACGACGACGAGCGAAGCGAGGAAAAATGTTAAGGAATTAAAAGGTATCGAGACAACACTTTTTTCTGCAACTTAATTTTTGTGTACGATGCGATGGTACTGAAACCTGCGTGTACGACTTAGTTTGCACTTAGTATTTTTTTTCTCATGCGACCCATTGGCACTCCATCAAACACAATGAAAAAAGACTGACAGGTTTTCAACACATGGAAGTTGTAGTAAGTGTAATTACGCATGTTGTTTTAGACTGTTTTACATTCGTCAAATGTCATTTTACGGAACTATATACTGCTCTATATGTCAAGGATTTCTTTGTACTGAATTCGTTATTTTATATTATATCAGCTAGTCAATCAAACATATGTCAATAAACATTTCCCACATCCATATACATACTTACATAATCTAATGCAGCAATTCTAGTGTTTAATTAAGCATTTAATGCTCACAATGATTGGTTCTTTAATTACATATGTTTCAGTATTACGATACAAAGCGGAACTCGCTCGAATGCTGAATTAAACTTGCCTACCCAAGCTATAAGCTACCTTAATGCAGCTAATGCATTTCATCATCATGAAACGGGGATAAACTTTTCCTTGTAAACTGGTAAATATGTACACGCGGATTAAGTCGCAGGACAAGCTAGATTCTAGCTGCTATTATAAGAATGAAATATCTGTGATGTACAGTCAAGTGCAAAAATATGTTGTCCTAATTATAATAATAAATTCTTTATTTCAGATATAGTATCCATAGAGTGTTAGTAACAACGAAAACTTAAAATACTTATAAATACATTAGTAATACAAACACTTACACAACACAAAAATTAAACACTATAACACAAATTCCGCGACACCTTTGACCTGCGTTATCCAAAATTTCTGGATGGGGCAGTCAAACCTAGCCGCAATGTCACTAAGGCGGGATGCCTTAGGACAACATATGGTGCGGAGGTGCAGAGGGCCTTCATCAGCTTGCTGCACCCCTTTCTATCCTCAGCAAGTTTTCTGGCCTCGCTCCAGCTCAGTCCGACGGCTAGCAGCTCGCTATCGACGGTGCGCCACCATGAGTGTACTGGACGTCCGCGGCTACGCCTTCAGTCTGGCGGCTTCCACTCGAAAGAAAGCGATGCTTACATTATTCGATCCTCCTCGTCGAATGGTGTGGCCTATCCATTTACGTGACGCGATGTCTACGTTTATGGGTGACCGGTGACGTATTCTCCACAGGTCTTCGTTACGCATCGCCTTTGGCCAGTATACGCGGAGAATAGACCTTAGTGTCTTGTTGACGATATGCACATTGGAAACATTTTACATCGATAAGTAGATATCAGCTATTTTAGAGCTCCGTGAAACGGAAGATATTATTTCTTATATGTTTTGCTACTTCATGGGGCCTATATTGGTTGCGTTTATCACGTGATAAATAAGTGACAAATCATTTGACACTCACACTCGTATCCTGTCAAACCGTGACAGATGCTTTGTCACTTACTTATCGCGAGATAAAAGCATACCGTCATAGGCCCCATCACACCAAAATGAATGGATAGTTTTATTTAAATAATATATTAGATTTTCGATACACTTAATGTAATTTTCATAATATAATATTACAGTTATAGGATACTTTTTCGATTACGGAGATACAAAGTTTAAATAAGTATTATTCCTTGAATTATAAATCATACTCGTACTGTGTTATGATAATAGTTGCGCTTTGGAATAGCTTCCCTACGCTTCAATCGTCGGCATAAGTCCAAACACGGATAAGCGCTTACGTTCAATAAATACATCAAATACGTACTATAAATACATCAACTTCAGGAATATGCTGGCGAAATGTAGTATTCATTCAATATACTTCGCATACATCCATGCTGTGGGATCAATATTTATGGGATATACATACATACCTACTAAACAAGATAACATGGGCTCACTACGTACCACTTACCATGCTAGTTGCCTACGCAGTTACGCACCATGCACACAGTGGCAACTGGGTGCTCGGCTTTCGCCTTTATTCGGTCAAAATCTGTGCGCGATCGTAATCAGTCGGCTATGGATCAAATAAAACAGATATAAGTTAAGATAAAATATAGATTTACCTGTGTTAGTTGTGTTACACGTGTCGATGGATTCGAGTTCTAAATTTATCGTTACGCTCGATGGACAGTAGGTATAATGTTTTATTAATTGGCTGCGAGTGTGAACACGCGTTGTTCACGGGTTTTGGATTACCTGCGGTACGGATTTGTTATGCACGCTGTCATTATTAGGTATTATTTATTTGTCTAATAAGTGATACAGCAAAACAATAATAAACTCAAGGCACTACAACACAACATAAAGAAAAACTTAAATGCAACCTAACTGCGTGGCTCCGTTGTATCGTAACATTCGCTTGAGTTTCGGCAGATTGCCCCGGAACTGAACAACCGAAACATGACCCTTCAGCCGGAAGTCCGCGCCAGAAACGAGCTGAAGTAACAGCGTACACGTAATGGCGGGACCATACCACTCTGTTCCTCAAAATATTGCCACAAAGGGCCATTCCTGAGGTATTTTTATTTCATGCCACATCACTCAGATGTTAGTTGAACATATTTCATTCAAGCGATGTATATTTATAATAATATAACTTATTTTTTAAGATAGTGTCCTCTTGAACTTTTTACATGCTAGCCGTAAAATGCCCTACGCAGTAGAACGTTTCGGTGGAACGCCTTTCATCATCAGCAGAGTGGTCATTGCTACACATCGGAATCGAATTAGTCGTGCTTATTGTATACAGTCCGGTTCCTGTGTCGGACCGGCCATATAATCTGTTATTACTGTATTCTGGCATTCGCCGCTTTTAATTAACCTCCGGGTCTATCTTGCGAGGTTTGCTAGCCAGTGTCTTATGTACTAATACATTGTAAAGTATTGACCTCCCAGTTGTTATGAACTTCTTAAATAACGAAGTGAAGCGTGATGAAGACGTTTGCAAGCGCCCAGGATAGATTGCGGTAACTGTTTGTCTCTCTTCGCACGCTTCATTGGTTCAGACCATGAAAACTCGAGAGTAAACACAGGGCCGATACCAGTTACAGACGTCTTAAATGTGTAAATAGTCAGATCATTGTTATAGACCATTCCTAATCTCTTTTAGAACCTGGGGAGACTTCCGATTGCGCACTCGATCCATTTAAATAGAAACTGATTTTCACAAGTCGTTTCACAAGCATGACTAAAAGATAGCTATTTCACAGAACTTTTAAATGTTATTACCGACCGCTCTACATCGCTTAGTTTCGTCAAATATCATTTCGCGCGCAGTGTCGCATACTTTCGTGTCGCATTGACACAAACCGTATCAAGGCCGATATAATAAAGGCGGATTCGACTTAAAAATGTAGTAATCGTTACGTAAAGAAGGCGACAAAGTTGCGTGTGAGTTTGGGAAGTGATTATCGTATGATATCTGCCGAAACAATGCACGACTACGCTTTTATGTTTCTGTAACTGATAGGGCAATGATATAACCTTAAGACATAAATATGACATCTCCAAAACTCATAATATCGAGACTGACGGGTAGGGGTTGGCATGGAATATCCATAAACTCACTTATGGAAGATGTTCCTCTACACTAGTGGTGATAGGGTTGAGGTTGGTATATTGATAAACTCACTTACATATCGATGATTTATCCCTACACTAGTGGCTACTCGAAGTTTTGTTTGTCATTTAAAACATAATTTATTTCAATAATGAGATTTAAACCAAAATAATGAATTAATTATTTTCTTTAGTTTTGGTACACAAATATGTACAAGCCATATATGTTAATTTAATAAAAATTTCAAACTATCATATTCTTATTATCAATCACAAGTATATAAAAAACTAACAATAAACTAATTTTGACTTCGATTTTTATAGTTCCGGTTCCACTTTCAAAAGTATGCCTAAAGTTTACGATAAATAATAGCCATACAAGGTCAAGTTATTCACAAATTACACTGTCACCATTAGGCTTGAGGGTACAAAAACTAAAATTTACGCGTGTAATGATTGCACAAATACCTGTATCCTGTATTACTGGACGACAAATTTATTGAGCTATTCAACATAATCAATTATACCAACTCGCCACGTTCGAATGACCTTGGCGGTAACTTATTATTGCAAGTACTATTAACTAATTTATTTATTTAATGTTCTGACTATCTATGCTAGGGTGTGCAGTCCCGGGGAATATTAGTATGACAGTCCCGGGAATTCCCGTTACCATAGTAAAATTCCCCGGAATTGCAACCCTTAATCACCGCAAACGTTCACTATAGCTTGTCACTAGTCCTCCCCTATAGCTTGCCACAAACTGTGATTCTGGGCAGGCCGCATTTATCGACTGCCCGCAATCCTAACTTGGTCTTCTGTCCACCTAGTCGGGGACCATCCCACGCAGTGCTTTCCTATACATGGTCGCTTCTTTTGAATTTTGCTGCCCCAACAGCCATCCATTTTCTGGGCTACGTGACCCCGCCCATTTCCACTAGAACCGTGCGATTATTCTGTGCGCAACGATTATGTCGAACTTTGGTCCTTCTGCCGATATCTTTGTTTCTGATTGTGATAGACTCAGAAATGAAGATATCCGCAGAAGAACACAGAGACAACACGCACAGAGAAACTCTGACCCTACAACATGAACTTTGACTCTTTTCATTGCATGTTGCGTAACTCTATAACGCCTTATGAGTCCCATTGTGAACGACCATGTCTCAGTCACGACCATGTCTGTAAAGATAGGCTTTTTACAGTTTTAAACCATTTATACAAAGATCAAAGGTCAACGAAAAATTTAAATGCGTAAACTGGTGAAAGAGACCGGGTATCGAACCCGTTACCTCAGGATTGTCGGTCCAGCGCGTCAACCTTTCCGCCACTCTACCACTAATTTTAACCAATTTCGGTACAGGACATCCAAAGATGGTTATAGGACAATTTTTACCTGACTATGGCAGAAAACAAAATACGCGTACGAATTTGCACCTTCCAGTTCAAATTAATAGTACATTACTGCAGAGGCCGCGAAATAGGGAATTGTTGGCCGAGTAGTAATAGATGGCCGAGTGATAACGAGGCCATCTAGAGATACGAGGCCGACAATCCCTGTTCGCGCCGAGGCTTGTATAGTGCTTTTCTCAAATAAATCCAAGGAAATAATACAAATGTTCAACTTATATATTCATATATTATTACTACTCCCGCCATCTTTTTACTTTTTACAAAATTTATTTTTTTAAGCTGTTCGGGTTAATGTTTTTGCCACCAAATGTTAAGATGGTTCTATTTATTAAAAAAATACAACACCTTATTAATAAGATATTGTTATATTTTTTAACAATAAACGTGATTCCTTGTTTATTTTATTGAATATCTGTTTTAATCTAATTGAATAATCTAGTTAAATATAAGCAATAAAACTTAAATATACTACATGCACAAACTACGTTTTTTTTTATTGGCAGTATGCCATAGATTATCAATAAAAGAAATAAACCCCACTGAAACAAAAGAAAATCTCTTTGTTGGCCACGGCCAATAATGTTGTATGAAATTCCTTTATTGACCTCTAATTTGAAATTAGAACGAATCTTCAACAATTGCTATACAAAGACGTATTTCGCTTTCTATTACCACGATCATAAGAACGACATTTCCTTGGATGTTTGAGAAAAAACCTTTGTCATTAATCACCAGCCATCAGTCCCAGTCCCACATTATACTAATATTTCACAGCAACGGTAAGTTTAGCTGGATATGGGACCCTCTTTAAAAATATTTTCACTTTAAAATCCCACGCTTAGCACAAAATACATGCAGAAATGTATTTTGGTTATTCAATGGACAGGCAAACGTCTTTGGAATACCGAATGAGAACGATCAGACGCATAATTTGAGAATCTTTATTTTGTTCTTGAAATGTTATGTTGATGCAGAATTATTTTATTTTATACCTTTGGTGCGGGGGAGAGTCATAATCCTCTTTTTTCTTTACCATAGTTGGGGTAATAGTAATTGATGATTATTTAAGCGTTTTAACCGTCTTATTACTTTGTCCACAATATTGATGAAATCAATAGGCCTGGTACAATTTTTGGATGCCCATGAAAATTTTCTTTTTTTTTCGTTAGGCCTTGCTGAAGGGATCTACTAGCTGCAATTCAATAATTTTTCCTTCTCATGGATTTTCCGAAATGCTTTGTTTCATTTATTAACAATTTAATTCGGTGAATAGACACTAAAGTACTTGATTTTTTGATATGTTGTCTAGGATGGTTAGTCAGTGTTTAAAATGCAAAATGCACAATTCCCCCCCCCCCCCCCCAAATACTTCTAAAGGAAGATATGAGCAAAAATATGAAGAGTGCCGGTTTTTTCAATATGGCGGCGAGCGCGGAGGGGGGGGGGGGGGATTGTGCACTTTGCATTTTAAACACTGACTAACCATCCTAGACAACATATCAAAAATTCAAAACTACCGGACCGTTTGTAAGGTCAAACTCCTTAATTAACTGGATTAATTAGACAGTTCTCAATAATAGTGGCTGAAGGGAGTTTGCCTTCGATACATAATTAAAAAAAAAAACTAGTCAATGGTTGACACTAGTCAATGTCAAATTTTCAACGGGTTGACATTGACATGTGCCAACCATCAACAATATTTAAACTACTTATAAAAAAATAGCGGTGTGGAGGTGCCATTTTGAAACCAACTCGACCGTGAGATCTAACATCTCATACACATAATTAATATATTGATTTAAACTTGCACAATTTACTAATGCGGAACTTATTAACTTTACTTGTCCCATCCAATACGATAGGACATGAGGTAATTAAATAATAATATATATTTTTTTTTTGATGAGTATTCTTGCCATGAAAATCTTTAATTATAATTATATTATGTTCTAGCTTGTACAGCGATTGAGCGCAACGATTCACCTAGTTCACATTTTATCCAACAACATAAAAAATGCTTCTGTTTTACTAACATATTCAACTCGCAGCAGGTGCATACCGTAATCTATATAATTACAGTTAAACATTATATACAACCAATTTAAATTTGGTCTGAAATCTTGTAATTTCATGTTGTAATCTGAACGGGTTGAAATAATTGCGTGCACTTACTGTATCGATTACTCAATAAGTGGGCGATACTTTCTTATCGTCGCATTGAAAGAACTAAACTGTGCGTATGGCCTCTTTTCAGACCAAAACATTGTAATTATTTTAAGTATTATAAGATTTGGCAACACAAGAGGAGCTTTAAGAAACTCACTGTGTTCATTACCTAATAGGTACTATTGTAAAATTGTAATAAGTAAAATAGAAAAACCGGAAAAGAACGAGTGAGATTCCGAGGCTTCCGTACAAACACGTATCCCATCTTAACTGGACGGATTAAGTTTGCACCTGCTATTATGAATGGCGCCGGATACAAATGAGGTGCAAAATTAACGCAACTGATCACGTTTGTTGTATGGGAACCCCACTTAACTATTTATTTTATTCTGCTTTAAGTATTTATTGTAGTAGCGGCAATAAAAGTAAATCACCTGCGAAAATTGCAACTGTCTAGCTATCACGGTTTATTAGAGAGCCTGGTGACAAACGGATAGACAGACAGACAGACAAACAGTCGGAGTCTTAGTAATAAGGTTCCGTTTTTTGCCCTTTGGGTAGGGAACCCTAAAAACTATTCAATTTACTCCCCAAACTATCCTATTGTCACGTTATCGCTACAAGAGTGCGGTGCCAAATTGTCCTGCGAAGTGAGAATTTTTGGATTCTTGTCGATAAAAATAATAAGTTATATATACACTTCACAATATTGTAGTTACCACGAACAAATACACATCGAAATTTAATTCAGGCCTGCTAATGAATAAACTACGTATAAACAAACATAAATAATGGTCATAGGCATCTTCTAGCCAAGCATGCTCCATCTTAGGCCTTATTGTCACTTAACATCAGGTGCAATCGAGGTTAAATGCATGGCTATTTTGAATAAAAAAAAAAAAAACTCACTGTCGTTAGTAATGCAAACTGGGGGTGCACGCACACATAACAAGCACCGCTGAGGACAGGACCTTTTAATTGGATGTGATTGATTGATTGTACATTGCAGCCAATATCCAACTAATTCTTGTGTTAAGCAACTTTGTATGTTCTCGGTTTATGTTGCAGTGTCTTAGGGATAGGCACGGGACTAGCAAGGGTCGTCTTTTGGACGAGGTTTGTCTAATGATATTTTATAAATATAGTGGTTACTAGCGCTCCAAAAGTGAAGCACCTCTCTCATTTTTTATTTCGCTCTTGTCAGAGCGGTCGTGGTCTACATGAGGAAGGGTTGGGGGCTGCTGTCGCCCGCCTAACGATGTCCCGCCATCTTGTCTGGTTCGCAGCACGTCTGGTACATTCATGCAATGGTTTGCCCAGAGCAGATTATACTTGGTCAGTCCATCGCATTGATGATCTATCACGTGGTCACGTGCTCTCCGCTTTACCGTGAACAACTAGGCGTTCAATGGAATCACTATACCGCCTCGACACGTGTCCAAAGAACTTGAGTATGCATGATTGTACGAGAGCAGATAGACGCTGCTTGAAGCACCTAATAGGAGTCAAATGGCACCAAATGGAGCTTATGCCATGGCAACGCTTTTGTTGATCTCCGGAAAGTGACCGATGTGTATTGTTAAGTTCTCAGTAACGATGTGATTTTAGCCCCAAAATGCCGTCTTGCGTAACGAGTAAGTACACAAATTACGAAAAAATACGTTAAAATGAAAGCGGAATTTCATATCACAAGTAAGTAAGCTGAAAACATTAGATTTTTTTTTGTTTTGCCATTTCATTTTTTAAATATAACGCCAATTTGACATCATCATGACGACGCCTTAGAAAGAGTAAGCTTATATCATTGGCCGTAATCTGGGAATATTGCAGCTGTCGTGTTAGTGTGTAACGTGTCCTGTCTTCTTATAAAACATCATTGGATTTGTCTAGCCTTAAGCCTAAGCCTTGTTTTAGCCGTTGATAATGATGATGAGCTTTAGGATAGAACTAACTCCACATACAGGCGAGGGGAGCGACTTCGTCCTTATACATGCTGTATAAGGCCTTATACAGCGCTTATTACAGCTGAATACATCCATTGTGCTACTTGGGTATTTTGTCAGTGGACCACTTATTCGCACGAAGCGGTTGCTTCATTGTTTCTAATAAGAAATGGAACTTGAAAGAATCGTGTGTATTTCCTGAAAATTATAATTTGGATAACTTAATGGCAAGAGTGAATAGGTTCTTGCTGAACCAGTGAGCTACATCCTCGAACCCCTTAGACACTTACTATACAATCAGGTGATACTTTAGGACAAACGCCGCTCAGTTTGTGACTAAAATAAAACTATTTGCTTAGGTTCTTCAGTATGTCACAACCGAGAGAAGACCAATTTTTGATATAGGTAAGTAAGGGTCTCTGCAATTATTGATATTGCGCTTTATGGGTCTAGAAGGGTTCTTGTAATCCTCAGCTCCTCTCAAGTCTCAACATTTCATATGCGTTTTCACAAAGCTGTGAATGTAGTCAGCAGGTGTACAATGACTTCTAACAAAAATCATATAATATTTCACAAATACATCCTCCTATAATTATAGTATCAGTGGTCAAAACATTGTGTTAACAAGCGGGAATAACCCCATACTAACGCATTTCTTTCATGAACTAAGCAGTTATTCCTACTTTGTTACCATTGGTAACGTCTGGGTTTTTATCCGATCTGTTACCACCAAGTGACGGAATTAAATTCCCAGAGGACTGGGAACTAGTGGGATTATCTCGAATAGTGTTAATATCGGACTACTAGTCTCAGTATCATTGTCCGGTTATCTGACCAATGGACACGCAACGATTCGGCGGCAAGCTGAGGGCATAAGAGTGAGCGAGACAACACGCTCGGACCTTCCTATCCCACCTATGGCTCCTGCTTGCCGCTGTCGCTAGCCGCCGAAGCCGTGGCCGGAGCGTAAGCGATTGGACTTCTTTATCATTTATGCCTTTCATTTTTTTTATCCATTACGTCAGCTCCCTAAAACCGCACGAAACTTTAATCCATTCTTTGAACAAACCGGTTGCACCAATGTTTTAGCAGCAAGAGATTTATTCTGCCGTGCTACGATGAAAAAGGTCGTATCTTTATATTAATTATATAATAAGATAGGGCTTTTTACCGTCGCACAGCAGTATTTATATGGGAGTCGGTGATTGTAGCATTACAGGTTCCTTCACCATAATGCGACCTTACTGTTACATTATATTCAGATGCCGCTGATATAATGGTTATATAACTAATGATGGCGATAAATTGTTGCGCATTTACACTGTCGGAGTTATGAATTGAAGGGCTAAGGGGGAAAACATGCAGTCAAATACGAAAAAATCTACAGTCGATAGGCTGCGTAAAATTTTTGGACGACCATTCAATTGTATATGCGGTTCTTCAAGAGGGGAGTAAATGGGTTCTTAAAGGGTCGGTAACACGCGTGTGATGCTCCTGGCGTCGCAAGCGTCCATAAGCGGCGGTAACTGCTTAGCATCAGGCGGGCCGCATATGCTTGTTTGCCACCATCGTAGTCTTCGATAGCTGTAAAGATCTTAAAACTGCAGGTCATACATTTTTCATTACCATAGGTTTCCTAAAATGTTTTTTTAAATTGACAATTTGACAGTTCGCAATAAAATTGGCTGAAGGGACCTTTGCCTTCGACAACCAATAAAAAAAACTAGTTGATGTTGATACTTGTCAATGTCATAATTTCAACGGTTTGACACTGATACGTGTCAGAATTTCAACGATTGGACACTGACAGGTGCGGACTATCGACATTTTCTTTTTTTGTTTTTTTTTTGTTTATACTATTAAAACTTTTACCTATTGATCTGCATTTTTTTACACAGGTAAATATGAATTTACGTTAGCGAGATATTTACATTATGAAACTTTAATTTTAATATATCACCACCACCAAAAATTGTCGCCTTGTTAAATTCCCTCCCATCATTAAAGTTTCAACGAAAGTAACAATTATTTTCAAATTGCTATTTGACTTTGTACAGAATCACAATTTACTTAAAGTTTTATTCAGCTTACAAACCATAATAGTAAATCTTGGGAAGCTTTGTAACTTATTAGCTTAAATACTTTTTGGTAAGTACTTACTGATTGTAACTTGAGCATAAAACATGCGAGCCTCCCACAGAACAATACCTATTGTTTTGATAATTAGACATTACTGTAATTAAAACTTTGGTCCAGTCTAATTTTTTGGAGAAATCGCACTTTCTTTGTTTTCAGGGTTTGCTCACATTGTGTTCACGGGGTGAAAGTGCGTTAACAACACGATACTATTCATAATTTTATGACGACTTGGCAGATTCTCAGCGCCGCCGTTATTTGCTAATTTATTAATGTCACTTTTGGTTTACATTGTTCGAAATTCCTTTAGTTATAAGAGCACGGCGTTTTATATAATTTCATTTCATCTGTTTTGATTTGATATACAATTGCTTTGTTTAAGTGTAATGTTAGTTTTTCTGAAATTATGAAAAACTTTACGTACCCTAGCTGTGAGCTATTAAGTAGTACTTCACTGTGGTGTTTCAAGCCTTAAATCGGTATCATCAGCAGTAGTGGACTCTTTGACTTAGGAACAGGGGCTTCAGTGTAAGTTTGCTTCAATTCAATGTTGTAAGTTTTGATATTTTTCTTGCATTGGAAACTTACACTTGAGGTTCAGTACTTTTCTATGGTACCTATACCACGGTATAACAAGATTCGATCTTGACCCAGTTTTACTGACTTTTGACGGCGACTCACCCAATGGAGAATGGATAAAGCTTTTTTTTTTTAAAGATAAAAATGTTTTTATTAGGTACAGGCTTTCACTAGGTTAAAAAAATAGATATACATGTTTTTTCCCCGCGTGATACCTTACGGTGACAGCAGATCCGTAATAGGCAAGTAGGTATAAACGCGGGCACAAACCTTAATCAACTTTTTTTTTTTTTTAAGTAATCAAAAAATCTGTAACTTTTTTTTAGGACTTAGAAGAGTTATTCCAACCACTAGGTATACAAATTATAGATCTCTGAAAATTTTGCACTCCAACGTGGAGTTCCCGAAAGAATAGATGAAAGTGTTTGCGTAATGGAGAAAACATACCTATATTTCCAAATGCGTGTTTGCTGCAAACATTTATCGTTATTCATAACATAATATAAATAAAATAACCCATTTATTTTCACCCAAAGACCTTATTTAATTAATACTACATTCGGAGACGTTATGGCGTCAAAGACATATCAGATTCACTTTCGTTTATAAATGTTGCTTCTCGCAATAAATTATTAGCAAAACGAAATTGTTACACTTCAACAGGAAAGCGTTTGCATAACCTGTGACACAAACCCAAAAGATCTCAAAACCGTGAAAATTTCTTTATAGTTACGTCATTTTTTTACTGTACATCAGATAAGACATAAAAACTCAAAAGGTCACAAAGCCTTATACATTCTTTGTTGTTACGTCATTTTGGTACTGTACATCAGTTGGCTTAGTCAAGTGAGTGGGTACCCCGTAGTGATACCATCCGGACCGGCTCGGTGGGCGGTCCGGCACTTATCAGCCGGATTAACATGAAATACCGAATTTATACGCCATTAGTGCGTATCTTTGTGTAAAGAATTGGAAATAAAGATACCTAGTAGAAGTTCATTTAAAAAACCGGCCAAGTGCGAGTTGGACTCACGCACCGAGGATTCCGTCCGTACAAATACTTATCCCATCTTAACTGGCCGGGTTGAGTTTGTTTTGGGCGTATGGCGCCGGATACAAATGAGGTGCACAGGTTACGCAACCGATCACGTTTCTTGTATGGAAACCCCACTTAAATAAATTAATATTTATGGATGTTTGGATGACCGTTTGTCCGGATTTACGGCTATTCTCGCCTAGAGACCGCATTTCTCAACCATTCACGTAAAATTTTGTGAGCAGGTTCAATCATTTCTTTTTTGTCGACATCTCAGCCAACATAAGTAAGGTCAACAACAAAAGCAATGCCAAATTGCATAATAAAATTGTCAGCTACTTTTGATGCTGACTGTACATCTATGTCCGGTACAGTTCAGGAACTTTTTCAGATATGTCAGAGCCGGATCAGGACATACATCAAAACTCCCCACAAGAATTTACCCATTAATATACGGAAGCCAACAAAAGAGATTAACAATAAGAAGTTGAAGAAGTGGAACCGACTCCGTGAAGTTGTGGAACTCGTTACCAGTGTCAGTGAGGCAATCACAATCCGTGGCATCATTTAAGGAAAATTTGAAAAAGTTATGGCTTTTCAATCCTTGATCTCGTCTATTAATATTATAGTTCAATGCTAATAAGACTGAATAGGTAATATTATATTATATATATTTATTAGTTTATGTTTAATACAATATATACGTTTGTAATTATATGTATATTTATTTACCTTAAGGTTATATTTACATTTAGTATATTTGCACGTTTTAGTTTGTTCGTTTGTCTATCACTTCAATGTCTAGTTTTCTGTCTCATTTGCTCAAAGGTTAACTGGAAGAAATCCCTTACAGGGATAAGTTCGCCCTTGTACACATGTATTGTTTTTGAGTTTTTGTCATCATTGTTTTATGTGCAATAAAGTGTTTACATACATACATACATACAATACATAATCACATACCTATCTATAAATCACACATTGTAATTATACTGCAATTATATCACATTACAATATATCCTATACGGACCTGCGTAAGTGAGTCACATACGAAACGATCACGACCACGTACTAAGGAAGTTGTACAATAGCAAAACACAATTACCTTTGAAATTTTCTTACTTTTGTAAACATGTAATTTAAGGGACCCTACACTAGCGTGCTTTGAGCGTCAGCGTACTGCCACCGCCCGTACAGCGGCGACGTAACTTTTGCACAGCTTCACCACAACGTCGGCATGATACCAGTGGCGTTTATGATCGTCAGCGTCGTAGCAATGTCATTAACACGTCTCAGACACAGAACAATTTGAAAATTTTACAGATAGTATAGTGTATAAATAATGACACAAAGGTAAATTAAGAAGGAAAAATTTAATGCGATCTACTACAATCTAAGCAGGATTTGAACCTCTGAGACCTCTGCGTTTCCGGCGCATTGCTCTTCCAACTGAGCTATCAGATCGCTACGTCAATTACACCAAATCTTTCATCTCATAATTCGTTACGCTACTGGAGCGCCCTCTGCGTCATATATGTTTGAAATGCTTATGCGCATTAGCCATACCTTAGGATGTGCGCTTTAGACGCACGATCCGACCGGTTGCGCCGACGATTGGATATATAAAAATAAAAATGTGGTATGTCCACATAAAAAATATGAATTGATAAAAAGATTCTATACAAATATTTAGTATAGTGTATGTTTAGTCCGTGTTTCTATAATAGCACTGGGTCGACAATGGCACGTATTTAAGTAAGTATCTCCGTTTACTTCACTGCACTTGGGTTCGCCTCCTTCATTCGTACATAGACATAGACAGTACTTTTTCACCGGCCTTTGCCGCCAATACGTGACACACGACACGAGACAGCGTATGTATGCTATTTGAGATACTCACATACTTGCATACACTACAGATAGATAGATAGAATACTCTTTATTGCACACCTCAAGAAGAAATAAATACAAATACAGACAATAGGCGATCTTATCGCTAAAAAGCAGCGATCTCTTCCAGACAACCTTTGTGTACGGCTACGGCACAGTCTAATTACGGCACAGGCAACACTTATGCACACAAGTCCTAGATAAAAACGGCACCTTTTATATAAAAACTATGAGAAATGTTGGGCTCTAGACAGAGTGGCAGTTTAGCGAAGAAAATCGCCGTCCACAGACGTGGTTCCGTTCACGAGGGTTCTTATTTGCGTCTCTCGACGTATGGCATGTGAAAGTGTTCATATTTATATTGCGTTGTCGCTATGATGGCACTGGTGAGACGATGATGCTCAATTGACCATAGTTATGCAGAAAGCGACCAGCGTAGATTTTTTGTCTAGGTGACTTAAGTCTTAATCAATAAAAGAGTTTGGTCGCTTTTTGCATTATGAAAAAAAAAATCTTTGCATTATGAAAAGAAAGCGACCAAAGTTCTTTTTTTCATATTGCAAAAAGCGACCAAATTCATTCATTGATTAAGAATTAAGTAAGTCACTTTGACAAAAAAAGTACACTGGTCGCTTTCTGCATAACTATGGTCAATTGACATAGTTGGCGTCACAGCATAGTTGCGCCGACGTTGCGTCGACGCTGCGCGCGTGATGGCTGGACGCCGACGATCAAAAGACGCTAGTGTGGTATCTTACGGTAACAAAGGTAACAATGCTAAATGTGATAGAGGGCCGTTGAACAGCGTAAAATGTCAAAGCTTGACCCTTTATTGACCCTATTATGAGGTTATGAAGTC
The DNA here is from genome assembly GCA_905147355.2 of Apotomis turbidana. Lineage (NCBI taxonomy): Eukaryota > Metazoa > Arthropoda > Insecta > Lepidoptera > Tortricidae > Apotomis > Apotomis turbidana. Next base: position 8,181,283 of record LR990288.1, read on the forward strand.
AAACACTGCGGCTTTTGTTACTTATCTCGCTTCCTGCGTTGTCGCTATGAGGGCATTTAGACGATAACGCTCACTGGCGTCACGGCACAGTTGCGCCGACGCTGCGCGCGCGACTGTTGGACGCCGACGCTCAAAAGACGCCAGTGCGGGTATATCTTACGGTAACAGAGGTAACAATGCTTAATGTGATAGAGGGCCGGTGAACAGCGTAAAATGTCAAAGCTTGACCCTTTATTGACCCCAGTATGAGGTTATGAAGTCAAACACTGCGGCTTTTGTTACGAGTGTTCGACACAATCTATGTACCTATTCTGTACAAAAGTAACTAGTTTCGCTCAAGTTGCTATGTTTAGGGCCCCGTACCTCAATCGGTAATCGGATTCCGCCTTATTAAACTATTTTGTAGTTACATTGGGTCTCTTCAAGGCAATAGTGAATAGCCTGTTGCTAAACCAAACCTGCGAGCTGCATCTTCGACCCTGTAGTCACTTACTATCAGGTGTTACTGAGGAGTTTTTTTAAAATGGTTAACTACAACTTTTTGCAGCAGATTAAGTTACCCTGACCTATATCCATGTAAAGGGAAAACGGATGTCCAACGGCAAAGTCAAGTTTGTTCCTCAGTACAGTTTATCTTTTCGTTAGAGCAATACTTTCATAGCTTGTACGGAACCCTCGGTGCGCGAGTCTGACTCGCACTTGACGGTTTTTTTTTTATTAAACTGGCACCTAATCCTGTACTAAATAAAATAACCCACTATCTTATCTCATACACGCACATTTTGTTTTTCCATTAATGATATTTAAAATATAAATATAAGGTTGTCTGGAAGAGATCGCTCTTTAGCGATAAGACCGCCTGTTGTTTACCTCTAATTGTAATTTCTTGCATTGTATTTCTCCTGTATATTTTATGAGGTGTGCAATAAAGAGTACTTGTATTGTATTGTATTGATATTTATATCACTCTGCGTTCAAAATACATTATTTTTATCTTAAAGAAAACCATTGGAAAGTAACAGTGTCCGTGCAGCTATTATCATGGTCATCAGTGATAGTTGTATTAAAAACAAATAAACATTTAGTAAACTTTATCTAAAACGCAATACGTACTCATTAAATCCAAAATCGGTACGAGGTCAATATAAAAGAGAATGACAGCACTTTCTTTACCCATTGCACAAAACCTGAGATTTGGTTAAGTCGTGCCATATATGGAAACAACTACGACGAAATTATATTATTACATGCCTTAAATATACCTCGGCGTTAACTCAGAAACCTGCTCGTTAATCAATCGATAATTCCAATTTAATTGTACACTGGGCCCAGAACCTTTGTAAACGACACCTCAGACCCTATACACCATACTTACGACGTAAAAGTATGGAACTTATGACTGTTCAGTCTTGTGGTTGTCCATTGTTCTCCGTCACGCGTTTCTAGACGTCAAACACTGCATTGAGTGGTAACCTTATCCAAATTAAGAACACGACATTCGACAAACCGCCGATAGGCAGTTGTTTCCATTGGCACACGCGATACGTCAATTTTTTCAACATAGAGTACGAAGATACCTCTATTTTTTTCCGAAAAATGACACTGATGGTTAATGGTGGTATATTTGTTTTTTTAATTATTATTATTTAATGTGTCTACTTATGTATATAATGTATTTCATAATAACATAATATATTAAGTTATTAATAAAAACGATAATTAATAAAACGAATAACACAAACTAATTATATACTAGAAACCTAAGTTATTTACAAATAAAACATGTGTTCTAAATGTCAACTGGTACTCGGAAGTGTGTCTGAGAGGTATAAACCTTCCTGAAATCACTATAAAAAAAAGCATCAAAATCCGTACATGCGTAGTTTTAAAGGTCTACAGGGACAGACAGCCAGCAGGAAGCGACTTTGTTTTATGCTATGTAGTGATTTACACAAACTTCATTCAACTTTCCTTTATTTCATTGTATTCCTGTAAAAAATAAAAAACAAACTACAACGGAAAGAAAACTATGACAATTGGTTTATTGCACTATTGTTGCCAGTATACATTCCTAGCTTCCAACCGAACTCGAAATTAATCACAGAATAGAAACCACAAAAAATCCAAAAAAGTTCGTCTGCGATAAAATCAAATTCACTTTCAACCTCGCGTACTAAAAAGAAAGTACAAAACAAAAATGAACAGCGGAAACGGACCTCAAGACGGCGTGAGATAAAATAGTTAGATTTGCCTTGAAAATGTAATGGCTACCCGAGGCGGTGTCCACCACGTCGGTATTAGTTAGCTGCGATATGCTTCATATCGGCTGATTCGAGCGTCAAATCTGTGACATTAATTACAGTTTTAGCTGATCAAACCAACGACGCGGAACGTATGGACTAACACTTGCTCTCGCATTACGAATAACTACTCTGACGTTGCTCCCAATTCTTGCTCACTACGAACTACGAACCTCGTGTCGTGATAACAAACAAAGTTGAAGCTAGATACATCACTACCACTGAAAGTAAAGGTGAATCTGTAATTGAGACGCGGGTAAAAGACAAATTTCTTTTGCGTGTACTTAATGTAGCAAAAATAGGCTATTAACCATATTGCGGATTTAATGTATTAAAAGTACCTTCGGGAAAATTTGCAAAGGAGCTGAGAATTTTATAGGTAAGCGTACATAGATTTTAAAATGAAATTTCTTTCAAGTACATACCTTTATGGTGCACAACAAAGAGATGGACCTAAGAAGTACTAGTACTAAATCTAGGTTACAAATATACTTAAGCCACGCTTGAACAGTTCTGAAACAGGATACAGCGATGCGTTTGCCACATCTTCATACAACTACAAGTCCGCTGATTTCATTCATCCATGGTTCCACACCATATCTCGATAATCAGGCACCTGCAACACCAACACTAGTTGTCATACTCAGATATATGGATAACAGCGGCCTTCAAGAACAATAAGCCGAAATGGTTTTCCTACCTCCCACGAGATACTTCGTAACTTAATTGATTACTAGGCGCAATGCTTAATTAATGGTAATGATAGTTTTTGACTAGAAAATTCATTACCTGGGTGCGGTTACGGATCCGGTACTCATTAGTCTGGGCCAAGGTTTTTGCTTTTTAGAGCCCCAGTCTGAATTTCGACATGAATTTAGATTTTCGGGATTCGGTAAATAATGATAAAGTTGGTGTAGAGAGAGAATGAATATTTGTTTGTTACATTGATATTTTGAAATTTCACTGAAAGACTATGCAAAATGTTTTGTAAATATTAAGTAAGCAACAAAGGTAGATCGTACACAACTCGAAGTCCAGTAAGGAACATAAATAAAAACATGCAGGTACTTTTTGAACTTCTTATATTCTTATAACCGTAATCTATGATCCGAAACTTGATACTGTCTCTCTCTCTTGTCGTTCCGTCGTGACTGAGTATAAACTTGGAGAGAATGATTTGCTTCCATCCAGTCCTACCCATTGCTTTCCTTACAACCGAGGAAAATTTGGAGGAAGACGTCCTTTATTTGATAGTAAACTTTATTAATTGTCACATATATTGCTAAGTAACAGAAAAGGACAGATGATCTGTTGCGATATCATGACTTCTTTGTTCAATATCCAGGAAGGCCAAGATTAACTTATTTTAATCAAATGAAGGAGAAAGTGGGCACCTGTGTCGTATCGAAAGATCAAAAACAAACAAAGAATATGGAAGAAAGGCGATCGCTCTACCGAAAAGAGTGAAGATCATAAATTATGAGCGAATTGATTCAGATTTAAAACTACCAAAACTACAAACAGACAAGATAAAATAATTAAATAAAGATTTATTAAGATCAGTCAATTCACAGCCGATTTCCATACATATAAGAAATCAACAGGCCTTGGAAACTCCCTATGCTGAAATTACAATTTTCCTCTAGTAATTATATCAAGTTCTCAAGTGGGGCGTGGCGATAACGCAACATCACGCCTGAAGGCCTGATTATAGACAGGGCTCCATCATAACTTATATTACGTGCTAACATTGTTATTTGATTGTTGCAATTAAAAGTTAAAGGAATGTTGATCCACAGATTCTTTGGGCGTATTTGATCTAACACATGAAGGCAAACGTATAGTGAAAAATGTACACTGCGTGCTTACTTATAATCTAAATTTACAATTTGTGAGGAAGTCAACAGCTTCGCTTGTTAGGTCTTTGAGATGTTACACATAACCTGCGAACCTAGTTAGTGTGCATTCCATGATAATAAGGCGATTGTACGTCTGCTGTGTGGGCATCCGCATTTGCAGCTTTCGTCCTCGGTCCAGCCCCATCTTTTCCGTAGTTGGTTGCAGTTACCAACTCCTGTTCTAATTTAGACAATTGAGAAATGCTTGTGATTTGCTGCGTAAAAAGGTGACCATAAAGCCTTTGACCGAATCTAGATGTGATAAAATATGTATAAGAGTATCTATTTAATACATACATAAAGTCATAAGTAATGAAGCGATCCATGTCATCGGATGATTCATGAACTCAAAAAGATGCACCGATGTGCATCGCGGTAGTTCAGGGATCGGAGCGCTGCTCCGGACAAGCAGAGGTCGTGGGTCCGATCCCCATCTGTAATTTTGTGGACCCCGTAAAAATATTGTATAGCTATATCAATAGCCATAAACAAAGTGCGCATCGGACTAACGCACCGAGGGTTTCGAACTGTGAAGGCACTGCCTAGTAAACGACAACGGCAAGAGTCCTATAAATTTTGATTCCCTTAAGTGTCGAAGTATAGGTTTTTTGCGGCATAAACGGCCGTATCGCATTTTTACGCTAGCTTATAAATTCGTTTTTTTTACACCTTCAAGGGAATGTAGACTAGAGTACATGGTTTTAATTTCAACTCGATACTTCCACGCGTTCTCAAGATCTGACGGAGGGACAACAAAGGGATCCTAAAAGGATTTCGTGTTTTCCTTTTGAGGTACAGAACCCTAATTAGCAACAGTTGCATTAGACCCGCCAACTCTATCGGTGATTGGTTCTTCGTCAAATATTCAGTGACGTACTCGAACGCATGCGACGATACAATGAATGAATATAGTGCAATTGCGCATAATAATTGCATCAGCTACGAATTCATTCATGAGAATTCTGGCTTCTTGATGAATGAAATAAAAGTTGACTTGGAAACGAGTACCTAACCGTTTTATTCTTCCGTTTTCTAATTTTACTTTCGGATTTTCAGTGTTATAACTAAATAGTTATATTTCTAAATGCCTACGCAATTCTGATAGTTCATAGCAGTTTCGCACCCACCCATCTTTTGTAAAGCCAGAATGTGTAGTGTTTTTTTTAAATACCGCCGTAATTAACAATATTATTAATGATATAGACCTAGAAAAGATAAAGATACGATATATTTTTTAAGTGTTTTATATAATTATGTCTACCATATTTTCTTGATTACTTTGTGCATCGCCTTCTTTATCTCATTTCATTTCTAAAAAATCCGCTACCCAAAGGTATTCTGGAAGAGATCGGTCTGTAGCGATAAGATCGCCTGTAGTTTCCCCCTATTGTAATGCTACGTGTAATCTGTCTTTGTATTTTTTTGTTGTCGTATTGACTTCAGGAAGGAGAGGGAGGGAGAGGTTTTTCATGATTATATGCAATGAAAAACTTCTCCCTCGCTCACCTTCCGGAAATCCTTACACTGTTTGTATAGTCTGTAATGGTAGTTTATGCAACTGTTACATAATAAGAAGGCTTAAAACAGGAGTGGGTTGTTATGATTATTATGAGCCGAAGGCGAGTTTCATAATAGCATCACACTCGGGGGATATGGTACTATTATGAAATTACATCCCTCATTTTGGTCGCCACCAAGTAATGTAGGAATTTACCTATAGTACTCGTATCTGAAATTATTATAGTAATTTAACAATATGGGTGTAGATAAAGACTGAAAGGCCTTAGATTGATTTCTTTCCTGTATGTCTAGCATAACTTAGACACGCGACTCTTTTTTGCGCGAGATATACTATCAGTCACTTTCTTTTCAATACCGTGCGAGCAAGACAGGACATGCTGACTCGCGCGACAAGTGAAGTCATGGTAAGATACTGACTTCACTAAGGGCTAGCATATTATCCTAGCCCTACTGTTAAGGTGTGCAGTAATAGTAGTTTTTGATACAAGTGTGGAAAGTATGTCATTTTGAACGAGTCCCGAGGAGTCTTGGCCTGAGCCGCAAGGCGAGGGTCAAGTCAAGACTCGGGACGAGTTAAAATGACACTTCCACACGTGTACCAAACAACGTTTTTTAATACATTTGCGAAAAATTGCAATAATACAAATTTAAAACAGTGATTGAAAGGGGCAGTTATATTTATTTCTGTCTGATAAAAATTAAGAGTACCTACCTACAATTTTTAGAGCAATTGTCAAGGGTCGCATTTAAGGCCTTTGCTGGTAAATTTAAAGTTTTATTCAAGTTGTTAATAATTCTATTTTTCTCGTTTCCAGCCAATAAAATGTTCATACACGGCAATGTAATTTTTCTTTCGACTTTGCGGGTAAAATACTCTCACTTGCAAATTTTGCCTTGGCTCGTATATAGGGCGGTGTTAAATCTATTCTGGTAACATCAGAATCCATCATTTTCTATCAAAAACTCGTATTTTATAAATCTTACGTGTCATTTACACATAATTAAAACAATCTTGAATTAAAAAGAAAGTTTTACTTTTAATTGTAATATTTTTTTCAAAATGGCGTCGGCTGTCATTATTCAGCCAAATCAAAAGAAATTGTTTTAATATTTCAGAAGAGATATGATAATGTTACACAGTAATTTAATTGATTCCAAACAATAAACATCGTGAATCTGTTTTTAGTTCTTTACACTTCATATAATTGTAAATAAATATATTATTTAATACATTATGAATTTATAAAGCAGCGCGTGGGTCACGCTTAATACTGTATTTTCTAATCTGTCACAATACTTTTCTTTTTATTTTTTTTAGGTCACGCATAATACTCATTTGCTCCTTAAATAATAGTCACTCAAACAAATTATTAACACCGTTTTTGAGTTTTTTTAATAGATTAATTAATTATTATTTTTTTTTTTTTTTTTGATGATCCAATATGCAATTTAAATATTTTAAGCATAATTATGAGATATACACCTTCATTCCTGCATGACGTAATAAATAAAGTCAGAAAGTGATTGACCTTTGTTTGGATGTATGAGGTATGACGTGTTAGTACAACAGAAAATTAAAAAAAATTGAAAAGTAAAAAGCACTAGTTCGAAATAACCAACTTTTCGCACGATTTGCAGCTACGAAAAGTACCACTTTTTGAGCAACTGTATTAAAAAGAATATTCTATCTATCTCCCACCCCTTAAGAGTTAGAGCGCTTGCACTTCCTTCGAATACGCAACGCCGGATCACCCCACACGCGAGATAGCGTGCGCGTGCGCCTACTGCTCAAATTATCGCTAATCGCACGTTATGACATTAGATGCAACACTGTATTATTGAATCCACCTGAGTAACGGAGAAATGTAATATAATTTGCATATGAAACGTTTTTGCTGAGAAGTTTAAAGCCCACACGTAATTGTTAGTTTTAAGGAAATAGTTCATGATGTATTAGTACACCACAACGTTGTTATCACGACTATAACTGTGAGAAAAGATTCTAAATGGTATCATTTTGGAGCGTCAAATGGTGACATAACTTAAAAAAAATCCGGACAAGTGCAAGTCGGACTCGCGCACCGAGGGTTGCGTACTACTAAATAATGTAATATTTTTTTGTTTTCTGTATTTGTTGTTAAATCGGCAATAGAAATACATCATCTGTGAAAATTTCAACTGTCTAAATGGTCTTCAAGATATAATTTTATCTGCACCTCAAAAATCCCTGTTCAATGACGCTCGTGATGATGTGAGGAATCTTATAACTATTTAAAATTTAAATCTGTTAATTGAGACTGATTGGGCTTGACACAATTATTTTTCTACCATATTATATCCCGAAGATAAATGTAAAACGTCTATGCAAAGAGTCAATTTATACTTCATTAGCTGGGTATTCTAGAAAATCTTGGCCGCCACTGCTACTGTACCTACTATTTTACCCGTATGATAACAGAATACTACGATAATGAAAAGCAAATTACCTGAGGCCCTTGAATAGGGTGTAAGTAGTGGTTTGCGAAATTCAACGGGATGCTACCGAAGCCGATTAGGGGTGTGGCAACACGTAACTACAGGTCTGCAAACTGTGTTCCGCTAGGCTTAGTGAGTAACTCGGTTAACACGATTTTTTGTAGTTATAAATAAAAGGGGAAATTGTGGCAAATTAGTATAGTATACCATCAAATTATAGTGTCCACGTAAAGTTGATCCTTTGTTGGTGCGCTTGGATTTCAACGTAACAAGAACCTAAACTTCAATGCTTGGTAATGTTTTTTGCTAATTTTAGATATCACGTATAAAGCTCTAAATCTTTGTAATTCAAACCACTACAAGTGATTTTCAACTCCTGTTGATTTTTGAGCACTTCTCTACTTTTTTGCTCTGCCGTCAGTGGCCCGGTGAATTGTGGTGGCTTGGCGTTCAAAAGGATACCCTCAAGATACAGTTCTATCGATGTTGTACAGTTGTGCGATTTTTGTGAGCTCGTAACACTTTAGGGAAAGGTGCCCTTAGGGGCCGTAGGTCATCTAGCAGTCCTGCCTTGCCTTTACATATTTGCTAAGTATCTTATGAAGTGCCTTTTCGTCGGTAACCATCATACAGGGCCAGTCCAAACCATGCTTCATAGAAGCCATATCATGATCAATGAAATACTTAATTAAGCATACAGAATCCCACGAAAACCCATAAAATATCAAGAGCGTACTTAAATATTTCGCAACACATATTTGTATAAGCACGGTTTTTCGTAACATCATTGTCTTTTATCTGCTTAATTGCGAATTTATGACAGATATAAGTCGTTACATGAAATTTCACAACATTCCTTTTTAATTTGTTGGTAAAATCTGGTGCAGTTGTATAATAGGCTTAAGGGTCGTGTGGCGTAAAACCGCCTCAACTACATTCACTCGTGCAGTTCTCAGTGTTATCATAAAGATATTTATTACGCACTCATTGACATTGGGCTGTCATTGGTTGAGACAGGGCTTTCTATGCTCCGGATATGGCATACGAGTATTTACGTCATTACACATCTTTAATCTATCAATATTTTTACATGCAGTAGCTAATCTTTGTTGTAATTAATCTAGAAGAGTATGGAGGCACGTTTGTAGAATTCCGATTTCAAAAATTTCATTATGCTTCCATTTAATAGTTTCTATTCATTTGATTGGGATTTCGGAAATTGCGACTGATAATTGAATTGCAAAAATTTTTGTGTACTTTTTTTGTCGCTATTTGTTTTTCTACTTTTGTATATATTTATATCAACCTTAGTTCACGCAGTGCTACTTTAATAATATTAAATAGATCACTAATCGATTCATGGCTCTCATTAGTCAGTGGGATAGTGCAGGAGTTACTATGTTCTATGATATGCGGTATAGTTGCATCGTGTTATGCTACATCTTCAATCTAACTCCATCTATCTCTCTCCTTGTTGCAGACAGGTGGCACATTTATTTAGAGATTGATTAATATACACGAGTGCAGCGGTACCTTTTTTTATTTGTGCAGTGGGACCAACTATCTAGTATGTTGTATGAAACATTTGTTACTTCACATACTTTACTTTACATATGTGAACTTATAAATTAAGAAACCATGTTGTTGCAGTTTTTTTCTTCGCTTGAGTGCATAAGACTACTAATATATCGTAAATCTTCTCATGTCATTCTTGCTTTCATATTTAGTCATAAAGTAGTTCTACCAAATTACGAAATGAAAATTAATTGCAACGAAATACACGATATAAGGAATTTGAAATAGTAGGACATAATAAGCAAAACAGAAATTACCAGCAGAAATGATACGGCGAAGAAAATTGGTAGATGACTGGTTATAATGTGGCGTTAAGAGGGCGGTATCTAAGTGACGAGCAATTGCCAAGTAATCTATTAGAAATCAACCCTCAATAACAGCTAAGTTTCGTTAGTAGCATTATTTCAGATTTTCTTGGCATCAAACGTAACATACGCTTCACAAAAAAATACAAAGATGAAAAAAATACAGGAGATTAGTGATGACGAGAAATATAAACCGTTTAATGAAACGTTCAAGATTTGCTCATTCGCCCTTGCGTTTGGTCTAATTTACCCAAACAGAACAAACAAGTGTCTAAGAATGGCGCTGTTTATGCTCGTTTTACTATTCCACTTTGGTACTCTTTTTTGGTTCATATGGTATACCCTGAAATGCTTGGTGCAACTTGATATTTATAATTCAACAAGGAACATAACGGTTGGAGTCATCATTTTGCTCTTTGTGTTTAAAACGATTTATGCCAATTTGAAAACGGATATGTACGCCAGATTATTAGAGCAAATAACTAAAGATTTAGTGAAGGGAAACGGCATGGAGGCGGATTATCAAGAGATCTACGACTACTTTATAAAACAAGGCCTGTTTGGGCAAAAATGTTACATTGTAATTCCATTGGTTTTAAGTTGCATATTTCCAATTTACGCAGGAACATCTATGATTTATGAAAGCTTACGATCCGACACCTTTAAGTTATACATGGTACATGAAATGGAATTGAAATATCTTGAAGATAAGCAATACGAATTTCCTTATTTCCAATTGGTATTTGCTTACTACACGTTTGGGATTTTCGTTCTTGTTCCGAATTTCGCTGGCTTTGACGGATCTTTCTGTATCGCGACCAGCCATTTGCGTATGAAAATAAAGTTGATGACTCATAGCGTCCAGAAGGCTTTTCAACATTCAAAAAACATATCAGAATTGAAAGCGAAACTGAAGAATTGTGTTAAAGATCACCAAGAAGCACTAGAGTTCTACGATTTGATTCAACACTTGTATGGAACCTGGCTATTTGCTGTGTTTATGCTGACTAGTTTTTTGATCTCTTGTAATTTGTACCAGATATATCTTACTGGTGTAGATCCCAGGTACACTTTGTTTGCTCTGACGGGGGTATTCCATATGTATACGCCTTGTTACTTCGCCAGCTGTTTGATTGAGGTAAGCCTCGTAGATTTCTATTGTATTTTTATTACGACACAAAACAATACTCTTAGAGCATGATTTCATGGGACATTGTCTAGCAGTCATTCATAAACATTTGCTCCTCTTATTCTATATTCGATTCGACCAGCCTTCACCCAAATCAAATGTAGCAAGTGGAAAGCACAGGTGTAATTAGCGCTTCAATTATCTGTCGACGCTCATTGATTTAGAAAATACAACAACGAAATGCCCTGAATGTAACTTCTAAAAGAATACAAAATTTTAATACCTATAACTATACCGCAATTTTAATTATAGTTTGTTTATTTTTCCATCGCGCTCGCACGCAAGCGATACCGCCGTCGCGTCTCCCAGTTTGAAAACCTGTGAATTAGTCATTGAAATTTTTATTTCGTCTGACAATGTCTCAGATTGTTTTGTCCCATATTTATTATCTATTGACGGTAATGGTAGTTAAGGTGGAGCATTATATATGCTTCGTTAAATCGTTTTGCATTGAAGTTCTCTATACTATTTACATGTATGTATATTGTCCTTGGTTGCATAGTTTGAGACTAGATCAAATTGTGTAACAATCCGTCCCTAATTTATAATATATTGTAGAGTACGAGTAAAAACAGAATTATCCTGAGGGTCACAAAGTGAACTAATTTCTTTGTGTTGAGGGTTCTGACTGATAACCAATGTATGAAGGTGTGAAACTAGACAAAAATCTACCATCGAATATTAAGAATGCAAAGACTTTAACTTACTGATCATATAATTAAGACAAATTACAGTTCACCCCTCATCTTCATATAATCTGTATTTATAAATATGTATTTTTATAATTTTTTGTAATGCAAAACAGTTACTTTGTTACTCTAACCTATTTTTAGTTTTTAATAACTTCCTCCACTGCAATGTACCTTTATCTAAAATCTATTGTACATTAGTAACATCACTAGCGATAGCCTGTAAGTTGTCATGTAAGTGAAAATTTACTTAATGAAAATAAAGTTTCTTTAAACCGGTATACCCTCATGAAGAAAAAAATTGCCCAAAGGTGTTTGTTCCAGCCTTTCCGCGGTCAGCTACCCAACACCACGGACTTGCGTAAACACCTCGCAAAAAAAAAATGTGACCTGATAGCTCAGTTGTTTTTATTATTTTGTAATTGATACGTACCTATGTTAGTTTTAAGGTATTTAATAGGCCATAGTTACCTGACAATAATAGATTTTTCTCAAACATGCAATGTAATGTGGCCATAACGTGCGTTATAACAGGCTTCGAAGTATCACGTTTCGAGAGAAGGGTCAAGGAACTTCATACAAAATTGAAGGCCTAGGCCGGGAAGTATTTTTTTTCTAAACATGGCGTCTGTGTTCATGAACAGGCTAAACAACTGAATTTTTATATTTTTTCAATGGTTTAATTTTTTATTTCTTGTCACATGTTTGCGAAAAGCACTATACATGCGTTAGCCGTAAAAAGGGCTTGCCAGCTTCGTATAACTATCCGGCTTCCCTATGGATGGTCGTCTCCCTCTCACCTGGCAAGCCATTCTTTGCCTTCGTCTGCAGTAATGTACTAATAATTGAATATGCTTTTCAGTTAGGAGAACAGGCCGGCACAGACGTCTACTGCGCTGAATGGGAGAGCTGGGCCGACCCTGAAGTCACCAAGTTTCTCATTTTCATCATCGCCAGGGCCCAGAAGAGGCTGCTTCTCTCCGGCTTGGGAATCGTCACGTTCAACATGGAGACTTTCGTGTCGCTGATGCAGACTTCTTATTCATTCTTTACTCTTATCACCAGCAAATAAATATTTAATTACAAAATGGTCACTCACTTGTTAAAATCGAGGGACCGAGGGATTGTTGCTTTTATCACGCGATAAATAAGTGAAAAAGCATCCGTCACGTTATGACAAAATGCGAGTGTGAGCGACATATGTTTTTCATACTTATTTATCACGTGATTAACGCAACCATCATAGACCCCCTGATCCAACTTAACATAGCATGGCTAAAATGTGACACATTGCGTGATTTATAGACAAATATTTATTAAGTTGCTCAAGCAAGTTGTAGTTAATTTATTTTATATAAGTTTATGTCTTTATTCTCACTCAAAGTTGCAGTAAAATATTGTAATTACGTAGTATACCGTTAAATTGTAATAGTTGTAACACAGCCGCCGCTGGCGCAATTGTATTTTATTTTGTCCTAATAAAATTACAAGCACCTGATGTAATGAACGTTGTTTAATACATTTACATTACATTTAATACAATAAACAAGTTAATTGTAGACTAATTTCATTCTTGTTGAAATAGATCTTTAATTAAAGTAATCTAATAAAACGAAGTATAATGCACTGTGAGTCATTCATTATTTTTCCTTCTAACCCAAAAGATTTTTAAGTTTTTCCACTGGGTTTTCGGCTTACAAATGACAGAAAAATCCGTGATTCCCTTTAAAATCTACGTCATTACATTATTAATGGTAATTTAATGTAAGCTATTAGCGTATATCAACTGTCATTCATTTACAACCTGCTTTATACGGCGCCGAAAATCGTCGCACAACGTCAAAGACAGTGCAAGCAGCTATTGCACCGTCGATAGCAAAAGTGTCTGACGACCCTGGTCCCCCCCACAGTAGAGGGGGCTTCTAGCTCCCTTCACCTTCGGCGCCCGCGCCGACCAATGACCGCCCGCCCCGGGCCGGCGAAAGGTTTTATATACAAGTGGAATTCGCACTGCCAAATTGCTATAAGTCAAAATATAGGGTAGTCGGACGGTTGACTCGTTCGGCGTGCTCTGCGACGCGTTGATCGTGTTTTTTTTTATTTGTGCCCGCGATTTTTTGGATTGGAGAGTTAGGCAAATGCTTGCAGTGCTGCAGTAATTGAGTGATTTTTGCTAGGACTTTGTGTGTTACGATGGGGTGCAGTGCGGTATACTGTTTATTGACTCTGGCCTTGTGCCTAGTGGTGGAACACGCGGCGGGTGTGAGAGTGGTGCCTAAGCGGAAGAAAGGTAAGCAAACCCATGCTTACTGTTATAAAGTTTAATTTCGTACTGGTTCTGCTCTAAAAAATATCTGTGACTAACTCCACCGGAAGTTAGTGAACGTGTATAAACACGACTGTTATTGATCGTAAAAAAAGAACTTCGTTCAACGGAGAAAAAAAAATGTCATGACTTACAAAATAACCTTGAATTAATTAAACACAAAAAAAATGTAACGGATGCGTATTTTTGTGTCTATCGTTTTCATAACAGTTGCAGTATTCAAAATACCAGTAATAAAACTACATTATAATTTCAAAACAAATGAGTACTTAATTATATATTGCGGTAAAACATACCAATATTTCTAATTTTATTTATAAAGCTACTTAAATACAAATCCCATCTCACTCAATTAAAAACCGTATGACTAAAATAATTATGATTAATCAAAGAAAATTAATGACATTAGGTACGCTCGTAATTGATATAAAATTAAACACATTAACCTAACTGTATTCCTAACCGCACCGCAGCCTAATTCGCTTATTTAAAGCCATGACCATTACAATGACCGTTAGATGAATTTAGACAAAATTTTAATAAAACATGACTAGACTATGACTATAAGCGTCAAGTGAAATTTGCCGAAACAAACCTGTTGCTACACCGTTACTTGCATTAAAACTTGATAAAATTATGCAAATTGGGCAAAGAAAAGAGGTAGTTACAATCTTTATATCAGAATCTAGACACGGTAGCCGTCACGAGTTCGGGAACCAAAAACCGCATAGTGATGTTACGCGTTAGAAAAAACGTGAAAATCGCGTCTCGTGCCTAAAATACTTAAGAACCGATAACAGTGAAATAAAACGAGCCGACAGGCCTTAAATAGCTCTGCTCTACTATCCACCTTATTAGGCGATTATGCTCGAGGTGGTTCACGCGCCTTATTTTGCCTTACTAAACTCTGTGAAAATATTTACGCGTATGGCGCTCGAGAAATGTCGCAATTTAATCTAAGTCAAGTTTCATAGTTCCCAGACATCCTGTCAGACATCGAGAAAACGCTATTAACATTCTAAAAACATTATTTAACGGTAGTAAAAAATAAGTATGCCGGACACGCTTTTTATACTTTAATTTTATTAATACCAGTCTACATTCCTTTGTTAAGTTTGAATGTGCGTTATAATTATAATTACTGCGTTATTTTCTAGTGTCACGTGGTTATCATACTTCAATGATTTTCTAGCACAACTATGAAACATGCTTAAAATCTGACATTAATTCCTTTGGAGTAGACTGGCGAAACTTTAATAAATCGCAATGAAATTGTACGAAATGCGGCATGACTTTTAATAACGTTTGGTGTCAATTTGCTAGAAATATTTAACATCAATTTGACACTAACTGGTTAGTTTTCGTAGTCTGGAGTCTCGTCCGTCTCGTATTACAAAGTAACTGTCATTGCTTGCAGTGCAAATAAACGTAGAAATATACTATTTTACAACTGAATATCTGTCTTTCGTGATAAAAGTTGAAGACTCTATCAAAAACTAGTATTCCGAACACGTTTCCATTGAAATCCATTAACGACTTCATCAGCAAAATGAGAGTAATTCTTATAAGGTCCGCCACTTTTTACGGCACAGATTTTTTCGCAGATATAATAAGCGTATGTCGGCATCCGGGCGTTAGACCGGTCTGATGAAAAGTGAAGCCGAAGCGAGAGCTCGACCGGTCCCGGGCAACGATCGCAGGCCTGGGTTTCCCGACACGTTTTCCAAATAATTAGTCTCAATTGCATCTTCTCATAATACTTAGAAACTGGAATAGACCCTAATTCGACGAGGCATTGAAATATGCTATCCAATTGAACACTATCTCGGTTTTCATACGGATGCATGTCAATTTGCTATTGGAGCTGTATTACATTGCATTAATAAAGTGACTTTCAAATTGAAACTTTAAAGGAGATTTGGCCAAATATATCTTAATTATCCACCTTTCATTTGCATTTTAGAGATATGGATCATCATCTTGAGTTTTACGGCTATAAAATAGCGTATATAAATCTCAATAAGAAAGAAAATGTCACTTTGGTAAGAAGTATCAAGGTTTTAGACACATGCCATCAGGAAGATCGAATCACCTGGCAAACCGGTCTAAATGAAATAGAAAATATCATAATGGTTATTTCGAATAAAGTACAACGTTACAGTAATAGTGATATCTTGAACATATGTAATCAGAAAAGTCGAATCTAGTCCCTGGAATGTTTCTAAATGCAGTGTACGTGTATCGATCTTCTATGCGCGGATCCTGCGGTTTCTCTGCTCGGAATCATGCCTTGTGACGTAATGTCATATAAGTCGATCTCATTCTCATTCAGTTATTTAGTGAAAGTTACATCAACCCGTGATTTTCGCATGTTTAATAAAGTTACCCATACCCACGTGTTATCAAAAAGAATTGATGACTTTTTAAATTTCGTATTACCCAAATCGACATCCACTTTTTCCTTTATGTATTATCAGTATCACGGATAAAATAATTGTTGTTCTTTTTTTATTGTGTCATTGCTGTGAAATGGTTACCTATCTGAAACACTAATTTTTGTATCCCATCTGTTTCGCCACATTTTCATTTGTTCTTTAAAACGATATTTATAAAATCTTGAAAATATTATGGGTTACAGGAAAAAAATACCTACTTTCGAACAAATGAAAATTTGGCGAAACGTTACAGATCGGAAACAAGTTTTGGAGTTCAGATACCCTTTGAAATATTTGGGAAAATTTGAATCACAAGAAGAACAAATGTACATATTTGTAGTCCCATTGCAAATCTGCATATGCAGTCGTTTCTTCGTATGACTTTCTTCTGTTTCAGACTGAGAAATAATAACTTTTTAGAATTATTGAAATTTGTCCAAAAACACAAAAATCTTTCTTATTTTTTCTTAATTTGCTTTCATTTAAGAAAAGCCTGGTCAAAAAATAAAAGTTATCAATTGCGAGTGTGATTAGCGTGAATATTTTGTTTGATATACACCTGAGTACGAAGGTCGTTTTGCGTATAAAGCGCTGTAGGCATAAAATTACTATTAACAGAGCACTTATCTCTTAACAAATTGTGCGCACTGAACTAGAGTATAATTTATTTGTTAGGGAACTGTGTATTACACGACCTGTTAATTATGAACTTAACGGTACATCATTATAAAGAGATTTAATGCTAATGTATGATTCATTAATGGTACCATGTTTATTGCACTGTGTAGTCTAACAAATTGCGGTTCTGCCCAGGGATAGTGGCTTACAAACAGTTTTCTTGTGGCAATAGTGTGTATACGTCATATATTTGCTTTAGAAAATGTCAGTACCGATTTGGCATCCACCTTTTATCAACCAAATTCAAAACATTGTTTACCGGAATGCTGTTTAATCCTTCGTTTTTCTCCCGAAATAAAATATAAATACTGATTCGAGTCTCACACTTTGTTATGGATATATTACACGAAAATTACTTAAAATTTGCGAAATATTTAGTTCTGTTTCGCTAGTTTTCAACGTTACGTCAGTTACCAAAAATTTGTTGTTGCCAATAAAATAAATTAATACCACAATATGGCGTGGGTTAGAAACCAACTCGATGGTCTACTTATAATATCTGCTTTTATAAATCACACTGATATTATAAAACCGAAATTTTGTGTGTTTGTAGGTATGCTTGAAACTTCTTCACACTCAAGCGACTTGACCAATTTTCTTAAAATTCGGTATGGAGGTAGCTGACACCCTGGATACATAGGCTTCTTTATATGTGATAAACCGCGGGTAATAACATCGCGGGTACACCTGCTAGTAGGCTATATTAGGAATAAACTTATTTCTTCTGGGGAAAATTGGAGCTCTCTATAATATATACATCTTCCATTAAAATTTTGTATTGAACATCAGCTTTCTTTATATGGAGACAGGTCATTATTTCGAGACAACAGAACAGCGCGATTCAGGATTACGGGCGCGCGGGTGCTAGCAGTACGGCGCCATGATAGTAAAATATTTGTCCTTTCTACACGCCAAAACGACTGGACGTATTTATTTACCAATTTTAGTACAGAGTAATGATAGTTATAGAATACTTTTTACCTGACTACGCGGATAAAGTTGCGAACACCTAAAAGTATACTAATATAACGTGGATCGTTCATGAAGACAATGCTATGGCTATGGACATAAGTAATCAATTAAGTCCCTAAAAATTATAATAAGAATAAATAAGTAATATTGAACACAAATTCATTTATTTGTGCCATCTTAGTATTATTAAAAAGTACCCATTTACTATTACTAACAGATAGGTAGCAGGCAATAAATTGTCTTCAATTGTTTCTACAATTTATCACAAAAAGTATTCCCTAATAAAGAAAATCCCTGATACATATACCATTTAGGTAATTTACTTTTCAAATGCCCTTGCAGGTAATTAATGATATACAAATGCTAGCTATACAAATCCCTTATTTTATAATTAAGAATTATCTATTTATTTAATTAATCAAAGCGAAGCCAGTGGGTGGTAGCCTCTTAATTAGAAGTAAATGAAAATTCCACTAGCAGAAGGCCTAAAAAAAGTGAACTAACGGATAAGTCACTACTTACAACGAAATTTATTTTTAATTAAGCGCATTTACACCGTATTTAGACAAATCCTGCCCTGCTAAAGTATTTGATCTAATTTTTTACCATAATTATACGATTTCTTGTATATATATTCCAGTAAATATAAGTAATTAGTGATGTAGTAATTTTGAAATGCTTCTTAGTGCTCACTTATATTACCTAAATACTTAGGACAACATAACCCAAATTGATCAAGTCCCAAATTATGCAGAGTGCGTACCTATTAGATGACGGTATTGTATGCATCATGGGCGTTATAGAAATTGAACACTCGCTTTGCTCAGGCTCCATATAAATGATCGTTTGTAATTATAATTATTTATTTATTCCGCCCTTGATACGCAATGTACTTTTAAACGTCTGCCTATTTCTGCCTCAAATGTGGGTTATGTTATAGGTTATGGGTTAGTATTAGAAAAGTTACTCGGACATTTTAGCTTAAAATAAAAATAAATTAATAATCGCTCGTACTGCTTATTAGAAAGATTCAAACTGTAACCCCGGCTCTAAATTTAAAAAAAGAATTTGAGCGAGTTCTGTTGACTGAATGAATAGTGTACAGCTTCGCGAGTAGTGTACAGTTTTCATAAAGTGCAAAATAGTTGAGGGTTTTTTATAACATTATTAGATTTTATTATTCCAGGTCACGTAACTAATTCGAATCTGTAACATTCACACTAAGTCTTAGAATTCGCCGTTCTTATTCATATCACAGAAATCAGCTTTGCCGTTTGTGTCCGTCATACATTATTCATACAGTCGCAAGTGGTCGAGGTATGAGAGCAACAATACTCTGTTTACACGTGACTATCAAATATTTTAACTGAGCCAAACATTTTTATATGCTTTTGCATGGCTTCTATCATGTAAAAGTACCTAGGTCGGTAGTAAATATACTGATGTATAATTTCACGCAGTGTGAAAAGTCGCGGTTGCTCAGGGGTCAGAGCACTACTCCCGATGAGTAAAGGTCGTGTGTTCCATCCCCACCTGTACTGTAGTGCAATTTTGTATTTATATTTAACCTCTGTGTCAGTATTCATAAACATAATAAGAGTATTTCAGCAGGCTTCCGAGATGCAGTTATTCTTTCACAAAGATTTTTAAATTTTATTACCTAGGTAGTATTATTTAGTAACTAAATTTAGATTAAAGAAGAAAATTAAAGCCCAGCATTTAGACGAAACGGTTTTAGCGAAAATTAGTTGATTCATTTTGTCTATTAGTAACATTAAGAACAATAGGCATTAAATAATGTCAAAAGTAAACAATAAAAAGGCACAACGTTTCATTCCACGAAAACAATTATATCCGCATTTTTGGGTCCATTTGATCAATGAAGTACATGTAGATAACAACAAACACGCAAGACCAAAATTCGGAGATTCAATTTGGAGCAGTCATTATTTACAAAATCATTCCATACAGCACTATTTATGATGATGAGCATCATCAAGCTGAATATGGTATCATTGCTACATGACCTTGCAAATCCTAATTGGTTTTTTCAAGTATCATTGAAAATGATTATTACCTGTTGCAAGCGAATACCAGACGAGACGGTCATTAACCCAAAAATAAACCATCGTGAGATTTGTAACTTTTTATGACCAAGAATGACCCGAAATCTGGACACGCATTATTAGTGCAAAATGTGTGCCAATATCCCGAACGTATTGCATATTCTGATTGGACATCTTCTGTAACGAGTTACAACAAAATTGACGATACACCGAGTGTAGGCGTATATACGTATATTTCATTATTGTATACGAGTAACTTGAAAGAAATGCCACTAATGATGTAATAATAATAATAAGTGTAAAAATGAATAAAGGGAATAATAATATAATAATAATAAACTTTATTTATTCAGAGAACGAGATCCACATTTTGTTAGTATTTTACTTATAACTATGTTAGTATTCAAATTTAGCTAACGACATTGTATTTTTAATTAAGTGTTGCATTATTGAGCACTCACCTCTTACAGCAATGGTCTTCAGGAGGCTGTTTGAGCTGCCACGTATTCTGATCAAAAGAGATGCCATCTTTTTACGCAGTACAGCAGAAAAACTGTCCACTCGAGCTTCAGCAAACATGGCGGACGCGCTGCAGAATCGTGGCAGCCCCAACAGCGCCCTGAACGCGTTATTATATTGGACGCGCAGAGAGCTGAGCGACCGTTGCGAACAGTTCACCCACAGAGCACCCGAGTACAGCGACGTGCAGTATGCTCTAAAAAGAGTTATTTTGACTGCAGCCGTACACCGAGCGAATCTGCGAGCCAGCATGTTCGCTCGAACCGCCAGCGCCCTGCGTTCCCGCTCGACATCCACATCGTCCTTGAAGTTGTCAGACAAATAGTGGCCTAGATATTTGAACTGGCTGACTCTGCTGACTGGAGCCCCGTTTAACAAGACCGGAAGTGATACATCCGGGGCTTCCATGCCCGGAGCCCTAAATACCATATACACTGTCTTCTTCGCATTGTACACGAGCCCGTGAGCGATAGCATATTTTTCGCAAAAGCTAATTAATTCATTGAGTGCACCGACCGACGGCGCTAGCAGCGCCATGTCGTCGGCGTAATTAATGTTGTTGTGGCTAATCCCATCTATAAAACAACCTGCATGCGCGCCGCTTAGCTCCTCGATCAGTTGATAGTACAAAAATGAGTCAAGAATATCCACGATGATTGGTCTTGGGCTACCCGTATTCAACGTCCAATCTTCACGAGATCTTCAGACCACATGGTCCCTACATAGGGACGCAAATCGGACTAATCATAGTGCTCAAAATCTCCATTCCGCTTCAGTAGCAACAGTATAATTCAAATCACTGTCCGCTCATCTCCCCTGCGTTACTAAAAATACACCCTGAAATGAATTTATACTTACTCGTACTGTTGATTATTCCATCTGACCTTCATAAGTAGCTCTGATACTACTTTACATATGTACTTTCTTGAAACACCTCACTAGTGTTTATTAGGATGTACATTCACAAATCGTTATCAGTGCTGTTATTACGTAACTGCGCTGAGAACATAACGGATACTTGAATACGCAATGTAGCGTGTAATTTTGACAGCTGGCATTGAAACGGTTAATACTGTGTTACTTTAATTAGCTCTTTGCGTTTATCATTGCAGTACCTATACATTGAGTACGGATGTGTATCCTAAGCAGAATGTCAATCACTACCCAACCTTATATTTTTGTTGCTTTTGGTATATATTTTTTTCTGCTGCCATTCCAAGGTAAGGTAACGTTCTAGTGTTCTTATTATTTTTGGTTCTCATTATAGTCTCCGGTTTACGAAATCTAATAGGTAATTAGTAATAACAAATATCCCAGAAAGAAATATCTAAATCTGTCTCTTTCTTTTTCTAAAACGTAACAGATTGTTCGTTTGTTGTATTCTTCCACTAAAAAAAATTTAAGCCTTAATTGGACTACCCCTTTTAGGGTTCCGTAGTCAACTAGTAAGGGTTCCGTAGTCAACTAGAAACCCTTATAGTTTCGCCACGTTCGACTGTCCGTCTGTCCGTCCGTCCGCGTCTTAGTTCCGTGATCATTAGTACTAGAAAGCTGAAATTTGGTATGAGTATGTGTACCTACTCGTATGTATTACGCCAACTAAATGGTAAAATAAAAACTGAAAAAAAAACTTTTCGGGTACCTCTCGAACACCTAAAGTGGGGTGATTTTTTTTTTGCTTCAACAATAATATATGGGGTGTCGTAGAATCGTAGAATAGTTCTTTTAAAATAATAGGGGTCTCCAAACATAATGTTTTGGTAAAGTCAGCAGTTTTGTAAATATTCCCCCCCTAGCTCCCCCCCCCCCCCCCCTTACATTTTAAACCACGGATCAAAAAATTATGGAAAAATTCATGAAAATGAGGCCTTATAAGTACTTTCAATGAAAACTATATTGAATAAAATCGGTTGAGCAGTTTTTGAGTTAGCGCATAATTTCATAATTTTCTTTAAAATGACGTAAGTGCCGCGCGGTGTCCTTATACTTCGAACGTTACACATATTAGTTAAGTGCCATACTGCATTAAAACATTTCGCTTAATCTGGCGCGTTAATCGATAATTTCTAGAAGGTAATAAGTAATTACAGTTTCTTGGCGTTTACGACCTTTTTATAGAGCTTGAAATCTTTCTCGTAATTTAAACCTCGGGCTTAAAACAGCGGTCTATTGTGAAGGATGGGCAACTACGGAAACCTACACTGAGCGTGGCCGGATATGCTCTTGGCCGGTTTTTCATCATTATTTTCCACAACAGACGCGATCAAAAAAATTGGAATTTAACATGATGTTGTAAATATTTTTTCTAACAGCCAGTCATTTTAATTTACTGGTTGGTTCTTAGATCATCGTATGAGCAAACAATATGGTAACATACCGATGTAACAACACGCCCAACTTATTATCCAATATTATCCATGCCTTACGTCGATTCGCGTAACTGTCGATCTATAAATGCATTGAACCAACTGTGAAGCATTTCTTCGCGTTTCTTGTAAGTTTACGGATGGTGACGGAGAAGATGGTGAAAGACCTCGAGGCCGCAGTCCCAAAATATGACCAGATATAGGAACAGCTGGAGAGAACAATCGGCGCTGCATTTCATCAAGCCACTGAGCGTAGCCAATGGTGACAACGGGTACATGAAATTAAGGGTCACAATCGCAATGTGAACACGAGTGAGAAGAAGAAGAGAATAAATAATTCAAGGGAACGATGAAGAGCTAAAGGTGAAACGAAGTAACTGACATAGACCATGGAAATAATGTGCCAAACTAAAATGTCGAACTAAAGTGCCAATGTGTGGGACACATCTCTCGTAGAACCAACGGCATCGGGAGCTTGAGGCTATATAGGTACCTTATTAATATTTTTGCTCCCCGACGACAATAGAGGGGTTGTAAGTTTAACATGTGTATCTGTGTGTTTGTCTGTGGCATCGTAGCTCCCAAATGGATGGACCAATTTGAGTGCGTTTTTTTATCGAATGTACCTAGTATCTACATACATCCCACTGAGATTCGAGGACTGATTTATTCTTTCTCAAATGGACGCTAAGGCACTTTTACTTTTTGGTATTTGTATTCGACTTCAAATGCTCTCAATTAGGTTTCACTATTTACAAAGAATTGGCGATATTCTAAACGCATTTCAATGTAGGTACAGTTTTCTTTGTGGATTTCACGAAAAAACGATAAATAAGCTCTCTAATCGTCGTTGACGCATTTTAAACGCCTTTTATACATTAAAATTCTGTTTCCGTATTGATTTAGGCGTTAAACAAGGTTATATTTAAATTTATTTGTTTGCTTATCTACATTTTATAGTCATCACGTTTTTCCACCGCTTTTCGTACGGGGCAGATGTATTTTGCTTTCCTTTAGGAAATGTGTAATTTCTGGAATATATATATGCAAGAACTTTCAATCTAAGAACATCTTTAGGTCGAATGATTCGTTGTTACATGAAGGACACCCCTTCAAACATATTGAGTGCGTTATTCACTGTGTTATACAAGCGAAACTTTAGCTATAAAATGTCAACTTAGAGCAACAATGAGCCCCTTTATTCACGATTGACCCCGTGCGAATGAATGCGGTCACAAAGCTTTGTTACACCTCGCCTTTGACCCGCGCCGACGCGTTAATAAGACTGTTGGGCAACAAAACGTAACAATCATAATCCATTGTAACATTTAGCTGGCTACTTGATATCATTTTTCTTTAAATCAATCAACGCCAAGTCGCCGGGCGGTAGATCGAGACCTATTTATATTACCAATTACCTACAACTTTGCATAGCTGTGCAGAAAAATAAAGATATGCGTCCACCAGAGTCCATAGCTGTGCAAGTATAGGTAGCGATTATATTTAAAAAGGTGTGAGCGTTTCCAACAGGAATGACGACTGCTGTTTAATTCTACAGTAAACCGTGAATTAGGTCAATAAGTCATGAATAAAAAAAAATGGGCAAGTGAGAGTCCGACTCGCGCATGAAGGGTTTCGTACCATAAAACAAGTTTGTTGTATGGGAGCCTCCATTAAATATTTATTTTATTTTATTTTTAGTATTTGTTGTTAGAGCGGCAATAGAAATACATCATCTGTAAAAATTTCAACTGTCTAGCTATCACCGTTCTTGAGATACAGCCTGGTGACAGACGGACGGACGGACAGCGAAGTCTCAGTAATAGTCCCGTTTTTACCCTTTTGGGTACGGAACCCTAAAAAACAAAGATTATAATATTTTTAAAATATGTGACTTCAAAGGTACGCAAATTTTATTTTAAAATTGAATAGAACTCCAACAAAATTATGTAAAGAAGCTAAGCGGTGTGAGAATGTGTGGAGAAGCTGTGCAATGTTTGTAGATGCGTAGCGAACTCTTTTCAGATATGTGGGGCTTATATATTTTTTTCGTACACATACCTATAGCACATATTCTTTTTATTGTACACGTTAAAATACATGTTTATAATTAATGCTATTAGATTAGAATAAGTGTTGTACAAAAAGCTTAGAGGATTAAGAGACATTTTTCATATGTGTTAAATTAAATAAATAGATTAAGACGTTTTTTTATTTCGTTACCAATTTAGTTTGTGATTTCTAATACATTGATTTCAGATTATGTATGATTAAAAAACTATGAGCATAACAGAACGTTAATTATCTAACGTAGCCGTATCATTTATATAAAATTACTAAAACAATTGGTAACGAAATAGGAAAATTATATTGAACTTTAATTGAAGTCTTAATTGTGTACATTTTTTTTTAAGAAATGCTCTTAAATTAACGAATGAGTAGTTAAAACGTCAAACGCCTTCTTAAATTCTTCACACGACCATCAAAAACCAGCCACTTAAAACCGCACTTTACAAGTAACAACTTTGGTCATCGTTAACATACATTTACTAAAGTATAACATCCGCTTGAGGCGTTTGCCAATGCCAATTACTTATCGAAGTTTGATTGATAGGTGAAATGCCATTAATTAATCATAAGATAAATTCATTCTGTTTCAACATTGTGACAGCTATTCAAACATTAATGCGCCTACCGCCAGAACATTTATTATTAATAAAAATTATGCGTTTAAATATTACGCAATCGTGTCGTCTAATTAACATTACTGATTTTGATTACATGACATAACTGTAATATGGACCCGAAATGAAAGTTGCATAATGTCGAAATCTTGACTTCTATATGAGAGAGACGTTATAGGAAATCGGGTATTTCCTGGCGAAATTATAGGGCCGTTAGGTGTTTCCGTTTGACAGGCTGCTGTCTGTTTGTTAAGACAAAGAAGTGAAAGCATAAAAAAAAACTTCATAAGTAAGTTCAATTACTATGTTGTAGTAATAACAGGTATTGCGGCAGTATGAACTTGTCAAAGCAATTGAAATGGATTGTTGTCTGTACGTGAAATTTTTATTTTCAGTTGATAAAATTTAGCTTTCGAGCTCTCACAAAAATACATTACCTTTTTTTAGGGCTATTGAGGTCATACCATTTCAAATACATTTCAGAATCTAGCGACCCGCCCCATGGTGCAATGCTGATAAATTATGCATGTATTATATCTACATATAAATGTTCGTCTTGAATCACTCTATCTATTTAAAGAAACCGCATCAAAACCCTTTGCGTACTTTCAAAGATCTAAGCATACATAGGGACAGACAGACAGCAGGAAGCAACTTTGTTTTCTACTATTTAATGGGTTAACTAGCCCATTGAAACAAATTCCCAGTCATCCATTTCTTTTCTAATTTACTTGCGCTAATTGAACGACACTTCGTCCACGGCAGTTTTACGTACGATACATAATTTAATACTTTCTCCTCTAGTGCTCTAACTGATCAGTTTCCCTTTCCGATGGCCACGTGACTGTCCGTGTCCGATGATGGAACGTGCATTATCAAGGTCGTTTTTTTTGTTTTACTGTGATTTCGATTGAACAGTGAAGGTTGCGATGTTCGTTCAATAGCAGTACCCTTGCCATGAGTTTACAGTGACCGTACTCGCTAGCGACTCCGTAAGACTAGTGTGACTTTTTTGACATCACGGCTGGCGTAATAGTACAGCTGCCTGCTGAGCCGGCAGTCCTGGTTTCGAATCCCGGCAAGGGCAAATATTTGTCTGTATAAGTACATATTATTATGTATATAGTCGCCTATATAGTACTAGAACTGACGTTAAGTAAATAAGTAAAAAAATACGATGATTAAAATATCAACTATCAATAATTCCAAGACGCAGTGTACCCAATTATGTACCCTAGCCGAATACCCAATCTAGGACCACTACCTTCATGGGCAACTTGCGGACACATAAAAATCTACACCAAGTGCTCACAATCATGACATATGGTAAAATGGTCGAATTTTGGGAAAGTAGCGCGAAAGGTGACACAGCACATGTCACCTTGAATGACGCAAGCGCATAAGTATTGAGTTACTTTACCGGGGCAAACGTGCATGGATTGACCTAGATTTTAAATTGAAACTTAATCCTTAAACAAAACAAGGATTAGCAATTAGTTTACAAACGCCTTTTAGGGCACATTGGGCAACCGTTACATGCACGCTTTGAATGGTTTCTACTGTGCCAATTTACCAATAGATAATTTAATTAGTAGGTACCTACTGCAAAGTACCCGCAAGTTTATTCGTAACTGAGGGTTTTCCACAAAAAATATCAAACCCTTGTTTATTCCCAAACTTGACGTTTAGGGCTCACCTTACCCAGAATCGATAGCATTTTCAATGTGAAGAAAAAAAAAGTGTCCTACATTTGTGCGTTCCATTACGTGACGTTTGAATATGATTATTTTTTATTTGCACGAGCGTTACGTAGTGGAAATTAAAATTCCTATACAAATTTTGGGACACTATTTTTAAATTGAAAATGCTATCGATTCTGAGACCCAAAAACGTTCAATTCTGGAAGAAACAGGGATACGGGGTTTTTTTTTCTTAAAAACGCTCAACTCTCTCCTTTGTTATTCCATAGTTGGAAAAAAATATAGCATATAAAAATAATTGACATCCGTCCAGCTGTTTGGTCGTGTTGAGATCACAATAAAACACAAACCTACGCACAAAAACGAAAAAAAAAACTTTGTTTCTATATAGCTCACTTGCTTTATTTATAATATCTTAAATGACAGACGTATAAAAGTATACAAAAATATAGATAATTCCACACCGTGACATTGTAAACTAATTTATTTCCTTGATTGACAACCATTTACCATCGTACCAAGTGCATTCACGGTAAGATTCGATTTAGTTCCATTTACGTACTTTAGAAAGCGACATCTCTAGAAACCGATTTGAATCGATTTGGGGAGTTCCTAATCGATTAATCGTGAGCCGATGTTTCGAAGACCGCGTCTAGGTCAAGAACACTGGTCGACCATGGCATCGAATTCGAAGCTTCTGTCATCGAACTCTGCATAACGGAATTATTGCAATAAAAAATATACAGGTTTGTTCGAATGCTAGAACATTTTTTCAGTCGCCCGTTGTTCGACAGATGCTTAGAGTGATAATTAGGGTCACCAACACTGCATTAGTTTTTTGATATTTTAAATGTATTTTCTTCCTATCAACCTAACCCCATGGTTTCCAAGTCATTTTCGTTTTGCACTTGATATAGATAATATGCGTGATATGTCACTCTAAACTAAATGGGGCAACCAAAATTAAATTATGGATTAGACTCGAAACGACACTCTTTATTATAATGTACGCCGCGCGGTGTTACCCGCTCATCCTACGGGAACACTACATTTTTTCGGAATAAAAAGTAGCCTATGTGTTAATCCAAAGTGTCAGCTACCTCTATACCAAAATGTATCAATATTGATCCAGGCGTTTGAGCGTGAAGACGTAGGTAACAAACAAACACACAAACACACAATCACACACAAACTTTCGCCTTTATAATAATTAGTGTGATAATAGTATGACTAGTGTATCTAAAAACAGCCTGTAATAATGATTCATCGAGTTAGCTCAGATTTCTATGCCGATTGGCATTCTCATAAACTGGTAGTGGCCTTTTATAATAGCGTTATTGCAGAAAAACGCGAAACGCGCGTTGTCGATTAAAAATGCGTGAAATGAAGCTAACAACATAAATGATTGCTATCTGATCGATCACACGACAAAGAATCCGTACAATTAACGTCTAATAAAGTCCTGGAGTTGGAAACAATTTCATAAATATCTATTGCGCAAGCTCCTAGCACGCAAAAGGCAAAATATATAACTTACAATTCGGGAATGCGATTCGGTATTTATTGGCCGATCAACTAGTTCCAATTACAATAACGCGAACAGCTGGCAACAGCGCGGTTCCCATACTACCAAGCCACGATACCACGTGATAGGTAACAGTAGACTCATACATTACTCTCTCAACTCCGTGCACATTCGTGTTGTCGCGTTGTCGATACGCGTTGTATGCACCGCTAAACGTAACCTACGGGTACCAAACATGGACTGCTTAAATAGGCTTCTATACAACAAGCTTCTAACACAATTTGTTGGTAATCTAACTTTGTCCATGCAGCCACTGTGATTATTACTTTCACTGTTGTGCTGTTTTACGTAACGAAACCGTATCTTACAGCTAAAAGCTATCAATTTATGAGAAACATGGTATTACGAGATCTATCTGTTATTTAAATCAAATCAATCGCTGACAATTTAATTGACTAAAACTGGAAACTACTTTTATCTTGAGGATTTCATCAATTAATTTACATTAATTAATTCTGTAACTGTTAGTTAAGTATACATTCAGTTTAAACGCTAACCGTGCTAACATTATCTCATAATCGACTATAAAAAGCATTTCCTTGTTATTTTATAGCTAGTTAGGTAAAAGCAAAGCGAATCTAATTTTTTCATATGGTTATGATATGGCCTTTTTATCTTTCAAATGCCCATGTCAATGTCATGTAAACAAAGTACTTATTGCAAAATTAAAAACCCAACAACCAAGCCAATTTTTATTGTCATCATCGGTTCATATTACTGTTTCAAGATGAAGACAGCTAAGTAAGTGTTAATTTATTTATTATTATTTTTATATACATGTTAGTACCTACTGGGATATGTAGCAAGATATATAACTACCGTGCAGCTAATATGACGAACTGGCAGATATTACTTTGGCTGGAAAATAATTACTTGGCAGCTAAAATAATAACTTGTCATTGATCGCCCAGGGAAATAGATATGAAGTTATGAATGGAGCAACAAAACAATTTAAACGGATTATGTCGTGTAAGCGTGGAGGCTCAAAATATAATTATGTACGCAATATAATCCGTTTAAATTGTTTTATTCAGACAAGTTATTATTTTTGTAGGTTAAGTTAGGTTAGGCAGCTAAACCGACTATATACCTAAGTTTAACTTAGGTTAACTTAGGTATATAGTTAGCTCAGCTGCCTGAATATAGGCCTTAAATAAATAAATAAATAAATAAATAAATATTAAGGGACAATCATACACAAATCGACCTAGTCCCAAACTAAGCAAAGCTTGTACTATGGGTACTAGACGACGATATACTTACATAATATATAAATACATATATAATATATAAATACATATATAACATCCATGACCCAAGAACAAATATTTTGCACAAATATTTGCCCCGGCCGGGATTCGAACCCGGGACCGCCGACTCAGTAGGCAGGTGTCTACCAACCGAGCCAAACGCGTCGTCAAATTAAACGGATTAAGCGGTTCCACTAGACGGAACCGTACCGTTCAAGTATCTCTTGCTATAATAAACTCATTCGCTCATTTACCGCCTCACACATCACATAATAATTCATACAAAATTATGACGAGCGTTGATTAACTCGTCTCATAACCGTAACATATTAAGCAAACCTACTGGCTAATGCTAGGAAGGTGGTAGAAAAAATTTGTAAATTAAATAGCGATTCAGGTTATTCTAAGTACAGGATATTCCGCAACTTTTTGTACCATGTAATTACGGTACGAGGATACACTGGACCCAATTTCGGGCAGTCTCGGACTTGCCCAATCAACGTAAACTGTAAAAACTAAAGGCCGGGCGTTGCGTGCTTCGTTAATGGTAATTAGATGTTTTGTGTAAAAGTGGTCGAGTGTTCGAGAGCTCTTTAGGATTTTTTTTTTAATTTTTTTAAACCTCGGTTTTATCATGGCTTAATATCGGAAATATATTAATTATTGCTAAGTATCTATTCAAGCTTGACATTTGCGAGACATTTTAAATGACTTTTTGCGACGAAATCGATTTCTGTGAAGTTGTCGAAAAAAGGAATATGTATAATGAAACCATCTTCATTATACATATTTCTCGATCGTGTCATGTGTATTTTAGTTATATGATTCCCCGTATTGAATTGTATTTATTGATATAGTGTATTTATCGTAATAGTCGTATAGCGCATATCGCTTAAGTAGAAATACAATGATAAAATATTGGGAAGATGCCACGGACAAACGTCAAATTTAGACCCAGAGTATTATTTATACAGATTGTATACGCTTTATATGCTATACAAATTACAATTTAATAAACGTAACCTTATTTAGGTACATATAAGTTATCAATCATGTCACTTCTTATGGTCATGTATTTAGACGGACAGCGGATCAATATCTTAATGTTTCCCATGGGCCATATTTCAATGACACTGGGACGTTTCCCTAATTAAGTGATCGAGTTTTATTTTCTCTAGAGGAATGGTCGCGACTTTCTCCGGCCGTATACGACTCGTTGGGAACAGCATTTTTACGTACGTCTCTTTAAATCAATCAAGTTGATCGCTTGATGCGGTCTATGTGTGAAAAACGAATCTATCCATACACTTACTTAAAATAATCGCTCATTTATTTTTCGCGCGCAGAAACGCGTTAAAATCATACCGAACACTTGACCGGGTAATGATATTTTAAGTAAGTAAGTAAAGGAAAAAAATTGTATACCTCCTTTTATATTGTATTGTATTATTGTTAGTTCTCAGTAGTACCTAAGCACCCGCGCTTCGCTCGGAGTTTTAAAAATTAACTCTGGGGGTGTGATGACTGATGATAACTTCAGAAAGATTAGAATTTATTATTTGTGCTTTAATTTGTAATATTTGCTTAACATTGGCTGCAATCCAAGCTATTTGATAGACCTTTTCTTGTTATGAATACGAGTATTTTATAAATAAATATACCATACCAACAACTGAAAAATTGAGAAGAGGAAGAAATAAGGCGATGTCACAACCTCACGTTTTTAAATGAGTACTTCGACTCAAGGCTTGATGTTATGTTTCTTTCACTTTCACAAAATACACATTAAAGAGGTTAAACGCATAAAATGCTCTAATAAAAGTAATAATAAAATGACTGCCATTGCGTTGCATTTTGTCTGCGCCAGTATAATGGAAAATACTGACACCGATAAGGCTAGAGCTTTATATGTCGCGGAAGAAGTTATGACGTTCTATGATGGTTACGTTTTTCATGTGTTAGAGAAGTCACAAAGCACCTGTCACTTTTTGACAACTAGATATGGTATTATAAGAGAGCATCGGATATTTTACCATGTATAAATGCAAAAGTTAAACGGCCACTGAATTATTCATGCCAATATATAAATTGATAATTAGTGTAGACTGTGTAGCATATATTAAATATTATTAGCCTCGATTTATTAATGCATTTTGTAGAAGAGATTTCCTTTTATTGCTTAAGAATCGACATTGTATAGTACAATATTTGTTATACGTATCAAAACATATCATTACGCATTACGTCTCATGATCGACCGATCTCGCTTTCACGCTCACGTAGATTCACATTCAAGACTACAGCTAAGAATGAGCTGCTTGAGCCACGTTAGTTTTACAGTAGGTACTATGGGCTGCGCAATTGCATGGCCCATTTATGAATGAATTCATGCAATTCTGCAGCTCATTGTACCATACGGCGCAGGGTGAAACTCGCTACCGCTCCGCTTAAGGATAAGCGCCATCTCAAGTCACTTTCGCCAAACTGGTGCACTCGACTGGTCCGCACTGGACCACTGGTGCAAGGTTGCGAAACAACTGGTCCAGATCTTGTCTTACGCACTTGTCCCATACATGCTGTTTATAAGCTACCTTAACTCTATATTTTCACACGGTTTCTTGGATTTATCACTGTCGGTAGTAAGTACAGATACGATCGTATTGCGTGTGTGTTGGCTTGTATTGATTTGCAGCTATCTTAATTTTATGCATCCGTGTGATAAAATAGAACTTTCCTGTAAATTTGCTTAAGTTTTTTAATATATGTTATTATTTTTTATTTATATTATGATGCTTCCGATAACAATACCTGTGTTATCTTTGGACATTAAATGTATTTGAAAATGGATATTGCTGTTACGTGCATAGTCATAATATTATAGAAACGACTCCACAGGATTGTACATGGCACAAGAAACAAAAATGCCCATTTACGAGCTTAAAAAAAACTTCAGAGGGCGTTATGGTGGTCACGTATATTACGTACTAGCGACCCACCCCGGGTTTGCACGGGTGCAATGCTGATAAATGCATGTATTATACATATAATCCTTCCTCTTAAATCACTCTATCTATTAAAGAAAACTGCATCTAAATCCGTTCCGTAGTTTTAAAGATCTGAGCATACATAGGGACAGATAGGCAGGCAGACAGCAGGAATCGGCTTTGTTTTATACTATGTAGTGATTAAGTACACGACAAAGTATCTGACACTTTTCGAGTCATATAATATATATAAATTCGAGAGTGGCCTGGTAAACGCGATCATCACAGGCCTGCACGACAGAAAAAAGCAATTAAACTCACTACTTCACTCGGCAAATATGTATCGCCTATTGCACACACTCATTACTGTCCGAGTGTCCACGTCCACCCCAAATGGAAACAGCAATGCAGCGCAATTATCACCTGAGATAATTATGTACTAATTTTATAATTTAATTATGTATGTACGTACTTAAGAGCAATATAATGCACATTAGAAACAATAAAAGCTATTCAAATTACCTTATTATACGACTGACAAATCTTAAATAAAATAAATTAGTCTCCGCGTAATTTAAGGTGCAAATGTACATCTAATTATATCAGCCGGTTACGAAACAATATCCAATTCTCCGCCAACCGCAAATCACCATTATATTAGACTAAATCTGGACAACTCAACAAAGACTTTATAATTTCCGGACCATTAAAGGTACAACTCATTGTCAGCAAGGACGCGGTGTGAATGTGCCACGAGCACGACCACTACAAGTACATTCCGTATTAGAGCTTTAGCATACTGGCTGGAGTTCAAAGCCAGGCGAGCGAGCAAAGTGCGACGCCACAAGCGCGCAATGAATTCGCGAGCGCACGGCGAGTTTGCTGTACAATATGGCGTTCTCGCGGCAAATTCGTTGCGCACTCGCGGCGAACTCGCTGCGCGCTCGCCTCGCTTTCAACTCGCCCGCAAATCGCCAGTGTGCTAAGGCTCTTGTTGTGAGCTCGGGTAATCGAGTTTAAGATCTGTTTCCTAGGTATTTGAGTGTACATGGACACGCCCTGTTGTTATGACAACGCATAGCGGATCTAATTGCTTTGAACATTGTCGAACATCGAGACGGATGCTGGGAACGCCCTTGTCATGGAATTCGCTAGGAACAAGTGACGTGGCTAATTTATTGTTGGTTTATGATCTGTTGGCGTTTTGAAGGCACGATTATTTACATAGTCTAGGTACTTGATCTTTTTGTTTTTTTTCATAGCGTACAATACGTAAATTTTGGTTACTTACGTTATATGCCTCAAGTGTTTAGTCACTATTATTTTCTACTGTTTTTTTTTATTGGAGATGTGTACAGCGTTTCCTTCGTTTTTTTTGTGTTACTTCATCTACCTTATCTTTATGATCATTGTTTGACATTAAATACATTTATTTTATTTTATTTTTCTTATTTAGGAGGATATTCAATAATGGGTAAACCAGGACAGTGCCGCCAAATTTCATAGACATTTGGTAACAAAACCATGATCGATCCCACAGCGTTTAAAACGGGCGATGAAGTTTTCTGATATAACTATATTGCATTTTGCCATATCCAACAATTTTATTAAGCTAATTGCCTGTACAGAGATTATTGATGACTTTGCAAAAGGCCACCTCTAAATCGCGAATAAACACACCGGAACGCTGCACATTTTGAGTGGGACTGATTTAAAGACCGTGGGAAGAACTCGAGTTATGATCGCTCCTTAGAATATGAATAAAACACGAGTCAAATCGTTTTTAACCGACTTCACAGAACAAGGATATCAATTAAAATGAAAACCGGAGACGGTATGGTAATTAATAAATGTATTATGCAAGCGGATTTTGAACATGGAATATCTAACAAAAACGTGACTGAAGGAAACCTTAGCCCACATTTGAGTGAATTGTATTAGAATTGTGACGATAAGGTGACAAAGTGAACTAAAAACAAAGTTAACCTATATATAATGACTACAATCATAGGAGCCGTTACGTTGGCAGTTGACCTTGCTCTAATGACAGCTATATAGATGCAATTTCGCCATTGTGCATTTGATCGCGTGTCTAAAGAATGATTGCAATATTTTTTTGTATCAAAAATGTGGCCAAAGGTAATTTATTGCCAAATATATCCAGTTAAGTATCGTGCTCATTACTGTCAAAGGACAAGTTGTGATATTTTTTATCTTTTATGTTAGATAGCTTTTATACGGCATACATACATCTAAATTGACAAGCGATGATAAAGCCATCTATGATGGGTAGGTACCAACAGCCGCCCGTTACCCTACTTTTTGTAATTTTATTTTTTGTTGTATTATTTTCACGTGATGCTCAGTAAGGAATATTACTACTACTACTCTACCCGCCATAATTTCGACATAACTCTTTACTCACCTCCACCGGTTTGACAATTTCCCATAAAAAAATCACAAATTAAGTGAAATATGATAAAAATAACTTCTGAAATGCATACACGTGAGTGAAACCGCTATCCTACGGAAACAATGCTTTATTTTTTCGGAATAAAAAGTAGACTTTATGTTGTTATTAATCTAACTAAGTTTCAAATGTCGGAAATTCATCCAGCTGTTTCGGCGTGAAAAAGTTTAGTAACAAACATACATACCCACACACAAACTTTAACACAGTTTTAATTAAGTTTAAGCTTAACTAATTTTATTTATTTAACCGTCATTTGTATTAGATTTGTATTAGTTTTGTATAATACAATACTAGTATTAACTTAAATTGTCTTTTGTAATTCATGTTTTTATTATTTTATGTATAATAAATAGTGTAACGTACGGACCATAATTAAAGAAGAGCGGTGTCTTCCAACACAGGCAATATTCTGCTTACCGGATGGCACCATCCCTTTGTATATACACCATGTACTTTTGTATAATATCCCACTAGAAATGAAACCTCTGAACTGTTTCATTAAACTCCTTTAATTACCATTCACGTATTGCATCGCCTATTATTCTCTCAATACCACAGATCTAACAATATCCATTGTACTCGTCTTGTTGCAAGATTGTTTGTTTGGGATCTCATGTGTTGCCTGACATTCTGATGGCATTAGCTAGACAGGTGAATTGCGACCAAAACACGCTCCCATCACTTGAACCTGTCAGAACAATGTGACATGCCCACTTTCTACGCAATTTGGTGATGTTGAAATTTCTTCAAAAATATCATTGCGACACTTAAAAGTGATGTCATAATATAACTTACCTATAAGAATATTCACTTCTTCTTCAAAGTCGGTCCCTCAAGGCTCTTCTTTTTCTTAATCTGGCCTTGTCCCGTTTTTAGTTGGGGTCGGCTCTCCTAATATGTCGTCTCCAGAGATGTCGGATCTGGATCGTCGTTGGGTTTATGTTTTCACTATTTTCGAGATCTTTCTTGGTCCCTCATGGCTAAGGATATTAATATGTATGATAGCAGCTCTCCACTTCTTCCTGTCGGATGGTTCTGCAACATACTATCAGTTTACGTTTAGTGTGCACCTGGTAACTATGGTGTCGCATACAAATATCAAAACGGTCCGACACAACATTTCCTAACCCATTTTGTTCCTAATCTCGTAAAGATTGGTTATGTTTTGGAGGAGGAAACCGAACCTTGATTTGTATGAAAATAAGCTGTGGTATTTCCTTTTAGTGCCGTATCCAGTTGGTCAGATATCTGCCCAACCAGCAAAAACATCGTATAAGCTAGGTCTTATATCTGTTTAGTCGGTAAAAAGTAATGTTACAGTAGTCGTCGCATTGGGCTTCTTCCTCGTGATATTGTGTCGTCCGTATTTCCCATCGCTATCAGTTTCTCTAAGTTGCCAGGGTCTTAGTGAGTTATGTGACTAAAGTATTGTAGCAGTATAATGTGTGTGTTTTTAGTATCAGTAATTTTACTACTTCCAGTTTCTTTAAGCATGACTTGAACTGAATCAGGGCTGGTTAACCCTCACCACCAGTGATTCGTACTTTGTGTTCCCAATGGTGTCACAGGAGTGATGATTCCTTTCAGTGTTTCATTTATTTTTTAGACTTTCATCGAAGCCTTGCATTTGTTATTACAAAATAATGTCACTGTTTAATATCTATAAACGCATACAATGTTTTGTTTATTTAAAGACAAGGAACTGATTTGACTGTCAATCTCAATAATCGGCGTCAATCATACTTATAAATGACAGCTAAATAGTATCGTTTTCCACTCTATTGGACAGGCTCGCCCCGGGTTTAACTTCCGCAACAAATATTACTATTATTAGTATAGTAAACCTATATTAGACGCCGCGCGCCGGTATCTTACTTATAATATAGCGCAATCCATATTATTGTAAAAGTAATGTAATGCAATGTAATAGAAATTAATGTATAAAAAAAATAAGACAGCAAAAGCGTCAGCTTTTGATTGGTAAAATATTAATAAAATACGCAATGTTTCTAATTAATAACTACCAACCATATATTAAGTTAAAGGTCGGATAGCGCATTTCGCTGAAGTAGAAATATATTGGCATGATCATGTATAGATTGTCAGTAGCAAATGTCTAATTAGTCGACTTGAGGTATTTATTTATCTATATAAGTATAGCTATGTTTATCTTCGTCTAGTGCCGATAACACAAGCCTACTAGAGCTGCTAGAGCTTACTGTGGGACTAGATCGATTTGTGTGAGGTAAACCGATATTTATTTATTTATTTACAGTTGAAATGTGGGTCACTTTTCAATACCAACTTTTTTCTTGATTTACTCGTGCGTGTGTTATAATAGTATCTTATAATAAGAACATAAGTATTTCTAATCTGACATGGACGTATATCCAATCATTCACCACTCAACTTCATATAGTCAAACTTGACAGATGTCATTTTTGAACAACATTCACAAACCTGAAGTAGATTATGGGTCATGCTGGAATCAGTATTAATAGTCAAAATATAATCATTTGAAGAGGTCAGTGCTGTGCGAATATTTTATTTCAAGGATTTTCCTTGACAATTATCACTGCATTCAGTATTTTAATCGAACAAATGTTGGTAATAAGGGTCAGGGCTGAATTCGACGTTTCTAATTGCACATGCCCGAAATATCACAACCACATCTCACTCTGCTCTAGCGATAAACTGTATTTATCTTTACATGACATCTTTTTAGGGCATAAATATATATCACGGGCATAATATATGTTTGTTGTCTCTATTTGAGAAATTTCACTCTTTTCTACATACGTTTTTTTTTTCAAAGACTGGAATTCCCTTATTAAGTGACTCGTAACATTTCTCTTACTTCCATAAATAATTTCACATAGAAATATCACACCTTCCCAATATCCTTTGTAGTATATAGACATTTATAGATTATAAATGTACCCCCGATCCGCCAGCTACCGGTTATTACAGTGACAGACGTCACCGGTGGCGGACGCACTGCAGGTTTACTGAATGCCCGATTAATGTGTTTATTGAAGTATCCCGGTAGGAAACCCTAGTGAACACTACAATGGCGACGAGTATAAAGCAACGGAATAAAAGCGTGAGTTAAATTTGACTTAAATCATTGACGTAATTACCGACGTCCTTGACAGTATTTTCTTGGAAAATAAAAAGGGACGACAAGGGCATTGGAAAAGTAGATGCGGTTTCTTTGGGGGTGATAAGACTATTAACACAAGTTTTCGGTTGCTAAATGTACGATAATTTTATTTTGGGTAGTGTATATTAGTCACGGAATTCGTGCTGAGGCCTACCCACGACATAAGGCTGAGGCCTACCCACAAAGCACCACCTTGTGGAAAGTTGCTTAAATAAATAGGAACACAGGCGAAGTGTATTATTTTAAATATTAATTTTCACCTCACTCGCTCGGAAAACCTCCGTTTATAGGGCGAAATCTGCGTGCAAAAGTCTATTTTATCCGCTAGCGTGCAAAAGTCATTTGAATTTCGAACACGACGATTTTGATTCTCTGTGGTGCATGTAACTTTTTTATATTTAAGACTCCTTCAACGCGTGACTGATTTCATCAGTCGATAAATCTTCGAATAACCAATCAACGCACGCTAATAAAGGGCGATCTGGTCTGGCCGGCTAAAATCATATGTACGTTTGAATACTTCTTTAAAAAAAAATACACCTACAATATCACGTCCAGAAACCTGGTTTGTGGTTACAGATTTTTAAGTTTTTATTTTTATACACTTTATTTTATGTTGAATATGTTTATATATATTAAGAGTAAGTATTTCAGTTTCATTTACATATTTTGACTAGTAAATATATTAAATACATCACAAATTTTAATATTTATTTGTTATAAAAGTTGGAACATAAGAGTGTAATTTCTGAACGCACCCGAGAAAAAAAATAATAATTAAAAAGTTGGAAGTTTTCACAAAACTTTACGTAAACAACGTAAATTTGTTCTGTGGAGAATACATACTGTTGTCTTACTTTATAGAAATCTCGAAAACAAGAAAGTTAAGCCCAATTTGGAGTATTTATTCAATGCTAAAAGCCTGCATTAAAACGAAAAAGGATTTGTTATAAATATTTGGAGACGATAAGTAATTTACTGAAACTATTGACGTTTTTAAAGAAGATAAAGCCGAAATAATCTTGTGCGGATCCCATCGTCAAATAACTTCCAAAGCAAGTGTTATGGAAAATACTTCCGAGTGGCCAACTAATTCTTCCCAGAATGCCATTCTCTCACATTCACAACGAATGTGTCAAGTAGTTTCAAATACAAATATAATATAACAGTGCTTAAGAAAAACTCAACGATAAAATATACACGACGATAATACAAATTACGGCCATATTTTGAATATGTGTGCTTCTCTCGTATTTATTTGGTTTGGATTTGAGTGTGTTAATGTTTTAAATTTGATGTGTTAAATAGAAGGCAAAATTAAATATGATTATTTTTATGTTTTAATTGTTTTTCTTGAACTTCCATTTTCCTCGCTGAAGTGAGGTGAAAAGTTGTGTGTTCCGCATGGCTGCAAAATTATTTAGCTTCTCGTGTCTTGAAAGCTTCGCTACGCTCAGCTTTCAATTTCAACACTCGCACCAAATAACAACTTTGCAGCCTTGCATAACAAATAACTATTGTAGTTGTGCACTCGAGGAATATAAATATTTAGCAGTTTAGCGTAATTCTCGAATTGGTCGTGTTACTAATCTTCGACTGCGCAGTGGCGCAGTGGATGACGAATCACAATATAATAATTATGAACAGATTGGGAAAACGATTGGACTGCTAGGCGTCTATTTAATTTATACGACTGTTTATTTGTGCGTGCGTACTTAATTAAATACGCTACTTAATACTTTCCTATGGAGTGGAATTGATTGTTCTGAATTCCAAAATATATTGACGGGTTTAAATATTATAGTGTGTTAAGCTTACTTGTCTTATGTTGAAAATGTTTTTTGGAATAATTATCCAGAGTATCTTGTATAGTTTATAAACCGTATGAACATCCAGCTCAAGGGTCATGTGTTAGTACACATGACACACATAGGTGCATATGTCACATGTAATCAATTTGGTATAACAAAATCAGTAATTACATACCAGCAGATATTTTTATAGAATTACAGTTCAGCGTCTTGTAAGGTATAGAACAACGAAATATAAAGAAGCAAGAGAGCCATACATCTGTGGGAATTTCGTTGTAATTATTATTATTAATCGTATGGCATTATAAGTAAAGCAATCAAAGTATGGCTCTCAGATCTTTAAGCCAGGCAGCTGCGTCAGGCGTCAAGTCGTCCAGGTCGTCAGCAGGGCCGGGGTAAGAGTGAAGGGGGCAGCGCTGGATAATATGTTCGGTAGTCTGCTCTTCCTCGCCGCACTCGCAGAGTGGAGAGTCTTTCCATCCCCATTTGTGTTGGTGATATTTGCAACGACCGTGCCCAGTTCTTAATCTGTTCAGACGGCACCAGAGCTTACGAGGAAGGTCGAATCCCTTTGGCTTTACCGTCGGGTCAATGTATTGAACAGATTTCCCCTGGGTAGCAGCAGTCCATTCGGCTTTCCAGCTTTCCGCAACATCGAAGCTCTTCAGATTCTGGGCTGTAGCATAGGCGGGTTTCCGTGATTTAAGTCGCTGTGGAGGTGGATAGCGAAATTGATCGTGGACGGGTAGTGAGGGGTTGCTTGATATCTTCTCGGTTTCTCTCTTTAAGGCGTGGAGTCGTCGCAGTTGGGGAGGGGCAATGTGACTTAAGGCAGGTAGCCAGTGGACGGGGGTAGATTTAATAGTGCCAGAGATACATCGCATGGTGTCATTTAGTTTTACGTCCACTTTGTTTGTATGTGCACTTTCGAGCCACACTGGTGCACAATATTCGGCTGCCGAGTAGACGAGGGATAAGCCTGACGTACGTAGGCAGTCGGCTGAAGCGCCCCAGCTTGTGCCACAGAGTTTGTGAAGAAGATTATTTCTAGTAGCAATCTTCTGTGAGAGTTTCGAGAGGTGTTCTCTATAGGTTAGGGACCTATCTAATGTAACTCCGAGATATTTCGGCAGAGGGTTGTATCTCAGTACTTCACCATTAAAAAGAATAACTGGCTTGTGGTCAGCCATCTGGTTGTTAAGATGAAAACAGCAGATTTCAGTCTTACTTGAGCTGGGTATGAGTCTCCACAGGCCGAAATATGTGGCCAAAGCTTTTAAGTCTGATGTCAGCATCTGTGCTCCAGATTCAAAATCTTGACTCTGAGCTATGAGCGCAATATCATCAGCATATATGAATTTATTAGCTTCGGTACGTGGAAGGTCGGATATATACAAGTTAAAGAGCATAGGGGCGAGTACAGAGCCTTGTGGAAGGCCGTTGTTCAACTTGCGTTTTCTGCTCTTTTCGCATCCCAAGGAAACCTCAAACACCCTTTCAGACAGCATGTTGGAGATGAGGTCCACTAGTTCCCGATTTGGTATTGCTGAATGCATCTTTTGGATCAGACCATGTCTCCAAACTGTGTCATA
Source organism: Apotomis turbidana (assembly GCA_905147355.2). Taxonomy (NCBI): domain Eukaryota; kingdom Metazoa; phylum Arthropoda; class Insecta; order Lepidoptera; family Tortricidae; genus Apotomis; species Apotomis turbidana. The sequence goes on from LR990288.1 coordinate 8,223,839, forward strand.
GGCAGCCGTCAGGTCGATAAACACGGCTGTGGATTTGAGGCGTTTTTGTAATCCGGCTTCTATATGGTTAGTGAGGGCTAAGACCTGATCAGCACAGTTTCTGCCCTTGCGAAAACCAGCTTGCTCAGGTGGAATTACGGCCTCTATGAATGGCTCGATCCGCTCCAGGACAAGACGTTCAAGCAGTTTGTGCATACAGCTGAGGAGTGCAATAGGACGGTAACTTTCTGGTAGGTGATCCGGCTTTCCTGGTTTCAGTACAGCGACTACTTTAGCCAGCTTAAACTGCTTGGGAAGTTTATTGTTAGCTAAGATGTCAGAGAAGAAGGCTGTAAGCCAGCTGACTGCAACTGGGCCCATGTACTTGATAAACTCGTTGAAAATGTTATCAGGGCCGGCAGCTTTATTGTTTTTGAGCTGTTTTATAGCTTTTATGACTTCACCTACATTGAAAGCTCTAGCCAGGCCGTCATTCGTTGGAGAACTCAGTCTAAGTGTCGTAAGGTTCTTTTTTACTTGTTTTGTGAAGTTTTTGTCCCTTTTCGCTCTTGTAAGTTCAACCATTCTAGTAGCTATGTCATCTGGGTTAACGCTAGTGCACTGCGTTCTGGGCATCTGCTTTCCAGTAAGACTGTTGAGAGTTCTCCAGGCCTTTCTACTAGAATGTTTGAAGTCCATTTCTTCGACAGATGCTTCCCACTTTGCTTTTCGGTTTTCGTCGAGGGAGGCAAGGAGTTCAGTGCCAATGTCAGGGTCCCCAGAGCTTTGGTATTCCTTGAAAAGATCCTCACTTTTGCTGGTCCAGCCTGGTATATAATCTTTCCTGAAGCCTCTTGGGATGCTGTGTTTTGCTGCTTGCAGGATCATTTCGCAGAACTTTCCATAATTGGAGGCTATTGGATCTAATTGGGCTGCTGACAGGTTCTGATCCAAGTATTCTTTGTATCCGTTCCAATCAGCTCGGCTAAAGTTCCACCTCGGTAACGGCATCGAATTCTTTAAGGGGATCTTAATGCCTATTTCCACGAAGACCGGTCGGTGCTGGCTGTTTGGGAAGTTTGGTAGCACGGAGCGACTGCAGGGGAGCGGTCGATCGGCGTGGTCTCTAGACACGAATACGAGGTCAGGGTTATAGTCTTTTTTCCACCTGGCTGAATGGAAAGTGCCCTTATCTTTGGCATCGAAAATCAAGTGCAAGTTGTGCATTTCTGCCCACTGAGATAGTACCTCCCCGTTTGCATCTGTCGCTGTGTATTTCCAGTTTGTGTGATGGCTGTTGAAATCCCCGATATAAATACTCGGATGTTGTTGAGTCGGAAGTACCTCTGCAGGCCAGTGTACACTTGGGGGCTTGTAGATGTTCGTTACGAAGATGTTATCCACTTGAGCTACGATGGAGAAGACACAGTCCTTGTCATTGGAAGCGACGAGCTGTACCTTTATGATGTTTGACTTGACAAATGTGGCTATGCCATATTTAGGGTGGTGAATGGCTTTTACCAAAGTGTATCCTGGTAGCTTTCCCCTTCTTTCTAAATCCGCTGCATCCCGTGTGTGGGTTTCCTGGATATTGACCACGTCAATGTTATGAATTTTTAACAGTTTGGTCAGAAAATCACTCTTAGCTAGACTTATACCTTCTATGTTTATTTGCAGGATGCGGACAGAAGGTCCGAAATCCTTTGTACGGGGACTCCAGGAAGGATCTGTCTCGGATGAACTCCGTGAAACATTTGTGATCGCCATCTTGTACATATATTAATCTCTCTGATTGCCTGTTGCCTTCGAAAGGCGTTACTCTTTAGCACCACCCAGGGGACACGTGCAGGGCTTCGGTGGGTAAGATCCTGCGGACGCGAGTAACAATTGTCCCCCAAGTTACCTAGTTACCTAGTTAGGTGTACCATTTCGTTGTAATTATAAGCTATTTGAGAGTGTTGAGCGTTCATTAACATTATATACCAAGACGGATTAAAAGTGATATGGAAGACTTATTTGGAAAATCATTTTAAGTTAAATTATAAATGTATTTGTTCAGTAACACCGTAATCCAGTATACAAACAGTTTAGTATCTCTTAAGTATTTAATACTTGTGCTAAGAGGCAGCACTCTTCTACATGGTAAAGTTATTTGTATTATTGAGGAGTTTATTACTTTTAATTAAAATGTTACTGACTAAGTAGGTATACAGTGGAAGTCAATATGATAGGCTATGACTGGATTGTTATAGAAAAAAGGTGTATCTATAAGGAAGGTCAATATGATAGACCAAGTTGAATTTAAAAGTGATATGGAAGACTTTTAAGTTGAAGGTCAATATGATAGGCTTATGACTGTATGGTTACAGAAAACGGAAGGCTTTATGAGAGGTCAATTTGATAGACCATGCTGGATTGCCAATATGATAGGCTAAGGCCGTATGAGAGGTCAATTTGATAGACCATGCTGGATTGCCAATATGATAGGCGAAGGCCGTATGAGAGGTCAATTTGATAGACCATGCAATGATTGCCAATATGATAGGCTAAGGCCGTATGAGAGGTCAATTTGATAGACCATGCTGGATTGCCAATATGATAGGCTAAGACTGTATGAGAGGTCAATTTGATAGACCACGCTGGATTGCCAATATGATAGGCTAAGAGGATTGTTAAAGTAAGCGAAATGCATTTTGAAACTTCTATTTAATAGACCACGGGAACCAAAGTATTCGTAAGAAAGATAATCGTAAGGCTTAAAGGCGAAGCAAATATAATTGCATGGAAGGTAAATTTGATAGACCATAGAAATATTATAAGCGGTATGTAAATTGTAAAGTGCCGCATTCGTGCTGGAAGCTCAATTTCAAATACCATGTTATTAAATTTGAATACTATATGTATTAAAGCTTCTTTTGAATTGGGAAATATAATAGTAGTTTTGAGACTTGAAATTCGAATTTGTAATGAATCTGAATCTAAGGTCTCAAAGCCTTCATAAACTGGAGTATGTGTTTTGAGACTTCCATTAAAATTTGAATATCGATGGCTTCGACGCGTCGATTAAATTGAAATATGCTGTGCTTTAAAACTTTCATTCAATTGAAAACGGCTGTTGTTTTAAGACTCATTAAATTGGAATATCTGAGGTATCAGAGGGTCCGTAACATGGGAATATGACTTGGTTTTGACTCCCATTCAATTGAGATACTAGAGATCTGAAAGCCTCCAGTAAATTGGAATTGATTGACAACCTTCATTGCATTAACAATAGTTTGGTACTTCAAATGAATGCCTGGATAAAACTATAATTGTTTAAGAACAATTTTAAATTGACAAAAGTTTGGCATTTAAAATTAATGCCTATATTAGGTTGGGATTGTTTAACAACCTACATTATATTGACAAAAGTTAGTATTTAGAATAAGAGCTTACATTAAGTTCGAATCGTTTGAAACGTTAATTAAATTGACATCATCATCATCATCGTCAGCCCGGAGTCGTCCACTGCTGGACATAGGCCTTCCAATTAAATTGACAATAGTCCGGTATTTCAAACGAATGCCTATACCTATTACGTTGGAATTGTTTAACAACCTCCATTATAATGAGAATAGTTTAGTATTTAGAATAAGAGCTTCCATTAAGTTGGAATCGTTTGAAAACATTAATTAAATTGACAATAGTCCGGTATTTCAAACGAATGCCTCCATTAAATAGGAATTGTTTATCAACCTTCAATTGAGAATGGTCTGGTATTACAGATGAATGCCGGAATTAAATTGGAATTGGCATATCACTGTGATTTAAAACCTCGATCCGAATCGAATTAGAAATGTTGCGGTTTCAAGATCTCAATTCAATTGGACTATAATTGCAATTTAGTTTAATATTTCAAATAACTGCCTTCATTAAATAGGAATCGTTAGACAACATTAATTAAATTGTCAATAGTCCTATATTTCAAATGAATGGCTCTATTAAATTGGAATCGGTTATCAACCTTACATTGAGAATGGTCTGGTATTCTAAATGAGTGCCGCAATTAAATTGGAATTTGTTTATCTGTGATTTAAAATCTAGATCCAATACAGAAAGACGCGGTTTCAACATCTCAATTCAATTGGACTTTAGTTGCAATTTCGAAAATTTATTTGGATTCTCATATTCTTTTGAATGGTATATCGGAATTTCAGATGACAAATTATAAAAGATGGCCTTAGTGAGAATATTGGACGAGAGTTTACGATGACGTGTCAAGCAAGTTAGCTACTTTCAGTTTCAGTTTCATTTAAAATAATTGAAGATGGTAAAAGGGGGAAAAGAGCATCAAGCCATAGTCCTTAAGCGCTTGACAAGATGGTTGTTGTGAAATAATTATACAGATACTCGTAAGGCTACACCTATGTCACAATTCTTAAAATTTCTGGAATCAAGTGTATACCTTTGTTTTTATAATTCATTTATTTTTCAAATAAGTTACACAATATTACAGTAATAAAACCTACATGCTTTGAAACTACAAAACTACATGCAGACCAAACTTAAAACTAGTTAAATTTAATTAAATAAGCGCCTTAATAGCTTAAGCGACGTAACGGCGTGGCGCCGTTGCGTTGTTTGACCCGCACCTCTGGCATAACTGTCATATTCATATGCGACTATTTCTCGCGCGATATATTTGCCTGTCTCTTGCTGTGCAGTAATGTGAGGGAGTGACGGTTAACGCTATGTCGCGCGTCAAGAGTCGCGAAGCATAGTTGTGCTAGACAGGCTGGCGTAGGATTAGACAGATAGTAGCAGCCTGTAGCGGCTGGGACATGCATAGCTCAAACGAGCTGAATTGCACGTAGTGACAGGTCTGAAAGGTACACCTTCATGTCCTTGTTGGACACGGTGCAATCCCAAGAACTGAAATAACCGGCTCGCCTATGCCACATAGTCTTGCAGGGCACCATGCGCGCCATGCCCTTCCTTTCCGCCAGTGTGACTCCCTCCCTATCCACGTTGGTATGGGAGAACTCTTCCTAATCGCGAACCCGTACGGGGACCGCCGGACCGGTTAGCTGCGACAGACTGACCGGCGACTACATAGCATATTGCACGCAGACGCGACTTCGATACATTCCTTTGTGGTCCTCTATACCGTTATGTATGAAACAAGGTTCAGGGCAAGTTTATATTGCAGAACAAGTTCTAAAGGGTTGTGTGTAAAACGAATTAAATTTTAAATTTGACTTGATTTCAGAATATTGTTTTCAAGTATGTTCTCAGGAATGTTGTTTCAAGTCACTAATGTCGAGAACTATCACTGGTTTAGAAGATACTAACGGCACTTTACGATAAGGAAAATAAGCTCGGAAAAACATTCATTAAAATCTTTGAACTAATTTATATCTTTTGCTGACAGGCTTGATAGAAATATTAAAAAGGCAATCTGTGAGTTTTATTGACGCGCTTCTTTCTCACAGGAAGCCTCGTTTAGAAGCGCTGGTAGATATTGTAAATTTTCAAATATAAATAGCTTTCTAGCTAGCACATGAGTAAATACTTAATAAATATCTTAGAAACATTTTGTATGAGATGGAAAAATATAAATTAACTAAACAGTAAATAAAAGTAACCAATGTTTTGAAATAAATTTTAAAAATAAACGCAAAAAAAAAGTTGTCAACGGGATATGGAGGGCGGCATAGAAGTTTCCATTGGATATAGGAACATAGTGGCTATGATTAAAATAAATAAGTATAGAAGACCAAATTGTTCATGTTGACTACTAATTGTATTAACTTGAGGCAAACTAAGTAAATAGAGGATTATTAAATCATTATACAAAACAGCTTTGGTTGTTATCGAGACGTCGTAATCGACATAGTTTAAAGAGCGTTGTGTTGTTGGTCCTCGAGATCTTTGAGCGAGCATTTTGTGTGTTGGTGCTTGTCATAGCTGTCTGGTGTAGGGCGCCTGGAAGTGGTCCCTAAACAGAATTAGTTGGCACTTGGGCGAGGCAGTGAGTAAGTCTACTAAAGGCTTGTAATACTTGTAACTACCTAATTCCAAGCAATTCCTAATTGGTTAAAAAGGGAGAGATGTAGTATATAGACATTTATAGATTATAAATGTACCCCCGATCCGCCAGCTACCGGTTATTACAGTGACAGACGTCACCGGTGGCGGACGCACTGCAGGTTTACTGAAAGCCCGATTAATGTGTTTATTGAAGTATCCCGGTAGGAAACCCTAGTGAACACTACATCCTTATTCGTTTCTCATTAGCTCGCTCAAATTAAATTACCACACGAAACATAAAGCGCGTTACATGTCTCTAGTAATTACTGAAACAACGTTACGTGAAAGAAAATCAAAAGAAAGAGTTATATGCAGTTAAACTACTTCCGATAGGAAGTGTCATCATGCAAAACAACTTAAGTACGTTACTCAGAAGATCGTGGGATTTTAATTGTTATCTATTGAAGCATATGATTACGGTTACATGAACTTGTTTATCACGACACTGCTCGAAAATGTGGTTATAGATTACCTGAATCCAGTACACAAAACTGCTTATATATGTTCATTTGTAAACTGTATATCTATGTTAGGTCCCAACACGACAACAATGTTGGACCTTACGGTAACAGTTCGTATCTACACTTGAATTTCATAATAAGATACGACTTTTTAGAAAATATTTGAGACTAATTTTCTCGGCCGGCTTAAACGACAATTTAACCAATCAAAGCTTAATCGTCTGCTGCATGTCAAATTAAATTGACCAATGAGAATGCGTCATTTATGAGGTGTATTTTTTTCTTAAACTTATAAATACCCATAAACGAGTTTATTTTCTTAAGTAAGATAATACTCCTCAGGTTTACTTTTCAATAAGTTTTTGTTAAAAAAGGTTTTACTCTGAAAATCATGAACATTTATATTTTAAAATTAGTTATGGGGCATAAACAATTTCCTAATTTCTACAATTACTTATTTCTCATCAAATAAACAGTTTTCAACAAATAAACTTTTAATTACCTATATAAAATATTGAGTTCATATTTTTTTTTATTCGGCTGAAAAGCTATGACCATAGCGACAAGATGCGATGCGTGCATGCGTTACGGGTCAGCCGGCCATATTAAAAAAAAATGTATTGTTTAGTAAATATTAAAATTGGTTTTGTAATGTGATAATGTGATTAATTTAATAATGTTCGACATTGACTCACGAAATATAATATAATATTAGGAACGTATGTTAATATTGCGTACCGTTACAATAACCCTTCAGTGTATAATGTATCGTAGGGTTGTTTACCTGAGTGTAACCTAGACTAAATATTTAAATGTCTAAATTAAGTTGAAAGTGAGGTAAGCTTGAATATTTTTGTTATTTCTTCATAACTGGGTTGAAAATCGTCTTTATGTCGTTTGAATCTGGGGACACGATCAGCTTTATGTTTATAATAGCCCTGATTTTTACAACAATGAGGCTGCAACAAGGCACCAAGTTTAATGACCAATATGAAAAACTTGTATTATAATATATTTCCTCGTGTCGTGAAAAGCACTATGTCAAGGACTGATCCTGGAGATCCTGGATCCAGAACACATCCTGAAATCTTCAGCTATCGTGGTAAAGAAACCACTAGGTCACACAGAAAACATCACTTAGTCTTGATGGAAAATACTAAGTTAGTAATAAGGAACAAAAGCGCTCATAACATGTGCATCAAAATCTATAATAAATTGCCATCATTACTAAAATCTTTAAATGATCAGCAATTCAAGACAACATTATTCAAAATATTATTAGAAAATTGTTTTTATGGCATTAATGAATTTTTTGAACATAAATTTTAATTTCTAAGCATAGGTATTATTATTTAATTAACTAATAAGGATTTTATTAAAACTTTCGTGAGACATATTTAATTATTGTATTAAGCGGTTTACACTCACGTGAAATTGTCAGGAACGGCCCGACATGTTTCGAACTCGTATGGAGCCCTTCATCAGGGACGGCTGCCCGTACACCGCCGCGGCAAACTCGTCACTGCTGATACTTTGACCGACGTTCCGCTCTGAGCGCGCGCGCCGATGGCGCGGGGGGTGCTTGATGAAGGGCTCCATACGAGTTCGAAACATGTCGGGCCGTTCCTGACAATTTCACGTGAGTGTAAACCGCTTAATACAATAACTAATAAGGATTTTGACACGAAAGATATTTTAATTTGAATTTAATAACTGTTTTTTAATTTTCTTTTATTTGAAATATCATGTTGTAATTTTAATTTTAAGATTATTATGTTTAACTGTATTTAAAATTTTGATGCTGACTTTTATCTTTGTTTTGTTGTTTATTATTTTCAAATGGATCTTGATGTTATTAAGTTATTCGATTTTATATTAATTTTTATTTCAATTTTATATGTTAAATTAATTTTAATTGATCCGTTTTCAATAGCTTCAAAACTATGAAAAGGCACAATGTTTTCTTTGTTGCCATTTAAATTTTCACATGCCAATGCTCATTGGCTGAATATATTGGGAAGCTTTTGTTTGACTAGGTACTTTTATAGAACACCTGTAATATGTTTGTACCATATATTCAAGTGAATAAACTACATTCATTCATTCATAAGTCTCGGCTGAAAGTGCAATAGATTAACTCGTACTATCGAAGGCCGACCCGCAGGGGAGGCCTTCGAAATTTACTCGTTAATCTATTGCTTACTTTACAGCCTCTACAACAATGTACTATAGTGTTACATATGGAATATTGATACTATTCGATGTCGTATCTTTTTTTCCATTAATAAGAAGGTAACTGCCGAAGTGGAAGCGCCCGAGCACAACCATTTTACATTTAAGACGAATTTAAAATAATTGTACAGAAACGCAGTATCCAATGTTGTAGTTGACCGAGAGAGCGATGTTTCAGTTTGGCCAAATATTCTTTCGTATGGTCGAATACAGTACAGGTCGCATTTTTCAACCGATTTTCGATACTTCGATATGTTGAGTTTAAAACTTCCGCTGTGTAAGTAGTGTAATAAAATCTATTGACATAAACCTTACTACCTTATATTATTATATTTTATGTTAGAGCATCTCTTTTATTACTTATAAATGGCTGTAAATTGCTATTAACAGCTTCCTACGCGGACAGTGTCAAAACTGTCAAAGATGTTTTTATGTTGTAACATATCAATAAATACGTAATCAGTGTCCATAGTAACTGCTCGTTTTAGTACCTTATCACTTTAACTTGTTGAATGAATTCAAACTAACGTATTATTACCAGGAATTGTAAAATCCGAGCAATATCTATTGAAATGATGTATGACAACCAATGACGGCCCTAGCACTTCAATGAATTTTGGTCGCATTTTACGAACCCTCATTATTACATCCTTTACGTCTAGGGACGTAGGTTTAAAATGACTATCACTATTAACACTTACATTACCTATAAGTATATTCGTCGAACGTCGAACTGTTATTAAGTAATCAGGGGCCCAATTCGAGAATGCCGTTTGAGATATCGCCAAACGTCAAATCTCCATTAGATAACAGTTATATCGCCATTGAACTGTCATTTAAATGCGATGAGCTTAAAAGTGACATATCTCATCTCAATTTTGGAAATACGAAGGCGATAATGATTGTCAAAAATGTCATTCATGTATATAAATTTCTGTTTTGAACGAAACGTAACGGACTAATTTCACGTACTACGCGGTCAATTTAAAGTATGCGCCTGTTATTTATGCTGTCACATACAAAGAAAGCGAAAATTTTGCGCGTCCGAATTGATGAAGTTGCGATGTTCTAGGGATATCGCCACTTGTCAAGTAGGCACACGTCAAAAGTGACGGATGGCGATGAAAAGGAGAGATCTCCATTATATCTCTAAAATTGGTCGAATACCCCCCCAGGTTATTTATGTACCTACTTACTACGACTATATTAGCACAGAGTAATATTACTCGAATTTTAGTAGAAATTTATTAAATCGCACAATTTGCACTGTAATTTATTTATTTATTTAATTCAAATTAGTTACACAGCATTACAGTAATATAAATTGCATAGTGATTACGTCGATAATCAGTTTAGAAACATTATATTAGTTCCGTGTACATATTTCTATGTTACGATGTTTTGCATTTGTTTGTGACATAAACAATTTTATTTAATATTGGTACCAAAATACTTTTAGTAACTAAACCTAAAAATAAAACTAAACCTTAACATAATTAAAACTATTAGTTATGCCTCTACTATACTATAACTCGATGGTAAATGTATAACTCGATTGACGCCTCGGTTTTGTCGTGAGGTTTACCTTACGACATATTTCCTCTGAAGCGTCATTCGAGTTATATACATTCATGATAATGAATGACCGATGATTCCATGTTATGCAAATACGATCAATGACTAAGAACACCTGTATGGACTTCGGGTTCGTTTTCTATTTGGAATGTGAGAAATGATTTACAACCAAGTTCAACTCTTATGCAATACTAGAGAAAGTTACAATGAAAATTCAACAATTCGTTTTTGCGTAATTTTTTCTTTTTTAATATACAAATACATATTAAACTTTTTTTTAATTATGCGACAATTGCAATTTCATAATGTGATTATGTATTATCTCATTTAGTATTATGTGATTAGTGACTTACGTTTGTTTCTTCTTTCTTTTCCAGGTAAGCAACTACTATCTTTCGAGAGCATAATTTCAACGGCATCCATTCGAAACTTGGATACGTACCGTCAAAATGTGAGGTAATATTATAAGGTTAGGTTAGGTTAGGTGTATCCATCCTTCCTTTTCGTATGTCTCCCCCTTATCTTATGCTTGGACGTGTCATGAGAAACGATTTTTCTCTGCTTCTTATATATATTCTCAGCGGCAGACGTTCTTTGCAGGCGGTCAACTTTATGGAATTTTTATAAAATTCAGATCTTCAGTAAATAAAGTTTTCTAAAATATGATCGGTTGTCAAGAAGATGAATCGCGAACCGATTCGAAACATGTTAAGCGTTATTTGACTTTAACGACACGAGTAAACTCGTTTCATAAAGGTTTTAATGTCTGAAAATCACGGGAGTTTCTTATATTATTTTCTACATTCAACTACAAAACTTCTAATTACCTGCTTACTTAGTCTTAATTTGATAAACAAACTCATCAAAAACAGACCTACGGTCAATCTTCATGACCAGTAAGTCAAACTTTATTATCCCACAAACAGCCCTGGTACAGTTCATGTCATGTTAAAAAAAGGTCAACCTTTACTAGTTCTTAACATTATGAATATGCAGTAGATATAAATACATATCTGTCCATAAGTAAACAAACGACTAACGAGTCGGCAACATCCGCTGCGTCAATGCTCTGACCACTAATTTACATAAGGCCACCACATGAGTTTTCCTTCCTATTTTCTAATAATATTCTAGTATTATTGACGTGTTTTTCTCGTCGCAAAACGGGCATTTACAAGCCTGGTGGTCGTTATTCATAATAATGTGAATAAGTACTTAAAAGGAGCTTAATATTCCGTGGCCTGAGGCGTCGACTTGGAAATTTGCTTTAACGATGCTAGATAATGTTTATTACTCCCAGACTCTATGTTTTCGTCAGTAAGACCTTTTTGATCTATTTTCTTTTACAAAAAGGATAGATATTAAATATACGTGTGAAGTAAGTCCGGTTTACTCCCAAAAAGCAATTTAACAGAGTTTTTTTTTATGCATCATTTAAAATTTAAGCGTGTTGAAATAAATGTAGTAATTGATTGAAGTTTCAAGCAGATGTTTTGAACTAGTAATTACGAAGCTCTTAAAAATGTGAATGTCCCACAAGCCCGTTATAATTATCCATAAGTGCAGTAAGTTAATTGAGAAAGAATCGATCTAATAATGTTGAATATTATGTACTGATCATTACAGAATAAAACACATCGACATCCGTGTAAAAGAGCTCCATGCAAGTTCGAAACACGTTAATCTGCTCTGGGCACGTAACTATGTGCATATGTGTATATAAAACCGTAATTTTTGATATGACATATGGTACTTTTACCTCTTATGGGAATTCTCAATGAAGTTACTAATTTTCAGACTAGATGAGACTAGACTTTTCAAGAAGTTCATGAGTTTCTGATACTACTTGGTCGCAGTAAAAACAAAGATCGCTATCGAAGTAAACACAACCTGTGAACATACTCGTATAACAAGATCTGTCACTTTCCCACATGTACGATAAAGAAAACCGGAACGCGTCTATCATTTTGACTTACTGTCATTGTGACTGTCATTGTCACTCACATTGACGTACAAGTGACAGTGACCTACGTATTCAATCTAGCCACAACTAGTGAAAAAAACTATGTAACAGATTTATCAATTACCTATCGCATTAAACACTAACTTAGGCTGGACATTACATCGTCAGTTTCAGCGAAAGTTGTTCTAGATAAGACTATAATGTAATCTATCGAGTGAAACCACTCGGCTGTGAGAATGGCAAATAAACTACGATGCGCTTGCAGGTCACGTCGGTCTAATCGGAAGGCGAAAAGCGAGAAAAAAGTAAAAATTCAGGCTTAAACTGTATCGTGGCGTGTGTGGCGTGCTTAATTGGATTTACACCTGGTGAATCATAGTGTGAAGAGTTTACTAGCAGGGAATATCAATAAATATTCTCAGAGCTGATCGTTTGTTACATCTGCGTAAATAAGCCTAAATGGTTTTCTTTTATCGTCGCGAATTTTCTTAACAATTCAACCGGAACCATTATGTCTAAGGGGTCAAACATGTTTCAAAGCTTTCATGGAAAACGAACACTATTAAGTAATGCAGTATTTTCAATGCAATAATATCATGTTAATGTGCATTTGCCCTCATACACATAATTATCATAGTTGACTTCAAAAAAATATGCAAAAGCGTTAGTATGTCCTTTTATCATGCCACAACAAATGAACAATTTCTAGCATCACTTTATTTTCAGTCGAGAAAAATCTAAAACCACGAGTATGGAGCCGTGGAAAAACCTACTTTATATAAACCCCTATCCGAATCTATACATATATAACATATTATATATAACAGTCATTTGATATCTTTGACCTAGACAACAGTAAGTCACTGCAGTGTGGCAAGACGCATAACGCTCATTATTATACCTTAAGTAATATTAATTGCTGCACCATTATAAAGAAAAGGTTCCGTCGGTTACAACCGATTAGTCTGCAACTCGTTAGAACAATTCTTAAAGCAACTGTTACGAAAAGTTATTGGCAAATTAGAAAAAATAACGCTTAATTCGCGTTGTGATTGATGATGGCGTTGGAAACAACACTCATGGTGTTTCGACATGTGTATAACCCACTTAGTACATTATAAATTATATTTAACCACAATAGAAGTAAAAATCAGTATTCTGACTTAAAGACGCAGGTAATCTATATACTGACCCTGCCCTCATGTTTTTACCCTTTCGCATGCTGTTTCAAATCAGATTGCTATTAAGAGGCCTTATTCCTTGTAAAAAAATTTTTTTTCATATTATGACAAATATATTGATACCTAAATTCAACCAATTTTTTGAAGTGAAAAATAGTTTTCCCCGAGTTCTAGGTAGTAACGTAGCTATTTCATGCTTTTATTGCGCGCAGTGGAAAAAAAGTTGAAAAAACTATTTTTTCGCGTGAATTTTGTCAATTTTGAGTAGTTTTTGAAACAAAAATTATCAATTAAAAATTCAAACTATAGGTTTCAAATATATATGAATAAATCCCAATAGCCCTGTTCTAGGTAGTAACATCAATAATATGTTAAAAAACATGTTTGATAATAGAGAAAAATGTCTAAAAAGCATTTTAAAAGGAATAAGGCCTCTTAATGAACGCAGGAAATAGTCGCAATATAATTATATGAAGGCAGCAAAAGGTTTAAGGAGCACGCGTAAACACACATTCCTTTTGTGCGTGTAGGAAATCTGACAAACCGGCTATCAAGCTTGATTACATGTGATTGTGGCTTACACACGATTACCTACTATATTAGTGCGCGTTCGCAGCGCCATTCATGCTTAAAAGGCCAACAAATTCGATGTGCTATGCGTTCATGCATTGAAATATTCTTGGACATTTTTAATTTACTAACCCTGGTCACTTAGCTTGAAATATGGAATATATTACGTTAGTCGATACAATTGCCTCAAAGATAAATGCATACTCGAATGCTAACACAATACTTAAAAACTATCCCTGTCTTCCCTGACTAAAGTTTAGCAACGTTAGTATAATGAAAGGAACAGAGAAGAGATAATAATGTATTAAGTTCAGTAAACTTTTGTAATATACCGGACGAAACGAGTGAGGTGTTAATGTTCAGTAAACGTAAATTGATTAATATTTTTAAAGGAATTATCACTACATACTATAAAACAAACTTCCTGTTGTCTGTCTGTCCCTAATGTATGCTTAATGGATCTTTAAAACTTCGCAATGGTTTTTGATGCGGTTTTTTTAAATAGATAGACTGATTTGATTAAAGAGGGAGGTTTATAATATGTACAATACATGCATTTGTCGTTATCCATTACCCGTTATCCATTGTTGTTCGCTAGTATAAAATAAAATCACGTACGTATTTTTTTTATTATTTAGAATAATAAGTTTGAAAATAGTACCAACCGTACCGTAAATAGTTCTCAATACTAATGTCCCTGTTGCATGAAAAGAAATGTTCGCGAGGTCTCTGGATCACAGAGCTGACAGTAATTGTGACCTTCCAAAGCAGATTTTCATTTTGATCCATATAGACCATGTTTCACAAGAAACTAATCAGAGCCCGTAATTCTGTATCTGTCTGCTTCATATATGTATATTGGGACGTAATTTAAATTATTTATCATATACTCCAGTAACCGCACAGCAATGTAGAGTATTTAACCAGTCATATTCATATCTTAAATTATCTGAGACTGATTGGAAAATTACCCAGCTGTACCATATATCTATGAATATCTAAAGTAAACGTTATGTAGGTTTTATGTAGAAATATTAATAGGAGTAATTATTTCCACTAGAGTTACTATCATATTAGTTATACGTATGTGTAAATCGATAGTAACCTGACTCTTCATTTACATTTTCGCTTATATTTGCCAAATCGTTATTCCACTTAACAAGTAAAGCACGATATAAAAGAGTAGAACTGAGACTGTACGTCTCTAAACCGAAAAATGTACCAACCGGCTATTGCCCTTGTATCCATACAAGGGGCTATTTGGTAAAAATAAAATTAAAAGTTTTATAATATTATCTTTATCGAACAGCATCAATGTTAATCCTATGTTTAATGTTGTGATACCACATTTATCCTTTGTATTTTTAAACGTCACAAGCCATAGGGCTTCACTACAACTGTCTTCTTCATCAAATTAAACGTTATAATCATAAATGACCGCACCTGCTGAACCAGCGTCCCGGGTTCGAATCCCGGCCGGGGCAAATATTTGTGTGATGAACTCGAATATTTGTTCTTCTATGGATGTTATCTATATATGTATTCATTCATTCATTCATTCATATATATTATGTATATCGTCGTCTAGTACCCATAGTACAAGCTTTGCTTAGTTTGGGACTATGTCGATTTGTGTATGATTGTCCCCTAATATTTATTTATTTATTAATTTGATTCCATATGTTCCCATCGCACAAAATATAATATAATATCCCAAGGGTAAAAAAACAGAACTAATTTTTTTTTGTTTCCTACCAATTTACCCCTTGGGTTCCAAATAGCGTCACGTTACGGACTTACTTTTTTTTTTCATTGTTTGATGTTTGTACGTAGTTACATCACGCCGAAATAGTTGGGTGGATAAATTATAATTATACGCTTTGGCCGATTACAACAAAGGCATCGAGATTTGTTACTTTTATCTCATTCATTATTTTTGTCCCTGCACTTCTAATACTCTTCTTCTTTAACTTAA
This sequence comes from Apotomis turbidana, assembly GCA_905147355.2. Lineage (NCBI taxonomy): Eukaryota > Metazoa > Arthropoda > Insecta > Lepidoptera > Tortricidae > Apotomis > Apotomis turbidana. The sequence goes on from LR990288.1 coordinate 8,239,844, forward strand.
GAGCTGCGCTCTTGTCGGTGTAGCAAGCGCAAGCCGTTTCTTTCTTGGGCTTTCTAATTCACTTCTTGGTAAGACATATGACTTTAACCTTTTCTTTTATTTGCTCAAAGTAATTTCGTCTTTGCCTTCCTCTACCTCGCTTCCCCCGATTTTTCCTTCAATGATATTTTTGAGGAAAAAGTCAAGTCTTAGCAGATGCTCTATCATATTTCCTCTTCTATTTTCTATTAGTATTGTCATTTTCTCTCCTATCCTATTCAAGACCTCTTCATTTGAGACTTCTAATACTAAATGTACCTACATAATTATTATCTGTGTTCATTTAATTTGTAAAATAAATTCTATTATAAAATCAGACTGTTACAAAAATCACACGTAAACACTCTTTAAGCACGCTGTTTTACAATGAATTGGAATTACACAATGTAACACAAAAGCTGCGCTACTTCTGTATCGCGATCGCGCTATCGAGCGAAACGAGTGTCGTGCGAGATCGGCCGATACCGGGCTAGGTCGGTGCAACCACGGGAACACGATTATAATTTCGTAACGTTTTTGTAACAGTGTCCGTTTTACTAAATGGTTATTGGACTTATTCTTGGTTCCGTCTTTTGACAATATCCGGTTCTGTTGTAGTAAATATTTTTTTTTATTTAATTGCAAAGGCTGCATTTAAAGGATCATTTTGACACAGCGTGCGTGCATCGGGACTTCACTCCCAAAAAAAATTTTTTTTTCGAAAAGCTATACCCAAATCACGCTAATATTATAATGGCGAAAGTTTGTATGTTCGTTACTTCTTCAAGCTCAAATGGCTGGACCAGTTTTGATCAAATTTGATATGAAGATAGCTGACACTCCAAATATAGTATTTTTGTCCGGAAAAGTGTAATGTTCCCGTGGGGTCAGACCGCGGGGCGCAGCTAGTAGATAAACAATAAATTTAACCATTTCTGCAACATTTTGGTAAACCAGAACTTAAGCCAATCACAAGTACAATACCAATAAAATTTCGACACCTGTACCATAATTGATTAGTGCAAGCCTCGGGCGGACCTTGAATCACAGAATTATGTTCGCTTGTTATACCATATCATAATACGAAAACGTGTGAACGGTTTCGTAACGTATTGTTCCCCCAAGGCGGCTGATTTTGGCTTATAATCTTATCAATCATCCAAGTTACAATGACTGTGACATTGGAGGCAATTTGAAACAAAGACAGCTATGGGATGCGTTGATTGGATGTGTGAAGTGGCCTCTACACACGTCAATATCCTGAAGATATTATAACATGGTCATATCGTGGCGCTACAACACTTCGTGGGTCTTGGCCTCCTCCACAATCTTCCTCGTTGTCACGATGCCTGGCAACCTTCTTCCAGCTGATAAACTTCCTCATCTTCCTCCACACAGCCACTCTAATGTTTTTAGGGCTGCCTCTCGGTCTCTTGTGTTGCGATTGTCTGCTACTATTAGGACGGAGAAAACTAGAAATAAATGTAAAAAATCCTTACTAAAATAATACCTCTACAGTATTAAATTTATTTAAACAGATTATTGTCTAGGTATTCACCTAGTACCAAAATTTTGTTACTAATTAAGATTTATATAGATATAAATAATAAATAAATAAACAAAAAATACAAATGGCGGAATTAACGTCAGTTTGACACTGCCCCTTTTCCGTAAATCCCATTATATTATTCTGTAATAACTTCCAGTTTTACGTTGCTCAATAAATCTAAGTCTTCTTCACCTTCTTTAGGGTAAAAAATAAACAAAACATAAACACAATACGGCTTTCTCTACGACGATAAAACTATAATCAGAACGAAAGTGTATCGAATCTCGAACAATCACTTTGAGCGTTCATTTTAATAAGGGGGAACTAATTTTATCTAATGAAATAAAAGGTTTTTTTTTTTTCAATTAAGGAACCGATTTAGCTGAGCGATATTAGGTGTTCTTTTGTTTTTCACCGAATAACGAGTACACGGTCGTCACGCTAGTAACACCCGTCACGAAGTTTTTAATATCAAATCTTTACTTTTCAGTGTCGTTTTGATAGCCCTGGGATAATCATTATATCTACTGGAATTATCTTAAGGGTCATCATTATCACTTCTGCCAGTCGTAAGGCGTCGACTGCTTTGCGATTCTGATTTTGGTCCACCTTTTGTTGGGGCCCTTCCCACTCTGTCTTCCCGTACGGTTGCCACTTAAAAACATTTCCACTCGGTTTCATTATCTCCTGTAGTTCTAAAAAACCAACAAGCTGTATCACCACACATGCCAAGACCAATTGCATTGCATTTTACACAAACAACCAGTAAGATACAGTTGCCAGACGGTTTTTGCGATAGAACCTTCTTCCGTCTTTTTTTCGTGTTATATGTATAGAAAATTTACAAATTATCCTTACTACAGGATTTTACGCACGTAACTTGCGATTACAGCCGAAGCAACCTGAACCGAGTCTCGCTCCAGTTACTGCTGAAACATGGTTTCAAAACGAGGAAAAATGCAATAATTATTATTATATACTGTTAATTGAGGTAATCGCAGTATTTATACTGTATCGCCCCGGAACCTTATTAAACTACTAAATAAACAATAAAATACTCATTATGACTAATTCCGACTTCCTATAAATTTACGACCATTTTAATTTATTTGACACCGAACGGACACGTATCGTTTTATTATTCAACTCAGTTAAATGTTTACGTATGGCCTTTCACGGAAATAGAACATTGCACACCCAGGGCCGTAAAATAAAGAATGTGACTGATCACAGGCGATAAAGTGCAATAATATGGCTTCCTTCAACACGTACAAGCAATTTCACGCCTTTCCTTTCTCACAAAGTGCGATCTTCTAGCTTACGATACTTATTCACTTTTATTTTTCTTTTATTATTATATTAAAGAGTTTTCGCCTACTGGGACGCCATGACTGCTGCGCTATAACCATACAAAAATGATGCTGAACGTCGCCATGTAAGTTACCCTTCATACATTTCAATATGATTTGTTTGGATATCGTACGAGCTGGCGATACCATTGCTATGGCTTCCCGGTGAGGCAGGGGAATAAGAATAGGCAGGGTTCATATATCTTCAAATTCAGAATAATTTTGTAGATTGTATAATAGCCTAACAAGTGACGGTTTTGCCCCATATATAAGATAGTAGTGTTACAAACAACTTTCGTATGGCAATAATGCGCATATGTCATATAAAAATGTCAATAGCGGTTATGGCATCAACCAAATTCAATACATTTTTTACCGGAATGCAGTCCAATCTACTTTTTCTTTCCATATAAATACAATACAATACAATACGCTTTATTGCACACCAAAAAACGTTTACACAAGAAATTACAAATAAACAAATTAAAAACGGTAGACAACAGGCGGTCTTATCGCTAAAGAGCGATCTCTTCCAGACAACCTTTGGGTAGTGGAGTTTATCCTAAAAAACGTTTAATGAGTAGGTGATGCAAAAGGCGAATGAGACACATCGTAAGGTACAGATATCTAAAAACATAAATAGATATAAAAACTTGAATATACATATATACACAAAAAATTTAATATATAAATATATATATATATATATACATACATACATATACATACATAAACAAAAATAAATACTAATAATATATATATATCGTCGGCCGTAGGTTCAATTGGGGTAAGGGACAAAATACGCAAAATGAGTTGAATATACAGTTTTGTTCAGAATTTTCCGCTCTATCGAATGGTGTATATAAAAAAAATCTAGCTCGAAAAAAGTGTTCCTTACACTACTGATTTTTATGGGTTCAAAATCAAATCTGACCCACAAAAACCATGTATCTGTTTTTTATTTTAATAAAGCAACATGAAACAGGGTAACTACTGCCACCAATCCACTTTGAATAAGGTAAAGGTCTTTCCAATTAAGGAATTACCTTTACATGACTTATTTTTGAAGACAATCTTATGAAACTGGCTTTTACACTAATGATTTTTTTTGGCTCATGAATAAATAACACCCATACCTTAAAATTATTGCACAAGCTTTGAAAAAAATGCTCCTTACCGCAATTTGCCATCTTATATTTTTAACAGTGTGAACCTTACACCAATTTGGTTAAGACGATATTTAGGTTTGATCCGATTTATAATTAGATTCCGTGACCGTTACGCTAATTTTCTCGTGAGAATCAATGAATACTTATCCCTGTTACCTTTATATACAAACACATTTAACTTCTTATTATTTTAATCTATTGTCAATAAAGAAAGTGTTATGTTGCAATAAAAACACCTTCATCAGTTTTATAACCTTTATCTGTGTAGACTGGATGTTAATTTTTGGCTTTAGTAAATCATTGAAACTACTAGCGCAGTTTGACTATAACCTTTATCTGTGTAGACTGGATGTTAATTTTTGGCTTTACTAAATCATTGAAACTAGGTACTAGAGTAGTTTGACTTATTTACATGCAAACTTTCACGATAAATGAAGGTATTCAAATAAATTTGGTAAGAAAATTTCAAATTTAGTCATTAATCCACCGAGAAATGTAAGTGTCTATTTATGTTATTAGGTATAATTCGTCAGTTCGGCGTCTCTGAACGACAGTAAGTACTGAACTCTTTGTCGACAGCTAGTGATTGTTATTCTACCCGTGAAGTGTTTTGTTAAGCGGATAGTTTAAAGAAGTGGGTTAAGATTGTCGAAAAAAAACAAAAAGCAATGGAATACTGGAGGAGGTATTAACACTTATTAAAAGTTTTTAATTAACTTTACACATTGTATGTTTAAAGATATCTTAAGGAAGATTAGATTGATTTTCCGAGGACTAGCTGAGTTGAAATTAGGTATATGAGGCCGGATAGTCGACATGGGTAAAACTTTATAGGTAACGATAAGGTAATCCTACTGAATTTGGGCTTCTTAAAATCGTCTCGGTACTTGATGAATAGCAAAGGAAAATTTTCACTGTCAAGTAAAAGGCATTCCTAAGTATGACACACTTTAATAGTCATTATCTGAAATTCCGCTACCGATAAGTGTTGAAAAATCAAAGGATCTAACTAGAGCTCTTGCTATTCATTGACTGACATTGATGTTGATAAACATTATATTTCATAGCTAAAAAAAAGAACTTTTCATTTCATTGATGTTTTTCAAGTATATTACTCTTATGGTGATTTTATTATACAGCCTCATTTGACTCCTTAGGTAACAAGTTTCAAGTTCGACAAGTAGTATAATTTATAAAATACCGTTATAAAGAATAGAATAAGTCGTTTCGTTTTATTTATGCATGTCGTTCACACAGGTACAAGTTGTATTCTTTCGTTTATGCACGTCGTTCATAAGGGTAAAATTGGTGCAAATAAATTGAGATGTCTTTAAATACTTGCAAACAGAAGCTGTAACTAAAGAACAGAACCTATAAAAAACATATTTATAGGGTCAACGCATTAGTTCTTTATTTATAAAATGAAAGCCTAACACTATAACTTGTATAAACATTCTTAAGAAGTTCAAGTTGTAAATTATCTACTATTGAAAAATAGTTTTTTGTCTCATCTGAAAAGTGCCGTTTATGAGTTATCCCTTATTAACTGGAGGCACTGAATTGTGAGCAACTACTATGTTATCTAACAGGACTCCTAAAAAAGTACAAATGTAAAATGATTATTTCTGAATTGTATTCAATTCTGTAACTTTTATCGTTCAACACAAGCCCTAAACTTTTAATAATTTTGCTGTATAAATTAAATTGATTGTTTATTTCAGTATTCGATCATAGAGGCTGAGAAATAATTAATGTGATTATAATAAAAAAAATAATCATAAATAAAAATGTGGGTTATTCCACTCGATAGAAACGTTACGTGTAACGATACAAATGTTGCATGTAACGGACACACAAAAATATCTCACACAGTTTCAATACATTTATATACCTCTTACATTAATGTTTTAAAGGTTTCCGGTGTTAAGATACGCCTTACGTCAAAGGTATGTACTTATTTATTTTTACAACCAACCCTTTACGCTATTTTTTCTTTCACACATAATCTCAACTAGTCCCTTACGCCATTTCTTCATCAATATAGTGGATACAATGAATAGGTAAATTCAAGGTAAGGGACGAGACTACAGAATACTCTGTCTGTAAGGGACATCAGCAGTGAAATAAGTTGGTGTAAGGGACATGTCATTTTCTATAATATCTAAATTATTAAAACGTGCACTACATAGATAGACAGAACACTAAAATACAAGATTATGTGTGAAATCAGGCCCAAAAAAGGTTCACTACAAAAAAAGTTATGAAAGATTTAGTTAAAAAAAAAACTTTGTCAGCCTCTCCTGAAAAATCGTATTTTGTCCCTTACCCCAATTGAACCTACGGTCGACGATATAATAATATTTAATGGTATTGAAAATGATTTGCATTGCTGTGGCTTTATTATGAGAAAATTACTTGAAATTTACGGAAGATTTAGTCCTGTTTCCTCTTTGTTTACATTAGTGACATTCATTGATTTTCAACGTGAGTTGCCAAAAATTGGTCGTTACCAGTAAATTAAATTACTAACACTAAAAATTCGCAATAAGGCGTGGGCTAAAAAGCTCCTTGGGCTATACATATCCTTAGATCTCAGAGTCCAGTTATCAGTGTGTCTGCAGTTTCTTACTCCATATATCATAGAATTATGTAAAAAAGTTTCTCCTTTTACAACAGACTGATTATGCTAAAGTGGTTACAGCGCGCCTAATATTAGTCTACTAATAGCATATATTTTATCAACTGTCGCATTGCATATGTACCTTGATATTCAATACCTCACCACTTCAGTAGAAGAGTACATAATTCCTCGCACAACCGGCCTATGATAGTTGTGTTTATCACGCGATAAAGCACTTGTAACTTTTTGACAAACTGCGAGTGTGAGTGACAGATGCTTTATCATTTATTTATCACGTGATAAACGCAACCATCATAGGCCCCGTGTAGCGAAGAAATGCTGCCAGCGTCATCGGGACACTGCCGCGGGGGCAGTTTTTTTTTGAGTTATTTTAACCTTATTTAATTTATTTTAGATTATAGTTTTACCTAGTTTTATTTTTTATTTAAGGCTTCATTTCATTTAATTGTCTACTGTTTATTAATGGTACTATGATAATATTATTACTATGATGTGCCCTTTTAATGGTACTATGATGTATTTGAACCAGAAAGTGAAAGCAGGAAACATTACGATAATAAAAATTTGGAGTGTGAATTTCAACTCGATATCTTGGTTGGTGCCGATGGCAATATCGTTTGTCCTTTTAGGGCCCTGTGCTGTAAAATTAGGTTATATTTGCAAGATTATGAATTACTTGCCAGAGGGCTCTATCGGCTTGAAGTATTACCTATGTACGCGGACCTTAGTAATCGTGGGAATCGAATCCTTGGTCGATTTAGAGGCGAATCGATTACGTTACGCTAAGCCCTTCATTATTTTATTATCGAACCGACTCTGTAATTTATCGATAGCGCGTAGGGCTGTGACGTTAATAGGAATTCGACTTATCACGACGCAGGACTGGGGCGTGTTACGATTAATGCTACGATTAATTTGCTATGCGAATGGGACCGATTAGTTTTGAAAGGGCACAGGTGAATGGATTAAAATGATCGATACAATATTAAATTCATGTATTTTATATCGATATTACTCAATTAAAAGCAGAAGTAGACTTAAGGGTATCACCTCATTAATCTCAAGATTCTAGAATAGGTACTTTTCGTAGGAAATCATTAGATCATTTTGAACTTGAGCTTCCATTGCGAATATTAATCATATTCTTCTAAGTGATGTTATATTTATCTATAATGTGGTCAAGACATCCAAGTGGCATTGTAAAAAAGTGTAGGTATACTTACTTCACAGTTTTAACAAGCAAAAGACAGTCAAAAAAAGTGATGACCATGGAAAAAGGAACAATAAGAGGTCTAGTAAAGAGGTTTTATTCTGGTAAACGAAAACAGTCTAAACCGTCAGGGTGACCATGAATTATTGCGAAAGCGTAGTAACGGACGATGTCAAGGTCACCGTCACAATTGAATCTAAACTGATCATTCTATCAATAACATCTCGTGTGTATTATCTAATGGAACTCAGAAACTTATTGTCTAGTTGAGTGCTTTAGATAATCCCTTGCGAAATACAAAATTAGCTCCAATTTACTGTAAACTCTTTTAAGTTGCTCCATTTGTATTGTACTGCATATTGGATATTCACATGGTGTTAAACTAATCTTAAATCAAATGCAAAACGGTAAAAAATTATGGGGCCCATTTGCACTTACCGACAACTTTTTTTTTAATTTGGGCGCCTTTAACCTATGCATACAACATTTTATGTCATTATAAACACAATTCAAGGCGTGAGTAAAAAGCAAGTCGAATTATAATAATTATTTATCAAAGTGCTTAGCCAGAGGCCGACTAGGCGTTATTTAAGAATAAAATAACTAGAGCAAATAGGAAATTTCGCAAGGCAACCAATGTTGTCCTCAACCTTAATATGTTAGTAAGTGTTTTGTTTTGAACACAAGCATTCGTTACATAAGCAAAACATGTTAATGATTTGGGACATACAGTAGAGTTGCTAAGCCGCGAAATTGTGCGCATCGGGTTACAAGCATGAAATTTCTACCAAACATAGAGCGTTCTGCGGTGATTATTTTCAGATGTGGAAGGAAGTCAGATTAGTCCTCTTTGCGGCGGGAAAGCAGGGTGAATAGGACAAAATAGTCCTCTTTTCTTTTTTTTATTTCTGATCAGTTAACGCTACAAGGGCCACAAGCCCTCACAATGGTATCATTTTCGTGTAAAACAGATATCAGCAATTCATTTTTTATGTTATTTATTCATAGTACCGTATAAAAACATGGGTGTATTTCCGAAATGGTAAAAATCACAACAAGTTTTTTTTATTCAGGGAGATAATTTAGTTATATTTCCTGAATATTAACAACTAACAAAAATATTGAAAAATAGCAAATTTAATCTAGATTTAAAAAACATAATTATAAATGTTGGGCACTCTTCATACAAACAGTAACTTAAATAAATTGTTTATGTTGAGATTAGCCCGTGTGCTGGTGATACATTAGTAAAATATAGTTTGTTTTAATTACATCAATTTGATTTTCTAGGACAAATATGGTAAATATTATATGTAAGAGCATGTTAATAATCATTATTTAATGTATTTAATAAAGCGAAATAGTATGCGTTCGGAGATTTACGTTGGTTACGCCGAAGTAAACATATATTTTACGCTACTGTTTGTATGAGAAGTGCCCAACATGCATATATTTTTAGAAACTAGATTTACTGAGCTTTTTAAAAAAAAAATTGAAAATTTTAACGACCTTTAACTAGTTTACATCACTGAATAAAAGAACTTGTTGTGATTTTTACCTTTTCACCCATACACCCATATTTTTATAAAGAACTATACAAAAATAACATTAAAAATGAATTTCTGGTATTTGTTTTACACGGAAACGATACCAGACAAGTCCTAGTAGACTTAACTGACCAGCAACAAAGAAAGAAAAGAGGTATACTTCGTCCTATTCACTCCGCTCTCCCGCCTGACAGGGGACGAATCTCACTTCCCTCCACATCTGAAAATAATCTCCGAGGAACACTCTATCTGTGCTAGAAATTTCTTGCTTGTAACCCGATGCGCACAATTATGTTAGAAAACAGCGGACTAACAACTCTATTAATATTCAGATTGCCACAATATGTTTTTATTTTTTTGCGTGCATAAAATATTAGTTACTTTTTTTTGATAGCCCGTTAGTGTCCTCTGCTGGGCAAAGGCCTCTCGGTTAGATCTCCACAACTCCCTATTAGCCGTTGCTTCCGGCCAGTCGACTAGGAATGCATTTAAATCGTCCCGCCATCTCCGTCTCGGTCTTTCTTGACGTCACCGCCCATCTTGCGGCACCCACTTGATGACAATATAATCCCACAGCTGTCCGGGTGCATGCGGCTAACGTGGACAGCCCAGACCCACGTCATTTTGGCAATTTTTTCTCCAGCACATTAATACTTAAGTATTTTTTATATAAGTATAACGCATTTTAGGTATTTCCTATATTATATAAACAATAATTAAGTTTTAATATCACGCTATGCGATAAACTATAAATGCAAAACTGTATTTGTTAGTACTTTATTATACTACCTAATTCTTAAGTAATAAAGTGAATATTAACTGGTATTTCCGTCCGTTAAAATGTTTTAGAATAACTATATTACTAGTGTGGTGTGATTATATTATTATGATTCTCAAATTATATTAAACCCTTAGCAAATAAATCTATAACAATAAAATATAGGCTAAGCAGCTATTAATGTTTTTAAAACTATCGTGAGACATCTTTACTTATTATAAAAAAACGGTATAAACTCACGTGAGTTTATACCGTTTTTTATAATTAAGCAGCTATTGTTCAATGTAAATAAAAGTGTAAATAAAAAATCCTCTCACTCAGATGATGCTGCTGAACGAAACAGAAGAGATATAGGACGAAGACGCGTTGCAGACGAATTCATTGATTAATTAATTAATTAATCCTTTCATGCATAGAAACGTCGCGGTTCAAAACAGAAGAGACGGAGCAAGGATACTTCGTCATCCTACGTATCTTCTGTTTGGCTTTCTACCTAGGTATTAATTAATAACCATTCATTCAATCTTGGATGATTTATCTATTGTAAGAAGGTAAAAATTAACCTAAGTTACACTTGCTACTTTAGAGGTATCAGCACCATCCACTTACACAATATTTGCATGTTCATGCGTTGAATGAATTCCAAAAGCTAAACTTGTACTGTCAGCATCGAAAGTGTCGTGTTCCTCATTGCTGAGGGTCGTGGCCTCCACGGATTATTAAGAGGACGCTCGCTTTCCACTTGTTGCGGTCTTCGGCGCTGTGTAATGCCCGGACTTTCGATTTAGAGTTATCGCGAATCTGGTTTGTCCAGCGCATAGGGCTTCTTCCTGTTGGTCGCCTTCCCTATACTTTTCCTCTCACCAGGAACACTTCCAGGGTGTCATTAAAAGCATACTCTCTGTTGACAATCAAAACTCACTAAGTACAAATACCTACTTAAAAAAAGCTCGTATCTTAGTGTGAATCTACTTACTAGATGCGAGGTTTTGAAGTGCAGTGTTTTAGAGAGCTTTGCTTGTCGCCAGGCGAGAGCTATAGCTCAGGGGTGGGCAACTTGATTGGACCCAAGATCTCTTGTTCACTAACGAGACTCTGTGCGATCTACCAATCAGCAGTAGGTGATTACGTATAGGGCAGTCTTTTCTACGTATTTATATTTTTTGCCTTGCCACGATCGACTGGACTAACAGTCGCGATCGACCTGTTGGCCACCCCTGCTATAGCTGATGATACGCATCATATTTTCTGTAATCGACTAGAAATTCAGCCACTTGCATAACGCAATAAAGGCGTTACTATAATTACGCTGTCCGCGTTAACAAACCTCATCCGCCGCCCATCCAGGAAGCCTTTATGTGAACAAAATGGTATTTTTCAACTCACTCAAGTGTTACCTATTTCAAAAGGTGATATCTTAAATAGCCGTGATTACGCCTTTGTTGAATTTAATCTTAACATTATCTGTGGCGTTGCACTATAGGTGGCCTTAAGGCCTTGTTCCTTTAAAAAATATATATCACACAACTTTTTGAAGTGAATACTACTTTTCCATGTGTTCTAGAAAGTAACACAGCTTTTTCATGCTTTCATTGCGTGCATTCGAAAATAAGTAAAAAAAACAAAAACAAAAAACAGTTTACTGCGTGAATTTTGTCAGCATTCGAGTAGTTTTTGAAACAAAAATTATCAATGTGAAATTCAAACTGTAGGTTTCAAATATATACCACTAAATTCCAATGGCCCTGTTCTAAGTAGTAGCATTGATAATAGGTTATGAAACATGTTTGATCATAGAGAAAAATGTCTAAAGCAATCAGCATTTTTTAACGGATAAGGAGCCTTAATCGCTTAAGAAATATGCCACTTAGCACACTTATTCGGCTTATTACAACTGTTTAAGAGCTGTATAAGAGCTAATACAGCCAGCGTGCTGCTTATAGGATGTTCACTCGACTCCACATGGATATACTCACTAATGATGAGATCACCAAAATTGTATGGGACTATGTCTCCTTTTGAACATAAAAATTATGTTCGAAATCGGTTCATGTGATAGAATTCTGAGATAACAAACATAAAAGTATAATACAACCGAATTGAGAACGTGATGCTTTTTGAAGTCGGTTGAAAGTGATTTTAGCTGTCAAAGGTTTCGACAGAAGCAGCAAGCCAGGTTCACTGGGCGCCAAGATCTGCGCTAGTAGCCTATACTATTATGGTGTTCGGCTCCGCCTTCCGCATTTATCTGGGCATTATCGGAATGGTAGCACACAACAGTCGGTCAGTCGGTAATCTCTTAGTCATTGGGAGTGGTAGGACACTGAGCCATCCTGCAGAATCCCAAACTTAACCTCTTGTGCGCCAACGACCAAGCCATTTGCCGACATGTGTTTGCCGTCTTTGATACAGTTTCCCGAAAAAGAGCTGGGCTGTCAAAAGGTTAATCATTGATTAAAATAATTATAAATTTGCTATTACAACTTGTACGTACAAAGCGAGCAAATGAAACATTTCTACGTAATTTTTATTCTGTAGTCTGATTTTGACGAAAATCAAAACCCGAAGTGTAACACTAACAACACTTTGCCAGCCTCGAGTGTTATCAGATCGTTTTGGTAGCAGATAATAAACACCTGCTAAACAGCTACTGGCTAATTGCTTTCAAAACCGTAATTGTATCGCAGAATTATAATTGCACAACACGCCCCTTTTATGTGTGTCCAAACAGCGTTTATATTCGGTCTTTTGTTTGTATCACACGGGTGTGGTACAAAAAGAAGCGAGGAGCGAGTTTTGTTCTTAGGCGGTTGTCACACTGCTCTGCACATCAGAGCGGCGTCCAGTGCTTCGGTTTTTAACTTTGTACTGTGGAATCTTGATTTGTACACAAAAACCGCAGGGTATAACACACTGACACTGGATCTCCGCTCAAACTAAAAATCCGCAGCACCGCTCGTCCGTCCGGATTCTGGCGCAATGTGACAACCGCCTTATTGTTTTAACTTCAATGGGCGTGATGCTGTTTATCATTGATGCATCAGCCTTCTGTGACGCGAGCGTACATAAAAAAAAACCTATGCCCTTTTTTTGTTAAAGACTGTCCCTTAATTCTTCCGCACGAAAGACAAAGTCATAGTCATAACCCTATTTGCTTCAACGTCGTCGGGCAAAAGTTTCTTATGACCAACCTTAAATGCTTCGCCCGCCCAACCGTTTCGGTGTGATAAGGCAGACGCAACTTTTTCATTTAATAATATGTTTTGATGTTTTGCTTCGCAATGAATGGAATATAACTGTGAATTAAAATGATTCTGAATGATGTTATTTCTATTAAGAGATTTGTAGACAAGACGGCCGAGAGGACGAGACGCAGGATATATTCCTATAGATTTTTCTAAAGACTTTTTATATAACTACATATTATCCCCTCATCTTGCACCACCCCAATGTCATAGTTCGGTCATCGTCGCCCATCGTTGCCCATTACTCGCTTGCACCACAGTGTGACGATTACACCCAGAACAATCTTATCCTTTATTTCTTGAGGATTTTTCTATGGATTTTTTATAGATTATCCACTCATAACTTGAACCACCCCAATGTCACAGTGCTGCCATCGTCGCCGTCGCAATGTGGGGCGATTACACACGAGACAATTACCTGCCAATTACTCGCTTGCACCACACTGTGACGATTACACCTGGACCAATCTCGTCCTCGGGTTGGAGTTAACAATCGATTGACATTATATTTGTTGACCCTCACACACAATACTTGTATACAAGTGATAAATTTTCAAAAATTTCATTGAATTTCTCAGAATTCTACTCGTTTTAAATGCACATTAACAAGATTTACAAGGTAATATCGGAAAAGATCATTAAGTTCAATGAAAGTTAAATGAAAAAAATGTTTTAATGAAGGACAACACGTTCATATCGCGTAATAGCAATAATCAAGTCAATCACAAAGGTATTTACTTATTTAAGGACTTCGTTATATTTCCTAATTAAACACTTGTCATGTACCGCAACATTAAGACTTTATTTCGACATAGTTTTAGTCTAGGTATTACAAAGAAGTACCAAAACCAGAAACCTAATTTACTTTCGAGCCTAAATTACGCTCGACACAACAGGAAATTGTCGAAATTCATTTAGCATATAATTTAACTCCAAACTTGGATACAGTAATCAAAATAACAAAGCATGAAATGCTAGACAACTTAATAGCACGACCAAGGTTGTTATTAGACAAAATTGACAGTTCCTTGATATAGTCAGGTTTAATTAAAGAAATGACTATAAAAACTTTTGTCTTTGTTTCACTTAATTGTCTACCTTTGTTCTGGCTTAAGACTTTTTTCCACAGGCGATGCGAGGCGAGGAAATGAGAATTGAAATCGCCGGCCTATTTCCACCAAAAATTGCCAGTTATAGCCATCGCGAACCCGCGCGAGTTCATGTTTAATGTTTGGCATTCAAATTGAAACTCTCGTCTCACTCTGTCTTGCCCTGCCTCACCGATGGACAAAGACCTTTATTTTATTCTTCAGGTATAATATAAGTTATACCATCTCTTACCGAAGGTGAGCGAGCATCCTTGCAATGCGTATGCTCAATAATACATAGTTATGCTCATCCCGAAACATTCTCTAAGAACAGTTCCTTGGTATAGTGTGGTATAGTCAGATTTAAGATATCTTCCAACTGCTTGCTGTTTGGCACCCTGTATAGCTATAGAATTGTATGTTGTATTTGTCTGATAATGTGGCCCAGAGGTTGCAGTTTGCGTTAGTCTTATGAAACTTGGTAAACGCGCAATGACATTTATGGATATCAATAAATCAAATCGCTTTAGGTGTTGTTCAATTTAACTGCATGTAAACTTGCATGCGAACTCTATGAGTGCTGCATACTGTGCACAATATTCGAACGCTTTTTTTCAGATTACAATATGGTTTCTTTCAAGAGGCTAGCTTAATATCTTCTTAAAGGGGCATCAATACACCAATTATACTTGTAAATTTCCCTACGGTAACTGCTTCGACCATTAAGCACGCTTATCCCCAACAAAATAAAAAGACTAGTGTCTAATGTCTTCCGCTAAAATAATTACACAACGAAACATCGCGCTGATTTGAATGTACTTTGAGATATCGTCAAATAAGCGATGTCTCAGGTACGAACTGCATAAAGTGACATTTCACGATACTACCCGGTTAAGTTTGGGTCTGATATCTATCCCTCCTTGCGTCGTTTTCCTCATAGCTGAGGGTCGTGACCACCCCTTTGCAATACTTTCTCTCGTACGACCTTCCTCCATCTGTTTCTGTCTGCGGCGGTGTGAAGGGCGCTGTGAACTGTGGAGTCAAGAGCGGAGCGGATCTAGTCGGACCAACGTATTGGGCTGCGTCCACGAGGCCTTTTCCCATCTACTTTGCCAGTCACGATAAGCCGCTGAAGGTTGCCTCCGCCTTTTCTTGCGATGTGTCCGAAGAATTCCAAGACTCTGCGGAGACACTCGGATGAAAGCCGCGAGGAGATTTTGAGTTCCCGCAATATGGAGACGTTAGTCCGAAATGCTGTCCAGGGTATATGGAGCATCTTTCTCCAGCACCACATCTCAAAGGCGTCGATACGCTTGCGGTCTGCAGCTTTCAGGGTCCAAGTCTCAGCGCCATACGAAAAGATTGAGAAGATAAGACTCCGTACCAATCTGGTTTTGGATTTTACGGAGATGTTGCGATCCCTCCAGATTTTTCCAAGCTGAGACATGGCGCTTTTAGCTAGGCCTATTCTCCTCCGAACTTCCCTCTCGCATGAGCCATCATTACTGATGATATCTATAGCGTCGCATATAAATGAGACGCAAACCGGGTTGCCGAACTAGCGGTATACATACTAGGTATATTGCCCCATCTCCGATCTAGGAGTATATATCTCTGATATCTGATATTTATTAGAGAGATATACATGGAATTTAGGCCCAGTATGACATCAAAATACAACTATTACATTTTCTGTTTCTATTTCGAAGCCGACACGTACATTCATCGTCCTTAAACTATATTACTCAAACGTTGTTTATATACAGAGATCTAGATTGCCAAATTGAGTCGTGAGCGCATTACCCAGTTTCCTTGCCGGTCATCGCTATAAATTCATACCACGCAATTCTGTTTACCGCCTGCAGGAATAAATTACCAAATGGACGTTAGTCCGCCCATTAAGCCAGGAAATTAACATTTTCACGTGTTTAAAATTGGTAATAGTTGTAATTACAAATGAAACAAAACAAGGTTCAAGAACAGTCGGCCTACGGAAAACGATGTTTTATGTTTTACTAATTTAACTGAGTGAGCGAGGCGTCTCCCTTTCGTTAGAAATTCGCGTCTTTAGCTCACAGAGCCACTACTTTTTAGGGTTCCGTACCCAAAGGGTAAAAACGGGACCCTATTATTAAACCTCCGCTGTCCGTTTGTCATCAGTTGAAATTTTCACAGATGATGTAATTATGTTGCCGCTATAAAAGCTAATGCTATAAACAGAATATAAAAAATATTTAAGTGGGGCTCCCATATAACAAACGTGATCGGTTGCGTTAACTTTGCACCTCATTTATATCCGGCGCCATACATACCAGGTGCAACTTAACTTAACCCGGCCAGTTAGGAGGGGATAAGTATTTGTACGGTACCCTCGGTGCGCGATGCAGACTCGCATTTGGCCGGTTTTTCAAGTACTTACAGATAATATGTACCGAACTGTCACAATAAGATCTCAAATGGTTTACGGTTTCAAAGAGCAATGCTTTCTATGAAATGATTTTTCGGCGAAATTAAACATTCGATGAAAAATATTTCTAGAAGTCAATATAGCCCCTAAATAACTTACCTAATCGTAACAAGATGCCGATACGAAAATTATTTCAATAATTTTATTTTTTCTATTTGGAAGCCGTTCTATATTGCTGTTAGGAGTAGAACAATTAAACACAAACTAGTGTATAAATGTAGGCCAATGTTATATTGGAGGGCCAATTACTCCGATCGACTGTAGGTAATTATAATTATTACCCATTTTCATCACAAACTCGTTATTGCAAACAAAAAGTCACAACGCCAAGGTAAACTGAGCAGCCATGAAAACACTCAAAAGTATAAACTACGAGTATGGGAAAAGCAATTATCGGCTATTACGCGAACAATTAGAAAGAGATGAGTAACCAAACATACCGTGAGAAAGACACAGTAAAGAAACCGAATGCAGTGATACAACGGTCACAAGTACACGCTGAAATTAGCAGACAAGCAACATATTATGTCGATTTCTAAAGCAACAGAAACAACTTCTGCTGGATGTTTACACTATCTAAAGCAAAGCAAGAAGTCGAAACAATGAGAGCTTAGAGCAGAATTGTTAACACTTTCACGGACAGTACGCCGAGAGACGTAAATTAGATAGGAGAATCAGTTGATTTATTTAGGCGTATTTACATAAACATTTCAAAGAAGTTCGAATAGCCGAGGGGATATGGGTTCGAATCCTCTCGGAGCACTCCATGTGTCAATGTATATAATAAAGTATGTATGCGTCTTTACAGCTTCGTCCCGCTCAAACAGCTTGACTAGTGTCGACTACGAAAAAATAAAAAATAGGCTGTGCAGGCGAATAGACCTCTTCATTTAGAAATCTCATTTTCAGTTCACACAACCTAAAATTCAAAACTTAAAATAATTAAATAGTGTATAACTAGCACAATGATCACCTGAACTCAGAGCCGGCTTATTCCCGTGCCAAAGAATTAGTATCGCTATTCAGCGGGGGAGTGTATTCGGCACCATGGGTATCCTTCTTCAGGGCAGCAATGCCTATCAACCTTATCATCTGCTTAGATAGAAAGGCTGACTTGCCGGAGTGCCATACCTTGTTTTCTTATACCATGGGCTATGGAGACCTGCTGACCTAGATAGGAGCCAAAGGGGGGATCGAAGCCTGTCCCTTAGGCGTTGTCCTAGTTCCTTATCCAGTATCCAGATGGCGGGCTTCAAGGCTCCACAGTCCTGCTGTTACTTGCTTGCTTTGTTTTATATTTTTTAATCGTTAAATTAAATTTGCAAACAATTATATCTTATAAAGAATCAAGCACCAGAATCTACTTTTTATTCCATTAAAATGAGCTCGTCATGCAAGTACGATTCTGTAAGCGATCTCGTTCACACACTGACTTCCGTCGTTTCCGCTTGTGCATTTAAAACTTTCAAATTGCAACCGCGTTAGGTATATGGTAGTGGTAACCATAAAGATAATAAGCGTTGATATATACCTTTATATTATGCTAATTTAGAAGTTTTATTGTCTGCTAATTTTTTTTAAGGTGCTTAACGCTGAATAAATTATTAACGGGCGACGTAGATGTGTTAGCATTTCCATAGCAGGCTGGTAGTATTATACATGGTGAGATCTAGGGACGTGAAATAATATGAATCGAAAATGACACATGAAACCGATGCAATGATAATATTGATAATGATAATATTTTAACCTGTAATGATAATATTAACAATTGTTTTAAAATGCTGTTTATTTATGAAGATATATATATCATGCTTGCTTTTGGGAATATGTATGAAGTAAGTAATATTTAAATGAATAGGCGATTTATGTGAGGTTGTCCAATTGTCCGATATCACCACCTTATCATATTAATAATATTTTTTTAAGAAAAATCTACCGACGTGGTCAAAACGAAGTTGTTTTATATGACAATGGAACCAACTAAAACGTATACCTACTCTTTCGAAAAATAAATCAAAATCGGTTCGGCCGTTTAGAGTAGGTAATCGGGGAACAAACATTAAAAAGGCCTACTCCGTTTTTTGACATCGATAAAAAGGATAGCCTAGATTGAGTGAATGACAAATCAGTTAAGACAAGAATCAATATATATTTTTCACGTATCAATGAAAATGTTATTAAAATTAAATCTCTGTTCATTGGTGACGACATGAACATAAAACCAGAAATAAAGAATACCCTAGTTAATATAGTGGGTGTCAAATCAATTTCCACGAGAAACAAGCTGTATCTTGCACGCATCTCGTATTACGAGGCCAAGTGCTCACTTCCTAGCGATCACATGCACTCTTGCGCAATGGGTGAACAATGCTCAGCAAGAAACCGAAGCAGTGAAAGTTTTGCGATACCAGACGCCTGAAGCTACATAATTACTGTAACACATTCATTTAGGTAATTAACATTTTCAACCCCTCTACAATGTGTGGCGTTGAGCGTTAATGTATTTTTTTTTGATGGAATTAATTTACTAGTGCTTAACTTAATAAAAAGGTGGCAAAAGAAAGTTAATACGCTGGATGTCTGTTATTAAATAATTAGAAGGTTTGCAGATCACCTCGTGATTGTATCTTTGATTGCACATTAACCAGAATAACATTTTTTAAAACCAACTTCAATGAAAATCGTCGGCCCTGAATAACCTGAACGAGTTACCAGGCATCGATATGCCTATAATATTTGAGAAGTTTCTTCGATTCCTCATGGACCTCGTCATCATAAAATATTTTCACCAGAATTTTATGAGAATAACTTGGAGTTCTACTATTGAACAAAAAAATAATACTTTAAATCTGTAGATAAATGACGTTTAAATAAAATACCACTACGATCGATTGAAAAAATAATATCGATTACGTACGTGACTTCGTTAAATTCGCGTATTGAAAGTTGTCATCTTTCACTGTCGTATTAATATGCTGATAAATATAATCGCGTACGACGGTCTTTTGTAATTGGCTGAAACCAATTTTAAAATCAACAAGCGGTAAATTGAGTTTATAATTAATTTGTTCCGCTTTTAGTGTGATTGTGACAGTTGCAATTGACTTTCGCTTTGAAATGTATACCGTCATATTCTATATTTATATTATTGTTTCTTTTCAACTATTTAATAAAACGCTTTCGCACTTTCAATTTCAATCTTAAGCTTAATAACTTCTTATCTAGTACTTCTGACACATTCGTGTTCAGAGGTTTCTGTTATTATTTCAATAATGATGTAGCATCTCAGCAAATCTTTGTTTTAAGACCAGTACAACCGACTTTTCATTAGTTAAGCGCTTATCCCGTAAGGCGCTCTTGTCCCGAGTGACCTTAATTTCTTGCTGAATGATCTATCGCAGATTATTAAATTAACACGTTCAAAGCACGTATAGTTCCTTATTCCCTTAGCCAGTATATTCCGGTGCAATGCAAAGCTCGACGCAACGCACTGCGCTCGTTCTACACGTCGCAATGCTATATATGCATAATGTGATATGAAAATCACCTGTCTAGGTTCATAATCAGTACCCATAATTATCAGTATCTTCGTAAACTTATGAATAGTTCTTTAAAATCTTGAAATTTCTTAACTTCACTTGATGCAGCGACTATGACTCGCTATATGTTCTCTTCTAGAATTGTTTTAAAGACATCTTCGTATTTCTATATCTATTTCTTCTTTCTTCTTATAATAATCTCTACTATCAGTAGTATATATTAATTCATCTTACTTTAGGTAATTTTCGGTTATGCTGTTTATTGCTCTTCAGATCCATATTTCAAACGTTATTTTTAATCTATGTTTTTCTTTCTCTTTTGACCATAGTAGTCCGATCGCTTGACATTTCTTAACAATACTCTACATGTACAATTTTATTTACTGTTTCTTTAATTCAACTTTTTATGAGACCTTCTAAGGCAGAATAGCCTCAAGCGACAAATGTAACGTATGCAAATTCAAATTAAATTGTCAATTAACTTGTACTAACGGTAGCGCAACATTATAGTAATCGAATATGCATTAAATCGGTTCAATAATGAGTCATGTTGAAACCGATACGCCAACAACATTCAATAAGTGACACGGAACATTGAACAATATCGTTCAATCAATAATATCACCGTCATATTCTCCGAAATCACAATACGACACCTATAGGCAATTTCATAAAGAAAGGGCATTATCGGTCCTGGTAAGGAGCTTGAGTTGTTTGCGGTAGGACCGATTCACTTAGATAGCCGTTAAAATTGTCACTTTCTCTCTTTTCCGCTCGAAAGCCCATGATTGTCTAGTTCACTTCGCGTACCTACACTTTAAGTCTAAAGAACAAACATTTTCTACAGTGTTCACGCTTGCTTGCCTTTAAAATAAATTCGGTGTCATGAAGTTAATATCATTGCGCGTACAAACTTTCTCGGCACGTATATTGCGTCATTTTCAATTTGAATTTCATTTGTCACGTAATATTATATGATTTTACGATTGACAAATGAAACAGTTGTACATTTTACAATGGTTTTTACTTTTAATTTGATGCTCGACAATTGCGGTATTATTTATTTTATCAGTGATAATAGATATTTATAATACGTTAAGTTCAACAAGGATATTTATAACTCACAACATTTTATATTTCTAACAGGTGGAAATTGATATAGAGATCGAGAGAGTTTTGCGTCGTGTACACCCTAAAAAAATATATGAATATATTTCTGTATGTAAAGATATATTTTTGTATTAGAAAATACATAAATTAACCTAAATCTACTACAACTATGTGTAGTTTCGACCTATCCCCGATAAAAAAGTAAGTCAATAATTCGTTTTGTTAATTATACTCTAGACTGTCTAGACTAAAGTAACCTATCCATTGTGTATAAACTTTAATAAATTTTACTATGATAATTTGTAATCTTAGGAAAAGTATAAAAACAGTGATTACGTCCTCTTTCTAAACGGAATACAGAAAAGTAATCAAATTGTAGTCATAAAAATATTAAATGCTGTCAATTATAAACTATATCAATATTTTTAGACTACGTGACAATCTTGAGTGTTCTATCTTGCCAATCAAAAATAAGCGGCTCTTTAATCACTAAATAGGTTCTCTTAGTTCTTACCGTAATGGGTAAATCATAAGTCAGTACCATTATATATAAGTTCTTAATAAATGTGGAAAATTATAGCCAATGCTACTGTTAAATCACTTTAACGAGCTAAATCTGTGGGCACTATAAATGTAAGATAAAGTATATCGGCATAGCTCAAATATTAACATGACTTTAGTCTTTAGGCGCCCGTGGGCGTTTCGATTATACAACCCGGTCAAGTTAAGTTAGCGCCTGATATCTGTGGTGTGGCATACAAATTAGGCGCAGGGTTACCGTGGCTGGGTTGTAATCGTATAATGAATCGATGCTTGATTGATATATTGCAGTATTGTGAGCAGGTGGGAGCGTTGTTTACCGATGACCTCTAAAGTTTGGGAAACAATCACTCGGTCGCGCTCGTGACCCACGCCACGGGTGAGGTCACTTCATTAAGAAAAGCCTACGCGACGCGTTCTTCTATTGTTCGCTTCGAGTTGTAGGAAGTGTATTCCTTAATGAACTTGCACTAATGTGCAATTCATAATAAATGTATTTAAATGTTGAATCAGCATGTCCTGAATCTACAGTTGGATGGAACTTTGTAAGTCTTTGAATTTCTTGTCTCCTTTAGCGATGTGTGATTTAGCTCTGAATGGCATGATAAGAATTGCAACTGGAATACTAAAAACCGGTATTTATCGGTCATATTACGGACATACGTTCATAGACATCGGTATCAACGGATACATCACTCAAATAGCTGTATCGCTTGGTTACAGCCAAAACATACTAAAATTTCTGTCACTACTCCTCAAAACCTCGTATCTAGTTTATAGGTTGAAACTGAGATACGAGCTTTGTTTTGAGTAGGTAGGTATTTGATACTTAGTGAGTTTTGGTCATCAAGAGACGATATGTCAATATCAGTCAAATAAACACGCATTGATTTGACACGTTTAATGTCACCATACTTTTTACCCTTGACTGTAGAAAGTTACAACATAGTCTTGATCTCAATACGTCAATTACCTGCCCCATATCCTCCTACAGTTCTTATCTCATTTTCGTTAATGTACAAGGTTGTCCCCTTTCTCGCAATTAGTGGCTACACTGACAAGTGTATCGGTTAACCGGTATGTAGCCTTATTGAGTCGTTTACTTTCGACTTTACCTAAAACAAGGCTGTTGAAATTTCGTGCAACTTCGTCCGCTTGGGAAAAAACTCATAAGCCTCTTTTTGTTTGTTCGTAGTTGGATAAAAAGTATTTTATAGTAGCTCCGTGTGCTGAGTTTGGTATAGAGTTTTTTTGTAACAAAATACAAATGAACGAACTTACTCATAAAATTTCATGAGATTTGGTTGTGAAAGCGGCCTATAGGCGAGAACAGCCAGAAATTCGAACATCCGGACGTACGAAAGAAGTTATATAGGTTATAGCGGGCTAGTTTTCCACAACTCGACGCCTATTTTGCGTGATTACGAAAGAAGTTTCGGCTAAGCTGAAACGGGGACACTCCGCTCGCTCGGTCAATATAACCACCTGTAACTCGTAGTTGAAATTCGACCTCTTAGGCATGATAAAACCGCAAATATCTATATTAATTTCTTACAATTTGGAACTATTATCACAAACACACGTTATACAACGTGCCTACTTGTCAGGATTATAATCTCCTGAACATTTCATCTTTTTTTTTTATTAATTAACATAACTTTTACAATACAGTAGCAGTTACGTTCCTTCGGACTTAAGATTCCTTCGCTGTGTCTGTTATAAAACCAATTTACCGCCAGGAATAAGGAAAAACAGATAAAACGGTCAACAGTTGCAATCAAGCAATTAAGTTTACTTGTACAAGTATTTCCCTCGTAAATACTCACGACACCTCGGAGACAGACTTCAGACTAGGGTAAATGTGCCCATATAAAACACTTACGGACAAAGTAACGTTTAATGCTGACTTGCTGGGCTCAGGCGTCGCCTATTCTCCTGACTGCCTATACTATAACAGATTATAAACGAGTTTTGAATTATAACGTATAGCAAAAATAATTGATTTTTTTTTTAAATAAAACAAATGCATTTTCTGTTCTGTTTTAATAAGATTTATTAGCCATTTGAAATGCGGTAGGCCTTTGGTACTCCATCAAATCCAATTTTTGGCTTTTCTCCTACAGTTACTATTCGGTATCGTGCATATATCATTCTCTTAGTAACAACCGGGCTATCAACTTGCCGCGACTTCGCTTGTCGACCTACTCTTAACACCTCGTCTTGCTCGCACGATATTAAAAGGGTAGTCGCGTGTCACATTATTCATCTTAGACTTAGAACGTAATTCAGAATCTTACGCTATATTGTATAATAACGTACAGTCTGTACGTTATTCGTATGCAGATCGTTCAGTAATGGCTGTCAATTTATTTTCCAAATTTAGACCAGATAAAGTAATTTAAGGTTTATTCACAAATACAGGTTACTAAGGCGATCAGTAGATTGAATCACATGCTAATAATGTACCTACATAGTGTTAATTTTGAGTTATTTGGAGAATAGACATGTACTCCATTTGTTATAAAGCTACTCCTACTTAATAAAAAAAAAATATTTCCTTCTCCTATCCTGAATTCAATGCATGGTCAAATACTGTACATTTACCCCACGACTCGTAACCGCGTTTTATTGTTGCGCTTACGCACTTACGTGGCACTTCCCCATGATCAATTTGAAACCAGGAACGTGGGGAAATTGTTTTGCGATTACAAAAACCACACGGTTACCGCGTAAAGTTACCTAAGTCTGAATACCTTTGCAGATAAATTGTAATTGAAATTAACTAACGGTTTATCAACGATCTGTCTCGGGTATGGGAGCGTTTGCATAAAGTTGAACGTAGTACAGTCTATGCGTTCTTACTTGTCCTTTGTAGTAAACAAGATTTAAAGCCAAAAATTGCGGTCCAGGAAAAAATAAATTTCCTATAAAAAGTTAGTGGCGTGATGTTCAAAATAATGACTCGGGTTTCGAAGTTGAAGAGAAAATTGCAGTTTTCGACAAATACATACTTTGACGTTAGAATCTTGTGTACTAAATAAGTCAACGAAGAACGAAAACACTGTAGGTACAAGAACTTAATCTACTCGGTTAACTCTGGTAGTGCATACCTACATACGAACTTAACAGTCCTGGGGGTTCGAATATCGGCAAGGGCAACATTTTTGTGATGAGCTCGAATATTTTTTCCGGGGTCATGAATGTATACTACACATAATATTTGTAATTGGGAACTTATAATTATCTATAACCCATCGTATAAGCATTGCTTTATTTGGGACAAGATCGATTTGAGTAAGATTTGATGAATATTTTGGACACGTATAGTTATGAACTTCTTCTCTTTAAACTACGAGTATTTGAACTTATTGTGTTTTTTGTTTGAAGTTAATTGTGAGAACTTAGCTATTTAAGTGTTTACAGTTTTTATCAGCCTACCTTTTCCTGTTCATGATTGCGACTATCTCATAGTATTGAATTAATAATTAATATTCATAATTGCAATAATAACTTTAACGAATAATGGGTCAGTACTGTTTGACCATGTCGCAAACAATTACCTGCCACGCTTACTTTTTGCCCTTGGGATAACTATCAATAATATTATGACAGCTAATTATTAACAATTATAAGTTGAAATGCACCTTATTTCATGACCTGATTATGGATGCCGTAATTATTGATATTGAGTACTATAAGCGATCAAGAAATCTATAATGTACATAAATAAATCTTCGAGACAATCTTATACAGATTTATATAGTCCGAAACTGTGTGCTATGGATTATATACGATATATAAACTATCCATAACCAAGGAACAATAATTTGTGCTCACGCCGGGATCAGTTGTTTCGTAGGCAGCTGCACTACCACCACCAAATTCGTATTCTGTTTTCAGATTATTAACGTCAATAGTAATAGTGATTTATAATGGCTCATTACGCAACAAAAGCTTGACAATAAGGAAGTGGCATTGTTATGCTCAAGGCTTTGAACCATATCGTGCTTTGGAATTGCAATCACTTAAAAAACACTTCTTGTGCGACGCAAAAACTACTAGATTAACGAACTCAAGCTAAATAATGTTACTTGGTAAAAGGTTACACACATTAAGTGTCCAATAAATTATTGCTTTCTATATTTTATTTCAAGCAATATGGAAACATAATTAGCTTCAAATGCTGCACCTGCACATAGTGATGCCGTTCCCGAAATTTTACAATAACGTAGAACGTTTCGTATGGGTTTTTTTTTTCGAGAACTTTCTCTACCCGTGCTCTCATACTCTCATGCTTGTCAAAACGTGACAAGATGTTTTGTGATTTAATTGCGTGAAAAACGTGAAAATAAACAAAGAACACAAATTATGTATATTCCCTGGAGCCCTAGAAGAAGTTCTCTTAAAAAATACTCTCTAATAAAATCGTATCCTATATGTATGTGTAAATGAATGAATGTTCTTAGCAAAAATCCTAGTAACGTAATACATAGTACCTACCTACTGTCTTGACATCAATTAACAAAGCTCTCGCTAGTTAGAAAACGGAGTACAATTGATTCGTCTAATAATGAAATTAGCTGAAACAAGTATCCGCAAACGAACTGCTGCCGTACGCAAGAACAAGACATGTCCGGTCTTTATTCCCGAACACGTCCGGCTTGTCATCGCGTTTTCCGGACGGTGTCTGATGTCGCACTTCCTCGAGTCTGTTATACTGATACCTGTAGTCTGACTGAATGATGGACTAGGCACTCATTAGAAAGTTAAAAGAGACTACAATTAAGATACTGCAGTCAACGCAAATATAACGTCCGTTGACGACCACAACTCACTAAATAACAATATACCTACTTAAAAAAAAGCTCGTATATCAGTATCAATCTACAAACAAGATACGAGGTTTCGAATAGTAGTGACACACATTTTTGTAAGTTTTAATTGTTACCAGGCTATAAATTCTGCGTCACTGATAGTTTGAACTCTTTTAGAACTTCTGATTAACCATAAGGCTTGAAAGCCTGGATGCTGAAGCATCACGAAACTAGGTTCACGTTATTAGACCTTAAGACAAAGAAGCGTGATTTTATTTATTCGAGCACTCAAATTCTAGTCGGATACGACATTTGAAAACACTATAATAGTAGGTCACACTTCATCTTGCCGGCTATCTTAGCTGCACTTCATAAATATATAACGATGAACTGTGAACCAACGCCCTATGATATTATTGTCAAGTTTATTCGTAAGTGCCACGCTTACTTCCCGGTATCCAGTTAGCAATTAAATCCCTGATACCTGTTATTCTCTAGGGCTAAATCGATGTTACGAAAGCAGTCGTGACAATAAACTCCGTTCGGCGCTTATGTGCAAGCGCAGGTTGCAGTAGAATTTGCATTAACGCACCTGTCCGTACGGCTTATCTTCTGATCTGAGGCATACGTTCACCGGCTACTGAGGCTCGGCGAAAATCGTCTGAAGATATATGGCGTTGATAAGCAATTACGCACGCAACTTAATTGATCTTGATTTTGTTGGTGAATTTAATTGGTTTTGCACGATACAGTGTGACCACACCAAAATACAAATTACTTTACCTAAAGTTTATGCTTTATTTGTATTTTGGTTTGTACGCTTATGCGTACAAGCAAAATTGAAAGCGAAAGCAAAAACTAAAAAGATAAACAAGTATTTTGCAACTATTGTACTGGAACGTTGCCAAAAATGCTGTTTCAAGAATCATACTATTTTAGATGGTTCAACACACACCCAAACTTAGATATCCTGATCTAACGTTACTTTTCTCTTCTTTTCCAGAAGCCATTAGCATTCCGGATGACCAATCGACGTCAGCATCGTGGTGGCAAGCGGGCACGGCAACACCCTTCCGCGATACCTCAAGCAGTAGCGTCTTCTCCGCGACCCATGGCCTCGTCCAGACCCACCCATCCGGCAGCGATCCCTTCGGATCGTTCGGAGGAATAGGAAGCACCATCGGGCCATCATCGAATCCGTTCGCTCAAACAAGCGGCAGCGGTCCGCTCAGCGGCGGCATCAGGAACAGCCCCCTGCCTCCCATCGCCAGAAACGCCAATGGCAAACCCAACCTGAAACATCTTGACTTCACAAGCAGCGCTACTGCTGAACTGAGGAGAAACCCTGCACTGTCCGCCCCTGATGAGTGCGCTAGGGCCTGCAGGGAGAATGAGCCACCAAGGATCTGCTACTATCACTTCACCCTGGAAATGTACAATGTCTTGGGAGCGTAAGTTATGTTTTCATTACTTCGGTTTTTCTTTTAGAAGTAGATTCAATTCTAAATTGACTAGTCCTTGATCGCTAAGGTTAGGCGTTTTGATAACGAGATGTCTGTACCGTCTATGCAAAGTATTTTGTTATTATAACCCCTTATGATGAAAAACATTGAAAGCGCACAACTTTTTTGCAGAGCAAAGCAGGCTAAATTAATCTCGAAAATAAACTGTATGGGTTTTTCAAAAATAGAAGGGAAAGTTTCTTCTTTTGACTCATGTAATAGCTACATTAAATATAACAAAGCGCTCGTGCAATGCACGCAATAAGTAAACATTCTGTCGACGCTAAGACGTATTATATGTACATACATATAGACGTACATATTATATTAAGTAACACAAAATCTTCGTGACCGTTCTGCCACTCGCGAATAAAACACGCAAATTTAAAAAGAACTAACGCGTAAAACCCAGCTTTTTAACATTGTTCCATTGTGCTCAACGTATTGTCCTCACTCGACGGAAATGAAGTCGCACGCCTACTTAGCAGAACTAGTGGTTACGAAATATCAGCCAGTGACATTGCACGAAATGGGTTAATCGCTTTTGATAACCATAACTAACATTTCCAAGGTACGGTTCCGGGGCATTCCAAACACGGATGCATAACAAACAACGAGATTAAAAACAAACATACAATTAATTAGGGTTAGTGTTACATTATCTAAAAGACGAGGCAATGAAAATAACGATCGTTTCTGCAACAGCAATTGTGGAAAAGTATAAATGCTCAGAACTATAGTATTGAAACGAACATTGCACCTCTTTTGTGTAGCTGATTTATCTAAATTCTACACAAAGACGAGTTTTTCACCGCAATAGCTGCGTCTAAAATAGCCATTTACCTTAAACTTGCTTTTTATTGCCTTTTTAAGTCAAAGACTAGCCCATTTTCATACAACAAAGAGTTCACCGTGCACAAATTCGCGCCTGGCTACGTCCGCGACCCACCGACCGACATTTTCTTTTTACACACTTCACGCTTTGTTTCACTTGAACTGCTAACTACATAATTTCAATGCCGAACTTGAGTATACGCCAAGTGAACCAAATACCTTTGGGGCTATCCGTAATTGATAGGTGACGACAGAGGTTATGCAAACCGATGTTTCATGATAGCGAAGTGCGCTGTGGAAATTCTGGTGTAATCAAATCGGCACATTGATAAGGAAACTGCTTGATTGGTGTGTAATGTGTGAAATTTAATTCCAGAGCCTGCCAAGTATGTACACCGAACGCCACCAATGTTGTCTGGTCTCACTGCCAATGTGTGTTGGCTGATGGAGTCGAACGTGGTATCCTCACCGCTAACAGAATGTTGCCTGGACCTTCTATCCAAGTATGCGAGAACGATAAGGTTGTCATCGACGTCGAAAACCACATGGAGGGTATGGAAGTGACTATTCACTGGCATGGAATCTGGCAGAGAGGATCGCAATACTACGATGGAGTGCCATTTGTAACACAGTGTCCCATTCAGCAAGGAAACACTTTCAGGTAAACATTGTAGAATAATTATCTACTCCAGTTATAAAATTATAAATAAATTGTCTGGATTTCAAATTTTTGCATTAGAAAATGTCGCATCATTAGTATTTGAAATGGCCAGACACACTCCTGTGCTCTGTGTATTAATATTAAAGGAATAGGTTAAGAAAAAATATAAACTGTAGGTATTATATATATTACGTTGCGAGGACAAATGGTGATGATTAATGCTGAAGTGAACGATTGAAGAAACGAGAATTTTACTAATGCGTGTATGATACAAATTTCAGGTATCAATGGCAAGGAAACGCCGGTACTCACTTCTGGCATGCCCACACCGGTCTTCAAAAACTTGACGGTCTCTACGGCAGCATCGTCGTCCGTCAACCGCCATCCAAGGACCCGAACAGCCACTTGTACGACTACGATCTGACTACTCACGTCATGCTGATCAGCGATTGGCTCCACGAAGACGCTGCTGAGAGATACCCTGGCCGTCTCGCCGTCAACACTGGTCAAGATCCCGAGTCTGTGCTCATCAATGGAAAAGGACAGTTCCGTGACCCCAACACTGGTTTCATGACAAACACTCCTCTAGAAGTGTTCACCATTACCCCTGGAAGAAGATACAGATTCAGAATGATCAACGCTTTTGCTTCAGTGTGCCCAGCTCAAGTCACTTTCGAAGGCCACAATTTGACCGTCATTGCTACGGACGGAGAACCCGTGCAGCCAGTACAAGTCAACACGATCATCTCGTTCTCAGGTAAATAACACATGCAAAAATATATGCACGCAATACTTGCATAATAGCGCGAATTTATGAGCGTTTCTAAGCTTGTTCATGCGAAGCCATTGGATAGCATTGCGTTGATTTTCTTCACTTTAATTGTATTCCTAAATCACATAATAGGTATTATAATTTCCTTCAAGCCTTTACAAATTTTCTTCTATGGTATTTTTCAGGCGAACGTTACGATTTTGTGATTGAGGCGAACAACATCCCGGGTGCGTACTGGATCCAAGTGCGTGGTCTCGGAGAATGTGGTGTGAAAAGAGCTCAGCAATTGGGTATTTTGCGGTACGCCAGAGGACCTTACCAGCCATCCAGCCAACCCCCCACCTACGACGTCGGTGTGCCTCAGGGTGTGGTAAGTAATGTTGATGTAATTTATATGGAATTGTATTATAAGTATGGAGTTTTATTGCATCTAGAATATACACTTGCAAATCGGTCGTGTGTGCAAAAAACACAAAATGTATAATGCACATGGTAATGCACTTGTTACATATTCAGTGTCCGAAAAAATAAACATTGTCACAAAAACAGCACCATGCAGTTTGTTCAACAGATTCATCATATTATTACCAATTCGGTGCTACTTTCAGCTCTTGACATTCATTCGCCTGTAAATACCATATTACCTTACATAGTAGCTGTCTCGGAAAAAACTGACGGATATATCCTCCGCGCAAATGACTTCAACCAAACGTCCGCTGCGATAGCCCGCAGACCTCGTTTCGTCAAACTACTTGTCGTGATTATTAATTGGCGGATATTGCAACTGGATTCCTGCGTCCAGTAGCCTGCCTCGATTAAGCTTAGCCGAACTGTCAACTATGTTGCAGATTATTGCTTAAACTTCAATAGTAGTATTGACTCATATTTCATTACTATACGAGGCCTAAAGATACCATTAATTTAACGAACTAGACTAAAACTGCTGGACTGACACTGATTAATGAGTTACGAGCTGTAAATATTATTTGTAGCTATCAGAACCTTGTAACTAGATTACCTTAGTAATTGTAATGCACTTCGTCGAATGGGTTCCTGTCCCTCGTAGTTGAATGAGATACCCTATTAGTATTACTAGACAGTACAATTAGTTTTGATAAGTGTAGCGTAAAAGTAGTTATTAAGTAGTTTGCACGTAAATTAGTAATTGCACGTAAATACCTTTCTCCCCACTAACCATCCAGGTCATGAACCCGTTGGATGCCAGATGTAATAATCCAAGGAACGACGCTATTTGCGTTAGCCAGCTTAAGAACGCTCAAAACATAGACCCGGCCATCCTGCAGGAAAGACCCGACGTCAAGATTTTCTTGCCTTTCCGTTTCTTCGTCTATCGACCAGAAATGCTGTTCCAGCCCAACACTTACAACAGATACTTAGGTAACGCATCACCAGAATTCCGTTTTTTTTTAATTAAAAAAACGGTTGCAAACATAATTAATTTATATTTTGAATTTCACCAGTTGCCCCAGGAGGAGATCATGTGATCAGTTTGATTGACGAAATTTCGTACATGGCCCCACCTACGCCTCTTATCAGTCAGTACGACGATATCAACCCCGAACAGTTCTGTAACGGTGACAATAGACCAGCGGACTGCGGACAAAACTGCATGTGCACCCATAAAGTCGATATCCCACTCAACGCCGTCGTAGAAATCGTACTCGTCGACGAAGGTAACTGAAATTGAAATTGAGAAAATTATTTTATATATTGAACCCATATATGATGATAAGTTACATTTGTATTAAAGACTATATTAGTATCATCATCAATTACATTACAAAATTACATTAAATTCAAATAAAAGCTTTGATTAATTATAAACAGCTGCTGATGTAGATACCAAACATGCAAACACTAATTGAAACTTTTTACTTTCAGTTCAAATCGCCAACTTATCTCATCCGTTCCACTTGCACGGATACCCATTTAACGTGATCGGTATCGGCCGATCACCCGACCAGAACGTCAAGAAGATCAACTTGAAACACGCATTAGATCTCGACAGGAGAGGTCTGCTCGAGCGTCATCTTAAACAAGGAGACTTGCCTCCTGCGAAGGACACTATTGCCGTCCCTAACAACGGCTACGTTATCCTCCGTTTCAGAGCAAATAATCCTGGTTTTTGGCTCCTCCACTGTCACTTCCTCTTCCACATCGTTATCGGCATGAGCCTCGTCCTCCAGGTCGGCACCCACGCCGATTTGCCCCCTATCCCCCCCAACTTCCCAACGTGTGGAGATCACCTCCCTCCCATCAACTAGATCGGTTCCTAGACCAGTTTCAGCAAAAGTAAAGCAGTTGATTTTTTTTTATGTTGCCTAAGTGTAAATTTATGTTTGTATTGTGTGATGTGTACGGCGGATTCGAAGTGCTCGATTCTGCCGTTTGTGTTTTTTATGTATTCGAATGATTCAACGGTTTAAGACGGTTCGTGATTTATTTAAAGGTGATATCTATTTATGTTTCGACTTTTCAGTTTCATATATGCCATACTAGTTGGTGATAATTCTAGAATTATTTAAATGGGTCCTTACGGCTATTTGAGGCTCTATTTCTTCGCGTTTTGTTTCGCCTTTAGATATATTCCATCAATCGTGGAAATGTCCGTTCTTAACTAACAACTTGCCATTATACGTTTCACCAAGGATATTTATTACGTGTATATATAAAAAACGTATTTCTCTTTTAATAATAGATGTTTAAGACTTTCTAGTTACTAACATTCGCATGCAATCAAAATTGTAGAAGATATGTAAATAACTTTGACAACTGCAATACTCCTTGTAAATACACAAAAGTAGATGTTGAGACCCGCAACATAAAGTAGTCGCAATGTTGTGACCGCACCTCATCCCTCACATTCCATTAGCAACGAAGACTGTACATAAATATATATCTACATGTTAAATAGGTATGCACAAAAGTTACCATTTCGTGGTTACCAGTACTTTAAGAAACTCGTGTGTATATTCACGTCGTGTTTATTTGTGTCTGTGCCAATACATTTAATAAATAAAGCCTGCCTGAGGCGATGATACATCGACTTATTCATGAAAATATTGCTAAACAGCTTTAGCAAAATTACAATGTCTTTTGATAATTATTTTTAAGTAAAGTGTAAATTTTTTATACTCTTTAATAAAATTAAAAAATAATCAGTCATTTTATTTCTCCTGGATACTGTTTTGTTGAAATTAGGACGAATATCAAGTTTCATTGTGTAGTATCTAATTAATAATATTTTATATATCTTGTTAATATAATTGTTATTTTTCATTACCTACTAAGTTGTTTTCACTGCACTAATGTACATATATACAGCAAACTGAAATCACTTGTGTTTGGTAGCATTTAATAGTAGTTAGTAATACGAGTAGTTTGTTTCACTGTATAATTTTTCGAGGTTCGCTGTACATTGCTAACATTTATTTCGTGCCCGGTCGCCCATTATAAGTAAATGAGAGACTTGGTTCATTCAATATGCAGCGAGCCTTTTTCTGGCGAAGTGTGTGAAGTGTATTGTGGTGACAGCACTGGCAAGGCGTCTATGCAACTCGAATCCTACAGGCTTCACAAACATCACAAATATCGATACACCTAAGTAAATCGATACAAGACACTTTTAGCTAAATAAACTACACCGATACACATTGTTCATGACAAATAAAAAAAAACAATAGAGTACCCTACCTATTAGGCATAATGGTGCTACGTCTTACTTAAATACAAATACAATACACCTTACTTAGTTTGTAAATTACTTAGTCAAACGGTAGTGAAACAGTATACCTGGAAAAAAGGTGTTTTGCGATATTTTGCATTTAGATTTTTATAGGGCCTTCGACCATTTCTCGCAAGAGCTCACATGGCAAATGTAATGTTGTATATCGAACTAAACTTAATTAATGTTCTGCATTTATATTCTTCAGTATGATATGGATTTGTATATCTCAATAGCAAAACAACAGTGACAAAACGTGCGCAAAAATTTGTGATTAGTTTTGGGGATCACCAAGGTTCCACTCTTAGGCCACTGTTATTCAAAACTCTAATGACTTCCGATTTTCAAGAACCAGCTTCCGGGTCACTATTCTATATTACCGACGTGATCATGAAGGAAACACGGCAAGATATCTGAACTGAATAGGCATATGGTGCAGTCTAATACCTGTGAGAGGTATCTTAGAGCGCAGGACGCTGAGAGTGAGTACTTTGGCACTTTTGGCAGTAATATAACAAGTCAAACAAATTACTTATTAGTATCAGTTATCTCATTCAATATCGACAACATGCATCGACCAAAATTTCTGCTCTTTTTCTAGTCAAATATGTCAAGTGAAGCGCAAACACAGGAATTCTATAAGACCTAATGACTTAGAAAAATCATGTAGAACGTCACAGTAAAGGTAGCTTTACTTTACATGTAGAAATTTATATTGATAGCTTTACTTTACATGTAGAAATATATGTAGAAGAGTTTTTTTAGAAATGAAGAAGATGGATACAACGATAATTGAATTGAACGTCTGTTATTTACTGTGTAAAAGGATTACTATGAATAAGCCTTTTATTAAAGGACATTATTGACGTGAAAATGATATCTACGTAATTATTTAAAATGTTGTCTGAAATATGTTACGTGTATAAGGAAACCATTTATGCTGGAATTGCGAGGTTAGTTATTATTTCAAATGTTGTAGCGTAAAATGTAGTAGCGTATATATGTATATCTGTTGCTGTTGTAGCGTATATATATCAACTACTATTAACTGCTTTGTTATGCTTGCCTACAATAATAAAACTAACCTTTTATTCTTAAAAAATGGAATTTTTAAAAAGTTATTCTAATAGGATGATTGTGCTTTTTTGTAATGTACACTTAACATGATTAGTAGCTATTACAATGTTTTTTCGCTTGTTCGAGTTTTTTTTTACGTACACACTGACTAAACAACATATAAAGTATACAGTACATAAATAGAGCATTATTTTCCTTTAAATTTTATATGACATTATGTGAAAAAATTGGCACCACGCCACTGGTATATGTATATGGAAAAAACCAAACACCCACAAAAAAAGGTTGTACAAATGTGAAATTTACATAACGTTTTATATTATTTTATCATTATGTAATTGTGTCGCTTTTACTTGCTTGTGATTAATCCATTTTAACAATGACAATAATTAAAAATTCAATTTGTTTAATTGCTTGCTTTTCTAAACGTTATATTTTAGCAAACACGTGGACTAATATTGATGTCTACTTCAAGGTGATGAATCCTCTGGATGCGATCTGCAACGTCCCACGGCTCGACGCCGTGTGCATCAGCAACCTTAAATCCGCCAAACCCACTGACAGGAGTGTTCTGCAGGAACGCCCTGATGTTAAGATCTTCCTCCCACTGCGATTCTTTACCTACAAGCTCGACTACATGTTTAAGGAGAACACTTACAAGAATCACTTAGGTAATCGTTACAATACCATCACGATATTTATTTAAGTCTTTCTCTCCTCCTGTATTATCCTTCACTCTCTATATGACTGTATGCTATCATAATTTAACATTTGATCTTAACCTTATCGTTGAGACAAAAATATCTATGGAAACCATATCATTTCCTATTGATTATGATATCCTTTAGTCTGTATATTGTTACAATTATCACTTCATTTTTCCAGTTTCCGGTGGTGACCTCGTGCTTAGTTTAGTCGATGAGATATCCTACGTCGCGGCGCCCTCGCCACCGATCTCTCAGATGAACGAACTCTCTCCGGAAATATTTTGCAACGGTGACAACCGACCCCCTAACTGCCCGGAAGATTGTCGCTGTACCCACATGATCGACGTGCCCCTTAACGCCGTTGTTGAAATCGTGCTTGTTGACGAAGGTATCATCATATAACTGTTGCTGCTTTGAAAGATTATCATCCTTTTAAATTGGAACACTTATAATTTCACTGACTTATCAATCCGGATACTTTGATTTACCAGTTACTAGGCTTCCTTTGAAAAGTTTCGCTCACGACACTGCATCAACTGTCTTTCTCGTAGGTACTCTATTAGATGGAAAGAGTCAGACAATATTTCTCGCACGTTTAAGAGTCACATATCACAGTTAATGATTGTTTCATTGCTATAATGTAGAATAACAGATTTGAGTAATCATTACAGAATTCCAAATAGGTTTGAGCGTAAGTACAAATATTTTAGAGGAAACGTTCTTTTTCCAGTCCAGTCAACCAACCTCTCCCATCCGTTCCACCTTCACGGACACATTTTCAACGTAATAGGCATGGGTCGATCTCCGGATAAGACCATCAAGAAGATAAACTTGAAACATGCTCTAGACTTGGATCGAAAGGGTCTGCTGCATCGACAGTACAACAAACCGCCCCACAAAGATACGATTCCTGTGCCGAATAACGGATATGTGGTGCTGAGAATGATAGCAAATAATCCAGGTAATTAAAAAAACTACAGCACTCTTTGTTTCGAATTAAAATATAATAAAAATATACATAGCATGGACTTATGACTTGACAGGTATGTGTGGTAGAAGAGTATTCTTGGCCCTGCTTTTTTATTTCCTACAACTTTTAACTTAACTTTTAGTCAGTTTTCTAAAGTGACTTACTTCTTTATGTGTCGCTACAATCTGGGTTTCTTTGTGTGTGTCTTTTTTAATTAGTCACCAGACAAAATATTTGCACAAATATTTGCCCCGGCCGGGATTCGAACCCGGGACCGCCGACTCAGTAGGCAGGTGTCTACAATCCGAGCCAAACGCGTCGTCAAAATAGTTTACTTATTAAAATTTACTCATTCTAAAATGTAGCAACTCCAAAACTAACACAATACAAAGGTTATTTTGTCTGGTGACTAATTAAAAAAGACACACACAAAGAAACCCAGATTCTTTGTGTGTGTCTTTTTTAATTTTTGGAGTTGCTGCATTTTAGAATGAGTAAATTTTAATAAGTAAACTATTTTGACGACGCGTTTGGCTCGGTTTGTAGACACCTGCCTACTGAGTCGGCGGTCCCGGGTTCGAATCCCGGCCGGGGCAAATATTTGTGCAAATATTTGTTCTTGGGTCATGGATGTTATCTATATATGTATTTATATATTATGTATATCGTCGTCTAGTACCCATAGTACAAGCTTTGCTTAGTTTGGGACTAGTTCGATTTGTGTATGATTGTCCCTTAATATTTATTTATTTATTATTTATAAAATAATTAGTAATCTCAGGAAAAACATAAAAACTCTGATTAAGTCCTTTTTCTAAGAGGAATACAGAAAAGTAATAAATTGTAGTCTTGAAAATATGAAATGCTGTCAATATGAGATTGCTCTCTTATTGAAGTACCTCATAGTTTCATCGTAATATCTTGTTTATTATCATTAACGGTTTTCGCTGTGAATATCAACTCAATTCTTTATCATTGTATTAAGTAAGTAGCAAATATTCTTTATTTTATACATTTTTATTTCTTTTTTTCAGGATACTGGCTGTTTCACTGTCACTTCCTCTACCACATAGTAATCGGCATGGCTCTAATAATCC
Source organism: Apotomis turbidana (assembly GCA_905147355.2). Taxonomy (NCBI): domain Eukaryota; kingdom Metazoa; phylum Arthropoda; class Insecta; order Lepidoptera; family Tortricidae; genus Apotomis; species Apotomis turbidana. The sequence continues at coordinate 8,278,276 of LR990288.1, forward strand.
ACGTCGGTGTGCAGAACGACCTGCCCCCTGTGCCCCCCAATTTCCCCCGCTGTGGCAACCACCTCCCCGCGATCACGCCCGCGTACCCTCACCTGTACACGGATAACGGCTATCACTGATGACGATTAAACCATTCGATCTCACTAAAAGTGAATAGATTCGCACAGAATCTCGATTACGAAAAGCATCATATGAATGAGACTTGCCATATTTTATTCTGATATTTAATGGAATGAGAGATGCGATTATTACTGTTCATAGATGCGTGAATGATATTAGACTAAAACGATTATGTCACTCGCAACAAATTTTATTTTAATTACGAATTATTTGTTCAAGAGGATCAAAGTTTCTATTCGATTATAAGATTTTTGTATGTATTGAACAACCTAAAATATTAATCAACTAGAATTAATTACTTAGTTATTGTGACGCCGATTTATAAAAAAATCTTGAATTACTAAGAAAACACACTTCCGTGTCCTTGGGCAGGAAGTAAAAAAAAAACAGTTTCAATTTATGATAACTATTAGTGGGGTTTTCCCTGTTTTCAAAACTGGAAAAGGCGAATAAAAATCCCAGTAGTTTTTGTTTATGTTCTCTATTATGTATTTTTCAGACCACAGATAATATAAATAGGAGAATATGGAATAAACCGAATGTTCCCATAATATTGTAAGCATTAGGACCTATCATCAATGATATGCTCCGATATCTACTGAAGATGTATTATGATTATATACGTCATATGACCACTACGGCTTTTTACAATTTTGTCAATCATTGTAAAAGTCCGTGACTGGAACAAGACAACCGAAAATGACGCGACAACTCATATGGAATACCTACCGAATTCAATATTGGGGATGGAGTAATAAGACAGATTAAACGCTCGAATAATCACCTATTCGCTGATATTTAGATTCATTATGAATGTAACTGAATAACTAAATGACTTACATTGTAAATCCTATTTAAGGCCAAAACAATGGTTGCAACCACAATCCAAATCCACGTTCCGTAACCGTACCATGAATTTTTACAATGTGTACCGTCGCCATCAGATAATTATATCAGATTTAATGAGGAACACGCCCTCTAGCCCAGGAAAGATGCCGGACAATTCCTCGGAGCATTCCTCGTTATATTAAGCGATAAAAGATGCAGAGAGAGGCTACATCTCTACGCAGCTCAAGGAATCAAGCTGATCTCTGGCAGCCGACGATACGAGTTACTCTCCGTTGAATGCGCTCTAGAGGGAGAAGCTGGTACTCGGGCGCCCCAGCCCACAGATGAGAACAGTAATCCATAATATGTGGACGAACCTGCGCCTGCCTGCCTGTAGGCAATGGGCCGGAGTAAAGTACTGTTTGAATCTGTTGAGCACGCCGAGCTTCTTGGAGGCTTACCTTACCTACCTTACTTACCGTCTAAATAGCTGCGAAATTGGATTTCACTCGAGACACCAAGGATTGCAATAGTAGCTGAGGCTGTTAGGGGAGTGCTCTCATTATATTTTTATATTTTGGGCTGCATAAATCTGATGGATGCATATATCTGATGGTAACTGTTTGATTTAGATTTTCAAGTTACGGCGACGCAACGTTGGGTACACAAGCATACGATGACGATGACATGACGGCATAATGTACAATTGTATTGGCTCTACTAAATCTATTGATAAGTGTAGTGCAAGTTGTAACAGTTCCAAATGATAACACTTTAAAAAGAGCACATTAGGTAATTTAAGGGTGTATAAATACATTCTCAACTAGTCCCAAGTTCCTATAAACTTGAGACCGTAACAGCCGTTACGGTAAATGTTCTTCCTGCAAGTCAAATCTAGATTCGTCATAACGCAAATCTCGGTCGAATCTCGTGAAAATGCGCTTGAAGTTGGAAGATGTTAAGCTTAACTGGTTAGCGAATGTTCATCTATGAGTAGAGTATGTCCCTCCGTCCATCCACCAACCGGACCACTAATCTTTGATGGTTTTTGCATGAAGCATGCTGCATCACGCATTCTTTCGCCGGGCCATCCGATCCTCATATATTATATGCTGCCTCATTGCTGAGGGTTGGAGTCATTGCAGTATCTCTCAAATGTTGCGCTACCATATGTTCATCCATAGCCAAGCGTATAGCATAGTGTGCTATATCGGTAATTGAGCGGGTTCGTGCCTGTACTACGATAAAGAAGCCAAAACAATAGTTTTCCGATATTATCAGTCTGCCTCTTGTTTTGTGATCTTATAATACTGTTTATTCATTCACATTCCAAAATCTACTAGATGTTCAGATCTTCATCATTTGTGATGTAGGTACATCATTATGATTATGTCCCTACACGCCAGAGTAAGCGCAAAACAATAAGTAGTAAAAAGTTATTTTATTTATTACCTCTTATTACTTTAAGAGCTATATGTGATGCGAAGTGTTAAATCAACTGGAAACACACTCACAGATCTATATCGTACACTAATATTGATAAAACCATGCACCAATGATTCAAAAGTACTGCCTTTGCCTACCGAAGTCGATGTATACGAGTATGTACCTATAATATTTGAAGATTTCCTTCGATTCCTTGTGAATGTCGTCATCAGATCTTCACCACAATTTTCTAAATCCGTCCATAAATATGAAGGAGTTCTGAGGTAACAAACCTCCTCCTCCTTTATGTCGTAAAGGGCGTCACCTGTATAATATTGTACCTATCTCGTGGTATTCTGCCTTTCAAAGAATTATTTTTCGCCGAATATTGATTTCGCCGATTTTTTATTCCCCAGTAGTCATCTTACCCCGGGGTTTTCGGATTTAAAAATCATCCTATATATAAAGTTAGGTTAGATTAGATTTGTTTTATAACAATCCCGAATAGTTTACGATTTAAGAGAAACATGATTTTTTCGTCTTTGAAGTAAGCTTCTAGATGATAATTCAATGGAGTTAAGCTTACATATTCCGACTTCCAGCAATAATATTTGACACAGGGTAGTATTTTTGTCCTAAAGTATACACCTGTGGTGCGTCAGTGTACTTCGATGAAGGCTCACGTTTTGTTTTTCTAAAAATCGTAACGCACATTTTTATTTTTGTATATATTATATATATAAGAACTAATTTTCTTACTTTAGTTACATGATAAGGTGATAAATAAGGCGTCGGCAAACAAAGACAATTTGTAATTAAATAAAAATTACGAATATAATGGTATTTTGATGTCCATATGCTGTATATGTATAGGTACCTATATACAAACATATACTTAGTCCTGATCCAGTGGGTACTATGCCCCGTTGACCCTTTAGTTTGTGTCTGTTATTATGAAAACTGGTAGGTACATACAACATTGTTAAAAATAAAATAAAACAATCATTGCAAACTTAATGCCACCTACGTATATACTTTTTTATAGTTTAGTCGAAGCACTTAATTTAGATAGTGACGTGACTACCAAAACATTAATAAACTGACTAGTTTATTAGTGACTACTCATTCGTGAAAGTATATTTACAATTGAATTTATTATGAAATACTAGCTAATACTAGCTATATTCTAAATACTTTTGTCTATTAGTCGCCACTTTGGCTTTATCATTTCTCTTAATTCAAATATAGTTGTTTCAGATTTTTAACATACTTAATAACACTATATATTTCTTATTCAATCCTTATCATTATTCCCGTATACCTATTCGTCGTATCGTCGTAATGTAAGTACCCGTATGTCTGATTAGTGATTACTACGAAAACTGCCAGCAAAGTAGTTAATCAGTCGAAAATATGTAAAATATTTCTATATTTACATCACCAGGTGTGCTTCAACAAAAAGATTTATAGAAAATATATTATTTATAATAATATAAAAGTGAGTATTTTGTTTCAAAATCATTTATATTTTCAGAACACGCACGGCACGGACTCCAAATTATTGACACAATAAGTGAAAATATTTAAAGTACAGTCAAGGAATAAATACATTAATGGCGGAGGGATGCCTATTCTCTGCACCTGACTGTACCTTTGAAAGTTATGTACATATACCTACCTACCTACATTTTTGAAATTATATGTACGACTTTAATATCCTCTACACATATTACTTTATTTTCTATTTTAATTCAATGGTCGTTTCTAACATTTGCTTTGAAGAAAATGTATTTTTTTACTTCTTGTCCGTGTAAAATATGACTTCTATTGTACCTGTACCTACCTAACTAATACGTGGTCTACACTATACTTAGTAGTGTAAATACTCGAAGTAATAGTAGTATACTTAATATTGTTACATACGTACTTTTTATAATAATTACTTAAACGCACCCGTAGCTCGTAGTTCTTAGTAGTAGTTTATTTAATTTTTATTTCTTTAAGACATTGTGCACTTCACCTAAAACATTATCAAGTCTTTTCGCATTATAAGATAATGTGTGAAGTGCACAACGTGCCTTAATCGGGTTAATTGTGTGTTTCTAGAAGAGTAGAAAACCGTATCAATACCGAGAGGGAAAAGGTTGTATATTTCTGTATTTTTGTACTTTTGCTTAATTTTTTCCTTTTATGTTGTTGTCACTTGCTTGTCATTTTGCAATTCCTGGTATTTACTCTGGCTTTACTGGACTACATGGTTATTTTGATGCATGCTTTAACTTATTTTCTACTTCAAGGTAATGAATCCTTTGGATGCAATCTGCGACGTGCCAAGGAACGACGGAGTGTGCGTGAGCAACCTCAAGTCAAGCAAACCCGTGGACCGAGCCATTCTGCAAGAGAGACCCGACGTCAAGATCTTCCTGCCATTCCGATTCCACTTCTACAAGCCTAAGGAATTGTTCAAGGAGAACAGTTACAGAAATTATTTAGGTAATTAACTTATTTCAAGTTCCTACCCGTTTCAAGTATGTAGGTCTAATTCATAAACATGTTTGAACATCTAGATTCTGACCTCAGTAATTATTCGACCAAATCTTAGTCATCAAATACATAGAATAGAAGATTTCAATATACATAGATAAAGATAAAAACCAAGGAGGTCTTATATATACGAATTGAGTAAAAGAAGATCGTATACACATTTTAAAAAGAAAGCTGTGAGTATCTTGGTAGAGGTGGATTGACTTCTAGTGTGGATTACTGGTTCAATTGAACCTTATGATCTTGATTTGGGTTTGAACTAGGTGCTGTACTTAAACGTTCTATTAGTCAAAATCGTCGGAAAGATTAAACTCAGTAAGGAAACTTCAAGTTTCTTCCTTCCTTTTTTTTAATTATGATTTTACCTAATTACCAATATTACCCAATTACCAATATTACTTAATCATACCTGTAAACTGCAAAATCTCTCTCAATTACCATATTCAAAGCTAGATAATCATAATTATTTGATATTGTTTTCAATCAAATCATTATGAAACTCCTACCTACCAGCAATTATAATTTTTCAGTTTGAAGTCTTGCAAAATAGACAAGAAGTTAACTATTTATTGAATTTTATGTAGGTACTGTGTGTAGGACATTGGAACTTCGGAGATTAAGAATTTTTTGATTTTGTCATTTTATGGATAATAGAAAATGTTAACCTTTTTTTTCAATATGGAATACGCATTTCACTTGTCTTAATTTAAATGATAACCAAATCATTTCTCAGTCGAAGGGTGACCACTAGTGAAACACTGGATCTCCGCAATATTACATACATACAGCGATGTCCACGCTTTTAGCAAAATCGATTCACAGCTTGTAGCCCGGCTAGTCGTCGGGAATAAAAGACGAGCCGTGGTAGTGTAAAAATATATAATAAAGAATAAAAACTATATACAATATAAAGAAAAAACGGTATTCAGTCAGTACGCGGCACTAACGGGAAACACTGGCCTTAATGGAGCTGGGCAGGATGGTGGGAAAGGCTGGGTTTCAAGCGTCTGCGTGGTTCCAGCTTCCACGCACATCAGGCAGGAACAACCGCCGGTAGAGGTGCGTTTACCACAGCACGCAATCTTCAGCCAAGTAAAAAGGGCTGGAACAATATCTCACTTAGTTGGTGACACCAAACCAATCCATGCCTTATTTCGTATTTGTCAAGACCAGTGAGAACGAAATAAGACTTGGATTGAGTTTAACAATTAAAAGAAAAGAGAAAGTTACAAGTATTTGAGTATTATATACAGTTTATTATACAGCGTCGTATATACAATATTATGTACACTTGCGGTTGACTCGTAACACCACATAAGAAAAAGCAATATTACATTTAATCTTTAAATGTACAAGTAATACATAGCTATCTTCAGACCCCGGTTCATTCAACACAAGTCCGAGCGTGTCTGAGAAAAAAGACAAAAGCCGAGCGTGGAACGCCTGTCTTTTTTAATGGCGTTTGTAAGCGGCCAGTGCTGCACCATGGAGGTTTGCCGCGTTACAAGCTCTATGAACTAATATAAATAATAATGTTTCCAGTTGCTCCCGGCGGCGACCACGTACTGAGCTTGGTCGACGAGATATCCTACAGTGCGCCGCCTGCACCACCGCTCTCACAGATGCACGAGCTATCTTCTGAGCTATTCTGCAACGGTGACAACCGTCCTGCCGACTGCCCTGTCGACTGTCGCTGCACTCACATGATCGACGTGCCCCTCAATTCTATTGTTGAAATCGTTCTTGTTGATGAAGGTATGCAGATATACCCTTTTTTCGACACAATTTTAAGTTCTCTGCAGAAATACAATTTGCATCAAATTGTAGATTGACAACAAATTCACCACACATTAAGGTGGTTTATCACTTGATCTACCAAGACTTATATTTGAAAAATAATATAGTTCTGATGTAGTTTCCATTTAGTGGTTACTTTAATTTTAAACGTGAAGTCCTTATTTATGAAACTCCTAAATTGTTCAGTCTTTGCACTTTTACCACTAATCATAAGCCAAAGAACGGAAATCTGAAATACTTTTACTTCTCGTTTTCAGTCCAATCACCAAACCTCTCTCACCCGTTCCACCTTCACGGAACCAGCTACAACGTTATTGGTATGGGTCGGTCTCCGGACAAGAACATCAAGAAGATCAACCTGAAACACGCGTTAGACCTGGATCGGAAAGGTCTGCTACATCGGCAGTACAACAACCCACCATTGAAGGATACCCTCGCTGTGCCCAACAACGGATACGTGGTACTCCGACTAAAGGCTGATAATCCAGGTAGTTTGTTATTCTTGCTATGCATTAATTCTTTTGTCAGTTTCGTCATCATCATTATTTAAGAGCTTCACTCTTGTCAATGTAGATTTTTGCAATGAAAATTCTTAGCTTTTTCGTATCTCCATACTATTTCTCTAATTTAACAACCTTTTCAGCCCGCACGTCTTCCAGTTTCTAATTATTTTCAATGCATTTTTTTTTTCATATATTTCGTATAATGTCTTTTTCTCTTTCTGTAACGTTCAGTAGTTACTCGCAGTATCCAATGAATTTCTTCCATTCTTCGTCAACGTCTTTTTTTTCTAGTTATTTTCTATATTCTTTAGTGTTAATTACAATATTTCCTTTTTCAGGCTACTGGCTGTTCCACTGCCACTTCATCTACCACATAGTCATCGGGATGAGCTTAGTACTCCACATCGGAACGCAACATGATCTTCCTCCGGTACCTCCCAACTTCCCCCGCTGTGGTCACCATCTCCCTGCAATCTCACCCCCCCTCTTTCCCATTCACTGATGACGACCATCATTGTTGATTTTATACCATTCGATCTCACTAAATGTGAATAGTTTCGACTGAATCTGGTTTTCGAAAAGCATCATATTAAATGAGTACTGCCATATTTTATTCTTGTTACAGAGTTGAATACGAAAGATGTGCGACATATTTTTATTGTTCATTGATGTGTGAATGGTGTTATATAAGCATAAATCAATGGTGCTGTTTCGAACAAGTTTTGTTACGAACGAATGTTAACTCTTGTTTTTAAGATTACCAAAGTGTCTTTATCAGTTTTAAGCTTTATTTTGTTATTTTTTATACCTACGTTAGGCGCATCAACTATATAAAAGAAATTAAAATACCAACTATGATCATAATTATGTAGTAATTAGAGTAACATTAAAGGCAAACTATCTGCATTGTTCAAAATGTTGCCTCTCAGTAGTCTAATTTTTTTCATGTAAATATCAGCAAAATAACTGCTACTAGCATATATAAATTTGCATTTATAGCAAAAAATAGTTTGGTAGCCAAAGATGTTCACCGTAGACATTTATTTGATGTTTGAAATTTGTATGAATATCTCTTCGTGTTTGTTACATTATATTACTTTGTAAATACGGTATATTTAATAAATTATGAAGAACTCCTTTGATCGAAGGACATTGTGTAAATCGTAATTGGTAAACATAGTGCAAAATGACGTATCAGTTAACAATGAGTTTCTTTAGAGAGTAATTAGAAAATAATATGCGTGGGTTTTAAAATCAATCTCATGCAACCTTACTAAAAACTAGTGTGATTAGAATTCCAGAATCCTTGCGTCCTAATTAGGATACTTTTTTAGGATTTTTCCTTGCTCAGCGCACACTTTCCTGAATTAAAATCATATTTAAATACGAGCCAGCGTTAGTGAGCAAGTGGGCTTTAGGATTGTTTTCCAATCACACAAGTATACTTGTAAGTGTTTTTAGTGTGTCTGTTTCAAATGTGTTTGTTTATCATATATCGCAAATATCAGAATCGCATCGGCCTACAACTAGATTACCAATTCGGTTAGCTCGGTATAGTTATTTCAGCTTTTATGTGACATAACCAACGCCAACTAATGAAAAGACATGTACCTACGTGTACCGGAGATACCTAGAAATACTTTTATTCGTTCAAATACTATTATGTTATTAATTGAAATAGCCATTCCATTACTTGGCGTTGGTAATCTTCAAACTGATTCAACTTGTTTCACTTCTGCAATTTCGTTATGTGATATCAGATCTCTTTTATTAATGCAAATCATTATGAATGAATTACATGGACGCTGAAAGTGGGAAGATTTTTAGCTTAATCAGCATCTCCATAATGGAGAACATCACCATTAAAAATGATGTTTTTTTGGATACGCTTATATTTCCGAAATATCTAGTGGTGCGCAGGGCAGTGACGTCATGAAGATACTACGAGTATTAGTTTGATGACGTCACGCTGGCTTGGCGCCAAATACGAAATTTACAATACCATAACTTCAAAAGTTTTCGTTTGATTCATATGAAACAAAAACCAGTATATTAAATTTCTTGTACATAGGCTATATGTTCATATTTGAAGTGATTAACAGACCCGCTGATCTGTTTCAAAAGAGTTACTTACGTATTCCGACTTTTAGCAAAACAGCGTTCGCCGCAGGGTAATATTTTTGTGTTAAAATTTACGCCTGTTGTTCGTTAGGATTTACTTCAATGAAGGCCCACGTTTCATTTTCCCGTTTTAGAATTTATACACTTTTTCACTGCTCATACCTACAATTTCGTATGTTTTATTTTATTGATATTATATTTACTTCTTTAACTAAGTGATACCTATTTGATAAGTAAGGCGTCGGAGGACGAAGTCATTTTGTAGTTAAATAAAAAAGTTAATAAACAAATTGGAGTTTTCATTAATTTTCCTGTTTTGACTGGTTTTGTGAGAGTGAAGGAACATTCCATCAAATCTAAGACCCAATCGAATAGGCCTCACATTAAGATGCACTGCAGATGTGATGAAATTCGCTTTGACAGAATATATCAACAACTTCATTGAAACAAAATGTTTTCCATCACTGTTAACAAAATCGTTCACACCGATAGTAAAATATTTGCATACAAAATGAAGTTCATCGCTTGGAATATAACCACGAGATAATTGGGTTGCCTGATAATAACCTTATTCATCACCATGGAGTCAAACGTTAAGTTGCTATTACTACTGACCTATTGCTATTCTTCTTTTGGAGGTATGTTCACGTAAATATTTATTTATATTTAGAACAGCAACTTCATACGCGTATTATTTTTATACCGTAGTAGGGTAGCAAGTATCCTATCCTATAACCATGTTTGGATGTCCAGCTGCCCCTGTACCGAAATTGCTTAAAATTTGTCCAGCCGTTTCGGTGTGATGCGAGGACAAAGGAAATTATGCCCAACAGCCATCTGTTGGCCATAATTTCTGGCATGACGCCGCACGCCCATAGAATACAAAAGACGAACCTGCATCACGCTGTTAAGATTTTTACTGAAATAATGAACCCTTCATAGAAAACTGATTTGCAGTACAAATCTAGAATTTTATATTAATATCCATACTTATATATATATATATATATTTAATATTATAAATGCGAATGTGTGTCTGTCTGTCTGTCTGTCTGTCTGTTACCTCTTCACGCTTAAACCGCTGAACCAATTTAGATGAAATTTGGTATAAAGATAGTTTCAGTCCCGGGGAAGGACATTGGATACTTTTCATCCCAAATAAATTTAGTGTTCCCGTGGGATGAGCGGGTAACACCGCGGGGCACAGCTAGTAGATTTATAACTAGACCGACTTTGTCCGCGTAATACTTTTATGTTTACTGTAGTCGGGTAAAAGTATCCTAAAACTATGTTTGGGTGTCCTATCTGTACGAAACTTGGCAAAAATCCGTCCCGCCGTTAGGGGGTGATGAGCGGACAATCGAATGTTTACCATCAGATGGCGCTGTACAGCGCGGTGTTGGAGAGGTGTCATCATTTAATGAAAAATCTTAACATCGCGAAATACAGTTTACTGAAATGTTTGGGGATTGACAGAATTTTGTTACAGCAGTAAGGCTGCCTAAGAATGGCTATCAGATACTTTTTACCGGGTTACGCTTAAGACTGCGCCGAGCGAAATGTGAAAAATAGGCAACGTCAACACTAGTTGTTTAAGTAGACAACTTCAACATCCAGTCCATTTCTAAACTAAATATTAGGACTTCTCCTTGGAAAAATTATAAGATTATTAATATTTTACCCGAGAAAACTAATGAATGTTTACATTACAATTTGTCCGCATCAAATATTTCAATTATTGTTTGATATTAAAGCTCCAGATTTATCAAAAAGTGCTTTTAATTCTCCATACATTTTACTATGGCGGCCGCGCGCCGATCTAAATAGGTACGCATTTCCCGCGCTCTATTGTTCAATCGCTAACGCTCGGCACAGTCTTTATTAAAAATATGCCTTTATTACTCCTCCACGAACGGCGTAGTGGGCGCTTGGTGGGAACATGTATTTTTGGTAATATAGTCCAGTTGCACGATATATAGATACTCAAGTTTCAGTCTGAGCGATTAACACGTTGGGTGCCCACCATACTTCACCTAAATTGTTGCTCCCCGACGCCATACAAAATCGCGTTTACGTTATCGTTATTGCCATATGAAAGCTGTTATGGCATGACATGTGTATGCTAGAATTCAATTTCAGTTATTCCTACTTAAGTACACGAGACCAAATACGATGCACTATACGACGCGCGTCGGTCGAATTTTGAACATTGGAGTAGCTCTGCAGTTCCCGAAGCCCTTTTCCTTAGTCAAAAAATCCCCAAAACAATAGGTACTCTGAAAAAATTGCATACTCGATTCCACTGATGATGGTCATGGAATCTTATAAGGCTTATTTTCTCAGCCTATGAACGGGACAAGCCAGAAAGCAAATTGATTGGTGGGCACAGCACCAGTTCATCGCGACATCCTTACCTAGTCTCTCTGCAGACGAGGTTCTTCATGATCCGAGCCCATATTTGTGGGGGCACACTACTTAGTGAGAACTGGGTAAGTACCCTAATAGCATTTATTTCAAGCTCTTTGTTGTCATAATTATTGAAGGTCATATTAGTTGTTTTTTTTTGAGCTGTCTAATTCAGAGTCGTGAGCACCTACTTTAATTTTTGGCAACTTACTGAAATGCTAAATTGGTGATTTGTTCCGAAAAGTAAACTACAAAGATCTATATTATATCGTTTCATCACAATTCTGAATCCAATGACCTTACAGTATTTCTGAAGAGCTCATCGATGGCCCATCATTATTTTATTACGTTAGGTTTGTTTCAGATTACATTAAATAGTAGGTTTACAGCTTCTCTAATTTATTCTCTAATAAAGAAAGACTAATGTCATGCAATTAGTTGGTCCAAATTCCAATATACTTCTCGTTAGTAACAAAATGATTCTAACATAAGTGTTATTTTTGTAACATTCGTTGCGGATACCATTAGTTGCTGTTGATAATACTGCCATTTCTCCTTCTTCATTTCCTTCAATCTCTGCTTCTGAACTACCAGTCTCAAAGTTAGTCCTTCAACTACCTAAATTATAATATTTCCTAGCAAAACAGCTGTTTAAAGTTCCGCGTCATGTCGTAAGTGTCAGTAAATGATGACATTATGTTTAGATTCTCTCAGCCGGGCACTGCGTGAAAGAGTCCTTCATAGTGAGATGGCTGCCACTAGACGCCATCGCCGGGGCGTCGAATGCGCACGATTTGCAGAACTTCGGGCCCGAAGCGCAGATCGCTACGGTGGATCAGCGTATTGCACATCCTGATTATAAGGGGTAAGTTTAACCCATAATTATCAAATCTCGGTGCAGTTCTCGGTCTTTAAGGCTCTTTACAATTAAAAATATTTTTTTTATTAATATTGATAACCAACTTAGTTCGGATAAATCACCAATCAAAAAATAAACTCTGTTTACCTAAAAATAGAATTGATTTTAATATAGCGTGGCCAGCTGGCCAGTTATTGAACGGTTGCTAGTAATTGGCCATTCACTATATATAAATACTGAATTTGCAGATGGGGATCGAACCATCTGCTTATCCGCGGCACGTTACGTTTAGAAGAAGAAAAACAAAATGAAACATATCTTTTAATCTCATTTACCCATTTTTCCAACAGTGGCATTGGACCAAATGATATAGCAGTACTTCATACAAGCAGACCGTTCGGATTTACAAAGTTCATCCAACCAGCAAGCTTGCCGATACCATCAAGGACAACCTACGAATCACCCCTAACCCTGTCTGGCTGGGGTATACTGAGAACCACTATCTTCATCCCAGATCTACCGAGATATCTGCAAGAGGTCAACGTAACCTACCTACCTCACAAAGGTAAAAATTATACTAGTAGTAGCTGTTTTATCTCACAAACACAGATTGGCCACACTTATGCGAGAGGATCTTTATTACGTATTATAAAATTCTTAAATTATATTATCGTAGATATAATTTTCTGTGTTACGAGCTGTTAATCTTCGTTCCAGAATGCTATGAAGCAGTTGAAGCAATCAAAGACAAAGGCGAAGTTAACCCTCTAGATGAAAAGTCTAACATTTGTACTGGACCACTCACTGGCGGGATATCAGCTTGTAGCGGAGACTCTGGGGGGCCCCTGATTCAGTTCACAAAGACACATGAAAATACAATCGAAGACGATGAGGACAACTTTATCGAAGATAATTATCCTTTATCTCTACCAGTCCGTAAAGGAGATAAGATAATTAATAAACCAAGACAGTGGGACAATGATGGAGAAGTTATTCCTATCGTAGTAGGTGTAGTATCTTGGGGCTCAAGCCCTTGTGGCGATAAGGGTGCCCCAACTGTGTACACTAAAGTGGAAAACTTTATGGATTTCATAAATAAATATGTTGAGTATTTATTATCGTTTTATTTAATTAAATTAGTATAAAATAACTTACAAATCATAATTATCTTACTTACAATAGTTACAATCGACTTGAACTCACCCAACTTACACTTAGTAATGAATAAGAACTTGCAATTAGTGAATCCTTTGTACTTTTTCCCAGCATTAAACGATTGATGCAACGGGAATTGTATATAATAAATTATTTATCTAGTTAATGTTCGGCACTTGACACTTAAAACTTCTTGCATTCTTCTTCTTGATACACTGTTTTACAACTACCCCCGATTTAAGGAAATATTTGAAGTGGATATCTACACCGCACCGTTCAGTTTTATAATCTCGAAGTCTTCCTCCAAAAAAAGCGTATTAGCCAGTATCTTGAATATAGAACACAATACTTAATTCTTCAAATTCACAAATTGCAAGATCAACATGAATTTGGCATATCTTGTAAAACTTGTCTAGATCTATGAAACGAATTAGGTATGTCTGCACTGATGCATTTTCACGTTCGTCTTGCGCTTTCCTCTATGGCTGTTTCATTCATATTTCTAGCGTACAAGATAAACGTGAAAGAGCGCCAGTTTGGACATAGCTTGAGTATCATTTTAACACTTTCAAAATGTTCCTGCATTTTACTCCTTTCTGTAAACCCTCAGTCAGTCTTATGAACAACTCTAATTCAAGAGTACATCTGGAGGCTTGTAGTTACCGCATTTCGGGAATGAATCCAGGAGGGATGACGGTAGATGTTCAGGGACGTTGATAACCAGCGCCGTGGGCAAAGAGGCGAGGGCACAAGACCGGCACTCGAGGAGCCAGCTGCCACCTCGGTCCATCTTCATCCGCACTATAGTAAAACCTTTGTTTGGCACTGTTATTGAGTCCTTTAATGGGGGATTCTGGAGATTCCTGCAAATGAAAAAGTTTTTTTTCTACTAGTAACGTCGTACAAGTTCAAAAAAAACAAATGAACGTATCGTACATACGTACTATTGAAATATAAGCAGTACCCAATTATGTATTTATCATTTGGATCATGGGTTAAATCTACCTGACCACTGCAAATTTATTAGCTTGGATTTAATTACTGAAAACTATCTTTTATACTAAATACGAGTAGAAGAAAACGTGCATACTTTTGTATACACTATATCACTATTCTGGTTCATAATGAAATAGATTAGGTGAATGTTATTGTTTCTATATAAACTTGTGACCTTACCTCTTTATTTTTCCATCTTTATCAAGTTGCTCGAACCTTTCTCTTGAAAATGGTACACCATCGGCTCCCTGCGTGGTAGCTACCACCTGCATGCTATATCCGTGCATGTGGAATGTATACGAGTCATTACTGCCAAAACCTGCAAGTTGCATAAAGAAAAGTTAGAAATGTTCACCAAAGTCAAGGTTCACTTGTCAAGTTTAGAATCGTAAATATTTACGAGTAGAAAGTATCGTCGGATGAAGTGTATCGCTAGAAATCATAATGATGTAATGAATGACCAATGCATGAACCAAGTAAAGAGAGGTAAACTTTTACTTTTACGATCATCCATAAAACTACATACTTATTCGGAGACAAAGCAGATTTGTAATCTTAAATTAGCATTCTGCACGCGATGAACATTATGTTAATGCAATTTTTCTGTATAATATACTAACGTGATATTTGCAAATTGTTTTTTTTAATCGCAAAAAAATAAGGAAAATGTTTTAGCAGCA
Organism: Apotomis turbidana; assembly: GCA_905147355.2. Taxonomy (NCBI): domain Eukaryota; kingdom Metazoa; phylum Arthropoda; class Insecta; order Lepidoptera; family Tortricidae; genus Apotomis; species Apotomis turbidana. Next base: position 8,293,710 of record LR990288.1, read on the forward strand.
AAAATATCTCTATTCGATCATCTGTCATTTTGTGCCTTCTAATCAACCAGTCAGAATATAATTTGGTATCAATTACTAAACGATTCAAATTTGACTACAATTACATATTTGTCATGCAAGCAAAATTACAGTGCCTCCAACTTTCTAAGGTCACAATGCTTCCAACGGTGTCACTAGAGGGCTCTCGTGCTAGCTTCCAAACGGACAAATCAATTTGTATGCGTTATATTTTATCGAAAGAGTTGTCTAGCTGGCGATGTGATTCTTAGCTATGCTTGGTGGAAATACGAGCAGTAGTTTGAAAGATATTCAGCTTTAATTGGAACAAGTGATAAGATCTCAGCCAATATCCAAGCTATAAGAGTTCTTTTTGAAGTAATGTTCAGTTTTACTAGCATTTTTAAATTATATCGCTCATTCAACTAGGGTTTCATTATGACTAGCTAATTGTACCGGGGGTGTTTTACATTTTTTATTTAGGTTATTCCTAGGTCCATTTCAATTTAATGACCTCGGTACGATAATATCTTATATTGAATAGGTTTAAGCTTCAGTACTTTAATTGCGAGTTTGTACGTACTTCAAACCTTTATCAATAAATTGCTCTGCTCTCTGTAACTGACGATTCGAAAGTGCTTGTAGCTAGGCCTACTTGAATAAAGAATATCTCGACTTTGACTTTGACTAAGAAATTATGGTTATTGATAACTCCTTAGCTATGAAAGACAGGAAGAGTATGAGTAATGTTAACTAAAAAAACTCAATGATTTGGACATATTTCAGGCATCGAATAAGTGGCGTAACCACTGGTTTTAGATAACATAAGCACAGTTCTCATGGAGATTCTTAAGACCTTTGGAACCAACAATAGTAGACACGCCTTTCGAAATTCAATTGTTAAAGTATATTTATAAAAAACAAGTATTACCATCATTAAAAAGAAACTATTTTTTTTACTCCGCGGAAGTACGGGAGGCTATTGAATTGAAACTAGTGGTCATCCGAATTTTAATCGAGATTGTGGATGGTCAGTGGCCTCCAGCTGGAGAATGGTTTTGAATAATACGTCAGTGGTTGGTGTGGACGAGACCTTAGCAAGTGACGTAATGAGTGTGGTGTGCAACCAGGCAATTGACATTGTGTGTGATGATGAGGGTAGATTTACGCCCCGCTGGTGACGCTCACATCTAGCAGCCGCGCGGAGAGGGCGTTAGCGCACATTTTTCGATGGTCGCGGCCGCGACTGATGATGAATCGCGTACCGATTCGAAACATGTCGAGCAATATTCGACTTCTACGACGTGAGTAAACCCGTTTCGTGTATTTTAAATTATTACCTTCATTCAACAAGACGAGCTCAATCACTTCTCCCTGGTGAGCATCCAGGGTCAGCACACACTGCGGCTCCTGACTCTTCTCTTCTTCCCCTACTGAGCATTTAAATTCCTTGCGCACGTCTGCTGGCCGTATCAACAATGGCACATCAGGGTAGAGGAAGTTCTTATGATTTATTTGTACGACACCTTTGTTTGTGAGCGCTGAAAAAAAAAGTGACAATTTTGGATCGACAGGCAATTGAAGCTGCAATGTACTGAATGAAAAGTAAGATAGTTGTCATGCATAAACTCCAAGACATAGGTAACGTTCGCGTAACAATTATTAGCGAAAAGTTAACTTGGCAAACGATTATTTGGCAAATGAAATTCTACAAAAAATTGCTTGGAGAGTGATAATTTGTCAAACATATTTTGATAAAACAAAGATAACACCTAAATCTCACTCATTGATCAATAAGGAATATAAAGGGGAATTGGGTTAACATTTTCTCACTAACGTAATCGACCAGTATCTTTTACATTGGGACCCGCTGTCTTCGGCCTAAACAAAAAGATAATTTATGACCCATCCATTAACGGACTTCTCTGTTGTTAGGTCAGGCCTTCAAAAGTTGTCACTTTAGATGTTGATGACACAGTCCATTTTTATTTTCAAAAACTAAAGATTAATTTTGACAAGCGTTGACATGTCAGGATTTTTAACGATTCGGTCATTACGATGTGTCACCAAGTTATCTATTCAAGTGGTCAAGTGAGAAACTAACTACAATACATGAATTATATGTATATTTATAGACGATGACGCTAGCTACGCCACTGACCGCATAGATAACTTTGTGGCACTATGGGGTCTATGGGTTATTAATAACGTGCCTTTTACATGTCAAAGGTAATAATGTGTTCTTACATAACGAGGCTGGGAAAAATGGTTTCTTCGGTATTGCGTCACTTATGTATCGGTAGTCGTTGTCGGAGTCTTTGGTCTGCGGGATTCGTCTATCAATGCTTAGGATGACGGATCTGGCGACCACACTGCTGGGGATTTCGTGCAACGATTCCAGTTTTTGGCCGTACACTTGGTTATCCGAATCGGTTTTTTCAGTAGGCGCCTCGGTCTGAAAACATAAAAAAGTGATTTTAATGGTAGTATTTACAGTCTAGCTACCCACTGATAGGATTACCCCAGGAGTATTCAAGAACACAAGGACGTTACTCCCCACCAGTTTGCCAGTGGTAGGTATAAGTAATGACAGAACAGAATCTTACGGAATGTACAATTGCAAATATTTAACAATGGCAGAGGAGCAACGTGAGCAACTGCGTTCGAAACGTTGTATAGTAAAAATAGCACCAGCTCTAGGGTAATAGTGACGCACTAGATGCCACAGGTCATGGTAAATTATTCCAAATGCAAGAAGCCTTCCATGGCGACCATAGGCACAGAACGACAATTTACCTAGGTAGGCAGATTATCACTCCTACCTACCCTACCAACCTATAAGGCCCGACGCTGAGTCTAAATATCGAAAATTGTTTACCACTCTGTCATGAAACATGGCCGTGTCGTTGACCCACGGTGCAACAGCATGGCTCTGGCGCTCCGGTACCCGCCCGTCTTCTTGCTCGCTCGCACCACCACGTCCATCGCTCTCCTAGAATAAGCATCTACAGCCCACTTACCACTCCATCATGCAGCATAGACGTATAGTTGAACCCCTGGTGCAGCAGCATGGCGCTGGCGGCCCGGTCGGCGCAGGCGCCGGCGCCGCGCACTCGCACCCAGTATCCGCTAGTCTTTTGCCTCGCTCGCACCACAACGTCCATACGCTCTCCTGAAATTAATAAAGCGTAAGGTGAAAAAATATAACTTGATAAATTCTAGTATTTGGAGGTATAAAAATACTTTATTGTACACAATGACAGGTTTAAAATTAAAATAATACAAGTTTGTTATCAGAGAATTGCGAATATTGCATTAACATCACTTTTATTATTTTGTTATTATAGAAGTAGTCAATAGCGAATCATAATTAACACAGTATTTATATGACATATTTGGAAACATTCGACGACGAGCCACTTATAATAAAAACCAATAAAACGAAATAAAGTTTCAGTTAGAAACAATGCGCATAAAACCACTATTATCTATTCTGTGATAAAACGTAAGTAAGTACATTATGAATGTAACGTTACGCAATCCAATTTCCGATAGGAAGTTTTGTGGGTCAAAATAGTTTAAGGCTATTCTTAGTCTTACGCAATTCAAGTAATAGTACATGTAATAGTATCATCAAATCGCCGTTAACACGATAAGCGTAATATACCACGATAATCAAGGAAAACAACGTGTAGAAAGTGAAACGAAAACAAAAAGAGACCAGTTTTTGGTTGACCTTAACTCATGAATGAACTAACGCAGTTGGGACACCTTTCTCCTCTCTCCGGAGCTAGTGAAAACCAGGTGGACTTGACCACAGACGAATCAACTTTCTCCGCTGATGAGCATTACAGGAATATATTAGGCTTAACGTTAGCATTTGATGTATAACTACAATAAAATCGCGTCGGCATGATTTTTGGGTTAGTTATTATGAGAAATACGTACCTAATGTGCATTCGTGATATTTATTTTTATATTCTTCGGCGCTTGAAAAAGAAAACAATGGCGTAGTTTTTGGTTAGATTGAACAAAACAACCGTCAACTTCAAATAATTATTAAATATGACCAGAATTGTACGATGTATTTTATAAGTAATGCTTCGGAAGTAAGCACATGCAATGTTATTGTTTTATGTGTAAACGAGATTTTAATTATAGTTTCTCGTCTCTTAACCATCTCTTTACTTCGTCGTCGGTACATTTACATTTATTGAGTAATATTAGTAAAAACATAAACATAAAATATAAGGTAAAGGCCTTATAAAACTTGTTTTTTTTTTTGCCTTGAGATATTCGTTCTCGTTCGGTACTTTACTGCCCGATTTATTAATTGTATGTAGATTGATAAGTCAACCTGTTCTTTATTGAACAATGGAGGCAAAAATCAAACACTAAAAAAATGTAATGGCGGAAGAGACCGGGTATCGGAACTGGTACCTCTGGATTACCGGTTCAACGTGTCAACCACTCCACAACCCCAACGCCGGTAGGCGATAGGCACCTATCGAATGTTTCCTTATGCTTTGTATATTGTGTAATCAAATTGAAAGGCTTTACACCGTAGCTGGATAAAAATTATGGTGTTTCAACATTAAAAAATAATGAATGATACATAGGATTTTTAGCAATTTTTTTTTAATACTAGTTATTACGTTTTTAGGTGTCAAAATGGCGATGAGGTGAGAAATGAATTAAGCAATATCTCTTCTCCGTATTAGCAAATCATGATACAATTTCTAACTTTCACTGTCGCTCTGGGTGTAATTTAGTCTGCGTCAATCGGTTTCTACGGCGGCGTCTTATTTATGGAAAGATTGGATGAGGCACCGATCACTTTTTAATACGCATTTATATTAAGTACCTTCACTTTTAACCAAGTTTTGTTTGTTTTAACTTATATAAATTTAACAGCAATAAATAAAATCACACTGATTTATATGTAAGTAATAAAATAAAACCTAACATGCACTAAACTACCCCTAGTTTTTTTTTTAAAGAACTTCAAAAAAAAAGGCAAAAATAACCCCAAACTGAGTGTTTGGCATTGACTCCAAAAGGTGATTCAAGTGTAATCTGTACATGACCGGGTTATTTTTGGCTTTTCAGTTTTCTTTTAAGGTTTTTCTTTTTTCGTAAAAGTTGTTCATGAACAACTTCATTATCGCGGACAAACATACATGCGGGTCAAACTGTGAGAACCCCTTTTTGAAGTCGGTTAAAATACTAATACCTTCTCTTAATAAAGTACAGTCAGCAATAAAAGCGTATCCCAAAAAATACCAGTTACAAAAACTTATTAACGAGATTTTAATGAGTGTATAAATAAAATTGATTTCGCGAAAACGGTTCTACTACTGTAGACGAGATATTATTGTACACTTAAGTACAGTCAACCAATTTGATTCCTAGGCCATTTCGTACCTTGTCACAGTGAAAGTCAATATGAAAGCCGCTTGAAATCTCATATCATTGTCATTGTGACAAGGTTCTATAGTAGCCTAGAAATCAAATTGGTTGACTGTACATACTTATAAGGTTTTACTCCTTATGTTTAGCTAAAAAACACAACAAATCGTTCACGAAGGTTCTTGAAGTTCCTCGTAGCGAAGTTATATTTACCATATCGCGTCAAAATTACTACGTTCGTCCATTTATTTAGAGAAAACATAAATGATTAACAAATATCTTTATTACAATGACGATAAAAAGAGGATTACCTACCGCTTATTTTCTCTTCCACTGACTAAAATCAAACCATGCCGGTTAAAAAAATATTTTAGTTTGTTACCTGGGTAAAGCTGAACTCTGCTGGTTGACACAGGCTTGACCGCTTTGCCATCGGTTGCTATGACAACCATCTGATGGTCGTCGACGGTGACCACCACTGGACAGTCAATGGCGATAGCGTTGATCAGGCGCAGTCTATACGCGAAGCTTGATAGGACGAATAGCCTGGAAACATATACATGCATGTTTTAAAAAACGTGGTGAGGGTTCCGGAGTCCATAAACTCCATCTTCTACGAGTACATCACGCGATCAAACCTCCGACTACGGTTACGTTTACTTAAGAGGCATATTTGAAGTGTTAATTACTTGGTCCCTATAGAGTGTAGGAGGTCAGGTTTGGATTAAATTGTAGCGAATGTAAAGGACTTTAAAAACTTCCTGGACGTTGATCGTTGAAGATTGTGTAATGAACTCGAATATTTTAAGTTCCTGGGTCATGGATGTTAGGTATTTATATATATATGTATTTATATATTATGTATATCGTCGTCTAGTACCCATAGTACAAGCTTTGCTTAATTTGGGACTAGGTCTACTTATTTGTGTAAGATTGTCCCTTAATATTTATTTATTTATTTTACAAGTGAAACCCCTCACATCACGCCAAAATGGCTAGACGGATTATAACTAATTTTGATACTGGGATAGCTGGACATCCAAAGATAGTTATAGGGTACTTCTTACCCGACTACGGTAAAAGAAAAAAATTAACGCGGACGAAGTTGTTTAACAAACGCTATGCACATAGCTGACATATCCATATCCTATACGTATGTCTATAATCATAATCAAATAGTGTATGCAATTGAGACTAATTTAATACCACGAGTTTTTTTTAATTATTCATGTTATTATACATATTACACAATAGTACACATTACTTAAACAAGGAAACACAGTTTTTCTCAATATATAAAAAAAAATACAACTAGGACAGAGAGATGGAAATTAAGATCAACAAACTGAATTAATTATGATAATTACTACGAAAGTTTTTTTTTTGTAACATTATACTCGTACATTTAAATATAACAATTTAAACGGGTTATCGCGTTTATTCATTATTTGAGCCTTCCTGACGCTTTGGCAACTATTACAGTTACCGTTGTCAAAGGTTGACTAACAAATGTACAAACTACCCATTTTACAAATATGTATTTAAAAAATAAAAGTGTACATACATGCCAGATGGGCATATATTACTTTATTTAAAAGTATAATATTCTTTAACATGATGGGGAGTCCGGGGAAAAATCGTCAAAATAAGAAACACCGTTATTAGGATGCTTCCTATTTTAAATTCTTACTTACTTAAAATCTTCCTCAAGTCCGTTGATGAGCAAGGAACTCGGTTTCATCTGACTAGAATCCTCCAAATTAGCAGTCATCAGTTCAGGAAACTTGGCTGCTATGACCAGAGTGTTTTCTTGACTTCGGTCGAAGTCATACAAAGATGAATGGGCTTCCAAAGGCTGTGGTTGATTCACTATTAACGCTCCGTACAGACCGTCGCTTTGATGACTCACTGAAAGGGACGAAACTTGAATGAAACCAAATGAAACTTACTAGTTTTTAATCAACCATTAAACGGTAATCCGTTTAATGGTTGATTAAAACACCTATACGCTAGATAATAGAGTCCATGTGCATTTCATTTTAGGCTCCTGGCGTGCGTAGCAGCTGATCAATAAGCCTACTTTTCGACATCTACACAAGTGAAAGTGTTGTATCTATTTTATCTATCGTGTAATAAATACGAGTGACGAAGCGTCCATAAAATAATTATATTCTTAGATGAAAACATTACTAAAGGTGCGAATCCGTGCATCGCGGCTGATCTCAGCGGATCTCAACCACGCACGGTCGATTGCGTGCGACTGACGCGCGCAGCTGATGTGATTATAGTTGTCGTCTTACGTCAGAACGATGTTGAGACACGCACAATCGCGTGCGGCCGACGTCTGTCGTACGTAGGCCGCACGCGTCTATCGCAGACGTCGGAAACGGCGCTATATGTTCACGCAATCGATCGCTTGCGACTGCGATCGGCCGCGATGCACAGAATTGCACCTTTAGAGTAATTCAATAAACAATGCGTGTCGTAATAACAACTGATCGTTTTACAGTGCACCATTTGCACTGCTCCGTCTTCCGTTTTTGTTCGAATATTCGGCGGCGGTACAATCGTCGTGAGTCGCGTTTTAACACGTTCACTGCGGCAATCTAAAACTCTGTCCTGAATTTCAGTGCGTTACGGGGCCTGATTGACCCCGTAGTGGTTTTCGCCGTGATGCGTGGTATAAAAGTGCCCCGTACTCCCCCGTCAGTTAAAACTGCTCTAAAATCGTGTAATCATACTTTTTTACAAGTTTGTTTTCAAAGAGTATAATATTTATTTATTTATTTATTTATTGAAAAACAGGTAACATGACATTACAGTTTACACCAATGCGTCATGAACCGAACAATGTTTATTACGACGGCGACACGGCGTGGCCCCGTTGTTCCGACATCTCAGGTGTTGGATTTGGTAGGTTGCCCCGAAACCGACGAAACACGACACCTTTCGGCCAGAAATCAGCACACGCGATAGTCTCCTGGAGCGGCCGCGGCACGCGCACTACAAATGAGCTGAAGTGCACGTAGTGGCGCGACTGCAACTGGAACACCCCTAGCGAGTAGCCGGTTTTCTGGCGAACATACTGCGTCACTTCTTCAGCGGTGGCAGTGTGATGCAGGCGCGACACGTATAGCGCCTTGCTCGGTGTGGGGACCCGCAGACCACAACCAACCGGTTCTGCAGTACCACACTGACTCTTGCGTGTCTTACGCTTTCTTGACATATGACTTATTAAAATATTGCACATACATTTGAGCTGTATTCAATGTTCTTAATTATAACAATTTAAACACAGTGGTTTTTGGCACTTATGTACACATAGTTTTCTCCGAATGATCTTATCTGCGATACAATTTACCGATACCGATAACAAGACTTGCAATTATGACTGCACTAGTGACACTGAGCTCATTAGCCCGTACGGGTCAGCTAATATCTATACGAGGTTTTCAGTACCCCGTATCGCATTGGAAGACAATTTTTGTTCTGTGGTCGGTACGGGGTTCGTGGGACCCCGTTTATCTTTTATATATCACCTGAAAGGACTTTAGTTAGTTACGTAGTTAGTTAGTTGCGCTGGGCATTACCCGCAAGTCGACATCCAACGTGCCTATTTTGCGTGAAAGGGCTAACCCCAACTCCTCGACAAACCTTATCAAAGCTTTAATGTTGCTTGTGGCGTCGTGTACGGTACTTGGGGATCCTAGGTACTTCGTCCTGTATGCTTCTACCTGTTTGCAATCTAGTAGAATATATCTGGTGGTTTATTCTGCTTCCATGCATGCCCTGCATAGAGGGCTATCTGTCATCCCTAAATTGAAAAGGTGTTTGTTCAGAGTATTATGTCCCGTTATTATTCCTACTATTTTGCGTAGTTGGTTCCTGTGGATTCTCAGTGAGATTGTGGTGTTTGTGGTTCCTATTCGGAAAGGTCCTGAAAGGACTTTAAAAAAGGATCATAATTATATATTTGTGTCTATTGTAGACAAAAAAATACCATTACAGGCTCCGCACCAGCGATTAAACATAGTTTTTTGTCCCCCGCACTGAACGACGACGTCGTACGGGGCTCGGAGGCCCCCGTACCGCAGTGAACGTGTTAAACAATCAACAAAATTGTGTGTAGGCTTAGTCTTGAGGCGATTTTCATCAAGATAAAAAAAAAACCTTTTTGTGCGATAAATTATGTGTCCCAAGTTGACACCTTAATGTTACTGCGCATAACGAGAAATAAAAATTAGTAAGCCAAACATGCACCGACTCGAACACCTGACTCTTTTCAAATGTTAATTTGTATGAATTACATCAATATTTGCATGTTCTCATAAGTTTTGCTGACTTATGCAACTTATGTATTGACACAATAAACACATTCTCAATTTATTAACACTCACAGAATATACCTAATGAATGAATGAATGAACACTACATATATACTTAATGTTTGTTCTTTTGATATTCGAAATTAAAAAGCCTATTTTATAATTTTTTTTCTGTAAAATTCAAAGTTCCATGTCTCCATGTTGGTTGTGGAGTGTGGCGGCGTAACCGATCGAATTGTGCGTCTATAAAACTGACTACGAACCCACGCCGGTTTCTTCCGAACACAGACATTGTTGACAGATGTCCGGCTTTACCTGGACATGTTTGGCTTTGTACGGACATGTCCGGCCAAATGTTTTCTCTTTCGGTCGTTCGGCTTTTGTTAAGGTTTTCTGTCTGACTGTCGCGAGAGTCGAAAGTCGTCCGCAAATGCCACGAAAAATCCCGTTTTAAGAGTAAAATGAATGTCCGGCCAAATTAAGCGCAGTGGCTCGATTTAGCACCGCTTGGTAAAAAAACGCTAACCTGTAAATTGCTTAATGCAGTGAAAACGAACCCTTGCAAGTTGCAACCGCACCGCAATCAATTGACAAAGTAAATGGTCCCATTATTGCCAAGCATCAAAACAAAATGAGAAAATAGATCACGAAACTACTCTACGCAATTAAATGTCTTGCTCTACCGTCAATGTCATTTCAATCTGTGAGTGGGGCGCTTTCAATTTCAATTCGACATAAAAGGGCGGAGGAGTGTATTGTTTTTAATGTTTGACTCCTGAGAACGCCGTAATTTAAGACAATTTCGAAAATTATGTATTGTTCGATAGTAAGTCTCCATGTCGGTTCCATTAAATGTTGGTGAAGATCTGATGACGAGATCCATGAGGAATCGGCGGAACTCTTCAAATACAATAGGCACTTTCATTTCTGTGTTATTATAGTAAGAAAAAATTCAGTTATTCTCGGTAATGAATTTTCAGTTATTTTATGTAAAAAAGTGATTGTGTATTCTTTTGTCATTTCTTCGTAACGAATTATTTTCATCATCATTTAACTGCCATAACAAGTTTAGGTTTATTTTTGTTTCCGTCTCTAGTGCGGAAACTTTCCTTTCTATTCAACGCTTCGTAACATTTTAAGTATGTTTTTTATAGCTTTATCTCGCATCTAATGCATTGCGTTTGTATTAAATTGTACTCAAATAGCTTTATTTTGGACAGCTTGGTTTTAAGAATAATTTGCTTGGTAGAGATTAAGAAATAATTGGGCTGTAAAAGTAGACTTTCACTGAGAAAGTAAACAGTCACGTTTTGAAATTAGTTATGCACTTTAAATCATGGCTAGAGAGAAAGTACAATCTCCCAGACAGAAATCATCAAAAAAAGCTGATATCATGTTCTTGCCTCAGGACTGGAGACATAAATAAATGAAAATAAATAAGCCTTTATTTCTCAAAGAATCTTAGTGTTAATTATGTTGTTTTTTTAATTAAAAATTATTAATTACTAAATTATTTACATATTATTTTGTTTTTGTTTTTGGGTTGCTTATTCTGCAAGAACCCTTCTGCAGGTAAAAAGGCCTCCTCCTAAGTTAGCCAGTGCTTAGCTGGCTGGGCTCTGGACTGTGCTGATTGCATCCAGTTTGGACCGGCTGTCTTGATAATATCGTCCGCCCATCTCTTGCGGGGTCTTCCCTTCTTCCTTTTCTGCTACTTTCCCTACTGCACCCTTCCATGGTGTCTCGCTTTTTGTCCTTCTCTGGTCTTCAAGGCGAGCTACATGCCCGGCCTACTTCCATTTAAAGGCAAGAGCTGTTGCTATCCCATCTGTAACTTTTGTGGCGTTTCTTATTTTTGTATATCGTCTTTTTTATATTTAACATACTGCGCTCCATTCGACGTTGGAGGCATATAGGTAGGTAAACGTATTTAGTTATGGTTACGACAAGAGCTAGGTATGGTAACAGTCGGGTCGTGTCGTGTTTTACCATCCCGATTCCGTCTGCTAGCAACTTATCGCGACCGTTTTGACGAAGAGGTAAAGCGGCTTACACTGGAACATGGTACAAGAAAATAAGGTATGGCACTTCAGCTAGTGAGACTTTCTACGTCACTGATTAGCTGCCATTTTATGGTAACAAAATAATTATAAGGAAAAACATGTTTGCCGCCAGTCGAACAAAAAATGATAATTATTGCATTACGATTGTCATGTTCTTTGACTTAGTTTTATTTTGTCGTAATAATTGATTTAAAACACTCACGATTCTATGAGATTAGGATGTAGGTAACAAGAAAATCGAGGAGTATTATACACTACTGGCACCACAAGTTGACAGAAATCATAGCGTGATGATGTTAAAAGCCTTGCCTGCCATTTTGGAGTGCCATACCTTATTGCTTATACCATGCACTGGAATAAGTCTGATGCTACACTGCATATTTCGTGCCTAAATGTGAATCAATGAGAGTAGTAACAGAGGTGTTAATCGGATATTTAAAAAAAATCGGGGAATAAGATTTAAAGAATTAATATTAAGCTAATTTGCTTCATCCAGTATTTCTAATAAACATAAGCAGTGTAATGGAGATAAAGGTGGTGATGAATATAAGTTATGACGCATGAAATGTGTCTTTGCGCACTAAGTCGGATTTGGTTTTGGTACGTTTTATTTAAACTTCCAGATACACTGCTTAGAAAGTAATAGTTGTTGTGACCCAGACTAGGGTGGGCTGATCATGTATGAAGAAATATTTTTTCTCGCATATCGTAACGTAAGAGGTGTCAAAAGTTGCGGCTTTTTATAACAATTTTAATGGTATCTTCAGTTTCAAATAAATTTAATATCTTGAGCCCTCTACCGTCCGTCAAAGAATTTACTTTAATCCTTTTTTCCATTCATATTCAGTCCCTCATTACAATGGATATAGATGCAGTTATGAGGTTTTTTTAGCACTAGTATATAAATAAATGCTTGTTTATTTTTTAAAGTACTGCAATTTACTGTAATTTTCTACGTTAATCGTAAAATAAATGGCTTAAAATAGGCAAAATTATGTCAGTTTTGCACAAATGGGAACTATTTTTTTTTATCAAATTTAAGCATCGTTGTACGAGGTTTTAACGTATTTTTAATTAAACCATCTCTAGCAGAGTGTCCAATAACACTTTCAGAAGCTTCAGTCACTAGTTTCACAACTTCGGTATAGCACGGAAATCCCCAGAGTTAGGTTTTATTCCACCGTCATTTGCAATTCTTCAATTTTTTCATTATTGTAACGTGAAAGAGCTGGAAGAAACGAATGTTTCATATGAGTATTTATTTTGCGAATGCTCAAAATAAATATAATCTTCCGCTACTAAAATAAAATAGGTAATAATAATAAACAAATTGTGGTGGCGACTGTAAAGGGCGCATTCTGTGGGATGTGCCGCTTGAAATTTTGGCTCGAACACGAACAATCCACTCGACGAAAAGCTTGTCAACGTGACTTCTTGGGACTCTTATTTAAACATTACCAGCAATAGATTTACTGGTTGTCTAAAAAAAATTATCTGTATCACTGAATCAATAGCATTATTTCACGTTTACAGGCAGGTCTCGAGAAAATTTAATCAACATAAAACGGTGACGTACGTACTCCATCTATCAATGGTGGTTTAACTTTTATCAAAAAAATATACGGGATCATAAACAGTCGTAATGTATTATTGCACTATAGCTTTTAAATTCTTAGGTTGTCTATCTGTATTAACGTAGAGTTTTAGCGTACGATTGGCAAAGGCAAGATAACCTTGGATGTGTCATTTTTCCTGGTTGAGGATTTGCTAATTCCTGTGTACAAATGCCTGATGCTACAGTTTGCAAATCACCTACAGGTATTTTGATCTATGCCCAGTTTATTTATAATCTTATCATCCAAGTTCGGCATATTTCCAGCGACTGGTTGATAAGTTATGACATCTATTTTCTGACACAGGGAAAGCTTTTTGCCTTTAGGACCCAAAAACTCAAGGACCTTGTTTACCTATCTAATTTTGCGAAAAGATGTCTCAACGGTAACGGCTCATAAGCTAGCAAGCGTACAGCACATCGCACTGGTCTTCCTAGATGTGTCTCCACGAGATACTGTATGACGCCTCCCTTCCAACTTGTGTTTGTGGCAGTACAGTCACAGCTAATATATTTTATGTCATTTATATGACACTCTGTACAAATATCAGAGTTGGAAGGTTGTTTATCATGTCTTTTTAATAATATAAACTTAATAACATCAGCTATTGTCGGAAACTGCTTGCGATTGAGCTCTACAAATGATCCAAACATGGGGTAGACGATTTCACTTCGTCGTTCCCCAGCGAATCCAAACAATGGCTCCGTAGTAATTTTTGTTCAAAATTCAGCACTTCTGTAATGGTAAAATCTTACAAATTAACTTCAAATACCATATTTACGATCAAAACTCTGTCTCATCGCAACCAACGATACTTATCGGTTCCCCAGTTTAAAGAATTTAAAGTAAAACGACGAATCTTAACAAGTGATTTTGACGCACAAATCGCGTTCGAGCAAGTGTACTTCAAAATTAATTATCAGGATGAACAACTTTTTTTGATGATCAACTTTTCATTATTAATTCATTATATATTTTATCAGGATGTAACTTACTTTAATAGAACAAATCAGTAAATACAATACTAGAGAGTGTAGAAAAATCATCAAATGTTGAAAAATATTTGTTTTATACATAAAACACGAAAGTAAAATTCACCCGTAAAATTATAATTTTTTTAAATTTCAAACTTTGGTAGAGGTCTCAATATAATATAAAAGATTTTTTATTTTATTTTTCATAGAATAATACGCTATTTTTTCCGCAACTTTTGAGGGGTCTTACGATGCGAATTTCGAAAAATATTAAAATCGGCCCACCCTAACCCAGACGCCTAGGAACAAACCATATGTTTAGCACTGCATATCGGAAAACGTGATTTGCCGTCTCTGGCGCTCAGGAATCAATAGAGCGGTATGGAATAAACTGCTCAAACTTAAAATAGCCAAGGAGAAGAATATTGAAATAGCTTTTTATGGTCATTATAACGCCTGATATACACACCACACACACACACACCTACTATAACATACATACATTCCAACATAGAACATGAATGCACATTTTTTAAGTCGGTTAAAAAGTCGTTTCTAAAACGCTGAACACATCACGTCTCAATATTACTCTATATATTTTATGTATTTTTGCTGCCGCTGTCTATTAATGGAGTGAAGTAACGTCACATATTAAGTACTTAAGGGAGCTTTCTCACCGCGAGCATACGCCTCTAATATCATGTCACAATTTTTTTTTAAATACATACATGCAAATCCGCTCACCATTATACAATCGTCACTTGGTTCTATTTTGACACGTCAGATTAATCTCAAACTTTGTGTACTTAATACAATATACTAATTATATAATAGTAAAATTAATATAATACCTTTCTGTATTGCATAGGTATGTTATGATTAATTGATTATTGGATTAATCAATCTCATCGTTTAGAAAGTAGAGCTAAGTTTATACGGAAAGTCAAGTATACCGGCAGCTATTAATGCATAGGCAATCCTAAATATAGTCCCTTAAGATTTGGAAAGAGATTCAAGTGGTTTTCTAAAATTTCATAATTTTAAGACTACAATTTTATAACTTTTCTTTTCGCTCCGCTTTCCGCCTAGAAAGAGGACGTTATCACTGTTTTTATATTTTTTCTAAGATTACTAATTATTTTTATATTAATTTACGTATTTTAAAATGTCGTAACTTCAAACCTATGACACAATGGAAAGATTACTTTAGTCTGGTGTCTAATAGTGTCTGTGTCTGGTGTCTTTAGGTGGTGTCGCGTTTGGCTCGGTGACGACGCGTTTGGCTCGGTGACGACGCGTTTGGCTCGGTTGGTAGACACCTGCCTACTGAGTCGACGGTCCCGGGTTCGAATCCCGGCCGGGGCAAATATTTGTGCAAAATATTTGTTCTTGGGTCATGGATGTTATCTATATATGTATTTATATATTATGTATATCGTCGTCTAGTACCCATAGTACAAGCTTTGCTTAGTTTGGGACTAGGTCGATTTGTGTATGATTGTCCCTTAATATTTATTTATTTATTTATTTATTTATTTAATAAAAAAACGGATAAGGTTGAGTTGAGCTTGACATATTTGACAGCTTATTTTTTTCGCGGATAGGTCGAAGACTACAACTCTATTCAGGCATAGTTGTCGTAGATTTCGGTTACTTTATGTATTTTCTTATATTTCTTTACATACTTACTGAAAAATAATTTCAAATAATTTGTTAGGATGTACACGACGCAAAGCTCTCTCGATCTCTCTCTCTCTATATTAATTACCACCTAAGACATGAAATGTTGTCATTTAGTGTGACTTACCTGAATCAGCATGGTAGAAGAAAGTTCCAGGCGATGATGCTCTAAACGCATACTTATACGTTGAACCATAACTGATAGGACACTGTGTGACCATCGGGACTCCATCCATGTACGGCGTTCCTTTCTGCTCCACGCCATGCCAGTGTACCGCAAGGTCCTGTCCTGGGACCTTATTTCTAACTTCTACGACAATGATATCGTTGGCGCATACATGGATCGGAGGCCCTGGAGTCATTCCATTCACGGTGATTGCCGGTCTTCCGTCTTCCAGAATTGTGGGTTCGATTTTGAAATCGTAAATGCACCTCCGCGGTTTCACATTGAATTTGCAAGGCCGGTAGCATGATTTGTCTGCAATGAGTTATAGAGTGTGAGTACGCTGGTAACCTTGTGAAGTCTTGACCTTCGTCCATCTGCCCTTGCTTGGCTATTTAGAAATGTGTATACACATACACGTTATTTAACGTATTATGTTATCAATGTCATCGTATTTTAAAAAGATAAGCTAATATAGTAAAAAACGACTGGCTTCAAAGAGAGGTTAAACAGGTGAAACTTTCAAGTAGGTATAAGTTTCCAAAAATACGAATACACTAAAAGTCGTAACATAAGTAACCACATAGGTTGCAATGGAAAATTTTATAAGCCATTTCAGTTCTCTTTAGTTTATACGCACGATTTACTATGCGTACATTAAATACTTGCAATTTGTCGTACAGTTGATTATTAAACATATTCATTATAACCCGTTTTTTCACAATGAAGATAATTCAAACGATGTAACTAAAAAACTTTACCTGCGTTCTTCGTAGTATCCTCAAACAGTATATTAGTGCTCATCGGCACCAAACTGTCCAGAGAAGCCTTCCCATTGTTACTGATATTCGCAATAACGAACAACACGCAGACGATCAACTTCATATTGGAAACAAAACAATGTCGGCACTCACGTTTGTTTTAAAAATTCAAAACATATCGACGCGGCTCGTCGCGAACACGGTCAACCGGCGACTGGATAGAACCTTTCTCGGACGCTTCACTGTGATACTTGGACGACTAGTCGGAGCCTCTCATGCTAGCTCTACACAGTCCGCGAAGTTGACCGAGGTTGGGCGGACACTACAGTGAGAGGCACTTCGTTGGGGGAAGTATGACTAGATTAGTTGTATATAGCTATCGCGGTACTTGGTGTATGAATGTCCGGTCCGTGCATAAGCAACATTCTTCCGTTCTAACGACAATTACCAAACCACTGAGGAATATTCATAGACAAACGAGGCTAACCTTAACATAAATGCGCTTATAATTGTTGGTGGTGGAATTGCTGTCACAGTACCCTTGTACATACAAAGTTGGTAAAGAGTGGTTTAAACTCTATACTGTCATTGTCTTACAGACACTTCTAGTATAGAAAACACATCAAGTTTATTTTGATCGTTTTCTTTCGTTCGTTAAAATACTTGCTCTTTTCAAACCTTGAGTCTTTAATTCATGGATTTTCATGCCCCTCTTGACGTTTCTCCACGCCGTCAAAGGGACGCGATCCCTGTGTAATTATTTTCCCTGTGATTCCACGACCGCAAACTTCACAGACCGTTGTACAGCCAACTTATCCAAACGTGTCATCACATGAGAGGCCTATTTAGAATGCTGATTGTTTTAGACATTTTTCTCTATGATCAAACATGTTTCTTAACAAATTATTCATGTTACTACCTAGAATATGGCTATTACCTACCTACAGTTTGAACTTTTCATTGATAATTTTTTTTTTTTTTTTTAGGTTTAAGACATTTTTTTCTCATAAGAATTATACAATTCGCTTAAATGAGAACTTAAGTACTAATAAGGTTTTACGATGATAAAAACGTACAATGCAGATACTATATAAAAAAAAGAAGGGTAAGTACATTTAAGAACAAACGAAAAACAAATAATAATGAGGGTGCGCTCACATCGTAGATGCCGCGTCGTAGTTGCAAGTATTTGTAAGCAAGGCAAGCAGACCAAGGTGCAGGTTGGCGGCGGCGGATGGATGCGGCATTTGCGGCTATATAGGTAAAGTAGATATTATTAATGTTTTAAAGATGAAATAGTTTTGTTTCAATAACTACTCGAAATCGACAAAACTCACGCGGAAGATTATTTTTTCCAACTTATTTTCAACTGCACGCAATGAAAGCATGAAATAGCTATGTTACTACCTAGAACTCGGGGAAAAGTATTATTCACTTCAAAAAGTTGGTTGAAATGATCAGTATAATGTATTTGTCATAATATGAAAAAAAAAAGTTGGTCCGATACAATGTTGGTGAATATGACTATGATGACGAAACCCATTAGGAAGCGAAGGAATTCCTCAAATATTATGGGCACATCTAAAGCGTGTTTGGTGTTTCTATAGTAAATCATTCTATACCCTTACCATGAGCCGCCTAAATCCAACTAGATTTAAGTTTATTTTAATACTAGCTGTGCCCCGCGGTGTTACCCACTCATCCCACGGGAACACTAAATTTATTCGGGATGAAAAGTATCCTATGTCCTTTCCCGGGTCTCAAACTATCTCCATACCAAATTTCATCTAAGTCGGTTCAGCGGTTGAAGCGTGAAGAGGTAACAGACAGACAGACAGACAGACAGACAGACACACTTTCGCATGTATAATATTAGTATGGATTAGTATGGATGTATGATTTTGTAGTTCACAGTGCCTTAGTTTATTTACTGTAATGCTGTGCAACTAATTTGAATGAATAAATAAATAAATAAATAAATAAATAAATGAGTTAACGTGACCGTACTCGCTAACGATAACGTAAACGATTTCTATGGAGAATAGTACAGCGCCCGTAAAGGTTACTTTGTAGAACTACAATTCTCCATATAAATCGTTTCCGCATCCGCTAGCGAGTACTGTCACTATAAACATAAACTAATGGTACTGTTGTTCTCGGACTTACACTTTCTTACCGTTGAAGTCGGTTTTTTTTTTTGTGATAGTGATTATCTAAAATATACGTACCAACATATCTGAGTCTACTACAGGAACTTACACTTCTTTGTAGAAAGGAAATATAGTATTTTAGGAAGTAAGTGATACGGATAATTTAATAATAACCAACGAAAAAAAGCGAGAAAACCGGACCAAAATGAATGCTATGAAAAAGCATCAAGTCGCTGATAATTTTAGTATGCAATTTTACATATATTAGCTACTTTTCATGCTAACCGTACCTAGAGTATCGACACTCTACAGGCGATTCGAAAGCAGTAATCGTTAGATCGCACTAAGTATACATACCTACGTATGTTGCTAGACCACAAGTTACTATACCTCCGAGATTACTTTCCCTGCCTCTCGACTTGAAGTACAAATTTACGTAATTTTCATGTAACTTAGTTACATTGTTCTATGAGTATGTAAAATAAGATCTCTTCCCTATTAACTAATATATTAGATAATAAATGTATATCTATCGGAAATGATCAGTCAATATTAGTATAAGTGTTCATATATTTTTTAAACTTTATTTATTGCACGTTACAAAAAAATACAAATGGTGTACTTATGCCCTGAGGCACTCCCTTCCAGTTAACTATAAGGCTAAACAGAAACAAAGTTGGTGCTGGATTAGTGTTCAACAAACCGGGAATGCAAATAAAGCAACAAAAATATTGCGTTTTCTTCGTTCAGGCAGTATGTTATCACTTCATAGTTTAAAACACAGTCGCTTCCTGCGGTCTGTCTCTCCCTATGTATGCTTGGATCTTTAAAACTTATCAACGGATTTTGATGCGGTTTGTTTTTCATAGATAGAGTGATTCAAGAAGATTTAGCATTGCACCCATGCGAAGCCGGTGCGGGTCGCTAACAATAAATAAAATAAACACCAACATCGCACACTGATTACTGCACAACAATGCATGTTAACATCTGACAGTAACTTATATAAAAAATAAGGCATGTGTTTGGATTGTTACGAAAATAGACTCCACACACGACATGACATATGCAACATGTCATTCCTTTCAATGTCAATAATATGCAGCCCCAGTGTTGACACATTTCCAAAGTGCTCCGGAATTGGAAACTATCATTAGATTCAAGCAAGTGTCGCAATTCGTTCCGCACTTAGGCATTGGAGCAGAATCATTTCAAAACGTACGCAAAGAATGTATTTATGTTAAGGTCGCAGCAAAATGTTGTGGTTGCGAAATCGGATGCAGAAAATTATATTTTCAGCAAGATAAATGTGTTCTAACGTTAAATAGCTCCGTACCGCGGCAAGTGCTTGTAACGTCACGTCATTTTCATGTATATTTTTGTTACATTAACACGTGAATTATAATTAAAGAAAAATTTGGCGAAAGATTCTGGGACCAATAAGAAATGAGGATGGCAGTTGGAGACGAAGGAAAAATAAGGAGTTGGAAGAGCTGGTGGCTACACCAAACATAATTGGCGAAATCAAAGCCACACGTCTCCGCTGGCTGGGTCACCAGGAGAGGATGGGAGACGATCGGGCCGTAAAGAGTCCGTTTAATCGTGAAATTATAATGTGATGGTTGTATTCCATTTTTATTACTCTTATATATGCTATACTATAACGTGTTGCGTAGGTAGGTACTTACCAATGAGTAATAGTTTTCTTTTTTACTTTTGAACAAAGAAAACATACAACAGAACTTTAAAAATATAAATCTTCTGGGCAAGCGTGTTCCACCTTATCTTCACTTTCCACCAATAAGATGAAGATCTTGCGGAAATTGCGGAAGTTATTGGAAACAATAGTTCATCAATAAATTTTATTTTCCTACAATACTACTACTAAATTTACACTGTGTTATATCTAAATATAAGAAATCATTGAATACTAATAAATGAGCAATATTTGTTTCATCTGTTCTACGGAAACCGTCCTATAGAGCATTTTCACACAGACGTAACTTTTACGCATAATACTTACATATTATAATTTAACAACCGTAGCAAATTTATATATACCCTGACACGTACTAGCAAAAGTACGCATATTCACAGGAATCAAGTCAGCCGCAAGCAAGTAAACCTCTTTTTGAGACTGCACTATCATCGTGAATATTGTCTGCTGTTCCTTTAGATCCATCTTCTCCCAGCCACAACCATACACGGCTTGAGAGAACACCTCCGCGGCATTCGTCAGTCTCTGACCAAGAAAACAATATAAGAAAAACACGAGGAAACAGTACATCACAATCGGCATAAAGTTAAAGTATTCTTCGAAATCTAAAAATAAGAAGAAGCACATACACACTGCATTCGAGCCAAAATTTATTCCAATCGGCATGCTGTACAAGGCTCTGAGATTACTTGTTATGTCTAAAATCAGAGTGTGTCGATATAGTATGATAGACAGTCTCTCTTTCACCAAATCATAATTGCTAGGATCAAGAAGTAGAGTATTGAAGGTCATGATTTCGTCGGAGAGTAGTAGGTACATGGCGGAAGTATGCGCTATCAGAAGGACCATAGTTGTTTGGAAGTTGAGGACCACAGTGCTGATGGTTAACTCTTGAACTGATACCAGCGCTATACAGATTTCACGTTTTGGAAAATTCGTCAAAGGCTCGATCCCTGCAAGAAATACGCTGATTAAGGAAAACAATATTAATACAGTAACTACCCAAATGATTATTAATTAAGATCAAATTAATACGTATTTGGGTAGTTACTACTAAGAACTTTTCTAATTTAAATGATGCTTGTTTAGTTCACTTAAATTACGAGGTATAAACCGGATTTTTGGATGATCGGATTTCCAACTCTCCTACATGTCACATTTTTTCAACCATTTTCATGAAATTTTGTGATTCAGTTTTTCTATTTTTTTTTTTCAAAGTGGCTGACATGTGGTTGAGGGTTGAAAACGTAAAAAACTAAAAATTTCACCCATTACAAAACAAACTCGCGAGGTCTACGGCGCACAGATCCACAATAGTCTTAAAATATTTAGGAAGGGATTAAAAATGTTATCCTTACCAACACACGGTGTCATAGAAAACGTGTTTTCATTCAAATCGGCACGCTTCGGCAAATACGAAGTAAACTCGTTGGTCAAGTTGACACTGTAGAAACTGAGCAGAATGCATTTGATCAGGTACAGCAAGCGCTTGTGTTTGTTGACGAATAAACCAGCATTGATGGTGCAGTCATCGCTCTCTTTAGCCTTCCTGAGCACATTTTGTAGGAGATCTCTGAGAAATTAATAAAACTATATTTAATAAACTGTTTTCTGTTGCTCGTTGCCATGGTGATGTCTCCTGGGTCACTTTATAAAACTACGATTTTCGGCGGTTATATAATATTTTCTAAAAACTGTAATTACAACAGTTATAAGCCCATTATAGAGACAACTTCCCGACAATACTAGTAATATAAATGATCAACACTTTTCTATAAAATGAAAATCTGCATTTAATATATCGCTTTTCCTCAAGTCTGTATTCTTTCTTTGGGCTTACTTAGATTCAACATTTCTTTATAATTGTTTTCCAAGAGCGTACGAATATGTACCATCATTATAATCAATATATTGCATATTGGCTTGACCAAGTAAATTTAAAAGCCACAGTAGTTCAAATGCTCCTATTATGGAATTGCCCTGTTCCTGGTTAATTTTAATGTGACATAGGCAAACCGGAGACTTGCTGGGCAGAGTTGAAACGTGTGTTTACCTTTGCATCAGCCACCAGTAGCTATTATTAGCCGTGAGCACCAAGATGGAGACACTGACAAAGCTCTTGATGAAGTCGCTGGCAACTTGCGCGTGCTTGGCCTGGTAAACTACACTGCCTGCTCCGTAAACGTAGGTCAGTAGCGATAGGTGTAGTATCCAGAATGGCTCTGGAAAGGGTTTGAATATGCATGATTACTTCTAGCACAACTTGGACACGACAGGACTCGGGGACAAATACATAAGATCAGCAGAGCAGGCACACGCGCATTTCATATCGAAATAACAAAAAGTATCTGTACGTTATACTATTACGGACATCTTACTTTTGCCAACTTGTTGTGTTATTGGGTTGCGTGCAAATAGTCATAATTTGTCTATAAGTAAGAATGACGAGGTTTAAAAATGTCGAAATACTAATTATATTGTCAAGAAATGTTCACTTTTATAATATAAATGGAATTAACAACTAACTCGCAATTTTCTTCCTAGTAATGTCGAAGCCGGCGAAGCTAGGAGCGATGTTGACGAGCCACACGAGCCCGTCGAAGCTGTTCTCGCGCAGGCGCGCGCGGATTCGCCGCAAGCCCTGCTGTACGCTGCCGAAACACTCCATAATCCTGGAAAATCGACTTGCAAACTACACGCTCCTATGACGTGGAGAAATCCTTTTGTTTGTATTGGCTCCGGTCGGTCGTCCTTTGTCCCTCGGGGGAGACGTGGTGGAGGTGGATCTACGTAAGCTTCAAGCCTAAAACTGGCGAGAAACTGTGCAGGATCGGGACAAGTGGCGTGCTCTCGTTTCGGACGCTAAGATCCTGATTGGGTCAGTGTGCCAAAATAGTTAGTTAATTTGTATTGGCACAGTCTGCGCTAGTCTGTTTTCTAAAGACCGATTAACCTATACGAGTACATTCCATTCCAAGGTTCAGGTCGACACGATGCTAAATCATCATCGTATTGACGAGTCTTCTACCAGAGCAGTTGACTATCGATTGTATCTAGACCGTTGTGCGCTGCCCTTATCTAATCTCCTGCATTATCGACTACACCACGAGTCCACCTTGACGTCTTCAAGACCAGGGGCCTATAGGGAACATGTGCACAATGATGGTACTACCGAATCTTTTCATGCTGCCACCTATAGTTAATGCACGTTCCCAACAATGGTTGCGTTTATAGTGCGAAAAAATTAATAATAAAGCATCCGTCACTGTTGCACTCCTTGACAACATTTCATATTTCAAATAGTGTTCAGTTCACAGAACCCAAACTTATTTAAATGATACAAAAAAAATTAAAGCAGCGTCATCTAAGAAATCCCATTTTGTGATTGAAATCAAAAATTGGTATATTTGCGAAGATGTAAGAATGTGTTTATTTTTAATTGATATGATGATAAGATTGGTTAAAAAAAAAAATGTTACCAATTCTTGTTAACTGCTACCATGCTACTTTGGTTGATAATATACGAGTCCTCTATTCTAGCAGGGTGGGGTGGCCTAATTGCTCTCACATCGTTTAGTTCCGAAGAAATTTCCTACCGCGAGCGCTACGGATGTAGGAGCCCCTTAACGAAGTTTTTTTCCCCGACGAAAAAGAAGGGTTATAAGTTAAACATGTGCATCTCTCTGTGGCACCATAGCTCCCAAACGAATGGACTAATTTAAGTGCAGTTTTTTTTTATCGAAAGACTTGTCCGTCTGACATGGTTCTTATCTTGTTTGGTGGAAACAGGACCGGTACTTTCGTAGATATTCAGCGTCGAATTTCTGTAGTTATGTTCAGTTCTAGTAGCATTTTCTATATCACTTATTGAATATTTTAAAAATACTTACCAAACTACAGATCTTTCTTTCAAGGCGCTAACGGAAATTCTCAATAGAATGTTTGCTATTCCACATTAATCGCAATTAAAATGAAACAGAATCGCGTGAAGCAACATTAAACATGAAGGTTCTGTATATTTAAAAAAGTGGGACCGTTGGCTATAGTGAAAATAAATTCTGTAATTGTAAGCACTAAACACACATTAAAAAATACGCGGAAACAAATAAACTACTACTAACTTTATAATTCAGTGAATAAAGGACTTTGACCTTACAAACGGTCCGGTAGTTTTGAATTTTTGATATGTTGTCTAGGATGGTTAGTCAGTGCTTAAAATGCAAAATGCACAATTCCCCCCACTCCGCGCCCGCCGCCATATTGAAAAAACCAGCACTTTCTTCACATTTTTGCTCATATCTTCCTTTAGGAGCATTTTAGCTAGAAGAAAGCTTCGACAATGTTATAGAGAGTTAAATTTACTACATTCTCCATTTTATATTTTGTTCCTAGGACAGATAGTTACGGAGATATTCACAATAAAAAAAACGTAAAAAATCGCTATTTCCTACTTAAAAACAAACTTCTGGATTATATCTTCGTTTAGGAGCATTTTAGCTAGAACAGTGCTTGGGCAATGTTGTAGAGAATTAAATTTACTATAATTTACATTTCCAATTTTGTTTCTAGGACAGATAATTATGGAGATATGTTAAAAATTAAGTCACATTTTCCGAAAATGTATGTAAAAATTGCCATGAGTTTTATAAGCAATTATATTTCCTACATGTTTTAATTTGTCCTAGACTAGTCCGTAACTGAATGACAGCGTTTTAAACCTAGAATTTTAAGAAATTTCCGGAAAATTCGACTTATCCAGTTTTTTTAATGTGCATATCTCCGTAAGTAACCGTCCTTGAAACAAAATTTGAAGTGATATATATAGTAAATTTAATTCTCTATAGAACATTGCCCCAGCTTTGTTCTAGCTAAAATGCTCCTAAACGAAGATATAATCAAGAAGTTTGTTTTTCAGTGGGAAATAGCGATTTTTTACGTTTTTTTAAATGTGGATATCTCCGTAACTATCTGTCCTAGAAACAAAATATAAAATGGAGAATGTAGTAAATTTAACTCTCTATAACATTGGTGAAGCTTTTTTTCTAGCTAAAATACTCCTAAAGGAAGATATGAGCAAAAATATGAAGAAAGTGCCGGTTTTTCAATATGGCGGCGGGCGCGGAGGGGGGGAATTGTGCATTTTGCATTTTAAACACTGACTGACCATCCTAGACAACATATCAAAAATTCAAAACTACCGGACCGTTTGTAAGGTCACCCATAGTACTTTAGTCTCTATTCACCGAATTATTAGGACATTACCCTATTTTTAATTAGACAAAAACCTAAAATTAAGATGTGTTTTGAGTACTGATTATTATGACGTCACATGCCGGTATCTTCATACAAATTTCATACTAATAGATCGTTTTTGACATTTCATAAAGAGTAGCTGATTTGAGCTGTCATCAAATAGCATATAAGAATAGTTACTTACGTAATTTATTAATTTGTTTTATTTTATTTATTTAAATAAACAAATAAATATCAGACAACCTCACACAAATCGATCTAGTCCCAAATTAAGCTCAAGAAGGCTTCTGTTATGGGTACCAGATGACGATATACATACTTATATGGATAAATATATATACTTAAATACATAGAACAACCAAGACCCAAGCACAAATATTCGAGTCAATCACACAAATATTTGCCCTGGCCGGGATTCGAACCTGGGACCGCCGGCTCAGTAGGCAAGCGCTTACAAACTGAGCCAACCGCGTCGTCAAATTTATTAGTGACATGACAAATATTGATAGTAGTTTCTTTTTTTTGGAAATACAGGCGACCTAGTGGCAAGGCTTTAGTCCAGCCTGAACTCTCTAGCCCGTGTAGCACAACCATGCTTCGCGACTTTGGTCACGCGGCAAAGCGCTCGCCGTCACTGTCTCACATTACTGCACAGAAAGAGACGGGTATTTATCTCGCGCGAGAAATAGTCGCATATGACATTTATGCTAGAGGGGCAGCACCTCTAGCACAACGGTGACACGCGACTTTCTTGCGTGAAAAATATCACCTGTCTCTATCTTCATAGTACTGTGAAAGAGTGTCGGGCGATACTATGTGCGTGACAAGAGTCGCGAAGCCAAGTTCGCTAGACGGGCTAGACAAGAAAGTGGATTTAGGATTATAGTAAGTAAAAGTCGCACACAAGTATATCGTGGTTTTTGGCTACTATATGTAGGACGGTTTCGCAGAATTACATTGAACAGATCGAAGGACTTTTAAGCAAACAGGGAATTTATTTATTTATTTAAACTTTATTGCACAGATCAAGCTAGTATATACAAATGGCGGACTTAATGCCACAAGGCATTCTCTACCAGTCAACCATAGGGCTAAACAGAAACATTGAGTTGGTCTACGAGTATAACGTTCTTGGGAATTGTTCAGACTTTACTTCATTTTTCACCAATGAACTATGTAAATATTCATTTTTGAGATACAGTTTGTTAAACAATAGTGTAAAAATCTGCACATATCAATCCTAGCATCTTTTGAACATCGCTAAAGTTAAAGACAGGTGTCAATTTACAATGTAAATAAAACCTTTGAGTTAGTAGAGTAGGGTTGTCACTGATATTAAAATATTTTATTTTGATGACTCTTTTTTACTTTTAAATCCAGCTTTACAATTATAATAGGTCGATTGTAGATCACTCAGATGACACTATCCTGTCAGCTCATTTTTAAAAATGTTCCACCCTGTATAAAGCAATCCTAATGTTGTTGTAGAAACGGCTAGACCTTGGGGCTTGTGCACAAATCACGTGAGGTTCAATAGGGGAGAGGGGGGGGGGTCACGAAAAAATCACGATATATCACATGGGGGAAGGGGGGTATAAGGAGACCTCACGTGTATTTTTCTATAGTGAATGAACTAAGAAAAAAACGATATTTTTTCTCGGTTTTGTTAAAAAACAAATCTTCACTTGTTAAATACCACTTCAAAATAGCGAGTCTATTTTTCGAAATTTTGGCGGAAAAAAAATACACGTGAGGTAGTGAGGGGGAGGGGGGTTAGCAATGAACCTCACCAAATATCACCAGGGGGGAGGGGGGGTCAAAAAGTAGCCGAAAAAACCACACGTGATTTGTGCACAAGCCCTTGGGGGTTGAGGTTCGCGAGCTTTTTAGGGATTTAGGGCGGCTATTGAGAGAGAGGCAACGATCCTCGCTCTGGGTCATGGTTGGTCCAGCAAGTCTCCATTGCCATTCAGTGGGGCAATGCTGCTAGCATAATGGGGACTTTTGGACCGAATATGGCACTGGGAGGGGATTTAATAGATTAAGTTTTCCTTGACGAGGCGTGTCGCGGATATTTAATGTCATTTGATTGTGACGAAGCTTGTTGCGGATATACTTTGCGCATTGCATGCATTATTTTTAAATTGACGAAGCATGTGGTGGATTTTCTTTTCTGTTCATAAGTGAGTGTAAGTGGTTTTGTCTTTAAGAAATTTTAATTCTTAATATATCTTAATGAGTTATACAATGTCAGGTCCTTCACTCGTCTAGACTTCGAATTTCTCTTCTAAAGTCACTTTCTAAAGTGTCGGTTTTATCTTTAATAAATTTTATTTTTTAATATATCCTAATGAGTTATAAAATGTCAGGTCCTTCACTCGTCTCGATTTCGAAATTTCTCCCCTAAAGTCGCTTTCTACGACTACTGTATCGTTAACGATTGAACTAGTACACTGTCAGCCAAAAAATGACAGGTCACTGATGGTCTGACGGTGTTATAATCATCGGGGTTTTCGGAGCACGGATGATGATTTGACACCAGGTTGACAGTAGGTGTCAAATCATTAGTGGTCCGGAAACCCATACGGTTATAATAGACATCGGTTACGGTTACGGTTATAATATAGGTACCTATGTATTTTCTAACCGGTAGGTATATTAATTTAGCCTTCTTATTTGATGCCTACGGAACCCTGAAATAAATTCGAAATAATATTTCATTACTTTTTTTTAATTACGGCTATGGGGCAAAGTATAATTCTGCATTCACCACCTGTCATTACAAAACTATCACTTTTTCCACCCGCGGCACAGGGCGGACACTGCCTACTAAAAACTGAACTTGAATGTCAGTGTCAATGTGTGCGTGTAAGACGCACAGGGCTGCCTCAGACGCATTGCAGCAATTAGTTGTTGTCTTAGTTGCACATAAATAGGACATAATGAGATAGAAAATTATCACAATCACACAACAACGGTAGTGGAGGTGATGATGATGGATGGTAGTGATTGTGGTGAAGGTGGTGGTGGTGGTGGTGGTGAAAAACAAAAGTTGAAAATGATTTTTCGCGCCATATACCTACTTACGGGAATCTAACCAGTGTTTTTTTTGCTTGACTGGTGCCTTGTTCTTTTACAGTTTATACAACTTTCCCGAATTCAAATTAGCTTAGCCCATTTGTTCAATTGACCATCACTGCATGATTTAAAAAAAATATTTATTCGGCAGCAGGAGAAAGGACATTTATACCGCCCTCTTTCGGAAAATGATAACACCATTGTCACATTTACGCCCAAGCTAAGTAACGACTAAAGAAACGCGTAAACCAGCAGGTAGATGGCGTCATACATATAATTGTAAACTTCTCATATAGATGGCGCTATTATCAACTGCTGACTAAACTTTACAAAGCAATCACATGATGTGTCAACATGACCGCAGAGATGGAGGTCATATCTCAAAAAAATCGGAAACTCATTCATTAAGTATTCTTACTGTGAGCTGCTACGTCATCGTCAAACGAGTTATAATTTGATAAAGACTATTGATACCTAGTTTCCTTCTATAACTTTGAAAATTTGATAAATACAAAAGACAACAAATATCTATCTACATCATCATCATTGACATTTTACATGTATAACAGAGATGGCTGGAGTTAATTAACTATCATGTGTATGTTATCCAGCCATCTTCTGGCCTATTATCATTGACGTAATCCTATTATGAATATTACGATCCCATAAGTTATAAGCATCATATTGGATATCAACGCAACATGAAACCGAGAAAGGAAAGTAATACCTATGTCAATAAGCATACCCATACGTGAACTACGAATGCACACTTTCCATTTGGCTAATGATTAGTCGTTGCCGTCATGCCTCGGGGGAGCTGAAAACACGTTGCCTTTACGTCCTATACTCCATCCGGATAGGGCTTTAACTAAATGTAAACAAACCATAAATTAGGTGCTTTATCAGGCCGACATTGGTTGGTCAATTTTGTATTTAATAATATTACTTCAATAAAAAATATAATATTTATTTTGCCTTAATATATCAAGTTATAGAATAATCCATACGATACCCAATCAAGACTATGAAATTATTCCCTAAGTACATTAACTTAATAATAATTTCAATATGCCACCAAATATTTTACAAATTGTGCACAATAAAGAACCTAAAAACCTAGGAATCCGCAACCTTTTTTCAAATAACTTGACACTTCTCGTGTACCTATTCGTTTTCGCATACTATACTAGTCGGGATTTTCGCTTGCGTTAGTTTTCTTGTTAATTTGTTTTGTTTTTGATCATATTATTATTTCATTCGTTCTGTTTATTATTAGTGTTATCAATTAGTGGTTATTATTGTGTTAGTTATTGTTTTTCTGCTGATCATTATTAATGTTGGTGATGCTTCCTCATCATCTTCGGTATCAACAAAATTAGACAACAATAGTGACAGTTCAAATTAAACTATGATTACAGTTACTAAACTCTTTTATTTAATAATAGTTTGCCGCACAGGTAAGAAAAATTAACTCTTTAACATATTATTTTTAGAAATAACATAACGTGTATTTTACATAGCTACCTAATAGCTGCGTTAGTGTTTGAGAGCAGTACAGAAAAAAATCCTTTTAATTATTGAATATTGTATATTCATACATAACATCTGTGTATTCATTTATTTTACGTCTTGGCAAAGGCCATTTAATTATTTTTCTGCTTTGCCGAACCTTGATCAGAGTCTGACTACCAAAAGAATAAACTAAATCAAGAATTAAAATTTAACAATTGATAAAATATTGAGTACACCTGAATATGTCAACTTTGACAGCCAAATGTTTACATTTAGTTAAAGCCCTATCCGGATGGAGTATAGTTTGTAGGCAATACTCGGAAAAAGTATAAATATTGTTTTATATGTATAGGTAGTTACTTTTTATTTAGTATAATCTGCAAACAAACCATTAAATGGAGACGTGTTTTGAAGATGAAGTAAGCTAATTAGGCGGTA
This sequence comes from Apotomis turbidana, assembly GCA_905147355.2. Classification (NCBI taxonomy): domain Eukaryota; kingdom Metazoa; phylum Arthropoda; class Insecta; order Lepidoptera; family Tortricidae; genus Apotomis; species Apotomis turbidana. Next base: position 8,324,843 of record LR990288.1, read on the forward strand.
AGAACAAGGGAATGGACAATTTTGTAGGTCGGAGTATTTTCTTTGAAGGGATAATTGTATGAATTAAATTGTCATCATTTCAGCCATAGGACGTCCACTGCTGGACACAGGCCTCCTCAATTGACTTCCACATGGGCCGGATAGAAGCGACCCGCATCCAGCCAGTCCCCGCAACCCTGACCAGGTCGTCCGACCACCTTGCGGGTGGCCGTCCTACGCTGCGCTTGCCGGTACGTGGTCTCCACTCGAGAACCTTTCTGCCCCAACGGCCATCGGTTCTTCGAGCTATGTGTGCCCATTGCCACTTCAGTTTGCTAACCCTGTTTGCTATGTCGGAATTAAATTGTAAATAATGCATAACTTTAACTCAAGAACAGTACCTATTAAGTCTAATAATGAGTCTGCTCTTCAAAAATAAATGTATGGCAGATCATAAAATGTCTCGCTATGGGAGTTTTTAGGGTTCCGTAGTCAACTAGGAACCCTTATAGTTTCGCCATGTCCGTCTGTCCGTCTGTCCGCGGCTTAGCTCCGTGGTCATTAGTACTAGAAAGCTGAAATTTGGTATGAGTATGTATCACGCCGACAAAACGGTAAAATAAAAAGTAAAAAAAATATTTTTCGGGTACCTCTCGAAAAAAAGAAATTCACCCCCACTTTAGGTATACGTTTCAACCCTTGTGTGTGGGGTGTCGTTAAATAGGTATGTTAAAAATAATGGGGGTCTCTAAACATTACTTTTTGATAAAGTCAGTAGCTTTGTATATATTCGCTCCGAAAATAAAAAAAATAGTGTCCCCCCCCCCCCCCCTCTAAGTTTTAGGGTTAAAAAAATATGGGAAAATTCATGAAAATGAGGCCTTATAAGTACTTTCAATTAAAACTATATTGAACAAAATCGGTCCATCCGTTTTTGAGTTCTAGCAAAATTTCATAATTTTCTTTAAAAGGACGTAAGTTGACTTCCAGAAGGTAATAAGTAATTACTGTTACTTTGGCTTTTACGACCTTTTTTATATAGCTTGAAATCTTTCTCGAAATTTTCGTCTATTGTGATGTATGGGCAACTACGGAACCCTACACTGAGCATGGCCCGACATGCTCTTGGCCGGTTTTTAGTGCCTACATGTAAAGTTGAGTTAAGAAACACTCAGTTAACTTTGTTGGTGTATTTAGAATTACGTATTTTGGCCATATGTTCCGGGTATTTTTGCATAATTAAGATTTTTAGGGTTCCGTACCCAAACGGTAAATACGGGACCCTATTACTGAGACTTCGCCGTCCGTCCGTCCGTCCGTCTGTCACCAGGCTGTATCTCAAGAACGGTGATAGTTAGACAGTTGAAATTTTCACACATGATGTATTTCTATTGCCGCTATAACAACAATTACTAAAAATAAAATAAAATAAATATTTATTTCCATACAACAAACGTACAGATAATGGTACGGAACCCTTCGTGCGCGAGTCCCACTCGCACTTGGCCGATATTTATTATATTAGCATGTGGCTGTGATTGATATAATATACCTACTATGTCACCATTCATAAGGTAGCTACTTCCATACCCCGCGGTTTTCGGAATGACTATGATATATGACACTTAGGCCGACAGTAGGCGTCAAATCATGTGTGCAACGAAAGCCCCGGGACATGGTACTTACATATATCTGCCTCCAGTTCTGCGTCATTATCATTACAGCGTTATTTACCATATTAGTTATACTTTTATTTGTCTGACTAAAGAAGCTGTGCGAGTACGGGCTGCACAAATGCATGACCCATTTATGAATGAATTCATGGACTCTGCGATTCGTAAATGTGCCCTGCGATTCTGCAGCTCATTGTACCTATTAGTGGCGAGGCATCCACAGAACTTGCTTCCGACGGTGGAAATCCCATTAGCTTGACTTGTTTTAAAAAATCTGTGCAACCCGTGCCTACTCTAATGCTCTAGAAGAAAAATTAAGGGAAACTAACTCCGGTTTTACCAACGCTGTTTGACGTGGTTTCACGCCACGTCATTGGTTGTACCTATACCTAGTTAAGGGGCTCCCCGCTCTCAATGACCTTCGATCTGTTGCGATAGATTTTCCCATATTATAAATAGCTAATCATAATAACATAGTTTTTCCACAGCAAAATACCGTATCAAGTACCTTTCACATGTCACTGACTTTGAGATACAGGCCGTCAAAGTTTACGATTTTTTCGGGGAAAAAGTTGTGGAAACAGTTTTTTGCGTTTTTCTCGAAAAGTATTATAAAAAAATTGAAAAAGCTTCACAACAAATTTTGTGGAATATGGTTTAGAACAATAAAATGTAAGATATTTTCTACATATACACCGGGTATAAAAGTAGAAACGAGATTAGTGTATTTTTGGTCCTTCACCGAATATTTTTTTATAAAATACACAGTCGTTAAATCAAAATTCGGGTCACTACAAAGTGTTAAGCATAGACCATACTACAATATATATTAAAAGGACATTATAACTATAATCAACAAACTAGATACGATGTAAAAATCATCAAATTGGCTAATTTCTGTAGGAAGCCCCTTAAGGATGACATTACTTGATATAAGGTACCTGTTGCGAATCATAAATGAAACACCTATTCATTTTATTTACTGCATGTTTAATTCATAACAAGCAACAATAAAATTGACCGACTCTCTCTGGACAAGCATAACAGCAACATTAGATAATACGTTCTCATTCTCACAACGCAACATATTCACTATAACATATAAAGACAACAATACTGCGTCGAACTTCTTATAGAAAATCCTTTATACATCTAAAAATATGACTTCAGCTAGAGTAAAAAATTTTATAAACATACAGACAGCCGTCGAATCTGCTCATAGCAGTCGTTCTTTGGAATAGGTTGCCTTCAGGCATTTAAAGCTTTGTTCAGGATACACTGTAGGCCGGGCGGTCCCGGCGCGACTCTGGTCAGCTATGATCCGAATTCACACTTCGTACTCTGCGAAGGAGCTCCTCCACTCGCCTGTACGGGCTCTGACATCTCTCCTGGTTCTGTTCTATGAGGTAAGGACAGCCCTCGCTCTCTCGGCCCTCAGGCGTGTGTCGGCCGCTGGAACTGTCAGCTACCGCCCGATTGAGAAACGGCTCCATATCGGCCGCCGGCAGCGCTGGCGCTGTCTTATTCGGCGGCTGCGTCGCAGCCAGCTCCGCCTCTTTCTGCCGGAGCCACACAGGCGAGTTCACGTAAATCCTCGGCCTCTCTCTAAGCGCGTTGCATCGCTCCAACGCGGGCCGTCTGATAGGAACCGGCGGTCTGTACCCAGCTGGTATCGGCCCCGTTCTCCCTAGAACTGTGCAAATCAAGCCTTTTAGCGCTGCTCGAAAATCTTTGAGATGGTACGCGTAAAGCAGTGGGTTTATCGCAGAGTTCAAATGCGATAGGATGATACAGAAGTCTGTGAGTAGATTTGGGATCTCAAGATCAGGTTTGAAGGCGTTTATCGCGTTGATTGTGTAGAGCGGGATCCAGCAGACCATGAAGAAGAAGACGATAACGGCGAGGTTCTGCGTGGCCTTGACTTCCCTCTTCTGGGCTGCACCCAGAACCCGCAGCATGGTACCGCCTGTCACCCGTCCGTTGGTGCCTTGGACTGTCATCACCTCACTCATCTGAAATGTTTTAGAAATCATCTTCATTGCGATATAATTGTTACGGTGGCAGATAAAAACTCTATACCAGTATTCATTTATATTTACTGATAATGGCCGCTTATTTATCTTAGACAATAGCTCTAGGCCAATATACATACGTGTCACGAACATTCATCATGAAGGTTATTTCCCAGTTAATGTTCTTCTGGGTTTATTGATCTTGCAAGGAAAACCTTGCGTACAATTAATTTACATACGTATCTCAAACATAAAGGTACTAATAGTCAATTTACAAAACCATTCAAACATCCCTGACGTTGACGCATATTGTGGATGCTTTAGTTTTGCATCAATTTCTAATCCCTCAATCCCCCTGGATCAATGTCTCTGGAACTTATAGAAGATATAAAATTCATCTCGCCATCTAGACCTCTAAATAGTTTTTTTTTTTTTTTTTTTAGATCTACCGTGATGCGGTGGACTGTAGCCGTGATCTTGATACCGGATGTTACCTACCTATTTTGTGACAACCACAAGGTAGTCACTTTAGCCTTCAAGTTACCCAAGATGTGAATATGAACGTGAAAGATGTTAATGTGACCGTCTGCCCTATTTCAGCGATAATAAAGTCAACAAGAGAATTAGTATTAGTTACCTGCTTGACCACCACCCGGTATATATGCGCGTAGAACGCCGCCAGCAGTACACTGGGGGTCATGATGGTAGCGAAGTACAGGAACAGGAGGAAGTTGTAGTCCATGACTTCGACGAAGTAGCAGCCGACCTCGGGGTCAACGGCCGCGTGCCAGCCGAGCAGCGGCAGGAAACCCACTCCGGCGCCGGCCACCCAACACACGGAGATGATCACTGGAAAGAGGAAATCCCGTGTTAGTTTTCTAGATTTTGGCCGACTTAGATCGGTATTAAGATATTATTTGTTGATCACTGGAAAGAAGAATTCCCGTGTTAACCTTTTTCTAGATTTTGGCCTTCTCAGATCAGTATTAAGGGCCTAAAGATGAGTATTATTTGTTCAGTACACGGAGATGATCACTGGAAAGAAGAAATCCCGTATTAATTTATTTCTTGATTTTGGCCTATACTTAGATCGAAGTTAAGTACCTATAGATGAGTATTATTTGTATTTGTACAACACTGTGTTTACTACTTATGGATGTTATGAGGACGGGCTGCAACGTCCTTTTGGTGATGGAATACAATGAGGAAAAATATCAAAAAATCTCCAGTCATGTACCTACTCATTATCTCATCAACTCACCTGGTTTGGTGCCGGATACAAATAAGGTGCAAAGTTAAAGCAACCAGGTTCTCCGAATATGATTTTTGAAAAGGACTATATTTTTACTTAAATATTTATTTTATTTTGTTTTGAGCATTTGTTGTTATAGCGGCAACAGAATCCTAACAAGAGTTGGTTTAGCATAGGTACTAGTGCAGCCTGTGTTTAGTAGTGAACATATGAGGATGGAAAATATGATAATGACAATATGTATACAGTGGGGCCTAATTGATAGGTTAAGTATATACATAAGAATAACATTCATCGCATCAGATTTGCACAACCTTGACTACACGAATCGTACCCGAAAAACCGGTCTGACTCCGGTTTGCTTTTCTTTCGTGTGTTTGTTTATTAAGCTTAAGCCCGTTTAAAACCATCTGGTGCAGGCAATTACTAGTGCTTCCCATCAACTATACAAGCATATAGAGTAGTAGATGTATAGCTACTAATGGTTTTTTATTTCAAGTATGAGACGTATATCTACTCTAACATAAACGTAAGTACAAAAATATTCCAAGCATATTTCCGAAATCATTGGTTGATGATATTAATATCAGAGGACCAACTCTTATATAACTATGGATATCCATATTCATATCCATATCCATATATTCAGTATTACTCAGACATTGTCAACATGTGTAATACATTCAGCAATAATTATTAGAGATACAAGTTATTAAAGAGTAGTACCTATACATATAAGAGTGGTTCCTTTCATTTCATTATATTTATTTGCTTAAATTAAATAAAATATAGCCATCTCTCAGTCGCGATCTCACAGTAGCGATAAATATTTTAGAACCCATTAAATTGTAGAGCAAGAGAGGTTTTAATTTTAACGTTATTATTATTATTATCCGTATATGGGTAAGGCCGCGGAGAGTTACCAATTTGGACGTTTCAAATTTACCCAGCTGATTAAAAAAAATTGGTAACCCCTACTGTTTCAAAAATATTTTTATCATATGTAGATATAGGAATTCTCATGTTCGCAAGTAAGATAATTAATATAAACCCCTTTATAAAAATACTAAAAATATATTTCCGTCCAAAACGTAACGAAAGTTGGTTAAATGTTTCGACCACGGGTACTAAAAGCTCTGTTATTTTTATGATATTTCATTTTTCATGGGCATACTTTTGTTTTAAACTAAAATTTATGATATAAGGATAGTTCTACTGATTACGGAATAATGATAATATAATCATGTTAATTTTTGACGTGACAATAACGTCTTAAATTAGGTTGCGTCTCGGAGTCACTCATGAAAAAGTGTAACGCCCGCTTACGTCTGTTAGGAGGGCCGGTTGTCCCGCTAAAACTCGAGAACGGCTGAACCGATTTGGCTAATTTTAGTATTGAAATATTCGTGGAAGTCAAGGGAAGGTTTAAACGGTGAGAAAATATAGAATAAATGAGTGGAAAATAATAAAAACGATAATTTTATATTCCCATACAAATACAAACTGTTCGTACTTACCTGTCAAACATATGATGTTTGTTCCGTCGGTTCGGTATTTTTAGAATAATTACATGTAGATCTAGACTAAATAAGGGTTTGGAATCGACAACATACATGCATAATAGTCTGATTATCGCATATTTAGATTTAAAACATGTAAAATAAAGACACTATAATGACATTAATGACACATGTGATGGGTGCGTTCAGAAAGTAACACTTAAAATGTTGTTAGGGAAATTGTGAATGGATATGATACAAAAAAATATTCTACCGAGAAAAAGACGTTGTCACGTAAAATCTTCCTTCGCCCGTAAAACCGACTTTACAGGCAACCATTTTTTTTTTATCTTACATTATTTTAATGGATCAGCATTCCACACTTATGTTACAATACTTTCGTGACGCTTTATGTAGCTTGTTTTTAAATAAACTTTGGTAGAAATTAGTTTTCATGCACTAGCAACTCATATTCTAGTAGGGCAACACCGATGAGCGAGTCCAAGCCCGTCAGTTTGTCAAAAAACGCAATTCAAAGTAGACACAGTCAGTTTCGTGAAAGTACCCCCAAAGTGTCGTGTGTGATTTTAAAGGTAAGGAGTGATTGTTTTTAATCAGTTTTTTTTTATACAATAGCGTAACGGTTTTCACGCAGGTGACACGTATTATTGTATTAAAAATGTTTTTATTTCACCATGAAAATCCACTTTTTTCAACAATACGTTACTTTCGTTACGAATATGTTACATTTTTGCGAAATGTTACGTATTTTCTACGTAGCATAACGAATAAATGTTGTAAAGGGAAGTGCACACAAAATATACTAACTTAAATGAGATTTATTAGATTTTTAATGACACGAAAATATACAAAGTCGAACAAAACTCCTGTACAATAATAAAATAAATAAAAACAACATCTTAATAAAAAAAACTGTTTTAAGAAGAAAATAATTTATTTTTGACCTCAAGTCACAGTAGAATCTTTGATTCTAAAGCTGTTTTATTGTTATACGGTCGTCTTGTTACTAGTATTGGGTGCCTGCAGTGAGCAAATAGTAATTACTGCCACCTGGTACAAAATAAGAGGCTTTAAAACACTAGAGCGGTTTGGGTTTCATTAGTTCCATCACATGCGTGTTTGATTATATTGCTTTTAATGTGCCATGAAAATTTTGTTTACAGGCAATATAAAGCTAATCATTTTATAACTTGTTATTTTTTCTTAGCTACGTTATTTAATGGGACTATTATTTTCCAGTATAAGCTTTATAATGACTTATGTTACGTTTTATGAAAACATAACGTATATCTTTTTATGTTACTTCTTAGATGTCACATTGGTAAATTCCCGCGGCCTTACACATATGGCGGCTCGAAGCTTGTGCCAGTATCAGTTTGTTTGGTTTATAATCAATGCATGACTTCCGTGTTAAAGACTTATCAAAATCTTATCTTACTTATCTCACCGTTTAAACCTTCCCTTGACTTCCACGAATATTTCAATACTAAAATTAGCCAAATCGGTTCAGCCGTTCTCGAGTTTTAGCGGGACAACCGGCCCCCGTAACAGACGTGTGCGTTACACTTTTTCATGAGTGACTCCGAGCGCAACCTAATTTAAGACGTTGTCACGTCAAAAAATAAAATTAAATTATTAAAACGTGAGATGAAAATAAATGAACATGAACAAAGATGGCCGATGAATCAATTTTAACGTTTGCATTTGCTGAAAGTGTAAATGTCATTGTCATTAGCAATTGAAAACATTTTTTGTTGAATAAGTACTTTTAATATTAGTCATTATATTAATAACACTGCAATTTGTTTTGACATCACTTAATTTGCGTAGATTTACATATTTTTGAAAATTAACCATGACATCATAATTTGGAATATTTGGATCAACGCCAGTGGGCTTATGTTGGTTGTTATTATCACGCGATAAATAAGTGACAAAACATCCGTCTCGTTTTGACAAAATGCAAGTGTGAGTGACGGATGCTTTGTCATTTATCAAGTGATAAACGCAACCGGGTAAGGCCGCCAAAAAAGGAACATTTCGCCAGTAACAAAATGTGCTGTTAGTTTAAAAAAAAATACGTTTCAAATTATTTATTTTCAATGTTTCTTTTGGGAAAAGCAACACCTGTTTTATTTGTTTCAATATAGAGGAATACGTTAAATCGGCTGTCAATATTTTTTTTGTATTTTAATAATGTGTGATCACAACGTCCCCAATACAACAAAAAGTGTGCAAAATCATCTCTTGCCTATTTACAATGTTTTTTTTTTTGTGTGTTTTGTATTATTCATCGGGCATTTCAATAAGCTTTCCGTATGTTACTTAATCATGGAAGAGTTTGACTAACTTAGCAACGAAATAGCACGTTAAAGTAATGCTTATTTCATTAAAAAACATTATGTTATCATATTGTACGCTATTATGTAACGCTTTTTATGTAACCATAATTATTATTGAAACTTGGCAATTATATAGAAGAATCCAAATATATTCAATGAAAATAATATTTTCTAGTTAGTCTATGCACCGCCGCTATTTTGCCGGCCATATTTAGTCGTGTGCCGCCTATTCAAAGGGAACGATCGTGTTTGCGGACTTTTCAAAAACACATTGTTTGGTGATTTTAAAGGTAACTGTGCATTATATTGTTCAAAGGTGAAATTACATAGTAATATTAATGTTAGATTAGTGCTAAGAGGCTGTGTGCGTAGTTTTTCCTTCGTTGCAGTGTCATGTAATTGGGATTTTAATGTCGAAATAGAGCGCTTGTATGTGACTTTTATGTAACGTATGTAACGATATGCATCGGTTTTCTATGTAACGTTACATAAAAGTGGTATAAAGGCCAGTTCACTATTGTATTATGAATTTACATTAAACAGACAAAAGTTAAATTTAATAATATAAAAAATAAACAATTTCGAAATGAACAGTTTCGTTTCATTGTAGATTTGCCTTTTCATAACTTTTATGATACTGATATGTAACTCTGTTACATACACTTTTATGTTACTTTTATGTGGTATAAGGCCAATTTTACGACTTTGCCCAACCATCTTAGCCCCCTCAGGTCTGGATAGAATTAAGTAGGCGTCGTCGATACATGCATACCGATATGAAAATTGAGATATTTATTAAGCAACTTATGAAGTTATATTAAGACATCTTTCAAGTCAATCTAACAAACTAAACTTAATTCTAACCGTCTCAAGAACAAGAAAGATAATAATAGTATGAACCATGAATCGGTGTCACTATCGATTCTAAATTACTTTCCTTCTCGATAAATTGCAACCGAAGGCCACGGGCTAGTGACCATCGCAATGACTCAACACTAACCAACAGTTAGCATTTAATTCGTTTAATAAATTGATGTTTTAAGGGGATCAACCATATTGCATGGATACCTAACTGGGTAAATAGCACTCAGATAATCGGACAAAATCCGCATGTCGATGGATTCTATTTATGAGCTACCTAAAAGTACTACCTAATTTATTTGACGTCACCTTAGGCTGTAAATGGGATATTCTGTCCATTACAACAGGAGAAAATCTCTCTTACTGGCCAAGGCGCGACGTAAAACTTTAGACAAATCACGGGCGGTAATTCGTAAAACCCCAGATAGCATATTACCAACAATCACCTCACACCTGCGATCTGGGACATTCACAATTCAATTCACAATTGCCCTAGGGGTATGTAATGTACTATTACCACTCCTGATTGTTACATTGCAGGTAAATACTCTCGATGAAAACTTCTGCTCATAATACCTATTCAAGTATTCACCTATGCCGGTTTGAAGAGTTTCAAATGACCTAGTATAAGGAATCGATACGTTTAATTTAAACAACGACAGTTGATAACAAATGGTGTTTATTTGCACAATAAATACAACTTATGAGTAGGCATAGACTTCATTAAATAGTATTAATATTGATTATACCTAATCAATACGAGAGCGACACTGACCTGTACTTAATTCAGTAGGCTTGAACTTATAATTAGCTCTTAACTAACCAACACATGCGTCCACGTCGAGATACCGACCGACCACTGACAATGTCCGTTCTCGAATTCCCAGCCCCGTGACCGGTCGCCATTGCTCGAAGTGGGAGGGACGATCACGTGACTATCACGTGTCCGTTCATTGCAACTACATTTAAATAATAAAACATTGATAATCTTAATATAAATGCGTCTACATCACTAGTAATCTATTTAGATTAGAAATTATCCTTACACTAGGTATATATTGTTTGGGGAAACATGTTGTTCTAACATACATCATCCATGAACTTCTAGATACGCTTTCAAATTGAGGTTGTTAGTTAATGTTTGATAGATTTAAGAGTATCACCAAGGTGAAAGTGAGAGCAGTATGTAATGTGGATATTGCATCCACAATAACAGATATTACTAATATGTATGTAATTTTGTACTATGCCGGGAACGAGTTTCACTTATAGGTAAATAATTCGGATTTCCAATTCCATCATTGCATAGATAGGTATTCAAGCACTTGAGTCATGATTTAAACATGGCGTGTTTGATTTATCCTTTAGTAATAAAATTGAATGATAGTAATATAATTACGAAAACAAGGAAAACGTTTTATTCTCCTTATCACGAAGCCGTAATTCAGAAAAAAATTACTGCGCTGGGTATCAATGCAATCCACAATAATGAACACAAAAAAAGGAAGGCTATTTGGCGTTAGGGAGGTGGAGTGGTTAACACGCTGGACCGGTAATCCATAGGTACCTACCGGGTTCGTTTCCCGGTCTCTTTCGCCAGGTTACGCATTTTTTTTGTGTCGATCTCTGAATATAAAAAATATTACCCACATTAAAAATAATTATATATTACATTATTCATAAATTTAAAAAAAGGAAGTTGATGATAATGGCTCTCAGCCTGTAACGTCGACCGAGCGAGAGAGTGACCGTTTCAACTTGATCCAAAATACTTTCGTATGTTTGGATGTCCAGGTCCAGACGCTTTCCGGCTGTACTCGCGTAGAGATTTTGCGAGTAGGTTTGACAAATAAAAAAAAAATATTAACTTTTACGAAAATTTTCAATATTGCGGAGACATGAGGGTCGAAAACGTAGAAAATTACTCGAAACAAACTCACCGGCCTCACAAAACCACTAGTGTAATGACGATGTCTTCAATTTAACTTATATCCAGGGTTCGCAAATGGGGAGCAAAATTCGATGAAATCGTCACTGGTTGTCATTTCAATCTATTTTGCTTTTATTTGACGTACTTACGTCACATTACTCATTTCAATATATTTTGCTTTTAGGACTTCCGGTTTGTGACTTAAGATGGGCGTTTAAGTTGCGTTGTTCATTATTTATTCATTTTTGTTGTTCAATGTGTAGTATTGATAGCGTATTGTGCAGTGATCTAACGTATGAGTGAATAGCTAATGAAGAATTCAACTTGAAGCGTTCATAGCCCTTCCTGGGTCAAGGCCCGATAGTCCGCGTGGTTTTTTGTAAATCGCTATCACTTTACAAAAAGCAAAACCTCACCGAACAACGGCATGCTCTACGAGCAAACTTGAAATTGGCGAAATAATCATTAACCTGATGGAAGCCATATTTTAAAATTAGAATAGAATTTTGCTTTTATTTGACATACGTCACATTACTCATTTCAATCGATTATGCTTTTATTTTGACATAAATCATTTCAATAGATTTTGCTTTTACTTGCCGGAATAAGTCATTCCAATCAATAAAAGATAAGATAAGATAGATAATAGTTATTTGTTATGCAAGGCTGCAAAGTTGTTATTTGGTGCGAGTGTTGAAATTGAAAGCTGAGCGAGCGAAGGGATCTAAGATTGAACCATGAGCGTAGCGAATGGTTCAAAGATAGATTCCTGAGCGTAGCGAAGCTTTCAAGACACGAGAAGCTAAATAATTTTGCAGCCATGCGGAACACACAACTTTTCACCTCACTTCAGCGAGGAAAATGGAAGTTCAAGAAAAACAATTAAAACATAAAAATAATCATATTTAATTTTGCCTTCTATTTAACACATCAAATTTAAAACATTAACACACTCAAATCCAAACCAAATAAATACGAGAGAAGCACACATATTCAAAATATGGCCGTAATTTGTATTATCGTCGTGTATATTTTATCGTTGAGTTTTTCTTAAGCACTGTTATATTATATTTGTATTTGAAACTACTTGACACATTCGTTGTGAATGTGGGAGAATGGCATTCTGGGAAGAATTAGTTGGCCACTCGGAAGTATTTTCCATAACACTTGCTTTGGAAGTTATTTGACGATGGGATCCGCACAAGATTATTTCGGCTTTATCTTCTTTAAAAACGTCAATAGTTTCAGTAAATTACTTATCGTCTCCAAATATTTATAACAAATCCTTTTTCGTTTTAATGCAGGCTTTTAGCATTGAATAAATACTCCAAATTGGGCTTAACTTTCTTGTTTTCGAGATTTCTATAAAGTAAGACAACAGTATGTATTCTCCACAGAACAAATTTACGTTGTTTACGTAAAGTTTTGTGAAAACTTCCAACTTTTTAATTATTTTTTTTTTTCTCGGGTGCGTTCAGAAATTACACTCTTATGTTCCAAATTTTATAACAAATAAATATTAAAATTTGTGATGTATTTAATATATTTACTAGTCAAAATATGTAAATGAAACTGAAATACTTACTCTTAATATATATAAACATATTCAACATAAAATAAAGTGTATAAAAAATAAAAACTTAAAAATCTGTAACCACAAACCAGGTTTCTGGACGTGATATTGTAGGTGTATTTTTTTTTAAAGAAGTATTCAAACGTACATATGATTTTAGCCGGCCAGACCAGATCGCCCTTTATTAGCGTGCGTTGATTGGTTATTCGAAGATTTATCGACTGATGAAATCAGTCACGCGTTGAAGGAGTCTTAAATATAAAAAAGTTACATGCACCACAGAGAATCAAAATCGTCGTGTTCGAAATTCAAATGACTTTTGCACGCTAGCGGATAAAATAGACTTTTGCACGCAGATTTCGCCCTATAAACGGAGGTTTTCCGAGCGAGTGAGGTGAAAAAGATATTTATTGAACAAAAACATGTTTTTTGGGTACAAATGTTCGTAAACAGCTGCAGTAGTGTAAACTGTGTCGTCGAATCAATATCCAGGGTTCGTAAAATGCGAGCAAGATTCAATGAATTCGTCGGTTGCCATTTCAATCGATTATGCTTTTATATGACATACGTAATTTCAATCGATTTTGCTTATATTTGTTACGAGTAAATGTAATTTCAATCGATTTTGCTTTTATTTGGCATACGTCATTTTAATCGATTTTGGATTTTACGATCCCTGCTTGTATCATAACACCAATGAAAATAATAATATTGCTTTGCTATTCCGCGATATAATATCGTGCCAGTTAAATTTGTGCTAATGCTATACTTATTTGCGTATTTTTTCATGCACACATGCATTTAACCCATTCACCGCCACAGTCGGCCACAGCCGTCAACGGAAAGTCGTGCCCAGGACGCCACGATGGCCACAGCCGTCGTAAAATTGGAGAGCAAAATTACATGTTAATACAAAAAATATGGACTTTTATTATTGGTTGAAGTTAAGCCTACCCAATACGTACTCTAAAACCGAATCTATGAACACAATACAATATATAAAACTCGAATAAATCAACTTTGATTCCTTCTATGATTTTATACAGCAACTGCTACTGTTACCAACGCCCAAGACGGCGCGAGCCGTCGCATAGGGATGTGGCCGCCAACGATATTTCATAACTTTGTTTAAGTAAAAATAGTTTTTATGGAACCACTTTATTTATGTAAAGTCTGACCAGAAATATATGAGGATTGTCAAGGGGGCGCTATTTATAAGATTTATATGGCAATAATTTTGCAACCAATCGCAACCGCATTATAATGACATTAGTTTAAATACCTCAGTTCCTATGATAACCTCGTAAAATCATTTAATGGAATATACTGTTTCCTGACTGTTTTTCGTGTAGTAAACAAGCATACACATTATTTAATAATATTACGTTCACGACTGTGAATGGTTTTAGGCATTTTCTTTTGATATTTTTAAATATTTGTCTCTTAAAGAAACCACCACGAATGACATTGACATTGTTGACAAACCATCAAAAATCATTGCCAGTGTAAGAAATTAGTTCCAGTGAAATTCCGCAATATGGCGCATCCTCATATTTCTGGTCAGCCTTTAATTTTATAGATATACTCCCTTTAAATAAAAACGGGCACATATAATTTTCACGACTATTTTATACCTACATACACTTATATAGAAATTGATTCCAGTTTGAACATAAGGATCAGGGAAGTTAAATAGCTTGTACAAATTTAACCTTTATTAAACATTACGCAATAAAAAGTATTCTATACAGATTAAATCTTATTACAGTTTGAGTTATTACTATCCTACCTAAAAGTATCGATAAGAGAAATAACGCATCTTCCCAACTTTAGAATTAAAACAATTACCAATGCCTCTGACGCCCGTGTCGGCTGGAGACGTCCACGCGTGACGTCATCCCCTCATTAGTCAAACGGATAGTGTTGTAACTCGGTCACTGAGTATTCTGATATTATCACACTTTAAAGTCGATTTATTAAGTGAATTTCAAGATCAATTATGTTATTAATAATGATTTATTATGTAAATTTAAGTACTTTTTATTCAATAATATTATACTGAGTCTGAGGTGCACTTTTACGTAAAAATAATCGGACATCGATATCTCTTTTGGAATCCCTATATTGTCTTGTCCAAACTTTTACGTGGCGTGTGAGTGGCAGTGCTTTGCTTTGCTTCAAAGCGGGGAAAAGGTTAATGGTCCCACCCTCCCACCACGATACTCCGGGCAGCTCATTCGGTTGTCGGACTCCAGACCGTCAACATCTCCTGATGATGCCTCGTAGAGGGGCGAAACACGTGTGTCGAGTAAGTTCTGTTATTTTGGTGGTGGTTTGTTATTGGAGCGGAGCGAGCGAAGCTCCCATTAATCGACTCGAATGGACTTCGTAACAATGCGCAGATCTCAGCGAGTTCTCAACCGATTTTAGAATTTTTTGTTTTAAAATGCAAAAATTAAATTTCGCTAGGTCATGACAAAGAGAAAATTTGGAAAAAAAAACCGGCCAAGAGCATGTCGGGCCACGCTCAGTGTAGGGTTCCGTAGTTGCTCATCCTTCACAATAAACTGCTGTTTTAAGCCCGAGGTTTAAGTTAAGACAGATTTTAAGCTCTATAAAAAGGTCGTAAACGCCCTAGAAACTGTAATCACTTATTACCTTCTGGAAGTCAACTTACGACCTTTTAAAGAAAAAATATGAAATTTGGCGATAACTCAAAAACGGCTTGACCGATTTTGTTCAATATAGTTTTCATTGAAAGTACTTATAAGGCCGCATTAACATGAATTTTTCCATATTTTTTTGACTTGTGGTTCAAAAGTTAGAGGGGGGGGGACACAATTTTTTTTATTTTCGGAGCGAATATTTACAAAACTACTGACTTTATCAAAAAGTAATGTTTGAAAACCCCTATTATTTTCAAGAGACCTATTCAACGACACCCCACACACTAGGGTTGAAACGAAAAAAAAAAATCACCCCCACTTTAGGTGTTCGAGAGGTACCCGAAAAAAAATTTTTTTTTTAGTTTTTATTTTACCGTTTTGTCGGCGTGATACATACACATACTCATACCAAATTTCAGCTTTCTAGTACTAATGATCACGGAGCTAAGCCGCGGACGGACGGACAGACGGACAGACGGACAGACGGACAGACGGACATGGCGAAACTATAAGGGTTCCTAGTTGACTACGGAACCCTAACTAGTTGACTACGGAACCCTAAAAAAACTTAGCCGGTGGCTGACTCTGCATCGACCTAGTATTTATTTGCGTATTTATTTTTCTTATCGTGGTGGGAGGGTGGGACCATTAAATGCATGTATGCATGAAAAATACGCAAATAAATATAACAGGTTAGCACAAATTTAACTGGCAATATTATATCTTATAAGTGGTTGACTGGTAGAGAATGCCTAAAGGCATTAAGTCCGCCATTTGTACTTTTACTTATGTATTTTGTGCAAGAAAGTTTAAATAAATATATCGCGGAATAGCAAAGCAATATTATTATTTTCATTAATATGGATTTCCGCAAAGTAACGCCTGATTCAATTAATTGATCATAACACCAGTTCGCAAAGCCGCACATGATACCGATAAACAATGTGTTTGTAGGTGTGCCGACTGGCATTGAGTTTGATGTATCTGTACATTCAAGTAGCACACTTAAACAAACTGCAGACAAAAGTATATTTCACACATACGGGTACGTGACCGTAGATAATTTTTCACATAATTACCTATCAGTGTTTTTTTGTCGCGGCAAACGGCGAGTGATACGAGTATCATACATTCTTGCATTATTTTGAACACTCGCCGTTATGTTGCCTATTTTATCTAGACCCATATTGTCAAATTACTATCACAAGCTCGGACAGATACTATATAGGTAAAGACTTACATTAGTATGCAGCGACGGCGGTAGGCATGGAGGAGCAAGCTCAGTGATACTATTTCATAATAACATTACAAATATTACAATATATGATGCGGGAGTCACAGGTGGTACCTGCTTAACACTTCATATATATACCTACATAAAAGAAAATCTATGATATATATAATGAATATGTGTTTACATAAAGTAGTGTATGTATATCTGTATATAGACCTTAAAACACTCGTGTGATGTAATTATGAAACTCGCCTTCGGCTCGTTTTATAGAACCACACTCGTCTTTCAAAACCTCTGATGGTTATGAAGCAGTTGCATATAGGGTTTACTCGGCTAATTCCGCATGGCGGGTAATTCCGAGAATTATTATTTTTTTGCGCTAGCAACACTTCTTCAGATACTATACACTTCTACAGTTAGAAGTGTTGCTAGCGCAAAAAAATGTTACCCCGTTTATTAGATATCAGTAATTTTCGGAATTACCCGCCATGCGGAATTAGCCGAGTAAACCTTACTAATATTATTCGTAAGGTAGTCATATTCCGCTTTGCTGTCTGACAAAACGTTTAATTATGCTATAGGTAGATATCGTGTAGGTACCTACGGCCAACATAAGAGCATGTTGTGCACTGAGCCATATTACACACATACAGCAGAAACGTTCCTTCTTCTACACCTGATTTTACAGTCAGATGTAGAAAACCTTACCTTGAACAGCCCTCGTTTGGACAACACAGTTAATGTAACTGTTTATTACTTTAAAAAACAAAAAACTAATGAAACATAAAAACAGGCATGCAATTTTCTATGTAAATTCAAAATATTAATTTCTTGACTTTCTGCTTTCTTCGTTTAAAGGATGCCTAACTGAATCATGTTTGCTTTCTTGCTTGCTCATTTATTGTATGTTAAAAGAATGAGAAACAAATAACTAATATCGATATCATTGTAGTGACCTAAATAGATAAAATTGTATGTTTATCGCTTGTTGAAAATCTCAAATCCTTCTTATACTTAAATAAAAAAACCGGCCAAGAGCATGTCGGGCCACGCTCAGTGTAGGGTTCCGTAGTTGCCCATCTTGCACAATAGACGAAAATTACGAGAAAGACAAATAAAATTACGAGAAAGATTGCAAGCTCTATAAAAAGGTCGTAAACGCCAAAGTATCAGTAATTACTTATTACCATCTGGAAGTTATCGTTTATACGCGCCAGATTGAGCAAAATGTTTAAATATAGTATGGCACTTAACCAATATGTGTAACGTTCGAAGTGTAGGGACACCGCGCGGCACTTACAGCTTTGCGATAACTCAAAAACAGCTCGACCGATTTTCATTCAATATAGTTTTCATTGAAAGTACTTATAAGGCCTCATTTTCATGATTTTTTCCATAATTTTTTAACCCGTGGTTGAAAAGTTGGAGGGGGGGGGGCACTATATTTTTTATTTTCAGAGTGAATACTTACAAAACTGCTGACTTTATCAAAAAATAATGTTTGGAGACCCCTATTATTTTTAAAATACCTATTTAACGACACTCCACACACTAGTGTTCGAACCAAAAAAAAAATCACCCCCTCTTTAGGTATAGGTGTACGGGAGGTGCCCGAAAAAGAAATGTTCTTTTTAGTTTTTATTCTATCGTTTTGTCGGCGTGATACATTCACATACTCATACCAAATTTCAGCTTTCTGGTACTAATGATCACGGAGCTAAGCCGCGGACGGACAGACGGACAGACTACGGAACCCTAAAAAAAGAATCGCCTGAATGACTAATATAGTGAATCATATTAAAATATTACATAATTACAAAGAACCCCATATTCATAAAGATTTAGGGTCAGATAACAGAAAACCTGCGTGTCTGTTGTCACTCGCTCAGTTGACATTTGCGTGTAAATTAGGCGTAGCTAATTTATTTAATGCGTGTGAAAACATAGAACAAGGCCAAATTGTCCAAGGAGACAATGTATGTAGCCTATATGTAGCCTATATATGGACCCTGCACTGGTGGACCTGGTTTGGCATGCGACATCTTATGATGCTAGGTAGGCTTCTTTTCTATCTTATCTTCAAGCGCACAGAATCTTTACATTTCTTAATAATAGCTGGTATAGTTGCCGCTTCTTCACCGAATAGAAGCCATTTCTGATGGAGGTTCTTGAGTGGTGACCGCGGACCCGAAGACGCAGCGTGGGAAGGCCCCCAGCAATATGGACTGACGACCTGTTTAGAATCGCAGGCTTTAATTGCATGAGGGCGGCACGAGACCGATCGTTGTGGAGAACTTTGCGGGAGGCCTTTGTCTAGCAGTAGACGTCTATCAGCTGATATGATGGCCGTTGCCGACACCGCCCTCTTCGAACCCCATCTTTTCGACATAATTATCTTTGCTAGTCTACTTAAATTTTTTATGATTTTTAAATTTCTTATTGAAAGCACGTGTTCCAAATAAGTTCCTATTAATCAGTTTTGGTCGAGCGTTATCAGTTTATAGTTATATCATGTAATAGTAATGTCGTATTGATCTGGGGGCACGGTAGCGCCCCCGCCAAGTCAATCAAACGCGCGCCACCATTTCTCGGCGTACCATCCTTTTCTCGAAGCCATTTAATTATGTTTAATTATTTCCAAATCGAACCTTTTTTCCATAAATCCATCGTACGTAATGCGCTATACCTACTTACATAACTAAGTCAGACATGACACACAAAAGCACGACGTTTCTTGCGACCCGTGAACGTTAAAATCGCTATTTTGATCGATATTCAAATGTTTTATTTCCACTTTACTACGAGTTGGCTGCCTGTCCACAGAAGTGGAGCGAGAGAATAAACCAATCAGGCTGCGTCTTTGTGAATCCCAAAAGAAGTGCATTTAAATCTGAGGAATGCTATTGGTCCATTTAACACATCTCCGCTCCGCTTCGCATCTGTGGACAGGCAGCCTTAAAGCCGTAACAGACGATCGAACGGTCCGGCGGGCCGATAGGGACGCAGCTATCTGTTAGAAAGAGATAGTAATATATATATATGTCTCATTCTAACAGATAGCAGCGTCCCTATCGGTCCGCCGGACGGTTCGATCGTCTGTTACGGCTTTAAGGGTACGCCTCCATTGAAGCGCCCGCCGCCCTTAAGAAAATTGTAGTTTTTCATTAACAATACGATAATAAATTCATTGCTAGTAACACGTATAAATAACAATCATATGACTTCAGGGTCTTCAGGTTATTACCAATTACTTCATAGTCCGCTTTATCCAGTCACACCCGGACGTCGCCAATTTAAACAATAACAAAATCAACACTCATCTCACCGAAAATAGTTAACATCTCCAATTGACCGAAATCGCTTGTCTAAGTAGAAACCCATAAAGTTGTAAGATCATTTTATTCTTCAGCGCTTAGCTTTTGGCTATTACGATGTTATGTCTTTTTGGATCTGGGACGTGCGGTTTCTTTGAAAAGTGAGTATGATCCAATGAAACCGAGGTCGGAGTTAGTTAATTATAATACGCTTCATCGAGGCAGCTAAGCGGTAGGATAAAAAAATATCGGGCAGAAGTGTGTCTTGATCTATTGCCATGAAAAGCAGATATCATTTAAAAAAAATAGGATCAAATGATAAGGAAAATTAAATCAATTCGTGTATTCGTCCCAGTGATCGAAATAGCAAGACCTAGTTTGACCTATAAATTACGTGGAGATCAAATGGAAATTAACTTAATTGTGCAGAGTGGAATGTGCATCTAGTACAATCTGCCAATTCTGACAAGTCAAGTACCTACAGCTGCACCTCTAGCACAATGACTCTTTGTCGCACGTCAAATATTGCGTTAAAAGGGTCAATAATTAATTACGTAACAAAACATTTGGTAATTTTTGACCCTCCATACTGTTTGAAATCGCCAGATAGCGCAAATAGAGATATAACGAACCCCCCTCCCCCTATGGACCCTTACATGATTAATGAATGGCCCCTTAGGTCTCCCGCTTAATTTTTTTCCGAGGCTGGATAACGTCTTGTCATTTGATTGCCAACGTAATCGGATAGTCTTCTCTTGACATTTCCATAGCACCACACCCTGCTTTCTTATGGGCGATGCCGCGAACTCCCATTTTAACTCTCATCTAATGTCCTGTGCTCGTCTAATGTAGATAAACTGCTGCTGTACAATGTTTTCTGTGACAATTTAGCGCATGTTTGTAATAATTTGGTCTCTATGGGACAACTCATAAACACACGAACCTTGACTATTTTCTCATGTAACATAGTACTCGCCCATCAGCGCATGACACTGGATGTGGGTTATACTGTAATTAATTCAGCATTGGAATCGGAACCATCTAGTTTTTCCTTTACAGAACATTACAAGTGGAATAATTATTTTTATAAATAGACACAATTTTCTTTGCGTTTCCCGAAATTAATATAGAGAAAAACATATACTTGCAATAGCAAAAATCTATGAAATCATATAACTTTTAGATAAGGTGGGTCATTGTCAGATTTAGGTTGGCGTCTTTTCGGTATACACGTACAAAGGCGATTAGGCCGTTAAGGGCTATTAGGCCTTTTTCCGATCAAAATTATATTAGCATAAACGACGTTTCCCTTTACATGGGGCTTGTGTGTTAAAAACATAAACTTCTATGCACATACGCTGTTAACTATTGGCCACCGAAGAGACAACATTTGTTTTTGGCAATGACCCAGGTACAGCTGCCGGCAAACTTTTAGAGCATAGCTTGACTGCGCAGTAGCCGATTTACGTACAAATGTACATGCGCAAATCCGCCATTTTTGTTCTAAAAGTTTTCCGGCAACTATATGCCTTTTATGCCATATTTACATTTATTCACCATCAAAATCCTATATTATGATATGCGTTTGAACCCCATTCAACGAAATCATTGGATGACAAAAAAAAGTGCATTCGCAGTTGCAGCACCTAAGGGCGCCTTATCACACTTGCGATTAGCGAGCGAATTTTGTATAAAGGCGATCACGCAGCGAGTCGCGACGTTTTTTTGTAAGGAAATAAGTTTCTGTCAAAAATTTCATTTTAGTGACAAGATTTTATAGCCGACTGTATTTTTCTTTAGATATCCATCAAATGCTCACTGAGACGATTCTAAAGAGCCCAAACTCGATAGGATTGCTCTTTCTATTGTAGAGTTCCTATGATCGCCACCTTCCGACTCCATCATCAGATCAGCCCCATGGTACCATATGATTGTATTGTCATCAAAGTAAAGTATGCAAAATTTCAGCTCAATCGGTTGACGATATCTGCTTCAAAATTGAGTTGCAAGATTCCACCCGAACAAACATACTTACATATATACATACCTACATACAATTTAATTTTAATTTTAATGTTCCTACCTACTTAACATTGATTTGGAGTATCTATACATCTCCTTTACGTGTACCAGTGTAATTAGTTAAAAAACAAATGTAATCATTGTAATTGTTTCAAGTATTATTTACGAAAAAATGACTTACTGTTGAGTTTCTTTCGGCTTTCTTCTCAACAGCGGTCTCCTCTTGCGAAATGCCGGTAGATTCACAATCTGACTTGTATAAGTGCCCCTGTGGCCTACTTACTGAATAAATTATTTCATATTTCATAAATTATTTCATTTCATTTCAATGCTAGTTAAATAAAAGCTTGTAAAAACGCTCACAAATCGCAAGTGTGATAAGGCCCTAAAACCAATGGCGGTATAACATTTAACGCTTTGTTGATAATCGCTAAGTTCCATTTCATCATCAATGAATTCGATTCGCCTACCTTACTTATACTCATAATACTAATTCATAATAGGTAGATTGTAGTTTTATTTTATAAACAAGTCATAAAACCTGCATACACATTCGTCGTTCCCAATTAAGTCAACCATTCATAAACATAACACTGGAGGTTTATTGAACCTCAATGTCCTCAATGCACTTTATGTTTTGGCCACACATCGGCTGGTGACAAAACTCACTAAAATTTCTAACACTGCTCTTTAAAACCTCGTATCTAGTAAGTAGATTAACGCTGAGACACGAGCTTTGTCTTCAGGAGGAAATTGTTACTTAGTGCGTTTTGGTTGTCAACAGACGATGGTGTATCGTCGAGATGCTCGAATAAAATGTGTGCGTGTGGATTGAGTGAGCACCCTTCAAAAATGAAAAAAAAAATGTGCTGATCATTTAGTAAAAGTTCTAAAACAATTGTAAAACTAATTGATGAATTTGTAAAACGATAAATAAAAAGAATACATTCATTAACGTATGCTCACTCAGTTCTCACAAACAACCAACGAAATCTGTGAATGTGTTTATTTAACATATAATATCTATATCCTAATTTTTAGTAAAACTTATGCTTAAGGTAGGTAATAATTTGTAGATCACCTGGTTACGTATTTAAAGTTTTACAAATCATTTCGTATGCTCACTCAATCCGCACACTTTCGGAAACCCGATTTCTGATGAAAATACTGCAGATTGAAACTTCTATATTATATGTATATAGTTTAGTAAAACTCATATGAGAATTTGTAAAATACAAAACAAACCGCTAACGTGGCAGATTTTTGGATAATACATGTTTGTAAGTGCTCACTCAGTCCACACATTATTCGTAAGTTAAAAATGAAAATATCTTAAGATTTGTAGTATCTAGTAAACTACAAAGTAGTTCAACTTTTAGTAATTTTTTTTACTAAATATCCACCATCTAAAATGTCATATTCGTTGTCTGCTTTTAAAGATATTCAAATTTCATTTTAAAATACAATCTAAGATACAGTCCACATTTTAGATCACACTCCACTTCTTAAAATACAATCTTTTACTAAAAATTAGGATATAAATATTATATGTTAAATAAACACATTCACAGATTTCGTTGGTTGTTTGTGAGAACTGAGTGAGCGTACGTTAATGAATGTATTCTTTTTATTTATCGTTTTACAAATTCATCAATTAGTTTTACAATTGTTTTAGAACTTTTACTAAATGATCAGCACATTTTTTTCATTTTTGAAGGGTGCTCACTCAATCCACACGCACACGAATAAAATTGCACGAAAGAGAAAAAGATGAAAGATACAAGAATGACGAATCTAATAAAGATTAAACACGTGTCGTCTCTTGAGAAAATTCTAACATCACCAACGAAACGTTTCAATAGGTTAGAAATAAAATAAAACTTGTAAGTTTATTTCAAAATAGCTGGACCATTTCATAAAATTTCTAACATCTGGAGATACAAAAGAAATTCTGGCGAAGCTGAATCAGAGACGCATAGCTCGCTTCGCTCGCTCGGTCAATAAAATAGTTTTTAGGGTTCCGTACCCAAAGGGTAAAAACGGGGCCCTATTACTAAGGGCTCCCCCACATCTAGCGTCTCCCGAACGTCGACGCCTCAACAACGCCCGCGCGGCGTCGACGCTGCGCTCCCGCAGCGCCGACGCGCCGCTGCGGCGCCACTCGAACGTCGACGTCGCAGTGACGTCCACGCGCCGTCGGCGCCGCGTTAGCGCCGCGCCTCCTCGACGTCAGTGTCGACTGTCGAGCGTCGGAACGTCTTGTCGGCGCCCACGCAGCGTTACTGCGACGGAGAGAGCACGCAACCCACCGCGTCCAGGGTTGCCAGACGTACGATAATTATCGTACATGTACGATAATTTGGCCTCCGGTACGATGTGCGATACAATGAGTACTATCGTACGCAAAATTACGATAATTTGCAGGTCGTCGAAGGTTGGGTTAAATTGTTCGATTATCGAATAAAAGTCATGGATTCCAACGACGTCTGGCAACCCTGGACGCGGTGGGTTGCGTGCTCTGTCCGTCGCAGTGACGCTGCGTGGGCGCCGACAAGACGCTCCGACGCTCGACAGTCGACACTGACGTCGAGGAGGCGCGGCGCTAACGCGGCGCCGACGCCGCGTGGACGTCATTGCGACGTCGACGTTCGAGAGGCGCCGCAGCGTCGCGTCGGCGCTGCGGGAGCGCGGCGTCGACGCCGCCCGGGCGTTGTTGAGGCGTCGACGTTCGGGAGACGCTAGATGTGGGGGAGCCCTAAGACGTCGCTATCTGTCTGTCCGTCTGTCACCACGAACCGTGATAGCTAGACAGTTGAAAATTTCACAGATGTATTTCTCTTACCCCTATAACAACAAATACTAAAAACGGAATTAAATAAATATTTATGTGGAGCACTTTGCACCTCATTTGTATGCGGTGCCATGTGTAATCTTAACTTAACGCGGCCAGTTAATATAAGAAGTGTTTGTTCGGAATCCTCGGCGCGCGAGCCCAACTCGCACTTGGCCGGTTTCTTTTTCTCGTCTTTCGTGTACAGAGCCTACATCCTGCATGCCCGGCTTGCACATGGCTGGTTTCGATATGACACGGATGTTATTGGAAATCATTGCATCAATAAAATTGCACAATGGTATTTGAACAATTGACAATGGTAGGACGGTGTGACTCGGTTGTAGATGACGCCACCGCCACAGGATTCTGATACTTATTGCTATATACCTTCCCATTTAGCACAGAAGCGCTTATATAGCCTTTATTCAGCTGAAATTAGTTGTATAAGGTCTGCATAAGCGCTTATGCAGCTTGTGTGCTGCTATAACAAAAACGGATCACCGTATATCGCGTATCTTCATTATTTCAGCCTGCCTGACGTTTCAGTAACTTTACAGTTACAGACCGTTGGAAAACATAATTTTCCATTGGTGCAAACTACCCATTTTATAAATAAAAAAATAAATTAAAATAATATGCAGTTGGTAGAATTCAATGTTCGTTTTTGACCCATAGGTATTGTCATTGTGACAAGAGCGAAAAAAGTACGTGTCACGATTTCTTTGACTGTACATAAGACAGTATGCACGTCATTTGTATGGCATGTCCTAGACGCCACGCCAGATGCAATCTTAACTCAATCATGTAGTATAATAATGGCGAGCTCATCATTTGCACCCAGTAGGTACCGATACTTCGTTAGCAGGTGCACTACCGAGAAACTAACCACAGACATCTACGGGTATGACGTCCGGGGTTTCAGGGCGGGAATAGATTCAATAAAACAACGTAAACGGGTTTACTGTAGACCACCAACTGCCCGCTTCCGTTGACGTTTGTCATAGTAACGGCGGCAGCAGGCAGCGACACTTAATCATATCATCATCATCATCTCAGCCATAGGACGTCCACTGCTGAACATAGGCCTCCCCTTTGGACTTCCATATATACCGGTTGGAAGCGACCTGCATCCAGCGCCTTCCGGCGACCTTTATAAGGTCATCTTCTAATAAAGAAAAAAAAAATAAAAAAAAATCTGTCCATCTTGTAGGTGGACGTCCTACGCTGCGCTTGCTGGTCCGAGGTCTCCACTCGAGCACTTTTCGGCCCCATCGGCCATCTGCTCTGCGTGCTATGTGGCCTGTCCATTGCCACTTCAACTTGCTAATCCAGTGAGCTATATCGATCACTTTAGTTCATCTACGGATTTCCTCATTTCTGATTCGATTACGTAGACACCCCGAGCATAGCCCTCTCCATTGCTCGTTGAGCGACTTTGAGCTTTGAGATGAGGCCGATAGTGAAAGACCACGTTTCGGTGCCGTAAGTCATCACTGGTAACACACATTGGCTGAAGACTTTCGTCTTGAGGCACAAATAAAGATAATCAAGCTTAATCAAATAAAGATGTCTATATACTACAACGGGTTGTCAAGCAATTTGCTTGTGCCTTTTGAGTGTTGCTAAGCTTTTGTTCAAACTTCATTTCTTTAATTCACAGTAGTCCACCTGGCGTGATCGCGTTTTGAAAATTACTTCCATATAACTTTATGTTATCGCACCAAACCGTGATACGAGTGTTGATAGGAAACTTAACACGCAAACCCAAATCAACTCATACAGTCTACCTCAAAAGTAATTGTAGAATTTAGTACCCTCACATGCTAACTTCCCTGCTTCTTTTGTGGATGACTGTACTGCGAAATAAAAATCTAATAAGTATGGGATAAGACTTACATAGTTTATTGTCTAATGAGGTAAGACTAACAATTAGTTAGGTATTTATTATACTGGCAGTCCTCATGAGTCGAAGACTGGTGAGAAACTGCGCAGGATCGGGGCAAGTGGTGTGCTCTCGTTTCAGAAGCTAAAAGATCTGGTTTGAGTCACTAAGCCAAAATAGTTAGTAGCAGTCTTCCCCGGTGATAGTCGTACCCCTTCTTACGTCATAACACTTAATAATTGAGTAAATACAGAGGAAAAATTAAGAAAGACGTTAATGGAGCACAATCTGTGTGACATAAGTCTATATAAACATACATATATAAATACAAGGACAGTGCTCTTATTACAAAACTAGATATACATAAAGGTTTTACAATAGCATTCGAAGCGCGGAGTAGGTTAAATAGTGGTCGATCAACCATTTCCATGGCAAGGGTCAACGGTTTAGTTGTAAAAGTTGAACTAAATTAACACGCAACAGGGCGGCCAGCCAGCCGGCTATAAAGAATCACCACGCCAAGGTCGTTTACCTACCCATGCGATTTTTGACATTACAAATGTATTAGAACGGAACATAACGTAATAATGTATTGTATTATGGTGTACATATTTGGTTTATTGTTTATTAGCAGCAGCAGTAGCAGCGTTCAAATTACTTGCATCATGCAGTTAAGTAGTCAGAGTCCGCCTATATTGTTTCAATCTTACACGATTTCTGCACATTATTATAACAAAACAGGACCTAATCACGTTCGAAAGGACTCCCTATAGCAACATTTTGAACGCAGCAGCTATCGCCAGCGTTGCCAGAACTACGGAAAAATCCGTAGATCTACGGAATTTAGGCCTTGTGCCCAGACCTACGGAAATTATTGGGGAACCTACGGAATTCCAGACTACTTTTATTTATCACCAAAACATAACATAATCGAAAAGGAATGTACTTTTTCTGCGAATTAATTGTAATTCTGGCTGATGAAACACTCACGGACTAATCATGCACTTTCACTCAGCGGTCCGTTTTTTAAATTTCATTTTCTTACCAATTCAAAACTATGAATAAACTATGGACAAGGTGTTCAAAAATATTAGATTTTTGTTTTTCCACCTACGTTTTTGCAAAAGTTACCAACTTTTAATAACATTTTAAGCTTTAGTATAGTCCAATAAAGCGTTGAAAAAAAATCTGTAGAACTACGGATTTTTCAAGCGACAATCTACGGAATTCTACAGACTTTTATGTCTCACCCTACGGATTTTCATAAATGTTATCTGGCAACACTGGCTATCGCCGACAGATACAAGTCGAGCCACTGCCGGACGCCACGTCCGCCACAGTCGATAACAACTTTTTAAACAACATACATTTTATGTTTAACTCCTTTATAATAGCGCTACGATGTCATTTCCGACTATACAGCACAGTACTTCATGAGTACACCTAATTTCTTGCGTCTGACAGACAAATGTATCTTATTTTCTCAAATATGCTATGAAATATTGACATTATATTACAAATAGCAAGTGGGGGGGGGGGGCATTTAATAATCTGTCAACCAACATTTCAGGCGCCTCACCGGGAAAGCCAATATCAATTTTTACGCAACATCATAGCGTTCAGCCATGAAAAAATACCTACTTGGAAGGCAATCCGCATTTTCCTGGCCTCGGTAGTAATGTACTACCGTAATGTGTTCAATACGATGTGCACTGAAGTTAGAACATATTTAAATACTTACTGTTTAATTTTCTGTTGTTGGTGTTGTGTGTTCGTACGTTAATTACCTAAATGCTAATCTTTCCTTCTAAAAATCATGTTTATGAATAGCATCTCAACCTCAATGCCTCAAAGGTATTGTACGCATCAAAAGAATCACCAACATCCTCAGATAAAGCTACACAAGGTGATTGTCAACTTCAAACAAAGACCATATGCAGCTATACATAATGGATAGGGCACACAATTACGTTTGTGCTATTTGTACTTACGTTTGTGCCATTTTGCACTATGGTCATTTAGACGTAGTGAGCTGCAAATTACTATTCATGTTCATAACTCTATGTTGTCACGCGAAACATACACGAAGGCAAGTCTAAATAAGAAATAATAACCACACAATAATTACTACTATAAAGTACTTCTTCTTTTCATTAAGAATCAAGATTCGCCATAGGAAAATTGTCAAATGAGAAAGATGCATATCTCACATTCATTCATTTATTTTACAAAAGACATACAGCAAAAGACATGCGTTTATCACGTGATAAATAAGTGACGAAGCATCTATCACTCACACTCGCATTTTGTCAAAACGTGACGGAAAAAATCTGAATATGGCATGAAATAAATAAAAACTAAACAATTAAAGGAACTTTGAAATATTAACCTTCAAATGTTCGCAAATTTAAAAATTATTTTTTTTTAATCTGAAAGCAAACTTGTAATTGTTTTTATAATAATATTTATACTTTTTCACGTCCGAAATGACAACTTACTTGTTTTCTCCAATCCCCATACAGAATATCGAACTTTACCAGTCACTTCTGCCTTGTAGGGACTAAGTGCATTTAGTCCCATAGATATATTTATTCCAAATAAAATTAGGATCGACTGACATCCTAAAAAATGTTACATCATTGCCTATTACACACAATTCTGACCAGATGAAATTTAATGAATGACGTAGATTAATTTCATTATCTCTCATACAGAAAGATCGTTGCATTGCGTGAGTCAATTTGTTTACCACGAACAGGTAGTCAGAGACAATCTGATAAGGTAACGATGATGATCATAAAATATAATGAAACAATGGCGTTCTCTCACCAACTACCTATTCAAATACAATTTAGGTGTAAAATATATTGGCTATTGTTTAAACGTCTGCTAGCGTAAACAAAGTGTTTGTATTAAAGTGACCTATTGAAATTTTAATAAATCAAGCGAGAATCAAAACGATTAAGCTACAGAGGCCTATGCAAGATCCATTGAATTGTTCAAACAGTTGCTTCTTTTCTTACCGATATGTCTTAGACTCTTGTGATTGCATAGTAGCACCACCAACAGGCGTAAAGATTTTGACTTATTGATCGCCAACATCGTCTTAAACCACGTTGAGAATCGATAGTGACGATCGTTGGAGGCGGGAGTTTTAATCCCGCTCGGGTCATACACTTTTTAAATTTTTTGCTTCTATATTTATGTCCTGGGTTCGAATCCCGGCCGTGGCAAATATTCGTATGATGAACTCGAATATTTTGTTCCTGGGTCATGGAAGTTATCTATGTTATATTGTATATGGTCGTCTAGTACTACCCGTAATACACGCTTTACTTAGTTTGTCTCTAGGTCAATTTGTGTAAGATTGTCCCTTAGTAAATATTTATGTAATATAAATATTATATACTGACTTTGAAACTTCTAGATTAAATTGCATATAGTATTAACAGCGTTCAGGTGTTAAAAACTTCCAATGTAAAAAATATATAAAAATCAATGTCCTTTATTTAGCCACCACTAAGATGTATCTCGCACCTCCACCAAGTGTAGCGGGGGTGCAGCTTAGTGGTGATTAAATAAATTACAGTAACTTTTACATATTTTTTTTTATGGGGACTTCAACTGCTTAATATCAAAGACTATTCCCGAATTCCCGGCTCTTTTGGCGTGTGACAGAGACGGCCATAATTCGAATATTCAAATATATTTCTATAGAAGCTCCGCTGTCACCGGCGACTAAGGTCCTTACAGTACCCCACTACGGCGGGGATGCCGTGGCGGCCTGTGTATCCCATGCAAAAATATGGTGTATGGCCAATCGTCGTCAATTGATTATGCTTATGATTATGACGTCGCCGGTCTAAAGATAAACAGATGTGTTAATGATCCAGCTCTCTGCATCTGTGACGTTCACAAACAAATAACGCACACTTACCAACACACAATGCACACATTCGCTTGTCCTACCTGGCCGGAACAACACGTCAAATATCTGGCTTACCCGGAGATTTATTTGATGCCACGCCATGGTTGGCATAATTGTACGTTATATAAATGTAATCTAATCTATAGTTGGTTACCTATCTGAAACACTAATTTTAGTTTTTACTTTTTAGACAAATAAAAATTTGGCGAAACGTTACACACGGGAAGCAATGTTTCGGAGCTGAGATAGGAACGTGTCCCTGTTTAAACAGTCAAGAATGCAGGTACATTCTATTCTTTATCGCATTTGAAAGTGCGTCCTATCTCCCTGACGTTTAATATTTACATTCCCCACGGGCGCGTCTGATAATAAAACTATGTTAAAGATATATTCTAGTCTTGATAATCACTTTTTCGTCAAGAATAACCGACTTCAACGATAAGAAACTGTCTCTAAGAGTAACTAAAAGAGTTACTATAAAAACACCAAAATCATCATAGTTGTGCATAATATTTGAAGAGTTCTCTCTATTCCTAATGGATTTCGTCATCAGATACTGTAAAATGGGGTTACTTTAAAATGCAGGGGCTAATTTGGAAAGATGTTTTTACGCCATGTCCTTATTTTTTTTTTGACTATCTGTGGCAACGGAATACCTACCTTTAAAAATGACCAACCTGTTACTTCATTTGCTCAATCAAACTATGAATATTTGCGTTTTAATCATCATTTGAAATCTATCAAAGTAGCCCCAAATTTTCCTAAAGTAGCCCCATTTTACGGTATGCATCAAAATTTTATGATAATAACTTGGAGATGCCTACTCTCGAACAAAAAAAATATTTTCGAAATCGGTTCATAAATGACGGAGTTTTTTCTGAGGTAACAAACATTAAAAAATACAACCGAATGATAAACCTACTCCTTTTTAAAGTCGGTTGAGATAGGAACGTGTCCCTGTTTAAACAGTCAAGAATGCAGGTACATTCTATTCTTTATCGCATTTGAAAGTGCGTCCTATCTCCCTGACGTTTAATATTTACATTCCCCACGGGCGCGTCTGATAATAAAACTATGTTAAAGATATATTCTAGTCTTGATAATCACTTTTTCGTCAAGAATAACCGACTTCAACGATAAGAAACTGTCTCTAAGAGTAACTAAAAGAGTTACTATAAAAACACCAAAATCATCATAGTTGTGCATAATATTTGAAGAGTTCTCTCTATTCCTAATGGATTTCGTCATCAGATACTGTAAAATGGGGTTACTTTAAAATGCAGGGGCTAATTTGGAAAGATGTTTTTACGCCATGTCCTTATTTTTTTTTTGACTATCTGTGGCAACGGAATACCTACCTTTAAAAATGACCAACCTGTTACTTCATTTGCTCAATCAAACTATGAATATTTGCGTTTTAATCATCATTTGAAATCTATCAAAGTAGCCCCAAATTTTCCTAAAGTAGCCCCATTTTACGGTATGCATCAAAATTTTATGATAATAACTTGGAGATGCCTACTCTCGAACAAAAAAAATATTTTCGAAATCGGTTCATAAATGACGGAGTTTTTTCTGAGGTAACAAACATTAAAAAATACAACCGAATGATAAACCTACTCCTTTTTAAAGTCGGTTGAATAGTACATAAAGTTTTCTAGTGGTTTTTGTTTTCATCATCATAACTTCATAATCGTACATTGCAACCGATTAACCCTCTTATCTAGAAAACAGTAAACAGTCTACCTATACCCACACGGAACACTATTATTCTATAATTCTATTGACAAAAATCACAAAGCAATAACGGTAAAGGCACTTTTATTGAACAAAATACAAAAGTTTTTGGGTCCCACCGCTATCACATTATTACTGAACGGATGTTTCAATGAGATCACACATACAAGTGTACATTTTACATACCAATTTGAGGTTTGTGCAATCGTGACAATGACGTGTTGAAGTATAAACATACAGTGCTAAATTCATCGTAGTCGTTAACATTTCGTGGTGAACTTACATTATGATATTAAAAAACTCGCAAAAGTACCTATTACACAAACGCAAAATGGCAACGCCTTTAAAACAATAAATTGGGACGTTTTATATGTTTGTCAATCCTAACAAATATATGTTAACTATGGATTCAAGTATTTACAGTTTTAAACAACATAAAACTAACAACAAATTGGTTAAGTATTATATATGAAAAATACAAAAAACATAAAAGTTCTTGTAGAATGCCGAAATCAAAAAGCCGCGGATGATAGGAACAAGAGGTTTTCAAAATTGTGTCTATTTTGGACAATTAAGGGTTTAAAATAGGATGAATTCAACTGGAACTTGAGAACTGCTCGCCCACTACGCGATTTAAACTACACGTTTCTGCTGTCATGTCTTGTCAAATTTATGCATTTTATTTACAAAGGTGTAGTAGTATCAACTTAGCATTGTTGGTAGAGGCTGCTGATAACATGTGTTTTCTAGGAAAATTATGATGAGTAAGTTGGAATACTAATGCGTCAGTCCGAGACAAAACAAAAGGAATAATAGTGGTAAGCGTTCTGAGAACGCTTATAGGACTTCCAGTACCGGATATTTTATAGGTAATACATAATTACCATATTCTACGGAATAAAAATATAATCGGAAGTAAATGCCTGGGACATACCTACTGTCCCATTCGGGCGCAAGCGATATTACGAGTGTAATAGTGGAAATGAAAAAGATTGCTAATTTAAATCCTAAGCTAGATAATTTTGCACATGATCTTGTTGACGACACATGACAGTGAGATGCAAACCTGGCTCAGTTAAATTTATATATTTTATCATAGATAGGCATTTTACGAGCACAAAACCAACAAATAGGCACATTACATAGACATGTCGCACAAGATTCCTAAGTACAATTTAGGGTTTTACAAAGATTAATGAAATGATGTTTGACTTGAAGTACAAAACCGTGAGATTTTTGGCATGGCATTAGCGCCTTACTTTTTGTAAAATGTTTATCAAATAACATATTTAAATGTTCCATCAGATCTTTAAGTTAATACACAACAAACACAGCACACATAAAAGCTAAAGTAGTAAATGCTGACAAATTTCTACTAGCAGAATTAGGTTTTAACGATTTGTCCGCGTAAGTTTGTAAAAGGCCACAAGGTACTTCTCTCTTCATTTGAGAACTTGGTGTTCGCCTCTTGACGTAACACTGCATTCCGGGGGTGACTTCGATTGCCTTTCCCTTGACGTCGACAGCGTTGACCACCGTCGTGTTCGTCGTCGTTGTGGTCGATGACGTCACAGTGCCAGCTGCGGGAGCTCCTTCACTCGTCACGTTCGCTGTGTTTGTTTGATTAGACACAATCTCAGCTGGTATCAGTGTACCGTTCTCCAGCCGTATATAAGTAGGCGTATCTTGAGCATTTGGTGCATTCACAACAGTAGTGATGTTTGTTTGACTTACTGTCACTACCGTTTGATTCTGCGAGTTCTGTTGTTTAGCCTGCTCTTGGAAAATAAAGCTACTTATCAATTGACAGTCAATTTTGGTTTCTTCAAAGTCTCCATTATCTTTCTTTATGCCAAATATGCACACTTCGCCTGGTTGTGTTCTGTAAGTGCTGTGGGAGCCGCTTCCTGAACCTGAATGGCCTATGCCGTAACCGACGGCACCACCGGCCAGAGCCCCGAGGTTGAGCAACGCTAATCCAGCTAGCAGGGTTCCGTACTTGCTACCGGAGTCTTTGTACTGGTAAACGTATGAGGGTGGAGCTCCGCGGTATACGGGATAACTCATTGCTGGTCCACCATGCGGTGAAGCGTACTGTATTTGCTGGGGCGGGCTGTAATGGTAGTGATGGTGAACATTTGTCGTTCCACCGCTCGGGTTACCTCTACCACCCGGATATCCATGGGTATTTGAGCCGGATAAACCTGTGCTAGCGGGGTAACCGTGACTTCCAGAGTTTCCTCCCGACGCTGGGTAGTTATGTCCTCCAGAATTGGGAGAATTGGGATAACTGTGACTCCCCCCGCCCGCAGGATAACCGCCCCGACCACCGTTTCCACTCAAACCACCAGAAGATGGATAAGAATGACTTCCACCAGAATGTCCACTAGAACTGGGATAAGAATGATGGCCTCCGCCTGAGAGGCCGCCGGATCTAGGGTAACTGTGTTTACTTCCACCACCGCCGTACTTTCCGGCTTGTATAAACTCTACATTAGATAACACTAGCACTGCACAAAAAAGCACAATCGAGTAGCGAAACATGGCGCTGTATAATTATTTCACGACGTCATAAAGACCAGCTGCACTCTAGCGCACCGCACTGAAGTTAGGAGCTGACTAAATATGTTCGTTGTGTTTGTGTCGCGCTTGGCGCGCTCGCCTCGCCTTGGCCGGTGACGAGTTATTGCGTGTTGCCACTCGGCAATTGGGAAATACCCCAGTTTCGCGGAAACGAGTATTACTCATAGTGTATTTAATAGGTTCATAACATAATCATAATAAGTTGTTTTTGACGACCTACATACAACGAACATATGTTAGATGTTTAGATTTTTTTATTTTCTCGTTTGAACGAATGAATCTAATCTGTTAATCGAATGCGTTAATCTTGGGCACGTCTTTTAATTATCATTAAATATAGGTATATCATTAATTCCCTTCTCACGGCGTATGTAATGTATAAGTACCTAATGAATTCAAATCGTTTTAAAAATTGTAACCCTTTTTTAAACTGTAGTACGACATTTTTCTCACTCATTTATTGGGTTAGTAAGTAAATCTTCACACGAAAAATATTTTTAACCAACGTCGAAAAACATAGCAAGTTCTAAGTTCATCGGGTGTTTCTTTTTTTTTTAATGTATGATGGCTGAACCGATTTGGAAAATCATTTTATATCAAAATGTATACTTTCTAGCTGGTCCTATTGTCATATAACATCTTAATTTCGTTGATGTCGGTTATTTTTGTTAACATATAATTATAATACCGTTTTTGAGAAATAAAGATCTGGATTTGCAAGCGGTTATTCGGTTATAGTACATTACGTAACAAGGGTGGTAAACGAGGAATTACAGACGAGTGTCTATTAGAAGCCCGAAGGCGAGGGCTTTAATGACACGAGTTTGGAATTCCGTTACACCAGAGTCACGTACGACGTTTTTCATCACACTTGGGAAGAAATAAAACAAAAGTAATAAACAACAGTCAATACCAAAATATTTATAAAACAAAACTATGTAAACATTATATTCAATACAATTTAAAATTTGTTCAGCTCAAAGTGATAATGCTTTTATTAAGTGCGCCGTTTGTACCTTCTTGAATTGAGGAATAATATTATGTATATAGGTTAAGCAACACGATTTTCTCGTAGCAGAGTAAATTGAGAACACATGGCGGTAGATATTTCAGAAAACAAGATTTACTACTGTATTAGGGGCGACCTGAAACCAAATAACTAAATTAATCTAACTAAGTATAAGTAAAGTACTTTGAGACCGAAAAAAATCTCAATTCAGTCTTTTATTGTTACATTCTGTTCCGTCAGCTTTGTTTCATGAAATTTCAAGACGATTCAATCAAAAGGAATCACTTTAAAATATAAGCCAGTTTAAAATTTACATATATCATTATTGATCTACTGCAAAGCAAAGTAACCATTGCATCGTCCGCTTGCCATGGCCCAAGACCAACGCCGACGACAAAATGGCTTTACGCCAACGGGACGATTTGCGGAAATGTTTGACATTTACCCTAGAACAATTAGGAATTGCCTACATGCAGGCGGCCTGCGAATATTATATTCGTTCGTTTTGTTTTTGTTAAAAGTAATATGTGGCCACATATTAATATTTATAATAAATATATTATGTTTATAGTTTTTATTATAAAATTACTATCGCACCTTAGGGCTCCCCCACATCTAGCGTCTCCCGAACGTCGACGCCTCAGCAACGCCCGCGCGGCGTCGACGCCGCGCTCCCGCAGCGCCGACGCGACGCTGCGGCGCCTCTCGAACGTCGACGTCGCAATGACGTCCACGCGGCGTCGGCGCCGCGTTAGCGCCGCGCCTCCTCGACGTCAGTGACGACTGTCGAGCGTCGGAGCGTCTTGTCGGCGCCCACGCAGCGTCACTGCGAAGGACAGAGCACGCAACCCACCGCGTCCAGGGTTGCCAGACGTCGTTGGAATCCATGACTTTTATTCGATAATCGAACAATTTAACCCAACCTTCGACGACCTGCAAATTATCGTAATTTTGCGTACGATAGTACTCATTGTATCGTACATCGTACCGGAGGCCAAATTATCGTACCGGAGGCCAAATTATCGTACATGTACGATAATTATCGTACGTTTGGCAACCCTGGACGCGGTGGGTTGCGTGCTCTCTCCGTCGCAGTGACGCTGCGTGGGCGCCGACAAGACGCTCCGACGCTCGACAGTCGACACTGACGTCGAGGAGGCGCGGCGCTAACGCGGCGCCGACGCCGCGTGGACGTCACTGCGACGACGACGTTCGAGAGGCGCCGCAGCGTCGCGTCGGCGCTGCGGGAGCGCGGCGACGACGCCGCGCGGGCGTTGGTGAGGCGTCGACGTTCGGGAGACGCTAGATGTGGGGGAGCCCTTAGCGGCGACGCGCGCGCAGTAGTCCGAGCACTTTATCTATCGGGACGCTTCGTGAAACTTCGGCGAACGCTGTCAGTGATCGCGCGCGCTCGGAAATTCCTGCCAGTCGGCATTTAACCATTCTCGAGGCTGGACGCTGCGCTCGCGCCGCCCGAGCTAACGGTACATTGTTACGCGAACACTTTTCGGTTTGCTATTGCGCGCCGCTGTATATTTTAGCTTTCGTTTAAATGTTTTATGTGCTTTCCTATATTCTATGCTTTCTCTGACTTTCTTAAAAACTTCTGTGTTGTGATTCTATCATTTCTTCTTACTGTGCTGTGACTCTTGTGTATTGCTGTCAAACTCTATCGTGTCCTATTGACAATATATTTATAATTAATATGGAGCTAGCCTGTTTTATTTAACTCGCTAGGCTAGTTACCCATAAATATAAAGATAACGTTTATAAAATTGTGGTTTTATTGAATGATCACTGTCGTTAGTTCTGTTAGTTTTCGTATAGATAAATTTCGGGTGCCTGTCGTATCGCATAACGTTTTTTGTCCTAAAAATGTTTGGCATACTGTTGAATGGCATACTACTCGTTTGTCCTAATAATTTCTGCGCATACTCTCTTAAAGTCCTAAATCAAGTTTGTCCTAATATTGATAACTCTAAAATCTAATTACCTAAAGCATAATATTCCTAACATGAATTGCCCTAAGAATTATTTTGCCTATTATCAAATTGGCTAAAATTACAGCACCTAAAATAAACTATGGTAGGCGTGAAGTCAGAAACGTTACGTATTCTACCTTCAGGCAGGTCGGCTTTTGGTTAGGATAGGTACGACGACGGTCGACGAGCGAAGCGAGGAGGAGTGTTAGGTAGAACTGTGACCCTTTGAAAACTCTGCTTGCTAAAAATCATCAAGATGTTTGCTTAATGACATGTAGTCAAAACACATAACAGACTATCCTAATATTGTAAGACCGAAAACTGTAGGTTAGGTTAGGTTTGTTTTATGACCATTGATAGCGGAGCGCGCGAAGCGAGCGGAACGTCAGAATGCTTGCTTAAAAATCTTCGAGATTTAGGTATAATGAAATGTAGTCAAAAGATTTTTAGCACATTAAATAAATAAATAAAATAAATTCCTTGACTGTACCTACGTAGGAAATTTGTTAATCGTAAAATATATTTGTAATAATATAAATAATGAGCCTTAGATATTGCAATTTATAATAGACATAAAAAGACATTTATTTATAAGTAGTTAGGAATTTAAAAAAAACGAAGCGAAGTATAGAAAACAAATACCTACTTAATAATGATCATTAGTACGAGTATACTTACTTACTTATTCCCCCGTTTTCCGATGCTGCAAATATGGGTAATTTCAATTGCTTTTTTTAGGATCCCGTAGGACTACTAGAAACTCTTACAGTTTCGCCATGTCCGTCGTCCACGGCTTAGCTTAGAGACTTCTCGTACTATGAAGCTGTAATTTTGCGTCGGCCCTTAGGTATACAGTACGACGTTTAGACGAGAGATAAGGTTAGGGTAATAAGCTTTTTGAAATACAGACTCTTTATAATAATAATAAAAAACAGCGTGTTGCAACACCGCGTATAACTCGATAAAACAATATTTATATTTTACTAGCATTGGGCTGCAGTAGCCATTTTTTAAAGTATTTCTCAAGACATTCCAGATCGCGAGTAAGGGCTTCCTTCGAGCGGTTAATTTGCCATTCTGGTTTATGATGGCGATTTCATCAACATACATAAATTTCCGACTCTCTGTTTCCGAAATCGGTCCTGACCCCACTCCTGTTCAACCTATACATACACGATATAGGTTAAACAGGAGCGGGGCCAGGACCGATCCCAGCGGTAGTCCATTGTTCAGTTTCTTGACTTTGCTTGGAGTGCTTCCGAGGTGGACGATAATTCCCTATTGCTGAGCATAGAGTTGATTAGTCCACGGTCATGAGCTTATAGATAATTACCTGTCTTATAGGCCTCGTATCTTAAAAACTATACACGTTTTATAAAAAAAAAGACGTATACATGAGAAGCTTTATATCATGTCGAGTAAAAAAACCAAAGGAGCTCAAGGAGTAAGCCCCTTTTTACTGCCTCGCACTACGCTGCCAAAACTTTAACAAGCGATTTCTCGATGTACAGCAGGCAGGGGGCGAAATAGTAGAATAGAATGTGATACTTAGAAGATAAATCCTATGGATTTAACTAATGCGAAAAGTGCAAGTTGCATTAGATAATCCTTCACATTTATTTGTGAACTTTGTAAGGGTACCTAAAGAGGGAAGAAATAAAACTCATTGATTTCATTTTACTTTTTACTTAAAAATAATAATTAAAATCAATCTACGAAAACACAACTTCCATTATTCGGTATAATTGGAATATGTGGTGTAAGTACACTTTGTTCCTTGGCTTCTCCCGTTAAAATGGTTCAAATCGTGCCCTTTACGATGTGCCTATTTCCCGAATTAGGTGCATAATTGACAGACAATTCGGGCATTGTCGTGTATCCGAGTCTAAGATCCGAGTAATACAAAAACTTTATGCTCTAATACTGTACTCGGCGGTAAATAATTATTGCCCATCGGTCTTTAGAAAGAGACAATTCAACAATTGGCTGTTTACGACGATTTCCTAACACTGGTGACCGTCCATCAATCATCGTTTAAAATTAAGAGGAACGAACGTATTTCACGTTTATAATATTATTAGGATTATTTATATAATGTTGATTAT
Source organism: Apotomis turbidana (assembly GCA_905147355.2). Classification (NCBI taxonomy): domain Eukaryota; kingdom Metazoa; phylum Arthropoda; class Insecta; order Lepidoptera; family Tortricidae; genus Apotomis; species Apotomis turbidana. The sequence continues at coordinate 8,365,280 of LR990288.1, forward strand.
ACTATCTTTGCATACTCAGTTATTACTTTATTTTTATTCACTTACCAAGCGGGGGTACATTTTCAGATGATGTGCGTATCGAAACGTGATACCTACCTGAAGGGCTACTCCGATGTTGGAAATTTTACTGTCGTATAGTGCTATTCCATTCACTAAAATATTCTTTGACAGATGATCGAGAAGGATGGCGCTATTCGACAGTCAAATTTTGAACATCGGGGTAGCCCTTCTGGCATCACTGGTTTGACATGTCTTGCCAGATGGGTGTGTGATGTCGTCAAATCAAATGTCATTGTTTCAAATTTGTAAAATTGTATGTATTTTATTCTTGAAATTACGCGATTAATCGAATTTTGCGGTTACGTGTTTCCATATCAGAATTTATTGTTTTTTTACAAAGAATAGTTTGGTATGCGTTTCGTGAAGGTCTATCGTAGGCCCAGACAAAAATATTATTATATTGATTAGTTTACGTCAAAACGATGACATGTAGGGAATTGTTGCAACTACAATGATTTGCTCTCCATACAAATTTTAATCCCGTTTTTCGTCCCTAAAAGGGATAAAACTTGATATAAATGATAGCCTATGTCCTATTCTGATATATAAGGTACATAACTGGAAAGTTTCATCATAATACGTCCAGTAGTTTTTGAGATTAAGTGAAACGTACATACATACATACATCCATCCAAACTTTCACGTTTATAATATTATTAGGATTAGGATTAGGATGTAAGTAATTTTTATGTTTAAATAAAACATACACAAATAGTGAAATGAGACGAAACGGAACGTAGTAAACAAACATCGCACCTAACGTCATCTATTCACTTTTTACTGTATCACTTGGAAGTTGGAATGTCGTTGAACGCTTGACGACTGTGTTACTTCACGCTTGCGCGTACCGTACGGTAGGGATTGAAAAATGACGACTTTTGAATGAATTGAGACCCTTAGCGGCATCTAGCGACGTAGAACGATAGTAACTAACGGAGTACGGTGCGTAGTATGAAGAATAGCGGTCTAGGGGTATCTTGTCTGTGATGTAGCTAAGTATTCTCGAGTTACCACCGTTGTTAAATATTCATCTTCAATAAAATCTAGTTAAGATTTCGCATTTCTTTAGATTTAACTGTTGCCGCGTTGATAATAATTTCGAGTGGAATCCTTTCCTTAGAAATTCTTTTATTTGATTTGAAAGCATCCATTATATAGTCCATTCATTTAATTTTACAGAAATACATCGACGAAAAGATAAACAACGCGATTAAATTCACCATAAATCACAGTAACACCATGTAGTACATATTTTTTTCTGATTTCTGCCGCCATGTTTGCAAAGCAAATCAGACCGCCGGCCAATCAGAGGCCGTTCCTGTAGACTATCCACAGATTATGTTAATATTGCGTTTCGATATTGTATAATGAGCGACAAAAACACAACATACGAAAATATTATTAAAATAGAAAATTACAAAATACAATAAAACAAATGAAAATATATTAATTAATATCATCGAAATACGTGTTTATTCCTTTTATAATAATAATTATCTACTCTTCTCTTTAAACAAGCATTTAAGAAAGTTAGTAACTATTAAATAAACATTTTTTGCTCTAAATCATATTACAAAACGCCAAGATTTTCAATTAAAAAAATTACTTACCGCCCTGGGCGTAATTTACGACTTACCGCCCGAGTGTCTAGCATGTAAACCCTTGATTTACGAGCAAGAGTGATGAAATAAAATAAAATGTCTGTGGAAGGTTGCTCGATTATCTATTTTTCGTCGTTGTTTTAAAATACAAAATAAATATAACTGTTATATTTACTTGATTGCTACGAAATAGTATTATAAACTGTTTTTATATAAAAAAAGGATAGTAAATATCTTTGGCTCAAACAAATTACCCATAATTTTGAGGGATCGTTAGACTGAAAAAGTGGCAACACCCAAAGGTATGTTTACCTGTCTCTCGTCTCGCTCGCCGCGCGCGGTTACCAGCACGCCATTGTGCATTTTTGAGAGTGGGGATACACGATACACCACGGTGCCTGTGACGGTGCCATAATGAAAGTTATTATGTACTAGAAGGTGCGATGCGAGCAACTTCGTAATCGACATTTTTTATAACGTATTCGGGTAAAAAGTATCCTATAACCACCTTTGGATGTCCACCTATTCCCGTACTAAAATTGATTAAAATTTGTCCAGCCGTTTCGGCGTGATTAGATAAAGGAAATTATGCCAGGTGTCTCCAGACTGGCATGGCGCCGAGCGCCCATCAAAACAAATGTCAATCCTTCATCATGCTACTAAGATTTTACCTAAAACCATGACCTCTCTATAGAAAACTGAATTTTGATACAATTCTAGAATTTTATAATAGTATAGATGAGGCTTGCCAGTTATTCATTGTTATTGTTATTTTAATTGATCAATTGATCGATTGATATAAAATATTAAGTACCTAAACATTTTTAATGTCCGAATGGTCATAAAGAACTTATCTTGTGAAAACGAGCCGACAATGCTTTTTGCTTTACTTACAGTTTGACAAATAGGAAGAAGTGGAAACGAAAAAGGCAAACAAACTCCTATCGTCTTTTGTCAATTGTCTTTTCTGGCATTGTGGGATCATGTTTACAAGATAGACCATTCTGACATCTTAGAAATTTCGACTATACCTACGTTCGCTTTTTCATATCACATACAACACATTATTTTTGTGATCCTATTTGATATCATTTAAATATCTGCTTATGAACTTGAACAGTGCTCCTTATACAGTGTGAAAAAAAAATAAAGGCCCTAGAGGGAAACTGCTACATCATAAAGTTTATAGTTGACTGGTAGATAATGCCTTGAGGCATTAAATCTGTGATTGTACTAGATTAATCTGTGCAATAAAGTTTAAATAAATAAGCTAGATCATTTTACTTAGGGAACATTATTTGATTTATAAAGAAAACTGCATTTAACGATTGTCTAAAATTCGTTTGGGGATCGAACTAGCTAAAAATTAAAAAATATATATAGTTTACTCTATTATTTTCTACTAATCGATAGGATTATTCCTCAGGAAAGGTCGTAAAATCTAACATTATTTTTTACATCACATTCACAAATGTATAAATTTGAAACAGTAAACAGGAAAGAAAATGATTACCTAATGTAATTTCCAAAATCTTTGAATACAGTTTTAAAGTGAAAGTAAAATGACCTAACTTAAGTATTTAAGGCAGTGCCCCTCCAGGGCCCATAAATTTCTTCCACACTGTATACAATTACACCATTTGTACATCTATTAAATACACACATCCATGAACTTATAATTGAAGAAGACTCCTAAAGCCTTCTCAAAGCCAATACAAGCTAATGACTCCTGTGGCGTGGAGATAATCCTATTAGCGGGTTATACTCCCACACAAAGTCCGAACAGATACTGATACAGTTCAAGTCATATTAAAAAAAAAAGATTCCACCGACCCGCTGCAGCTGTTGATGACGCTTCCTTTCTTTGCATTCTAGCGCCATCTAGAGATCCGCTTAGAAGTTAAATGTAGATGGCGCTAGCTGTATAGGCATTGTCAGATAAAATCATTGTTTCATGCTTCACATCAATTTACATACATATTAATAATTTTTTATATAGGTAAGTAGTTGTTTATTACAACAAATGTCTTTTTTTAACAGCTTTGTACAACCTTTGTTTCGGGTTTCGGCACCATGTTAAGAAATAAACTGTTTATGTCATTAAATAACAAAATACATTGAGAGCACAACGTTGTTTGTACAAAGATATTAAAAGAAGACATTTGTTGTCATAGATAACTATATAAAAAAATCGGTAGCAAAATCTTATATGGAAAATTTTCCAGCGGGAAGCATGAGTAGTTCCAATGCCGTCCACGATAGGTGACAATAGCGCCAGAGTAGCCAGATAATATGAAAAAATTGCAGTTTTAGACGGAGTGAAGTGTGCTGTAGAGTTATATTTTTGATGCCAGTTTTTAGTTTTTTTATTTAGTTCAAGATGATTTTTATTAAAAATTTATGAACAAACAGTTGCTAAGTATTAATGTAATTAATATTTGCTACAGTATTAAACGCCTTTCAACGGACCGGGACTCTCGTAGGTATATAAATAGTTCTAGTTTTTTCTGAACTTTATAGGCACAACGCACAACGTTAGTTTTCGTACGCTTAAAAAGATCAGATAGTTGACTACGAGTGAACATAGCTTGATTTTTACCTATTACATGTATTTTGTAATGAACTCATAGATTATTTTCGTATTAGTCGTAAGTACTCCTATTTCATACTATTATTATTCCGAATAGAAAATCCGGATGCCTTCGGAAAAATATTTTTTTATGCAAAAAGTTTTTGTAAAAAAAGACACATGAGGTGAAATAACTAAATCTAGGATCACTTATAACTGGATGAGTGACCTATTTATTACGTAACTAGTTTAACGATAATTAATGATTACTAATTACGTCATTTGGTTTAACATTTTGCTATTGTGGGAAGAAAATTAACATGCAGGTTGACTCATAATCATAAACATAAATTAATTCATTTCGTTGAATTTTCATTTAGTCAACAATTGTTTGCCCTGAAGTCATATCTTTTTCATAATTCATTCAATTCTGATGCTTCTTCCGACCAGTGCTGCAGTGGCGTTCCAATGCGTCTATTTCATCCCGCCTTTCGCTCCGGGTCGCCTCCGTCTACGTGGCCCGTTTTGGGGGTATTCGGTTGGGTTAGGTTTGTTTTATAAGAATCATAAATAATTTACAGTTTTAGAAAAAAGGTTTCGAGGAAATGAAAATTCGATGAAGTGAAACATTCAGCAAAACAACTTTGGAAATGGCGTATTTATTTAGGTAACCCATTCATATAACTACATCGTAGTCGTAACCAATGACAACTCAGATATAACTTTAAATAATCAAACCACCAATAAGAGCAGTATTTCATTTATTAACAACTTCATAAAAAAAAGATGTAAGGAGTATTATCAATTGTCATACTACAGTCAGTAACGAGGCTAACCTTTCAACTCGTTTTAGCGATAAGATAAAATTTATGGCGTTCTTAAATACAACTTCGGTAATTTACTAGATAGGAATATTTCTCAACAATATATTTATACTTAGTATCACTTTTAACATACTATATTGTTTAAACAGCGATGAACAATGACATCCACCATGGTGGACTATCTAATAACTTCCTTAACTGTTGTCGTTCAGGTAGAATTACATTTTCAGATTTGGGTTCCGGCATCCTAGAGTACCCTAGCAGAGTGTTGCAGTCCACTTTATTGCTAGTACGCATCTCTCTGGTTCTGATCTCCACCTCGCATACCATGTTCGAGGAGTTGAGAGGAGGTCCCTTTACTTGGAGAGGATCTGTTGCGTTGACGGTGATCGTACAAGTCGTAGAGTTGACCGTTGTCACATTTGATGCCAGTGTAGAATTTGCGGATAGCGTGAAATTTCCGGTTAATGTAGAATTTGCCGACAATGTGGAATTATCTGAAATCACATTGACAGGCGCAGTGCTGTTAAGTACAGTCGTATTCGTTACACAAAGTGTAGTGTTGACTTGACTCTGGGGGATTGTGACCTGTTTGCCCTCTTGGGTAAACGTCGAAACGATTTCGCAAGGTATCTTCAATACCTCCACTCTTCCATTTTCCGTAATCTTCATTGTACAGACAGCAGCGTTTTGAGATGCGTAATTACCATTCATACTTCCGCCTGAGTTGTAACGGCGTGCGTAATAGTCGTCATGGTAATAATGGTCGTGGTAATGGCTGTGAGAGCGTCCCATGTTGTACAACGCCAAACCAGTCAAGATGTCTCCGTATCGACTGCCTGAATTTCTATATTCATTAACATACACGTACTGCGGTGCTGAGTAGTAGGGAGGGTGGTACACATGAGTAATGTGATTATTGACAACATGAGTTCCATGAGGTGTAGCGTAGTTGTTACCGTACTTATTGCTGGTGTACGAAGGGTGATGGCTGTATTTATTATTAGCGTACTCAACGCCAGCCGGGAGTCCGCTTCCGTAAGAGGGGCGAGTACCTGAGCCAGATAGTCCTCCAGAAGAGCTCGGGTAAGAAGCAGAATTAGTGTTTGAAGACCACCATCTGGAACCAGAATTCGATCCTGACCCTGACAATCCCGAATTTGACGACGGATAGCTTGGTTTACTAGAACCCGATCCGTATCCGGAGAGTCCAGATCCAGATGACGGGTAGCTGGGTTTACTAGACCCTGAACCATATCCAGATAGGCCAGATCCAGATGATGGGTAGCTAGGTTTACTAGACCCTGATCCATACCCAGAGAGGCCAGATCCCGATGAAGGATAACTAGGTTTAGAGCCCCATGGCGACCAACTCGAACCGGATCCTGACAGGCCAGTAGATGATGACGGATGGCTAGGTTTACTGGATCCTCCATATCCGGAGAGGCCTGATGATGACGACGGATAGCTAGGTTTACTTGATCCATATCCAGAAAGGCCAGAGTTCGATGATGGATAACTAGGCTTGCTCCATGAAGACCAACTTGAGCTGGAACTTGAAGGTTTGTAGCTTGGTTTACTCCAACTGGTCGATGATGATCTACCGCTGCTCCATCCCCGCTTAGGTGACCCGGCTACATTGTCAGTGTACCACGTCAACGATATGGAAAGCACTAGGCACAACAGGACCGCCCTGTTGGCCATATTTATTAATCCCACTTAAAAAAGTTTGTATCAATTAAATACGCGCGCGCGTCCAGTCCCGGTCTGTTTGCTTTAATTACTAATTAACATGTTTATTCGTGGCTACTGACGTTGGTGTTATCGGTGTATTCGTGGAATGGGACCGTGCGTGCGTTTCATCTCACTTTAACCAGATGGTAAGGAAAACGAAGCCCATAATCGTAACAGTCTCTTTCTCTCCTGTTATCGAAGGTAGGGAGTGGAAGAGTCGGCGCGAAAAGGCCCTCATACCAAAACAGTATCTTTCCATAACACGTAAAAACCGTACATTTATAATACGGATTTCTTGTGTTAGGAGATACCTAAGTATATCGCATTATTTTAGGGGTCAATAGTTTGTTGTCATTCTTCACTTGTCAATCAAACAGTGAATCTCTGTCAAAATCACAAAGAAAGAAGGTAAACTACATTGTAAATAAAATACATTTCATGTGAAATTGGCGGCCAAGACTCAAGCCATAAGCCGTAACTTTATAGACCCTACAACTCGGTTTAAATGGTATGCCTTGGCCGTTCATAGATATATTGCATGTCGTAACATTGAAGGCCTGGATTTTATGAATAAGTGAGTGAGTGATTTATCGAGTGGCCAAAATCGTCTTATTTTAAATATCAATAAAATCGAAGGTATTAAAGCTAGATCAATAAAACTTAGTGTTTTCATATTCTCTAACTACATCTAATCTTGTGTTTTGTGCTCTCTGGTGGTATCGGGAACGAAGAAATGAGAATTTGAAAACGAGACAAATGGCTTCTCTTAAAGGGTTCCGTACCTCAAAAGGAAAAAATAAAACTAAAAATTGGGAGACTTCAAAATAGATCCAATTATGATGTACTTTTTGTTTGAAAAGTTACTTAATCGAGAGCGGTTTTAAGTTGATAAATCAAAGTGTCGAAGTTTACTAATCATTTCATTCAGCGATTACTCGTCCAAGGATAGTAAGGAATCTGAAATTGTAAGGTTGCTTATCCACTGAAGCGGAGCGGAGGAAATGAACCAATCAGGCTTCGTCTTTGTGAAGCTCAAGTTTTTTTTTTTTTATCTGAGAAATGTGATTTGTCTATTATACAGCTCCGCTGGACAAGCAGCCTGAACGAGCAAAGCTGCAAGAGCGCCACTTGTCTTTCCCTAGCGCTACACTACTCGGTAAGTTGGCCGAGGTTAGGCGAATATGATAGTGTGGACTTCGCTGCGGAATCCCATACATCGGCAAATACATCGGCCAACTTTGCTTCGGCCAACGTCGGTGAACATTGCGAGTAGTGTGGAGCCGCAATTTCATTAGTTCGGTTTATAAGTCAAAGTCAAAAGCCAATATTGTTTATTTACGTAAATTGTGGTACATAGTTATAATGGAGTATTACTTACATTTAATTTCTAAATCAACATTATTAGATGATCAAACGAACTTACCTGAAGTGAAGTTCGATCTTAATTATCTTGTCTTCGCCGAAGAGATTTATCGTTAACCATGTAGTAGTCCTGCTATGCAGCAACCAACCGCACAAGTATTTAGAGTAGAAAGAGAAACAAGTTTGTTGTCTCCCTTACCCTCCGATTCTATCACTATCCAGTGAAGCCTCATTATTTTTAGAGAACTCGAGCAACATTGATCCTTTGGGAAAATAAGTAAGAAGGGATGGGAGGGACCTTAAATCTCTTCGGCGAAGACAAGATAATTAAGATCGAACTTCACTTCAGGTAAGTTCGTTTGATCATCTAATTATCTTGTCTTCTTCTCCGAGATTTATCGTTAACCATGTAGATGTTTAGATTTACAATGTTGCGAGAATTAGCAATAAGGTACTAAGTAGATAATGTAAAGAAAAAATAAAATAAAATATATATATATTGTGATGTATATAGTTTATTCTTATAATCTCACTACCAAATGTACAACTATATCAGTATATCCATTAAGTAATATTAACTCATTCATATATAGGTACCAACAATTATTGTATAAGACTTGTGTTTGAACCAACAATTGGCCTATTATAAAAATTGGCAAATACAGCTGATTGGCCAGACCAACCAGCAGATGACATCGACACTTAAACCATCACGAGCAGCGGCAGAAGTTGAAGCGTGCCGTGTACTATGGGCTCCGAATATGGAGGTGTCGATGCCACTAGCCTGCAGAGTCTGCTTGATCCATCGCCCTATAGTTTGGGATGAAGCGGCTCTGTGTGGCTTTTTATGTGTTATAAATAAATGATCTTCATTGTTTCCCCTAAACGATGATGTTATCGACAAATAATTTTTTAAAACAGTAGCGGGGCAGATATTAATATTATGGATATAAACAGGCAGATTTCATTAAATACAGGCTGAGCACGACCAATACCAGAAGTTTTAATTAAGTCTGACACTGTAATAATCACTCGATCGTTATATAATTTTAAATTACTTATTTTTATTAATGAGATTGTCTGAGTTCTTTGCCCAGACGCCAAAGCTAATAACATAACTAATTTTTTGGTCAATAGTTCTAAATCATTTGTATTATTTGGAATTGTAATCAAGTAATCTAGAACCTCACTTGGGTTCCAGGTGACATTATACCGGGGGAAAACAGGTTTCAATTTAAAAATTCCTTTAAAAAATCTTTTAACCTTTTCATCTTGACCAATATTATTAGAGGAAATCAATGATATTGCTGATCTTAAGGGTCCCATAGGAGGCCCCTGAATGGAAACATTCGGTCAAAAAATTTAGCAGTGAACAAACAGTGATTTGGTAAGGAATATGCTTATTAAGATTGCAATAAGGAGGCCCCTGAATGGAAACATTCGGTCAAAAAATTTTGCAGTGAACAAATAGTGATTTGATAAGGAATATGCTTATTAAGATTGCAATAAGCCCACCATTGACGTAAACTACTCGAATATTGAGATTTTGTACTTTGTGCCAATGACGCCAGCATGACATTTGCTGATGTTAACGAAACACCTTGCCTGACGAAGGCCTCCTGGATAACACACTCGCAGCCAGGGAAAGTTGATGGTGGAGCGGGTGTGTTACTCTGAAAGATGAAGAAAGCAGATTCTTATTGGGAGATAATATCAATATATCGCTTACCGAGAGAGCTTTGAATAAAGGGTACCATGGCTGAGATGGCCACTGTGGTACTATCACAATACCAGTCGCTTGATCAGTTACAATTTTGTTTAGGACCTTTAAGATCAAGGCAAACGGTGGGAATGCATAAAAGAAAAAAGTACTCCATTCTAACGTAAAAGCATCAATGTTATAAGCGAAAGGATCTCTCTTCCAAGATACATAATACGGGACACTTTGCGTTTATTCTTGACGCAAAAAGATCAATGTCGGGCTTTCCGAAGGCTTTTACAACCTTTGTGTATGCATACGACCCTAGTTCCCACTCAGTGTCAACGTTTAATTTTCTTGATTCACTATCGGCCTCGATATTTAATGAAGATTTTATGTATGAAGCGAATATGTGAATTTCTCTGTTTTCACACCATTTCCAAATCATGTTCGCTACAGAATTTAGATGTGGGTACTGGACATCCCCCATCTGGTTCACGTACGATATCGCTGTGGTATTATCGACGCGTAATAGAATTTCGCAGCAAGTCAAGTTTTCAGCGAAAGATTTTAGGCCAAAATATACGGCTAATAATTCTAGATAATTTATATGTTTAGCACCTTCTGATTGAGTCCATAAACCTCCTGTTTTTTCTCCATTACAGGCAGCCCCCCACCCAGTAGTAGACGCGTCAGTAAAAATTTCAATTTTATACCTATGTTGTCTTATAGGACTGACTGAAGATAAAACCTTTTCCTTCCACCAAACTAAATCATCTGCTAACTTATCCGGAATCGTCATGAATGAATCGTAGTTATTATTAGAATTCAATAGTGCCATATATCTAGCTCGTTCTAATGACTTGGTATATAACCAACCATAAGCAATAGCGGGGCATGCGGCGGTAAGCGAACCAAGAAAACGCGCAAAATCTCGCACCCGCAGACTTTTCGTATACAACATATTATTGATACGTTTATACAAACTTTGTCGTTTACAGTCGGGTAATTCCAAAGTCATTGTCTTGGAGTTTAAGACAAAGCCTAACAATCTGCATGTAGTAGCAGGTATAAGGTTACTTTTCTTGTAATTAATCACAAATCCCAGTTAAGCACTCGATCGTTACTTGACATTTTCTCGACACATATTTTCTGTATCTCCAAATAAACACAAATCATCCAGATAGCGGACGGACTTATAACCACGTGACCTTAAGTGAGTTATGACGGGTTGCAAAATTTTTGTAAAAATGTAAGGGGCCGAGCATAATCCAAATGGTAAAACATTAAATTGATATAACTGATTATCTACATAAAAACGCAAATATTTTTTTGTGGGATGCATGAACAGGTACTAATAGATATGCTTCCTTAAGGTCAATCGTGGCCATGAAACAATCATGTGAAATCAGCCTGGACGCGGTTCGAATGTCCTCCATCTTAAAGTGATCAATGTACACAAATTTATTTAACTTTTTAAGATTTATTATAAAACGCATACTGCCGTCACGCTTTGCTATTAAGAAGACATCCGATATAAACTGACCATAAGTGGAAGTACATTTTTCGATAGCCTTGATTTCAATTAAATGTTTCAATTCCTTTTGAATTGCAATAAACTCATCTTTTGAAAATAATCTTTTTGGATATTCGTTTGCAGCTTGCCTAGGTTCTGTAATAAATGGAATCAAATAACCTGAGACAGTATTTATGATAAAACGATCATCAGTAAATAGCCTCCATTCCGGTATAAAATGTCGTAGACGACCTGCATGTACCTGAGCCGGTGAATCTAATTGCGACGTCGATAAGTTGAGCTTGAGCGGTGCGCTTGCGATGGCTGGCGGCGAGCGGGAGGAGGCGGCGGGGGCGGCGGCGGGGGGTAGCGCCGGCCGGGCGGAGGCGGCGGCGGCGGGTGCGGGTAGCGCCGGCGGCTCGCATTCGGGTGCGGGTAGGTCGCTGGCGGCCCACCGGCACGACGCGGGTAGGTTTGCCCGGCTCGTTGTTGCCGCGGTCGATACGACGATGGGCCTCTCGAGTTTAACCCTGCGTTTGCAGAGGTGGACGCTTGTATAATCTGGCTAGTTTTCTTTATGCCCTTAGAGTTGTTGACTAGTTCGCCTAGTTTATCGCCGAACAAAAAGCTGTCCCTTTTTCTATCCTTGAATGTTTCGATGAAAGATTTGTCAATCAGTGGAATAATGACTGATCGACGAGTGTCGGTCTCTGCGAAATGTGAGTCCGCGATGAGTTTGCCCGCATCGTTTAGGGTTGTTACAATCTCCGGTATGTCGGGGTTTTTCTTTAGTAAAACCGTTAAGGCCTTTCCAATAGCCGCGAGAGCTCTGCCAAGCTGATCCTGTTTGCCAAGTAAACGTTTATCGCGAAGACGACACGTCTCCACAAGCATAGCGCTTATCTCCGGGTTTAGAGTAGGAGCCTTCGACATGGGAACGTTCTTCGGAAATAAATGTTTTTTGGTGAGCTCTTCTCGCGTTTCTTTCTTTAAGCCATTGGTCAGAATTTGTTGAAACCGGTTAGCAATATCCTTTTGCAAATCGTCTCCATATTCGATAGGTTCGTTTTCCACTTCACCAAGAGACTTTAATAGTTCCGGATCAAAAACATCGGCCGATTCCGTAATAGCGGGTTCGTTTCTGTTGCAAGAAACATCAGGGAAAGAATTTTCCACCGTTTCGTTATTTCCGTCCATCATAGGCACTAGACGTTCTGCAACAATACCATACCAATATGATGGAAAGAAAAAAAAAAAATATATATATACTAGGTATATACATGTCGAAATTGTCGTAATGGGCCGCTGAACGGGTTAAAAAACAACTACTGTATATGTGGGTAGTTCCACATTAGACTAGGATCGGTTGAATATATACTTAATTCCGAATTATTTTTATAACGTTGAAGGTTTTAGTTAATAATTACTTAGACAATAATACGTGTCTTAAAATATATGCCCGAAGAATGCAACGGGATTGAAAAAATATATGTATGGTCAGCCATTTTTCTACCGAAGAATTCAACGGATAGAAAAAAGATGGTATTGTGTCGCGATTTTCAAATTTCTTCTGATATTTAGTCATAAAAGCCCGAAGAATACAACAGGCATAAATTTATTTTTACCGAAGAATTCAACGGTAAAAACTGACTAAACGTAGACAGGGTAATAATAACCTTCGTTTGGCACGTCTTCGTCTTCACTACTGGAACTGGAGTATATAATACGGCGACGTTTCGGTTTTGGGTCCTCTTGAAACATTTTTTCGTAATCCTCCATGAACCTGGTCCATTTCTCCTCACTGGTTTCCTTACGACGCTTAGACATTTTTCTACACGACGAACGACGAATATAGGTAATTTTTACTTGTGCAGTCGGTGCGCGCGCACAGACAAGAATGAGGCTTCACTGGATAGTGATAGAATCGGAGGGTAAGGGAGACAACAAACTTGTTTCTCTTTCTACTCTAAATACTTGTGCGGTTGGTTGCTGCATAGCAGGACTACTACATGGTTAACGATAAATCTCGGAGAAGAAGACAAGATAATTTGCCAATATAGTGGTAGTGGCTTGCAAAAAAAAGGCTCCAAACTTAATCATTACAATATGGTACGAGTTTATAATTAAAATATTATTATTATTACGAGTATAGTAGATAACCTATTTTATTATATCTATTATTTGTCTTAAATTAGATAAATCCCATTACAATTACATAATTATTATAGCAAAGTTTTTCATATATTATTTCAATGATGCACGGATATACAGTAAATGAAAGGCCTTGTAAGAGGTGTTTGGGTGTTAATTACGAAGAAGTTTTAAAATGTACCAATCATGCGAAAAAAACTCAATTAAAGTACAAAAAGAAACACTTTCCAAGAACTTCTACAATTATCATTTGCTATAGATGTAGGTATTTGTTTGTTATATCCCCAAAAAACTGTAGTAAATTAGTGTTGAAATTAAAACTAAGTAATCGAATGTGCTACACATTTAAATAGGTACATTCAGTTTTATTGAAGTATTTTTTTAATCGTACAATAGCAAAATCACACCGAGGGAACAGTGAGAAAGACCCAGTTAAGTTATACTTCTACACAATACAACACCCTCGAACAGTATAAAAGGAGAATAATTTTATTGGTTAAAACAAGTTAGTGTCAAACTACTCAAATTCTATTTATACTAAGACCGGATTTTTCAATTTAAATTTCATAAATACAACTGAGGATTCAAATTGTCGGCACATAATCGTATTCAGGTTTATACAACATTTTAATTTCATCCATATTTCGGGACAACGGCAATTGTACTCTCTGTTCATAATTCTCAGTCAAGTAATCAGCAAATAGTTCAGTTAAAGACGCTATCATTTCGTTTGGTGTAACATTTGGCATTTTTCTCAACATAGCTTCCCTATTGCGGTAGTTTGTCCAAAAATCGTCCGTTTGCTTTGGTTCAGGTCTACGTGACGACATGTAAGCATCCCCTTGAGGTACCAGAGATATTTTCCTCCGGTTAGATCTAGGTAGGTCGTAGACCGAAGAAAACATTTTTTCTCTATCTCCCGTTAATTCTGTCGGTGGCACGAGTGCGGGCCTTATGGAGCGGACATCTTCTTGCACGTACATTTTCGAATATTCTACGAGAGTTTTACAACTCACTATTTGGCTAATAACTTCATCTGATTTCCAAATCACAATCGTACATTTCATATCAGGCGTGTTTAAAGGCACTCCAGTCACTGATAAAGGAACAACTGTTTTTATGATAGATTTACAATTTTTTTGAATTCCCGGCAAACTTATATCAATGGGTTTATTCTTTTGTAAACTATCATTACGCTTCGTAGGATTAATTGAAGTTGAAATACCCAGCAATAATTTTACGCATATGGTTGTATTCAGATCAATAATTTCGGCAGATATTTTACGCTCACCTTCTCCAAATGTCGTCACCATTACACAAGGTATCCTCAATATGTCCACATGTTGATTTTCTTCGACCTTCAAAAGACAAACGACTTCATCCTTTCTGTCATCTTCTGTCAACGTTAGAGAAGACTGCGTAGTGTTCTTTGAGGATGATGAGTTATCGTTACAAAGTCTATCAAAACTGTCTCGGTAGTGATGCGTGGGAAAAACTGACGCACGATGTTCGTTGTACATAAACAAGCCCATCACTAAGTCGTTGTATCGACTAGTGGTACTTCTATACCGCTTCGCATATTGGGACTGTCGTTTCGTGTTATGAGAGGGATTAGCTCTCGGATTATCAGAGGAGAAATCGCGAGCATTTAGAAAACTAGGATATCCTATTGCTCCTGGGTAATCTGGGTACGAGCTTCGAGGATTGTATCGGGAATATCCAGAAGAGCTAGAAGGCCAGAAACTACGCAATTCTCCAGATCCGTCGCCAGAATATCCAGCAGATGCCGAAGGGGGTGATCCTAAAGAGCTTCTTCCCCAAAAGTCTTCAAATAGTGTTGACATGTCTTTGAAATATGCTTCATCCTCTAGTCCACTGCCTCGTCGCCCACCACCGCCGAGTCCCTTAGAATCTGCATAATGCACGGCACATACAAATACGACGCATAATAAAAATGATAACTTCATATCACTTGAATAAAACAAACGTGAATCGTCTCCTACAGCCCGAACGTTTCTGAATCGGGGTCGGTAGAAATCTGTTTATTTAATAAATCAAAACAACCTTCAATTTATAGACACTTGTTGAATAAATTGAATGTAGGGGGAGAGCTACCCGTCAATTCGAATAACACCTTAAGTATATAAGTAGCAGGGACATGATAAAACTACAAGAGTTCTGTTATTGTCATCCTGGCTACGGGGCCCTAAAAATGGAGAATTGAAAAATTCCATACAAGATTTTATATCACATGCCATATTCCCATTCAAATCACGGCCGAGTTTTTGAGTCGAACTCAATCGATTGAAACTCTTACGATTTTCACACATTCATCTTTCGAGGTATTTACCAGTGTTCTAATGAAACAAAACGATGAACGTAATACGTAAAACTTCATTAGACGTCCAACGGTAAGTAATTAAAAGAACCACGCAATTGTCCTCCTTTACCTTAATAACAAGTTTTATTTTTATTTTATAAAGTAGGCACGTACCCGTAAATGAGATAATTCATAATAATTGTACCTGCAATATTGCCTTTTGCCCTTTCCTAATTGACGTTGATAACCTCATTTTGGGGCACAATTTATTTTTCTCATGAAATACCAATACTTGACGTATTGACTAAAATGGCGTTTTAGTTGTGACCTTTGCGAGCTTTGGTTTTATCGTTTGGCGCTCCATCGTTGCCTTAAAATGTAGTCTAAGTGTCAATGTAATCCCATTCAGATTTTGGGGAGCCGCCAATGTTTCAAGGTATGAAGAAAATAGTTTATTTCATACTTTTTCTGCTCAGCCTCAGCCGCGACATCATCATACAAATACATAAGGCATTAAGTCCGCCATTTGTACTTACTTTTTTTTTGTATTGTGCAATAAAGTTTAAATAAATAAATAAATAAAATACAAAATCAAGAGTCTGCAGTATGATTCGAAATAATGTGCCAGTGTTTCGTCTTTCTCAACGAAGCTAGATTCTCTTGATGATTCTTAATAAAAAAATGTATCCGTAACCATAAGACCTCACCATAACGATAAGGTACACATCTGGAGGTGGATCTGGATCGACGAGGAGTTCTAGAATTGAATAAATCCGGACGGAATATCCGGGCTGAAAAATAAAGACTAGATATAACATGGAAGAGGGAGACGTGATTCGTTTTATGCAGCACAAAGGCCCCGAAGCTATATGATTCATAGTCTAGATTGTTTCGAGTGGATCATTTATTGACTAAATCCAAGAGGTAATATAAAATGTACAGCATTATCAATAAGAATAAGAGAGCTAGGGAAATGAAATGATGAAATGATTATTTATTTGCGGAATATGGGTAACATAAGCTGGTATAATTTACAAATTATAAGAACCACCATACTCTACTTAAAAAAGCATGCAAATATTAAATCTAAACCGTGAATCTACCGTGACAGATAAACAAAATAGAGATACTTAAAGCTAGATGTACTTAAATAGAAATTAATTACTTATCACTAGATTTAAAATTTAAACTAAGAAACTCGTTAACGGAGTACATGCATAATTCACACAGCCATAAGTGCAGTTTCTTTTTAAAGTGTGTTAAGGGGAGACATTTTATTTCATTTGGAATTTTATTGAATATCTTAACACACATAAAATAAGGACTTCGAGTGGTTTGTCTTAGGCGTGCTCGAGGTAGAGACAAAAGGTCTTTTTGCCTTGATACCCGGTTATTGTAAGTAATTATATCACAATTTTTCTTAAAATACTGCTGGTTCCCACGGACAAATATAGCTATCTCATATATGTATAAGGATGGTAGAGTCAAAAGCTTATAATGTCTAAAAACTGGTTTACACGAGTCAAGGGGTTTTAACGAGAATATTACTCTTACACATTTTTTTTGTTTAACAAATGCCTTAGGCAAATCTACTGAGTTTCCCCATACAATTAAACCATAGCGGAGAGTCGACATAATATACCCATGATATGCTACTAGGGCCGCTTCTTGCGAAACCGTTTCGCGTAGCCTTCGTAGTGGAAAAACAAATGTGTTTAATTTATTACAAACATACTCTACGTGCATTTTGAAGTCACAGAATTCGTCCATAATTATTCCTAAAAATTTTACATTAGTGTCTTGGTCAACAGAATCTCCTTTATAATTAATTTCTAGTTCTTGGCGCTTACCTCTACGTGTCAAGAATTGTACATGTTTAGTTTTACTTATATTTATTGACAGGTTATTACATTCTAGCCATTGGATCGTCTTGTGTAATGTTTCATTTATTTCGTGCTCGTATTCTTGGTCGTTTGTGCATGGTATCACAATTGATGTATCGTCTGCAAATAATACGGCAGGATAGTCTGTTACATTCGGGAGGTCATTTATATAAAATGAGAATAACAACGGCGAGAGAACGCCACCTTGGGGTACTCCAAATGTATTATTAATATAGCAGGATTTATAATTAACTAAAGCGTTACCCTCTTGCCTGACTATTTCTGTGCATTGAGTTCTGTGATGTAGATAAGACTCTAGCCAACGATGCATATTACCCCTCACACCATACAATTCTAATTTGTCCAAGAGCCTTTTATGGGATACTAGGTCGAATGCCCTGGACATATCTAGAAAGAGTACGCTTACAGATCTCCCTCTATCTACATTCTCTAAAATATCTTTGAGCAATGAAAACGCTGCTGTTGAGGTTGATTTGTTTTTCCTGAAACCATGCTGTTTTTCATTTAAAAGAGAATTTTTGTTTGCAAAATTAGTAAGTCTTTCCGATATCACTTTTTCGAAAACTTTCGAAAGAACAGGGATTAGCGCGATAGGCCTGTAATTGCCAACATCATTCTTTTTCCCTTTTTTGTATAAAGGTTTGATGGTTGATTTTTTAAGACTATCCGGGAATATACCTTCCTCTATCGAAAGGTTGACTATGTAAGCTAAAGGTACGGATATTGACTTGGCGCAAAGCTTTAGAATTTTGGAGTTAATTTCATCATAACCTGATGAATTTGTATTTTTTAGCTTCATAATAATTTTGTGTATTTCTAGAGGGGTCGTGGGGTTACAAAACATAGAGGCGGGATAACGACTACAACTCTCTAATGACTGACTATAGTTTCTATGTTGGATACTTGTATGAAATATTCATACCAGGAAGATCCAATCTTAAACTGAACGCCCGCCAATGTGTTTAATAGAAACAAAATTCGATGTTGTTATTTTTGATTACTGAATGAAGAGCCATTATAAATAAATAAGTAACTTTATACTTAATTATTCATTCACTACCTTCTTTACGATAAAATTACTCTTTAACCATCATTTTTGATTCAAAAACTTCTCAAAAATGACGCAAAAAACTATTTTTTGTTAAATTATTTTCGACTGCACGCAATGAAAACATGAAATAACTATGTTACTATCTTGAACTCAGGGAAAAGTATTATTCACTTGAAAAAGTTGGTTGAAATTATCAATATATTTGACATTTTAATATGAAAAAAAAAGTTGAAAAAGAATAAGGCCTCCAGAAAATACAACAAATGGCATAACGCCGTCACAGTATAAAAACACACAAGGGTGGGGTCTCTCTTAGGCTTATTAATAGGTTCTCTATTAATAGGCTGGCAGTTACAACAATCGATAACGTGTCTATTTTTACCATTGGTGTTTGTTACACCTGTCACCTTTAGAGTATTAACAATATTAGTACGAAAATAGATTGACATAATTCTGAAACTACCTACTTCAGGATTATCGTCATGTAGATCGTTTATGGGTGAAATGCAGTCAAACACACCTTTGACACTTTGTAGGCATTTTTTACTTTTTAATAATTTTCTCATTTGCGTGACGCCCAATACAAAATGTATGAAGTATGAAATGTATGAGACATTTTTTTTGTAAGGAAAATTGGGGACAAGAGTTACATTATCATTTTCTGCATTACACCCGTTGTTTATGTATTACCCTTTTTTTCACCCATATGTTAATATTTCACCCGTAGGTTTGGTTGGTTTTATCCAAATCCTGAATAGTTACAGTTAGATAGTTGGTTGCAAAAAACATGTAGTTGATTTTATGGGAATATTTATTCAACATATGTATACGTATCAAAGTTTTTATCTATACTTACGCGGCGTTTTTAGAGTTCCGTACCCAAAGGGTAAAAGACGGGACCCTATTACTAAGATTCCGCTGCCCGTCTGTCTGCCTGTCTGTCACCAGGCTGTATCTCATGAACCGTGATAGCTAGAAAGTTGAAATTTTCACAGATGATTATTTCTGTTGCCGCTATAACAACAAAGTCTAAAAACAGAATAAAATAAACAATATTTAAGTGGCTCCCATACAACAAGCGTGATGGGTTGCGTTGGCTTTGCACCTCATTTGTATGCGGCGCCATACATACCAGGTGCAAACTTAACTTAACCCAGCCCGTTAAGATGGGAAGTGTTTACATGTAGTACAGAGCCCTCGGTGACGCGGTTGGCGCAGCGATAGTGCTGCTACCTACTGAGTCGACGGTCCTGGGCTTGAATCCCGGCAAGGGCAAATATTTGTGCGATGACCTTTAATATTTGTTTTTGAGTCATTGTTTTCATGTATTTACGTATGAATTTTATCTATATAAGTATGTATATCGTCGTCTATAACACAAGCATACTAGAGACCTTACTGTGGGACTTGATCGATTTGTATGAGGTTGTCCGATATTTACTCGTATTTATTATTTATAGTTTTATACCTAAATATGTAATGGTCGCTGGTGGCATACATTTCTTTGTAGCAGTAAAGTAATAGATACCTATGTAACTTTACAGTATCAATAAGTTAGGTAGGTAACTTAATGAGTTTATATGTATATAAAATAAGTTGAAACCTACCTATTTATTTTCACAACACAATAATAAATTCCCTTTTTTTATTGGAATACTCACTCTTAATATTATTACATGTAATATGTATATAGTTCATTTTGATATAAAAGTATATTTACTTAAGGCAACTGATAACTGAGTCTTATAAATAAAATAAGTTTGGGTCAAAATAATTAATATTCTATTTATTTTCACAACACAATAATAAATGCACTTTTTTGTATTGGAATACTCACTCATAATATACGTAGGCCATTTTGATACGGTATATTTATTTAATTCTGGAATGAAGTATTTGTTTTCTAGTTCGCAACAATAACATTTTCTAAAAATACAAAAATTATAGTAACAAAACAAATATATATAAATTTTGCAATCCATACTAATCCATATCCATACTTCCATACTATATAATATTATAAATGCGAAAGTGTGTCTGTCTGTTACCTCTTCACGCTTAAACCGCTGAACCGACTTAGATGAAATTTGGTATGGAGATAGTTTGAGACCCGGGAAAGGACATGGGATACTTTACATCCCGAATAAATTTAGTGTTCCCATATAATTATTTGATTATTAAATAACTCTAGATGACCATTGACCATGCAATATTCATTATTTGAACCCCTAATTTCACTAATCTAGAAATCAAACAGCGATAAAAAATGATAACCACCATGGTGGTTTATCTAACATAGCCTTCAATTTTTCTCTTTGTGGCAGTACATTAGTAATTTTATCTTCAGGGACCGACATTTTAGCGTATTTCAAGAGAGTTTCACAGTCTACATTATTTTTTATCACTTCTAGTTTCGTCCTTATTTCTACAGAACATTCCATGGCTGCATCTGCAGACACAATAGGTGCACCAGTGACAGACAAAGGATCTGTATCCAATGTTCCATTAACACAAGGATTGGTTGCTGTATCATTATTTACTGTATCGTTATTTATTGTAACGTGAGTCACTACATTAAATAACGAAGGTTCATTTGAATCAGTCTCGTTTCTAAAATCGTGACTTTTCTCTAATGTCTGATTTAACAAACTTGAGCAATTCATTAGTCCTGTTGCATTGCTAACCGCGTCATTTGACGTGTGGTTACCGTTGTCGAAAGTGGATACTATGGCACATGGAATTTTTAATACTTCTTCTTTCCCTTCTCTTTTGATTTTCAACACGCATTTGGCTTCGTCTTTATCTCCATCTATTGTATTATCTTGCGAGTCGGAACCTGTTCCTCGATTGTGCACTGAAGAATAAGCACCTCCAGAACTGCTACTCCTGTAGTAGTCGTCGTTGTAATAGTGATTATGGTAACTATGTGAGCGACCCAGGTTATACATCGTGAGGCCAGTCAAGAGGTTACTGTACGGGCTGTGGGTCTCTCGATACTGTGTCACGTATACATATTGGGGTGATGTATAATACGTGGGGCGGCTCGGCCTGTAGTGACTCCATCCTCCCCCTGAACCAGATAATCCATGTGATTTAGGGTAAGTGTGTGCTCCGCCTGTGCCGTGTCCAGAATATCCGGTAGATTTTGGATAGGTATGACTGCCACTGGAGCTCGAACTTTTTCCCCATCCGAAAAAGGACCATCCACCACCTCCGCTGTGATGCCCACCATGGCTCGAATGACCATGGCTTGAATGACCTCGTCCGCCGCCACCGCGTCCTCCTTTACATTCTATATCATTCACATTGAATACTAGAAGCACAAAACACAGGCCGAATATGGCGTTATTCATTTGTTATCTCCGGACCGAGACGACCGCCCGACAGCGCTGAATCGCGTGTACGAGCCACGACGTAGCCTGGAGTAAGCATTTAAAACGTGTTTATTTATAGCCATGGTATCTCTGTGTGCGTGTGGCTTTGATTATTCGATATGGACCCACTTTTGGCTCCGAAGTAAGAATACAAACAAAAAATTTAGGAGCATGCCTCAATTAACACTAACAAAAACTTAATTCTTGCTAGGAACGAACATATAAAAACTCAACGCAAGTTTAATTATCGCTACAAGCGAATCACTCCCAACTTTAGTGTGTAAACAATAATCAAATGTATAGATACTTCTATATAGGTTGGCAAAAACTTACCTCTAACCTCAGTTCGGCAAAGACAAGCAAAATTATGTAATAATTATATATTATCACAACGAAACAGGATCTGTTCGCGTGTATGTAAATAATAATATTAATCTTGCTTGTAATGGGTTCATAGTTCATTACCAATCGTTACCGATTATCGATTACTGGTAGATACTGCTTCTTCTACTGAAGTAAGTATAATCACAGAATAAAATAAATAAAATATGCATCCACCTTTTGTCGACGCTTTTCCAAACTGATTTTATTTCTTAGTTTGGTTACGCCCATACAAAGTATGAAGAAAAATGTACTACCTACGCAAAGACATTTTTACTCATGTATTTTCTATTATTTAGCCATTTAGAATGCTAGTAAATTATTTTGAGATTTTATAGATCGAATCTGTATCGACGTGCGTGTATATTGAGAATCTACTGTATGATACTTAAAATAAATAAATAAATAAAAATAAATATCAGACAACCTCACAGAAATCGATCTAGACCCCAATACTTAAATGACTGAATAGCCAAGTACACAATGTACCCAGTTTACACTAAAATTAATGTAAACATAGCGGTTAATTTACTAAGTATTCTTCGTATAATGTGGTATAATTGACAATCCACCAAAATGGCACCACAGTATGACACCTTATTAATGAGGTACAAAACTACACTATAGTACTGTTTTCTTAAAAGAGATCGTACACAACGCCAACCAAAGGTCTATATTTGCTTCGTATGTTGTATTTTAACTAGATAGCAGAAAATAACATACACTTCAATACCTAGTTCTGTTCCGATCGATTACAATTTAATTTTTGTCGTTACTCACGGGGTTCCATAAAACAAGTTTATTATTCAACCCCTTTCTTACCAATACACTAAGAGTGAAACTGTACCTATCAAAACTTACTGCCGGTGCCAATCCGTTTTCTCATTTTGGCATTGCTTTGTATTCGTATGGTATTTATTATGGAAGCCTCAGTGCGCGACTATTGGTTTGTTATTAGTTACGTTCCCGCAGCACATGCATGTTTTATTGCACTGTACAGATGTTAGTCCGCGCACTTGCATGTCGACAATTTAGTTTTAAGCAGGAAGTATCTTCTCAATGAGATAATTGACATTCACACCGCGAAACGTGCGCTCTCCCCGCACTTTTAAATGTCGCACAGATCGGGTGACTCACAACCGCAACAATGCTTGCACAACTAAACATAATTGCCTGCTAGCACAACCCAAATGTTTATACTGAACTGAAATTTAAAAAACACTTCAAATGGTATTCGAGCCCACTTCTCCAAGGTTTAGGATTAGGGTCAAAAATACAATTTTTGTAAGTGGACTTAAAACACGAGTGTGTTAAGAGCTAATTATGTGCAGTTGCATACACTATTTAATCACTCACATCACATATTCATCATCGTTATCATAAATTTATTTTTATGTAGATACTTGGTAGATACATATGAAACACTCAGTACTTGCCAGTCAGCCCCGTGGAGCGGTGAAAGGAATGAGGTGACTCCGCCGGCGGCCGACGAGGTCCTCTCAAGAGTCTCATTAATCATATTTGATCATCTCAAGAAGACCACGCTCGAGATATACCTATGTTATGAAATAACATCCCTGATTTTGGTCGCTGCCAAGTAATGTAGGTCCTTACCTAAGTATAAGTAGTATCTGAACTTGTAATAGTAATTTAACAATATGGGTAAACTTTATAGCTAATCACACAACCAGGAACAAAGACAACCATCACGGCGGATTCTCCAACATTTCCTTCAATTGAGATCTAGTTGGCATTATAAGAGCGTCCGTATTTTCGGGCACCGGCATTTTCGCATAATGCAACAGAGTCTTACAATCCACTTCATTGCTTAAAACCTCGTCTTCTCTCCAAATCTCGACCAAACATAACATGCCATTAGGGTTAATAGGTGCCCCGGTGACAGATAGAGGATCAGTCGTTTTAATCGTAGATTTACAAATCATTTTATCTTCTGGCGAGTTCATATCAAAAGTTTCGTAGTTGCTTGTATAATCGTCTTTCTCCGCAGAAATTTTAAAAGTGGAGTTCATCATAGACGCATTAACACACACGGTCGTAATAGTGTCACTAATTGCATCAGGTATTACACGCTGGCCTGCTGCAAATGTCGTCACTATGGCACAAGGTATCTTCAGTACTTCTTCTTTCTCATTTTCTACAATCTTCATAAGACAAGCCGCTTTTTGAAAGCCAAATTCTTTTCCAACATCTGATGAAGATGAACCGAGGTGACCCGTGTTACTTGAAGATGAAAGATTACTTCCGCTACCTCTGTAGAAGCTATCGCGATAATAATAATGGCGAATAGAATGTGAGCGGCCCATGTTGTAAACTGTTAAGCCAGTCAGAAGATCGTTGTATCGGCTGCCAGAATTCCTATACTGCTTTGCATAAACGTACTGAGGTACTGTGTAATATGAAGGTACTCTGGGTACAGTGTACTTGAAAGCTCCGTATCTTTGGCCATATTTGAAGCCACTTCCTGACAGGCCATTTGAGGGGGGGTAACTATGCGGAGTTCTGAAAACGGAGCTGGATGATCCAGAAGATAGTGGGTATGAATATGTTCCAGGTGACTTCTTAACCGTACCATATATGCTTTTGAAGATGGAACCTCCCCCACCTCGTCCACTGCGTGACCGTCCACCTCTTCTACAATCTACATAGTATACAGTCCACGTAAACATGATGCAGATTAATAAGAATGATTTCATAATATCCATTAGGAGGTGTGTGTCGTCTCCCACGGTCCGGACGTGTCTGAGCCAGGGCCTGGGTGTTACGAGGGATCCGTTTATTGACTAAGTGTGCCCAATAACCAAATTGATTATACCTATGAGTCGGGCGGCTGTCAAAACTTTTACGTTTGATAACATGTAGTCATCTAGCTCGTAATAAATAAGATATATAATATAGGCAAATATCATAAAACCAACGGGCCTATGATGATTGAGTTTATCACGTGATAAATAAGTGACAATGCATCTGTCACTTATCAAAACGTGACGGACTTGTCAAAATGGTCATCCTTCGCATGCGCGGTCTGGATTCAATGGGCTGCCGTGAAATGTAATTATAATAAACACAATTATCAATATTTCATTGCATGCTTGAGAAACACACAAAATAAAACACTCTCTTGCTATGTACTCATTTACTGCTGTAAAGAGGGTAAGATGTTAATATTAACGTATACACATGGAGGTCGCTAAGGTATAAAGCCTTTCAAATAAAAACTGTAAGGAACAACACACAAAGCATAAGGAAAAATTCGAGAGGTCTCCTGGCGTTTGGGTGGTGGAATGGTTATCACGTTGAGCCAGTAATTCAGAGGTACCGAGTTCGATTCCCGGCTCCGCCAAGTTACCCGTTTAATTTTTTCTTTGTGCTTTATATCAATGATTCAAAATATAATTGTTATACAGTATCTCGTGCTATTGTTATCAGTATGTTATTGTGGCTGATCTGCATCCGGTGTACCAAGGATGCATCTCTAGTACATTGTAGTGTAAATTACTTATCTTTGACATCGATGTTATCACCATTTATCAGTAAAAGTAAGCATTTTAATCGAATATCTTTATAATAATAATAATAAATATCAAGCTACCTCAGCTTCACACAAATCGATCTAGTCCCAAATTAAGGGTACTAGACGACGATATATATTATGTTTAAATACATAATAGACATAACATCCATGATCCAGGAACAAATGTCGAGTTCATCACACAAATATTTGCCCTGGCCGGAATTCGAACCCTGGACCGCCGGCTCAGTAGGCAGGTGTACTACAAACTGCGCCAACCGCGTCGTCGTATTTATTCTTCCACTAAATATTACATTATACGACTAAAAATTTAATAATTATTGCACTCTGAAAATACAATAAGGTCAGGTGAGGTAAGGGAAACACATGGGGGAAGCGGAACACTTTGGAATATTTTCCATGTAATAGCTTTAATAAACATAAAACGACCAACTGCAGCGACATTTATTTATTGTTTACCTAGAACTGTTTCGAAAAATTGGATTCACCTCAAACACTGTGATTTATTTTGAGTGTTTTCCTTACCCCAATGTGTTTCTTTTACCCAACCTGACCTTAAGTATATAACTAATCTCACTTAAAAAAAGAGACATAAAACAAACTATAACATCCACACAGTGATCTCTAAGAGACAACAAATATATCTTACTTTATAACATACAAAAGCCTCTTCGAGAGGTTTGTTACTTTTAAAAACGAATACTCTTGAATAATTATAATTAGACAGTCAAGAACGACGCAAGTGACATTCCGCTTAAAACTAAGGTTCAGTATTGCTGAAATGAGTATTTTAGAGTAGTTACTCTAAAATACTAATTACTACTAAAATACTAACTGTAAACACTCGAATACAATAATAAAATAGCGATATAATATAATATAATATATAGCGATTTTTGGGGGTTAATGTTGTCCGCTTCCGTAGGTGTGAGCCCATATCCATTCATCCAAGATACCCTACAAGTGACCCCTGGGTGGTGCAAAATGGACAACAATCTTCACCGGTGGCAGGCTTCGGCCGTGGCTGGTTACCACCCCCCGTACTAAGCCATACCGCCAAACGGTCACCCGTGTTCCGGTACGAAGTATGGGGTAGCCTTTGGGTGAATGCGTCTGGTCAGCTGCTATGCAAGCACTCGATTGCCGACATACTGCTGATGTGTGCTACACCGAACGTCTGACTCTGGAGGCTAGCGGGATCCGAAGCACGGTGCTCCGCTGGCCGACCGCAGTTAGTTGGGGGCCCAAGTAGCGGGAGAGCCACCCGTGAAAGGCTGCCCCGCCAACTGGCGAAAAATCCTGGAATGGCTCCACCTTGCCGGTTGGCGACCGGATGGGAGGGCCAGGTGGCCGTTTCAGGGGGGTTCGGGCGTCCCCGCGGTCTCCAAGTCAGCCGTTTTAAAGTGTGGCACACATGAGCCTGAAATTAGGTCCAGTGGGCTAAATAGCCTCGACCAACTTGCATTCGCCCGTCTTTTCACTCTCTCTTCCCATAAACATTCATGAAAAACACAAATAAAAAGGACAAGTTTCAACAGCGGTTGCACTCCCTCCCAATTAAAGTGCACCTCTCTAATATCCGAGGTTTGCACTCCAATATCGATTCAGTCCATCACCACCTAGAGACTGACAAACCGCAGCTGCTGTTCCTCACTGAGACGCAAATCGGATGTCCAATTGACGCGTCATATCTGAACTATCCCGGGTATACTCTGGAGCACAGGTTTTTACCTCGTGCTGGGGTCTGTGTGTATGCTCGCGATGACATCTGCATTAGGCGACTCAAAAATCTTGAGGAGTCCAGTTATTCTGTCGTATGGATTTGGGTGGACACAGGAGTGGCTCAGATCGTCTATGCCTGCGTCTATCGTTCTCACACTGGAGACTTGGAGACAACTCGGCTGTTTAAATATCTCGAAGAGGCAGCAGATGAGGCTCAGATCAGGTATCCCTTGGCGGAGCTAGTCATTTTGGGGGACTTTAATGCCCACCACCAGGAGTGGTTGTTCCCGTACAAATTGACCGACCACGCCGGGAGAGAGGCGCGCAAATTTGCTATAACGCTACATCTCTCCCAGCTTGTCAGCTGTGCCACTAGAATACCTGATGTTGAATCTCACACGGCTAATTGCTTGGACCTTCTGCTGACTACAGTTCCAGATCAATACTCCGTGACTGTAGGTTCCCCTTTGGGTACCTCCGATCACTGTCTGGTGAAAGCTGTGTCCGTCTGTTCCCCACCTGATCAGGGCCCTAGTGGTAAAAGACGGGTGTGGCGATACAAGTCAGCAGATTGGGACGAGATGCGTCACTTTTTTGCATCCTACCCTTGGCGCGAGGTCTGCTTCTCTTCGGGGGATTCGTCAAGCTGCGCTAACAATGTAACCGACGTCATTCGGCAGGGTATGGAGTATTTCATTCCATATTCAGACGTTTCGACTGGTTATGCAGCACGCCCATGGTATAATGCTGACTGTGATCGTGCGGAGGCACATAAAGAGTCAGCTTACCGTGCATGAGCTGATGCTCGAAGGCGTAAAGCTTCGAATACTTCCCAGCTGAAAAAAGCATTTAATAAAGCCGCCAAATCCTGCAAAAAACAGCTACGCAAGGCACGCTTCGATCATATACGCCGCATTGGGACCAAACTTGCCTCATATCCACCTGGGAGTAAGGCATTCTGGTCCCTGGCTAAAGCGGTCGAAGCCAACTTCTGTCGCTCTTCGTTGCCACCCCTGCTAAAGCCTGACGGATCTCTAGCACATACAGCGGAGGAGAAAGCAAATCTATTTGCTTCTCTATTTGCGGAAAATTCGCATCTGGACGCCGCAGGTAGTTGCCCACCTATACTGCCGCATGTAGGAACCACCATGGAGCCAATCCACATACGCCAGAAGGAGGTTCTTGCAATCATGCGGAGTCTTGATGTGAATAAAGCTAGTGGTCCCGACGGAATTCCTGCTGTTGTTTTGCGGAACTGTGCGGCTGAGTTGTCTCCGGTCTTAACACGCCTGTACCGTCTCTCACTTGAGACTGGAGTTGTCCCGACGTCTTGGAAGCTTGCACATGTGCAGCCTGTCCCCAAGAAAGGAAGCCGGGCTGACCCTGTCAATTACCGTCCAATTTCCGTAACCTCCATACTCTGTAAGACTATGGAGCGTGTACTGAACAAACGCCTCCTTGCATACCTGGAAGTGAACGACTTGCTCAGTGATTGCCAGTTTGGATTCCGTCCGGGGCGATCAACTGGGGATCTTCTTGTGTATGTCACTCATCTATGGAGCGAGGCGATCGAGAGACACGGGGAGGCTCTCGCCGTGTCTCTCGATATTTCAAAAGCCTTTGACAGGGTCTGGCACGCAAGCCTGGTGGGAAAGCTTCCAGCGTATGGGGTCCCTGAAGGTCTCTGCAAATGGATTGCTGATTTCCTGAATGAGCGTTCGATCCGAGTAGTCCTTGATGGCTACACTTCGGATCCCAGGGCTATTGACGCCGGTGTTCCTCAGGGGTCTGTTCTGTCTGCAACTCTCTTTCTGCTGCATATTAACGACATGCTTATGCCCGGTACCTATGGGTATGCTGATGACAGCACAGTTGTTGACAGATACACATCCAGCGCAAATTCCAAGAGGGACGAAATCCAGTCTTGTCGAGAGGCGATGGTGGATCGATTGAACCAAACTCTCGTGGCAGTGTCCGAATGGGGAGATGCCAATTTAGTTGGATTCAATGCCACCAAGACTCAGGCGTGTCTGTTTTCCGCTAAACGGAGTCCCTTTGACCTGACTCCCACTTTCCAAGGTGTATCCGTTCCGATTTCAGACCACCTAGAGCTTCTTGGGATGACCTTATCATCCAACCTGAACTTCGGCCAATACATTGAATCCTTGGCTACAACTGCAGCAAAAAAACTTGGGATCCTATCTAAGGTGAGGCGGTACTTCACGCCGAGACAGCTGCTTCAATTATATCAGGCGCAAGTCCGATCATGCATGGAGTACTGCTGCCATCTTTGGGATGGGTCCGCCAAATACCAACTGGCCGCCTTGGATTCAATTGACAAACGTGCGAAGAAGCTCATTGGCGACCCTGCCTTAGTTCAGGAAAAGCTGCAAAACCTCGAACACCGCAGGAAAGTCGCCTGTTTATCGGTTTTCTACCGGATACACTTTGGTGAGTGTGCACTAGGACTGCATGAATTAATTCCACCGTCTCCGTTCAGACAATACAGTACTCGGCGCGGACTTGGATTCCACCCTTATGTTGTCGATATACCACTGATTCGTACGAAACGCTTTGCGTCTACTTTCCTTATGAGGACAGCTAAGGAATGGAACTCTCTTCCTGCGCACCTGTTTCCTGAAAAATATAACTTGGATCTCTTCAAGTCGAGAGTGAATAGGCATCTTCTAGCCAAGCATGCTCCATCTTAGGCCTTATTGTCACTTAACATCAGGTGCAATCGAGGTTAAATGCATGGCTATTTTGAATAAAAAAAAAAAAAAAAAAGATATAATAATACGATGTTGCCATAAGGTATTCAAGAAGCAACTGATTGCAACACTCAAAAATCTCTCGTATCGGTTCTGTGGTCCTATAGGTAGGATGCCCGTGTTGGCCCGGAAAGCCATTGGAAACGCGGATTAGAGCCCCGCTTGAACCATTCATTTTTAATTTTTGACTGTTATTAAAATGAATCTTTAATTGTAAAAATTAAAATAAAGCTATTATTCATCATCATCATCATCATCATCTCAGCCATAGGACGTCCAATGCTGAACATAGGCCTCCCCTTTGGACTTCCATATATACCGGTTGGAAGCAACCTGCATCCAGCGCCTTCCGGCGACCTTTATAAGGTCATCTGTCTATCTTGTAGGTGGACGGTCCTACGCTGCGCTTGCTGGTCCGAGGTTCCCACTCGAGCACTTTTCGGCCCCATCGGCCATCTGCTCTGCGTGCTATGTGGCCTGCCCATTGCCACTTCAACTTGCTAATCCGGTGAGCTATATCGGTCACTTTAGTTCGTCTACGGATTTCCTCATTTCTGATTCGATCACGTAGAGACACCCCGAGCATAGCCCTCTCCATTGCTCGTTGAGCGACTTTGAGCTTTGAGATGAGGCTGATAGTGAAAGACCACGTTTCGGTGCCGTAAGTCATCACTGGTAACACACATTGGTTGAAGACTTTCGTCTTGAGGCACTGAGGTATGTCGGACGAAAAGACATTGCGTAGTTTCCCGAACGCTGCGCAGCCTAGTTGGATTCGGCGGTTGACCTCTTTCTCGAAGTTGGACCTACCTAATTGGACCACTTGTCCTAGGAAGATGTATGAGTCAACAACTTCGAGTACCGAGTTTTCAACAGAGACTGGGATGGGCACAACCTTGGCATTTGACATGAGTTTCGTCTTGTCCATGTTCATTTTTAAGCCCACCCGTTGAGAAACTCGATTGAGGTCATCGAGCATCATGCTGAGTTCCTCCATCGACTTTGCCATGACTACGATGTCGTCGGCAAACCGAAGGTGAGTGATGTATTCGCCATTGATGTTGATGCCGAGTCCTTACCATTCCAGGAGCTTGAAGGCGTCTTCCATAACGGCCGTAAACAGTTTCGGGGATATAACGTCCCCCTGTCTTACGCCTCTTCTCAATGGAATGGCCTTTGTGCTCTGCTCCTGAACTCGGACCGACATGGTGGCGTTACTAACTATACAAACACTTCAACACTTCAATGTACCGATAGTCAATATGGCATCGCTGAAGTGACTCAAGCACCGCCCATGTTTCCACCGAATCGAAGGCTTTCTCATAGTCCACAAACGCTAAGCATAATGGCAAGTTATACTCTTCAGTCTTCTGTATAACTTGCCGCAGCGTATGTATGTGGTCTATGGTACTATAGCTTCTTCGGAAACCGGCTTGTTCGGGAGGCTGGAAGTCATCAAGTCTATGTTCGAGACGGTTCGTGATGACCCTTGAAAACAACTTATAAACATGGCTTAGAAGTGTGATGGGCCTGTAGTTCTTCAATAGGCTGTTATCACCTTTCTTGAAGAACAGTACCACCTCGCCTCTATTCCACGCTTCATGCGTTTTGCCCTCGGACAAGACGGAATTAAAGAGCTTCTGGAGGACCTTAAGTACCGGTGTTCCACCCGCTCTCAGAAGCTCTGAGGTGATTCCGTCTTCGCCCGGCGCCTTGTTGTTCTTAAGCTGCTTCAGGGCCATCCTAATCTCGTACAGGCTGATGTCCGGGATGTCTTCGGTATAGTGTCGGGACAGCTTGGCTCTTGGATCGCCTACCAAGCTGTCAACGGGCTTTGCGACTGAAGTGTATAACTGACCATAGAACCTCTCGATCTCGCCTAGAACCTCTGCTTTGGTCGACGCTATGCTGCCATCTTCCCGTTTCAGCTTGGTCAGCTGGCTTTGTCCAATAGACTTGTCCTTTGCAAACACTTTGGAGCCTTTGTTCTGCTCAATGGTCTCTTTAACACGGTTCGTATTAAAGAGCCGCAGATCATGTCGCAAGGACTTCGATATACGTCTATTGAGCTGCCTATATGACCTCGCGTCATCGGGAGACTGCAACTGTAGCGAGCGTCGTTCAGCCATGAGGTTTAAGGTTCGATCAGACAATTTCTGAGGTTTATCTTTACGGCGGGGTCTGAAAAACTTAGACCCTACCGTGTGGACAGTTTCCACTAGCCCGTCGTTGATCTCGTCCACTGAGACAAAGTTCTCCAGACAAGCGAAGCGGTTGGAGAGCTCGAGTTGAAAGCTCTCGGGGTTTTGAATATGGGCCCGAGTAGGTCGGAGCGTAGACTTCATCAGACTGGACCTTTCCAGTTTAACATTGATATTCAGTGTGCCTCTTACGATTTGATGATCACTGCCGGTCTTTACCCTATTGATCACAGACACATCACTGAAAATCCGTTTCTTGTCGGTCATGATGAAGTCAATCTCGTTTCTCGTGGAACCATCGGGACTTATCCAGGTCCATTTCCTGTGAGGCGGCTTCTGGAAGAAAGAGTTCATCATGAAGAGTTCCTCTTTCTCCAGAAAGTCGGCCAGCCTCTGTCCCCTAGGGTTCCGTTGCCCGTATCCAAATTGCCCCACTCTCAACTCATCACCGCTGTTCTTGCCCAACTTTGCATTGAAGTCCCCCATAACAACAGTGAAGTAGGTTTTGGAAGTATGTATGGGCTACTTACGTCCTCATACATAGCCTCTACTTCCTCATCAGAATGTGACGAGGTCGGTGCGTATACCTGAATGACCCTCAACGAATATCTATTGGGTATTCTGAGTATTAGGTATACCACCCTGCTCGACACACTGTCGATGGTAGTTATGTTGTTAACGAGGGACCTGTGAACGAGAAACCCGACACCGCCTTGGGACTGTTGGGCGCCCTCCCGGTAGTAGAGCAGGTTACCAGACTTCAGGGTTACGGTGTCCTCCCCCTCTCTACGGACTTCACATAATCCTACAATGTCCCAGTGTAACCTGCTCAGTTCCTCTTCCAACTCGCAAATCTTTTCGTCAGTCCTCATTGTGCGTATGTTGTGTGTGGGTAATATGGTCATAAAACAAACCTAACCTAATCTACAGTTTTCGGTTTTTGACCCAATTCCATTTTGTCGCAGTTCTTCCAGACGGTATACCCGTATTTGCCAGAATTTTATCTGCCATTATCAATTGTGTACATCCTTATGCATTATGCAATAGTTTGCTGTTAAATTTTAATATACCTCCATACAAGCAAGCATTTTGAAGCTCCGCTCGCTTCGCTCGCTCTGCTATCCATGGTCATGAAACAAACCTAACCTAACCTACAGTTTTCGGTTTTTGACCCATATTCCATTTTATCGCAGTTCTTCCAAACGGACTCTTACTTGCCAGAATTTCATCTGCCATTATCAATTGTGAACATACTCGTACGTATGCAATAGTTCACTGTTAAATTTTAATGTAGGTACCTCTATGCAAGCAAGCATTTTGACAACAAACCTAACCTAACCTACAGTTTTCGGTTTTTGACCCATGTTCCATTTTAGGGGCATAGGGGTAGCAGTTATAACCTATTTAGTATATCATACGCTATTATATTTTCTAATCATTATACGAAAATAAAGTATATACTATGATCGATATACGTTATGTATGTTATATCAACTAAATTTAGAGTATTTGAGTGTTATATAAAAAAACATTCTACAACATGAGTCTTATGCTAATTGACCGTTATTCCTAATAAAAATATTGATTTTGATGTTATAGCAAAAGTTTATTATATCTTGTGAACGTTATTAATATGAAATTATATATAATGTAGTTATATCTCATGGGACGCACCCGTTGTGTGTTACCAGGGCCAGTCGTCGTGGGGATGGGTAGCCGGATTTCGTCCGGGGATTCTTAGCACCCCCTGCTCCGCCATTACCTTGGCCGCTACCCGCGCCAGGGATAGCGGAGCTGCCGGAGACTGGGGGCCTGGTATTTGTGTGACTGTTCATAAAGGGGGTTTTGCCATACGCGCCACGCTTGGCAGGCGGGTTGGCGCGCGCAGTTTTTTTTTTTTTTTAATGTCTGGAAGACGCTGCTGCCCATCTCCCGGTATATTATTATTATTATTCCCTTAGCAGGCTTCTACTGCAACCACGGGACGATATGGTGGGGGACAATTCTAAGGCCATTATTACTGCTTTAAAATCATTGAGGTATTATTTATTATAGAGCCACAGACCCGAACAAAAGTGTCAAATAAAGTGGCACCGTTGTCATGTTCAAGTAGATGCCAATAACGCTTATTTATAATTTGCAGCAACATATTGACTTCGTACAAAAGAACTCTTTGTTTAAACGTTTAAGTGTCAAATTGACTTAATTACTTATCACCACAAATATTTTACGTGTAAATTAACTTTTTTAGCGTATTCTGACTGAAGTCTCTTGTCAAACTTGGAACATGGCACGAATGGATCAGATTTTAATATTTTTACATACTAAAAATATTTTCACTATTATTTTATGTAGGTATTAAAATATATTTTATGTTTGAACTAAATAAACTCGTAAATTGTTAATAACTAATTTAGTTACGTTTTTATTGTAAATTGTTAATAACAAATTTAGTTACGTTTTTATTTAACAACTGCATAAAAAGTTTCCGATAGAAGGGATCAGTAATAATGAAATTATTTCTCCTTGTTCCAGTATGTGAAATGAGAGTAAGACAAGTGCAAAATATTGACATTATTAACCCTTTAAAGATTGATCTTATTTGTCGGTGGCGTGGTATGCACAAGTATATGTATAAGCACACGTCGCCGTCGCCTTTATGTGTTCTTGGCGTTCAAAGGTTTAAACTGACAGTGTCTAGACTCTGTGACAAAATAAAACAATAACGACAGAGTTATTTTTTAGTAATTTATGAATTTTATCATTTTAGGCTTGTGTTGATTAACATAAAAAAAAAACATGATTATGCCGAAAACACGAGAGACGAATTATTTGGCTTCAATTATTCTTCGCGTTTGTCTCTTGCTAAATGTGATCTCCATTTTTACGTTGTTGAGAATGGGAATCTTGAATAAAAAAAATAGGATAATTATTTATTGCACTCCTTAATTTATTAATAAAATATAAAACTATAGCGACTCCTTCGATTTTTGTTCTGTGATGATTTGCATTTTGTAGGGACAAAGTTAATAATTCTAATACAAAAATTGCTATGATTTTACATAGGATTCGTTAATTAATCAATAGAACTCAAGTAAAAAAGAATATTCCGCCCTGTTCCTTTATTGTATAGTTGTTATTTCTGTAATTTTTCACTGAAAATTAAGTCACTTTTGAGACCCGTCACGTGTCATGGTCTAAACGAGACTGATCGCCCAACTAATGCGATTTGTGATTTTGCATTAGTTGGGAGGGTGCCATTTTTTCCGTCTGATTGTGTGTCCATGTAATTATTACGTCAATGTTTAAAATAATAATTAATTATAATCATATTACTAGTTTTCTTTTTGCCACTTCACTAATAATTCTTTCCTAAGATAGGTTATTTTGAATTTTCAAGCTTCTCGTATTTAAATCGGTACTAAACAGCAATAAAAAAAAGTAAACCACCATGGCGGTTTTTCTAACATAAACTTTAGTTTTTCTCTTGACGGTAAAATATTACGAATTAAGTCTTCAGGAACCGACATTTTTGCATACTTCAAAAGAGTGTCACAGTCTACATTGTTTTCTATAACACTTTTCTTAGTCCTTATTTCTACGGAGCATTTCATATTGATGACATCTGTCGATGAAATGGGTGCACCTGTCACTGACAGTGGGTCTTTAATTTCCATTGATCCATTAACACAAGGGTTAGTCGTTGTAGCATTACTTGTTGTATTATTTAAACTAGTCTCGTTTGTAAGCGTCGTATCCAAAGTCATATTGACTAAGCTTGAGCAATGATTTCCTGTTGTATTAAAAACTAGTTCATTTGGCGTATGGTTACCACTGTCGAAAGTAGATACTATAGCACATGGAATTTTCAGCACTTCTTCTTTCCCATTTTTCTTGATTTTCAACACGCATTTGGCTTCATCTTTATCTTCAGTATCGGCTCCAGTTCCTCGATTGTGCACAGAAGTTCTGTGGTAGTCATCGTTGTAATAGTGATGGTAATGATGTGAGCGGCCCAGGTTATACATCGCGAGTCCAGTCAATAGGTTGCTATACGGACTACGAGCCTCTCGATACTGTGTCACGAACACATACTGCGGCGACGTGTAGTATGTGGGTCGGCTTGGAGTCCATGATCCTCCCCCCCATGAACCGGAGTATCCTGGAGATTTAGGGTAACCATGCGATCCTCCGGTACCATGACCGGAATATCCTGGAGACTTGGGGTAAGTGTGCGCTCCACCCGTGCCAGAACCGGAATATCCGGGTGATTTTGGGTAAGTATGCGCTCCACTGCCGGGACTGTGTCCTCCGCCACGTCCTCCTCCACCCCTTCCTCCTAGACCGCGTCCACCACCTCCACCGCGTCCTCCCTTACATTCTATTCGGTTCACAGTTAGCACTAGAAGCACAACACATAGGCAACATTTCACGTTATTCATTTGTTTGTCAGAATATACCAGACGTGTGTCGACGGCCACCGCCGACGTAATGACGCTTAAAGGACTCCTCAGACCGCATTTACAAGTTGTTTTTGTATGTCAATCGATTTATAATGAAGCTGGGGTTGGCTCTTATTATTATGTCGTTAAGTTTGATATCGGCTGTTTCAAGCTTGGACACTTTACACGGAATGTTGTTGGTGACGTACTTAGCTCGGGATAACCATGTCGAGCAAAATGCTCGCGGAGGTGGAATCCGATACCTTTTTCCTGGTAATTAATTATTAAGTTATTTGTAATTGTGTTTATATGCGCTGCGAAATAAATCCAGACTTCCTTATATAAATGAGGAATTTAGCTCAAATGTATAAATATATTTCTCTTCTTTCTGGTCGATATTTTACATCTCTGACAATTTGATTTCGTCTCTATTCTTACATAGATAACTAATGTGAGCCTGAAACATATTAAACTATCTACGAACCGGTTTACTCACGTCGTAAAAGTCGAATATCGCTTCGCTTGATGATGAATCGCGAACCGATTCGAAACATGTCGAGCGTTATTAATATGTCTTCTCTATTTTTAATATGACTTCTCTATTGCCTTGAAAAAAATACGTCTGACTGCCTACTAATAGGTACTGAGGCACAAAACAGATAGGTACAGAAATCAATCCACATACAAGCGCGCTCGAGCAAACGCACACATCTAGACATTGCTCACGGACAAGGCAAGCGGATGGCACTCGCACTGGTCTGAACTGGTCCGAGATATCGTGTCCGTGAGCAATGTCTATGTGTGCGTTTGCTCGAGCGCGCTTGTATGTAGATTGATTTCTGTACCTATCTGTTTTTTGCCTCAGTACCTATTAGTAGACAGTCAGACGTAATTTTTTATGGACACGATATCTCGGACCAGTTCAGACCAGTGCGAGCGTGAGTGCCATCCGCTTGACGTGTCCGTGAGCAATGTCTATGTGTGCGTTTGCTCGAGCGCGCTTGTATGTGGATTGATTTCTGTACCTATCTGTTTTGTGACCGAAGCTTGTTGCTGGTGTGAAAGTTAACAGTGATAGAAATCTCCACTCCGTAATAGTGAATCCAGTGTAACCGGAGCTAAGCGGAGTGGAGAGGAGTACCGTGAGTTTAACGATCACCATGTTCGAATTCTGTACTCCGCGTTACGGAGACGCAACGACTTTCCGCGACAGCGGCAGCGGCAGTGGTGCACGGTATGTGTGTCTCGGTCACTCGTATGGCCGCCGCACTCGGATCTCTCGCTCAACCGCTCGCCTCGCTGCTGGTCGCGCAAAGTCGTAGCATCGAATGTTTGAACCTCGCGATTTTATCGTTATTCTAGTCACATGGTTATTACCACAATAACTGTGATCAAACTAGAATAAAACTCCTGTGTCTCTCGGATTCATAAGGAAATTAAAACTTTCACATGGCTTTATAATCTGGGGGGGTATTCGACCAATTTAGAGATATAATGGAGATCTCTCCTTTTCATCGCCATCCGTCACTTTTGACGTGTGCCTACTTGACAAGTGGCGATATCCCTAGAACATCGCAACTTCGTCAATTCGGACGCGCAAAATTTTCGCTTTCTTTGTATGTGACGGCATAAATAACAGGCGCATACTTTAAATTGACCGCGTAGTACGTGAAATTAGTCCGTTACGATTCGTTCAAAACATAAATTTATATACATGAATAACATTTTTGACAATCATTATCACCTTCGTATTTCCAAAATTGAGATGAGATATGTCACTTTTAAGCTCATCGCATTTAAATGACAGTTCAATGGCGATATAACTGTTATCTAATGGAGATTTGACGTTTGGCGATATCTCAAACGGCATTCTCGAATTGGGCCCCTGGCCTAACATTTAAGATAAGAATGCCAAAAAAACGCCGTGAAAACGCTGACGATTCGCCCATTAGCGTAAACAGTGGAGCGAGCCTGAGCGGGCTTTAAAATAAAACACTCGGTATCCTTACCATGAGTTTACAGTGACCGTATTCGCTAGCGGCAGCGTAAACGATTTGTATGGAGAGTTGTAGTATTACAAAGTAACCGCCAGGCCGCTGTACTATTCTCCATACAAATCATCTACGCTGTCGCTAGCGAGTGCTGTCACGTTAACTCATGGTAATATAGGGTACTGCCCAACTAAGCAGGGGTGTCTCGGAGACATACTGGTAGCGAGTTTGTAATCCCACACAAAGTTCGACTCAATGGTAGTAAATGGTATAATGCAAAAAACCAGCCAAGTGCGAGTCGGACTCGAGCACCGAGGGTTCTGTACATAAACACTTATTCCATCTTAGCTGGCAGGGTTAAGTTAAGTTTGCACCTAGTATGTATGACGCCGGATACAAATGAGGTGCAAAGTTAACGCAACCGATCATGTTTGGGAGCCCCCTTACATATTTATTTTACCTATTCTGTTTCTTAGTACCTATTTTTTGTTATAGCGGCAACAGAAATACATTATTCAGTGTTCTCTCCATTCCTTTTTTTTATCATGGTTCATGAGATAAAGTCTGGTGACAGACGAACAGACAGACGGACGGACAGCAGAGTCTTAGTAGTAGGGTTTTTATCCTTTGGGTACGGAACCCTAAAAGGTCCGCGTTTTTTCACGCGTCTCAATTGTTTATTGTCCAGAAAAACAATACGTTGCACACATATGTACAGTCGAGTTCATTTACATCTACACACTTACTTTTCGTGTGTAGTAGTAATTAAGTAAGTGTGTAGATGTAAATGAACTCGACTGTACAAACTGCGATTTGAATGTTTTGACCGTGTTAAGTTGGTAGGTAGGAAGTATGTCGTTTATATGTCGCGATCGGTAACCCACTG
Organism: Apotomis turbidana; assembly: GCA_905147355.2. Lineage (NCBI taxonomy): Eukaryota > Metazoa > Arthropoda > Insecta > Lepidoptera > Tortricidae > Apotomis > Apotomis turbidana. The sequence continues at coordinate 8,405,389 of LR990288.1, forward strand.
CAGCACATTTTTACAATGTCGTATCGTACGGTGTTATTTGGGAACTACCCGGGAGTGACATAATTTTACGGTTAGCTATAGAATTGAGACATTTAATCATGTTGAATGTTATAACATAGTACGAAGTCAAACTAGTGGATCTGTGAGTTTCTTCAAGTTTTTTTTTTGATGTGAAAACTTCTTTAGCGGCGCTTGGCAATTTTTAGATGGGTAAAAAATGTTAAACTCGCGACAGATCCGCGCGTCAGATAACAGTCAGTCGGTAACCTAGCAACCGTGTCTGTTTCAAAGAAAGGGGGCCTTCGAACAACAAAATGTTGTAAGTGACAGATGGTGAAGCGTAATCAATCATAAACATACATTAGTAAGAAATAGACATTAAAATAGAAATCAAGTGTCAGTGAGATATACCTAATAAAATCGGAGTTTTCACTTCTGCCGGCACTCCCGGAGTGCAACCCGTCCTTTTTTTTATATTGATTGGGCACGATATTTTTAGGCAACACATTCGCAGTATATTTTTAACATAGTATATTTGATATAAAATACTTTACATCCATTAAACAAATGGGTAAATGTCGTTTCTAATACTGCAAGATGTTATGGGGAAAAACCTATACTAAAATATACATAAATATTGTTATGAGTCAGTGTATCAGAACCGATGAATATTTAAGGTAAGAGGATAAAATACTAAAATAACAAAGGAAAATTTTGAAAATTGCAAAATTTGTTATAAGGAAGGTTATAAGAATTGAATAAAACTGCAATTGAATAAATCGCTCCTGTGGCGCGAAGATAATCCCATTAGCGGGTTATACTTCAACACAAAGTCCGACTTACTAGTACTGAGGGCTAAACAGCCCTGGCACAGTTCAAGTCGTGGCTAAAAAAATAAAAAAACAGCACTAAAAGATGCAGTGTTTTAAGTCGAAAAGTCTTTGACCAGCCTGTGATGTCGGGACTGAGCATTATTCCTAAGAAGGCTAAAGAAAGATGGATGGGTTGTAAAACAGGATATGGATCAGAAGAAGTTAACGGCGGGATGACTGCGAGTAGGGAAGGATAGAAGAAAAAAATGCTGCGCCAAACCCTCATAGATGGGAGTGGGGGGTCCGTAATGTTTCATATAATGTCAGATAAACTAACATACATTTAATATACAATCGATTGATATAAAGTTGTTTCATATAATGTAACGTTTCATATAATGGTTTTTTCCTATATTTTGCTTTTCTCTAATTATCGATTGATATAATAGGCTAAATTACATAATTGACAATTTGCATTATTATACTTTCGTATAACATATTTATCACATACATTTGTTTAACATACATACTATTTAGAATAATAGCGTTTTCATATAAATACTGCCTTAAGGTGAAATAGGTAATGTTAGGAATCGTAAGCAAAGTCGGACCTGCGCGGCTCGCTCGCTTCGCTCGCTCGTTAGGGTCGCAGTTCAACCTAACACTCCTCCTCGCTTCGCTCGTCGTTATACCTAACCTAAGCCAGGTCGGACCTGCCTTATGGACCTTATGGTGTAATAGGTAATGTTAGGAATCATAAGCCAGGTCGTACCTGCGCGGCTCGCAGGCTTTGCTCGCTCGTTAGGGTCGCAGTTCAACCTAACACTCCTCCTCGCTTCGCTCGTCGTCGTACCTAACCTAAGTCAGGTCGGACCTGCCTTATGGTGTAATAGGTAATGTTAGTAATCATAAGCCAAGTCGGACCTGCGCGGCTCGCCGGCTTTGCTCGCTCGTTAGGGTCGCAGTTCAACCTAACACTCCTCCTCACTTCGCAATTCGGACCTGCCTTAAGGTGATATAGGGGGTGACAGCCTAATATATCTAGTCGGAACCACCTTTTTTGGTTAATAGTAAAATCAACTTATATCTTCTGTAGTTTATAGCATTGATAAATTATATCAAGTAATTCATTATGATAAATACGTTTTATACCATGTAATAAATATACTAAATGTACATTATTCTAAAAGTAATTATACCTATAAACCATTATATCAATTGTTACATTAGATCATTTGAAAATTATCTAAAACAATATTATACCATTCGTTACATTATACAAAGCAATGGTATATCAAACCAAAATAGATTAAGTGAAGTTATATGAAACGTCGGGCACCCGGGAGTGGGACAAGGATAAAAGAATGATGATGACCTGAGAAGGTTAAAGGGTAACCAAAAAGCAAAAAGCTATCGAGAGGGTAGTTTCCCTGCAAGATCAAATCAGAAATTATGAAAATCAAGGAAAGAAGACCAAAGTTACTGACAGCCCGAAGAATCATGCGGGGTAAATCACCCGTAAAACAGAAGACCGGGCACGGTTCTCAAATGACGACCACGTACTGGAAAACGCAGTGTGGTTTATTTCCTGCGACGTATCAGCAGATGATGCGTTAGACAGGGATAAGTAGAAGAAGACGAAGAAGAAAGGAGACTCCACCATCAGATGAGAATAATAATAGCTCGGGAAAGAAAGTTAAATAGAGAGGGAAAGGGAGAGAAATATTGTAAGCCACACCACTAGCTAACCTCCCACAATATTCTATTATGACATTACAAACTCATCAACCGCAACGCGAAATAATGTACTAATAGACATGTTGACTAATTTTTTTTGAGGATGTCAATCGATTCTATTTTTTATTGTGATCAAATGTCTATATGGGACTGACTACACTTAAACTGCTCTAAAAGTCAGAAATGACCGTCAAAGTTCAACATTTCTACGTAGCGCTAAAAACGCTCCATACAAAACGCGTCAGGCTAGTGACGTCACAGGCCGGTATAGGTACCAATAATTGTATGGAAAAATTAAGAAATTTGGCATTTTCACCGTGAAAAAGTGCGTTTAAGTTCATAGTTGTCATACAATTATTGTTTCGTAAAATTATGAGGATTCTGAAAACATTTTCAAAATTAATTTTGGATTAAAAAAAAATCATAAAATTTGCGTACCTTTGAAGTCACATATTTCCAAAAAAGATATATGTTTCTGGATTTTTTTTCTTTGTTTCGTGATATATTTAGCTAATTTTATTCATATAACTACAGTACGCTGTAGAATTCAACATCAGTCAAATAGCCTATTAAAGTCATTGTACGATTGTATTGGCCACGTGAACGGGTAAAAACCTTTCATTGTCAAGAGACGTCAACAGGGTGCAAACCACCGGCAGTCGACCATGATAGCTAAGAGGCTTTATGCACTGCCTTTTTTTCACGGGGCAAAATACACGGGTACTGTATAAATGAGCGAACCCACGATATGGCCATCTAAACCCGAATAGTGTAACTTTAACGTCATTTAAGGGTTCCGTGGTCGACGAACCTTCAAAATCTCGTAATGTCTATGGCAATCTGTCTGTCCGCAGATTAGAGTCAATAACTTCTTGTACTAAATATTAAATGTCTAACTTAAGAATACTAGTTTTATTATTGATCATGCGGACTTTAGAAATAGGCCAAAATAGCAAACAGCAGGGTCGAAGCGACTTCTTATGAATTCCTCCAACTGGAGTGAACACATTATCACTAAAACAAACAGATGCAACTTTAGCATTCCGTCAAGTGCTACTGGCGAATAACGTTTATCTCGTTTCTGTTTAATCCCTCTGGACCATTACATACCTTCAAAACTTATACCAGACCAAAGGGTGAAAGACAGACTATATTTTTTAGAAGGTACTAAGGAATACATTTTGTAATTTTCAAGTAAGCAACCTAGCCTTTATCGTATAACATATAATAAATCTAAATGAATAATTAACACCTCTAATCACAACATATTTAGAACCAATTACCCATTCAAATATTATCAAATCCTTTTAAAGATTAAATCACTGAATACATATCGTAGCGTCCGTCGTTTTCCTGTCCATCGCGGCTGACAATGCATTGTAAATCACAAGCTAACAATCATCCAACCTGTAATCACCTCTAGAAGAGACTCGCTGCCATTCCGCCTCCTTTTCGTAACGATTCAAAGCGGTCACGACCATCGCTTAGTGAACACCATTTCGCCGGCTCTGGGACATTAAACATGTTATTAATCATAGTTTTGTGGGCCATGTTGACACAGGTGGCTTCTAACGAAAATGGGAAGGAAACGAAACCGTATATAGTGGTGCAAGTGCCGGTAGAAATGCCGAATCGAAACGATCGATCTGCACAATGCTGGCTTCGTGTTGAAGATGTTGAAGTGACTGCAATGATAACAGTATACTGCTACATTGCCCACGCCTTTTTAGAACCGTATATCTATGAGTACAATAAAAGGAAGATGGAAGAAGATCGCTTCAAAGATATCCGGTGGAACGAAGAACCGAACGAAGACGAAAAATGCTACCAAACTATATCCGAAGATTTTGAAAAGAGCAATGAAATGTCTACACTTTTGGATACCATAACCCATAAAAGGATATATGTCAGTTCCTCAGCTGATTGCAAGCTGATAATGTACAGCAGAGAAGGCACGACGAATTATAATGTAGATTGTCAGAAATTATTGTACTATATGAACTGTAGGGCCAGAAATTCTGCTTCTACGTCTAAAATTAATTTATTTGTGATAATTGGTGTGGTTCTTTGGTTAGTGAGCTAGTGAACGGTTCTGTAGTTAATGTGAAGTGAGTTTTTTACTGTTAAAGTCGTTTTAGTGACTGATAAAGTGAGTTAATAATCCATTGATACACGACATTACAGTGAAGGTCATGCTAGCTGTAATTAGTTACATCCTTATGTACCATTTGCAACTCACATTGAATGAATAATACAATTATCGCTTGAGCCATAAAATAATGATAATATTACGGTCAGGAACAAACATGCTACAAATCTGTGACTAGGAAACTTTAATAGAAAATTATGTTAAAAGTAGCACAAGTGTAAAACGATCTTACTACTCGTATTAGAAGGATGTTTTCGGTGAACAACGTACCGATTTAAACTTACTTACACGATTTTCACACACCATTATAACTAAAACGGAACTTACTCGTAAGTTCCTTCAATCAATCAATCCATCAATATCATTTATTTTTGGCAACAGTTTCCAAAATTTCGTTACAATTGGTTGTTTTGGAAGAGAAAACAGTCAAGAATGAAACCTCGATTTTCTCCAACCCGGTTACATACATTTTGAACCTCATTTGTATGCGACGCCAAGTTAGCAGGTGCAAACTTAACGTAAACGGACGATAAGGAAAATTTGGCAGTGGTATTCCCTCTTGATACAAATTTTAATTAAGTAAATTTTCGTTTTAGAGTTGTTTTCCTTGTGCGACGACAATATCAGCAATAACGTTGTATTTTTATCGTTAATTTTTGTCGCACAACGGAACTTTTTCAATCGCCTTATTTTTTCCTTTTGGTTTGGCTAACTACAACTACATTTCTTTAAGCTTCAATGTACAGCTATAAGGCTGCATTTTCACCAGAGATGTGCGAGGATGTTTAGCGAGGGATGTTTTGGTTAAGAGGCCTTATTCCTTTCAAAATCGTTTTTCATATTATGACTAATATATTGATAATTTCAACCAACTTTTTGAAGTGATTTTAATACTTTTCCCCGAGTTCTGGCAGTAACACAGCTATTTCATGCTTTCATTGCGTGCAGTCGAAAATAAGTTGAAAAAACTAACTTTCCGCGTGAAACCTACATTCAAAATGTAGGTTTCAACATATACCAATGAATCCCAATAACCCTGTTCTAATCCAGTGGATAAAGGATTTTGACCTTACAAACGGTCCGGTAGTTTTGAATTTTTGATATGTTGTCTAGGATGGTTAGTCCGTGTTTAAAATGCAAAATGCACAATTCTAACAGATAGCTGTGCTGTGTACCTATCGGTCCGCCGGACCGTTTGATCGTCTGTTACGGCTTTTAACAGGCAAATTCCTCGGTACGCATCCTCGTAGCCGGCGTAGAAACACAGCCTTAATCTGTCTGTTACTTCGCTCCAATGGGACCTTCGAAAAATCTGTTCTTATACACATAAAGATACACATTTAATCAGCCGTGACATATCTTTATGTACTTATATACTGACTGGAAGGTGCCAGCGAACTTCGTCTACGTGGGAGAAAAGTCATAACCATCTTTTTGGTACTCCGTATTCGGGTAAAAAGTATCTTATAAGCATCTGGAAATTCGCAGCTACCCGTATAGGTACCATCAATCAGATCGGTCCAGGCGTGATGAAAGGACAAAGCTTTTATTTTTACATTTTAATAATATTATAGATGTGCGTGATGATTATAAAGCAAGCCACAAAATCGTTTAAAAAAACAGCTGTATAACCGTGTCAAATTCAGCCAAATAATTGATTCATTGAAGCGGAATGTAAGTTGTCTGGGCATGACGCTGAAATCATTGAGGCATTACTCAATTTGATTGCTAAATAAAAACGTCTGTACCAATTCCCATCGCACTAAGTCACTGCAATTGATAACATTTAAAATTTTCAAAAAGTGCTAATAAGTTTAAACTAGTTTCATTACTTTATTATCATTGAACCCAAAACTATTGTTTTTATTTGGTTATTATACGGACTAGTTTTGAAAATATAAAAAAAAAGTGAAAGCAGCGTCGTCTAAGAATCAGCACACAAATGACGTGACGAGTGACGTCAACAGATAGATGGATTTTAACCAATTTTGGGCGTAAAAAGAGAACAACAATATTCCGAAAGATAGATGGCGCTGTAATGAATTCTTGTACTAAACACTTGCGTTGGCTGCAACGCTCTATTTCGATTTTTCTTGAAGTTCCCCTCTGCATAGGCAATTGGTTTTCGATACAAATACAGTTGAATCCCAATCTATATATATAAAACTCAAAGGTGTCTGACTGACATAGTGATCTATCAACGCACAGCCCAAACCACTGGACGGATCGGGCTGAAATTTGGCTTGCAGGTAGATGTTATGACGCAGGCATCCGCTAAGAAAGGATTTTTCAAAACTTACCCCCTAAAGGGGTGAAGTGGGGTTCCAAAGTTTGTATGGGGAAACAAGATTAGTTAGACTATTTTATTCGAAACTTTACAGGAGTATTCCTAACGATAAATGAGTAAACACGTGTTTCAGGTTTTTTGAAAATTCAACCCCTAAAAGGGAGAAATGTGGTGACAAAGTCTGAAAATCAGCATGGGTATTGTTTTTATGGTTTATCGGGTCGCTGATTACAAAAACCGCAACGATTTTAAAATCCAACGTGGCGGACGTGAGTTACCATCTCCCCTGTTGGGGTGAAATGGGGTTGAAATGTCTAAATACTAAACCGCTGGTTCTAGAAAGTTCAAATTTGGCACGTAGGTTCCTTATAAGGTGTAGGGGTGCACTAAGAAAGGATTTTTCAAAATTTACCCCCTAAAGGGGTGAAATGGGGGTCCAAAGTTTGTATGGGGAAAGAAGATTAGTTAGACTATTTTATTCGAAACTTTACAGGAGTATTTCTAACGATAAATGAGTAAACACGTGATTCAGGTTTTTTAAAAATTCAACCCCTATAAGGGAGAAATGTGGTGACAAAGTCTGAAAATCAGCATGGGTATTATTTTTATGGTTTATCAGGTCGCTGATTACGAAAACCACAACGATTTTAAAATCCAACGTGAGTTACCATCTCCCCTGTTGGGGTGAAATGGGATTGAAATGTCTAAATACTAAACCGCTGGTTCTAGAGAGTTCAAATTTGGCACGTATGTTCCTTATAAGGTGAAGCGGTGCACTAAGAAAGGATTTTTCAAAACTCACCCCCTAAAGGGGTGAAATGGGGTTCCAGAGTTTGTATGGGGAAACAAGATTAGTTAGACTATTTTATTCGAAACTTCACAGGAGTATTTCTAACAATTAATCAGTAAACACGTGTTTCAGTTTTTTTTTTAATTCAACCCTTAAAAGGGAGAAATGTGGTGACAAAGTCTGAAAATCCATTGGTAATTCTTTTACGGTTTATCGGGTCGGGTCGCCTTTTGGGGTGCGATGGGGTTGAAATTACTAAATATGAGTACGGGTGTAATTTTTATGGTTTGTTGGGACGTTAATTACGAAAATGCCACCGATTTTGAAATTTTATTTGTGGTCATGAAAATTCTTGAAAGCATTTGCGCCAAATTGCAATTTAATCGGTCCAGTAGTTTTGCAGCAAATCGATTGTAACAGACGGACGGAAATACAGCTACACGTGATCCTATAAGGGGGTTCTTTTTTTGCTTTTACGGTATGGATAGAGACCCGCGTTATCCTAATAGATTAAAAAAATAGTATTTGGTGGCATCTCGATCGTCGTCAATCGGTACCTATAGGCGGGCGGCGCGTTGGGACGGGATACCTGCATCCGTAATAATTACAAGTAATAATATTCAAGCTTTTCAATAATAAGTCATTTCAGAATTCTGAATTACGTTTATCTGGCTCAGAATAATACATTTTTTATTCATCAACGAAGAGAACCTCAATATCTTGCAATAGAACATGACGTAACTTAGAACATGGCTTAGAATCATTAAACCAATCTCGAATATCCCAAATCGATAAGCGGAGGCTCGGGACATTATAAAAGCTTTATACAAATAAAATGCACACATATCCCGGTGTCTTAGCTTCACTTCGAGTTATGAATTTTGAAGTGAACTTTATTTGGTACAGTAAAAGCTGAGATCGCTTGATTTGAGTGCTTAAGTTTTCGGTTTGATTTGATAAAGTGGAGTTATGATAAAATAAAAAGTATTTCTGGGTGAGGGTGAGGGCTGGGTGTTTATGGGTGACGCTGAGTCGCGCGAGTCCTTACCTGCCCGTCTAGCACAACTACGCTTTGCGACTCTTGTCGCGCGACATAGCATCGCCCGTCACTTCTCACTGTACAGTGAAGAAAGAGTTAGGTAATATTTCTTGAGCGAGAAGTGTCATAGCTAGCATAGAGTGGAGTGTCATAGCTGTGCTATTAGAGGTGCTGATTCATCATTGTTTTAGCCTGTAGGTACAGTCGCCATCAGATATATCACAGCATATAAGGCGTCCATAAATATCTGACCATGTACTGTAACGCCCAGTCAATAAGAGTCGTGTTCAGATATTTATGAGCGCCTTATATACCGTGATAAATCTGATGGCGACTGTACAGTAGCGGATAGAAACCTATCATTGAATAGTACATTACATACTTGCGGTCAATTCGTGAATATCCCAGATCATGGTGTTTGTGACCCGAAAAGATGGTAAGGACCATATATATGCGACCTGGGGCTTTACGAAATACCGCCCGTGGTTTGTTTAAAGTTTTACGTCTTGCCTTGGGCAGGAAACAAGCTTTTCACGACACTGCTCGAAAAGGTGGTTATAGATTACCTGAATCCAGTACACAAAACTGCTTATATATGTTCATTTGTAAACTGTATATCTATGTTAGGTCCCAACACGACAACAATGTTGGACCTTACGGTAACAGTTCGTATCTACACTTGAATTTCATAGTAAGATACGACTTTTTAGAAAATATTTGAGACTAATTTTCTCGGCCGGCTTAAACGAAAATTTAACCAATCAAAGCTTAATCGTCTGCTGCATGTCAAATTAAATTGACCAATGAGAATGCGTCATTTATGAGGTGTATTTTTTTCTTAAACTTATAAATACCCATAAACGAGTTTATTTTCTGAAGTAACATAATACTCCTCAGGTTTACTTTTCAATAAGTTTTTGTTAAAAAAGGTTTTACTTTGAAATTCATGAACATTTATACCTATTTTAGTTATGGGGCGTAAAACAATTTCCTAATTTCTACAATTACTAATTTCTCATCAAATAAACAGTTTTCAACAAATAAACTTTTAATTACCTATATGGCTGAAAGGCTATGACTCCATAGCGACAAGATGCGATGCGCGCATGCGCTACGGGTCTGCCGGCCATATTAAAAAAAAAACGTTTAGTAAATATTAAAATTGGTTTTGTAATGTGATAATGTGATTAATTTAATAATGTTCGACATTGACTCACGAAATATATAATATTAGGAACGTATGTTAATATTGCGTACCGTTACAATGACCCTTCAGTGTATAATGTATCGTAGGGTTGTTTACCTGAGTGTAACCTAGACTAAATATTTAAATGTCAAAATTAAGTTGAAAGTGAGGTAAGTTTGAATATTTTTGTTATTTCTTCATAACTGGGTTGAAAATCGCCTTTAAGTCGTTTGAATCTGGGGGCACGATCAGCTTTATGTTTATAATAGCCCTGATTTTTAAAACAATGAGGCTGCAACAAGGCACCGAGTTTAATGACCAATATGAAAAACTCGTATTATAATATATTTCCTCGTGTCGTGAAAAGCACTATGTTAAGTCTCGGCTGAAAGTGCAATAGATTAACTCGTACTATCGAAGGCCTCCCCTGCGGGTCGGCCTTCGAAATTTACTCGTTAATCTATTGCTTACTTTACAGCCTCTACAACAATGTACTATTTCTCCCCGCGTAGCGGTGACGTAATTATTTTAACTAAAGTAGGTTCCAAGGATAAGATCCGAATATAAATTGCCAGTCATATTAAGTAACTAGTTATATAGTAAGTGTTTTATTAAAAAAAAAAAAAAAAAACATATTTTATTTGTGTATTTGCTTTTTTTATTTAGACGCCGAACGTCGAACGAACTACGGTATATATGTATAACAATTTTGATATAAAAACAAATGTTTTAATATTGGTCAGAAAAGAGATCGCAGGTTTACTTTGTTAGAACATTAGCAGTACTACATCTATTCTGTCCTAGTAGTCTGTCGATTAAGTGGAAAAAAAAAACAACCACCTTCATCGGGCAATGTTTTTTTACTGTTATTCCCGGCAAAAGTGAGATTGTTACGATTACGAGTATTGAGTGCAAATATTTGCAACATATATAAATAGATGTAATGTACCTATTCAACAATACAAACCAATTATAACTTCCTTACACAGTTACCATACGTTAATTACAAGTTACAATTAAAGTGATTCAAAACTCGAAATGGTTTGTTTGAAACTCCTCTGCGATACATGTTTTAATTTTCAAAGTCATTGGCTTGGTTTTCTCTAACACGTGCTGTTATGTAAAATAATAAAACAGTCAATACAACGATTCATATTAGTCTTTTATGTACAAGTCACCGCAGACTAAAAAAATGTGAACACATTCCGTGAACCATAAAATAAATAAGTTAAGATTAGACTGAACATAAACAAGGACAATCTTACTTCTCAGAAAATAACAAACAGAATAATCTTGTGTATAGTTTATTATCTTATGAGAACAATATTCGAGCAATATTATTATTTTCTGGATAGATACAATAATGTAAATACTGATGATCCGACTGGTTATTCTTTGGGCACGTTTTGTCCAAAAGCAATATTGCAACCAAAACGGGGATCACGAAAACTATTATAGGTACCTACTGTGTTCCACTATTTAAACAATGGGACATGGCTGAAGCTTTGACCAAAAGATTATCTGAGTATGGGAACATTTACAATGTATTATTGATATTTAAATAATTTTCTGTCTATTTATGAGTGTTGAAATATATGTATGTTGAATTTACTTCAGTGTTAAATTTCTTCTTAATTATAAATTCACTTACCATTCCATACATCTATACCTACTATTATGAAGTTCTAGGTTTCTATTAAAATTAGTTTCATGATTTCAGGAAAAATCTTAATAGCGTGATGCAGGATCGTCATTTGTTTTGTATGGGCACTCGGCGCCATGCCAGCCTGACGCCATCTATTGGTCACAATTTCCATTGTCCTCGCATCTCGCCGAAACGGCTGGATAAAATTTAGCCAATTTTGGCATAGGGATAGCTGGACTTCCAAAGATTATAGGATACTTTCAATTCGGCTACGGTAAAGGAAAAAATACGCGAACAAACGTGCGAGCACATCCTGGTTTTGCTGCATTGTTCCTTCTACCATCGCGCCATCTAGCGTCGACAGCTCACACTTGATAGAAAGCACCGCGGAGCCTTGACAATACGCTAGCTGTAATCGTATTAGAGCCTAATGCCGCCAGATGGCGATACTAACCATGATTTATCACAACCGACTAGCATACACATTCCTACGGGAGCGCAGCCATCCTGAAAGTTGAAACTGAAACCGATAACCGATGATAACCCTTAGTATAAAAATAGCTAGTGGCTCTGTGAACTGTAGATTCGACGCGATATTTTTTCGAAATGGTTGAAATACGAGTTACTTTACGATTTAGATTTAGATCCCTATTTTTAAAATTTTCGACCAACTGACTCGACAAAAAAGTCTATTTATTATTATTGAACCGGCTCAAAGAATTTCACAAGAATCGGTTGATGCTGGAAATCATGACAAACTGATATCTGGACGTACGAAAGATTTTTTGGTCGCTCGCTCCGTCAATTACCTAGGGATTTAGTTTAGGTTGTCCTCGTATTTTGTAAAGCGTGTATATTTGGCATAACCGCATACTGTAGCCAGACGGAGATTTTAATGATATAATCTGATATTTATAACAATTATTAACTTAGCGTTAACTGCCAAAGCGTAATTAATTTGAACAAAAAATTTCTGAGCAGCAATGTTTGGCGTAGTTATTACTAGTGACAGTTGTGACATCACGATGTTACAAACAAATACATTGCGTGCTGATTTATTTTATATGGAAATTGTTAGATGTTTTAAATAATTTACAGATCAATATATTAATAAGTGCATAGGCACTGGTGCAGTATAGACTAAGACCCCGTAAAGTTTGCGGTTATATCAAATATACATACAACTAATCCCTAATAATATAATAATAAGGCCTTTGGACTTATTATTATAAAATTTGTGTACTAGGCGCCTGTTTTGGCCCAAATTCCGCCGCAAACGGACACCTAGTACACAAATTCTATTCCATAATAATTTGCGCAAAAATCGAAACGGTCCAACAAGGAACATTTCCTTCCCATTCAGTTCCTAACATTTTGTAAAGATTGGTTAAGTTTTGGAGGAGGGAACGACGAGAACGAAACGTCGATTTCTATAAGCCGGTTACGTTAAGTTTGGAACAAATTTGTATCCGACGCCATAGTTACCAGGTGCAAACTCTCATCTCAGCTTACGTTAGATAGTATCGGAAATGGAGCAGTGATATAGGTGAAATTATATAAAACGTCGTGCGTCAAGTTATGAGAAGGGTTATTTTACGTATCTGATTTATGAGGTCTTTATAACATGTCCACAACCAACACTGTCGACTTATAAAGCATATTCTTGTTCCCGCGCTCCATCCTGCAATTCAGCTTTAATTCTAAGACGTAGGATAGGACGTAGGCGGCCTTAACGCAATAAACACCAATATTGGGCCGGTGTCAGCTCGGCCGACGAATAAGGATTGTCACACTTACGTCAAAGAGTAGAGTAGTAACAGAGTAGTTAGTCAATGATGTCAAACAATATTATACTTGTATCACCAAAGCCATGACGTGATACATCAAACCAAAATAAATTTCTGAAACATGTTATTTCTCATTATTTTTCAATGTGGGGCAAAGATCAAAGCTCAAAGTAAAATTTAAATGCGTCACCTAGTTAAAGAGACCGGGAATCGAACCCAGAGTGTTTTCCTTTCCATCACCCTAAAACGCCCCGATATTTTTTTTATTTTTTTCCTTATGCTTTGTGTGTCGATCTTTGAATTGTTTATTTGCAACCCGGTTTAAACCAAAATAAATAAAGTGAAATTATATAAAACGTGGATTTATCAGGTGACCGTATAACTAGTCCAAAACCGATACGCTGCCGATGTACCGGACTTAACGCTTTACTACCTACCTTACGGTAGTCGTTAGAGTATTAGTACACCCATTTTTGAAAAGTGTCTCAAAGGATCCTATGTTACTTTACTAATAACCACTTAAAGACACTAGGTTTTTAACCAATCGATAAATGCAATAAACATCCATAACACGAGGAACAAATCACACATAACCGGGAAATAGAGCTATTACAAAATACAAATAGGAGAGACATAATGTAGGAAGGAAAATCGTCATTTTATCTAATTCTTTCAGCAGACGTAATCCCGTCTCGTCAAAGAATAGGGCCAATAGGGCCTAACAGAGATACTAGAATTGGTACAGAGCAGAAATTTAATTGTTGGCACTGAGAGTATGTGTATCTGAGATGCAAGTAAGTGTTTATTACAAGCTTTTATTTAGCTTGCATGGTATGTTTAAAGTATGTTTGTTCGGGTGAAATCTTGCAACTAAATTTTGAAGCAGATATCGTCAACCGATTGAGCTGATATTTTGCATACTTACTTAACTTTGATGACAATACAATAATATGGTACCATGGGGCTGATCTGATGATGGAGCCGGACGGTGGCCATAGGGACTCTATAATAGAAAAAGCAATCCTACCGAGCTTGGGCTCATTAGAATCGTCTCAGTGAGCATTTGATGGATATCCAAAGAAAAGTACAGTCGGCTATAAAAGCTTGCCACTAAAGTGACATTTTTGACAGAAACTTATTTAATATTTAGTTTGTAGCGGCATTTTCATTCAGAAAATCCCTATCCCGTCTTCACAATTGCGGACCAGTCTATACATTTCTACTCTTTGATTACGCAACAGTAAGAAGCGGTTGTATTCGTTAGCATGTTATAGGTTGGGTACATGTTGGTACTTTTTACGCGACTACGGGAAATTCAAAAGGAAGAGTTATGATATAACTAGGTTATTAGGACCCACGATAGCTCATTCATCAAAATTGGTTGAGTGATTTACGCACTCGACCAATTTTGATGAATGAGGTGTCAACTGAAATTATCAAATAGTAATTATACTACGTTATTTTCTACGTTATATCTTCAAACGTGAAATAAGACAATATTTTACAGATCGCAGTATTGAGACCTATATAAATCCATACTTTAGCTATTAAGTACATTATTAGGTTATTTAGGTTTCTTTTCATGAGAATCCTAAAATCTTCGTAGAATATTCTTTGGAACATAATAAAAAATAATTCACATTACTGATAAAATTTTGTCATGGTGCTCAAAGTGCTATGACATATGCCGAGTGGATTCCATTTTTGCAGCCTAGACACCATTTAGCTTCTAGCAATACTAGATAGATAAGTTAAATATCACTAATTAAAGTAAGTAAGTAAGTAAGTAAACACTTTATTCTACACAAAAACAGTTAAAAAATACATCTATTACAAACAACATATAGGTACAAAGGCGAACTTATCCCTATAAGGGATCTCTTCCAGTTAACATTTGAGCAATTGAGTGAGTACGAGAAGAAGATAGACAAACTAGCACCGTGTACTAATTAAATGTAATTTGTTTGTTACAATGTTCAAATTTGCAAAATAAACTTATCTTCTTCTTCTTCATATGTCATAGAATAAGATCCTCTTTCAGACTGTCAGTGTCTTGCAATAAATTGCATTTCATAGTTTGTGGTGTCCAAACATTATTCTGGCAACTAGAGAAAAGCTGTCGAACTACCGATTGATACCCAGACTACCCAGTAGGTACGGTCAACGTCAAAATTTGTGATCATTCGAGTACCTACTTTGTTGCATTAAATAATAGTATTGCAAACGACAGTTTGATTTTGTTCAAGCATATTAAGTTAAAAGACTGATCACCCTTTTGAGTTAACGTGACAGCTTTGTATGGAAAATAATACAACGCCCCTAGCGATTACTTTGTAGAACTACTCTCCATACAAATCGTTTACGCAGTCGCTAGCAAATACGGTCATAGGAAAGTAAGGGTACTGTTATTTTGAAACTGTCTGTACTAGCTAGACTTGAAATGGGCATGATAAGAAAAAAATCCCCACATTTGGTGTTAAAATTGGTTAACGAATGCGATTTCACTTTTGTCTTAATCATGAGCATTTTAAAGCTACTTAAAATGGGATGTGTGTGTCACGAACTTCTGCGCTGACGCAATGAGTGATGTGCCTCAGTATTATGTAAGTGACCGGTATTCGCTTAATTTTTACCAGACTACGCAATAAGGAAGAGTTATAAGTTTAGCAGTAAATAGGTTTAATTTAATTGTTTCAGTATAGCGCGCCTGTACTTAACCAATTTCGATGATTGAAGTATGAGGTACTTCACCTTGACTGTTTTTTAGGGTAATTTTAATGAGGGTCGGAGTCATGAAGCCTTTCCATTTGCACCCTGCCAAAGGAAGCCTGTCGATCATTAAACGCCGCACTTATAGGTATAGCACTTTTATGTTGTGAACATCGTCCACGGCCTATTTAATTACTTGTTTATGTTCACCGTGCATTTATTGATGGATCGAATTGGATATGCTAGGCTAGCATTGTAAATCTCTTCTAGCGACTATGCTTATTTCTTATCTTTTCTGTATCTTCGATGCGAGGAGGAATTACGCTCACTTGTCATCACATTGAGTTTAAGGTCACACCAATGTCGATAGAAAAGATTGTGGCGAATTGTACGCGCCCCGATTTTGAACTATAACGAAAGTGGAAGACTGAGCCGAGCACCCAGCCCAGGTATGGGTATGTGGCTACTAGGGTTACCTATCTGAAACACTATTTTTTAGGGCTCCGTATCCAAAGGGGGAAAAAAACGGGACCCTATTACTGTCTGTCTGTCCGTCTGTCCATCTGTCCATCTGTCCATCTGTCCGTCTATCCGTCTGTCCGTCTGTCCGTCTGTCCGTCTGTCCGTCTGTCCGTCTGTCCGTCTGTCCGTCTGTCCGTCTGTCCGTCTGTCCGTCTGTCCTTCTGTCCGTCTGTCCGTCTGTCCGTCTGTCCGTCTGTCCGTCTGTCCGTCTGTCCGTCTGTCCGTCTGTCCGTCTGTCCGTCTGTCCGTCTGTCCGTCTGTCCGTCTGTCCGTCTGTCCGTCTGTCCGTCTGTCCGTCTGTCCGTCTGTCCGTCTGTCCGTCTGTCCGTCTGTCCGTCTGTCCGTCTGTCCGTCTGTCCGTCTGTCCGTCTGTCTCCAGGCTGTATCTCATGAACCGTGATTTCCTGTTTTAATTTAAACAGACAGTTGATTTTCACAAATCAAATGATGTATTGTTTCTCATCTACAACGTTTCGCCAAATTTTCATTCGTCCGAAAGCCTTTTTTTTTTCAAACCTAACCCAACATAATGGGTTCTTTGAAACGATGTTTATAAAGTCCTGAAAACATTACGGATTTCAGGTAAAAATTGTATTTTTTTTGTAATGTTATCTCCTCACATTGTTTAAGTAGCTTATAGATATGCATGTTATGTTAGTCTATCATTGGATAGACACTCTGGCATTTCATGTACTCATGTTTCTCATTGTAATTGCATATAGTGTTGTATCTGTTGGCAAACCTTTTAATAAATAAATAAATACTGGCTACTAGCAATGTCTTAACGGCTGAGCAGTTATCAATCAGCCCATTTTATTATTCGCAGAATCGCGTAAATATCAACACTGAAACAGAAATGCCCACGAATGTAGCTAGTTGTTTACAAGTTCTTCCAGGTCACAAGCTTTATGAAATAAAAAATACCGAATTGAAATAAATTTCCCTATACTTATACACGTGGCGTCCTTTTTCCGTGATCGTTCAATCAACGGGTCTTGTTTACTTCGAATCGGTGCAATTTTGTTTCCAAACACAAACGGGTGCTCGATGGGCTTATGTGTGTTAAGAGGATAATATATCTACCTACTAGGACATATCTACCTACGACTCGACTGTTTCCACCTCCGAGCTTAACCAATCATAACGAATTTTGGCAACTGATTGGGAGAGAAATAAATAAACAAATATCGGAAAACCTCACACAAATTAATCTAGTCCCGCAGTAAGCTCTAGTAGGCTTGTTTTATGGAGACTAGACGACGGCATACATACTTATATAGATAAATACATACTTAAATAACATCTATGACCTAGGCACAAATATTCGAGTTCATCACACAAATGTTTGCCCTTGCCGGGATTCGAACCCAGGACCGTCGGCTCAGTAGGCAGTTGCTTAACCACTGCGCCAATCGCGTCGTCAAAATGTTCTGCGTCGGGGATTAGGCGATCGATGAAATGAAATGAAAATGAAATGAAATAATTTATTGATAACAGGCGGTTATAGGTCACAAATATCATTACAAATTAAACACTATTACATTTACAATGTAAAAGGTAAATTATAAAAATCTTCAAAATTATAGAAATTATTCTCGTGGAGCCATTTTTTCAATATTCCTTTAAAACTTGGAACGGAAGCTGCATTTCTTATCGAGTCAGGCAGCCGGTTATAGACGGAAGGCCCTGAGAAATAAACGGATCGCTCTGATTTGATAAGTTTGTGCGAAACTGCCACCAGCCTATTCTCGTGCTTGTTGCTACGCAATCTATAATTTGAATTACTCCCCCTGCGCTTGAAAGCATCAAGATGTTCGTGAGTGAACAAGACATGAACCGATTCTTCCTATTCGAGATTCTACACAAAATGGATTCCACACAACTACAGTTTACTACATTCGTGACACAGCCGTTATTTTAACGCAATAGGTATTACCCATTCGTGATTCTATACTACGCAATATGGGTTGAACGTAAATGCAGTTTACTACATTCGTAATTTCGGTCAGTTGTTATCACAGACAACCCCCACTAGACGGAGCACGTAAGGCGACCCGCGCACACCAACGATATGGTACGGCAGAACATTAAAGTATCAACATGGCGGCCACCGTTTAGTTGCGTCCTTGTTTATGATCCATGCGTACGTCTACGAAAAAAGAAATTAAATAAATAACATGGTAAATTGTAGTGTTAAGTGGTGTAGAGAGACCTCACAAACATGGACGCAACGAAACGGTGGCCGCCGTGTTGATACTTTAATGTTCTGCCGTACCATATCGTTGGTGCGCGCGGGTCGCCTTACATGTGCCTTACATGCTCCGTCTAGGGGGGTGGTCTGTGGTTGTTATTTTTACACAATAGGTAATAGCGTTTAATTATTTTTATATAAAGCATTTTCTTATCGATTCTGTTTTAATGTGGAAATACTTTATCATTTTTATTAATATTGTCAGAAAGGTAAATTATGAAAGAAAAATATAATGTGATCCACTGCAATGTAAGCACAAATGACGCAGAGGGCGCTCCAGTAGCGTAGAATTATTTGTGCCCGGTGCAGCATGTGTTTTCACGACGCGGCAACGTATATTCGCACGGTGGATAATTGTGTCGCGCTCCGACGCGACACAGCGTCGTTTTACGTTTACGACGCCGTGTCGTGTGTTTTCACGACGTGGCAACGGATATTCGCACGGTGGATAATGTGTCGCGCTCCGACGCGACACCGTGTCGTTTTACGTTTACGACGCCGTGTCGTGGACATGTGGCCAGGCCCTTACATGGTGTTCTCTCGTGCCCGTTGTGCTCGCGGGTCTTTAATAACAAGATCGGCTACGTTAGCCACATGAGAGCACACGGACGCCAACAAAGGAGCTTGAAGCAGTCGCCGTGGCCGAAAACGGTCAGGAGGATATATATATATGCTAAGGGCAACGTGATTAACTGGGCATTATTCATAAGGACCGGCCATTATTAATAATGCCCAAAAACTATGGGCAATGTGATTAATTTATCACTTTGATCGGCCATTATTAATAATGCCCGACGGCCCGTGGTCCATGTAATAAGTCAGTGTTTGAGATAGCTTGAATTTATCACTTGGACCGGGCAGTATGAATAATTCCCTACTTGTAGCCGGGCAATGACCGTGGCCGTTGGCGAGGGGTTAGGTTAGGTTAGGGTTTTTTTTTGCCTTAGGTTAGGTTAGGGGTTAGGGAGTTATTACTTTGCCCAAGATGGGGTGGGCATTATTCATAATGGCCGGGAAAAGTGATTTAATCATGCTGTTTTAATCACATTGTCAAATTGAGTCGGGCATTATGAATACAGACCGGCCATTATTAATAGTGCCCGGACTTATCAAATTGCCCGTAACATATAGTACATTGCAATTTTCTTTTGTGTCAATATTAATAGGCTGTACAGTTACTCGTATTCACAATATGCGATTCCTACTAGAAAATTCCAGAACACCGGCACCTACCTATGCATAGTAATGGGTAATAAAGTAATGAAATTAACTAATGGTGTATTTCCATGGTTAGCTCAAGCACAACTAATGAATTGGCACTGGACATCCAATTAGTACCTACTTGTTTTCCTGTACTTCCGTATATTGACAAGAACAGTAAATAGACAGTGCTATAAATATTATATTGCCTTTTTTATATCAGACCACCTCACACAAATCTATCTAGTCCCAAATTAAGCTCAAGAAAGCTTATGGTTACTAGACGACGATATACATACTTATATAGATAAATATATACTTATAAGTACATAGAACAAGCATGAACCACGTACAAATATTCAAGTTTATCACACAAATATTCCCGGGTTCGAATCCCGGCCAGGGCAAATATTAAAACTTACTGTCCGAGCGAGCGAAGCGTCTCCATGTCAGCTGAGCCTGAATACCAAGGATTTCCGGCTGTGCTCGCCTACAGCCTACATTGCCGGCCGCATTTTTAAACCGATTTTCGTGAAATTTTGTGAGCAGGATTATAATATAGATCTATTTTTTGCTGAGTCAATTATTCGTTTTTTTTTGGTGGAGATATAATAAAATTCAGCTATTTTAATACATACTTGCGAGGTATACAGCTGAAAGTCGCTAATTGACAACATTTTATATTTCATCATCATCATCTTTTCAGCCATAGGACGTCCACTGCTAGACACAGGCCTCCTCAATTGACTTCCACATGGGCCGGATAGAAGCGACCCGCATCCAGCGAGTCCCGCAACCCTGATCAGGTCGTCCGACCACCTTGCGGGTGGCCGTCCTACGCTGCGCTTGCCGGTACGTGGTCTCCACTCAAGAACCTTTCTGCCCCAACGGCCATCGGTTCTTCGAGCTATGTGCCCTGCCCATTGCCACTTCAGTTTGCTAACCCTGTTTGCTATGTCGGTGACGTTAGTTCGTGTACGAAGCTCATCATTTCTGATTCGATCACGTAGAGAGATCCCAAGCATAGCCCTTTCCATAGCTCGCTGAGTGACTCTGAGCTTCCTTAAGAGGCCCATAGTTAGAGACCACGTCACCACGTATATTTTATATTTGTAAGACTGCAATTATATTATTTTTCCGTATTCCGCTTACAAAGAGGATGCAATCACTGTTACAAATACAACAAATACAAATACTCTTTATTGCACACCTCAAACATCAAGGAATATACAACATGAGATACATTAAAATAACAAGCAGAGGTAAACAACAGGCGGTCTTATCGCTAAATAGCGATCTCGTCCAGTTTTTATATTTGTATGTCGAAACGTGGGACACATGGCTACCCTGGTGGTGGTGTGTGAGCGTCTTCCGGTGTGGGGTGCATGACGCAGGTCTCAGTGAATTGAAATACGGTACTGGTATTCAAACATTCAGTGTAATAAATCAGACTTAGGTAATAAACAACAAGTGTTCTAATTCGGTGTTGAGGGAACCAACGATCTCGTGTTGGACTTGTGACTCGAACGCCGCTCGGAATGAGAATGAATGCCAGATCTCGTCGAAGTTGCTAAAGTCCCCGGCCAGCCGTCATAGCTTCGCCGGAGACTTGCGGGCATTGTGGCGGGCGATGAGGCCCTTGAATGCAGTATCGGGGTCGCGGGCGCGCGACAACGCACCCGGTCTTCGGTCCATCATTTGGAGGATGGGATATATGAATGCCAGATTACAATCCTGTCGTCTCACACATCCCCTTTAGGGGAGTGTGGGGATGCCATACCAGGGCTTAGCCCTTTTTGGCGGCCTCATCTCCGTCCGTGATGACGGACGGGTGGTCTCGTTAGAGACCTCAATCTCTTCCACATTGTGGTTTTTGCGTGCATCTTCTTCTCGTGTTAGCGGTCAGGTCAAGTTCGGCGTGAGCGCTGCTGCTGCTTTCTCTCTTCTCCTCTTCTGGGTGAGTTGGGCTCAGCTCATGATGAGCACGGTGGCCTATCTGCGGCTTTGCGGTATCGTTGGCCTTTCAGCGGCGTTGTGGTGACCTGGATGGATTTCCAGGGGGCTCAGTCGGTGGGGGGCACGAGCTCTCTCGGCAGAGATATGAATTCCAGAGCCCAGGAGAGCCCCGTTTTATAGGCGGTAGTAAACATCCCCGCCACCAGTGCACGTGCAGCCCGCTCGTCATTGGCGCGCAGCTGCAACTGCAGGTGTGCCGATAAACAACATCGGGCGATGCTAATAGTAAAGTGAATCTCCGACATGTATATTTGAAGAACTATGACATAATGGAAAGTATTCTTTAGTCTGGTGTCTATTAGAAAAAAGAATGACTGGTTGGCATTGTTGACAGCTTGTTTTTTTTCGCGGATTGGTCGAAGACAACAACTCAATCCAGGCGTAGTTGTCGTAGATTGCGGTTCTTTTATGTGTTTTCTAACATTTGTTCACATACAGAAAAAATAATTCAAATAGATATTTAGCTACACGACGCAAAGCTCTCTCAATCTCTATGTTATAAATATAAAATAAAGCATGAAACTATAATTATAATTCGAAAAATTACCTGAATCGTAATCTGACCGATATAACATATACATTTATGTATATATGTAACATATACATATATATACACCGTGACCGTTAATAGCCCGAAAGATTTATTACTTATTTACTTACTCGTATTGTCGTCAAAAATACGTGGTTTAAATCTTTCGGGTTATTAACGGCCACGGTGTATATATATACACGTGGTTTAAATCTTTCGGGTTATTAACGGTCACGGTGTATATGTGTTGCCACCGGTGCCCTATTAGCTTGTTTATAGGTACATACATATTTAGATTATTTTTTATTTATTTGTTACAAACAATAAATGTACAAACAGTGTGCTACAATATCAATATTCCAAAAGCTAGATAAAAATAAGTTAGTCAGATAACTATCTTAACAGTCCCTTAGGTTAAAGGTTAACTGGAAGAGATCCCTTATAGGGATAAGTTCGCCTTTGTACCTATATGTTAATTGTAATAGATGTATTTTTAACTGTTTTTGTGTACAATAAAGCGTTTACTTACTTACTTACTTACTTACTTAACTTTTTATAAAGATTAGTGAGTCAGCCAAGTCGATTAGCGGATTACTCGGATTAACGACCTAAACTTTTACACTTCTCCAATGGAGTCGATCGCGTCGTGGATCACTTGATTAGCCAACATTTTGATGACAAAAAAGAATCAATTAAATATAATTTACATAGAAACCTACCGTGAGTCTCAGACATTAAACTCGGGAGCCCTTTGATTCGTAGAATTTTTTTTCGTCGAATGTATCATTTCGCCGAAAAATCTTTTCGTAGATCTTTTATCCTTCTGTAGTCATACATTTTTCATAATTCTTACAAATATCATCCTATTGATTAGGTTAGGTTAGGCTTGTTTTATAACAATCTCAAATAGTTTACGGTTGCAAAGAAAAATGGCTTTCTACGAAATGATTTTTCGGCGAAATGAAACATTCGACGAAAAATTTTTCTACGAATCAATATAGTATATAAAGCAATATATAATCCATATTCATATATATTCACACTCATATATATATATATAGTATATATAAATATATATATATTCCCATAATTATGTATTTATCAACGTAACTAGTGTTTTTTTTTTTTTGTTTCGATATTTGCATCGTGTGTATACACGTATTGGGTCGTTCTCAAAATATTTGCACCGCCACCTGTTAACAGGTTTGACTTAGAAGAAGTTTTTTACACCGCATTATTTTAAATATCCAATTATCAACACATATCGATAGACACTTTTTACATAGAGGCCAAATGCTTTTAATTAAAACTAAAGTATATTAATAGCCAAAAAAACGATTTAAAACTAGGTTTTGTCGGTCACTTGCCGTGTCCCAACGCGAGGTACTCATGTTTCGTTGTAATAAAAACATATACCGACTTAGCTTAAGTTCAGTAAGTACTCCATTTTATTTTCATATATGATGAGGATTGAATACTACCATATCGAATACTAATACTATGCCTATGTTGCGAATTATTTGCAATTTAAGTTTGTCCACGATATTTTTTGTCGTTCACTTGTCATGAGACAAACATTACAATTGTGCGACTACTATTTTGTTTCCCCTGCCTCACACCGCATAAATCGAGACCTTCAGTTGCCACCTAACACTGTCCCGAGTGACACGTCGTCAGTGTGCTCCACTAAAAAAATATGATACATACACTTACGCGAACGGGAGTTTGTAATGGGTATGTAGTCTATATTCTGCCTTCCATATTTTGGTTGACGTGTGTACTATTGCATTTATTTTAACTTATAACGCGTAAAGTATGGTCTACTTTTATGTGTATAAATATGCAGTTCATCAACGAAATACTTTATTCGTTTTGATGACATAACTGTCATTTTGTCCATCTCCTGTATGTCGTTCACTTGTCTATAAAAAAACAGGCGAACGACACATACGGCAAGCGAACGACAATTATTTAAACACTTATACAAAATTATTTAAAAACCAGGTTTTATCGGTCACTCGCCGTGTCTGAACTCATGTTTCGTTGTTATAAAAACATATATATTACCGAAATAGCTTAGTTTGAGTATTCCATTTTACTTTCAAGCTGTCTTAGGAGTCGTTAGCAGGTGGCGCCCGCACCAGATTTTGAAAGCATCAATCCTCTGCCTGTCAGCGGCTTTGACCGTCCAGGTCTCAGCCCCATAAAGAAATATAGAGAAGACAAGTGCCAGACGAGGTGCATGTTAGTCCGGTTAGGGATATTTCTATTTTTCTATATTTTGGCCGAGTTGGTTCATCGCTGTTTTGGCTATTCCGATTCGTCTGCGAATCTCTGGTTTACATGTGCCTCTATTTGTGACAATGGAGCCAAGGTACTGGAAGTGATCAACAGTTTCGAACTCTTGAAGCAGGTTAGTACTTTGTCGACTAGTAAATGGTCGACTATCATCAGCTCGGTTTTTTGTTTAATTAATATCCAGACCCATTCTGAGGCTGGTTGTTTTGACTCATTCCAAAAGTTGGGCCACTTCTGCTTCGGGTGATGCAAAATAGGCGATGTCTACCACGTACCTTCAAGGGCTCCATATCTGTTAAATAGTATTGGGGATATGATGCATCCCTTTCGTACGCCTTTCCGGAATTTAAAGTTCTTGTATGTGACATCTCCTACCGTCACCATTCCGTATCCAGACTCGTTAAGGCTTTATAAAGTGTTACCAGATATGCTGGCAGCTTCAGACAATACCTCCCATAGCTTATCCTACCTAACGCATCCGAAGGCTTTCTGGTAATCAGATGTGAAGGAAATCCTCGAAGATGACGAAAACAGCAGTAGGTAACTCAGCGGGTAAGAAACAATATCTCAAAAGAGGCAGCATTAGGATGCAGAAACGTTATTTAAATGATTCGCTGTTGAACCTTCATAAGAAATTTATAAAATCATGTCAATCATCAATCATACCCAATGCTTGAGTTTTGCATATTTTTGCCGGTTATGACCTTTCTGGATTGTAAAGGCTTCAAAAAACCTCCTGAAAAATGTCCTATGAGATGAGAATTAAATGCTTGTTTTCTTTATGCAAATTACTAACATAAGGAAAAATAAAAATAAAACACAATCAAAAAAGCACTAGTTAACAGTTCAACGTAGGTTTTATTTAAAATGTCATTTACCTGCAACCGTCGTCGTTAACTTGCTAACAAATTCAGTTAAGTTAGAAAATATTTGTCGCAAACCTGCACCTTTTGTCGATAACCTGGTAACAAATGTCGTTTACCTGACATCGATGTCTTTCACCTGTCGACCTAAAATTTCAAACACCTATATCTTCTAAGATATTCAATTTAACTACTTCCCTCGACGTGATATCAATTGTCTGAATATATTTCTAGCCATCCTATGAAAAATAAAAGAAGAAATCGCAACTTTAAAAAAAAATGCAAAATTAACGCAGCGGTGCAAATATTTTGAGAACGACCCTATTGTTGTACACCCTTCCCGCACCTATAATGTCTCTGTTTGACCTTGTGGTTGACTGGTAGAGAATGCCTCATGGCATTAAGTCCGCCATTTGTACTTTACTTATGTATTTTGTGCAATAAAGTTTAAATAAATAAATAAATAAATAAATATAGACCCCAGAAACTCACGTCGTAGAAATCGATTAATTGAAATACGTAATTTTTTTTTTGCACTTGGTAACCCTTGCGCCTTGTTTAGACTTAACCTATAGGTATTTACGAGTACATAATTTAATAATAATTTCACGATTCAACTATTTAATTGCGTCATCAGCCGATAGACATCCACTGCTGGACAAAGGCTTCCCCCAAGGTTCTCCACAACGATCGATCTTACGCCGCCCTCATCCAATTTCTACCCGCAATCTTAACCAGGTCGTCTGTCCACCTTGTTGGAGGCCTTCCAACGCTGCGTCTTCTGGTTCGCGGTTGCCACTCAAGAACCTTTCTGCCCCAACGGCCATCGATTCTACGAGCAATATTACCTCTTTACAAGTGTCAAACTTAAAAGGAGGATTCGACATATTATCTGTATTGACTTTAGTTAAAAATAAATAATTTTGTTTTTTTTTTGTTATATGCCCCGCCCACTGCCACTTAATTGCATAAAAGGAAAATAATATCAATTTATTACTTATATTGTCCAAACGTGAAGGGTAACTTAACCTCCGAAGACAATAACTGCCTTCGAAACGACAACTTTGTCGATAAAGTCGCTAAGTGCTCCTCTGATGAAGGAAGTACTTCAAACTTCGCAGAACACCGATGAACGAATATCTCTATTGTACATACAAACTTTGTGAAGCTATCACTTGATGGATCACTGGAATTAAGGACACGTTATGAATCTAGCACGAGACTCAACTTTTTCTGGGACTAAAATATTGGTAAGCTTTAAGAGTAAAGTTCATGATGGATGACGCAATGGAATTAAAACGTTAATATTCATTAAATATTTGTGATATGTTTTATATTCAATATTACATAGTATTTCAATTGAGGTTGACTAGAGAACTCCCGCGAGTCTCAAATACATTAAAATACTTACGAAACGAGCTACTTACTCACGTCGTAGAAGTCGAATATCGCTCGACATACTTTGAATCGGTACGCGATTCATCATCAGGAGCTACGATCAGTCGCGGCGGCGCCCAATAGAAGACAGATGTTAGATTGTAAGGTTGATTATTTGAACGTTTTAACGTCTCATTGTAGCAGTCGCGACTTTTTATAATTATTATCTATATTATGTTGATTGCTTTTACGAATTGGCCAATATTGCAGACAGAGAAATGAGAGTTTAAAAAGCTCAAATAATCACAACTAAATGATTAATCTATCTATAAATGTTGAGAACATTTGTAAAAGTCGTACCTACATTGACTGATGATCAAATAGGTTTAAGGAGTGAAAAACATATGCTGAAATCGTTTTTTTCTCTCTCCAAAAATATCACAATAATTTTAAAAAAGTACAATATTCCAGCGGGCCTGATGTTGTACATACCTATACCTACAAAGCATCCGTCACGTTTTGACAAAATGCGAGTGTGAGTGACAGATGCTTTGTCACTTATTTATCAAGTGATAATCGCAAACAGCATAGGCCCCCAGGCCGATGTCATGTCATACAACAAAATATCATAGCGAATTATATTTTTTTCTCAAACATCCAAGGAAATGTCGTTCTTATGATCGTGGTAATAGAACGCAAAATACGTCTTTGTATAGCAATTGTTGAAGATTCGTTCTAATTTCAAATTAGAACGATATAAAGGAATTTCATACAACATTATTGGCCGTAGCCAACAAAGAGATTGTCTTTTGTTTCAGTGGGGTTTATTTCTTTTATTGATAATCTATGGCATACTGCCAATAAAAAAAAACTTAGTTTGTGCATGTATATTTACGTTTTATGTCTTATATTCAACTAGTTTATTCAATTAGAATAAATCAGATATTCAATAAAATAAACAAAGAATCACGTTTATTTTTAAAAAATATAACAATATCTAATTAATAAGGTGTTGTAATTTTTTAATAAATAGAATCATCTTAACATTTGGTGGCAAAAACATTGACCCGAACAGCTTAAAAAAATAAATTTGTTTTTTTTTATTAAGTTTGAAATAAATTTGTTTTTATATGAATTATAAGTTGAACATTTGTATTATTTCCTTGGATTTATTTGAGAAAAGCACTATACAAGCCTCGGCGCGAACAGGGATTGTCGGCCTCGTATCTCTAGATGGCCTCGTTATCACTCGGCCATCTATTACTACTCGGCCAATAATCCCCTATTTCACGGCCTCTGCAGTAATGTACTATTTCTCAAACATCCAAGGAAATGTCGTTCTTATGATCGTGGTAATAGAACGCGAAATACGTCTTTGTATAGCAATTGTTGAAGATTCGTTCTAATTTCAAATTAGAGGTCAATAAAGGAATTTCATACAACATTATTGGCCGTGGCCAACAAAGAGATTGTCTTTTGTTTCAGTGGGGTTTATTTCTTTTATTGATAATCTATGGCATACTGCCAATAAAAAAAACGTAGTTTGTGCATGTATATTTACGTTTTATTTCTTATATTTAACTAGATTAAAACAGATATTCAATAAAATAAACAAAGAATCACGTTTATTGTTATAAAATATAACAATATCTTATTAATAAGGTGTCATTTTTAATAAATAGAATCATTTTAACATTTGGTGGCAAAAACATTGACCCAGCTTAAAAAAAAATTGTTTTTTTATTAAATTTGAAATAAATTTGTTTTTATATGAATATATAAGTTGACCATTTGTATTATTTCCTTGGATTTATTTGAGAAAAGCACTATACAAGCCTCGGCGCGAACAGGGATTGTCGGCCTCGTATCTCTAGATGGCCTCGTTATCACTCGGCCATCTATTACTACTCGGCCAATAATCCCCTATTTCGCGGCCTCTGCAGTAATGTACTATTTTGGCAAGTCAGGCCTAGCACTTCAATGTTTTTGTTCTGTCACTGGTTGTCATACGTCATTTTAATCGATGTTGCTCGCATTTTACGATTCCTGTTGATGAGAGATACCTACAGCTTCATCTCCACTTCAATGAATTTAGCTCCCATTTTACGAACCCTGTTCATCAAAGTTGCAAGAAGATTTTCTACTATTTCTTCTACGTGCCGTTATTTACGTTTGCTTGCGCTCAGCACGACGGTGAAACTACAATAATAAAAGTTACTATTATTTATGAAGAAGGATATAAAGTGCGGAATAAAAGTGTCCCGCGACCGAGCGTCAAGGGCATCTCTATAAAAATCCTGGGAATAATTGCGACCGCGAAAGTCGCGGGAAAACGGGAGAAGATATTTGGCGACGAGGTAAAAAGGCCTAAGTGTATTTGTGCTACATAGATACTTGAACCTTTTTTCGCTGTAATTCCACGTGAGCATAGTAACTGCGTCACGATATGAAACTTTATAACAAGCCCTTACTTTACTCCTTTGTAGCAGTTGAATGTGAATGAGACGATTATCGCTCTGGTTTCTTGTTATCACGAAATTTAATATTCGTACCTAATATAAGAGATAAGGTGGATTGGAAATTCAAATCAGCTACTATATTTCACAGTGGAATACCTAGTAGGTAGGTACCCTAGTACTATAGAGTTTTGAATGTTTTATACTCTCGCAAATGAAATGTCGCGAAAAATAAATGTTAAATTGTCACGGCTTGTTTGACGTAAATATACCTACAATTTATATTAGTGGGCGGTATTCACGACATACAAGCGTAATATACGGCATTCGATGATCAGAAGGTTTCCTTTCGCAGGATGAACCTTTGGAACCCTAGAAACATCTTAAGAAGGTATGCAGAAATTATGGCGTCATCTATTTTTTGCATGGGATTTTGACATTTTGTGTTCTGAATCCTATCACGTGGGGTATCTAATGAAAGGACTTCATGAGCTGATTCTAAAGCATTGAAGCACTAAAGCATAATTCATTATAATATTAATTGATCAGAGAAATAATAGTTGTGGTTTGTAAAATTTCTAGTGACTGAAAAAAACAAACTGTTTTTTTTTCCACGGTGAACGTGTAACTTTATTTTCACGTCAAACGCAATAACCTCGGGAACGCAACTTAGATAAGATGCTATCCCGCCGTGTTCGGAGACTATTGCTTCTAACGTGAAACCAATTCACGATCGACCCAGAAAACTACTCGACAGCTTCCCTTCTAGTCCCACTAACCCAACTAAATATAAGGGTGAAAAGGACGGAGCATGGAAGTCAAGGTTGCATTTGAGGTCGCCTGAAAAGATGAAGGGAAGGGAAGGTTTGCCAACAAACAACCCCGCAAGTGTCCTTTTCTGTTATCTTGATGACTATTAGTTTGTCTTTAATTACGTGATAAGATATTACCTAATTCTACAGGCTGGAGGTATTTGCCTAGGTATAGAGAAGAGTATTGCACGTTGGTGTTGATAAGACTAAATCTATGAGAATAAAATGTTCACTCTAATATATTACCTACTTCAAAAATTTATTGAAAATCGCAAGCAGCTATTACTTTTCAAAATGATGATATCTGTGAAAAGTTCTACGCAAACGAATATTTGACCTTTATATGTCCTTGCTGGTTTCTAGTGCAAAATAATTGGACGAATTATCACAATTCATATCAACACAATTTACTGAATGGAAAAAAACACAAAACGATGACTAGATATTTAGGTCGATATTTTTTTTTTTATATTTCTCAATATAATTTCTAAAACATACCGAGCTCAGTACCATTCTCCTCCCCATAAAGCATTCTAAGTTGAATCTGACATAATTTTACTGTTTCTGCTATAATAAAACGTAAATGTAAGATTGTCCCAGAATATCGACGTATGTTATCGAAAGTCCACACTCGCAGCCAAAAGAATATTCTACTTCCGATTGTCTTATCTGGCATCGGATATAATTATCATTCATCGGACAACCTCACTCAACACAAACCGATCTAGTCCCACTCCCTGTCGGACTAGATTGGTTTGTGTTGAGTGAGCATGTAGGCCTGTGTCATGGGCTTTAGACGGTAATATTTATATCAATAAATACTCTAAATACATACTCAAAATACACGGAAAATATCCAACAGTAACAAATTTTCGAGTTCATCATCACAAATATTTGCCCTTGCCGGGATTCGAACCCAGGACCGTTCGCTCACTAGGCTGCGGCCTAAGATGGTTGCGTTTATCACGTGATAAATAAATGACAAAGCATCCGTCACGTTTTGACAAGTAGAGTTTGAGCCAAATGGTCTATCAATTATGTTGTCACCTGATAAATTGATAATGCAGAAGTACCTAATTGTAGGTAGCTAGTAGCTACATTACCTTTGCGGCAATCGTAACGTCAAATTCAATACACTCAGAGACCTGAGTTCTTTTACAACTACAATAGACTGTAGTGCGTACCTATTTGTTCGGCACCGGTAAAATTGCAGGGTTTGTATGCACAGTACTATTGTCAAAGAGGTCTGAGAGTTTCATAGATGCATCAATGATGCAAATAGTACTGTTGCAAGCATCCCGTCGGAGGCTCAAATAATTAAAATACGCGATATATGTAATCCGTTTAACACGTTCGCGGAAGAGACGTCGTGTGTCATGGCCCAAAGGAAACAAAAAAACTACGCGAATGCTATAGTATATTATATACGTCCGCGAACGTGTACCTATATCTATATGGAATAATAGTTACAGTTCCAGTTAGTAGACTGACTACATATTTCTGTTTAACCCAGTGGTTGTCTGGTAGAGAATGCCTTAAGGCATTAAGTCCGTCATTTGTACGTGTTTTGTATTGTGCAATAAAGTTTAAATAAATAATAGTTTATCAAACGCCTTTTAGCTTAGTAGAATTAGTGCTACCCTAGTTCATAAAATTTGAATTTAATTGGTATTTATAGAATTTAGCCTGTCTGTATATTATGTTGGCTCAATAAATGTATTTGGTTTGTTTGTTTGTTAAAAAAATAACTTTTACAAATATTTATTGCCATCGGTACAGAAACAAAGTACAATAAAACATGAAACAAACATGTAAGTAAAATATTGAACTTTAAAAGTAGTTAAAAGTCTTGTTACAAATATAAATCCTCAGATTCTTAACTGCCTCAAAACTAAAACAATGCTTGTTGTATAAAAAAAATCGTTACATAAATAAAACAAATAAGCGCATTTTAAATTTTTCGTGATTTGCATTGTACCAGGATTGTATAAAACATCCTAACTTCCAGTAATAAACCTTGCCTTGCTAATTTCCACGGAACAAAGAAAACATTTTCTTTATCAGACCCTTAACAAGATCTGGCTTTAGGCGCCGATTTTAATTTAACTAAAGGGTTAGGTAAACATGCGCTCAAAACAACCTCTGTAAACGTTGCGGAACGTAATTCCTAGTTATAATATTCAGTGACACGGGCCTTGTCTGCCTGCAGATTTGCGGTACATTTGCAAATAAATTGCGGGACTTGATTTTAAAATGCGGGCCTAACTACCTAGGTCCTTATCCAAGGTATATTGGCTAAGTACTTAAAAGTAAGGTATAGTTATTGGCCGTGTAAACGGAAAGAAGAGAAGAAGGCGCAGGGTAGGTACAGTACTTTTAGCTCACCCGCGCTCGTGAGATAAAATAAAAGTACTGTAGTGCAAAGCGAGTGAGCGCTTCATTTTAAATTAAATTAATATTATGCCCTCTCAAATTACTCAGTTACAATACAAGAAAAACATATACCTATATATCTTTTGGAATATGTTACTTCAAAAGTACGCAAATATTAAGTGTTTTTTTACCCAAAGGAAATTTGTATGACAACTTAAACGCACTTTTTCACGGTGAAAATGGCAAATTACTTATTGTATCCATACACATATTGGTACCCAACACCCAACCCACAAATGACATGGAGGTGGGCATTTGTATGAAGCGTTTTTAGCGCTGCGTAGGTGTATAGAACTTTGACGGTCATTTCTGACTTTTAGAGCAGGCTAAGTGTAGTTAATCCCATATATAGAAATTTGATACCAATAAAAAATAAAATCGATTAACATCCTCAAAAAAAAATGTCAACACGCCTATTGGCGTCCCTCGCGGACCCTTTTCAGGACGCATACTCTAAGGCTCCAGAAACGGGACGTCCCGTGTCAAGCGGGACAGTTGGCAACCCTAGCGTTGTCCCATTATGAATCCAAGTCCGTAGAGACCACAGAACAGAAAAACCAGTAGAAGTGTTATGGGGGCGTGGCGCGCGTGCCAACGTTAAGAGCCGTTGCTCACAACCTGGTTCAGTTAAGCGCAGTGACTTTAGAGAAACAGTTGTGCCGATCACATCGAAAAAAAAATCTAAACAATTGTAAACATGCCGTATTGCTCCATTTTGGAATACAAAAACCAGAGCCGTACCAAAAGTATCACCCTTGGTGGCATTTCGTATCATCGGCAAGTTGTATTTAATTAGATTTTAATATATTTCTTGTTATTTTAAAAACGTGAAATAATTTGATATAAAAATGAACTTAATATGAATGCAATAAGGTCGTTTTCATCCAATGTCACTAAATCGTACCCTTCCAGCACTTTCGCTACTCGTTCGTCCATTGACCCCGCAAGAATAGTGAGAGATGTTATCGATAAAATTATCGATATTTTTTCCTGTATTATTAGTTTATTTTTTGTTTCGTAAACATCGACTTTAAAAATCATAACGAAGGTTATAAGTTTAGTATTAATAACAAGGATGTATTTAAATTACGATATTAGTATTGATGGATGTTTGTCAAATCTTGCAAACGATTTTTAAACCATACCGTGGCTGGGGTATTTTGGTCAATTTCAAAATTAAAACTTTTGTATCTTCCTGAACTTTTTTCCAAAAAAGTTTTTTTTACAAGGATAGAAATGCCAGTATCGGTTTTAGGTCCTCTATCGGTTGCATCAACAAAAATAAATATTGATTAAGTCGGTGACCAACTTAATACTGATATCGGGGTTACCCGGGGAAACCCCGATAAGGAATTTCAAACATTCATGTCGATCAGTTCCTCTCACTTACCGACTAAATTGACATTCAGGAGTAAAATCTTATAAATATTATAATATGATAAGCTGGGAAATAAGTCAATTACAGGTATTATTAGGCCATACGATGAAATACATAACGTTATAATTATTTTCAATCTCATTTTAGTACAATTAATTATGAAATATTAAAACATAATAATATTTATAACGTTGACAGTGCAAGTTTTATCGATATTCTGAGCTACGCAATACGCACATCACTTGTTAGTGTAGAGAAAAGTGCTGCCACCTAGAGTCAAGTAGCCAAATCATTATCGTTTGTTGATGCTTCATGGGTCGACTACTCGCCGCTAGGTGGCAGAACTACCTGTGTAACTTTTGAATTTGTATCTTTACGTCGTAAGTAGCAAACATACGCCATGTAATTTATACAGTATTACTGAGACATGAGGTTCAAAATACATATCCTGACAGTGGTTTATAATCTCATTCGTAATGGAATACTACAGCGAATCACGTTCAAGATATCTTTGTAGTTAACTATTTCAATGTGTGTTTTTTGGCTACAACCGATCACTTAGAGACCGAGGCGTATGCCACTTCCACTGTTTTTTCTATTCTGTGGTAGAGACCCTCACTCACAGTCGCGTGTCATTTGAAACATTGTGAAGCAAGTTGCTGAGGTTTGGTTAGTTAATTTCAGTTCACGTAGATCTTTAGAAACTTTACTTCAGTGGAATTAAGCTTTATTGTAGGAAAAAGGGTCCCTTTTTGTCACGAAACGTTTTTTACAATAACTCATTACTTATATTTAATTTTATTTTTGAATTTATTTGGTTTTTTTAAATAACAACACCAAAATATATTTCCGATGAAATAATAAAACAAGGATAAACAGCAGTCAAATAATAATATAAAGTTTACTCATGTTTTGTGATACTTGATAACAACTTTTTCTACAAAAAACAAAAAATAATCCATCTTCCTTGCCGGGGATAGGGTAACCTGGTCTAGGAGCACGCACTTAAGGTTCAAAATATTCTAAAAAAATAATAATGATGTCTATGAAATCAAGAAGTCATTAGTTACGTCTACAATTTAATCATCTTCCATAAAGTAATACAAAAAATAACAAAATTATGTTATACCTCTCAAAAAAACAATAATAGTGAGAAATGGGAAATGCGTCCTCTTACAAGTCCTATTGAGTAAGAGTACGCGTCTACGTCGTTAAGAGTACGCGGGTCGGAAATTACAATTACATTAATGTGTACAAAAGGAATAGTTACTTCGCACATTATATATTATATTTGCAGTTCATCATATGTATAAAATAACATAAAAACGCAATAAAACCAACTTCAAAATAATTTTGTGTAGGTATGAGTACGCGCGCGTCCTCTTACAAGGTACGTACCTACTGCCACGTACTGCGTACTCGTGCACACACCAGCCAAATCGAAAATAAGCGGAGAACATCGCCATCTCTTAGCATTGACCGGAATTACGCTCACCGCGTGCGTTAGGTGTAGTATTTGAAAACACAACACTTCACTTCGTTATTACAAAATAATTGCAGGGTCGTGTCAAAAATACTTTGAAAATGATAAAAAACTTTAAGAATTTAAGTAAAAATCTTTAAAGTTACGTAATTTTTGCGTTTTCATCCGGTTTTGTTTTTTTTTTCGCACAGCACTCCTTACCACAGTTGACATCGAAATGCGATTGAAGTTAGCCGAGTATCGTAAACGACGTCACGGTTTTTGACGTTGCGTACTCTTATCGGATGCGTGCTCTTAGACCAGGCTACCCTACTTATATATATGCCTTATTGCTAAAAATCTACGAAAGAAACGAAATAATTTGGAAACGTTTGGAAATTTTGGTCAATTTCGCTTAAGAATCATCAAAATTAGACGTTATTTCACTTCACAACTCTAAAAACGTTTAAGTTTAGTCCTTCGCTTCTCAGTGCTTACTTTGTCAAAGTACTTTAATACTAGCAAGAATTTCTAATTACTTAAAAGCCAAAGATAAATGGAGCCGCCAGTCATTTTTCACAGTGGCTATAACGTAAGAGGCGGAGCCCTAAGAATAATAAAAACTTATTGGCAGGCTTACAAATAGGCCCAGTCTTACTTCCCTAACGATGGTATTTTATTGCAACACACTGTATTTTGATTTTGGTACTAGGGTGGTAGGTATAATAACTTGGTTGCCGCACATCGATATTTCTTCTGAACAGGATTCTGTTTTATATTGAGTTTTCGTTTTTTTGGCCAGCGCACAGCGGTATCGCAATACTCATCTTTATGTATGGTACACTTAGCGGACGACACCGCTTTTGCTCCAGAAGGAGGGAGACACTAAACTTGAACTTCGGGTGTATTTGAATGTTTCCAAAGCAAATCACCTACCCACAAAACTGTGCCTACAACAAAAATAAAACGTACCTAGACCCATTTGCTCGAGCGTGGAATAGTATGATTTGCATGCAAATTGATCTGCAAAAAAACTCCTGTATTTCCCAAACCGTTCAGTTAGACAAACAGCAATACCTACAATTGTGTCTTTTAAAAATATTTCTGTAACAAGTTGATTATTATCAAGGATCGTAAAATGCGAGCAACAATCATTGAAGTGAGGGCCGTCTCTGGTTGTCATACGTCATTTCAATCGATTTTGCTCGCATATTACGATCCTTTTTGCCTACTTTTGAATTTGTAGTTTTCCTTGTTGTTCTACCTACATTGGACGAAATAAAATAAAGTTAAATACATATTATATGTAATTTTTTGTGTTTTTTTTATTTGCTTGACATGACATAACATGACATGATATAAAAATTGACAACAGAGAAAGCATTTAGCTTGCTTTTCGATAATTCGGGAGAAAATAGAGAACTAATACTAATATATAAAACGCAGCTTACTTGAGAACTTGCGCAATTCTTGGAAGTCATTTTGAAAGTTACTTTATATATCACTCTGCGTCCGACTTTATGTGGTATAAGGTGCAACTACTCTTAGGTTGTTTTCTTTTTACAAGATGATTTTTTTGGGTTTCGTACCCAAATCACCTGTAACGGTTCTATATTAAACTTCTATGTAAATATGTCTTGATACTACACATAATATGAAACAATACAATCCTATTAACTAAATACACTAACCTAATTAAAAACTTAAATCTAATCGTTTACTGATTATAAACTATTTGCATCTGTAATAAATTAAACCTCTTTATTCAGCCCTGGCTGAATAACTACGTACTGGCCGAAAAAGAACTCGTGGTAAGGAAACAATAGACGATCGTGAAAAAAGGAACACGGCGTACGCTGGCATGGTAATGTTCGATCTGAAATTATTTACTTGATAAAATTAAATTGTATTTCTTGAATACATATCTAAATATCTTGTAAATAAATTGCTACAGATGTGTAAATAATACTTTTATGTACAGTTTTCCTACTATGTCTGTACATTTGTAAATAAGTTGCTGTGTTTTCCCTAATACGGGTGAGTGTTGTGAAAATTCATATTAAATTGTTTTAGTTTCTTGATATCGCTAGATATCCTGTCTATTAGAGCTGATGTAATTTATTTAACGTTTTAATAAAATGAAATGGTTACAATAATTGTAACAATGTCCTACTTACCTATATTACTTTTTCATATATTATGTAAAAAATATAATTTGATTTCCTTTGCCTATTGATTTTCTTTGTGACTGCCACATCATTGATGACTAATAAATGCTTAGGAGTTCACTTAACTAGCCTACGAAACTCGCGTAGCAATCAAGATGTCGCAGTCACATACCGAACTTCATCTAATGTTTACGGGATTTCCAGGGAGCAATCCTAGGGCCACCGAACCTATCCCGGGGCCGGAAAACCTATCCTAGAGCCGCGATACCTATCCCGGGGTCTCTAATCCCGGCTTCCGATTCCCATATCCTGACGCTACCAAGACTAAGCCTGGGGCTTGCCCAGGACTACATCGAGATCATCAGTCTGGAGCTAGCCTGCCCTACCCAGACTACAGGACGGCTAGAGCTAACCTAGCCCGAACCTAGCCAGCTGCGTATGTTCGACTTGCCGCGCTCTACTGCGACTGCTGCGACGAAGACGACGTGTGCAGGGAAGTGGCTCCTAACAAGGACTTGTCTCCTCTAAAGTGTGCTGAGCTCGGAATTTCAAACTAAATTACCCACGACCTAGCCGGATCTACCTATTTTTACTTTACTTCGTCCGCGTGGAACCTTTATCTTGAAAATTTTACATCTTTATTATTTTCAGATCTATAAGTAATTCTGAAATTGCTTAACGTGCTTTTTTGCAGTTGTTTACGAAATACATAGAAACGAACCCTTCGTACGCGAGTCCGACTCGCTCTTGGCCTTTTTTTATTTTTTTTCATAAGTCATAAGTATTTATTCATTTAACAATTTACATTGCGTTTGAAATCACACTTCCGGCTAATTAGCTCTAATTACGCGGTATCACTATAAAATCAGGTACATCTACGAACGAATCACTTTACTAAATTAGATGAGTTTAAAAAAAATAAAAATTAAAAAAAATCTTTTGTATAATAAAATACCTTTTTACAAAGTTTCTAATTCCTAACTTAAAATACAACTTATACCCCATACAACCTTTCATCCTCTTTTTAACCCCCTTAGGGGTACAATTTTCAAAAACGCTGAAATTACTTTTTTTTTATTCTATTTCTTTACACAAAAATTCAAGTCCCGCGCTCAAAAAAATACTTAATTTCCATACAAACTTTTAACCCCTTTTTTACCACCTTAGGGGGTGAATTTTAAAAACGCTGAAAGTAGTTTTCTTCCATTTTATTTTAATACCTTTTCACAAAGTTTCAAGTTCCTAGATTAAAAAAAAACTTGGACCCCGTACAAACTTTGCACCCCTATTTAAACCTCTTAGGGGAGGTATTTCCAAAAATCCCTTCTTATCCCTATCCCACGATATAAAAGTAACCTACTGTGCAAAAATCAACTCTCTAACATTAGTAGTTTCGGCTGTGCGTTGATGAGTCAGTCAGGACTTCTTCTTTTATATATATAGATAAGAAGTTTCAAGGAATTTCTAATGAATTCGAACTTTCAACCCCTTTTTAACCCTTTTAGGGGCCGAATTTTTGAAAACGCTGAAATTACTTTCTTGTATTCTAATAGTGTACGTTAACACAAAAATTTAAGTCCCGCGCTCAAAAAAATACTTAATTTCCATACAAACTTTTAACCCCTTTTTTACCACCTTAGGGGTGAATTTTCAAAAACACTGTAAGTAGTTTTTTTCCCATTTTATTTTAATACCTTTTTACAAAGTTTCAAGTTCCTAGATTTAAAAAAAACTTGTACCCCATACAAACTTTGCACCCCTATTTAAACTTCTTAGGGGAGGTATTTCCAAAAATCCCTTCTTATCCCTAGCCCACGTTATAAAAGTAACCTACTGTGCAAAAATCAACTCACTAACATTGGTAGTTTCGGCTGTGCGTTGATGAGTCAGTCAGGACTTCTTCTTTTTAACCGACTTCAAAAAAGGAGGAGGTTCTCAATTCGAACTAATTTTTTTATTTTTTTTTCTATGTATGTTACTCGATATCTCCGAGAATCGTGAACCGATTTTCAATTTTTTTTTTTTATCGAAACGGTATAACTCCGAGTTGGTCCCGTTGGCACTAAGTCGGGATCTGATGATGGAATCTTGGAGAAATCGAGGGAACTCTTCAAATGTTATAGGGACATGTACGGCGCTTTCGGTAATTTATTGATAAAGTCAAGAATTTACATTCAGTAAATAGGATTTGGTGGACTAAAAAGCAAAAAAAAAAATTTTTAACAAAAAAAAGAACCGACTTCAGTAAAACTAAAAAGCCAACAATAACCCGTTCAAGTACAGATTACATTTGACTCACCCTTCGAAGTCGGTGCCAAACCTCGCGTAAACTATAATATATAAATATAAGAACTGAGTGGTTTGGGATCGACTTCGAAGGGTGAGTCAAATGTAATATGTACTTGAACGGGTTATTGTTGGCTTTTTAGTTTTACTGATGTCGGTTCTTTTTTTTGTTAAAATTTTTTATATATATAGATTTGTACAGTTTAATCTGAATTTCATTAATTTTCTACTAAAGTAACTAACCTATCTATAACGTATATACCTTTTATCCGTTATAGTGGCGCCCATTCCCGGTATTTTTCTAAGCAGAGTATTACTGAAACAGGTCCTTGGTTTTCTTTGAAGTTGGCAGATGTATATCATATTTACTTGTGTTTTTTTTTTTTTTTTTAATTTAAGTTTAAGGTTTAAAAAGTTTTATTTTAATTTTAATTTGTGCTGTGTTGTCTAGTTTGTGGTTGTACAACTAGCCTAATAGTCCTATATTTTGCAATTGTAATCTACATACTTGTATTATATTACTACTTAGAGTACCTACTTAGACTAACTAAATTTAATTTACGTTTTTTTTATTTGATTACCACAAACTGGGCAGTACTATTGTAAATATCGTTTTTTTTTTCATTATTGTAATCGCAACACACACCCAATTTTAAGATTTCTTGTTTGTATTTTGCAAATCTGTAGCAATGTCGTATCCAGTCAAATACCTATCACTTCATAAGGCCGAACTTGAGTACGAGGTCCTTCTAAGAGGTGGTTCAGGTCGTTCTGTCTCTCATCTGCGTAGCCAGATTGTAATATTGAATATGCCATCTGATGACATACTCGAATCGCACTTAGAGCCTGCGGTCGATATTGTTGCTGTCCAAAACAGTCTAGCAAAGTCTCAACAGATGTTAAAGTCTCTAAAGTGGCAATTCGATAAAAGTTTGTTCTTACGCACTGAGAACCTGCTTCACCACATTTACAACCGGCTAAATAGAATCGCTAACATTGATCCTGATCTACAATAACAGCATAAAACTAATACTACGAATTTTAGTGATCAATATAAAGAAATTTCGTCTATGAAAAGAAAACAAACTTAACTTCAGCGTTCAGTTCGGAACAGGTTACACACCACAAAGGCCGCTAACGGTATCCTATTACTAAAGCCTCTGTCTGGCGTTCAATCCGTAATAGATAGAGACTACACATTTTCGCACATGTATTATCAGTATGGCCACTATAACAACAAATAATAAAAATAAAGATAAAGTAAACAATTATAAATATATACTCGTATATGTTGGTACGGAACTCTTTTTTTATTCAGATTGGTGTAACGCGTTGTTCTCACAAATACTTCACTGATATTGAGATACAGTAAGGCGTCATACGGCATAGTTAAGTAAGTTTACAGTAATTGGATGAATCTTAATTAAACAGTCGACTAACTATTAATGGCTTGTTACCAGTTACTAAAGTAATAATCGCTTTCATCAATGTTAGGAACATGTTTTGTTAAGATAACAGCGGCAAGCCTCTAGTTTCTTATTAAACAAGGGATAAATTGAGAACAGGGCCTGTACTCGACTCTTATTTTGAGTGATCTCGCTATCGTATTGTATTTTTCTTTTATTGATATTATCTTGCTATGAACATACCTACTGTCCGGCGAATACCAAATAAGAGACATCTCGGATAAGAAAACGTCATATTTAGCCAATTCAAATGTTATATTTGGCACATCGAATGCCGATAATACAAATCATATTAAAATCCTTCACTATGATTTTTTAAGTACAGAGTGGAATTCGGGCCTAGCTATAGTTCATATTGGGAATTATAATTTATATAAGGTACAATTTAAACATTCCATGACTCTTTTACCGCTTAACCGTTATATATAACACTGTATTCCTAGCAAATGGATCTTTTGAATCTTTAAAAAAGTGTGCTACACTTTGATTAAAATTTTTAGCATAACATCACAAGACGTTTTAAACATAATATAATATAGCATTTCGCACAATGTTTCATATTTTTTTGAGAGCATGAATTTTACCCGAATATATGGGCTACGCGAAGAAAGTTAAGGGCATCTAGTTGCAAAATACAGCAGTTTTTTAAAGTTAGCATCTTTTTTTTTATTTTCAGACTATTAACACGGGGCAGGCCGAGACGGAGATAGCGGGTTGACTTGGACGCATTCCTTAGCAACTGGTCGGACGAGACATCAAACAGGGACCCACGGAAATCTAAGGGAGAGGCCTTTGCCCAGCAGTGGGACACACCAATAGGCTATTAAAATATATATATTAAGCCTTATTTGGCATTGACACATAAATTTTGCCCTAATTGAATTTCAGAGTTGGCAACACTGCCAAAAACACGAGTATTGATCTTCAAACATAAATCCTATCGATCATAATCCAAGCCGGTTTCATTTAGTTATAAACAGTCATCCTGACGTCAGAATGGCTGGCCACTTTATTTTTAATATTTTTTCCTTATTAGCGAGGTACAAATTATTTCATATCAGGTACAAAATAGTACAAAATACGTACAAAAACATAGGATATCTAAACTTCCAAAATTTTCTCTTGGTCCAGTCATCCTGACGCTCACGTATTTTTTTGAAGCGGTGTCAGCATTCGCGGTAATCATCTCGCACTAACTTTTGACATATTAAGATGGTCATGGATTATATTGTATGTAGTACCAATAGAAAGGTCAGTGCTTTGGGTTATTGCTTTCACCTTTACTCGACCATCTTCCGATATCATTTTCTCCACTTTTTTTTTTATTTTATGTCGAAGAAGCTTCGATGGGCCGACCAGATCTAGGGTCGTCTTCAATACTCTTTCTCCCACGCTTAAATTCACTTGACCACTTTTGAATTGTTGATAAAGAAGACTCACAGTAAACATAGTCCATTTCTTCTTTTTTAGCTTTTTGATTTTTCCCTGTTTGGTCAAGAATTTTATCACCGCTCGGTGCTCTAATTTAATTAACATTGAAAAATCGCTCATAGTGATCACGTTTGTTCGGCAGTTGCAAAAAAACAAAAGAACATCGCCGTTTGAATTTTACAATTTTTTTATACTAATTAATGCCACTTACCACCCAGTATTAAAAAAATAACTAAAAAGGTTTAAAAGATGTCCAGCCGAGAATTTATTGAACGCCCCTCGTAGTTTACTAACGGCAAAGTTACTTTGTCTCTCATTCCAGTTTATCTTTTCGTAAGAGCAGTATTCAGTTCTTTCATAGTTTGTAGGAAACTCTCAGTGCGCGAGTCAGACTCGCACTCGGCTGGCTTTATTACCGATAGTGAACATACAGCCCCTGTATTCATCTCATTAACGCTACAATATACATATGTCGATTTTTCTTTGCATTTATGTTTTAAGTTTTTGGTCGTTTTCTCAATATTTTTGCAGCAGAGACACCTCCGTTCTCAATTTAAGTTTTGATCCATTGTCAGTAAAAAAGTCAAAAGTCCTTTTTACCGAATTTCCAAATCAAAGCCCCCAAAATAAAGTCTGAACTTATATAACTAACGCAATACTCTGATAGGAGTTTCAGAAACTATCAAGAAAACAGTAGTACCACGAGTAACTTTGCTTCTTGGCAATAATGTGCG
Organism: Apotomis turbidana; assembly: GCA_905147355.2. Lineage (NCBI taxonomy): Eukaryota > Metazoa > Arthropoda > Insecta > Lepidoptera > Tortricidae > Apotomis > Apotomis turbidana. The sequence continues at coordinate 8,449,212 of LR990288.1, forward strand.
CCGTATGTTCTGACGCAAAAACTTCGCTCTGTGGCCTTTAGGCCAAGTTATATTGGGCCGCGGTGTTTATTAAAAAAGTATTGATCACTATTCTAACCCAGTTTTGTCGCGAAATTGGCAATTAATTGTTAGATAGAAGCGATAACACATGACTCATATAATTGCGATGGTGTATTGATTATATGTTCTGCAACAGAAGGTAAGGCGGGAATAATACCCATGTACGCGTATGGCATACGGACTATCGTCTAGTTGTTTTGACAAGCTTTTGATCGTACCCTGTTTTTAAACAAAATTATATTGTAATTCGCGCCATACAAATCTGAATAATAGTTACTAAAATTGTCATCAAATCGTATTCAGGGCGCAGCTTTCAGTGTATATATCGCAGTCAAAAAACAAGCTTTTGACCGTACCTACCCTGTTTTTAAACAAAATTATATTGTAATTCGCGCCATACAAATCTGAATAATAGTTACTAAAATTGTCATCAAATCGTATTCAGGGCGCAGCTTTCAGTGTATATATCGCAGTCAAACTGTTACTATCAGTCAAAAGTACTTTTGACCGCAGGCAAATTCGTCCCTTTATCTCGATATTATTTTAACTCGGCCGGGTTAGGTTAGTTTTTCTTTTATATCCCTAACCAAAAGTGTGAACTGGTCAAAAGGACTTTTAACCGACAAAAACAGGCAAAACTACTTTTGACCAACACGCTCAGTCAAAAGCAGTTTTGCCTGTCTTTGTCGGTTAAAAGTCCTTCTGACCAGTTCACACTTTTGACTGCAACATATATAGGTAAGCTTCTCGTATCAATCGTTATTTCTTCTTCTTCACGAGCCATCTCCATCCCAGAGGTCCGCGACCATTTATCCATATGTCAATCTATCTTTAGTCATGCGAATTGGATTCTTCGTCCGTCCTTTACATTCTTCGTCTATGATATTCTTCTTCGGCCTCGGCCTCGTTTCCCCTCTATTTTACCCTCAATTATTAGCTTCAACAAGTTATATTTATAATTTCTGTGTGTATGTCCGAAATATGATGCTTTTCTGTTTTTTAATAGTTACTATGACTTCCATATCTTTCTTCATCATTCATCAATGATATAACTCTTTCGTTCGATATTCTTTATTTACAAACATACAAATACATACAATATACTCCTATCGTAACCAAAGGGAACCAATATGCCAGCCCACATTATAATAAATCTGAAGGCTGCCGTTACATCCTTACATCGAGATCCTCTCAGAACATAACAGACAAGTCGTTTGAGGGAGCCATCGCAATTTTCTTCATACGAATTCTTCCACTACTTTGCACCCTCAAGCGTTTAAGTTTAAATGGATGTTAGAAAGGGTCCCTAGAAGAATGACTAAATCACAAAATAAGTATATACATCAAATACATCATGTATGGTAAGGGCTGCTTTGCAAATGTATGTACGTCATCGTGGGGAGAGCCAAACTCGCTAAATGACTATATTTAAATTTGACTTGTAAAATAACTACATTATTAGGTATATCTTGGCAAATTCCTACGTGATACTCCTATGATCTGCAGGCGACGAGAGCTAAAGCGTCCCAGCACGAGCGGCCCCGATGTATTTAACCCCCTGTAATTGGTTCATAAAAACTGCCAATCAGCACATCATGCTCTATAAGAGCTTATTCAGCCTTTACACAGCTGAAATAAGTCTGAAAATAATAATATTGCTTTGCTATTCCGCGATATAATATCGTGCCAGTTAAATCGAATGAAAGGTTCGGTTGTCGGACTCCAGACCGTCAACATCTCCTGATGATGCCTCGTAGAGGGGCGAAACACGTGTCGAGTAAGTTCTGTTATTTTGGTGGTGGTTTGTTATATTTATTTGCGTATTTATATTTCTTATCGTGGTGGGAGGGTGGGACAATTAAATGCATATATGCATGAAAAAATACGCAAATAAGTATAACGGGTTAGCACAAATTTAACTGGCACGATATTATATCGCGGAATAGCAAAGCAATATTATTATTTTCATTAATATGGATTTCCAATTAATTACTTGAAATAAGTCTTATAAGGTCTGTATAAGCTCTTATGAAGCCTGCGAGATAAGTGGGTTATGGGGGCTTGCATAAAATTAATATGAATTTGCCAAGCTATATTAATGTAGTCGATTTAAAACCTAGTCTGAATCCTATATGTAGTTATATGTGATGTATATGTAGTTGTATGTGGTATTATTTAGCGATTTCGCCTTTCTGCGATAAAGCACATTTGCGATGCAGCCCTTGCGCGAGGTAGGCATTTTGCGTTTTAGTCAGTTTCCTAATGACCCGTTAGAAGTACCGGCACGTAGGCTAAGTGGTTATATTACTTCGCATTCGAACAATACCGTGCAAACAAAAGAGGCTCTTATTCCAATAAAATGATGCGTAAATGTTACTTTTACTGCTAATACTTTTACTGATCCTATACAGTCTACATGGTTGAAACATTCCACTCAAATGTCGTCGTTCTTGGGTATAACATTTGCAATGCTGTTTTCTCATTTACGTTTGCTGCTGTGTCAGAAAGTTTATAGCAACTATGCGTAACTAGAGATCAAAGATATAGTACTACTTTTCATATCTCCTGTTCGGAAAGTTTCATTAGCATGAGTAGGTAGCCGGGTGGAAAATAGCTTTTCCATCCCTAGGGTGGAAAGTATTTTTTTTTTAAGTCGCCACGGAGTCAAAGATAATTATTTTACGTCATGTTATTAAATTACAATAACAGGTTTTCATATTTATCTAAACTCAGCTATACACTAAACGGCGTGTTTATGACGATCTACGAGTAAAGGTTGATATTAGAATCATTTTATCTACGCACATATCATTAGTGCTCTAAAATGCGTTCAGAAATCTTAGGAAATGACCAGCATTATTACAACCAATTTTACTATGAGATTTTTTTTGTCTGTGGTAGTAGGTAAAATCTGTACTGTAATGTTATTACAGTACCGATTTTTGTAAGGTTACGAGTTTAAATTAGGAACAGCTGTCAAAACACAAGTTGGTCTCTATTCTAGTATCCATAGATAATATTAATATTGTTATCGATACGAAACGTCAATTCAGTATGTTTTTTTATAAAAACCGCACGACATTTGATCTCGAGTGACATGAGAATATGGATACATTCGTTTGTATATGATTTAGAAAAAAAAACATTCGTCTTGACGGAGGAGGTTCGAATTGCCGCCATTATTGTTGTCATTTGTTTGTTGGTTCTTTGCTGTTACGAAAGTAGAATTGTGAAAAGTTTATTGTTATTCACATTTTAGTTGAAAATATTGTTTCAATGTAAATGTAAATTACAACTATTACAATAAATAATCTGTTTATGTATTTGTTCAGATTTATTTCTTACTGCATTAGTATATGCGTTAGATATTTTACAGGTATTAGCACTAGTGGTGCCGGTCATTTCCTTATGGCTTCTGAACCCATCTTAGAGTACTTATGATATGTGTGTAGATAAAGTAGTGTATACAACTGTACATAATTAGGCCTTAAAACACTCGTGTGATCCTATTATGAAACTCGCTGACGCTCGTTTCATAAAACCACACTCGTATTTTAAGGCCTCTCATTATGTATCAGTTGCATAAACTACTATTACAGTTGTTTTTTTTTTTTCACAATTATTGAAGTTCAACATTTAAAATCATTCCTATATTCTGCCGCATGATGCCATGATAGCTTGACACTTATTTTTTCACATTTCGGCATGGCCATTTATATGCACGTCGTGACCAACTTGATTAGGTACAATCTAGTCGGCCGTGGTAAGTAGTCATTGAAAAAAAGGCCTCCAAAGGTTCCATATAGGCAAGCTTAATTTATTTATATCTAATTATTAAGTATAAATTTTTATATTTATAATACATACATATAATTCCGTCCCACATTTATTTATAGAATCGTACATTTATATAAATACCGTGTCTTTTATTGGTTATTGGTTAAAAATGGCTTCGGAAAGTTATTCCAGTGACATGGACATTCAATTTACTCACTCATGAAATGTGCGTCAAGTACTTTATTTTCCTCGCTGTCGAAATGAGAAGGAGAGTGTTTAACTCGTGTGAATTTACTTATTTCACCCTCGAACTATTGGCGCTCTCAATTCGTTCGAGCGCCAGAAATATCTCGGGTGCAATGGGTCACTTTCTACCCTTGGCTAACAATATACTATTACTGTTTAACACAGCGGTGAAGGTGTGATAATGTGATAAATGATCAATACATTGAAATCATTAAGGGAGATTTCTTATAAGAAATGTGACTTAATTGGCGTTATTTCGAAGCTGTCGTGAACTTACTTTACTGCACTAACGCTAAACTTTATAATTTTTAGATATTTAAGTAAACAATTATCTGCACTAACAATATGTAATTGTGTTTACGTAAAATTCATAGATAAACATAACAGTTCATATATTTCATATGAAATATTTGTTTGCGTAACTCGGGTTTCTGGTTCAGTTTTAGAACGGTGAGAGACTACCTAACTAAAGTAAATAAATATCTACGTAGTTGATTTTCATCATTTAAGACTTGCAATTTCGTCCGCGTGGAAGAAAAAGAAGGAGAACCCAATATTTGCTTCGATGTAGTAGGCTGAAACATATCAATTGCATCCAAACCGGACTACATGGCCGAGAATAATGAGATGACCGGGCTTATACCTACATTTCCCTGCCTAACATTGATAATCTACAGTGGATTGATGCATGTTACTTTGTCCGCGTTAATCTTCCCTCTTTCTTTGCCGTATTCGAGTTTAAATTATCCTATAATATAACCATTCATGTATGGCCAGCGATCCCCCTACCGAAGTTGGTTAAAATCCGTCCAGCTGTTTCGGCGTGATGAGAGGGCAAAGAAATTATAAACAACATATGGCGCTGCACGGCTGGCGCCGCGCGCCCTTACAACACATAGGCCATCCCACAGCGCGTTGTTAAGATTTCTTGAAATCATATCCTATCTCCATAAAAAACTGACTTATAATACAAATCTAGACTTTTATAAAAATATAAACACACTAAAATGATTTGTTTAGCTTGTGATAGAAAAACAGAAAGACTAGATCGTCTTTTTGCGCCCATTGCAAAGGCTGCTACCACTACCAATGCTTAAACATAACGACTGCATATTTCACGGAAAATGGAGTCGAATGAAAAAGGATTTGGAAATGTCCTTCTTGCGAATTAATCACACGTCGACGGCGTAATGACAACACCCCTGCGTCCCCAGCGGTCATCAAACATATTGAGCGTGGACTAGGAGAGGCAAACATTACCAGTGATGCGGATATCTCGAACCTGCTGGGGGACACTGTCACAAGCTTATCGTGTTCCCCATCCTCAAACCATCAAGAACAAAACTCGCGCCACTCTGAAAGCCAGAACACAGGCAACATTTCTTTTGATCGATTTAGACAATTAATTAAAAAGGAATTTGATGCAATGAAGGAGAGCCTAACTGAATGCATCACAAAAAATATTAAACAGGCCCTGATAGTTGAATTCAACTCAAAAATCAACAACTTAAAAGAAGACATAACCCGCAATTCATCCGCGTTGACACAAGAGCAAGTACGTTTGCAACAATCCATAAATGTCATAAACGAAAATATTAAACAGTTAGAATCGGAGAACAAAAAATTACGCGCTGAGTTGGAATTATTAACCAAAGAAGCAGGATTCAAGGAAAAAACAATTACTGAAGATAAAATCCACAATAAGATGATAGTTCTGTATGGTTTAGATGAATACCCAGACGAAAACTGGCACGTACTTTTAGATCGTGTTGCCGGTATATTTTACGAAATGCTGGGCACGGATGTCAATGGGTTTATTGAGGACGTCAGAAGAATGGGCAAGCGCTGGTACCGAAGACCAATAAAAGTGGAATTTATTAGCAGGAGAATGAAAAACTACGTCTTAAACAACCGACATAATTACCACAACACAGGCATTGCAGTTTCAGAATTTATGGACTCGGCGACAGTAAAAAAACGGCAAGTATTAAGAAATACTTTAAGAGATGCTCGAACGCGCGGTCTGCGCCCAATAGTGAAAAACGATAAGGTGTTTGTAAACGGCCGCGAATATTCACTTCCATCGACTGCGGGACACGGACAGTGTACTAATAGCACACCAACAGACACCAACGGCACATCTAAGCGAAGTGCAACGCAAGTCGACATCAAGACATCGAGCTCTGCTGAAGGCTCCCCGGAGACGGATGTACACAATCAACAGACTTTTCGTCGAAACTAAGTATGACGAATCTACCTACTTTACAGTTTTATTTCAAAATATGCAAAGCTTAAATAATAAAGTACATTTTTTAGAGACTTTTCTAAGCAACCATTCCTTTGATGCAGTTTGTATTACTGAAAATTGGATGACGTCATCACAGATTGATTTAGTTTGCATACCAGAATTCGAAATAGTTACGAGTTTCAGTCGAAGTGAACATAATGGTGCGGGTACTTGTATTCTGCTTGACATTAATGAAATATCTACTGAGTATGTGGCAGAATGCTGCTGCGTTGAACTACCTAAATTAAATACTATACTAATTTGCATTTATAGACCAGATAGAAATATTGAGACATTTTACAAGTGTATGGAAAAAATATTAGATAAAATTAAACACAAAGAACAGAATAAAAATATTGTGTTAACATTAATATGATGCTAAAATCGAATTGCACTTGCCGTTTATCAGACCTAATGTTAATACTTAACCTAGCTGAAATAGTTAAAAAGCTTACACGAAAAACGTCGAACTCTTCCAGTTGCATTGATCTTGTTTTTACTAATAACAAATCACACACCACTACAATTGAGGAGCACGGTTTATCTGATCATATGAGTATTATATGTAAATTTGAAAACCAGCCAAACATAAGTAACAAAAATATAAATAATAAACCTCTTAGAATTTATAAAAGAATATACAACCAACATAACCAAACAACTTTTAAAAATGACTTGTCTAATATAAACTGGAACCTTGTACTGGCCCATGAAAATGTTAATGATAATTATAATAAATTTTCTGCGGTATTAAAAAATATACTAGACAAAAGAATCCCGGTAAAGCGTCTAACCATCCAATCAAAGCGTAGAAGCACATGGCTTACAAAGGGTCTTAAGATATCTTGTAAGCATAAAAGATTATTACAAATACATGCAAACGGAGTCAAAAATGATTCCGTCCTTAAAAAACATTGTAAAGAATACACAAAGGTTTTAAATAAAACTGTCATTCAATCAAAGAAATTGAACTATATAAATGAAATGAAGAAATCTAGTAACAAAACCGTTACTATGTGGAAAATAATAAATAATTTAAAAAATAAAAATAAAGTACGGAAAACCCTAAAATTGAATATAATACCTCAAAACTACGTCACAGAAGACCCTAAACATATTGCATATACATTTAACAATATTTTTACTTCGGTTTATGATGGTCAGCAAGTATCAAGACAAGAGGGTGACAACCCTCCTGTCCTGTTTGGTCGTCCTGTGCGCGAGCCACTTGCTAGCTCCCTGTTTCTACACCCAGTTACAGAGCTGGAGGTATTTAAGATTATACGAGGCCTTAAAAATACACGTAGTGCCGGAATAGATGGAATCCCGCCTACATTGCTAAGATTTTGTGCAAGTGAACTGACACTTCCATTATGCATGCTCATAAACGAATCATTTAATGAAGGTACGTTCCCTCAGCAACTTAAGAATGCTATTAGAAAACCTATACATAAAAAGGTAACAGTCTTGATTCCAATAACTATCGACCTATAGCACTATTACCCGCCATATCAAAAGTTTTCGAAAAATGCATGTGCAACCGTGTCTATAAATTTCTCGAAAAAAATAACGTCTTAGATAAAAGTCAGTATGGTTTTCGGAAGAATAGGTCTACTGCTCTAGCTGTAAGTAATTTTACACAAGAAATTCTGACGGCTATGAATAACAAGCGCTACGCAGTAGGCTTACTCCTCGACCTCACTAAAGCATATGATATAGTTTCACACAAAGTTCTGCTAAATAAACTTTATGGATCGGGTATTAGAGGCGTTGTGCACGACTGGTTTAAATCTTACCTTGATCGTCGTATGCAACTCGTTCAGGTCGAATACCTAAATCCAGTATCAAATGAACTGGAGATGGTTAGCTCCGATACTTTGGAAGTAAGAGGTTCAATTCCACAGGGAAGTGTTTTTTTTTTTTTTATATAACGGCACAACATAGTGGCTCCACTTCGCATGATGGTAAGCAAAAAGGGGAGCCCAAGTCGCAATGGCAACTGACGAGAAACCAACGGTGCCAAGTCAGTTGACACTGCCATGCTGGCCCGAGAGATGCTTCTTCACGCTTCGTTTGAAGGGTCCCAAGTTATAAGAAGGAGGAAACACATGAGCCGGCAAGTAGTTCCATACTTTAATAGTTCGGCAGATGAAGGAATTGCCAAACTTCTTGGTACGTGTGGGAATATTCTCCACGGTGAGGCGATGACATCGCAAGCTGGCACGTGTATGACGGAAAGGGGAGGGTGGGATAAGAGAAAATAACTCTTCAGAACACTCGCCATGGTATAGGCGATAGAAAACGCTCAGCGACCCAATGTCCCTACGTAATTGAAGGGGTTCGAGGAATCTGGTACTTTTCTCGTCACCTATGATGCGGACCGCCCGACGCTGCAATCTGTCAAGCACATCGAGTAGATATTGGGCGGAGCCATCCCAAAGATGCGAGCAGTACTCAACGCACGACCGAACTTGAGTCTTATAAAGAAGGCAAAGCTGGTCCGGCGTGAAGAACCATCGCACCCTGTTCAGGATCCCCAGTTTTTTGGAAGTGTTCTTGGATGCTTATTGTTCTTATTATATATAAACGATCTTCCGAAAGAAATTAATGAAAAATGTACCTTATTCTGTTCTATTTGAATTTAATAAAAACGAAAACTACAATAATAAGTTAGCTAATACAATAAACCAAATAAACAGCTGGTTGTGCGACCATAACCTCTCATTAAATACTGATAAAACAAGACTAATACAGTTTCACCCGTTTCAAAAACCATCACTAAAATTAGAGTTAACACTTCATAACAATAAAATTGACGAAGCAGGATAGTTTACACTTCTAGGTATTACACTCGATACGCACATGAATTGGAAAAACCACATTTCAAATATTAAGACTAAAATATCTAGATTCTTGTATGCCCTATTTACATTACGTAAAACTACGAACTTCTCCGCAGCACTATCAGCCTATTACGCCTATGCGCATTCGTGGTTACGGTATGGGATAACTATGTGGGGCAACAGCACTAATGCACACGAATTATTCGTGATGCAAAAAAAGTGTATGCGTATATTAGTGGGTACCACATAGAGAAAGTTGCAAACCGCATTTTATGGAGCATGATATCCTTACGCTACCATGTCTATATATTTACGAATTATGTATGTTTGTGCGTAAAAATATACACACGTTCAAAAAACAGCAAAACAAAAGATTCGAATATAAACTTACATTACCCGTACCAACAATAGAACTTTTCAGAAGTAGCCCATGTTATGCAGCAGTTAAATATTATAATCAAATCCCGGACCATATTAAAAAAGAAGCAAGTGACAAAGCATATGCAAAAAAGTTAAAGTCATTCTTAGCACAAAAATGTTTTTACACAGTGCAAGAACTGTTTGAGTACAGTCGTTAAATTTTTTATTTTCAGTTTGAATTTATTTTATTAATCATTTGTTATTTTTTGTAATTTTAAGCGGCAATTACACTTCGTTGTTCGCCGCATGCGGTCGCCGAATTCATTTTAAACTACTTAGGCCAACAAACGTCGCCTTCACATTAGTCTGTCCGCCTACTGCGGCGACCGCATGACTCTTGAATGGATTCGTTCAACGAACGTCGTCTTTACACTAGTCTGTCCGCCTAATGCGGTGGCCGCATGCGGTGGCCGAATGCGGCGGCAAAGTCATCCATCAGATCTCAGAGCTGTCGCGATGTCAAAGCTTGTGCTTAGGAAAGCTAGTTTATTAGTTTGGTTAATAATACAGGAAATATTATTAAGATCAATAAGAAAGAAACGAAGATACTGGGTTCGGAAGATATATGCACAGCGTTACGCCTATGGAGCAACGGCAACTTTGTGTGATGACCTGTGCGATGTGCAATTTAAAAACAATCATAGAATGGATAAACCCCATTCTGAGTATTTATTAGACGGGTTTACAATATTAGCAAAACTATACTTTAAAAACGTTGATTTTTAAGAACGTTTGACCTAAATCAATTTTCACCTAAGTATTACCTACATAAAAATCTTCTCATAAAAACAATCATGAGAAACCGAATAACTACAGACAGACAATTTTATTTATATAATAATAGGTATAAGCATGCACGTACGTCTGACGTTTTTTAGGTTTCCGTACCCAAAGGGTAAAAACGGGACCCTATTACTGAGACTTCGCTGTCCGTCCGTCCGTCTGTCACCAGGCTGTATCTCAAGAACGGTGACAGCTAGACACTTGAAATTTTCACAGATGATGTATTTCTATTGCCGCTATAACAACAAATACTAAAAATGAAATAAAATAAATGTTTAAGGGGGGCTCCCATACAACAAACTTGTTATACCTATATATACATATATATAGGTACATGCATGCAGCATGCGGCGAACAACGAAGTGTAATTGCCGCTTAAAGTCATTAGATTCTAGTTAACAGCGGCTGTGTTAATTTTAAATAGATTCTTTGTACACCCATGTCTGCTTAAGCAGGCTTAGATTTAAGATTTTGCAATACCCTTACAGGGTCCAGGTGATACGGGTGCGTCCCATGAGATATAACTACATAATATATAATTTCATATTAATAACGTTCACATGATATAATAAACTTTTGCTATAACATCAAAATCAATATTTTTATTAGGAATAACGGTCAATTAGCATAAGACTCATGTTGTAGAATGATTTTTTATATAACACTCAAATACTCTAAATTTATTTGATATAACATACATAACGTATATCGATCATAGTATATACTTTCTTTTCGTATAATGATTAGAAAATATAATTGCGTATGATATACTAAATAGGTTATAACTGCTACCCCTATGCCCCTAAAATGGAACATGGGTCAAAATCCGAAAACTGTAGGTTAGGTTAGGTTTGTTTTATGACCATGGATAGCGGAGCGAGCAAAGCGAGCGGAGCGTCAAAATGCTTGCTTGCATGGAGGTACCTACATTAAAATTTAACAGCGAACTATTGCATACGTATGTTCACAATTGATAATGGCAGATGAAATTCTGGCAAGTAAGAGTATACCGTTTGGAAGAACTGCGATAAAATGGAATATGGGTCAAAAACCGAAAACTGTAGGTTAGGTTAGGTTTGTTTTATGACCATGGATATCGGAGCGAGCGAAGCGAGCGGAGCGTCAAAATGCTTGCTTGTATGGAGGTATATTAAAATTTAACAGCAAACTATTGCATAAGGATGCACACAATTGATAATGGCAGATAAAATTCTGGCAAATACGAGTATACCGTCTGGAAGAACTGCGACAAAATGGAATGTAGGTCAAAAACCGAAAACTGTAGGTTAGGTTAGGTTTGTTTTATGACCATGGATAGCGGAGCGAGCGAAGCGAGCGTAGCGTCAAAATACTTGCTTGCATAGAGGTACATATATTAAAATTTTACAGCGAACTATTGCATAATTATGTACACAATTGATGTGCAGGCGGTTATTATATACGAGCATTATGCATTTTGGTGTTAGATGTATTGAGTAATATACATTATAAATCTGAGATATTATGAACGTTATACGTTATGATCGTTATATACAATGATATTATACTTAAATAACGTTATACTTAACAAAAATAGATATTTTGATGTTATATCTAACGTTCGTTATACACCTTGAACGGTATACAAAACAAGCGTATACCATATGAGCGTATATAATATGAATATTATAGTATAAGTTCTTATATCTTGTATTACTTACCCATGTGATACATATGTATATTTTTAAAAATCTCTTGTAATTACCATGGTATGCAATAAAGAATATGAATATGAATTATGAACTTAATATGCAAGCTGTATTCGAAGTATACCCTGCCATACGATTGAATTAATTAATTAAAAATTATTATATTGCAATATTCTTTGAGGTATGTAGGTACGTCACATCACAAATGCCTACTAACTCTCGTTTATACGAGAAATAAAATAATATTCAGGGTAACAACAGGTGCTCTTATAGCTAAGAACCCATTTCTTCCATTATTAAAGGTTGTCTTTAATACTATTATCGGTGTACCGTTTATGCGTTTCTATATTCTGTGCACGTCCCGGCCTTGGCGTGAGCGAGAATTGAAACAAATGAAGTCATACTAAGTACGAGTACCAAGTTAGCCCATTAAACCTATGGGATCAAAGATCCTTTACCACCGCGGCGCTATTTGTAGCGAGCAACCGAGCACACATCGACGATTCCTTATCATTTGTTGCTTTTGATAGTTTCTAACACCATAATATACTTAATTACCAATTAACTATGAATGTTGGTGAAATTAGACTCGGAAAACGTTGAAAGATTTGCTAAGTACTAAGTTAGTCCATTAAACTTCCACTAAATCCAGAATTCTCTACCGCCGCATTATGTAGTGAGCACACAGAGCCAATCTCGTTGCATTTCAGTTAGGCAGCATTCGTTTACGTAGCTCACAAACTTGCCCGACTTAGTTTACGGTCCTGAGTGGTCGAAACGGAACATTTAGCGGGGCGAGCAGCATGGCGGGCAATCGGTATATAAAGCAGCGTGAACTAAGAACGCTGAGTCACCTCTAACTCTCCGAATGGCGTTTTTCTTTTTCATAACCCGATTCTCTTTCCCCTCTCCTCCCGTTACCCCTGTGGCGCGGAGATAATCCCAATATCGGGTTAATACTCCCACACAAAGTCCGACTACTGGTAGTGAGGGCTAACCAGCCCTGATTTACAGTTCAAGTTATGTCGTAAGAAAAAAAACTAAGAACGCTTGTATCGGTTACATTTGTTCAAATTGTTTAGCATGAACGCCCCGCTGCACGCTCATCTCAAGCGTCTATAAATTTACCTTAATTTTTATATTTTACGTTTATTAATTTATATTTTTTTATTTATTACTAGGAGGCGCCCGCAACTTCATCCGACTTCGTCCTTATTTTTTAACCGACTTCAAAACAAGGAGGAGGTTCTCAATTCGAACTTTTTTTTTGTATGTATGTTTATTAACCGTACCTATACGGGAATAAAAGGATCCTATAACTATCTTTGGATGTTGAGCTATCCGTGTGCCAAAATTGATTTAAAAAAATCTGCCGTTTCGACGTGATGGGAGGACAATGGAAATTATGACCAAAAGATGGCGCCAGACTGGCGAGGCGCCGCGCGCCCATACAAACCAAATGACAATCCTGCACCACGCTATTCAGATTTTTCCTGAAATCATGACCCCTCTCCTTAGAAAACTAATTTTCAATACATCATCATCATCATGAGCCTATTATGTCCCACTGCTGGGCAAAGGCCTCCCCCTCTTTTTCCATCTCTCGCGGTTTTGAGCTGCATATGGCCAGTCTTTCAAAAATGAGTCCAAGTCATCCCGCCAACGCCTACGAGGTCTGCCGCGTGTCCGTATCGAGTTGTGCGGCTTCGACTCTGTGGTTTTTTTGGCCAACAACTCGTCCGGCATGCGACAGACGTGACCAGCCCAGTCCCACTTCAACTTGGCCGCCTTCCAAGCTACATCAACTATCCTGGTTTGTGAGCGCAGCGTGGTGTTCCGGATTCGATCCATTAGTTTTACACCTAATATGCTGCGCTCCATAGCTCGCTGGCAAACCCCGAGCTTGGACTTCTGTACTTTAGTCTAAGACCACGTCTGAGTACCGTAGGTGAGAACTGGAAGTATGCACATGTCCATGAGCCTACGTTTAAGTGACAGTGGTAGGTCACCTTTCATTAGATGTTTCATGGACCAATAGCTCCTCCGGGCGTTTTCAGTCCGTCTTTCGATCTCCTTTTCCTGACGCGCCTGGAAGGAGACTAACTGGCCCAAGTAGAGGTATTCATGGACATATGCAATAAGTTCTGCCGTTTATCTCTACCCTACGTTGTGTGCTGTTGGTCATGACTTTGGTCTTTGACATATTCATTTCCAGTCCAACCTCGAGGCTTCTTTTTTTTATTTTTATTTAATATATTTTCAATACAAATCCAGAATTTTATACTAGTATAGATAGATTAAGGCCTGAACCCTTTGGACGCGCCAATCGTCATCACACCGGAAAATTGTGCTACTGACGCCACGTCTTCTTGTGAAGACAAAATTTCAATGATCAATAATTTTGTAAGAACCGCTAGGTGCTACAAGTTTAGTGTTTATATATTCTGTTAATTTTGGAGCACTTTTTTGGTGAATTATTTCACCGTTTGGCGTTCAAAAAGGTTCTTGCGTAGCACAAAAAGCGGGGGCACAAAAAGCCTTCTTAAGGTGAATCGACAATCTAGTCAGGATCTTGGGAAATGATGGGTGTGGCTGGCGATATTGTTTTTGGAAAACGTAAATGAAATCGGTCCCAAATTGCCCAGACATTTCATTTCCGCCACGCTATGCCAAGTAGTACTTCGACTGATAAGATACTAAACTGTTACGTGATTTAAACGGCACTTTAACAAAACACAAGTGCCCTTACCGTAGTGCTTACGATAAGCTTGACTGAAGATGATTGAACCAAAACCATCAACAGATTCTTGGCACTGTTTATTGGCATTTCTCCGACGGCCATGGTCATATGGATTTTGCTGAAATTTGGCTAGAATACGGTGTTTGACTATATTGAATATAAATAGTGGTATTGAAACCACTATTTAAACACACATTAAAAAATACGCGGAACCAAATAAACTATCACTAACTTTTGGACATTATACTATTTTTAATTGTACAATAACTAAAACGAAGACGTGTTTTGACTATACTACTTTTTTATGACGTCACATGCTTGTATCATCATAGAAGCTTTATACTAATAGATCGTTTTTGACATTTCGTAAAGAGTAGCTGATATGAGCTGTCATCAAATACCGTATTATATGAATTTTCAGTCATTTCATTACGTCAAATTTCCAACTATTTGTGCTTACAGCAACTAAAGAGCTCCCTCGGTTCTTAACGGTTCCTTCATCATCAATTCATCACATCTCAATTCTGACAGGAATGACACTTGTCTGGAGATTCAAGCTTACATATAATTAAAAACAGTTCATAAAATGTCTAGGTCTAAAATAACAACATAGAAAAAAAACATACGCGCAAGTAGTCTCTAAACCCTTTTTTAAATCGGTTGAAATGGCGACGTTACTAATAGCTAATTTTCTCTGCCTAAAATGCAGGTCACAACAGTTGATATACTCTTTTATGAAATACTGAATTTATTTACAATTCTATTCAGATGATGATGTTTTTAAGATGTCATTGGTTTTCTTTTTTTGTTTCATCAAATGTCTTTACAGGATTAACTGCAATTAGGAAATCCTAAAAATCAAGAATCATAGTTAAAGTCCGACGTTTGTAGGGTACGCTGAAAAATCACCGTAAACATGATAACAAATTCTGCAAACAATATTCATACATATATTCTGAAATATCATCTCTAAAACCAATTAATCGAACATGATATAGAAACTCTTGACACATACTGATAAATGGCACTCATGGCGAGTTAAAAAACGACATCGTTACCGACACAGTCATTTAAAAGCAACACGATCGTTGTTAAAACATATATAAGTTTGTACATACAAGATCAGATCAGATCAAGATATATACACGATCAGGAGTCTTAAGCGGGAGCGACAAGGGTGATGAGAAGGGTGAATGTTGTTTTTTCTCACCCTTACAAATTTTCTGTGTTGATTGAGTTTCTTTTTTACTAGGGTTCGGTACCCAAAGGGTAAAAAACGAAACACTATTACTGAGACTCAACTGTCCGTCTTTGTATCTGTCTGTCACCAGGCTGTATCTCATGAACCGTGATAGCTCGACAATTGACATTTTAACAAATGATTTATTTCTGTTGCCTATATTACAACAAATACTTAAAACACAATAAAATAAATATTTAAGTGATCGGTTGCGTTAAGGTTGCATCTCATTTCTATCCGGCGCCATACATACCAGGTGCAAACTTAACCCGGTCAGTTAAAATAGGATAAGTGTTTGTACGGAACCTTCGGTTCGCGAGTCCGACTCGCACTTGGCCGGTTTTTAAATAATTCTTGCTGTATTCCCTTGACTTGTCTAAAAATATTTTGTCTAATTTCAGTTTACCTATCAACTTTAACTATAATGAATGTTTTGTCTAAAGTCAAAATGTATAATTTCATTTTTCATGGTTAGTATTTTGACAAAATTCGTTTTGCTTAAATTATGTGTTTCATAACTTGTTTTGTCCAATATTATTTCATTTAAGACTCACTGTCGATTCTAATAACGTTTTTACTAAAACCTTATTGTCTAATTTAGTTTCAAAATCGAAAACTGTAGGTTAGGTTAGGTTCGTATTATGACCATGTATAGCGCAGCGTCAAAATGGGTCAAAAACCAAAAACTGTAGGTTAGGTTAGGTTAGAAATGAAAGCACGCAGTCGAAGTTAGGTACGAAATAAGATTAGAAAAATAAAATTATGCGACATGAATGCGACAAAAATATACAAAAAAATGTCAACCAAACAATATACAAAATTATACGAAACAAACATTAGGCTAAACAATAAAAGAAGAAAAAAATAAGGGAAATAACGATTATACAAAACGACTCACTCAAATAAAAATCAGGCAAAGTGAATAGTTATGCTGATATTATTAGTTTAAATGAAATTAGACAAACCGCAATTAGGCAAAAAGTTGTTAGACAAAACAAGGTACAACCTAATTCTTGCACTACCTTTTAAAAATGTATCATTCGACGTTTCCGACCCAAGGGTTGCCTTTAGTGGTAAGACCGCCTTTTGTTACTGTTACTCTTCTTTTTGTTGAATTATTTGTCACGAGGTGCACGATTAAGAATATTAATACTACTACATACTTTCAGAAATCAACTTACACTTTGCGAAATCGCAAAGAAAAATATCTAATAAGATTTAATTGATGGCTAGTTGACTTTAACTATCCCGTATGGAACAGCTGATCTTTTTTCGCGATTTCTTGGTTGGCCCCATAGCACATAAATATTGCTCAGTGCAGTGCTTTCGTTTCCACGCATGACTATATATATATATATATATATACTAGGAGGCATATATATATATATATTATACACTGTACTATACTATATATATATATAGTACAGTGTAGGAAGGTCCTCTGAGGGTTAATAAAGCATAAGTTGGTAACGATACGATAACGAGTTCGTGCAAATGATATCGAAAGTGCATTTTCTTGTTTCGTGCAACGTCAAAACATTAGCTTTTAGTACAATATCCATAACACATAACTGTAGGTATACATAATAATAAGATTATGGTCTCGTCTAGGATTCATGGTGATTTCACAATAAAATGGAACTCTACGAAGACCACAAAAATACCTGGAATCAACTCAACTAACACTCTCAACGACAACTCCCTAAATAATCTTTCACTATTCAAAACTTCATACTCGACACTAAATCAATGTCAGGGGCTACTAGGTTTGATTTAGGTGCGTATTTCTTCCCTAGTTTCTTATCGTAGTTAACGGTATGATATTAAGAGTCTTAAATTCTTAATCAACTTATACCCGACTGCGGCAATTCAATAAAATAGGAAGGATAGCAACTTGTCATACAGTCCCATATAAACACAATAAGTACATATTGAACTTTTAAGCTGGCAATTTAGTTAATACGTAGTCATATTATATTACAAACATCTCAAGCAACTTTCATATTGTTGAATTTTCATCTCACAAATACATCAAAGCCGGGAAAGTTTTGTAATTTGACGCCTACCTTCAAACGAGGCCCATTGTGACGGAACCCCAAAGAACCACGTGGCAATTGGAGAAACGCTATTGGAAATTCTTATTTCATTCTATTTTGAGTTTCGAGAAAGGGTGGATCTAATTAAAATTGCACACCTCATCAAGCAAAATAAAGAGGAAGTTTTACAACTGAAGAGCGAACTATTCCAGTATTTTGGATATTGGATTTGTTTCAAATTTAACAATATTGTAAAAAAAACCTCTTATATGTGTAGAAGCCAGCAACATATTAACGGCAAATAACAAATGAAAGTCAACGAACTCCAAGAACGGTCAGGACAGTTGTATTAAAATAAGCATTACCCATGGACCTAGTAAATACTATAGTATACCTGGACTGCTCATTGCTTCGTTCGAACGAGCCAAGTAAGAAAGCCGCCAAGGGGGCAGTTTATCCCACTCTGCTGGGGTAACCAAATATTTAGCAATAAAGAGGGACTCATCCTTACTCCATTTTATTACAAGTTTGGCTCGGTTTGTAGACACCTGCCTACTGAGCCGGCGGTCCCGGGTGCGACTCCCGGCCGGGGAAAATATTTGTATGATGAACTCGAATATTTGTGCTTGGGTGATGGTTGTTCTATGTATTTAAGTATATATTTATCTATATAAGTACGTATATCGTCGTCTAGTATAACACAAGCCTTCTTGAGCTTAATTTGGGACTAGATTGATTTGTGTGAGGTTGTCCGATATTTAAAAAAAAATTAAAGTCTAAAAATGTATATTGGCTGGCACTGTAGCTAGAATTTATTTTATGTATACCTATGGAAACTCATAAATAAATATAGTGAATGTTAGCTACTATGCCAGCAATAACACACTTTTGGCTCCTGTTATTTTAACAAAACGCAGCAATCCCGTAACTGTTAATTTGATTTGATAAATGACAAACTCCGTTAAGTCATACTTAAAAACAAAACAAACAAAAAACATATTCTGATGTACGTGGCCATGAACTCATTTATGAGGATATAAAAAAAGTGGTTATTTGTAGGGTTCCATAAATTAATTAGGGAGGTAAAACTGTAAGTATACCGTTATTTTATAAACTACCTGTATAACTCTGTTTTACCAATGCAAGACTACGCAATACTTTTTATTACTGTACTAACGGTTACTAAGTATATGGCGAAATAAAAAGCAAAAAAAAAACCGACTTAAAAAAAAACTAAAAAGCTAAAAATAACCCATTAAGTACAGATTACGTTTGAATCACGTTTTGAAGACGATGTCAAACCACTCATTTATTATATTTTTATATTATTTAAGTATATTTTTTTGTTTTTAGTGATTCATATAAAATACTTATGGCGGGGTGATCTGGGAGGTCTTAAAGGCATACATCTCGTTTGAGTTATCTCCTAACTTCGGTTCTACGATTGCTACTACTACTACGATTACTTAGGCGGGTAGCAATGTTCTAGGTGGGCTCGCCCTGCGGGCCCTTGGGCTCGCGCGCTACGCCGTCTCTGGGACGCTCCGCACCTTTGGTGCTACATGGAGCTCGGCCTGCGGCCTCGTGGGGGGACGTTCGCCCCTCGGCCCTCCTGCGGCCCTCGGTCGAACTAAAATATTAAAGTTTGTTGTCCGATATTTTCTGAATTTGACCGAATTTTTTAAATTCGATTTCAGATTCCGACTCGGGGGCCCCAAAAACTGCCTGATACCGAATTTCAGCCCCCTCGGACCAATATGAAATTTTCTCCAGACAAATCTTGTTTTTCCGATATTCTCCGAATTTGACCGAATTTTCGGACACCGATTCCAGATTCATATTTGTGAGCCCCAAATGCCCCCCGATATCGAGTTTCAGCCCCCTAGCACCAACTTGAAATTTAGAAAAAAAAGTCGCCATTTCGATTTTTTTTTCACGACTGTACTCGGGTGGAGGCCCCCTATGACATTTGGTCGAGCACCTCCCACCTGAGCCAACCGTTTACGAGATACGGGTCTCTTAAAAAAATTACCATACATTTGTTTTTATGATAGAAAAAAAAAACTTTTTGAAATCAGGGGGCCCAAAGCCCCCTACATACCAAATTTCAGCTCGCTACGACCATTTTGAAATTTCGACGCCTATTAACCACCCTTAGATAGCGAAGAATTATCGTAGTATAGTTAAAACGACATTACTGCAATAGTGCAATGCTCAGATTGTTTTTAGTACGAATAATATTTTCGAAGTAAAACATAGATCGGAATTATCCGGTAATTTTGTAAATTCATTGTCACTCTTTTAGTACTTTATCAAAGTTTGACATGCTTTCATATTAATATATGATACCATATATTACCTGACAAAATATACTATAGCCACCAAAAGATTTCCTTTTGCAACCTTTAATTCCAGTTACCATGATGCAATTATAAGTATGTAATTTTTTAAATAATCAGAAAAGATACCATTAAGCATTGTCAAAAATGCTGACAGTTTTCAATTATATTAATAAGATTTCAAATTTAAAGGTTTTATCCTGCCCTAACATAAAATTATTTTTATATAGTAACGGATTGTATAACTTTCATAATTTTTTCCGTTAGTTTCCTTGGTGACGCGTAAGAAAGTTTAGCGAATAAAATATTTAATTATTTGAAGTGAATAGTGTTAATTTAAAGAAAAGTATATACTACTAATAACTACCATTTTATTTGAAAACTACTAATTATTACTATTTTTTATGACTGGCAATATTAGAAAGGGACACACTACCCATCTGCGAGCTGTCTCTGTCTTCCCGTGACCCCTTCACCCGTAAAATATACTTTATGTATCTATACTAAGATTTAATTTTGTGTGAACACTTATTCTGAGTTCGCACTCCTGTTGTCTTAAATATAAGCTCCTTGGCATTACCTAATTAGGCTGGCGTATTAAGGTGTGTAGATTTTTCGCCTTCGCCTCTTTTAAGTTCACGGGTACAATATCATTACCATAGTTACCCTAAATCCTAAGAAGATAACACGGCCTTTCAGAAATGAACACAGACTGCCGAGAAACAGTCGAGATAAATTAGCATTATTAGAGCTTGGTGTACAATTGCGTGGACTCACGCCCTCCCAGACATTTAACTTGAGAAGGACGTAAGGACTCGTCCTAGAAAACTAACTACACGAACGTAAAATAACTATTCGGGAGCGACAAAGGTCCGCTCTTATTTACTGTTGTAAAAGGAATGAGACAAAGGACACTGATTTACATTACAAGCTTGGCACCACGAGGCGAAAGCAATGGGAACTTACGAGTAAGTATAGTATGTTTTGAATCAGTCACATAGTGCTAGTACCTACACCACAATAAAGGTGTTTTGCCTATTAACCGTAAATTTTTTCATTTAATGTTTCATCATTTTCAGAAATATTCAAACCCCATGAAACCCACAAGAAAAAAGACCCTCTTTATTTTTTGTATTGAAACACATTTTTTCCGTGCGTCACGTTCACAGAAATTAAAAAAAAGAAACATGACAAAAACGTGAAAATTATAAGCTGGAGTGGAAATTATGAGAAACTTTATTTTCTTATATGACAACGGTTCTGAGCACGATAAGCTAAAAAAATTTTTTTTAAATAACAAAGTTAATCTTATTTTTATCTTGAAAAACCCTCAGCAAACAAAACCCCTTGCTAGGCTTAATGGTCACTAGTCAATATGTTGCAGAACAATTGTATACCGATAGATAGGTATACCGCGATAAGCCGATGGCTCCAATTTATTTAGATACAGGATAACTCCCCACATCTGCTTGCCCTTTACCTGTGCTTTGGGAGATTGCTAGAGGTCGTATACCTTATTATTATTTATTGTTCACAGGCTTTTCCTATCCTCGGGGAATGCTTGTACTTTCAAGGTGTGCTATAAATCTGTACAAAGTGACAGAGAAAATTATTTGTGTATTTCTTTTGGAGGTCTAAACAGTAGGTATCTGTCCGATTCAGACATCCATTAGTAGACAGATTGGTCTAAAATGAGACAGTAATACCGTTACATAACTGTGAGTGAAACCGACATTTTTGATATCAAAATATTCTCCGTGAAATAAAATCACAAACCGTGAAACCTTTCAAATTTGCCCCAGCGGGTAATAAATAATAATAAAATAAATAAATAAATATTAAAAGACAATCATACACAAATCGACCTAGTCCCAAACTAAGCAAAGCTTGTACTATAGGTACTAGACGACGATATACATAATATATAAATACATATATAGATAACATCCATGACCCAAGAACAAATATTTTGCACAAATATTTGCCCCGGCCGGGATTCGAACCCGGGACCGCCGACTCAGTAGGCAGGTGTCTACCAACCGAGCCAAGCGCGTCGTCAAATAATATATATATATATATATATATATATCCCATTGGCCTTAAAACATAAAGAAAATAAAAATAAATTAATAATAATAAAATAAATAAATATCAGACTACCTCACACAAATCAATCTTGTGTTTTGGGTACTATTTAGACGACGATATACATACTTATATAGATAAATATATACTTAAGTACGTAGAACAACCATGACCCAAGCACAAAATATTCGAGTTCATCACACAAATATTTGCCCTGGCCGGGATTCGAATCCAGGACCGCCGGCTCAGTAGGCAAGTGCTTACAAATTGCGTCAAACGTGTCGTCAAGGTTTGGATGTTTGAATTACTTCATAAGCAAATAGATGAACGTGCGTTTTTATATTTAGCCTTGAAGTGCCTTAACCTAGTTCAACATAGTTATTATATCTAAAACCGCGGGTACATTTACACCCGCTAGGGCGAAATTAGACGTTAGCACGGTACCTAAATAGCACAATAACCAAAATATCAAATAACAAAACCAAACAAAACGACCATGTAAATGTGAAGTTTGAACGGCGTTTCTCTGATTCCTTATGGCCCAAAACCACGAAGGTGGAGAATTTGCTTTGGCAAGTTATAAAAAAATAAATGTGAATGAATTTTAGAAAATAAGCTTTTAATACTGTTAATATTAGTTAGATATATCTATACCTTAAGGTGGTTGCAGAGGAAACAAAACTAGACATTCCACGCTAGATGGCGCTGGGAAGCAAGATTTGTAGTTTTTGTGTATTATTTCGTATGTTACTTTAATTTGAAGTAAAATTTGTATAGTGGCGAGTCCGCGTATTAGTCTTTTATTCATGTAGTATTAGTAGCACGTCATAATTTGTTTTATTCTCCCATGTGTTGGCAATTTGTGAAAAATCAGCAAGTACTCACACTAATAGACACTAATTGTGAGTGTGTGCGGGTGATTCATTCATTAAATGGTCGCGTATCATCTGTCAGTTTGATAGTAAGCGCTGAATAAATAAGCAGGAATGATATTTGATTTTGATGATGAAGTAAAGATGCACCTCTAGCACAACTGTGACACGCAACTCTTTCTCGCGCGAAAAATATTTCCTATCTCTTTCTTTGCGGTACTGTAGGAGACTGACGGGCGATGCTATGTCGCGTGACAAGAATCGTGAAGCCTAGTTGTATTAGACGGGCTGGATTGTCAAAATAAATAATACGAAGAAATTACAAATCTTTGGCAGTTCTACATTTTTTAAGTATGTGGTGAAATTAAATGAGTATTTTTGTTGGGTTTCTGTTCTGATATATTGTGATTCTGATTTGTGATGTTATTGAGTTTGTCCTAAGTTTTTCTGAATGATAGATTGGGTTACAGCAAAAAGGGCCCAATTTTAGGACACATATTTTGTTGAAAAATATTTTCTCATTTTTGTTACTTTTTGATTAGAACTAAAGAATACATTAAAATAAGTATCTTTTATAAATTACAATTGTTTGATTAACTTGCCCGTTTAAGAACTAGAGTGGTCCTAAGTTGCCATAGAATTACTACGTAGCCAGGGACTACTTGTACTATCATCCATTCTGTGCTGGGACTTAGAAATTTACGATGAAACAAAAACACAAGTATACTTCTGTTTTTTATTACTTAATGACAAGATCGGGCCCTTTTTCTATACTCTGACCTGATATACAAAAACCCGACATCAAGTATAGTAGGTACTGATTAGGGTTGGGATTTTCGTGATTCTAAATCGTGGTTCCACGAAGTCTCTAATTGTAAAAATGTTCAGTCTAAAAATATATAACAACTAGAACTACTACTAACTGAGCGCAGCACCAGTTTTTTGCGCCACGCTTCACGACCCCGAGCTAGCTCGCGCCATATAAAAATATATGACAATATATTGTTATTATATACAGATATGGATCTTAGAACCACCAACTACTAAATAAAATAAAACAATTTTTGTTACGTGTAGGTTTTATTATAAACCTAGTGTTTGCGTGAGTTGTAGACGTCGCTTTAATTCGAAATGGTGTATACGTTGTAATATTATTTTAGGCAACACGCATGTTTTGTAGAAAATTATAAGTTTCTGCAGCTTTTCTTGGATGAAGCCTTCATCTGTTTGAACTTTAATTGACATTATTTTTGTTGATAATTCAATGAAGGAAATCATCTTGCAGTAATCCCTTTTGATGAAGCTCTAAGCTGGTATGGCCTTGAATCTGTAATGAAATTATTTATTACGTCACAAAAATGCCGGCAATGGAAACGGCTGTATGCATGTCCTATCTTACAGGGTGTTAGGGTAATTAGTGTTATTACAGGAGGTATCCTTCAAGGAGGAAACTTAGTCACTGAATCGATAATTCCCAAAAGGATTTGGTTTCCCACACCTATTGAAAAACATGGGTAGGTCTTGGTATCAATTCAGTCAGAGAGAAGAAACTACCTATATGAACCCACTATGAACAGCTTTGTTTTTTTTTTCATCACCCAAAGCGAGCGATTGCGTTCAGTTTTTGTGGTTGGTTACGGTTGTCATCACGCCATGCTTGTCTTCGCCTAAAAAGAAAATAGCGCGAGACACCTCTTTCACGGCAGGACGCTTCGATTTGTAATGTTTTCAAACACAATACTTTCCCCGCAATTTCTGACCCATGATATCGCAATATCGTTTAGGGATCACTATGTCCTGAGTTCACATGATTATTATATGCACGTTTCATTATTCACACTTTGCATAAAGTAAAAACTCACGAAACGAAAAAAAATTAACAAACATGATTCATTTTATACGAATTTCCACAATTGACATGACAGTATCGACACAATTCATTATTTCATTCACAAGATTTAGTGCGTTCGAAATCTGTTCCACTTTATTTTTATGAGCAAATAAACACAATAGGTATCTTTAAAATCCAAATGTTTCCAATTATTTGTTACATGTTAATGAAAGCTGTAATCATTTAAAAATAAACTGTTATGCATTCATATCGAAACATCAATTTAAATTTATTATCCCAAATCATAAGTTAAGTAGTATTATATTTCAGAACGCACTGTTCATGAATAGCTTTACGTGCGCTTACGTTTGTATATGTGTAAAAGCAACGCACACATACATATATGGACAATATTTCAACGGGTTTTAAAGCTTTAATAACTTTATAATTGTATGATTTATAGCAAAACTGATTTCCTTGGCGAGTATAAGATCGCTTAAAGATTTTTTTAAGAATGTTTAATAACCTAAAGCCATAACCGCCTAAGTGTGTATTGATCAAACGATTTGTATGAAAGTGACACCTCTGCAACCACCTTAAGAAGATTAATGCACAAATAAGTCATTGTCACCAATTTAACAGAAAACGAGGTCAAAACGTCATGTCGGGAACGCGTCCGAAACACCAACTTGTAAATTCAACTTACTTAAATATGTAGTGAAACCCTACTTTAAATGTTTTCAACATTCCTTATGAGTATTGTAGTCCCTAAAAAATAGTTTTTTTAAACTAACATGGATAAAATAAATTTATTTTATACGCAGGATTAGTAAAAAGCTTGTCCAACAAAATATAAGTCATGTTTGTGAACGAATCAATAAATAGGCTGTAGTAGTGAAGAGGTGTTTTGTGAGCCAGGCGTTATTTGTTTTGTTCCCAAATATATTCCAATTTAAGAGGTAAGTACAGTTGTAATCATCTTATAGTTACCGTACGTTTATTATAAATCATTACGGGAACGTGTGTAATTGTTTGTTAAATTAAGATTACTGTTATTTAAGATGCATTTCTTGAAATTATCATTGTTAGATTGAGGTTAACCTCTTAATAAGGCATCTATGATGGCGGGCGTCAGAATAAAGCGCGCGAAGGTTTAAAAACGTCATTTCGGGAACAGTCATTATGGCAACGTTCCCGAGCATGATGACACGTTTTCGGAATGACTTCGTTGTTCCCGATATGACGTTATTAGCTCTGTAACAATATTTAATTCGTATTATATGGAAATTAGAGATTTATATTCACTTGCAGCAAACATGAAAACAAATGAAAATGGACAAAAGAAGAAAAAGTCTAAAAAAAGCACTTAGAAAGGATAGTTTAGCTTATTTACGCCACAGAGAAAAAGCCAATACAAAACCTTTTCTATTTGTCGATATAGTCCCCCTCTATTCAACGCACTTTGCAGATCCCGTGATAAGCATAACTATCCACTTAAAAAAATACTCTGGAGTTTTGTCCTTTAAATGGGCGAAAACAGCTTGAGCCACTTCATCATCCGAAGAAAATCGTCTTCCCCTTAAGTCTGCCTTAAGTCTCGAGAACAAATAGTAGTCGCTTGGGGCCAGGTTGAGGCTGTAAGGCGGGTGGCGAATTTCCTCGAAGCCACATTTTGCTACAGCAGCTTTGGCAATCGCAGCGGTATGAACGGAAGCATTATCGTGGAGAAGCCGAACACCTCTACTGAGTTTTCCACGTCGCTTCTGCTTGATTGCCTCTCGTAATTGCTCAATAAGGGTGGCGTAGTAGGTGCCATTTACCGTGGTATTCCTTTCTTTTATGTTAATCATTAGTATTCCGTGACAATCCCAGAATACCGTTGCCATTATTTTTTTGGTGGATTGCATTACCTTGGTCTTTCTAGGCGGCTTTTCACCAAGACGACGCCACTCCATCGATTTCCTTTTCGAAATTCGAATCGACTAAAATAACTTTTTCTGTAACGCCTATGTGCATCTAAAGCTTCTTGAGAACACGCTTTTCGCTCAGTTCGCTGCAAGCTCGAAAGAAGTTTGGGTACCCACCTAGCACTAACTTTATTCATGTGAAGATGTTCATGAAGAATCCTAAGTACTGAAGTTTTCGAAAGCCCGGTTCTAACCGCTATTTCTTTAGTCTTAAGTCTTCGATCACTCAGACGTTCCTCTTCCACTAATTTGACACAGCCCTTGGTGAGTACTACCACAGGCCGGCCGGAGCGAGGTTCGTCCTCAATGGACTCCCGCCCTAAACGAAACTGCTTACTTCTTTATTTTACCGTAGAAAATGACGAAGAAGTATCCCCGTGCACGGCATCTAACCTTTTTTTTATATCGGTCGGGCTGACCTCTTCCTTTGTCAGGAATTTGATAACGGAGCGATATTCCGATATGAACATTTCGAAAATTTTCCGACTTACTATCGTCAAAACGCCGTGAAATCAAAACAACAACCAACATAAACCCCATAATCATACACGAAAAAGCAGAATAGGTAAATGACAATCGCAATGACATATTTTTAATTTTTTTAAACCTGCCAGGAGTTATGTACAGGGCTAGGGAGCTAGCATATTGTAGAAGCTTAAGAGGTTTGTTACCAATTTTGTTTTGTTTTCTAGTTGCCAATTCTATACCTAATGTAACTACGACTATTGATTAAATACATAAAATAAATATTTTAGCATTTTTCACTTAAAAAAACGCCTTTATCAGTAACAAAATCCCGATTACATCATTCAGTGGACGCCCCAGAAATTCAAATCAAATCAAATCAAATAATTTATTCGCAGTAATATGGTTACAGGGGTCTTCTTAAATTAAAATTAGAACAAGCATATTACGGCATTTCTGGCGTGCGAATATTTTGCAAACAAGAATACTTGCAAGCATAGTTAATAACTAAAGAACTCATTAATAGAGTAAAAGGGTCGGTCCAACAACCATGTATGTAGATTTGTCTTGAATCTATTCAGAGGCAGATTACACAGGTCTCTGGGCTGGAAATTCCGGGAACACTAAATCATGTACCCGAACACCACTTGTATTTGGTTTTTATTAGTTATTTTACATATATTTTAACAGGTAAATACTTACATACAAACATAATGAAGTCCTTGTTATGATCCTAACCAAGTTTACTTTAAAAGTCTTTCGTATTCTATAGAAAAGTAACTTTCATGCTTGAAATTTGAAAATAATGATCATTTAGATTTTCCGTTCATATTTTTTTGGAAATATGCTCATTATCTTTGAGTATTTTCTTTTGCACTTAGTTAATATAATAAAACGCTGTAGGAAACAACAATTAACTGATGTTCTTAAAAGTAATTCTATTTAAAAATATAATTTTAATATCGTTCCCGATATGACGAATTTTTCTGCTGAGTTCGCTTAAAATCGCTGCAGAATAAATATTTATGAAATCTGAGCGCGCCCCTTTCAAATCTATTGAGAACAATAATGTGGCAATTATTTTAACTCTGTAATTTTGCTATTCCTTTTAAATTTTTATGTGCAAATTACTAAATCGGAATTCGCCACCTTCGTGGTTTTGAGCCTTATACATTGTGAATAGAGTTAACTAGAGGATGTACATTATTTCCGTCCATCCGGACCGCGTGTCACGCGATAAGACTGTTGTGGAGCGACAGCTGCGTCCATCTTGTGACATGTCACGACCAGCGACATAAAAAGGTTTTAACCGTAATGAGATTAAGTAGAAATATCAACCCTACGACATATAATAAACTCTTAAATTGCATCTAAGGTGTCGGAGGGTTAAATCTTATTTTTGTGTTTTAGAGACGATGTGCAAACCACTCGTATGTTATATGAGTTATAACGCTTCGCTTGTAGCTCCTAAATAATAAATTTTTCCTCATACGAAATTTACTATTACTAAGTACACTATTTCGTTCACAATGAATACTCTAAAACTTTGAGCCTGGGGACAGTAACAGCATACACTTTATTCCCATCTATCCGTATAGATTCAAAATCGGAATGTTTACCTACCTTTCTTCTCTTTTTTTTTCTTTTCTTTCTGTAACATATATTATTATTTAGATTGCGACTTACCTGAAACAACAAAAATAACAATATTAGCAAATACGAATAATGCTAGAATAAGTTGTAAGAATACCGGCCAACTGCGAGTCGGACTCGCGCACGAAGGGTTACGAACCAGTAAATAAAATAACTGGACGGGCTATGTTAAATTTGCACTTGGTATGTATGGCTCCGGACACAAATGAGGTACAAAGTTAACGCAACCGATCACGTTTATTGATGGGACAGTTTTATTCTGTTTTTAGTATTTGTTTTATAGCGGCATTTCAACTGTCAAGCAGCCTGGTGACAGACAGACAGACATACATACAGACAGACATACAGACGGACAGACAGACGGACAGCGGAGTCTTAGTAATAGGGTCCCATTTTTACCCTGTACGGAGCCCTAGAAATGAATTTGAGTACCTATACTAATGTCTAAGCTTAGCTACTTTTAGCAGCCGTTTAGCATTCAGCAAATTTGGCCAACGTCTGCCGGTTCTTCCTCAATTAGGACACTACCGAGAGCGGTAATCATTAAGGTACGAAAAGGCTACCTATTCCTCTCATTTGCACACATTTGGCTGTGAGTTTTTTGTTTAGTATTAATTACCGTGCAACCCTCATCAAAGTCAAAGCTCATGTTCATTCCTTTAAATTATCGCCAATTTATTTTTACTTCGCCGGAAAGAATAGGCACAAGCACATCCACCCCACAAAATAAATTACAACCCAAATCTGTGTATGACCCAGCCATGAAGTCTGTCTCTTGGAATAAACCTATTAGCGCTTGAAAGCGAAGCCAGTTTTGGTTAGCCATGAGCTAAGTTTCGTCCGTGTACAGTCAACCAATTTGATTTCTAGGCCATTATAGAACCTTGTCACTATGACAATGATATGATATTTCAAGCGGCTTTCATATTAACGTTCACTGTGACAAGGTACGAAATGGCCTAGGAATCAAATTGGTTGACTGTACGCATCTGTAACAACGTCAATCTCACAAGCAATACGATTGATTCGTAGACACGCACACATAAACCCAAAAGCAGCTTTATCTTTCGCAAATCTGCTGTATGAAGACCATGGAAGAAAGAACCTCTTTCTTCCATGATGAAGACTCTCCTAGGCGTACTTATTCTAAGCACACACTGTTCAACTAGATACCTAATTTATTTCATGGAGCAGAACTTGGCACCGGGTGTGTAATGATCGATATAAAAATAAATGGTAAAAGTATGTTTGATATATCAACATTTGATATAATTTCATATGGTATCATGTGTTTTTTTTTTTTTATGTCATAGGGGGCAAACGAGCAAACGTATCGCCTGATGGAAAGCGATAACCGTCGCCCATAAACACCTGCAACACCAGAGGAGTCACAAGTGCTTGCCTACCCGGAGGACGAAGATAGAATGCCTCTATGCTAGTAATTTCACCGGCTATCTTACCCCCACACCGGAACACAACAATGCGAACATGGCTGTTTAGCGGTGGGATATAATAAACGTTTGGTATAATTTCAAAATATCTATTTTTATTTCGTATACTTATCATTTGGTATAACACTTATTTCCTATAACCATCATATGGTATAATGTTCATTTGGTATAACAACATTTGGTATAATTTCATATGGTATAATGTTCATTTGGTATAACAACATTTGTGTAGTGCTCGTACCTAACCAATTTTTCTGGTAGCAGTCCATTTTTTTTTTTTTTTGCTAGGGGCGCATTCTCCGTACAAATCGTTAACGCTGTCGCAAGCGAGTACGGTGACGTCATCTCATGGTAAGGGTACTGAATCGCTTCTGGGCATCTGGATACTTAATTGAGGTTATTTAAAGTATCGGGAACCTTTTCGAATGTCAGGATCGAGATGTGCTTCGGTTTTGCATTCCATGAATACCAATAAGTTTCCTGTTTAGTTAAGATGGCGGTAATAAAGTGCCCTGATAAAGTGAAGCGATTTGCGTAAAGTTTGCTAAGGACCCGGGATAAATTCTACGTTTGTTGTAACGTTGTCCAACGGGAGCGCATTTTTTCACATAACGATCAATTGTCATAACGTATTGTTTGTAATGAAATCGTTAGCTATAACTGAATTTTTTAACTTTACAAGAGTTTTGATAGTAAAACCCTTACCTCAGGATAGAGGTAGGGCTGCTCCGGGTTTGCCCAGATTTGTCCTAGTTTCGAGGCCGTCCGGGGGCAGTCCGGGGATTTTCAAAAAGTGGACACTTTTTATGTGAATGAAAAACAAAGCGACTGTTTTTAGGGTTCCGTAGTCAACTAGGAACCCTTATAGTTTCACCATGTCCGCCTGTCTGTCTGTCCGTCCGCGACTTAGCTTCGTGATCATTATTACTAGAAAGCTGGGTATGAGTATGTGTATATATCACGCCAACAAAACGGTAAAATAAAAACTAAAATAAAAACTTTTTTCCGGGTACCTCCCATACACGTGGGGGTGATTTATTTTTTTCGTTCCAACACTAGTGTATGGGGTGTCGTTGAATAGGTCTTTTAAAAATAATAGGGGTTTCTCAACATAATTTTTTTATAAAGTCAGCAGTTTTGTAAATATTCGCTCCGAAAATAAAAAAAATTGTGTCCCCCCTCCCTCTAACTTTTCAACCATGGGTCAAAAAATTATGGAAAAATTCATGAAAATGAGGCCTTATAAGTACTCGTACGTTCAATGAAAACTATATTGAATAAAATCGGTCGAGGCGTTTTTGAGTTATCGCAAAAATTCATAATTTTCTTTAAAATGACGTAAGTGCCGCGCGCTGACCTTATACTTCGAACGTTACACATATTAGTTAAGTGCCATACTGTATTAAAACATTTCGCTCAATCTGGTGCGTATAGTCGATAAATTCCAGAAGGTAATAAGTAATTAGTACTGTTACTTTGGCGTTTACGACCTTTTTATAGAGCTTGAAATCTTTCTCGTATTTTTCGTCTATTGTGAAGGATGGGCAACTACGGAACCCTACATTAGTGTAGGGTTCCGTAGTTGCCCATCCGTAGTTGCGCTTAGGCGTGCCCCGACATGCTCTTGGCCGGTTTTTTACAATATTATTTTCGAACACGTTCGGGGAAAAAATGCGATTTACGCCAAATATCCGGGTTTTGAAGCCTTTATCCGGGTTCGGTAAATTTAGACAAGGCAGCCCTAGATAGAGGTTAGTTAGATTAGGTTTGTATAATAACAATCCTGGAAAGTTGTTAGTTTAACAGAGAAAAGTAGAAATTAAGACAACGAAAATTATGACTTCTGAATAAAAATTTTATGTGACCCAATATGGACCCTTGTCCAACATCTCGTCTCTATACCTTAGCGATGAGCTTGGCTCGCAGTAACCGTTATGATATTTTCTTTCTTATTAAGATAGATATGTATAAGAAAAAAAATCAAGATAGACATCCATATTGGGAAAAGACAAGTGCGATCAAATATTATTATTTTATAACCAGTCATTAACGACTGACTCAGAAGTCTAATCTCTATACAGTAATAGATAAATCGATAAGATAACATACAGCACCAACTCGTGCCCAACTGTTTATCGATATTATTTGTTAGGATTGGGATACCAGGAAAAACAATAATGACGCAGCGTACTTTGGGTGTATGTGGAGTAAATAGGCCTATTCTGAGAACCTCTCTAACTTCACCTTCAAACTGAACATTCTCATCAATATCAAATTAATTGAATCAGAAATTACTTTGCTGAAACCCATATTAATTAAAATATAACATTGTTTTGTAATCCGCGATATAATAACGTGCTAGTTAATTAGTGCTGACTTGTTACACCGTATACTTCACGTGCATGCAATGTAAAAAAATATTCTTTATTTGCGTTTTTATTTTTACCGCACCCTAGGCCGTAACTGGGATTTTCTGCCCGCTACGCAGAAAATCCCACTTCCTGGCCAAGGGAAGACGTAAAACTTTAGACAAACCACGAGTGATAAGTCTTAAAGCTCCAAATCGCATATATAGCCCTAAACTTATTAGAACTACGTAAGTAGTGGTAGTGGGCCTCATTAGAGGTCTCAAAGTTACTCAAAGGGAAATGGAGCAAGCCTTGCGGGATCAAATCCGAAATGACGAGATACGTAAGAGAACCAAGATTGTAGATATCGTTCAGACAGTCGCCAAACTTAGGTTACAGTGAGCGGGGCACATTGCTCGTAGAACCGATGGGCGTTAGGGCAGAAAGGCTCTTAAGTGGCGACCGTGGACCGGAAGACGCAGCGTGGGAAGGCCACCAACAAGGTGGATCGTCGACCTGGTTAAAATCGCGGGCAGAAATTGGATGAGGGCGGCGCAAGACCGATCATTGTGGAGAACTTTGGGGGATGCCTGTGTCCAGCAGTCGTTTTATCGGTTGATATGGCGATGATGATGATGATGAGGTAAGTAAGTAGAATTGTTGATTGAATATTTAAGTCTGAACAAAAAATTACTCTTGAAAGGCAAGCAATGTCACTAGAAAAGCTAATACATAATATTGGCGGCAAAATTGCGTCGTCGGTTAGAGTAACGACGTCACGTCGCGCCTCTTATAGTAACATTGTCTCATACAGCTTCAAACTTGTATGTAAGACCAATACAAGTTTCATTTACTCTTAGCGATCTTGATAACAAGATACAAGTTATGAGGTTGAAGCACGGTTATGAACGTGATAGTACAATGAACTGAGTAAGTAGCAGACTAAGGAGCCTGTACACTGGAGCTTACAACATTCCTCAGATTTAAGAGGAAATACCATTTATTTTTCCATACAAATCGAGGTTTTGTTCTCGTCTGTTTCGTCCTCCAAGACTTAACCGATCTTTACGAAATTTTAGGAACTAAATAGGAAGGGAATGTTCTGTTTCGGACCGTTTCGATGTTTGCGCTTATTATTATCAAATTTGCGTACTAGGCGTCTGTTTCTGGCCAAAATTCCGCCGGAATCGGGCGCCTAGTACACAAGTGAAGCTCATTTGTATGCGACACCATCTTACCAGGTGCAAACTTAACATAAGCTAATAGAGTATACTACAATACTCCGAAGTTACATTTGTCCGAATGCATCATCACTCCGAATCATCAATAATTCCGAAAACCATGTTCTGATAAAATATTTAGTTTTTTTGTTGGGATGTCATATAACCCTAACCTAACTTAATTATGGTAGGGTAGGTATGTAACATATTATTATCTATGGCGAAAATTACCGTTTCGCGCTATTTCACTTTCGGAATTTAAAAAATTCGGAATAATTATTTATTTAATCTTTATTGCACAAAAGAAAACTTATCGTATAAAAGACGGACTTAATGCCATGAGGCATTCTCTACCAGTCAACCTTAGGGCAAAGCGGAAAATTTGTAGGCGGTGCAACATAATTATAATACTTATACATATTTTTTACTATTCATGTAAATATATACATACATCTAATATAATATATACATATTATATGTATAATATAAATAAATATATACAGCGATGAAACATACATATAATAATTTTGGAGTGATCCCAAGCTGATAGTTTGGGAAGAGAAGCAGTGATATATCCTCTTAAATGCACTTCTTTTGGGCTTCACAAAGACGCAGCCTGATTGGTTCATTTCCTCAGTTCCGCTTTTGTGAACAGTTATTAGGGTTCCGTACCCAGGGTAAGAAACGAGACCCTATTATTAAGACTCCGCTGTCCGTGTCTGTCACCAGGCTGTATCTCATGAACCGAGATAGTTAGATAGTTGCATTTTCACAGATGATGTGTTTCTGTTGCCGTTATAACAACAAATACTAAAAAACAGAATAAAATCAATGTTTAAGTGGGGCATAGGTACAACAAACGTGATCGGTTGCGTTAACTTGGCACCTCATTTGTATCCGGCGCCATACCAGGTGCAAACTTAACTTAACCCGGCCAGTTAAGAAGTGATAAGTATTTTTGCGGAACCCTCGGTGCGCGAGTTAGATTCGCACTTTGCCGGTGTTTACAGTACGTTGACGTGGAAGTTGTGGTCGTGGAACATTGCGACGCATAGGTAACTTTGCGTCGTAAATACATATAATGTAAAATTGTAAATGATATCTTATTGTAGTGGCGCCTTTGCACGTCACACGTTTTCCAAAAAAAACACTTGAATTTCCATTTCTTCCAGAATTTGACAATATTAGGTTCATCCTGCTCAGAATTGATTGTATTTTTGAAATGAATAAAAATATTGTGTTTTTGACTTAAAATAATATAAATGTGTCTTTTTGTCCGTTTTATTACGTCACGTTTCAATATGAACTTTTATGTGGACGTGCGTTACGTAGTGGAAGCTGAAACAATGAAAAATTCTGGGACACCTTTTTTCTTATTCACATCAAAAAATGCAATCGATTCTTAATAGTATGTACCTACCTATCCAAAAACCTAAATTTTCAGAACAAGTCGCCCAGGAAATATACTAATCAATAATAATTATTTTGAAATAAAACAGCGTCATTGTTTTCGCCAATTATTATGGATGCCGTATAATCCACCTAAAAAATGATTAACCGCTACAATGACGTAAAACAATACAAAACGTGCCCTGCCCCACAATTAGGGAGCCCTCAAAATTCCAGCGAAATAAAAGGCAGGCTTTACAATACTTTGTTCTTCGATTTCCCATTTATAATTGAAATGAGTACGCAGTTTTATTGTGTAAAGGAAGAATAATTGAAAATATAAATACTGCGTATATTAAAGACGACATTTTGCCTACCGAACTGACTACATACGCAAATACATTAACGCCATTGCAAGCCCAAATTTTTCAAAAGAACAAAATGTGGCGAAAAGGAAAGTACGCTCACGTAGGTAAGTCTAAACATTCTTTCATTTTCTCTATAACTTTAGTTGGCTAAAACCTTGGCTTACTTCTGCCCGTCTAGCACAAATATGCTTCACGATCACGACTCATGTTGTGCGAGATAGCGCTACCCGTCACATTCTCACATTACTGCACAGAAGGAGACGGGTAATTATCTCGCGCGAGAAATAGTCGCGTGTGACAGTTATGATATAAATAATTAATAAATAAATATCGGACAACCTCACACAAATCGATCTAGTCCCAAATTAAGCACAAGAAGGCTTGTGTTATGGGTACTAGACGACGATATACGTACTTATATAAATAAATATATACTTAAATACATATAACAACCATGACCTAAGCACAAATATTCGAGTTCATCACACAAATATTTGCCCTGGCCGGGATTCGAACCCGGGACCACCGCCGGGATATAGGTACAGAAGTCGATTTTATTTCATTATATCGGATGCTAAATTACGCTAATCGGACGCACGTTGTAAACTACAAAATTACACAGGTTTCTTATTGACCACGGGACCCTTAAACGTGACGCATTATGGCACACCGCTTACAACTAATGTTATATTAGTTAAGTTAGTAGTTAGGCAAGCATTATATATGTAATCCGATAAGGAACATAACTCCTCGATTTCACAGCTTATACGCGGAGCGTTCCGTTTATTTATAGTGCTTTCTGCAGTTTTATACCCGGTTCAATGCCCGGTAACGTGCAGACAAACACTATAAAATACCTGTTGAAATTTATTACTGCCATCTGTTGCTTTGTATCGTAAATTCGAATGTTTTGATTTATTCGCCCGGGTCCGGGTTTCCGAACTTAATAAAAGGTTCTTTTTTTTAATGAAATAAACAGAATATTATTTCGTACTTGTGCATAGACCTGTGAATCTTAATTAACTGTAACAGAAAGCTACAGTTGGTTTATTTTTCAGCCACCGGATTCAACCTTATCCCAGCATAAAGCCCGAGTTTTGTGTATGTTCTAACCAAGTTTAATATTCGCAGCACATATAGAGGATACACAATAGGTATATAAGAAAGGAAACACAATAGAGACAATTTGCAAAGCTATAGTATATTATACGACTTATTCTTTGTATATCTATTATCTATTCATGTTAGTTATTCTCTTATAATTAAGTATAACGTTGTGAAAACGTGACACAAATTAGTTTTCTTCTAATTCGTACCTATATAGCAAAATTCTCGTTTAAGTGAATGTTGAGTCAGTTCTCCATGTTAAAATTAGAGAACAACTTCAATTCTCATAATGGGAAAGCAACTAATTATGCGAAATGTAAGGATACCAAGAAAATATTACTTTTCACCTCGAGGAAGGACGGAGGCTCGCATGAACACAACATAACTAGTTCGTAAATAACACGGTTAAGACCCGAAGTCTGACGAAGATATGTAAGAAATTATGAAGCACAATATTCCTCGATCACTGTCAGACACCGTATCCCATCAAAAACCTTTCATGTAAAACTGCCGGCCAAGACTCACAGCTCGAACGCATTCGCTGGAAAAAAGTTATTATATCCAACGACATGCTAACCCGGACTTTACCATACATTTCGATTAAAACAATACTGGTAAACTATTTCTGGTCATACTCATAACATGCCCTAGACAAAAGCTTTTAATAGGTCAGTGAGGGAGTGGCCAAATTGTCGATCAATAAAACTAGAATAGTGAAACTTTGTACATGTTAATTTGCCCTAACTACATCTGATCCTAAGAGTTTAGACTCTGTGGTTATCTGGGACGAATCTATGATGAAACGAAACGATTCGAGATAAGGTAGTGGTAAGATGGGGCCATATTTTTTGTTCGTCTTGGCTTGGGTACTGCCGTACCCTCTCAGTTTAACTTCGCGGAAACTTGATACTAATTTCTGATTGTGTTTGTACAAAGCGCGGCCTATTTATCAAGTCCACAAGCATGTTTTGACAAAAACTCGGTTCCTCTGTTGTTCCTGGGATAAATTTAAACCAAAACAAATAATTTTGGTTATTTTTCTGTGTGAATAAATAAAATATTAAGGAACAATCTTACACAAATCGACCAAGTCCAAAATTAAATAAAGCTTGTACCTACTAAAGGTACTAGACAACGATAAACAAAATATATAAAAACATCCATCCATGACACAGTAACAAATATTCTAGTTCATCACACAGATATTTGCACTGGCCGGGATTCGAACCCAAGACCGCCGCGCCGAGTTGGTAGGCAGGTGCACTAAAAACTGCGCCAACCGAGTCCTTAATATTTCCATTCTGAGGAAAATACAAAATCTATTACAGCAACCTAATCCACTATTTTTCCTCCCAATTTGTAGTACATAATAATTATAATAAATGGTTTTAAGATCGGCAAGCTATTTTCATTGTTCTCCGGAAGCGGTATTTATTTGATCAGTAGTTTAGGCGGGCAGGAACCAGAAGGGTACGCCGATGTACGAAATTCGAATAGTGCCGTCCTGCTCATTACAATATTGTATGACACGAGATCGGTAGGAGTTCGAATTTCGGGATCTTAACTTATTCTGATAATACGATTTCAGAAAAAAAATAACAAATGGTTTAAGATAGTCAAATTGTTTTCACTGATCTCTGTGTATCGTGACGTGATTTATTTGGTATTTTGGTAACACATGGCCGAAAATCACAACAAGTTTTTTTATTCAGTGAGGTAAATTAGTTAAATTTCGTTAAGATATTTATTTCGTTATATTTCGTCGGGATGGCCGCAGAAGATGCCCAAATCTTCAAGCGCCGCAAATATGCCTTCTTAAATAAAAATTACGAATTTGCGGCACTGGCGGTGGAAACATTTGGCCCGTGGTCTTCGGATGCAAAGAAAATTGTAAAATAAATTTCACAAAAATTAATCGGAGTATCGGGCAATATCAGAGCGGGCTCCTTTTTCGCTCAAAGACTGAGCCTCGCCATTCAAAGGGGAAACGCGGCGCGAGCGTGCTGGGGACGATGCCTCAGACGGCTTCAGTACTGGGGGATTCTTTTTAATTTTAAGTTTTAGTATGTATGTTTTTTTAAATTTATTTTCCATTGTAATAAATATATTTTAATTTCGTTAACATTTTCAAATTATTATGAATATTTTAAGAAGCTCAATTAATCTAGTTTCTAAAAATATATGCATGTTGGGCAGTTCTCATACAAACAGTAGCTTAAAATATATGTTTAAGTCGGCGTAATCTGTCACAAGCAAAACGTCTCTATTATTGGTTCGTAGACACGCACACATAAAACCAAAACCGGCTTCATATTTCGCAAATGTGTTGTATGAAAACGCACATTCTAGGCGCACTTATTCTAAGTGTACATTAAATAAATAAATAAATATCAGACAACCTCACACAAATCAACCTAGTCCCAAATTAAGCTCAAGAAGGCTTGTGTTATGAGTACTAGGCGACGATATACATATTTATATAGATAAATAAATACTTAAATACATAGAACATCCATGACCCAGGCACAAATATTCGTGTTCATCACACAAATATTTGCCCTTGCCGGGATTCGAACCCGGGACCGTCGGCTCAGTAGGCAGTTGCTTAACCACTGCGCCAACCGCGTCGTCTACATTATATGTATACAGGGTGGAACAGATCGAAGGACTTTTAAGCAAACAGGGAAAATTTGTTCAGACTGAGTACTTCTTTTTTCACTTTCAATGAATTATGTAAATATTTCTATCCATTTTTGAGAAACAGTTTGTTAAAAATTAGTGTAAAAATCTGCGCATATCAACCCTAGCGTCTTTTGAACAAGTTAAAGACAGGTGTCAATTTAAAATGTTATATTTTATTGTGATGACTTTTTTTTACTTTTAAATCCTTTTAATTAAAATTATAATAAGTCGATTGTAGATCACTCAGATGACACTATCCTGTCAGCTCAGTCTTTACAAATGTTCCACCCTGTATATAAGCTTCATGTACGTAGCTAAGGTTTGCATTTAAGAGAGAAGTAAGACGAAATATTTAGTAGGTATTAATTAAAATATGATCGCGCAATAACTTACTAACTGAAATTAATACACCTAACGCTTTGTTGCGTCAAAATCAGTTACAAACAAAGGCTGTTGCCATGTGTTGTGAATTGCCCCAATTAAGACGTCAATTAGCTCGGGTGCCTACTCGTATTTAAGGCTCCTTATCCGTTCAAAAATGCTGATTGTTTTAGAATTTTTTATCTATGGTCAAACATGTTTCTTTACTATCTTTACTAGCTTTTAATTTATTTTCGTCGATCTTCACTCCCTCAGAATTAAACGTATGACCCAAGTATGTCACCTCGTTTACGCGAAATGCGTATACCTACTTGCCTAGCACGCTCGAGCAGGTTTTTCAGCCGGCTATCGTGCTCGTCTTTAGAGGCTCCCCAGACGATGACGTCATCGACGAATGAATCGACGCCTTCGAGATCCTCCAACAGCTGACCATACGGAAGACGAAGGAACTGATACCTTCCGAAAGGTGTACCGAATGTGCATAAATCCGCGCTTTCATCATCAAGCTGAATCATCCAGAACCCAGACCTAGCATCCAACTTGCTGAAGTAGCGTGCTCCCATTAATTTGGTCGCGATTTCCGTAACAGTAGGCAAAGGGTAATGCTGACGACGAATCAATGTTACTAGTTAGAACAGGGCTATTTCGATTTATTAGTATATGTCGCAGAATTGCCGTAAGCTTCATCGAGATTTTCATTATGAGAAGACATCGTTATAAATTTCAGGGCCCTCGAGGTAATCAAAAGTCAGTTCTTCAGGAAGTCCATATAATTACACGAATTACATTTTTATCACAATTTATAACAAATTAAGAGTCACTGTCTCAGGTAAACTTATCAACACTAATTATGCACAAATGAATAACAATTAACAAAGCTAGCGGTGCGTCCACACGCGGCCGCAACCCGAAACTAATCTGTCGCCTCAGCATAACCACTGATGGTGAAGTACCACGGCCCGCTGTCAGGCCAAAGTCGACCTTATATCGGCTATGATCCGACACGGCCATCCCTGACAGTACACCCGTCCTCGGGTGCAGCGCCTGAAACAATACAGGCAACACACAGTACACTCTTATTCACAAGAGCTTACTCCAAAGTAGTGTCAAATAAGGTTACACTACCTTTTGACAGGTTTCACTATTCTAATTACAACATAATTATCGTTTATACTCGAGCCGCACCCACGGCCTACCTGAGCCGCACCAACGGCCTACCTTGAGGGATTATACGTAATGGTAGCTAGCTCTCACAGTGCTCCAGTTTTGCACCAATAGTCGCACCAACGACGCACCCAGTCGCACCAACGACTTCAGTCGCACCAACGATTGCAGTCGCACCAACGACTTCAGTCGCACCAACGACTCCAGTCGCACCAACGACTACCCTCAACCTCAAGGCGTCATCTTTATGCCCCAACACAAAGACTACCCGCTGCGACGGCACACTCACTATTACCACTACTTAGTTTGTGAAATCTCTGTTTACTGGTTCATCGTCCGAGTCAGTATCGACACTGAGCTCTGATGGAATTTGATGATCAGGCAACCGTCTAATTCGGTCATGGGGATACTTGTACGTACGTTTTGAATTAAGTGATTTTAACAAGTAACGGTCGTTATCCAGTACTTCAATGATTTTAAATGGACCTTTAAACTTAGGATCAAGCTTTGTTTGATTCCTTTCTTCATTTTGCAATAGCACATAATCATTAACATTGAATTTCATAACTGATGCCTCGTTTTTGTCAAATCTAGATTTATCATAGCTAGCATTTGATAAAATATTTTGGTTTGCTTGCTCTCTCGCTTCCTCAATATTAATCTCTACATCATCATCATCAACTGCCATCAGACTCAATGGTCTCGCTACTTTACCGATCAATAACTCTAATGGGCTGGCTTTGGACACACGATTCATGAACGAACATTTGAATAAATTCAAAGTGCATCCCGCTTTCGTCAAAACGGCTAAAACAAAACGGAGTCGCTCTATACTCTGCTCTACATCCAACGCTATGATCAAGAGGTCATCTACATACGCAACTACAAAAGAATATGCCAAATCACCTAAAGCCTCTATGACAGCTCGCTGGTAGACGGACATGGCGTTTTTGAGGCCAAACAGCATCACGAGCCACTCCCATTGTCCGTCAGGTGTAACAAATGCTGTTTTCTCAATCGAATCCGGATGAACGGGAATCTGATGGTACCCGCTTAACATATCAAGACTTGTGAACCACTTAGCACCACTAAGCCAAGCTATTTGATCCTCTATTAACGGTAAGGGGATCTATCTGCCACAGTATTACTATTCAATTCCCTATCAGTATTCAGTATCAATCGCATCAAAACTAATTTTGTTCTCACGATTAGTCAAACTAGTTATGTTACCACAAAACACTTCAACTTCATCCCGAAATAGAACAACGGTGTTTGCAGTTACTGCCACTTCAAACCCTAGCGGTAAGATTTCTCGCCCGACCATAATATCCTGACTTAAACTTGTATCGGGTACGGCATGAAAAAGAACCTCTAAACAATTCCCGTTAATATAAACATCGGATAAGACTTGTGTCGTACTGTGAATCGCATGTTGACCAATCCCAATTAATTTAACTATGTTATGAAATCTTTTCCCACTAAATTAATTAGCCAAACTTTCCTTTATCAGGCAACATTTAGCGCTAGAATCAAATAAAAATGGATACGACTGACCGTTATCAATTATGACTCCACGTGGATTAACCACACTGCATTGGTCGACTCGGTAGTTTTTCTGCATAGCTGTCGCATTTGGGTTCGCCGGTGAACCCCCCGCTGCATCGCCGTTACCGATGCCGCTGGG
Source organism: Apotomis turbidana (assembly GCA_905147355.2). NCBI lineage: Eukaryota > Metazoa > Arthropoda > Insecta > Lepidoptera > Tortricidae > Apotomis > Apotomis turbidana. Next base: position 8,492,338 of record LR990288.1, read on the forward strand.
TCCCGCCGACCCCGTCGCCACCGGCCGGGAACACTTGTAGGCGAAGTGGGCTCTTATTCCGCACCGATAACACGTCACATTCCTTTGCAAGTTTTTATCATTCGGTTTAATTTCGTTAATTTTTGTATGCTTAGATCGACACTCTGCCGATTTATGTCCAATCTTTCCACAATTAAAGAACCGTACAGGTGTATCCAACGACGAAGAGGGCTTGAACCGCTTGCCACTTTTATATGATGTAAATCCTATATCACTGGATTCACCACTTCTTCTTTTTAAATGATAAATTGCATTGACCTCTCGTTGCAATTTTTCACGCGTTATAACTTCGTTCGTAAATGCAATCCGTTTAATGCGATCGTCATACTGCGCCATATGAGCGAGCACTACATATCGCAATCTGCTCACTGTCTAGATTTTGCCACTTCGAGGAAAGCATTGTAATGAGTCTTGATGCATATGCCGCCGGGTGTTCGTTCTCTTTCGGGCGACTAGACTGCACATTAATAAGCGTCGCTGCCGGCGTCTCTTGCGTGTCATAGCGAGCCGTAAACAGCTGTTTAAAATCCTTCCACAACATCCCAGCATACGATACCTGCGAGAACCAGATTGACGCATTCCCTTTGAGCGCAGTACTTAGTGCTATGACAAGCGCACCGCCCTGTATAGACCGCTCTGATAGGCACAGATCTGCGGTATTGCACCAAGCTCGAGGATCAGCTTCGGGAAAATCTGGATTAAAATCAGGTAGCTTTATGTCGGTAGAAGTCGCCGGAGCTTTCATAGCTTCAATCAGGTTTAATATTTGCAAACTTTGCGTTCTCATTTGCCTATCGTGCATTTGCAGCATGGTACGCCATAAGTCAGTGTTTATTACACCTTCACCACCATTACCTCGAGGTGATCCCACTTCTAATGTCGCAGAATGGCCGTAAGCTTCATCAAGATTTTCATTATGAGCAGACATCGTTATAAATTTCAGGGCCCTCGAGGTAATCAAAAGTCAGTTCTTCAGGAAGTCCATATAATTACACGAATTACACTTTTATCACAATTTATAACAAATTAAGAGTCACTGTCTCAGGTAAACTTATCAACACTAATTATGCACAAATGAATAACAATTAACAAAGCTAGCGGTGCGTCCACACGCGGCCGCAACCCGAAACGAATCTGTCGCCTCAGCATAACCACTGATGGTGAAGTACCACGGCCCGCTGTCAGGCCAAAGTCGACCTTATATCGGCTATGATCCGACATATATATTATATGAAACCTACTGTTTGATTTTTTCATAAATTATTATTGTTTCAAAAACTACTCGAAATTGATAAAATTCACGCAGAAAACTTATTTTTACAACTTATTTTCGACTGCACGCAATGACAGCATGAAATAGCTATGTTACTATCTAGAACTCAGGGAGAAGTATTATTATCAGAATCAGAATCAGAATCAGACATTTATTTGTAAACATAGGTACATAAATATAACAGGTCTTACATTTAATAAAAACAGTATCACCATGTCTAGCCGTTAGGCATACAAATATTTCAAGTCAAGATGGAGCATGCAGTATATTACTTAAAGTCGTTATCTATATAAATAAAATTACAATTCAAAATCGGATAAGTATTCTCCTACTGAATAATATGCTCTATTTACTAAAAGCGCGAATAAGCTTTTTTTAAAATCTACAGTATCGTCTAAGCTAGACACATATTTTGGCAATTTATTGTAGATTCTAGGTGCCATTCCAAAGACACTTTTGGAGAGAAGAGCGGTTTTAGCAGGCTGAATTTGGATCTTATTACATCGGCGAGCACTGCTAACGTTAAGGAATTGGTTGGTATTCATGTTGTTTTTCACATACAATGCGGTTTCATAAATATATAGGCACGGTAATGTAAGTATGTTTAGCCTAATGAAATGCGGTTTACATGATTCGGTTTGCGGTATCCCACATACTGATCGTAAACATTTTTTTTGAGCCTTGAAAGCTAACTCTCGGTCAGTGGAATTCCCCCAGAACATGACACCATATCTTAAAGTTGATGTGACATACGAATGGTAAGCGGTTAGTACTGCTGATTGATTAACTATTTTATTTAGATTATATAGTGCATATGAAAATTTGTTAAGTTTATTACATACAATGTCAATATGATCTTTCCAATTCAACTTATGATCTAAACTTAATCCTAGAAATTTCGTCAGATCTGTGTTATCGATTACGTGTTCCCTATATGACACAGCGAGGTTTGGTGTTTTCACTTTAAAAAGTTGGTTGAAATTATCAATACCTATATTTGTCATAATTTATGAAAAAAAAATACATTTAAAATGTATAAGGCCTCTTAAACGCTAAGGGCCTTTGCGAGTTGCGAATGTATTTTCTATACATATGTAGTCACGGCGAACTCACTGCGTGATCGCCTTCATACAACATTCTCTCACAATTCGCAAATTTGGTAAGGCCCTTACCTAAATTTCTGGAATGGAAATATATTATTACTAATTATTAGTAGGTACTCGGATACCGAGAATTTGTTAAGAAAGTTAATTTCAGGCACATTTTCGTTTCTTTGATTTATTATGTACGTTTACGTTTCATACAAAAAAATAAGATAGGTAAAGGATATTTTTTTGTTTTCAATACGTCATTCACAATTGTGTTCAGAAATATAGAAAATAATAATTATTCAAATATCTTCCTTAAATCGAATGTATATACGATTAAATTAACGAACCCAGTAAACCTATAATAATTTAAGTGTTTATTGTCAACAAACAACCGACTTTATTGCTGACTAGCAATTTCCCGCGGCTCCGTCCACATTATTTCTTCATTAGAAGCAGCCAGCCAGTCATGTGTGTTGTGAGTGACATTACCTGATCCACGCAGTTGCGACCGCTACGGAATCCAACCTGCTCCACAGGAATTATTTTGTCGACAATAGGTTCGATTCGACTGTAGATAGGCCTCTTAAAATGTTTGTAGAAGCAACTAAGTGGAGAAATGGGCCCACAGATATCTGTATTTTTTGTCTGTGAATGGGTCGGTAACTCTTTGGGTCGTCGCCTAGCTTGCCGGTTTCAGTGTGGTTATTATTTTTGAGCGGTTGAACTTAGGTAGATTTCTATTATTCGAGAGTATGTCAGAATAGAAATGTGAGAGCCACGTCCAACATCTTGGTCCAAAGTGTTTTAAAAATTCATTGTAAATACCGCCGATGCCGGCAGCTTTGCCAAGTGGGAGTTGACTTAATGCCCGGCATGTTTCGTCATGAGTGAAGTTTCTCGATAAGCGTGGGCGACCATAAGGGAAGATCTGAGCTGCCTTGCGTGATGTTTAATATAAAGGCCTTTGTTTCTATTTTATGATTTTCCGCCAGGGGCACATCAACGATCCTATTGGCGATTGCGTTGGTTAAAGAAGCCGACGTGACACCTGAACGGGAAGTGGTTTTGTCAGCAGGGTTTGCTTTTCGACTCGATGTTTTGAAGTCCATGGATTCAACGGTTTTGATCCATTTGTCACGTCGATTTTCATTAAGTGATCTTCGACAATCTCGTGGTTTCTGGTTCTATACGCATCGTAGAGGTTGTCACTCTCTTTCGTCCAGCAAAGGATGAAATCGGTGTACGGTACGATTGTCTGTACAAAACCTGTTTCTTGGCTGTTTTACGTAATAAAACGTTTCTCATAATAAGAGTATTAATTCCTAAGTAATTCTGTAACTAATATAAATAACATTTCAAACTTGACCGTTAGCTGACATAAAGAATATTTTTGGCAACCCAAGATGAAACTATCTTGCTTGAGTTATCGGGTTGACTTAATGAGTTTCTTGAAGAATGCATATTTTTATTATGTCTGTAAATTATTCGGTATTATCTTGTAGACTAGTTACTTTGGATACGGCTCTACAATTTTGAGACGGACAACTAGTTTAGGAAATTCCATCCAATGTCGCAAAAATTTTTTAAGCCGGTTATTTTGATACCAGTCAAAGTCCTTAATACTTTGTCTTGCGGACAGCTAGTCAAAACATAACTTGAGATAAATAAATAAATAAATATATTTTATATTCTTAGCTTAAGAAACAAGAAGAGCCCTAAAAAGCGGCTATTACATGTACCCCTTATTTCCCTAAATCAGTTATTTATTTGTAAGAGAACTCCCAAACTTAAGGATAAATAAATTCCATATAAAAATAGTCTGAGGCCATAACATGCCCGACTAGTAAACAAAGGTACCTCATCACCAAAACTTTCCGTTGCAGACGGAAAGTCGAAAACAAATGAGTCATCTTTGTTTTCAATTTAATTGCAAACATTATGGAAAATTTTGATTTATTTTAAACTTTGTCAAATAATTCTTTATATAAATACGAATAAAATCTCTTAACATTGTGCCATTCGCAACCTGCCGCGAGCGCGGCAAAACAAAAACTAAAGCAATTTGAGAGACCAGGCAAGTGCATATCTCGACCGGTGCGAGCGAGACGGCCTCTGGTTCAACACAAGCAAATTATATCATTTTTATACCATCACGATTAAATGGACAAATGGACACTAATCTAATTTTGTGTTCGGCGAATGAATACTGATATAGAATATGATTTAAGGTTTGTAATTTTTAGGTAAGTTGATCTAAACGTAACAGGGCGGGGGTCCTCCTAAAATCAGAGATTATTGTATGAAGAGACAGCCATTTTATTCGAGTCATTCCAAGCCGGGTAAACCCCGCACCTCCCCCACTAGTTATAGGCCGATCAGCTTGCTTAACTCCCTCGAGAAGCTATATGACCGGATTATTCTTAGGCGAATACTGAACTTTTCGTATGAGAATTCGATTCTCATAGAGGAGCAGTTCGGCTTTCGATCCAGACACTCGTGTGTCCATCAGGTGCACCGTATCGCAGAGCACTTGTTGGACGGTTTCTCTAAGTTCAAAGGGTAAAAAACCGGTGTGATTTTTCTCGACGTAGCGAAAGCCTGCGAAAGCCTTCGATAAGGTTTACCATAACGGTCTAGTATACAATTTTATACGAGAGGGGTATGCCAGACAGATTCGTACTTACAATACGAGATTTCTTAAGGGATCGAAGCTTCCGCTACCGTATTAAGAGAACGTACTCGGACCCTTACCCCATCCGCGCTGGCGTCCCGCAAGGCTCACTGATGTCTCCTACTCTCTACTCCCTGTTCACGAATTACATTCCCAGGCACCCCAAAGTACATCTGGGGTTATTTTCTGGCGATACCTGTCTCTATACGACTCATCGTAAGCCTACTCTTATTCGGCGATATCTCCAGGAGGCAATCACCGGCCTAGGCCAATGGTTCTCTCGCTGGCGTATCGAGGTCAACCCCGAATTAGAGCGCTGTAATTATCTTCCATCCTACATGGAACTTCCCACAATGTTTGGTTTTTTCAAAAAAGCGTCTAAGCGCTTCTTCGATATAGCTCTCAACCACGGGAACACCCTTATAAGGAAGGCAGCCGACGACCTTCCTCGACCTCGAGCTCCTGATCCCTCTGTGGATCCTCCTCACAAATTGTTATTGCAAAGAGGTCGGGTTACGCGACGTCCGAAGCATGGATGTACTATCTGACCCGGACAATTAGATCACGGAAGCCATCCAAGCGATGGTCACCGCGAACTCTGCGAACGGCGCCTCAGCGTAATCTCCGCCGGCGCTTTTTTTAAGACATGACTTGAATTGTATCAGGGCTAGTTAGCCCTCACTACCAGTAGTCATTACCTCCGCGCCACAGGGATAATTTAGCTTGGGGGGACACTAGGCGCATGGACTCATCGTGAATAGGCTCAACGGATTCAGTCTGACCAAGGGCGGAAGGAGAGGGGAAAGCCCTTCTTTCCCGGCGTCTTCAGTAATGTACTATGTATGCGGTCCAGAAATTTAGAATCTGGAATAAAATTCAAAATGGCGAATTATTAGGTTAGTCGAGGCGCGCCCACCTGCCTTATCGGAATCTCGAAACAGGTGTTAAAAATCGGTATCCATGAAATATGGCCGGGATATTGCCGATAAATTGTTCAATTGGAAATATCAAAAAGTCTTGTCGAATTCGGGTCCCGGGGTTATTCAACACTATACTTTAATAGCCAATTGTCACACTACAGTAAAGGAAACTGAAACGCATACCTTTTGACCCTTGTCATTGTGACAAGATCGAAAAAGGTACTTACGTGTTTCTATTTACTTGACTGTAAATATAGCTCGAATAGCGAAAACTGTATTCATAATATCTAATATCGTTGAAATGGCAATGGAACAAGATATCTGCTTCCAATAAATCAAAATTAGCATTACATCTGCATAACAGTATAATCGGAATGTAGACATGAGTCAATCCAGCTACTGCGATAGATCTCGACGGATGTCTCTAATTTACCCAACAGCGACTGGGGACGTTTATGAGGACCATGATTTACTCCTTGGAGTGCCGCCAGCCCAACACAGCTATTAGTTATAAATATGCCCAATATTTCCGTATATCTATTCTCATTTAGAATCAAAGGCCTATTTTAATATTTATATCAGTTCGTTTTACGCAATAAAGATAGAAAATCTATTTTTTTTCTGGTAGTTTGTGGGTAAGCTAATATCGCGGCTTGTAGTGAGCGTAGTGAGAAATTTGAAACATTATTATTCGCGATCGTCCTGTCCTCATTTCGCTTAGGAGCAAAGTGGCGCCATCTATCACCCTCGTGTGACGGTGACGGCCGTCACATGCAGCATTGAGATCGCGTAATGATATATGTGATAATGTATGTGAAATGCGAGTATTTCCGGATCCTACCAAAGGAACATTGAATCTAATCTAACGATATTTTCTGAAGGCAACAAATATATTGACCACCAAGAAATTGGGTCCTGTAGAGATGTAGGCCGCTTATAAAGAAGTATTTGGTTTAAATAAAGATTCCGTCACTATTAAGTGAACGACATATTAAAAATATTAGAGGATTCCTCTACGAGTCGCCACCAAACAACCATATTAATTATTGTATTTCGGTCTAAAATATATTCTAAATTAACAAGTAAAGTGTTTCCCTGAGCCACCACCCCACAGTCCCTAAACCAGTATCACCTAAATATCATATTAAACACCAAAAAAAATTACTTGCACCAAAATAAGATACCTATTTTAGTTATGACGGCACTTCTATTATATTCGAACACCAAATTTAGTAGGTAAATGTGCACCAAATTTTGACGATCAAATTATTGCGATATTAGCACCATAATTATACCACTATGATTAACGTAAAATGAATGCATACTACCAAATATAGTTTACGCCAAATTAAGTAAGTCTCGCTCGGGATCTCCCCACTCCCCTGGGCTACACACCGCGCGCTCCGCGCGCACCCGACGTGATTCCCAAGTGAGTTGTGAGTTGCGGATATAAACTTACTGCAAAAACACTAATTAGATTAATGGGTTAGGTTTAGGTTAGGTTAGAACTGCGACCACAACAGCGCGCGAGCCGAGCAAGCGAAGCGAGCATACAGCGGCAGCCATCGGGAAAGCGCCAGAACCGAAACTGCTATGCTATCAGTAAAGTAGTTTTCTCAAAAATTACATGTAATGTTGCCTTACCATCGCTAGATAGACTACAGTAAGTGGAACATACCGAAGACTTTTTAAAAGTGTCTAGTAAACAGCGAGATTTTAAATTTGGAATCAATATTTGTCCAGTAAGTAAGTATGTATACTCGATTTCATATACCATGGCCCGATGGACTTGAAACTTAACAATAGGGCTCATAATGTTTGCCTTTTGTTATCTAATTAGGAGCACTTCAAAATGGCACGCGTCGGTACAATCTGCATGCAACTAAAGCGGGACTAAAACATTTTGGTACTTGAAAATAAAAATACGAAATATTAGTTGTTTACGGTATTGTTTAATTATAATGGTACGGCATCTTTATAGTAATTGAATAGTAATAGCTTTATATTTAATACTTTATAACAACATTTGTTAAAATAAAAATTGTGTCAGCTTTTACTCGTTTTCGAGGGAGGTATCTTGGTCCTGATGAGAGTGATGAGACAATCCTTTTAACTGTCCTTTCCGGCACACTGGTGAATATAGACGTTTCTTTAATCAAATTTTTTTTACCCATTCGATTTAGCAATGTCTTATAAACACTTATCACCACATCTTGGGCGTCCTTGCTTAAAAATCGTTTCTTACGTTGCTGCAAACTAACATCACCACTGGACGGGTTACTTGTGGGTGTTTCCCAAGGTCGAAACATAATTATTTAAGTATACGTGTAATCACAAATGTAGTCAGATGACAACTAACATGAAATATTGTTTACATTAATAAAGATTACTAGGTTAAACGATCAAGATCATTAGGTTGCATGTAAAATACCACGCCGCAAAAGGGTCCGGCCAGGTATCTTTTGTTATCACTAATCCTATTGTTAACGCCTAATTACCGTCTCAAGTGCATCGGGCCATGGTATATGAAATCGAGTATAATTCCTATTACGTATCAAGATATTTTGAATATCGAAACACGATTTACATCGTCACCGACCTATAAAAAAACTAAGGATGTGAAGGCGATGAGGTCGTATATAAATGTAAAAAGGATGCATTCCACAAATTGTTTTAATTATAAGTACAGTGCGACAGCAAATTGTAGAAATTAAAAAGTAGCGTCCCTTTTTCATAGATTAAATAGAAAGAGACGACATTGCAGTATACACTTGCAATTTACACTAAGAGCAAATGTAAAATAAAAAGAGGTTAGCACTATTGGCAGTATAAACGTAACTCAAGATGCATATCAAAAAAAAAAAAGTAGCGACAAGGTTTAGTGCGGAAGTTTGTATGCAGCGTTTAGTTCATAATTGTGCTGTGTAAAATGTCTAAATGACAATGATATTTCGGAATTCCTTCCTTTTTTGTGTCGTTTAGAAAAAACCTCGGAGTTAAAATTGAAGGTAAGCTTTATCATATGAAAATTAGTTAGAAAATACAACAATGTATAACAATAATTAAATTTTATCTTTGAGACTTAGATTTGTAAGACAGTGCAAATAATTAAACGCAGTATTTATTAAAAGAAATTATGGCGGGATTTAAATTAAAAGACAAAAATTTCAAATGTTTGTGTGATCTATTACAATAATTCAGCAAAAATGAGTTCAGACGAGTCTGATTTCGAATAGACGGCACTCCTCCATACTTAAAAGCGGAGGCAGAGTTAGCTAAAATAATTTACTTCCGACTAAATCCAAGGAGATATAAAAAAATACAAAAGATTCATTAAATGGAAGGAAGAAAATCAAGTTAATAATTGGTCAGATAATGTGTGATAAGGTCAGAATATTTCAACAATCTTTCTGAGACAATCGGATGGCTACAAAGGAAAGAAATCACAAATATTCAGCAGCAAAATATAGAAAAGTTCTTAAATCAAGCTCTAGATGATAACCATGTTGGCGATGAAGGTAAATAAATGCTGCCACTATTTTATAACGATATAACTATAAATTTTATCCAAGTATAAACTCATAATTATTTTTGTTATAGGTTGTTATCATGGGAGTTAATGGTGCCTGCGACGACGAATATCACAATGTGTAATAATAAAAATGGGATATAACAAAAATATTCATTGGAAAATGGCCGAATATGAATGCCACCTACAAAATATAATTTTAATCTAATTTTCTTGTTTAATTTTTGGGAAAAGCACTATACTTGCTTCGACCGTAAGAGCCATCCTGGCCTCGTATTATATCCGGACCTCGCCTACGGCTCGGTCCGTCTAATTCCTACTCGGCCAGTATGGCTTACTTACTGGTCTCTGCCGTAATGTACTATTACCTGCGACCGCAACAGCGCGCGAGCCGAGCGAGCGAAGCGATAGCGTACCGCGGCAGTGGTCGGCGAACCGCGTACTTTATACTATATAAAGTCCATACAATTATCGTATATAAATTATACAACCTAGAACGCTGTATTCATCACAATATTATGTAAGTATGTTTAGATTACGGAGGTATATCCTTCCTCGTTTACCTACTGACATGTTTTATGATTTCGTGAGTAAGTTAATGTTTTATAGCCAAATAAAAAGTTTTTCGTAAGTGGATTACTTTTGAATAACGATGTTATTTACGCGGATAATAAAAATCCCCTTCAACATTCGCGTTTCCTGGTGCTTACTGCCGTAATTAGTTAAGTTCATTAAGTGTTTCAATTTCATAGCTTATTGCTTACAAACTTAAAGACCGTTCAGTTAAAATTGTAGTTGAAATTTATAGTTATTATTATAATTGAAATTTAAATTTATTTAAGACGGGGTCATAAGTTTGACGCATGATTAATTGTGGATTGTGGACATTGGTACCTACCGTAAGCTATTTTATATACAGACGACATTGCAGAAGCGAAATAGATAGATGAAGTCCATAGATGATATCTCCAAACATTAACAAAATGTTGAACCTAATAAATCTATTGGCCGAGCGAGCAAAGCGAGCGAGGCGTTTCCGTTTGAGCTCGCCTCCCAATTCTATCTTATTTCCGGGTGCTTGGATTTTCAGATGTCCTTAAAAAAAGAAAATGGAAATGACAGAGATATTGATGACGTAAAAAATTACAAATTTCAACCATTTCAAAACAAACTCGGGAGGTCTACAACTTTACAGCTCACAGAGACACTATTAAACTAATAGTTTATTTGACGTGAATTAGCAGTAAGGGAATTCATTACACAACTTCAGATGGTACTAATTTTAACGAACATTTATGCAATTGTACGCCGAGCCATATTTTATTCAAACTGGAACGGATAATGTTTTCTCCGAAACCAATTGCTCAGCTCACTTGAATCATTCAATTACGAAGTTCGTCTCCGAATGTCTAAATTCATTTTTAAAATTATTCAGCAGGTCTTTATATGTAACTAGACGGTGTTCCTTCGTCCGCGTATTATTTTTCTTTCCCGTAGTCGGGTAAAAAGTATCTTATAACTATCTTTGGATGTCTTGCTATCCCTGTACCAACATTGGTCAAAATTCGTCCAGCCAAACAAATAAATTATGACCATAGATGGCGCCAGACTGGCATGGCGCCGCGCGGTCAATACAAAAGGCGATCCTGTGCATCCCTCTATCCGCTATTAAGATTTTTCCTGAAATCATTACCCCTTTCTAAGTCTCAAAGATAAAATCTAGAATATAAATAAATAAGTAATAAAAAAAAAATATAAAAAAAAATATATATCTGACAACCTCACACAAATCGATCTAGTCCCAAATTAAGCTCAAGAAGGCTTGTGTTATGGATACTAGACGACGATATACGTACTTATATAGATAAATATATACTTACATACATAGAACAACCATGACCCAAGCACAAATATTCGAGTTCATCACACAAATGTTTGCCCTGGCCGGGATTCGAACCTGGGACCGCCGGCTGATAATCCAACGAACCAGGCAAGTGACCATGAAACTCATTAAAATTAAGATTTAAAAGAGCAATGACGTGAAACCTTAGTCAAATCACGTAGGATCTAGCGATCAAAACAATACATCTCCGAGATGAGAAATTTGTGAAACGTCGTATGCTGGCCAGTACCTATGCTTTACTTTAACTTTTACATTATACAATACAACAATACAATACAACAATTCTTTATTGCACACCAACAAGAAAAATATTACAATCGAAACCTTAAATTATAAATGGTAGACAATAGGCGGTCTTATCGCTAAAGAGCGATCTCTTCCAGACAACCTTTGGGTAGAGGATTAAGCAAAAATAAACAATAAAAGAGTAGGTGGTGAGATAAAAAATAAAAATTCAGCAACATAAATAACATATAAAAGACACAAACTTAAATAAATATATTTAAAGATAAACATACATATATACATAAATATATATACATAAATATATTATATAATATTCATACATAATATAGGCACATACACATATAAAACAGGAAAAATAATAGATACAACACAGCTGATACCAGACTTAGCAGGGAAAAAAAAATACCAATAGCACACAATAAGCTACGGGAGCGACAAATAATGATCTTTTAATTTAACTTTAAAAATAGAAAGTGACTTAGCCTTCCTCAGATCTAACGGAAGGGAATTCCACAATAGAATGGCTTTAACTGTAAAGGAATTCGTATAAAATTTTGACTTTGCTGCCGGAACAGTGAGTAAAAAATTTTGAGCGGATCTAGCTGATAATAGGTAGCTAAAACGTTCTTTAAGGTAGCGGGGAGTTGCGGGGTTAAAGAGAATACTATAGAGAAGGGAAAGAATATGAAAGTTACGACGAAGGCGGATAGGCAGCCACTTGAGTTTTGAACGGAAATATATAAATGACTAGCGACCCACCCCGGTTTCGCACGGGTGCAATGCTGATAAATTATGCATGTATTATACATATTATAACACTCCTCTTGAATCACTATTAAAAAAAGACGCATCAAAATCCGTTGCGTAGTTTTAAAGATCTAAGTGTCCCTATGTACGAGGGTCATGCCAAAAGAAATTAGATACTCAAAAATCATAATGTTTATTATTCATTAAAGTTGTCTATTTTTTCGAAGTAATTTCACCGTCAACACGTATACACTTTTCCATCCGTCTAAACCACTTGGAAAATATTAATGACCAACTCATCTTTAGACACTTCAGAAATTTCATAGTTATAAGCTGCCAGGGCATCTTCTTTGCTTTCAAATCGCCTTCCTTTTAATTTGTCTTTGATTTTTGGAAACAGATAAAAATCACATGGTGCTAGGTTCTGTGAATACGGGGGATGAGGCAAGATAGTGACGTGCGTGTGTTAAAAATAGTCCAGTGTTCTAGTAGAAGTGTGCGGGTCTGCGTTGTCATGGTGCCAAAGCAGTTGCTGGGTTTCAGACTTTGGCCGCTTATCACACTAAGCTGACAATACTTTTGGGGCACAAACTGTCACGTACTATTCCGAATCGACTGTTTTTTGATCTTCTAGTACCACAGTAGCAGAAAAACGAGGCAACCATTTGTTTCTGTGTGCTTCGTGTTCGGTGACATTTCGTTAGTGTCGAAGCACCATACTGTTGACTGTCGCTTTGTTTCAGGATCATAGTTATATAGCCATGTTTCGTCACCTATGAGTATATCATAAACATTCGTTTTTCACCGCCATTAAATTTATTTATCATAAATTAGCGCCAATCCACGCGACGACGTTCCTTTTGCAAATCATTGAGCTTGTGCGGAACCCACCTTGAACAACGCTTGTGGAGGGATAATTATCCGTGAATTTTATTTTTATTTAATATAAAGTTTGCAACGCTGCTGATCCAATACCCAGTTCTCGCTCTGGCTCTACGTATGTGATTCGTTAGTTTCCACGAATATTTTTTTCCACAGTTTGCAAATTTTCTTGAGTAACTGCGGTTGGCGGCCTACCTGACTTCGGATCATCTTCAAAACTCGCCCGTCCTCTTTTAAATTCAGCAAACCAGTTAATCTTCTGCTACCGTTTCCGATTTCTTGATACCGTTCGCACTGAGCCAAATATTAAGCCTTTCCTTGAACACTTTCCAATCGTTGCCGATTTCAAAAACGGGTAAATTTCCAATCGTCGTATTCATCTTATTTTGCACTATTCGCGTGTATGTAAGTTTAATCCGAACGTCGCCAGTTGTCATAAATGAAAGACGTGCGCTTGCGTGAAAGCCATTTAATGTACTGCTCATGCCTACCCTTACTTCGCAGTTTGCTAACCTAACAAAACTGTTTCACGTGAACATGCAGACTCGCCAAAAGTCGTGACTAAAAGTTCAAAACATTCTTGAGGCTTTAAACTTTTTTTATAGTTATAATACATCATAACCCGAAAATCACGTCGTGTCAGCTCCATGGTCGTAGAAAATTCCCGCTAGATTTATGAGAAAGAAAAAAAAAATATATACGTAGTTTGGCTGAGTGTTCCATTTTTAAATTTATAAGTAAATAACCAGCCTTTGTGGTGATGTATTACTGGCCAGTGTCAATTAAATGAGCAAGGAGTATCTAATTTCTTTTGGCATGACAGACAGACAGCAGGAAGCGACTTTGTTTTATACTATGTAGTGATAGTGATAGTGATGGATATCTATGAGCTGTGAACGATGTCCACACTCGTGTAAACGAAGTGCTAATATAGTCTCAGTGTATAAAACGGCCGAACGCTTTTACATTACGACGATACTTACACCATTTTTCAGTTAAGTTTCAGATATGCTGTATCACACGTCGCATAGACGATACGTTACTAATTGCGTAGTTCAATTAGGGATTGTGAAGGATAGGGTGGTCTAACGTTACACGTGGGGCTGTCAGCATCAGAGCGCCACGCAATAAATAAAAATAAATATCGGACAACCTCACACAAATCGTCCTAGTAGTATACCACAAGATATACATACTTACATAGATAATTATCTAATTAATACCTATTATTATATATTTGCTTAAATACCTAGAAAACATCAATAGCATCACACAAATATTTGCCCTTGCTGGGATTCGAACCCAGGACCACCGGCACTGTTGGCAGCTGCACAACGACTACCCCGTACTCCTGAAATATGATACAAAACCCGTTTTTCAATACAATTAAAAAAATTATAATAGTATCAAATGACAGAACTTGATTCCGAAATAAAGCCTGATCGACCAATCCCACGCATGACTCATTAATGACAAATTATAATATAAGGGTAAAAGTATTTTCGCCTCGAGGACAGTAAATTAAACATTGTGACATTTCTAGGAAGAACCAACATGTAGCATTTTAATGATAACAGCTGATCTGCTAGAGGGCTTCAATGCAGTTCAATAGTAGATTGTTTGACAAGGGGCTAAAACAAGCCATTGTGACACGAAGTAATTTGGACGGAATTTGGACGAGCGAATAAAGTGAGGGAGGCCAAATATATCTGAGTGTCATAATGGCTTGTAGCCCCGTGTTACACACTCTGCTTTTCACTTCGACTGAAAAAATAAAAAACTTAAAAATTAATAGTGTAGCTGGCCGGTAACAAGTATTTTTTCTGTGTCATAGAAATTTGTATGGGATTATATGGTTTCCTTTTAAACCCTAGGGGCTAAATGTACTATTTTAGCCCCGCTTTGCGAACTTAAAACGACGTACTTTTTGAGCAGGAGAAGTGAAAAACCTTTTAAACTCTTCATGACAAAATAATTGAAAGTACAGTCGCCAAATGAAAAGATTAGTCACATTTGGAACTTAACACCAACACATAAAGTCGAAAAGTAACTTCATTCCCCGACTGTACCCACTGCACTGAAAATCAGATAAAATGGGTAGTTTGCACAAATGTAACTTTGACAGAGAAAAATTGTGTTTTTCTCAGTCAACCTTTGACAACGGTATCTGTAAAGGTACTGAAACGTCAGGGAGGCTCAAATAATTAATATACGCGATATAATCCGTTTACATTGTTTTATTTAAGTACTTACCTTGTTTTCTAGTTTTTCTTTCTCCAAAGCTGTGATCTTTTCGCGGACATTATGGGACATTATGGACCTAGAAATAAGTAGATCCCCATTCTAAGAACACTTAGTCATTCTATTCACCCTCTTACACTTGGTTCGATTTTACAAATCACCACATCGTATCATAATTGCTTATTTTAGTCCCATGTGTCACATGTAATTCGTTTTCTTTTAGCCATCGCTGAAAATTGCAGCAACAAACAAAACATTGCACCCAAGTCATTGACCGAAAAACATTTTCGTTGAGACGCGTTATACGCGATATAATCCGTTTACATTGTTTTATTTAAGTACTTACCTTGTTTTCTAGTTTTTCTTTCTCCAAAGCTGTGATCTTTTCGCGGACATTATGGGACATTATGGACCTAGAAATAAGTAGATCCCCATTCTAAGAACAGATTAGTCACATTTGGAACTTAACACCAACACATAAAGTCGAAAAGTAACTTCATTCCCCGACTGTACCCACTGCACTGAAAATCAGATAAAATGGGTAGTTTGCACAAATGTAACTTTGACAGAGAAAAATTGTGTTTTTCTGAGTCAACCTTTGACAACGGTATCTGTAAAGGTACTGAAACGTCAGGGAGGCTCAAATAATTAATATACGCGATATAATCCGTTTACATTGTTTTATTTAAGTACTTACCTTTTGTTTTCTAGTTTTTCTTTCTCCAAAGCTGTGATCTTTTCGCGGACATTATGGGACATTATGGACCTAGAAATAAGTAGATCCCCATTCTAAGAACACTTAGTCATTCTATTCACGCTCTTACACTTGGTTCGATTTTACAAATCACCACATATCGTATCATAATTGCTTATTTTAGTCCCATGTGTCACATGTAATTCGTTTTCTTTTAGCCATCGCTGAAAATGGCAGCAACAAACAAAACATTGCACCCAAGTCATTGACCGAAAAACATTTTCGTTGAGACGCGTTATACGCTATATAATTCGTTTACATTGTTTTATTTAAGTACTTACCTTGTTTTCTAGTTTTTCTTTCTCCAAAGCTGTGATCTTTTCGCGGACATTATGGGACATTATGGACCTAGAAATAAGTAGATCCCCATTCTAAGAACACTTTAGTCATTCTATTCACCCTCTTACACTTGGTTCGATTTTACAAATCACCACATCGTATCATAATTGCTTATTTTAGTCCCATGTGTCACATGTAATTCGTTTTCTTTTAGCCATCGCTGAAAATGGCAGCAACAAACAAAACATTGCACCCAAGTCATTGACCGAAAAACATTTTCGTTGAGAGTATTGGCCGATGCCAAATAAAAATATGCTGGTATTCCATTACAAATACGACAAACATATTCAGCGTTCATCGAAACTAGTGACAGGATTTCAGCCAATATTCAAGACAAGAATTCAACATTTTGTAGTTACGTTCACCACGTTTTAGAAGAATTTCCTATATTACTCATTAATTTCTGTTTCATGATGAACAGCTACTGGTGTCGGGGGTGGGTGTGATAAATGTATATTTTTGGTTATTAAGAAGTTTCACGCTGTTGGCGCAGTAGTAGGGCAAATATTTGAGTAATGAACTCGAATATTTGTTCCTGGGTCATGGGCATTCTCTATGTATACTATCTATGTAGTCCTCTAGTATAAATATTACTGCCTGTCACTTTTCCTTCAATACCGTGTGAGCAAGGCAGATAACGCAGTTTCGCGATAAGCGAATTCGCGGCAAGATATCCTAGCCGTGCAGGGCTTGTCGGTTAATCCTAGTTGAAATAGCACCAGATACAGACATTTTGCGGTTTCACTTTGTGAGCTATATTTATTGATCCGAACATACGAAATAAAAGTCTTAAAGCAAATAATAATCGAAGTTAATAACGAGAAGGTAACCGAAATCTTTAACCGGTTAATTAGTGTGGATAAAGGATAACAGTTAAACAAGCAATGATACAAAAAAAGTCAAATTAGAATGTACGGAAGCTAAGTGACTTGGTGGCGCTTGTCTACCACATTTTTGTATGGCATACATATATAACAGACGACGCTGCCATGGCGGGACAGAGCTCTGATAGTTTAAAAAGTCTTAAAGTTTGAAGATTTTCCCAACCACGTACTTGTCTATTCTTGAAAATACCGCCGGTGCAAGCTGAGCATATCAGTATGCTCAGCTTGCACGCGTTCAGACGCGTTAATCTTTCCTATCATGAATTAAATGAGAGCGGTCACGTAAGATGAATAAGATCGTTTTCCACGTCAATGAAGCCAGCTACAAACAGATAAAAATATGTTTAGTTGTCGACTGACTGACACATATAAAGACGTCCCTTCATCACATCCAAAATAATGCGAAATTCTTTAGCATTCGACTATTCCAAAAGTTTCCCAGAGAGCTACACTTCTGATCAAAGAATATAAGTGCTTCTGATCTAAGTGCCAAAGTCTTAAAGTTTGAAAAACATCCCAACCACGTACGCGTTCAAATTCTTAAAAAATACCGCCGATGTCGTAAATATTTAGATGAAAATAAAAGCATACTGAACGCGTGGGTCTTTCCTCTCATGAATGGAATGAGAGCGGCCACTAAAGATAAATCAAATCGTTTGCTGCATCAATGGAGCCAGCTACAAACAGATGGACGTATCTTGGATCAGCACACTAGGGATTAACGTACGTTTTGTTGTTAGCTGACTGACAGCGGTCAATGTCTAGCTCGGTTGACATCCTGTCCAGTTTTGAAATAAAGGTCATTTGATCCGTGAGATGTGCAAGATGTGTGTTTGTTTTCTACAATCTATGAATTCGTGTACGGCGCAAATAAGTTGGTAAGATAAGTTTTTATCTCGATTTATCAAGTTATTCCCGCCGCTAAGCATGCAATTCGTCAATATGTGCACGGCGATAGAATTATGTTACAATCATTAGAATAGAATCGCATGTTGATGCCCCCGACAAGACGAACAAAGAAGAAGGCGGGGCGGGACACTACCTACCATTTCTTGAACTATTTCAACTCATTTCTAAACCCAGCTTTGTCCCCGATATCACCAGAGAGCCCAAATTCTGATACTAGCCTTGCACTCTTCCCTAAGTTGAATCGTCCTAATTAAAGACACCGCTTTTTCGTTCAAACCCAGCTTGAAAAAGAACTTTGAAAAAGAAATTTAAAATATTGAGGCTAGAAAACACAAGTTATGTGGAAAATTACTCACTGCATATTTATTCAGCAAAGTATCATTCCATTTCAACCATAGGTATGTTTACATAACCATGGTACACGGTCGAGCGCAGAGCCTGTATATAAATAATCTAGCAGATAAATAAACA
Organism: Apotomis turbidana; assembly: GCA_905147355.2. Taxonomy (NCBI): domain Eukaryota; kingdom Metazoa; phylum Arthropoda; class Insecta; order Lepidoptera; family Tortricidae; genus Apotomis; species Apotomis turbidana. The sequence continues at coordinate 8,511,237 of LR990288.1, forward strand.
TGTATGTATTTTGTGACGATTACTTACATAATCTGTATAAAATAATCTCCCAAATAAAAGTAAAAAAACATGTTTACTTTGATGAAAAACTCAGTCTCAGAAGGTTCGCATAAAAACTTCAGTGTCATGTTACGGAAGGCGTATTTTCTCTATTGGCATCAATTTTTTTTTTATTGTCGATAATCATAAAGTTTTTTTTTTACATTTTCGTCATACATGATTAGCTTTTTTCTCAAAAATGGTGTCAATATTTTTTGGAGATGGTGAATTAAACAAACATATATAACCAAAGTGTATGTAAAAGTTTACACTGCAGTGGATCACAGTACATTTTTCTTTCGTACTATTGTGTCAATAGTTATATTTATAAAGTGATCCTGTTACATACTTGTCAGATTTCCATTTCAGTATGCCATGGATTGTCCACATCACAGGGTTAATTGACGCTTATCGTCCCATTAAGCTTAAATTTATTAAAAACTTTCTCCAGTTACTGAGAAAATGGGTATTGTGGACAATACGTTCTCATTAACTGTCTGGTTAGCAGCTGAAACCTGGTGGTTACGCAAATAAATGTCGTCTGCTGGTAGACTTTACGGCTTTATTTGCAAAAAGATATAACATCACTGGCCTCTACTCGTACAGTTAGCAGCAAAAGTAGCTAGGCAGAATAATGCGCTTAAAATAACCTATGATTCCTGGGAGCATAACCATTTTTTTTTTATTACGGAGGTGGCAAACAAGCGTACGGCCCGCCTGATGGAAAGCGGTTACCGCAGCCAATGGACGCTTGCAAGTCCAGGGGATTCGCATGTGTGTTGCTGACGCTTTAACAATCTGTACTTCTTTTTTGAAGAACTTCATACTGTAGTCGCCCGCGCCCGGGACAACCTCGGCAGCTCATTCCGTAGCCTGAGCGGGAGAAAATTCCTTTGAAACCTATTTTGTATGCATTTAAATAAAACGATTTAAACGGATTAGTATATTAATTATTTGAGCCTGTCTGAGGCATAGAGTTGCATGCAGATCATTTTGAACGCTGAACTTATATTTTGCTGACTATACCTAGCTAGACTTAATAATAGATAAGATATAGTTTGGCTAGGAGATAAGAGCTATACGAAGTGATTATTACATTCTGTCATGTCATGATGTTTATTATAATAAGTCTACCCCGGGGTCATCTATGACCAGAGTTTTTTGTTACCCGGATGCACGACAGCATTGACCGGGTTATTGGATGATTTTAACATAAGTCCCCTGCCTCATCTGGACGCTACAACAACGTCGCCAGCTACCGCATCCAAATAAATCATATTGGAGCAGGTGAAAGCTGAATTTGGCGACGCTTGACTACCACATTTTTCATTCATTCCACTAAATTATATTACGAGGTTAACATAGTGGAACTGACAGGTATTTAAACTAATTGTCATTATAGTGGGTTGCGATTGGTTGCATATTTGTTGCCATATAAATCTTATAAATAGCGCCCTCTTGACAATCCTCATATATTTCTGGTCAGGCTTTACCTTATTAGCAATTACACTCAACGGCCACCGCTTGCCCGACAACGTCAGAAATGCAGCTTCCACCGCCACCTTTAAAAACAACCTCACAAAATGGCTGGCAGAGGAAATATTTTACAGTTTTGATGAGTTTTTTAATTTATCTCTTTCTATGTAAAACGTAAAAAAAAGGAAAGATCAAATGTTATCCATATTACATAATATTGCTGACATGATAATTTTAATACCTAACTATTATTAATATTTTGGTACCATAATATGAATTTTTATGACCTGTAAACAATTGTTATAAATAAATATTTCATTTCATTTCATTTCCTTTCATTTCATTTCATTTCCTGTCATGACGGTTTCAGGTACACGTTCATAATATTTCCGTCGACTGGTGTAAATACTTATCACTTGGTCGGACAAAAGGCGAATGCGGAAAGCACTCAAGAGGAGTGTTCCGCTCATAATAGACCCACTTAGGATCCGGTCAGATACGTTCACTCGTACAACTGACAGGCTGGAAAATTAGAGAGCAAGGGCGCAATGAAGAGGAAATTAACAGGGAAATGTAGAGAAAAACACGAAATACGATTTAAAAAACAATTAAAAGACAACAGATTTATATCATAACATAATACCCGAGAGTATTATGTTATGTTATGATATAAATCTGCCGGCATCTAGCTCAAATTGACCTAGTCTCAAATAAACCAAACAGTACGCTCACATCATGATGTCTAAGGGTGCTCTCTTGAATGACCAACATACTTTCGATTTAATTTGTCCACGCTGTTTGGAAGTATGTTCTCGGTAACGCAATGGTATTTTGTATTGTATCGTTGAAGTCAGTTTGAGACATAAAATAAGCTTGGCAAATGTTGCAACTGTAACACTAAGAGAGGTACTAATTGGAAACACATCGATTGTGATTCCATTTCGGCGTAGAGGGTACCTATATGAAGTTTTTTTAGGTTTGAGTGTGAGTGTGGTGTGAGTACAATAGACTAACCACTAAATGTTTACAATGAAACGAAAAGTTGAAAAAATTAACGGTTCAGGCGGATTCGAACCTGCGTCTCCGACGGTTTTCCAGGCCAGCACGGGCGTTCAACCAACTGGACCACCGAACCTGATGCCAAGAGCCATTGAATTTGTCAACCAGTTGCTTCTTCATGCCTTAGGGTGGCATCGTAGCGCCATCTACCGTAAAGATTCAGCCTTTATAATCGGCACCATCGTCTCAAATTATGTTCAGAATCGATAGTAACGATGTGCAACACCCACATTAATTATTACTTTTCGTTTCATTGTAAACATTTGGTTTACGTTAACAGACGTTACTGCTTTAATAAAAATAGACTATCTGCTCTTAAGCTTGCAAAGTATGCATTTCATGAGCTTTTCGTAAAAAATAGCGGCCACACCACGCTCGTTCTAGCTACATAATAGACATATTTGCTCGAACGTGACTGACTTTAGAAATACCCTTCCCGGGGGGCACAGGTTAATACGTGTCGACCGAAGAACTTCCCAAAACCCATGAACAAAACAACTTTGTTTTTCACACGTCTTCAGCCTTTTATTTCGATTAGGAGAGAGTTGCTGAGTTGCAAGAATTTGCGGTATTTTGATGGAGGTCTATTTTTAACCACGGGCGAAAAAAGAGGGGCTTTATTATAATTCGATTTCGGTTCAGTTTTGTTTTGTTTCATTTGAAAAATGATTCGGTCAAGAGATGGGTTTAGCTATTTTAAGTTTTTCAGCCTTTCATCAAATTGTTCGTTACGTGTAAGTAGTCTATTTAATAATTTTCTTTATAGTTATTTTTTTATATCATATTATTACTCGGAATAAAATAAAAGGGTAAGGCATTGTAAACATCATTATTTGGTTAACTTTTATTAACTACCAATTACAAAACACCCAATAGGGTCGACAGAATAACTTTGGCCTAAAGTATTATTGATTGCGTTTAGTCTAACATTACATTAGCTGATAAGCAGTAACTTAGCTAATTAATTACATACATATGTTTGATAAAATCGCTTGAGATACATATTCCATTGATTTGCATTTGAATACATATTTTAAAGCAATTACGATTGAGTCAGCCATGCCTAATTCTAAAGTCTATCCTAAATTTTAACCGCACGTTCGTTTACCACGAACCATACTTGTGAGTCATTCAACCCTTTATAGACTCATCATTTTACAGGCGTTTCTCCACTAATTACAAAATCGTTGCCCTTGGTATTTTTCGAAAAAAATAACAGCCATATATTAGTGTCAAGGAAATGTGTTTTGAAGAAAAACTACAGCTATGTTTTAAAGCTTGTCTTGCACTACACCAAAAGTAAAACTAGGTCCTTAATTACACTTTTTTAATTAAATACCTCAAATATCAGTCCCCCGACACGTACCCCAAATCCAGAATTTAATATGTATCAGCAAATATTAGCGGTGTATGATCTATTTAGCTAAAATCTATGGAACGTAAGAAGGTGATTACATAATTGATTATAATAAATAGTTTTTTTTATTAATATCCTGCCATACTGACACCCGGTCGCCCAATCCTGATCAACAACATAATAAACGATAAGATCGCCGTTTATATAGGTATACAATGTATTGTATACGTGTATTGTATAGAACACTACAGTTAAAACGAGAAACCCGACAGGGGACTGTCAAAAATTTCCAATTAGTGGAGAAATACCCATACTCGTAATATCTAAAGTACTAATTATACGAAGTTTCTAATGACATCCTTCCGAAATATCACCATCACATATGCTAACATTTATCTGCTCAATTCAAAACATGGCAATTTCAATTAATAGAAGTTAAGTTGTATAGCAAAAATTTATATCATATCGGCCATATCACGGTCTATATGTCAATGTCAATATATTTAAGGTTCTGAATTAGAAAATCCGCTTATACATTTCCGCTGTAACTTTTCTATACATGTATGAGCACTTAGAAACTACAAAATATGGTCATAATAATAATATAAGAGCAGTAAGTAGCTGTATGCGTAAATATAGATCCACGGTTCATTCATGTGGCATAGGCTAAATAATAACCTAAAAATTATATGTATCATATTTGTCATTTACATTCTACTCTAAGAAACCTATACTTATTTTGGAAATCAATCAGGAACTGTCAGTTAACCCCTCGTATGCAATGTCAAACATTTGCTAATCAAATGGAAATTAACTGATATTTTAACATAAACTTCAAATGTCCCGCACGGATCCGTGTCTAATACGAGGGGTTAACCAATAATACTTGAATTCTGAATGTTTTCTCAAAAAATCTCTTTTCTATGTACTTAACATTGAATTTTAGTTCACATCGAAAGTAATCGTAGTTTCGTAGACACAATCTAAACCTTAAGTCAATGAACATGACGTCAATACAGTTGGATCAACGATCAGAAGAAGCCAGTGTGAATGGTCGTGCGAATGTCAATACACCACACGTACGCATGTTTATTTGTTCGATCGAGTTGTTAACTGTTGAATTGAGGTTGACATTGCCATTTCGTACAAATGAGTGCAAAAAATTGCGCCTTTTATATACCCTTATGTTATGAGTTTAGTAACACAATCTTAAGCTAACTCTTTTCAATGAACACATTCAATTAAACTCCAACCTTTGTTACACAAACTACCACTTGACATTGACTTAACGTGAACAATACCCGGCTATTGCAGACTGGTTGAGAGGCACCCCTTCTTTGTGATCCTTCCTCTTTCGGCAAATACATTGACAACAAATATAAAGAGTTAAAACAACTGCTAAAGTCACCGGCAGCCATATATACACAGGAACACCGGACGGCTTCATAGTTTCAGCGTACACCTTCAACAAAATGCAGGGAATATGAGTACTTTTATGAACATCAGACGTATTATGCCAAATTATACATTCCTGGTGTGTAGTTATCGGTATAGGGTATCCAGTATTATTGATGTAAGACTTGACATCGATGTGAGACGAGGTGACATCAAACGTGTTTGAATCTTCGCGATGCAATTTCCCCGATCGTTCTATGAAAGTCGACATCATGAAACACGGGAAAATTGTTTCTTCGAACTGATGCCAATTTACGATCTGCATTGAGCACTTCTCTTCAGGGTCCTGGGTGTGGTACGGTAGACTCGAGGATCTTCCCAAGTTGTATAACGCTAGGCCGGTTAATAATACTCCATATCGGCTTGTAGTTTCCCTGTACTTGTAGACGTACGTCGGTGGTTGACCGTGGAAGACCGGGTAGGTCACTGGCTTGGAACAATGGCGGCACATGAAAGATATATGCGTAGGCGGATGATACGAGAAGTGGGTGTGCCGTGAGCTGACATGGTAATAGTTAGGGGCGCGAAGTGCAGAATGGTTGGTAAATCGTCCGCGCGGTCCACCGTGTATTTTAGCTTGTACGAATATGTTGGTAACGGTAAAGTAAATAAATATTGAGTAGAGCGGCTTCATTGCAACGCGATGGGCGGGTCCCGCGGCTCGACTGGCGGTGTTTGGGGGACAGAGGAGGCTTGGCGCCAACGCAGTCTGGCTGGCGCCCCTTGCCCTCCCCATAAACTACGGGAGCGAATTCGGTCGCATGACATGTAGATATATATGTCTCATTCGTTAAAATAATTATAATAGCGCTGGATTTTTATTTTGTTAAGTAGATTTTATTGCAACATGTCGCGCTTCATGTCAGACGTCGTTATTTGAATACAGAAACGATGTCACTGCCCTTAAAGATTAATATTATAACAACCAAACAGTAACAAACAAAACAAAATAAACAATCCAAAATTTTAAAGTAGGACATGTTTTCTGCAAAAAATCTGAATATTCTTTGATGATATAACACGAGATTACATATTATATTTATTATATTATATTACAATTACTAATTAATTATTTATTAAATATTTACCATAAAATGCCTATTTACGAATTTTTATTCTTTATTCGAATTGATAATGGACCCAAACGATACTTGAACGTAACTTGTGTCACTCGTTACATTAGTGAACGATATAGTCACAGTTATTTTGAAAGTAGTAGGGCCTCGTGCAAGGTCCGTCCGGATTGTTACTACCGTCTTTTGCCTACTAACCCACCGCCAAACAGCAATGTTCGCATTGTTGTGTTCCGGTGTGGGGGTAAGATAGCCGGTGAAATTACTAGCATAGAGGCATTCTATCTTCGTCCTCCGGGTAGGCAAACACTTGTGACTCCTCTGGTGTTGCAGGTGTTTATGGGCGACGGTAATCGCTTTCCATCAGGCGATACGTTTGCTCGTTTGCCCCCTATGACACAAAAAAAAAAAAAGTTATTGAACGTGTGCAAGTGCACAGTTTGTCCACACGCGCATCGTCATACGAGTACAACGTCCATACCCAACCTATCGATTCAAATGGCTTGAACCAGAAACCAAGTAACTTTGGTCTTGACGTTCTAAAATAAAAGCGTATCTTTAGCAAAACCCGCAAGACCACTTATCATCTGAACGTAGACTAAGTCACCCTAAAGGTTTTCCACCGGCAGGGCGAGACGAGACGAGGATTGAATTGAAATTTGTATGGCCAATTTTCAATCCTCTTCTAGCGCATCTTCAGTGGAAAAGGTAAGGATTGGCGAGGATGTGCGAGACTTTAATTGAAATATTTGTTTGTGTAAAAATTAACCATATTGCTTCCGATATAGAGTATAAATTACCTTCGCAACAGAAACACGCTTCTCGCGATAGCTTTGTTGTTCGTTGCTATTAGATAGTACACGCTATTTCAATTAACGACATTTTTTCTGGAAAAGGGACAGTTCGATTTCAATTAAATCCTCGTCTCGTCTCGTCTCGCCATGCCGGTGGAAAACCACCTTAAGTCTTCTTCTACTTGTACCAGCACCTCTAGCACAACTGTAATACTACCTATCACTTTCCTTTCAATACCGTGCGAGTATTTAAGACAGGTGAAGTCACGGCAAGTTATCTAGCCCCAGGTAATCTGTACAGACTTCATATCGCGATGCGATCCCGGCTTGATCTGCCGACAGCGACCCCGCACAATGCGGGCCGTAAATAGCGCTTCCTGCTAGATATCGCATTATAGACAATTTCCTCGCCATTGTAGACGCTTTGCTCGTTTAACCTTGGCTCCAGCTACTGACTTTGTAACGAATACGATCATCATCTCAGCCGATAGACGTCCACCGTTAGAACAAGGCCTCCCCCAACGTACTCCACAACGATCGATCTTGCGCCGCCCTCATCCAATTTCTGCCCGCGATCCTAACCAGGTCGTCGGTCCTCCTTCTCACGCTGCGACTTCGGGTCCACGGAAGCCACTCAAGAACCTTTCCGCCCCAACGGCCATCGATTCTACGAGTAATGTGCTCCGCCCACTGAAACTTAGGTTTAGCAACGGTCATGAGCTATATCTACAACCTTGGTTCTCTTACGTATCTCATCATTTCGGATTCGATCCCGCAAGGAAACTCCGAGCCTAGCTCGCTCCATTGACCTTTGAGTAACTTTGAGCCAAGATATAAACGAATACAATACTTTAAGAACTTTTTTATACTCGCGTACTTTAAACTGTCAATTATAATTTTACAGATAAAATCACAATTACGCACTTTTTAACCCTGTAACAATAGTTATTTGTTATACAAGGGGGGAAAGTTGTATTTTACCCGCGAGTGTTTATTTGAAACACGAGGTAGCGAAAGGATCCTATGATTGACCACGAGCGAAGCGAGTGGTTCAAAATAGAATCCTGAGCGTAGCGAGTGTTTCAATACACGAGACGTAAAATAACTTTTCGCCCGAGTATAACACAAAACTTTTCACCTCACTACAGCGAGGAAAAAAGAATATAAGGGTTTGTACTATATCTTTGAAAAATATCTGCAATGATCAACCAATTTGCCATTTATTAAAACTAAGGTCTAAGAGTAAGGACTAAGGTATTTTAAACGGGTTTTTTTTCAGAAAATAAGCTCATGTCAAATTTTACTTTAGCTGCGTTGAATCGTCAAAACTCTTTCTCCACATGTGGATAAAAAGCGATTTTCTCAATAGATATCAAACAAACAAACTGGGCTTTCCGAGCTAGTGAGGTGAAAAATTCTATACTCTTAAGTATGGTACTTGCTACAAAAGTTTAATATTCATAAGACATATCTCTCTACACAACTCTAATAATTTCAAAAAGAGAACATCAGCATATTTGATTTAAACAAAAAAGCACGCTACTGCTCACTGATTGGCTGAAATTACTTGTCAAAAAATTTAACCAATCACGAGGGAGGGAATGTTATACCCGGTCATTTTTGTTACCCGGGTATTACCCGACCTTGATTTTCAAAACCCGGGTACCCGGGTAATACCCGTACTTGAACTAAAAGTATTAAATATTGAGTTTCATGGTTTTTACGGGTATTTAAGAATGAAAAGCACGTTTGATTACGATTCCAGACTTTGAATCTTATAGCGCTACTTAGGAAGGAGGTGCAAAAATTATTTGCGGTGATGCATGGTACTCGATCCCACGAGGTAAAATGCATGCCTGAAGAGGTCGGTGTTGTGGCCGAGAGTGCAGAAGCTGCGCCTGGCTGAGAATATGCGAGTCCAACAAGGAGGAGGCTCACATGTCCAAGAATTCTCCCGGGTACTGCTTCAGGTTGGAAAGACTTCTGGAGAATCTGGAGGAAACCAACGGGCTGGGTCGATTACCAGACACGTTATGCAGGATCTTTCCGTCCGTTGAAGACCGCATTCGGAGCTATAAAGAGACCTGAGCCAGGTGACGGGACGTGAGAACTCTTGGGTTTGTGAGAGAGCCATATACTCACGCCGAAAAATGTACAGGCAGCGGCATTTAATGCGTGGATAGTGGCGGAAATCGAAGGTGAACAAGCAGCATATAATTCCGTTAACACTGTCTTGGATGAAGGTTCCTAAAGCACTCATTGAGACCTGAAGATTTCCCAGCACACACAATAATCCTGAAAGTTGGAGTTCCGATCATGCTTCTTCGGAATTTGTCACTTCCGAAGTTTGCAACGAAACCCGGTTAAAAGTAGTGCAGATGCAGCGAAACCTCATCGAGGCACAGATTCTGATGGGGTGCGGTGCCGGGCTGATCTGGACTACAGTCCGCTATCGTATCCATCTGTAAACTTTACTTAAACTTCCGCCTCCAGGGGATAGGGAGAGAAATTAGGGGTGAATTAGCCGCTTACGACCAAATTCCACGCGGGCGGAGCCACGGGCAAAGCTAGTAAGTTACAACGCAGTAAGTTAAGGGTTACAGGGTTACAGCCGTTATAGAACATTTTGCTATAAATTATTTATGATTTCACTCATTTTTTTTTTACATTTCTTCATTTCGGGTAAAACCTGGTTTATGAGTTGAAAACCCGGGTTTTTGTTTTTACCCGACTCCAAATGTAGTCGGGTACCCGGGTTGCATTCCCTAAGTCCCGCCATGACGCGTGACGTCGCGATCATGTTTTTTTTCATAGGTCAGTTTTAGTTGAACGTAAAAGGTTACATCCAAAATAAAAATTCATAGTGGGGAATGACGATTGAGGTAAAAAATGTTTTTCTGTGTTTTGCTCGTATAAAAAGTATTGTTTGCAATAGTTACACAATTAGGTCTTAAATCGCGTACCTTACTTAGGCCACTCGGTAAGCCTCGTGACCTAAACGCGGTACTCGACTTTAAGAACCTTCATTATGCAACGATTGCATAAAATACAATTTAACACGTTTTTAGCGTACTTGCATTTTTTAATTTTGACCATAGCTGCCATAGCCTGAAGTGCAAGATTCTAATACAACAAAGCGTATTGATTGCGTTATTTACATACATATAGATATTTGCCGTTTTTTTTTAATATTTCACAAAATAGGGTTGACATATTTCGGCGTAAAAAAAAGTGAAATCTACAGCTCACAGCCATTAGTAATAGATGGAGACACAGATAAACTAGAAACGTGAACGTTCAATGTCAATGGCAGATCAACCCCATCTTTCCCTTATCGTCCTAACATTCATTCACACATTCAATGTAAACATCGAATCCTTCAGCACATGGAATGTAAACCACATTAAATTATACGCCAATGATGACACGGCCGTGGATAGCGAACAATAGATCAAATCAAGTTCAGCGCGAACAAATAGAACAAACAAACTATACAACTATTCCATTAAATAAACTAGCAATACAAAACACATTAGTGTTTTCCGTACACTAAAATTGCCTGGAAAGTGCTATTTTCAACGGTACGCTTTCGTCAGAATCTATTTTCAATGTGAATGAGTCAATGAATGAGAATCGCTATCAATGAATAGGTGTAAACTCGGCAATGGTGAATTCAACTTCATGGTCCTGAATGGGTTGTAGTTTGTAGTAAAAGGAAAACGACTGTAAACTTTCTAATTCTTAAGACTTTTTGTTAACAAATACGAATGCCCTATTGTTTTGGGTGGGGAAAATTAAAGGGGTTGCACTCTGAATCCCGTCCTGAAAACCAGTGGTAGTGTAGTGTATGTAAATACATTTTTGTATGTTAATGTTTAGTTAGGTATTTAAATTATTTAGGTAAGTTATTGTTTACTAACATAGTGTTAAGGCAACATTGTTACTAACCAATCTATGGAACTCGTTTTCCGAAATAAAAAAATATTATTATTATTAAAAGAAAGGACTGAAATTACATTGAAATAATAGTACTCTATGGAACGAAGTATGCTGTGAGATGAAGCAGAGAGGCTGTTCAAACTTAGGTACACAATCCATAGTCTATCTATACTATTACTTATAAAATTTTATTGAAAATCAGTTTACTATGGAAAGGGGTCATTATTTCAGGAAAAATCTTAACAGCGCGATGCAGCTGTGTGGCGTCAGCCATATAGCGCCATCTATTAGTAAAATTTTCTTTATTCATGTAATAGGATACTTTTAACCGCACAGTTCGGTTAAAAAATACGCGGGCGACGTTGCTTTCTAAGTATGAATATAAAAATACAACAATCACTGTCAGGCTGCTCAAAACTACCGGTAGTGAAGCTGAAAAGCGTGCTGTGTATGTTCCGCAATAGCCTAATCTTTCCTAATCTTTGATTAGGTACCATCTTCATAGTAAATTTGTGGTGACAAAACATGAACTACATGTGTTTGTTTCGTGCCAATTTGGTTTGGCAACGGTGTCCACATTTGCCCCTGTCGTGGTTAACTTCTGCGTTGGTATTTTTAGGGTTCCGTACCCAAAGGATAAAAACGGGACCATTACTGAGACTTCGCTGTCCGTCCGTCCATCCGTCCGTCCGTCTGTCACCAGGCTGTATCTCAAGAACGGTGATAGCTAGACAGTTGAAATTTTCACAGATGATGTATTTCTATTGCCGCTATAACAACAAATACTAAAAATAAAATAAAATAAATATTTAAGAGGGGCTTGCATACAACTTCATGCGCGAGTCGGACTCGCACTTGCCCATTTTTTTCTTGTATGCGATGCATGCAACTGTACATAACTAGGGATTATGATATATGTATCATAATCCCTAGTTATGTACAGTTGCATGCATCGCATACCTTCGAATACTAATTTACCCGCTATTATTTGGGACCTTGGTTCGACCATGGTCTCAGTGGTCGAACCAAGATCCCAAATAGCGGTTAGATTAGTATTCCTTAGATTTAAATGCACTTCTTTCTTTTCTGAATTTTCTCCGCCCCGCTTCTGTTGACAAGCAGGCTTAGCTCCTGCACCAAGTTAGGAAGAGTTTTTAGAAAAAATAAGTGATACCCCATCGAACACATGTGGGACTGCCTAAAACGAAGGGTTCGGAAGCGGAATCCTGCCCCGTCCAATGTTGCGGACCTGAAGGAAGCCTTGCTGGAGGAGTGAGATGCCATCCCTCAGGATTACGTCAGGAAGTTGATAAGATCCATGCCAAAACGCCTGAATCGTGTAATAAGAGCTAGGGGTGGCAACACCAGTTATTAATCAGTAATAATAAATTCTATGGTTGTTAAATTGTCCTTTTATTCCCCGTTTTCATAGATAAATTTTTCATACATATCCGCCAACTTCCAGTTTTCTTACGTTTTTCAGTCCTTGGACTGCAAGTTCCTTGAAAGGTTTTCATTTTCTACTGCGTTATATTGCCAGCTTTCATTTGGTACCTCACTTGTCAGTCTTGGGTAACAATTTACAAAGTTATAGGGTGCAGATGAAAAAAATGCAAAGTGATGCAATTATTTTGCTCGGGAGTGTACTACGCAAGTATTACACAGGCCGCAAAAGCACTTATACAGCCCTTTTACAGCTTAAATTAGAGTTATAATGACTGTATCGGCTCTTATACATTCTATATTTGCTTTTTGGGTGCGTAATACCTAATACATACACTAAGCATAGACATATACTAAGTATGGAAAAAGCCATCGTAAACCGAAACATCTAAATGTCAAGTTAAGTGCCGCTCTGAAGCCAGTGTTCAATTAAGAAAATGGCCGTTACAAGGACACATAAATACAATCCTCTTAATAATAGGCTGTTAACATCGGGGTGTGGAAAGTTTGGATCATAAAGTGTCGATCCCTTTATGGATATGATTAATAGCTAAGTACCGTAAAACGGGGTTACTTTAAAATGCAGGGGCTACTTTGGAAAAGTGTTTCTACGCCATATCCTTATTTTTTTTAACTATCTACTACCTTTACCAATGACCTAACCTTTTACTTCATTTGCTCAATCGCACTATGAATATTGGCGTTTTTATAACCATTTTAAATCTATCAAAGTAGCCCCAAATTTTCCAAAAGTAACCCGTTTTAGGGTATATGTAATAATTAAAATTTATTTGTATTGAAAGTTTTCTATGGAGATGGGTCGTCATTTCAGGAAAAATCTTATCATCTTTTGTTTTATATGGTCGCGCGAAGCCATGACAGTCTCGCTCATAATTTCTATGTCCTCTCATGACGCCGAAACGGCTAGGGCCGTATTTCTCCCTAGTCCCTCAAGGCCCGGGCTTAGGGGCCCAGTCCCAGACGCAGGACTTGCACCATAATAATGTTCTCCTTATAGGGGAGGGGGCCTCAAATGCCAAGTGCCTAGGGGCCCTGGCCCCTAAGTCCGGCCCTGGAAACGGCTAGACTAATTTTAACCAATATTGGTACAGATATAGCTGGACATCCAAATATGGTTAGGTATAGGATACTTTTTACCCGACTATAGTAAAGAACAAAAATACGCGGACGAAGCTGCGGTCACCTCCTACTACTATTTATAAATTCAGTGCCAAGTGCGAGTCAAAAAAATAAGAACGAAAACTACAAATCCCTATATGTTCTAACCGTTTACAATAAAGAGTATAAATAAGTTTCTGTCAAAAATGACATTTTAGTGGCAAGCTTTTATAGCCGACTGTACTTTTATTTGGATATCCATCAAATGCTCACTGAGACGATTCTAAAGAGCCCAAGCTCGGTAGGATTGCTTTTTCTATTATAGAGTTCATATGGCCACCTTCCGGCTCCATCATCAGCCCCATGGTACCATATTATTGTATTGTCATCAAAGTTAAGTAAGTATGCAAAATTTCAGCTCAATCGGTTGACGATATCTGCTTCAAAATTGAGTTGCAAGATTTCACCCGAACAAACATAATTAGATACATACATACATACATACAATGCAAGTTAAATAAAAGCTTTTAATAAAGACGATGAAGGCAAATATATTATTATATAAATTAGCATACTTAATATTTCGCTCCTGGTACTTGGTATATTAATCACATGTCCACTTATTCTAAAAGGCCTACGGAAAAAAGCAGAAAGTGGTGGAGACTTACATTTTTTTATAGTCAGCTAGGTCTCCTCACTTGCGCAGACTTTATTTAAAATTACTTCCTAAAATAACAGTTGAAATATTACAGCTACATGTAACCTTGAAAACTCTCGCGAGTCTCACACATAATAAAATACATGCGAAACAGGGGGGGTATTCGACCAATTTTAGAGATATAATGGAGATCTCTCCTTTTCATCGCCATCCGTCACTTTTGACGTGTGCCTACTTGACAAGTGGCGATATCCCTAGAACATCGCAACTTCGTCAATTCGGACGCGCAAATTTTTCGCTTTCTTTGTATGTGACGGCATAAATAACAGGCGCATACTTTAAATTGACCGCGTAGTACGTGAAATTAGTCCGTTACGTTTCGTTCAAAACAGAAATTTATATACATGAATAGCATTTTTGACAATTGTTATCGCCTTCGTATTTCCAAAACTGAGATGAGATATGTCACATGTGTCATTAAAACGCGATGAGCTTCATCATCGCGTTTTAATGACAGTTCAAAGGCGAGATCACGGAGAGATGACTGTTATCTAACGGTGATCTGACGTTTGGCGATCGACACTCGAATTAGGCCCCAGGTTTACTCACATCGTAGCGGTCGAATATCGCTCGACATGTTTCGAATCGGCTCGCGATTCATCATCAGGAGAGCCGATCGGTCGCGGCGGCAGCCAACCGTACAACAAAGAAACATGTCGAGCGATTCGAATTCTACGACGTGAGTAAACCCGTTTCGCACGTAATTTTTACCAACTAGTCCTAAACACAAAATTTTTGTTTACTACGCCACACGATGTCACTGATAAAAGTGGTCTTGTTATCTGTATTCAACTTTATTGATAGCATACCCCGGGTTACATGAATTATTAAAATATAGCTTTCATTATTCCATAAGCAGTGATAACGTTCCGCTAATAAAAGTCACGAAAACTAGCGTGTTCTTAATACAATACTAGATAAGACCTTTGGTGCACGTTAACGTTACTCGCTATATTTCGTGTTCTAAAAAATAGCAGATTTGTATCAAAAATGGACAAGAATAATTTTGAGTGTGAGTGACTCTAGTCTAACATTAACAACTTTAAGAGTACATTACATTAAATTACATACCTAGTAAGTAAGTTTATTGCACTTAAATAAATTAATACAGTCACATCTATTTACTTACCTAACACACATACAATAATTAAAGGTCTGTTGTGTATAAAAATATGGCTTATATAAATTCAATTTTATGCACTGATATTGCTTATGTTAGCTGTTTACACTGGTTCCTACACTCGGCACAGCCTGTCCCGTAGGTAACCAAGACATAAGTGAATTGGACGAAATAGACGCGAAAAGCAATTAAAACTTACGAAATTTATACAATCACATTTATACCAAGTGAAATTATAAATGAAAACTAGGAACAAAATGGGCCAATTTTTATTTGGCTGCCGATTTCTTTATTTTCTCAGATTTCAATAAAATTTGGTGAGTTGGTAAAGTTGCTTCTTTTGACCATGGTAAGCCCAATTTCACGATATGTCGTACAAATTTTTCTCCATTGAGTTACACAAAATGTATTACAGAAATTGGCCCATGGGCCAATTTTCACTTTGTTATCGATTTATTAATTTTTTATTTCGAACTCCTCATTTTGTACTAAATTTTATTGAACTAAATAACTTTGTTAAAATAATCCCATGCATTTTTTGTAACTCAATGGAATATTTTGTAGGACATACTGTGAAATTAGGTTTACCTTATCCAGCTAAGCACCTTTACCAACTCACCAAAATTAAAATCTGAGAAACAAAAGAAATCGACAGCAAAATAAAAATTCACCCAAATATAAAAATGTCGGTATAGGCATACGCGAGAGCGTGTGGAAATTGTTTCTAGCTATGCTGCCTAGGACCTAGGACGGAGCAGAATTCGTGAATGTCCCAGATAGTGTTTGCCATAAATATGCGCTCTGGGGCTTAACGAATTACCGCCCGTGGTTTGTTTAAAGTTTTACGTTTTGCCTTGGCTAGGAAGTGAGATTATCTTGCCGCGTAGCGGGCAGAAAATCCCACTTACGGCCTAGGGTGACGTAAACATTTTTGTTCTGACATGCCACGTATAAACTTTTATAAATATAAATATTTACTCTTTCATTTCATCCCAAATATCAATTTCCTTCAAATTCTACTTAAATGAATATTCAACACATAATTATGACAACGAGTAATCATATCTACAAGAAAATTGGTGTTTTGGAAATAATGTTCACTTTTAGGTTAGAATAGTACATTGTTGTAGAGGCTGTAAAGTAAGCAATAGATTAACGATTAAATTTCGAAGGCCGACCCGCAGGCCGCAGGTGTATTTCTTTCTTAAACTTATAAATACCCACAAACGAGTTTCTTTTCTTAAGTAAGATAATACTCCTCAGGTTTACTTTTTAATAAGTTTTTGTTGAAAAAGGTTATTACTCTGAAAATCATGTACATTTATATTTTTAAATTAGTTATGGGGCGTAAAACAATTTCCTAATTTCTACAATTACTAATTTCTCAACAAATAAACAGTTTTCAACAAATAAACACTTTTAATTACCATAATTATTAATATTGAGTTCATTTTTTTTTTTATTCGGCTGAAAAGCTATGACTCCATTTGCGATGAGATGCGAAGCGCGCATGCACTACGGGGCAGCCGGCCATATAAAAAAAAAAAAAACAAAATTTAGTGTTTAGTAAATATTAAAATTGGTTTTGTAATGTGATAATGTGATTACTTTAATAATGTTCACATTGACTCACGAAATTATAATATAATTATTAGGAATGTATGTTAATATTGCGTACCTACCGTTACAATGACCCTTCAGTGTATAATGTATTGGGTTGTATTGGGTTGTTTACCTGAGTGTAACCTAGACTAAATATTTAAATGTCTAAATTAAGTTGAAAGTGAGGTAAGTTTGAATATTTTGGTTATTTCATCATAACTGGGTTGAAAATCGTCTTTGTGTCGTTTGAATCTGGGGACACGATCAGCTTCATGTTTATAATAGCCCTGATTTTTACAACAATGAGGCTGCAACAAGGCGCCTAGTTTAATGACCAATATGAAAAACTCGTATTATAATATATTTCCTCGTGTCGTGAAAAGCACTATGTTAAGTCTCTGCTGAAAGTGCAATAGATTAACTCGTACTATCGAAGGCCTCCCCTGCGGGTCCGCCTTCGAAATTTACTCGTTAATCTATTGCTTACTTTACAGCCTCTACAAAAATGTAGCTACTATATTATACGCTGTTACGCGACGGGCTGGATCGTTGACATTAGATGGCCGACGACAACATTCATATTTGACAACATAGCATACATCTATCAGAGAGCCCCCTAAAAAATATTTGAATTAATTTTTCTGTACGTATATAAGAAAATACATAAAATAACCGAAATCGAGTTGTAGTCTTCAACCTATCCGCGAAAAAAATAAGCTGTTTTTTATGGCTTTCACTTCTAGCTGTTTTGGCTAGAGGTATTTCGCCGATGTCAACGTTAAAACATATCCCACATGAGGAGAATGGTAGGTAAAATTTTGGTTTTTGTGGGGGGGAAACGTAGGGAACCAAATAAGCTGTTAATAATGTCAAGCTCAAAGTCATCCGTTTTTTTTTTTATTTAACACCAGACTAAGGTAACCTTTCCATTGTGTTATTACATACACTCGGGTGCAAAGAAATCGGACCACCCCAGCATTTTTAGCAGTTTTCCATTTTCTATTAAAACTGTAAGCTCGACCATAACAATTTAAATACCACGTGATAGATAATTTTCTGCCCTATCAAATGACACCAATATTCAAGGGCGGGAATGGATATTGTGCAAAATGTGGGCGTGGAAATCACCCCCCTCCAACTGCCTCGTTAACGCATGCACTAATTGGCCACCTACCATTAGGCATAAAACCAGTAATTATCATTGTTTATGCATCATTCGTAATTGATACGTCTTCCTGAACACTGCTCTCATCGACTCGACCCTGAAAAACTGAAGAAACATGGATACTACCCCAAATGAAGCCGCCCAAGCAGTTGCCCTGTTGCAGAGTGGGCTTAGTCAACGTGAAGTGGCTCGACAACTGAACCTATCGAAGTCATCAGTTCAACGTGTGTACCAGAGGTTCCGCGAAGATCAGACGTTCTCCAGAAGACCCGGAACAGGCAGAACTCGCAGTACTTCAGAGAGAGATGACCGTTTTATCGCTGTTTCCTCGCTACGAAATCGTCGATTGAATGCTGTTCAGCTTCAGCAGAAGCTCCGAGAGACCCGGAATGTGTCTATCAGCCGATGGACTGTCAGAAGAAGACTGAAGGAGAAGGAATTGACAGCTCACAGGGCTGCCAATGGCCCAAAACTTACCCCAGGACACCGCGGTGCACGACGTGTCTTCGCTCGCGAACATGAAGATTGGACCCTTCAGCAATGGAGGTCCGTACTTTTCTCCGACGAGTGCAGGATAACTTTGTTCGGTAATGATGGACGAGCACGAGTTTACCGGAGGCCTGGGGAGCGGTTTTCTCAATGCTGCATCGAGGAACGTGTTGCCTATGGTGGCGGGTCAATCATGATCTGGGCTGGCATTTCTCTGGAAGCGAAGACGGACATTGTGTTCATCACAGGGCCAGGTACAAGGCGAAATGCGGGCGGTTTGACTGGTCCTCGATACGTAGAGGAAATCCTGGCTGATCATGTGGTTCCATTTAAGCATTTTATCGGCGATGACTTCATCCTCATGCAAGATAACGCACGGCCGCATACAGCCCGGGCCACTACGGACTACCTGGAGGAGGTGGGCATCAGCGTTATGGAGTGGCCAGCACGAAGTCCTGACCTGAACCCGATCGAGCACATTTGGGACGAGCTGAAAAGAAGAATCCGAGCCAGAAATCCCGCCCCTGAAACTTTATTGGAGCTTAGGTATGCGATCGAAGAAGAATGGGCGGGCATCCCTCAAGATACCGTAAGAAAATTAATAAGGTCGATGAAAAACCGTATGACGGCCTGTCGTAGGGCTAGAGGAGGCAATACACGATATTAAATTGCTGAAAATTGTTTTAATTTTTACTCGATTTCCTTAGAACCACAGTTTTCCCCTTAGGCAAAAGTTTTACTCCAGTACGCATTTTTAGGGCGGTAACGTTCTAAGCCCTGAAAATTTGAACGTATTGGCCGCACACCTTCGGAAATCAGATGAATTTATAGAGGAAAAGCTTACCATTCATATGGTATATAATATGTTATGGCCACCCTTACAGTTTTTACAGAAATTGGAAAATTGTTAAAAATGCTGGGGTGGTCCGATTTCTTTGCACCCGAGTGTATGTCGGAGTTAGTACATTTTAAAATGTTTTTTTTTTTTTTAATAAATGATAATATAAACAGTAATCATCAAAAACAGTGATTAGGTAGCGGTACGTTCTCTTTCTAAGCAGAATTCAGAAAAATATTATTATTGTAGTCTAAAGAAAATTAAATGCTGTAAATTGAATCTAATTATACGAGTATCATATATGTATACTTAAGTCAAAACATAATCCGAAAAACAAAAATTCAAATAATACAATTTTAATGTCGATATCATTAAAAATGTTCACAAAAAGATTTTTGTAACGAGCAACAAAGTATAACAAACAAAGTTATAATTTAATAAAATTATTACTGAATAACTTGTTACGAAGAAACATAATATCCGAAATAATCTCATCTCGCAAAAAGCAAATTCAGATCTCATTTGCAGTTCCGAAGTTCAAACAACTCATTACTATGTAAAATATAGCGTTAAAATAAGCAAAGAATACGTAAGTTCAGTAAGATAAATATTTAAGATGCGCGTGGTTCAACTGTTTTAATTTAATTAACTCGTATGTAGGTATTAGTTGAGTAAATCATTGGGAGATTACGGACCTGGGCCGAGCGTATTTGTATGCATATACTCTACATATTTGAATGCTGACCATACCTTATTGTCACTTTTAGCAAAGCAATAAATCGAATTCTCTGAAAATCAATCCTATCCGATTGGAATACATATGAATACATTTTGGGAGCAAATGCATGACTTTAGGTACTTACACCACAAAACAGAAAATACAGTCTAGCGACCCGCCCCGACTTCGCACGGGTGCAATGCTGATAAATTATGCATGTATTATACATATAAACCTTCCTTTTGAATCACTCTATCTATTAAAAAAAACCGCATCAAAATCCGTTGCGTACTTTTAAAGATTTAAGCATACAAAGGGACATAGGGACAGAGAAAGCGACTTTGTTTTATACTATGTAGTGATAACTGAGACATGAGGTTTAATATATATTTACAGACAGTTGATTGCAATCTCATTCTCAATGGAATGCTACAGCGAATCATGTTCACCATTTTCTTTGTAGTTAAAATTTTCAACGTGTGAGTTTGGCTACAACGGTTCTCTTAGTAGCGAGGCGTAAGCCACTTCTGCAGTATTTGTCTATTCCGTGACTTACACGAATAACGTCAACATTGCTATTCGTGCGCTTACAACAATTAGGTCTATCAATTCTTCATAAATTTCATTGTCACTATTCTGACATTGTGACTATTGAGTGGGAGAGGAATACGGGGTTCAAGCTTTTAATTATGTAGGTAATAGACATAAAAATTTTAAGGTAAAAACTAGTAAGTTCTGTTATTTTGGTGGTGGTTTGTTATATTTATTTGCGTATTTATTTTTCTTATCGTGGTGGGAGGGTGGGACCATTAAATGCATATATGCATGAAAAAATACGCAAATAAGTATAACGGGTTAGCACAAATTTAACTGGCACGATATTCTATCGCGGAATAGCAAAGCAATATTATTATTTTCATTAAGGTAAAAACATAAATAAAATCGTACTAAGTAGTTGACTTGAGAACATTATTTATCTTTAATGATATCTTTTTGTGCCTGTCGGACTACTATAATGAAGCAGAAAAGCGGATTATGCTTAAAACGAAGCTCCTTAACTTCAGATAAAGGTTAACTTCAACTTGACCTTCAGAAAATAGAGTAAGTATAAACTGAAACTGCAGATTTTAGCAGTTTAAACATGCCACAGCTAGGCAGAAAATACAAAGGAAAATTCTCTCGAGTGCTATTCAAGATATGCTAATTCAAGCACGCTGAATAAGCGATTTTTGAAACTTCCCACTTATTTTTTTCACTGACTTCTGCAAGTTAACGTGAATAACATCGTTATGAACACTTTAATACAAAATCTCGCATTCAATAAAATGTCGTTTACTGGTACGGAATCCATTTGCCCTATCCATATTTAAAATGGTTTTTCACATCAAATACTTTCATTTATTGAGATTTGTTCTCACTCCGCGCCTCTTCGGATCAACTTGAGGTGCAATAGGCGCTTCAAAGGATGATGAATCATCATAAAGAACTTGTCAGATCTGTCGTATCTTCTTCT
Source organism: Apotomis turbidana (assembly GCA_905147355.2). Classification (NCBI taxonomy): domain Eukaryota; kingdom Metazoa; phylum Arthropoda; class Insecta; order Lepidoptera; family Tortricidae; genus Apotomis; species Apotomis turbidana. The sequence continues at coordinate 8,533,154 of LR990288.1, forward strand.
AGGGCGTATTTTATAATAGTGGCGTGCAAAACAGGTACAACCCAAGATGTAGTTGCCGTTTTGTTGTTGTTGGTCACCCTAGGATAATTATACGCCTGCGCCATGCCACAACCAATAGCGTCGCGCGTTACACAAGCGTCCAATGAGATACTGGTAGGCTAATTCCTTCGTTTGCTTATGCTAAGAACAAAAGAGTGCAGCTTCTGTAGTGTATTATACTGTGACATAGGTCAGGTTACTAAGGAAGTAAGAACTATATTAACGTTCTAATAATAGACAATAGGTTAAGATCTCCACGTGCATTAACCACGAACACTGTGAAGGCTGCGGTATAGAAACATAAATATAAATAAATTAAGTAATACTATACAGTTATAAACCTGTCGATTACGATTACAAAAAGTAAAGAAACAGTTATTCCAACAAAAACATTCCATGTAAAATAGAGGCTCCAATGTAAGTTTATATTAAACGAAAAAAAGCGTCTCGAACGAATATGTGTAAACGCGATTGTGAAGTTTTAATGGCTTAGCAACTTACACTTGAGGTTTGGGTTGCTAAAGACTCACAGATTCATAACGTTCTTAGTAAGTTATCAAATTTCATAAGGTCATCCCTCTATGCCCTAGCTCTACTCCCCGCAACAAAATCTTAGGCAATAAATATACTTACAAGTTATGAACAATGTGGTAAATGTCGGCATTTTTCATAATGCCGCTAGGTTAGCTTAGCTTAGGTTTATTTTTCCTAACCTATACTTACCGACCTAAGTCATAAATCCAAATGCCCAGATACTATGAATAGTAAGTACCAATTAATCACTTGGTCCATATCATGCATACCTTTATGTTTATTGCCCGATTCATAAAAAAATATATTTCTTTATTTACTGTAAAGTTAATGTACCACGTGTTATAATGGCTGTATAGTTATGTTCTTATGACGACGCGGTTGGCTCAGTTTGTAAGCACTTACCTACTGAGCCGGCGGTCCTGGGTTCGAATCCCGGCCAGGGCAAATATTTGTGAGACAAACTCGAATATTTGTGCTTGGGTCATGGATGTTATCTATTCATATCAGGTATTATGTATATCGTTGTCTAGTACCCATAGTACAAGCTCTGCTTAGTTTGGGACTAGTTCGATTTGTGTAAGATTGTCCCTTAATAATTATTAATTATTATTATTTATACAGCATGTTTGCTACGTAGGTAGTCACTGTGTGACAAAACCCCTTTCTAATTAATAAAGATAAAAAAACCAAAGGACTATTAATTTCGAAGTATAGCATATACCACCTTACTAAATGTAAGCCAAAGATTTGTTCGTTGATTTTATGCTACACAAAGATTCCATAAAATCAGGCGAGACTTTTACGACGACAAGACCATGCGTTCATAAAATATTTGCCTTCTACAAACATTCCCATGCGGCAATCAGCCACTGTTTCCTTGGGATTTATATTGACTGCCATTTACTTCTTTTTAGGGTTTCGTTTTACGGAACCCTTATAAGATCACTCTGTTCTCCGCCTGACTGTCTGTCCTTCTGTCCTTTTTTTTTCAGGGACACATAGAGGTCACGCTGAAATTAATATCAAATACTCATGTCTGCCTGCTACTCCTTGGAACCGTGAAAATACAGACAATCAAAAGATACGAGCGTTTATGCTGCATTTGTTGACGCTGGCAAAGGAATGAAGACCCTATAAGCTAGGTACTTCCCGTTAACTTTAGAATAATGACATTTGGCAACATTATGTAGCATAAGTAAATAAATATATATATCATTCAGTTTCGATTACAAACTTATTAGCCAGTTGATAAACTAACCCTGACCCCGACTCATGTCTATGTAGAGGGACAGCGGTTTCCAGTAACAAAGTTAAGTGTGTACATCAAACCAGTTTAACTTTTTGTCAGAGCCCTATTTATTGCTTTCAGATTTTGTACGGAACTTGGGACTTAAAAATACGTCTGATTTTACTAGTTTCGGTTGCGGTTGTGCAAAATGTGCAAAGGGTCTAGCATATAATTTAGCATGCAAAAGTAATCAAAGACATTTCCGTCGACATTTGGGCCCGTTAATTTCATTATGTATAAGCCTGATACACATATATTTTGTCCATCTTGCTGCATTTTTTAGTTAAACAGATTTTTTGACTATTTTTAACGGCACCGAGTTTTGAACCTGGGTTTTTTTGCGACTTTAAGGGTTAAAACTATTGAACATACCTACGACGATATATTATAATTAACACACCTACCGACTATTTGTCAAGCTGCACGAACCTTTTCAATTTACATTGTTCTTTTACCAAACAATAAGGTTTTGAGGGCGCTAACCCTGTTATTCAAAATACATATTTGCGTGCACGCAGACATGCCTAAAATTATTTCAACTAATTTGGTACACAACTATGGCACAAACGATAATTATTACGTTTCACAAGAACGACCTTAAATTTCCTGTTGTAATATTTTTCAAGTTAATTACCAGAAACGCAAAATCACCAACAAACAAACAAACGAAAAAAAAAACTTCATACGTAAAAACTTACTGCTCCCATTTGCATTTTAGTAAAATGTCTTTATTACTGGCATACATTAAAACAAATTCCCAAAATCTTTTACCACCTAAAAACGGGAAACTTTAATTAAGTGGGCATTCCTTTCCAGATTCCTGTTGGGAAATAACCTTTTAAAACAAAGGAGGTACTGAGGAAGTTCCTTAGAGGCCCTTTAACTTTCTTGCCTTTTTCCCTGTACGCTGATCATAAAGTTGTTTACAAAAAGTTTCGTGTATAACTTAATTTGGCTTCATTATCAACATAACTCATAAAACTCGTAGTTCATAATTACTTAATGTAATTGCTTTTTCTTTTTCGCCTGCAACTTCTGTAACATTTTTAGCGAATATTTCTTGTGTTAGAAAATTATCAATTAGGATGTACCAATTTACAACCTACACGTACATTTTAGAAACCACTTCTTCGAATAGGGTTCTACTACCGTAATAAAAAAAACTATATTGTGTCAATATGACACTTGTGAAAAGTAATTCATCGAGTTTCATTTTGTCCTTGCCGTTTTGCAGTACTAGTCATGTCCAGTAGTGACGTCACCGCAAAATACTTACTTGCGAAGTTGGGAGTAAAACGATAAACGCATCTCATCGAAAAACGGATTAGATTAATATTTTGAATCGGCAGATTTTTTACGATTATAATAAAAAAATGGGGTCTTCATTTTTTTGGTACATCTCAATTCATTATTCAAACAATCAAAGCACACTGACCTTAAAAGTATTTCAGAACTTCTGGACTGAGAGAAAAGAAATGAACCGACCTATGCGAAGTAGTTGTTTTGTGTACAACAAAAGACCAAAGTTGTTCCTTGCTGTGAGCTTGCTGATCTTGACTCTTGAGCCCCGATCAACATGGGCATGGCAAATGTTTCTATTGACCGTTACTTCATTTGGTCAGCGTCCAATTCTTAGTGATACTCGGCTGGTTGCAAAATCGTTTCATAATTTGCTAGTTCTCGACAATCTTACACAAATCTACATTATCCCAAGATGAGCAAAGCATTGAGTACAAGGTACAAGACCAGACGAGAGATACAAGACAAGATGTATTGTATTATTATGTAGATTTATATTGAAATCCATAGGAAACATAACGTAGCAACAAATATTGTTCATCAAACAAATCTGTGCCATTGTCAGCCGTTCCAGGCATTTTTTCAACCAATAGGAAGATAACCACGTATAGGAAAACACTGCGTGGGTCGATCCCCGACTAGGTGGATAGATGACCTCGTTAGGGTCGCACGGAGTCGATGGATGCGGTGTGCACAGGATCGCACATTGTGGCGAGCTCAGAGAGAGGCCTATGTTCAGCAGTGGACGTCTGTCACTGATAGATAGATAGATAGATAGATAGGAAGATAAGTTATCGGTGCGGACTGTAACTTTAACCCTGATGAAGTACCCTCTTCGATCTGAATGTCTGAATCGCCAATGTCACTAGGGTGGCGTTGATTTGACAGCCGACGCCGCTTTATGAAATCGAAACCCGATGACACGGGATCAAAGGGCATTCAATCCAATTTTTATGACTTTCTCTCAAAGGACTTAAGCGATTCAGTTGGATGTTTCTGAAAATGAGGTTAATGTGAAGAAGTTTAAAGACAAATTTATTTTAATCGTATGGCGTTTACTAAAATAAAAATATAGGCAATAAGGTAAAATTAATGTCACAAAATTAAACTAAAATTTGATGTAAATTATAAACTATTTAGCTATCCGACTGTATTCGGCTTTTAAGCATGCGTTAGCAATTCGACTTTATTTAATTTTTTTTGAGTCATTTAAGATTGAAATAAGTATTGGATCACAGCATTCACAATAGTCCCAAAAATAGCATACATACCTACAGTCTGACCAAAAAGAGTAGAAATTAAAAAGTGGCAATACTGTAGTGTCGTCCCTTTCTAATCAAACTAAGAAAACGGGGACGGCACTACAGTATTGCCACTTTTTAATTTCTACTCTTTTTGGTCAGACTGTATATGTCTGCTTTACTCAATTAAAATTATCAAGACGCAGTAATTGCCTGAAAACTACTCACTGTTTTTTTTTTTTTTTAACTGAAAAACTTCAAACGTACACTAATCGCGGGTTTTTTTTATTTTTGAGAAAGTCAATAAAGTATTAATGGTGTTTTCCTGGAAACCCGATATTTTGAATCGAATGTTAAACCCAAGTTTATCGGATTCAATATCCAAATTTGCCACCGCAAAACTACGCAAATAGTCCTCGCAATAGCCTGATTGTGAATGTTTGCAACTTTGTCAATATCGTCGTCAGACGCCCACAGTGGAATCTATTCCAAAACTGACACGCGCCATAAACTACATCCGATACCCTAATAACAGTAATAACGTAGCCATTCAAACATTAGAGTTGGTTGATACTTGTTGACATATGGATAAAGTTTTAGGGTGCGTCATCACATCACTAAAGCGGAGCTGAGACGTGCGGAATTGACCAATCACAAAGCGGAGCTGGGATAAAGATTTCAACTCAGGTGATTGGTGCACTCTGACGGTGCACTCAATTTATATCTATGAAGTGTGTATATTTGTTAAACAGCACCCCGATATGTTTTTGACAAAAAGGGATACAACACGCTTTAACACTAGATACCCAGATAGATTGGTACTCCCAGATGCATACCGTCATGAAAAGCAAAAGTTGTTATGCAATGTGCCGCTCAATAAATTTAAAAACAAGCTATATGCTTTTCTGGTAGAAAAGTGTTACTACAATCTAAATGATTTTTTAAATGGTAATTAATTAACTTGACTTTTTAGTATAATTTTAAATTTATAATTGTAATCAATTTCGTAATCGCCAGTAATCATAATTTGTAATTTAAGTGACTATCTTATAATAATTTGCATGGCATTTTAAAGTCTAAATGTGTAGATCTGAAATCTATTGTGTAGCACCATTTTTGTACCACATTAATGGCAAATAAATATATTTCTATTTCTATTTCTATTTCTTGGTCTATTCCGCACGCCTCCGCTTCACTGGAGCCACACCTTTAGTGTGTGATCCTGATCAAAAAGTTTAAAAAGCATTCAATTTCTGAATGTAAGGGTGCTTCACCTGTGAATGCACCGTAATATAACAAAAAAAAACAAATAAGTTTTTTTTTTTCATTACAGGCTCAAGGTGAGGGCACCATAAGAAGAGGAGAATGGCCGTCGATGATTTTTGTTGATAAGAAGCTATCTGCTCGGAACAACCTTAGGTTATTTTCACTAGATTTAGATTTATGTGTAGCCCAGACGTGCTCAGACTTACACAACGATTCCTGCACTAAGATAAGAATTAAATAAAACTTAACTTTTTTTTTATGTGGTATTTCCACATAAAAAATTGAATCATTAAAAAGATTCATTAAAAATACTTTGAACGTTACTTCGCAAATTCTCGTGCATTTTTATGCGAAATCTGTCGAGATAGTCAGTCATAGGTGAACCCACTAACGACGGTTCCCTGTAACAGAACGCTATTCAATTTATTCAAATAAAGATTGAATTGTAAAATTCGACAGGTATAATGTCTGTTATATGCCCGTAATAGTCAATACCACAATGTCTCGTCGAATTAAAGCCAAGGACAAATGAGACAATGTCGCCGGTTTGACGCAAAGAAGAGAGAAACCTCAAAAATTACGCGGCACATTACTCGAGACCCTCCTAATCAAAGCCTACAACAACCTCCTTTCTAAAGGTTACACCTTATTTCAATATACTACGAGCTATATTCAAGTGGCCTCATTTATACTCGTACGTCTAAAGGGGTGAAACATTTTAATGGAATAGGAACGGAGTGAAATTGGCAACCAATGTTGCAAAAGCAGATTCATTTGTCCCTGGAAATGTAATCGAATTCACAACTTCAACTTATATGCTTACATGTTCCATATATGTTTTTGACATATAACGTACATATAGTCTGGCTAAAATATCTTTGCCCAGGCAATTTTAGTTTTATATCTGTAAACCGGTATACCAGCCCTGTAACCGGAGCAATAAATTAAAATAGATTAGATAGATTACATAGATTCTACCCCTCAAACTGAACAACATTTATTAAATAACTTTTAAAAACAACTTATTTATAAAGTAAACCTGTTAAATAAAGTGTATTCAAAGAAGCAATGTTTTGCGAAACATTTGATATGTAAAGTGACAGCTATGTCAATGCTAAGGCGATGTCAATGTTGGACGGCGTACATTGAAAATGCTATTTACTTTGTTTGAAATAATGAACATAGAAAAACAGTATTTCTTAAAAAGTTTCTGAACAGATGTTGTTCAGTTTGACGAGTAAAATCTATGTGTACACGCAATGTAGGGGTGTACTCGAGTTGTAGATCTTGGGGGTCGTGATGAGGTGAGCAATGACACTCGTAGTCCAGTACATGCACGTATAATAATTAATATAAAACTTTAAGAAAAAGGTACATTGGTGATAGATAGTAGCGCGGGCATGACGCGCCCGTTTGACAGTTGTTGAGTGAGTGAGGGCAGCGGCCGACTGGTCCACCGCTCCCCTCTGCTGCCGCGCCCCGCACCATGCACTGCGCCGGCGACGGCTGACGATGATGCCCGAACATAGCCGAGGATAGAAGAGGCGTTAACATACTCCGCGGCGTTGAAAGCCTGTGGTTTCAAGGTTTTAGGCTGCTGGGCATCGGTTGTAGGCTGTCCTTGGACTCGGTTGCATCATCCTTTGTGTCGGGATCCGTAACAGGGAGAAGACACATCCTGTTTACAGCCCTTTTGATTGGACCCTTCTCGGTCATAATATCCGCCACACGACAGACTCCATCTTGACCGGGATAGAGTCGACTGACGCGCCCCATTCGCCACTGCAGCGGCATTAGGTTGTCTTCTTTGAGCAGGACGAGGTCTCCCACTTGAAGGTCTCTCTGCTTCTGCTTCCATTTGATGCGCTGTTGAAGTTCCGCCATAAATTCACGACGCCATCTTTCCCAAAATTGCTGCCGGATTTGCTCGATGCGCTTATATCTGCTGGCTGGGTTACCGATGACAGGCGATGATGGTACCGAAGTTAGTGGCCGATTTATTAAAAAATGCCCTGGGGTAAGGGGATTCATGTCGTTGGGATCTGATGAAAGTGGGGTTATTGGACGAGAGTTGAGGATAGCTTCTATTTGCATGAAAAGTGTTGCTAGCTCCTCAAACGTCAGGTTGGCGTTACCCGCAATACGCTTTAAATGATATTTAGCTGCGCGAACGCCGGCCTCCCATATACCGCCAAAGTTGGGAGCATACGCGGGAATAAATTTAAAATTAATTGACTCATTAGCCGCATAGTCAGAGACTGGATGACGGCTGGACCGTAAGACCCTACCTAGCTCATTGTGCGCGCCTACAAAGTTTTTGCCGTTGTCGGAATAAATCACGCTAGGCTTGCCACGACGCGACACGAACCTACGCAGACAAAGTATGAAAGCTTCAGTTGTCAGGTCACTGACAACTTCGAGGTGAATGGCTTTGGTAACAAGGCACACAAATACACATAGGTAGGCTTTTGTATTACGACTACCACGTCCCTTTTTATTTGCTATCATAAAAGGACCAGCAAAGTCGATCCCAGTAGATTGGAAAGGGAAACCTGGCTCAACTCTTACATTCGGTAAATCTCCCATTATAGGCTGAACCGTCTTACCGCCTAAACGGATGCAAGTTATGCATTTCTTAGTAATACTTCGTGCTAAATTTCTCCCACCTACTGGCCAAAACTCTTCACGGATTGAGGATAACATTAATTGAGCACCAGCGTGATATAGACGCAAGTGTTCGTACACCATAATTAATCTTTTGAAGTGATGCTTAGCATCTAGCAATATTGGATGTTTTTTAGAATAGTTATAGTCCGAATTCCTAATTCTCCCTCCCACTCGTAAAACACCCTTTGCATCAACGAATGGATTAAGAGATAGAAGTCGACTTCGGTGATGAAGTGGCTTACTCTCACTTATATTTTTTAGGTCTTTGTGAAATGACTGCGATTGACATTCTTTAACTAAGAAAGTCAATGAGTCTTCAAGTTCCTGAACTTGTAAAGGGCCCGTCAACCTCGTGCTACGATTTCTGCAATTAAATATGAATCGAAATACGTACGCATAAATTCTTTTTAACCGTATGTAACTAGAATGTCGATCAAACGATACTATCGGGTCGTGATCATTCGAGACTTTGTCGTTGACAGTTACAAGTGCCTTTACTTCCGGTAAATTTGATGTCGTAGTATGAGGTTGCGACGGCCACTCAACTGGATCCTTCTTTAGGAAAGAAGGACCTTCCCACCATAAAGATAAAGACTTACAGTCGGAAGGCAAATCGGCAGGATTTAAATCCGTAGGTACATGTTTCCATGTATAACATTGAGTCAACTCATTAATTTTATTAGCTCGATTGCGCACAAAAGTTTGTAGAGTTTTAGATTGCGTTTTAAGCCAACCGAGTACTACCGTAGAATCAGACCATATCACATGTTTAGTTATATTCGTTTTTATTGATTGAGTAACTTTTGTGCACAATTGGGCTCCTAATAGAGCTGCACACAACTCTAACCTGGGAATTGTCAGAGCTCGAATCGGACAAACCCTACTTTTGGCACAGAGCAATCTAACTGTGACCTGGTTATTTTTATCAACTGATCGTAGGTACACACAAGCTCCATAGGCCTCTTGAGACGAGTCCACGAAACAATGGAGTTCTGCGCAATTGATATCGGACTCATCACATAGAACATGTCTAGGCAAATTGATATGCGACAAATAATGTAAATTGTTGACAAATTTTAACCACTTATTTTCAAAAATTTTTGGAACTGGATCATCCCAATCTAATTTTGCTGCCCATAAATTTTGGAGCAGTATTTTGGCTTTAACTAGGCTACAGCACAATAGACCGAGAGGATCAAATAATTTACAAGTCGTGGAAATAATTATTCGCTTAGTAATTTTATTTGAAATTTCCAGATCAATAGGAAAATGCAAGTTATCCAACTGAGGAGACCATTTCAAACCTAGGACACTAGCCTCAGTATTAAAGTCTAGACTATTTGTAGAGCCTGACTGATCATCGAGAATTTCCGGACAATTTGTACGAAATTTACGTAGCGGAAAGCATGCAGAATCAAGAACTTTAACAACATTTGTGTATATATGTTTCAACTCTTCTTTATTTGATGATCCTGTATTAAGATCATCGATGTAAAAATCATTTTGTATGACATTAGCTATGGTTTCATCTTGACATTCAAGAGCTAGTTGCTTAAGACACCTAGTACTCAAAAAAGGCGCTGAGGCCGTACCGTAACTAAGTGTGGCGAGCTGAAATATTTTAATTGGCTGATTGACCTGATCTCTCCATAAAATAAGTTGCAAATGACGCTGTTGCTGGTCGAGAGAGATTTGCCTATACATTTTCTCAATATCAGCTGTCAGAACGTACCTATTCGTTCGAAAACGCAAAAGTATTGAAAGGAGATCACTTTGTACTACTGGACCAATAGCCTGAATGTCATTTAATGACTTGTTTGTGCTGCTTTTCGCGGAAGCATCAAAAACAACCCTAAGCTTCGTTGTCTCTTTCTGCTCGCGAATCACACAATGATGTGGCAAATAATAACCAAAAGCTGGTCGTTCAATTTCAGTCATATGTCCTAAATCTGCATATTCCTTTAAAAAATTACGATACTCTTCTTTGACATTAGGATTTTTATCCAACTTTTTTTCTAAACTAAGAAAACGTCTCATAGCTATAGGATATGAGTTACCCAGAGACTCCTCTGGTTTTTCCTTTAATGGCATCATTACAGAGAATCGGCCATCTGATAAACGACTTGTATTTTCGACATAATGAGATTCACAGAACTCTTCGTCGATTGATAAAGACTTACAGTCGGAAGGCAAATCTTCCACCTCCCAAAAACGCTTTAGAGAGTTATCGACATCTTGTAGTGACGTCCTCCCGTGCCTTGTAGTGGCTAAATTACAATTAGAATTTAACTTATAGTAGCTTTCCCCTGTGAGACCAGCTACTATATATCCCAGTTTGCTATCTTGCAGAATTGGCTTGTTTTCACCTAATTTAATTTTTCTCGACTTAATGATTTCAAAAAACTTGTCCGCTCCTAACAAGATATCAATCTGAGATGGTTTATAGAATAAAGGATCCGCAAGCTCAACATCATGCGGCAAATCCAATTTTCCAACATCGACCTCAACACTAGGCAAGCTGCTCGTGATTGTTGGAATTACTAAACAATTGGCATTTAATGCAAATGAATTTATACGAGACTTAATTTTTAGTTGAACTCTTTCAGTTATTTCCGTTTCCTTATTATTTATCCCGGAAATTTTAAATGAATTTATTTTACTGGTGGGTAGTCCTAACTTTTTCCTTAAATCTTGTGTAACAAAGCAGGATTGACTCCCCGTATCCAGCAACACACGAGCCATGCACGTTGAGTTAGTATTTGAGCAAAGAACCTCGACCTGAGCGGTACACAGCAGTACTTGACCCGATGTACCAGTTGCCAAATTAGTTGATGCATTAATGTTCTCAGAATTTTCCGTAGTCGCAACATTATTAGAATTAACGTTGTCACAATGTAAAAGCGAATTATGCTTCTTTCGGCAACTACGACATGAACCTTTAAGAGTACATTGCGCACTACTTTGACCAGCGCGAAGACAATTAGTACAGAGTCTATGTTTCGAAGCCTCAACACGCCTGTCTTCAAGACTCATGGATTTAAACTTGCCGCATTGGTAAACATGATGGTTCTGTCCGCACACTAAACACGGTTTAATACGCGGTGCCTCAACAGAAGCAACAAAAGTTTTCGGATATTTACCCTCTTTTGTGACATATTTATTTTCATTGCTAGTACTAGGACGACTACAATACATTGTCTCTAAAACATTAGCTCGATTGCGTAGAAAATCTTTAAATTGCTCTAATGTGGGTAGTTCTTCTTTTGAGGGTAGTCGTGAAAAACTGCCTTTATACTCTTCCCACTTTCCACTCGTTTTGGGATCTAACTTTGCTGATACCAAGAAAATTACTAAAGGGTCCCAGCCCTTTGTAGAAATACCTAAAGCATCCAACGAGCTTAAGTTTTTTGACATATTGTCCAATAAGTACCTCAAAGCCTTAAAAGATTCCTTTTGTATTGGTGCAATGTTAACAATCGCGCTCAAATGATTATTGATTAAAATATTTTTGTTATCATATCTTTCACACAATGTTTTCCACGCAAGCTCGTATCCACTAGCAGAAAAATCTATGGATTTTATTACGACACTAGCGCCTCCTTGTAACGAATTCCGTAAATAGTGGAATTTATTTATCGGAGCAATCGAATCATTATTGTTGATCAATGAGTCGAACAAATCTTTAAATTCCAGCCAACGCGAGAAATTACCATCGAATGTGGGTAAATTAATAATCGGTAAACGTATTGCACTAAACTTCTCATGAAAAGAAGTAGATTTGAACGAGTCATTGTCCACATTGTTTTTGGCTGAGAACGTATCAATTATATCTTGAGCTAACGCGATTTGCGAATAGAAAAGACTTTCAGTTAGGGTTCGTTCCGATATTTGTTCATCTAAGTTAGAGGAAATATCTTCCAATTGAATTTGAATTTTATCGTAATCACCCATTAATTTACGTAGTCCATCTAAACGCAAACTTAACTCTTTTATTTGCAGTGACGTCAGGTCACTAACACGCGGAAGATTTTTTAAAGTCTTTAAAAACGGTCAACTGACTTTTGATTCCGCCTCGCCTTTTATTAAGTTTTTTAATTAAATCGGCATTACTAGTTCCTTCGCCGTCAACCATTTTTAAATAAACAATGAGCTAGGGTAATAAACTGGTTCAATCAAACCGGTAACACGATCCAGCCGCCAACTACCGCGCCGCTGCCGCCGAGCCCGCCAACAGCACCAACCGCGCCAGGCGGAACCGGCTCACAACAGCGACCGCGCTCCCGAAGCGCGCCAAACCCGCGTAGCAACAACGCGGGCCGCGTCCGCCAAAAGTTAGCAGCGACAGATTCACTGGAATGCACCGACAATGATATTTAAGCTATTTGTTATAAATATTCGTATAAAAAAACCTATTTCGCGATAACAATCGTTTAAGTAGTTAAAGAAGTAAAATTTAAGCACCTTTTTATAATTAAGAAGAAGGCAGAACGAAAATAATGCAAAGCGTAGTATACTTAGAACTCAACTCGACTAACGGTTAATTACCGTTAACTGCACTTTAAACAAAGAACTAAATGACGTTAACTAATTTTAAGTAAAATAGTTTCAACTTAGTACAATTTTAAAACGTATTATTACTTTATTACTCGATATTTTTCAATATTATTGCAAAACAACTAATTACTTTCAATATTATTTGTATAAACTTGTAAATTTGTATTGACTTATAAGATTTGTATAGAAATCGTTCGTTATGCAGCGATTAGGATGCAATGACAATGCAAAAAATATGCAGATAGTTATTAAGCTAACATTCCAACACGTAAATAGAAACCGTGCAAATTTATAACTGCAATTGATTTGTACAGAAACCAATTGAGATTGTGCTTAGTGCTTGCAGAACTGTGCAATTTAGGCATGTACGCATTAAGCTAGATACACAACCTGACGTTTGCTAGCAGCCAGGCACTTAACATAGCAAATGGAAGTTAGAAATAGGGAAAAGACATAACAAAAGGAACGGGCTTACTTTTTGTCGGCATAGACTTTCGATGCGAAGTATCCAAAGCGCCACAGCAGCAACATTCCTTTGTCTTCCGTCACGATGTTCGTTATTTTTCAACGGCCGCCATAACGGTGATTTCCATAACGGTCACGGTCGCCAGATGTACACGCAATGTAGGGGTGTACTCGAGTTGTAGATCTTGGGGGTCGTGATGAGGTGAGCAATGACACTCGTAGTCCAGTACATGCACGTATAATAATTAATATAAAACTTTAAGAAAAAGGTACATTGGTGATAGATAGTAGCGCGGGCATGACGCGCCCGTTTGACAGTTGTTGAGTGAGTGAGGGCAGCGGCCGACTGGTCCACCGCTCCCCTCTGCTGCCGCGCCCCGCACCATGCACTGCGCCGGCGACGGCTGACGATGATGCCCGAACATAGCCGAGGATAGAAGAGGCGTTAACACTATGTTTAAATTGTTTGCTCCTGTTACAGGACCCACCTGGTATATATGACAACACTGAAGATAGGGCCCTAATTAGTCTTGATACTTGTGTATTATTCTTAATCTTTAAACTAATTCGATTCTAACAAATTTAATATAAATAAAAAAAAACATCTTGGTAAGTTTATGCTTTGATCAGTATTTATCGCGATATATAGATTAAAAAAATTATAAAGCATTTATCACTTTCCGGTCATCTTCACTTGGCTATTTTATGCCTATACGCTCCACGATATTTCCAGGCATATAACGTATAGGTACGTAAGTAAAATCAATAAACGGACAACCCGTTGATCGCTACCGATTACACCAAAGGTGATGGTTAACACGTTCATTGTCCGAGTTCGTAAACCTTACGGGTTTGTACAGTCTGACCAAAAAGAGTAGAAATTAAAAAGAGGCAATACTGTAGTGTCGTCCCTTTCTAATCAATCTAAGAAAAAGGGGACGTAATAGAGGCTTGCCGGTAGTGACCCTCACATGGTTCACGGACAGACTATATACCTAAAAGTTATAAGAATAAGCCACACACGCACGATACACACTTGAGTACTTCGCCTACACCTTCTCCTGTTGTTTTGACAAAATTAGCGCGCGTTCGTTGCTATAGTACCATAACGGCACCCACGCGTTCCGATTTGTGTCACGACAAACAACCAATCAAACTTATGTTTTCACAAACAACCAATAAAATATCTACAGTTCTCATTTCATTTCATTAATTCCAGTCAAAATAAGCTTATAGTTTACACCAAATCGCTTACTTGTAATTTAACATTTATACATGGCGAACGAAAATAATTAAAACATCAAAGCAAAAGAACACATGTAAGTACATTAATAATGCCGCTTGGTAAAAAATGGTAGTCGATTCATAAAAATAAACATTTAAAATTAAAAACATTAAAAAGTCAAACAAACAATTAATGGATAAAATATTAAAAAACCGAATAAAAAATTCAAAATTAAGAAAAATTTAAAATGTCATCAAATGTCTTATGTGGGTTTTGCGACGTATCTATCTGTTCGTCGGCACAATGAATCAGTAGGAGCCGTCCGCTACGAAATGTGCTACGACGTAGCGACATTATAGCATAAGGCAGTCTGCCCACTGAAGTGGAGCGAATTAAACAATCAGCGGGCCTGTGACGGTTGCGTTTATAACGTGATAAACAACAAAGCATCTGTCGCTCACACTCGCTATTTGTCAAAACGTGACGGATGCTTTGTCACTTGATAAACGCAACCATCATAGGCCCGCAGGCCGCGTCTTTGTGCAGCCTGAAAAAAGGGAAATTCATCTGAGAATGTGATTGGTCAATTTTACAGATCCCCGCTTCTGTGGACAGGCCGCCTAAATATGTCAATTTCGCACTGCAACATGTAAATGATCCTTGACATGTAATGTAGATATACAGGGTGTTTGGAATAACGATGCAGGAACATTAGGAGGTGATACAGGGGACTATTTTTGAAAGTTTGAACCCTATATGCTTTAGTCCAATTTGTGTTTTTTTTTTGAGATTTTCTAATTTTTTCTATTTGTACCAAAAACTATCATGAAAAGTTAAATTTAGAAAATCGTGATTAAAAACAAACTATCCTAAAGTTCCTACATCGTTATTCCACCCTGAATATTTACGACACCCTGTATATTTAAACTTACTCACAACACAAAAAAGTGTTGAACTATTGTTACAAAGATAAAAGAAAATATTTTAAAAAAAAGTAGGCAGGTACTCATATTTTTTAAATAATAATGAATAATAAATAATAATGCGACATTAGGTACATGTTTCATAAATTTATAAAAAATTGGGCAAGTGCGAGACTCGCGCATGAAGGGTTCCGTAACAAGTTTGTTGTATGGGAGCCCCCCTTAAATATTCATTTTATTTTATTTTTAGTATTTGTTGTTATAGCGGCAATAGAAATACATCATCTGTGAAAATTTCAACTGTCTAGCTATCACCGTTCTTGAGATACAGCCTGTTGACAGACGGACGGACGGACAGCGAAGTCTCAGTAATAGGGTCCCGTTTTTAACCCTAAAAAAAGAGGGTTAAATATTACAGTCGCGTTGCAATAATTAAAAAAAAGAAAAATGTACGATCAATTTAACAAGTCGAGTTTTTAAATTGGATGATGTGATCACATTACTCTTAGTCTGAGTGACTCTTGAGTGATTACTGATTGCAAGTCCCAAAATAGTTGTTAATCACTAATATAGCAATGTAATCTGTATAATTGCACACTAGGGTATCGTTATCGTTGACAAATTAGTCCTTTTGAGAAGACGACGAGAAAGCCCAAGGGGCACGCTTTATCGACTTTATTTCAGAGGCCCTTAAAACGTAATGATATTGCCCATGAATTCCAAATCGCTCTAGGTTACTCCATAATTTTGAAACTTAATACAGTATCTATAGCCCTAAATGTAAATGCTATTTTTTTTGGTTTTTCCAAACAGTATTATGAGGGGCTAAATTGGATGTCACATATATGGATGAAATATATCAATGGATGTATCATAAACAACATATAAATAAACTAAAACAAATAACAGTAACATCCAAATAGTACTGAATGTAAAATGGTAAAAATACGCGTATTTTTTAAGTTAATAAACAAATTTAATTATTTGTACATTTAAAAATGTTAATTATTATAAATAAACCAAAATAAATAACTGTAACTTCCAAATAGTACTGAGCAGTGAACAATTCACTGGTAGTTGGTACTGAGTGTAAAATGGTAAAAATACACGTATTTTTTAAAGTTACCAAAACAAATTTAATTAATTGTACATATAAAAATGTTCAACAAATATATAACTGTGCTTAGTACACTTTTGCTTAGTAATAATATATACTAATATACTTAATTGATTAATGATTTTCACTAAGCAGTGTTGAATAAAAATAAAAATAAGTGAAATAAACAGTTGACTTTTTTAACTACGCTCTAGTAATATAAGATATACAATGTGTTACCGCCAAGTGGGCTTTTCTTAATGTAGAGTAAAGTAACATAGATCTTTAACGTATCCATGACCTTAATTTAATTAATTAACTTAAATTCAGGCTTTATTAACTTTCTAACAAAATTTTAATTGCCAGTAATGTACAGTAAATAAATTGACAAGTGAGTGTTAAATGACAGCGTGATATATGAGTAACGACAATTACGCTGTACCTACACCCACTACATTGAATGTGCGGATTTAAGAAATTGAATTGTGCAGTTAATTCACATAATTATACATGCAAACAATTACTAATGGGTCATATTATTATCAGTTTTAATAAATGCCCGCATGCCGGTAACAGGCTGTATAGGTCGGAAAGTAGCATAATGCTACTTTAAATCGTAGGAAAATTACAGCCTGAATAAAATAAACAATACATTTACCAGACTTGCGAAATCACGGAAATTCTAGTAATATTACGAAAACAACCTGAAGTCCAGCATACTGTAAGATTTTCAAAACGTCAATATGGTTGAGAAAATGGTAACTAGAAATTGCCGGAAAAATGCGACGTTCAGGAACCAGTATCTATCGTTTCTCAGTATTTGTTAAATAAACGAACAGACGCAACAATTACCCCTGCGAAAACCTGGATAAATAAACAGTGTATACCTAAGTCTTCTGAAAGCATTTTTACTATCGCAATTCCCAGCAATTTACCATTTTACCTCATGTTGCGGGTTAAATAGGGCAAATTAAGAGTCTGCACTCTCCATAATAGTACATTACTGCAGACACGGGGAAGGGAAAGAATAGCTTGCCGGGTGAGTAGGTATAGGCTATAGATATCGGCAAACACTTTTCACGGTCAGGCATGTATAGTGCTTTTCTCAAACATATGCAATGAAATAAAAAAAATACACCGCTCAAAAAATACAATTCAGCTGTTTAGCCTGTTCATGAACACAGACAAATTTACTTCCCGCCTTACCCCGCTTACTTAGGCCTTCAATTTTGTATGAAATTCCTTACAGTTCTCTCGAGTTGTTCTGCCCGAAACGTGATACTTCGAAGCCTGTTGTAACGCACGTTATGACGAAATTTCATTACATGTTTGAGAATAAAATATAAGTTGTGTTAAATTTTCTGGCTTGTACGATGCTCGTCGTATGCTGCTATTATACTAACTGTATACTGTATAGTATCCCTATGATACTAACTGTAGTTAATCAAAAACTACGTGAATTTAAACATAGATATATCATAGCAAATAACAAACTATACTTTGATATTCCTCAAATTATTTGAAAGAAATCTAATAGTATTTAATTAAAAAAAAAGTTTTAATAAGTACATATGAAATCTCAGTAGGTACTCAATACAGCAAATGACATAACGTATTAAGAGGCCTTATTCCTTTTAAAATTTATTTATCTCATATTATGACATATATATTGATAATTTCAACCAACTTTTTGAAGTGAATAATACTTTTCCACGAGTTCTAGGTAGTAACGTAGCTATTTAATGCTTTTATTGCGTGCAGTCGAAAATAAGTTGGAAAAACTAATTTATCGCGTGAATTTTGTCGATTTCGAGTACTTTTTGAAACAAAAATTATCAATGAAAAATTCAAACTATAGGTTTCAAATATATATCAATAAACCCCAATAGCCCTGTTCTGGGTAGTAACATCAATAATATGTTAAGAAACATGTTTGATAATAGAGAAAAATTTCTAAAACAATCAGCATTTTCAAAGGAATAAGGCCTCTTAATAAAAAAATAAGTATCGTCGAACTCAGTCAAACACTTTTAAAGTAAGATACATTAAATATATCTCACAAGAGAATCAAGGTCCACTTGAAAGCCACGGTTACTGCTTCTACTCGTATATTCTATAGCGTATCAATGATATTACGCTATGATGTTATATAATTCACCAATACCAATATATTTAATCCTTATGTAAAGAATTGCCTCATGCCAGGAGGGAAGACTAACACTTACGAGTTACTTTGAAATTGTCCGCTGCTTCCGGCACATAATAATTATTAATTATACTTTTACGACAACTTTATAGTCCATAAACGCAATCCTTATTCGTATCAATTATGAGGCATTGTCACTGTACAGCTGCTTGCATTGATTGTTGGCATGTTTAGCTACTCATATGTAGCTGGTGCAATCTGGAAAGATACTTTGGTTTCTTTATTTGGTCAGCTAGTTTGATCGACCCGCGCTTAGCATAGACTGAACGACTGAATCAGTCGTAATCGATGTTGTAGGTTATACATTGTAGGTTCTCTCTAATTGACAATTTATTTCTTTAAGATAAAGGCAGAGTGAATTCACAAATTTTGTAACATTATTACGAAATATTTTGTATGATAGTGTTATTTAGCGGCAAAATTTGTCGAGTGGCAACCAAACTACTTTTAATAAAAAAAAGATAGGTGCAGACATTTGCAGACAAATCCGCGAGGAAGCTGCGTGATGGATGGACGGTAATAAAATTTGCAATATTTACAATTTCCGTACTTAACGTTTATAAGATACTGATTTAATTATGAATTTATGAATCACCTGAACATTTATATTAATATATCGAGTTAATTAACAGAATGCCTTATATACAAACTTTACAAACAATTTACAAGTAAGTACTTCATTATTTTATTGTTATTGGATAATGGTCATTGGATTTTGGCATAAATGCTAAGTCTATTCCATTCTTCAACAATAGAAACAATCGATTGATTCAGTCCAATCACACATTTTACAAGCTTTTATTTACTTTCACCTGTCCTGTTGTAATGGAATTTTGCAAGTTGAATTTGACCTACTTTCCGGTTTACGATTGAGCTGAAATTTTGCACGAAAATGCAAATTGCGTGACAATTGCAATATTATGATGACGTGGATCTGATCTGATGATGGACCTGGAATGGCCATAGGAACTCCGTAATAAATAAAGCAATCATATCGAGCGGGCTCTTTAGAATTGTCTCTGGGAGCAATTGATGGATGTTCAAATAAAAAATAGGTACAGTCCGCTATAAAAGCTTGTCACAAAAATGAAATATTTGACAGAAACTTATTTAGATACTGTACTAAGTTATTTTATCAAAATTATGTATGATGTAATTGCACATAAAGCTTACTAGCGTATATTTTCTTGCAGCTCATATCGTGCTTCCTCTACATAAACAAATAGTACTTACGCAAGTACGCAAATACTACAAAGCTCTCGGATTCCTATTTACTCATAACTCCAATTGTGTCGCAGGTGACAGTGATGCGGCGTCCATACAACCCAATTCCCATCGGCCTGCCCACTTCAGGACGATTGAGCACCATTCTCTCATGAAGAAAAAGTAAACGAAATCTACCCGACTTGCGTTAAGCTTTTTTTTTGGGTAAGGCTCAGGAGCGTTTCAACTGCTCGTTGCCTAGTGTTACGAAATAAGAATATAATCTTATTTTAGGATTCCTCACAATTCGCAACAAACGCTCTGTTATAGTTCTAATTATTTTTCTTAAGCGAATCCCATTAGCTTTGTACCCGATGAACAATACTCATTATCTGTATTGTTAACTGTGGCCACAACTGCCACTTCGAAATGTAAGGCGTTATAAGTGCAAATTACTTTTACACTAAATTAGTCTTTAAGTCAAACGAAATAAGGTTTACTCTTAAACAAAGAGAACACAGATGTTGGTCACTTCGTAAGTGAAAGAGCAGTGAAGTTCGTATCGATGCTTAGGATGACGATGAAGTGATCAACATCTGTGTTCCCTTTGTTTAAGAGTAAACCTTATTTCGTTTGATTTAAAGACTAATTTAGTGTAAAAGTAATTTGCACTTATAACGCCTCACATTTCGAAGTGGCAGTTGTGGCCACAGTTAACAATACAGATAATGAGTATTGTTCATCGGGTACAAAGCTAATGGGATTCGCTTAAGAAAAATAATTAGAACTATATGTGCTCACCAATTTACGCTTTTTTTGCAAAATATGTCATTTATTCGTGAAAACATAACATAAGTCAAGATGACCTATTTGCTCCACGCGATTTTGTGTATTTTGGTCAGCCATATATATTTTTTGGTCATCCGTGACCCATCTATTTCATGGTATTACAGCCCCAGTAAGCAACAGCTGTCTAACTTTTTTTAATTTATTTAATGACGTTTATACTACTGTACATACCGGTCCTAAAAAATAACTAACCTTTTGTTATTTTAAATGGAATGTCAATAGTGTCACATCTAGGGCTTCTCAATCGAGATTGGGCCCCAGTGGCCTAAATTTGGGTTCGATCGAGATAAATCTCTACTGCGTATTTGGATGAAATGATAGCGTCAGTTTTGTAGCGTCTACGAGACTCCAGCACCTACAGTAAATATCGATACGATTAAAATGTAGGTACTATAATATAGCAGTTTCATGAAATGCAGTGACAGTGTCACTATACGGCTTCTTATTGGTGATCATCTCGATCCATGATTATCGTTAGTGATCACTGATCAATGATCATTGATATTTCGAACCGTACCTTACTGATTAGTTCAATGGTCTTACCCAAAATATACTTCTAAATTCAAAAAAAATCCCGGATAAATATTTAAAAATAGTAGGTATAACATTCATATAAAAATATGAGAATCGGCGAAAAGATTTTGGGACACATTTTTTGCTTCTGCATACATCGTCAAGTAAAAGAAAATGTTACAAAATACGAAAAAGTTACAGTAAAACTAAGAGTCATACTCATAGCAATAATTAACTAATTACTACAATCAATCCGGATAACTTTCGTCTATCCGTAAAATCATTGGCTCACACTTAGGCCGCGGTCGTTTTACTGCCAGTTTTAATTGTTTTACTGCTCATAGATAATTAAACTTAACAGTTTTTTTTTTTTACAATTTTAAACACATTACATTATTAATGCGGCCAGACTGAAGTTGCCTCGATTGAAAGGCTGGAAGGAAACATCTGCCCTGAGGGCCCCAACAATATAGACTGATCTGGTCAAGAAGCCATTGGATGAGAGCGGTGCATGACCGATCAATGTGGAAAGCCTTTGTACAGCAATTGACGTTTCGGCTGGAATTATGATACCGATATTTGCCATAATGTCCAACTTCATATGTCGCAGTACGTCAGTGTCCGCTGCGACGATTAGATTAAATCAGATTGCTTGCGTCGCGTCGGCAAGGACGATACATCCTTAGCTGCCCCGTAGTTGCTCTATTGTGATACAACTATATAGAGGTTACATACATCTACGCATCATCTGCGGTTAGGTTAGTTTGCGGTTGCTGGGATTGCCAGGCGTCCGGATAAAGCCGGACATAGTTAGGCTTTTTGATTGAGTGTCCGGCTAAAATAAATGCTGTCCGGCTTGTCCGGCTTTTGTTAGGCTTACAATTTTTTTTGTCACATACCTAGGTATTAATACCGAGACACAAAATCCTCAATAATGTAGGGTGTCCGGCTTTTTTACCCAAATGTCCGGCCAAACTGACGGACAAACGGACAGACCTAAGGTTTGGCGACCTGGCAACCCAGACAGATGATGATTAGATGATCGCTTAACATCTCCAGATACGAATTTCTTTAATTAAAGAAATGGGTAATTTGGCTGGAAAAGCTGTTGGGCATAGAAAGAAATCGTGGCTGCGAGAGTTGCGAGACATCCGAGAATGGACTGGAATCCAACTGGATTCAAGTACAACGGAGTGTTTTTCAACCTCGCCAAAGAGCGGGGTAAATATGCGGAGCTAACTGAACCTGCGTAGTTGGAGAGGCACTGGTGGTTTTGCAAAAAAAAAACTCGAATCTGTTTTTTTTTTCAGAACTTGACGTGAAGAATAAAAAAAGTCGCCCCCTGCCTGCTATACGGCCACATCTCAAAAAAACATTTTTTCGAGAAATCGCTTGTTAAAGTTTTGGCAGCGTATTGCGTGGTAGTAAAAAGGGGGTTACTCCTTGAGTTTTGGGTTAATTTATTTTTAATTTAGCTTTTTTTACTCGAGATGATAATATACTGCTTCTCATGAATATGTTTTTTTTTTTATAAAACATGTAATTAATTAGAGTTGTGGCCGTATTGCAGAAACATTTTGTTGAAATTTTGAGATGCGTCCAAAACTGAACAAGAATTATTGGACAATGGCAACATGAAAATATAAATAAAAACACCAAAATAGTTAAGATACCTTTGTTAATCAACTTTTGTTACAGTAACAACATCACTGAAAGCGATAAACTCTCGAGATGCAGATAATTTTGCATAGGTATAAAAAATTATTACCTGGTACCTTTATCGTCTGTTCAAGGCACTTGTATCCTTAATTATCGTGTTAACATGTACCTACCATACTATATCGTATAATAATACCATGTACAAGGAGGCCTCGTAGTTTTAGCATGGGCCGTGGACTAGGTTCCCGTTGATATTAGTGTACTGTTTTCCAGAATCCTTCAGTTTCTTTACAATATTACCTTTTCATAGTGCAGGATAAGCTTTTCGTTTTCTACTCTTAGGTTTAGCAATACTGGATGAAGACTGGTTCGAATGAAAGTCCCAATTTATGTGAGTCGGTATTTACAACGAATTTTTAGAACACCTTGGCCCAAGATGTAGGACGTAGCTCTCACAGTTCTATTTCTAGATTCTATCTAGATTGGTTTAGATCTTATCTGAATAATCGTTCTCAATATGTGGAAATAGAACACACGGACTGTGACACAGGTGTAACACAACACTTTAGATCCGATAGAGTCCTTGTCAAGGGCTCTATCCCCCAGGGTAGCGTCTTAGGGTGTGTTCTATTTCTTATATACATAAACGATCTCCCTAATATATTGGACGAGCATTGTACTCTTTTCGCAGATGACATTTCTGTTTTGTTTCCCTGCTCTAGTATCGATGAAATTGAGAATAAACTAAATTGTACGTTAAATAATGTCACGAAATGGCTCCAATCTCATAACCTCCAGCTTAACATAAACAAATCAACAATTATCCAATTTAAACCACACCAAAAAGCAACACTACCTATAGATTACAAATACAATAACACTAAACTAGAAAACGTGAGTACTGCCACTCTATTAGGTGTAGACCTTGACTCAAATATGAGCTGGAAAGGCCATATTCAAAAACTAACAAAACGGCTATCATCTTTTATCTACGCACTCCAACACCTAAAGCGCGTAACTGACTTACAGACAGCCCTCGCAGCGTATTACTCGTATGATAATTCGATAATGTCCTACGGCTTGGTTCTATGGGGAAATAGTAGTGATATTGATAAAATATTTATTTTACAAAAGAAATGTATCAGAATCATAGTTAATATAGACCAAATGGTATCATGCAAACCTCACTTCATTAAACATCAAATACTAACAGTCATTTCAATATATATATACGAATCATGTAAATTCGTCAGAAAGCATATAAATCTATACTCACCGAATATAATAACTAAAATTAAAAGAAATGAACGTGGTCAAAATCAGCTGAAAATGCCGTTCTCAAAACTAAAACTCGTCTCGTGTAGCCCCCACCACATGGCTATTAAAATTTATAACCACCTTCCGAACTCAATAAAAAATCTGGAAAACCCACGATTGTTTAACAAACATTTAAGGCTGTTTTTAGTAAATAAATGTTTTTACAGTCTAAATGAATATTTTAACGATGTTTTATAGCAAATGATTAGTTAAAGTTTGCGTGCAATTAATTTTTATTTTAAATAATGATAATGTGTAAAATAGTAATAATTTATGCCCTCTGACATTGCTATGCCCTTGCAGGGCGTCACATGTATACCTATTGTCTTATTTTAACACCTTCTATGTTTGAAATGTGATATGCAATAAATGATTCTATTCTATTCTATTCTATTCTATTCTATTTAGACATAGTCTCGGATAATCTAATTCCACCTAAGTTCAACTGCTCAAAAAATAAAAATAATAACCACACTCAATCCGGGTAAGCCAGGCGACGAACCAAAGGGTTACCGACCTCTACTACTTAGTGGCGTCTACAAATTTTTGGAGAGCCTAATCTACAATCAAATCGAACCTATTGTCGACAAAATAATTCCGGTGGAGCAGGCTGGATTCCGTAGTGGTCCGAACTACGTTGATCAGGTAAATGTCGCTCACAACACACATAGAGGCTTTGTTTCAAAGGAGAGAGAAAACCGTGGCAGTATTTTCGACCTCTCAGCTGCATTCGATAGCGTATGTAGACAGGAGTTTATCTATAAGCTCATGACCGTGGTGCAGATGGTGGGACTAATCAACTCTATGCTCAGCAATAGGGAATAATTTATCGTCTACCTCGGAAGCACTCCGAGCAAAGTCAGAAAGCGGAACAATGGACTACCTCAAGGATCGGTCCTGGCCCTGCTCCTGTTTAACCCATATCGTGTGTGTATAGGTTGAACAGGAGTGGGTCAGGACCGATTCCGAAAACAGAGTCGGCAATTTATGTATGGCGATGACATCGCCATCACAAACCAGCATGGCAAATTTGAATCCTCGAAGGAAGATCTTACTCGCAATCTGGAATGATATTTCTGATTGGGCTGCCTCAATGCTAGTAAAACAGAAGTTGCGACATTCCATCCTTGCAACAAAAAAGCAAAATATGAGCCAAATATATGCTTCAGAGAGACTGCGCTTAAATTAAATCCGACACCAAAGTACTTGTGTCACTCTAGACCGTAGTGTTACCTATATGCGAAGAAGCTACAGACGCCGAATAAAATACTCCACAGACTAAAGGGAACTACTTGGGGAGCAACAACTGATGTGCTACGCACTACCAGTCTTAGCCTAGTTTACTCCACGGCAGAGTATTGCGCGCCAGTTTGGCTCAACAGCGCACAATGACGTTTATTTCGCTTATATTTAAAGATTCAATCGTAATAATACTAGAATATACGGTATTTCTATGGGACGCAGCTCAAAAAAAATATTATACATTTATGCTATACAGCCACAACTGAAAAGTGGCTGTCTTGCAGGGAGTCAACTGTCAATTTTTGGTCAGATCCATAAGGCCACTTGTGGAAAAAAGGCTCTTAAGGACACTTTTTCTTATGGCTCTCGAAATAAGGTCGTAAATTAACCTATTCTGACTACGAATCGGCAATAATCCGAATTTTTTTTTTTTTTAGTTGTGACCGTATAGCAGGCAGGGGGCGAAGTGACCTAAATTTGTCCGTTCCATTACGTCACGTTTGAATGTTTTTTATTTTTTTATTTGCACGACTATTATGTAGTAGAAACTAAAATTACCATACAAATGTTTAACAAATCGGATTTTTTTTGGAAAACGCTCCACTAGAAGTATAAGAAGATTGCGACGATACATTCTTAGCTAACCCGTCTAAAGGCTCTATTGTGACATGTACTTGTAAGTGTTCATAACAACTACAAAAACAGAGCGGCCATAGAGGATTGCATGGATCTCCGGAACTCCGGATATCAAATAATCAGCTAGGTAAATTATATAAATAAAACAGAAAACATGAGAATTGTCTCATTTTTGAAGACTGTTTACAAAAATTGTTTTGTTCGGCATTTAAGTATAATGTCTAAATCCTACTTAATCATACTTAACTGGAATTATAGAACACTGAACTCTTCTTTGACTTAACTTCTAGTAGAACACTTTTAAGGGAGCGCTTTCACTCTGCACCCCGCATCAATAACCATTCAAGTAGATTACTCTTGCAGTCTTGTGTTCGTATCATACTTATAGAATAGAATATTCTTTACTGCACACCTCAATGGGAAATATATGTATTTATATTTCTAGGAATATATTTATGAACCGTTTTCATGTAAGTATCATAATCATAAAGAACGTCAACGTACATCAACGTTTTATTCCGACATTTAGTTTACGATTCATTACCGTCTGCGGAATACATTTAAGATTTTAACGATTAGTTCAGCAAATAAATAACTTTTATTGCCAATTAATCACTCAATAAATAAATGAATCCCAAATAGAATCAGACACTAAATTATATTCAAATGTAATTTTTTACAATACCAATCAAAAAACTCGTTACCTATATAATACCTAAGTATATAATAAAACAATAATATAAAAAACTAACACACATATAAAATAAACATAACACGTTAGTTCGGCGGCGATAATATATAGTTGCCAAGAAAATTGAGATCCCCACCACACCAGTTTGTTTTTTTTATCCATTATATTTTACCTACTAGCTTTGTTTTTTTATCTATCCTACACCCAAAATAATTTAAAAGAGGTTTAACATTATTAAAAGAACATATAACTGGCTATTTTGGCTCAAAAACTGTGTGAGCTGCCATAAAATTTATTTAAAAAATATATTCTAATTTATTCTTCTATGGTGTTTCATGATTTCAGCCAGGCCCAAGTGATTATAAAGTAGATTCATTAAAAAAGGTTTTTATTCTCAAATTTTAATTCAGCAATGATTATTTATTTATTAAGATTCGTAATTTTATTTATTACTTTATTAGGTACTTAAATTGTTATTGTCGTTTATTTGATTGTGTTGTATTTTCTTGTGTATTTGAGGTGTAGTTACAATAAAGTGCATTTGTGTGTACCTATTTATTACACTTATGTATGTAAATATTTTCTGTTACTAAATAAACTTCGGCATGTAGATACGCTGTATACATACATATATACATATGAACTCATCATCATTTACTCAGAAAACTCGTTACATTTCTAGATAGACATCAAGTAATTTTAACGAGACTACATCAGCTATTTTGGTTCAGCTACGTCAAATGTCGCCGTTTTGTGACCCATATGTTGAAATGAGCGAACTATTTCAATTTCTACAGAAAGCGCATACGATACTATGCTAGTTTGTCAAAAATGGTAAAGCAAAAGTACCTCGCTACTGACGCACGGACCCAAACGCGGTTGCCGACAACACGTCATCAAGTTAAATATTTAATTTCGCAAGCAAATATAAAATCTAAGTACTCACTTATAGCTGTTTTGGTGCGCACATTTCGTGAGTAGCACATCGGGTGAAGAATGGCCCAGTAGCGGTCCACTGATACCGCCACCAGACAGAAAATGCTGATGGTACACAGCATCACCAATAAGGACACCGTGAATAAACACGCATGGAGGTTTTGCGGCAGTCCCACCGACGCGAGAATCGCGAAAGGGATGCCCAACAACCCCACCAACAAATCAGCAACGGCCAAAGAAACTATGTAATAATTTGTTCGCCGTCTAAGCCTCCTGTCTCTTCGGAACACATGAATCACCATGGCATTCCCGATGATTGCCACTAAAGCCACTAGGATCTCTAAAGTCGTATACGCAGCGTACAATTCAGGTGTAGGAGATCTGTGACCAGGCGCTGTGGTCGTCGCCACAGTGGATAGCTCTGTCACTACCTCTTCCATACCGAACGATTATCGTTTAACCCATACCTTTAACATACACAGCGACAATTGCATAATATATTTTTAAAACCACACTCAATTACAGTCATTTGAATTTGGAAGCGGATAATTCAAAATAAACCGCCATAACTCTGGAATGTTCTTTTTTCGAAACTTTCACCGACGAACTGCTTTCCGTTATCGCATAGAGCGCGGACGCGCGTCCCGCCCGCCAGTCTTCCCGCCACTGCGGCGATTTGGCGCGAATCCGCAACGCCGGGACGCACGCACGAGAACACTTGTTGCCGGCAACCGCGGCCAACACAGGAAAACTAGTCCTTTTGAAGATGCCTGGAGTGGTAAGGACGGCCACAAAAAGAATCCGATGGACACAAGCCAGTCCTGTCTAAATATAATACGTCCGATATTCATAATCAGGTATTAATAATTGTATTAATTTCACCGCTGTGAATTATGCAATCATTAGGTACAGTAACCAAAAATTATCTACCACTTTTTGACTTTCTTGCCTGACTTTACCTAACCGGGTAGTAGATACGAAATATTCCCGAGTCAGCGACTATCTCGGAAGGTAGTACCTACTTTATTTTTCTTTAAGCTAATTTACCGTATTTACCGGTAACTTTATGAAGCTCAACATTGAACATCAACTTAGATACCACAGCTGAGCTGTGGTAAGTGGATACACAACCATTACCGCCGTTACCCGAACCCGACACGACAGGAATTAACGATTGAATTTCGATTCACATTTACAATGATAGCCCAACGATTAAATTAAGCGATCTTGACGGACTAAGGTCAAATGATCTCTGCACACAGGGATACCTTCTAGACAACGCTTTTGAAAATATGTATTATAGTCTCTGGCTCGCGCGCTAAAGGGCGTTTCTTTAACTAGGTCTAGGGAGTCCTAGCCCTATATATTTAATGACTCACCTAGAGCGCCTATATAACCTTTCGACCACCAGTCAGACCACGACATGGGAAAATTGTGCTACTCACGCCCTCGTCGTCTAATGAAGTCCAAACCGCTACAAGTATTTTTCAAAGGCAGTAATCGATATCTGTATATTCCCTTTTTTCGATTAAAATATTTGAAAGTATCACAAAAATACTGACTCGTTTTGTATGATGTTTAAGTTCTTTTTGTAGGACATGTTCAGTTAATCAATTGTTTTTTTGCACAGCATTCGTTTTTCTGGTATGCATTCAGTTAATTAGTGGAGTTACCTAGTGTACTGAAAAATTATACAGATGTGCATTTAAATATATCCCTTTTTCAAACCCTGTTGATTTCGGAGCACTTATTTTTCTGTGTTCAAAACGTTAAGCAGGGTATCCAAGCAACGTCGAATCCAAAGGCGTCTTTACCTATGTTGCAGCCTGCAGGTGCGTTGCACACGGACGCAGCGGTCCTAGGGTCCTCCCACCTGAAAGGCCGGCAACGCACTTGTGACTCCTCTTGTGTTGCAGGTGTTTATGGGCGACGGTAATCGCTTTCCATTAGGCGATCCGTTTGCTCGTTTGACATTTAAAAAAACCGGCCAAGAGCATGTCGGGCCACGCTCAGTGTAGGGTTCCGTAGTTGCTCATCCTTCACAATAGACTTAATTTACGAGAAAGATTTCAAGCTCTATAAAAAGGTCGTAAACGCCAAAGTAACTGTAGTTACTTATTACCTTCTGGAAGTCAACTTACGTCCTTTAAAGAAAATTATTAAATTTTGCGATAACTCAAAAACGGCTTAACCTATTGACCGCCAAGCGGTCTAGCAATTTATCGTGCCACTGACGCCAGAGTAAAAAAAAAATGTGCCCCAAAACCAACTGGGATTGAAAAATACTTGTAGCGGTTATAATTACAAAGTTTTTGGTCATTGAAATTTGGACGGCTGTGGCCGACGTGGCGTTAGGGGCACGATTTTTTGTTGACGGCCACAGCCGACTGTGGCGGTCAAAAGGTTAACCGATTTTGTTCAATAGTTTTCATTTATTTTCGAAGCGAACATTTACGAAACTGCTGACTTTATCAAAAAAAATGTTTGAAGACCCCTATTGGGTCAATTTCAACAAGACGCATTTTTTGTATCATTTCGGTGTGATTCTTTATTTTTGATTATTTTTGAGCTTTTTAAATGTGAAGAGATACTTTAGACTATATTATTAAACATATGTAAAAGGGACACTGAAATCTGAAATAGTTTTCGAGATATTTGAGATCGAACATGAAACACACAACGGAATGATAAATGTACACCAGGATGATAAAATAAGTGCACCGCAATGAGATTTCATACACCGGAATGAAAGAAAAGTGGCAAATTATGAAAGTAATTTTACGTTTTATATTCGTAATATGTATTATATTGGCATTACATAATCATATAAACATAAACTTTAGTCTAGTATTAAAAACAAAATAATAAAAAAATATTATTTCAACAATATCTATGAGAAGTGAAGCTACTTTTGATGTCATTACGGTGTTTTCCTCATTTTGGTGGGGTTTAAAGTCATTTTACCACACCGGAAACACCGGAATGAGAATGGTGGAATGAGAAACACGACATATTTTTATTTCTTAAAAAAAGAGTAAGCCCTATATTCTAAAACAAATTCAACTCTTGAAATCACGAGTATACTTTACCTGATATATATTAATTTCAAACCACACAGTTAAAAAATAAAGAAGCTATAACAAACTCCGGAATGTCATTTTTTTTGTCCCCGGTCCACCGCGATGATATATTCACGTTTATATAAGCCAACGTATTGCCACTATACACAACCGGCTTCGTCGAGCGCCGCAGCTTGACTAATTCTTTAAAGTGCGCGGGAGACGGGGGGCGCAATTGATCAAGTTTGGGAAATAAATCTGCCGTCCGTTAACTAAAAGGCCGTTAACCCTCAGGGGGTCAATTTTTAGGTTTTAATGCCATCGTATGTAAAAAAAAATACTCTATCGATCTGTATAGGAATCATATTTGTAAGGTTTATAGTTTTTGAAATAGGTTTTGCAAAAAGGTCGTTAATCACGAAGGTATTCATAGTTTACTCCACTAAAAGTACGTTAACCATCAATATTTAACTAAAAGGTCACAAGTAGCCCTTAACGCCATAATGTTTCGAAAATATTTCTAATTTTTACTTAGCAAAAAAGACGTTTTTCGACATTACTACACAAGAAAGTCGTGAAGGTACTTTAGTTACTTTCAAGCCAAGATTTATTGCGGTAGTTTAGATTAATATCCTAGGCTAAAAAGGCGTTTCATGAAAATACTACACTAAAAGGACGTTACAATCTGTTAACGTCTTTTTAACGTAGGTAAGAAATACTCAGATTATGGTAGAAATCCTCTTCTAGAAGTACGTTAAGCCACAATACTTGGCTAAAAAGACGCAATCTGCTCTCGCCCCTCAAAATGAAGCGGGGCACTACCTACCTTTTCTCGAACCGTTTCGTCTCATTTTCAAACCCTCATAGCTTCGTCCCAGTTAACACCAGATCGCCCAAATTCACAGGTTAAGATGCAGTTAGGGAACATATGAAATATACAAAATTTAATTGATCTAGCTTTTATACTTTAGGTTTTATTGGTACCTAAAACACGCCTATTTTGCCACTCACTTATACAGGTTGATCAATCCAACTGGGTCAGTAGGGAGAAAACGAAAACTATAAGAGATAGGGAAAAATGTTCTTACGAACCATGGCTTCAATTTTAGATTTATTAAAAACTGCATTATTTTTTTTTAGTATATCTCATGCATAACCGGGAATCGAACCCGGTTAAAATAGGCGAGGAGAAAAAAAAAATAAGATATCAATCGATCCTATTTTTTATTGGCAACAAATGTCTATATAAGAGTACATACATTTAGAGCGTTTTAAGAGTCAGAAATTGCTGTTAAAGCTGAAAACGCTCCATACAAATATGCGTGCTGTGTATGGAAAAATAACTTTTTCCATTTTGACCATGATAATTTCCGTTTAGGTTCATACTCGTAGTTGTCATACAATTATTGTTTTGTTGAATTATGAGGATATTGGAACCAATTTCATATTTGCTTTTGGATTAAAAAAATTACGTAAAATGTTCGTACTTTAAAGGCCACCCTTTAACAGCAATTTCTGATTCTTAGAGCACTCTAAATGTATGTAGTCGTATACAGACATTTATTTGTTCTCAATAAAAAATAGGGTCGATTGACATCTTCAATTTTTTTTTTTCACTTTTCAATTTCGACCGGGTTGATTCCGGGTTATGCATGAGATAAGTATAAGTAAAAAAAAAATGAATGCAGTTTTTAATAAATCTAAAATCGAAGCCATGGTTCCTATGAACAGATTTCCCTATTTCTTATAGTTTTCGTCTTCTCCCTACAGTATAGTATTATATAATCTGTGTCCCTACTAACCCATTTGGATTGATCATCCGGTGTACCCTGGGGTCTTCCCGGTGACGTAGAAAGCTGAAATTTGGTATGTAAGCCAGAAGTATTAGTACACAAACAACAAACATATCTAAAAGTTCGAACTTTTACCCTAGGGGATGGAAGTTTGTATGAGACTTCCGCAAATTTTGATACTAGAGGTCTTAAAATTGATATAGGGACTCCTTGTTATAAATAATAAAATACATATTCTAGGATTTTTAGAAAATCACCCCTCTCACTTTAAATAAGGGGATGGAAGTTTGTATGGGATTCCCATAATAGGGGATAAAAGTGTATAATATAGTAAGGAATTAAGTTTATATATGTATGTGTATATAATTATATTATCATGAAGACATACCTAAACTTAATTTATTGATACCATATGGGCCAGACGGTCCGTTGGACTTATTTACGGTACTCTATGAAACGGCCAAGCCATTCTTTTGAAACCAAGGTGTAGGGTTAGTAAACTCAGGGCTTAAGGGGCTTGGCTTTTCCTGGGATCAATAACTTTTTCACCTTACTAGCTCGGAAAGCCCAGTTTGTTTGTTTGATATCTATTGAGAAAATCGCTTTTTATCCACATGTGGAGAAAGAGTTTTGACGTTTCAACGCAGCTAAAGTAAAATTTGACATGAGCTTATTTTCTGAAAAATCCCGTTTAAAATACCTACATGAAAGCTAATTAGACCTTAGTTTTAATAAATGGCAAATTGGTTGATTATTGCAGTTATTTTTGAAAGATATAGTACAAACCCTTATTCTTTTTTCCTCGCTGTAGTGAGGTGAAAAGTTTTGTGTTATACTCGGGCGAAAAGTTATTTTACGTCTCGTGTATTGAAACACTCGCTACGCTCAGGATTCTATTTTGAACCACTCGCTTCGCTCGTGGTCAATCATAGGATCCTTTCGCTAGCTCGTGTTTCAAATAAACACTCGCGGGTAAAATACAACTTTCCCCCCTTGTATAACAAATAACTATTTTACAGTGAAAGTGTTATGAGCATGTGATCCTTGGCCGCCAATTTTAAATGAAATGAAATGAAATGAAATATTATTTATTTGCAATAGATATAGTTTTCATTGTGGTCTTGAGATTTACATAGTTTCATATATCTAGACTTAAATAAGTCATGCAAATGTTTTTACAAAGGACATACACAACAAGTACTAATTTGACCTCACAAGTAAGTATCTAAACGTTAAATTTGTGAGCTGCTGTTGACATTTTCATGAACTACTTAACTAAATTATTTACTAAATTATTATTATTACTTATTCTACATATGTGATACATCAAAATACTCTTTCATATTGTAAAAACACTTTCCAAACTTTTACATGAAATGATTTTGGTGGGATTCGAGTAACTATGATATAACTATGTAGGTACTAAGTATGTGATAAATTTTGTAGACATTTAAAATATTAACTTTTTATAAATTGAGTATTACGATAACAAGCATAATTATGTAAGTAGGTACTAAAGAGTTTTAGCATAGTAACCATTTGTAGTATGTTTTTAGGGTTCCGTAGTCAACTAGGAACCCTTATAGTTTCGCCATGTCCGTCTGTCCGTCTGTCCGTCCGCGGCTTAGCTCCGTGATCATTAGTACTAGAAAGCTGAAATTTGGTATGAGTATGTGTATGTATCACGCCGACAAAACGGTAAAATAAAAACTAAAAAACGTTTTTTTTTTTTGGGGTACCTCTCGAACACCTAAAGTGGGGGTGATTTTCTTTTCGTTCCAACACTAGTGTGTGGGGTATCGTTGAATAGTCTTTAAACAATTTTTTTTGATAAAGTCAGCAGTTTTGTAAATATTCGCTTCGAAAGTAAAAAAAATAGTGTCCCCCCCTCTAACTTTTCAAGCACGGGTCTGAAAATTATGAAAAAATTCATGAAGATGAGGCTTTATAAGTACTTTCAATGAAAACTATATTGAACAAAATCGGTTAAGCCGTTTTTGAGTTATCGCAAAATTTCATAATTTTCTTAAAAGGACGTAAGTTGACTTCCAGAAGGTAATAAGTAACTACAGTTACTTTGGCGTTTACGACCTTTTTATAGAGCTTGAAATCTTGCTCGTAACTTAAGTCTATTGTGAAGGATGAGCAACTACGGAACCCTACACTGAGCGTGGCCCGACATGCTCTTGGCCGGTTTTTTTAGCTAAGGACGTCATAATTATGAACAAGTTCTACGTATGTAAGAAACAAATGAGTGCTCCATTGCCTGTACTTCATAGTTTAAAAAAATGGATTATTTATTTTTGAGGCAGTTTGCTGTTTTTGTTTTAGTTGTACTAATGTTTTTTAGAACTTTTTTATGTCATTTTTCGCATGTTTATGTTTTGTGATGTTAGTGTTTCAAGAAAGGTTCTTGTTGCATTTTTATTTCCGTACATTCAAGTTTTTTAAATATGCAACATCGTTTTTTCTTTTGAAATAATCCATCCCCAATACATAACTAAAAGACCATTATGCTTAAAGGTTTCACGTTTAACGGCCTTTAAGTGTAGTAAAGGTTACTTAAAATACTCCTTACAAAAACACAATAAGACGCTACATTCAAAAAGCTTACCTAAAAAGACATTAAAATACTATTATGTTGATATAGTTAAGAACTAATTTGAAATGCAAAGCTGCAATACATAACTAAAAAGCCGTTGAGTACCTTAACGCCATTTTAGTTAAGTAATTTCGAATAGTTTTTTCTAAGAAAAAAACATCTAATTTTTTACGTTGGAATCACAAACTATAAGGTCGCTAAGGTGTACTTAGCGACTCTTTAGTCAAGTATTTTTTTTATATTTACCAATATTATGCGCAACTAAAAGGGAAAAGGAGTTTTTTTTCTAACTTGGACTAGTTATTTGTAATCAAGATTATCGTAATTTGATAGTAAATTTGACAAGCTATCTTTTGACATTTACCTTTTTTTTGTATAACATACGGTTTTCAAGTAGCATATTTTTTAAATATTTCCCTCGTTTTTCGCTCATATCCACAAAATTAGATTTGTGGCTTAACGACTTTTTAGTTAACGGACGGCAGAAATTGGGTCCAAACATTGTCGGCGGTGATGAGAAGTTTTCTCGGGACAAATTTATGTGCACTTATTCAAGGATATACAAAGGAGATATAAAACGGGTAATGTGCTTTTTTCGTTACCTATTTAAATGGTAATAAAATAAAGGTAACAGATTTTCTTTGTCATGCATAGTATTTGACTTACCCGGCATTTTACAAACAAAACCGGCTCGGGGACAACCCACCTTGATGAGAAATTTGGCCTAAATATATTTTTTTAAATTATTATATATATTAATATTTTAATTTTAGCTGTTGCCCGCGGTAGAAAATGGCGGGCTGTTTCCGAAAAAAAATGGTACTTTATTATTAAACCTTTCTGCACCTGCGTTTTCAGTCTTGCCATCAAAAAATACTGCTTGGGAAATTGACCCTATTATTTTTAAAAGACCTTTTCAGCGATACCCCACACACTAGTGTTGGAACGAAAAAAAAAATCACCCCCACTTTAGTGCTTTAGATGTTCGAGAGGTACCCAAAAGAAAAAAAAAAATTAGTTTTTATTTTACCGTTTTGTCGGCGTGATACATACACATACTCATACCAAATTTCAGCTTTCTAGTACTAATGATCTCGGAGCTAAGCCGCGGACTTCCTAGTTGACTACGGAACCCTAAAAAATTGGGTAAGTGCGAGTCCGACTCGCGCATGAAGGGTACCGTACCATAATCTATAACAAATTTGTTGTACGGGAGCCCCCCTTAACTATTTATTTTATTTTATTTTTAGTATTTGTTGTTACAACGGCAAAAGAAATACATCATCTGTGAAAATTTCAACTATCTAGCTATCACCGTTCTTGAGATACAGCCTGGTGACAGACGGACGGACGGACGGACGGACAGCGAAGTCTCAGTAATAGGGTCCCGTTTTTACCCTTTGGGTACGGAACCCTAAAAACCGGCCAAGAGCATGTCGGGCCACGCTCAGTGTAGGGTTCCGTAGTTGCTCATCCTTCACAATAGACAGGCTTAAAACAGCGATTTTAAGCCCGAGGTTTAAGTTATAAGAAAGATTTCAAGCTCTATAAAAAGGTCGTAAACGCCAAAGCGACTGTAATTACTTTTTACCTTCTGGAAGTCAACTTACGTCCGTTTAAAGAAAATTATGAAATTTTGCGATAACTCAAAAACGCCTCGACCGATTTTGTTCAATATAGTTTTTATTGAAAGTACTTATAAGGCCTCATTTTCATGAATTTTTCCATAATTTTTTGACCCGTGGTTGAAAAGTTAGAGGGGGGGACGCTTTTTTTTTTATTTCCGGAGTGAGTTAGGTATTTACAAAACTGCTAACTTTATCAAAATAATGTTTGGAGACCCCTATCATTTTTAAAAGACCTATTCAACGACACCACACACATTGAAACGTAAAAAAAAATCACCCCCACTATAGGTATTCCAGAGGTACCCGAAAAAAAAAAATCTTTAGTTTTTTTTTTTACCGTTTTGTCGGCGTGATACATACACTTACCTACTCATACCAAGTTTCAGCTTTCTATGATCACGGAGCTAAACCGCGGACGAACGGACAGACGGACATGGCGAAACTATAAGGATACTTATAGTATAAGGGTTCCTAGTTGACTACGGAACCCTAAAAAGGGGGGCGCCGGGCGGAGCGCCGCTCGCTCCATTCTGACCGCGCGCTTACTACTTAGGGGGCGTTAGGGTAGGGTAGGGTTCCCCCCCCCCAGGTGTCCACCTTGTCGTGGTGGCGGGGCTCAGTACCTGCGGTTGGGCGCGGGGAAGCCAAGAGACACCAGGGAGGGGGCCTACGGGCCAAGACGGGCGAGGGAGACCGAGAAGGAGACCGGCGGAGCATGACTCGGGTGGGCACTTCGGTGTTTGTGATGGACTTCACCTCCATCGGTGGAGGAGACCGAGAAGGAGACCGGCGGGGCATGACTCGGGTGGGCACTTCGGTGTTTGTGATGGACTTCACCTCCGCCGGTGGAGGAGACCGAGGAGGAGGCTGGCGGGGCATGACTCGGGTGGGCACTTCGGTGTTTGTGATGGACTTCACCTCCGTCGGTGGAGGAGACCGAGAAGGAGACCGGCGGGGCATGACTCGGGTGGGCACTTCGGTGTTTGTGATGGACTTCACCTCCGCCGGTGGAGGAGACCGAGGAGGAGGCTGGCGGGGCATGACTCGGGTGGGCACTTCGGTGTTTGTGCTGAATTGCGCCCCCGTCAGCGTTGAGGGACCCACGGGGTAGGGGCTTCTGTCCTCCCGTGGCGGGCCGAGGGGTAGGGGCGTTTGTCCTCCCTTGGCGTAGGGAGTGTGTCGTGGGGTAGGGGCGTTTGTCCTCCCATGGCCGGCTGAGGGGTAGGGGCGTTTGTTCTCCCTCAGCAAGGAGGGTGGGACCGAAGCACCGTGTGTCGGTGGCGGTCCCCGCTTCCTGGGGGCCTGGGGAAGTGGTGAGGGTAAGGCACACTGCTATGCTACAGTGTGTCTTTCGGTGAGGGTTCGCCTTAGGGCGAAAGTGCCGGTGGTGTCGTGGTGAATGTTCGCGATCCCATGGCATCACCACTACGGCACGGGTTGGCAGCATCCCAGAGTTTTAGTGGGTAGGCTAGTCCTTCGCGGATTAGAGAGCCCCACATCACCAATGCGTAATATTTGACTCTACCCCCGAGGGTCTCATGTTACGTAGTGGTATGCAATTCAATGCATTTCTTTGGGTAAAAAAAAAAAAAAAATGGTAGGGTTTCCCCGGATTTGTCCTAGTTTGGAGGCCGTCCGGGGGCTTTTCAAAAAGTGTCCGGAAAAACCGGACACTTTCAAGTGAATGAAAAATAAAGCTATTGTTTTTTTATAATATTATTTTAGGACACGTCCGGGGAAAAAATGTGATTTACCTACGCCAAATGTCCGGGTTGGGCGAATTAATCTAGTCAAATCAGACTCCAATAATCCAATGACCTTTTGAAGGTTAACGCAGTGCCCCCCGTCCGGGATCTGATTTGACACCGATAAATGAAATTTGATGGTTCCCGACACCGATTACGCATACAAATGATTACGCGTTTAAAATACACCGTATCTGAATAATTGAGTGTTTAGGCCAATGGTCGTCTTTCTTCGCGAGATACGTGTGAAGAATTGATTATTATATCCGGTACTCATTACGGTATTTATACTTCGTCGTGTGAAAGGCGTCATCGTCATCGAGCGAATCCGTAAGGCTTAGGTATGCATTCTTCGATCACTGATGATCTTGATGAAGAAACACTAGGTAGGTACATAAAAACCATACACTTGCTTCGCATTTTTGGTTGAACTCTATTTAAGTGTAGTACTTATAATGAAATAGGTAAAAGCGTTGGGCAGGGCAGCCGTAGTTACGAATAAATCATCGAAATTGCCATAGTACGCCTATAATATTTGAGTTCCTTCGATTCCTCCTTGACCTCGTCATCGGGTCTTCACTACTAACTCATTCAAAAAAATATCCAAATCGGTTTATAAATGACGCAGTTCTGAGAATCAAACATCAAAAATAAAATAAAAAAAGTACAACCAAATTGAGAACCTACTCTTTTTGAAAGTGGATTGATAATTAGTTAAGTTTATTTATTTATTTAAACTTTATTGCAATAAACAAAAGTCAGTACAAATGGCGAACTTAATGCCAAATGGCATTCTCTACCAGTTAACCATAGGGCCAAACAGAGATCCAAGTTCGTGTCTATCGGAAAATCTGTACCAATGATGGCGTTACGGTCGGAATGGACATTAAGCTTAAGACTGGTAAAGTAAGAACAGTGTCCCCCCGAATGACAGTATGAACCTATTAACATTCCGTATTTTTTTTTAGACAGCACCTGCATTTTCCTCCATATCTAATTATATCTGGTTAAAGTTGTGTAATCATATACTCCTCAAAAGAATTTAAGGGCTGGTTAATATTAATATTATTAGGTAATAGTGTACTATTAATTTAAAAATAAATATTTCCATACCTATAATCTTCTAGAATCTAGATGACAAAAAAGAGCATCACAATAGTTGTTTAAAAGTTAAAATTACGTTATTCCAATCTCAAATGAATCTTTTCTTCCTTTTTTAAGGTCATAAAATCGTCATAAAAAATTACGTGGCCCTTATATTTTCATGAAAAGTATATGTGACACGGAATAGGGATATATCCCATTATGCGGCTTACCATTAGGACGCGTTGCCAGATTATTGGTATAAAGATACAAAATGTCCTCCTTAAAGCCGTAACAGACGATCGAACGGTCCAGCGGACTGATAGGGACGCAGCTATCTGTTAGAAAGAGATAGTAATATATATCTCTCATTCTAACAGATAGCTGTGTCCCTATCGGTCCGCCGGACCGTTCGATCGTCTGTTACGGCTTTTATAGTAAGCCACACAAGGGGACCATTGAAATGAAAAGAAATGAAATAATTTATTCAGTAAATGTCAGTACCAAATACGGTATATTTCCGAAGTATCGTTATTATGCGCACATAAATATGATCGATTTCACAATCGTCAAATTATTTACACTGTAAGTAATAGGTACCTCAGCGTCTTTCATATATAAGTCTAATTTGAGTTCATAACCCATTCTTACATTTGAATTTGATATAAAAAAGGATGATTTTATTATGATAAGGAAAAATTATTAAATTATTCATTAAATTAACACATTCTTCTATACATAAATACAGTTACCAAGGAAAACTGCTTGGAAATAGCTGCCAATAATATCCTAGTTTCCAGATAGGCAAAATCAGTTCTTCTTTTTAAAACGTGAAAACGGTGGAATAGTATGGAATTTATAAGCTAATCCAAAAGTATGACGTCACCATTCCGTACAGTCAAATTACCTTCTATTATTTGGGTTTAGGTGACTTTAAAAAAAATTAATAGGCGAAAACTGATTGTTCTATGTATTGTTTAGTTGATTAATCTGTATCTATTGTCTTCAAGAAACTAGTCTATTGAATATGATTATACAAACTAAATATATGGCGATGGCAACTATAGAGATCAAATCATAGACAAATGTGTTAATTTTTTTTAAATGCCACAACCTATTATTTTCGTGACACTCACACTGTCACACAAATGCGTCACCAAATACATATATACTATATGGTGTCTATTGCTGACTGTACAATAAAAAAATCTAATAAATACAAATTATGGATGCAACCTGTCCACCAAATGCAAAGGGATGCCTACATCGAGAAGCCTTTCTCTGGTGAACTGGTCTAGATTCGGGTATAAATGTAGCATCGCTTCCCAACAAATCTCACTCAGCTTTGGTATACAAAGCCAAACTTTATATAAAATGTTATTTCTACAAGCCGCTTGCTCTTTAGGTTCAATTCCTCCGAATACGTACATGCAACCCTGTGAGGTCACCGTAGAAGAATGGAAGTAGAGAGGGTGCGGTAACACAGTCTTTTGCATTAAATGCCATTGCATATCTGACACACTAAGCCTCCATACATCTTCGAACACAGAATTTCCATCAGATCCCCCAGCTACAAACACTTGAACACCACTAGGAGTATCTATCTGAACAGCGCTGTGGCATTTTCGTGGTAAAGGCGCTACGGTATCTTTCATTGTATCGTCACCCTTCGGCATCAATGTAGACCAAGTTTTTGTTTGCAGATCAAACACGGGTATCTCCAT
Source organism: Apotomis turbidana (assembly GCA_905147355.2). NCBI lineage: Eukaryota > Metazoa > Arthropoda > Insecta > Lepidoptera > Tortricidae > Apotomis > Apotomis turbidana. Next base: position 8,574,637 of record LR990288.1, read on the forward strand.
TAGTTCAAAGGCCCAATCACCCGTCCCCCCTCCTATTATGTATAATTTATCATTGACTCTGGCCACTTCATGTCTGTACCTCCCGATTGGTTCACCTTCGCCTCCAGTTCCTACAAATACTGATTCCCAGACTAATGTTCGGAGATCTAACCTGAGAACAATATTATACATATATTTAATTTTACAATTTACCATTATCATGCACGTTTATCTTTATCATTTGATGAGTAAAATTGTGTGATAATTATTTGCATAATTTGAACATATTTTTTTTTACATTTTTTCAGTATATTATTTATCTATATAAGTTTGTATGGTCGTCTAGTACCCATAACACATGCCTTCTAGAGCTTTATTTGGGACTAGGTCAACTTATGTGTTTGTTTATTTATTTTATTATTTATCATAATAGTTTTGAGAAATAAATAATAAATAATAATCAACAGAAAGAAAAACAAACAAGATCAAGCAAATTCACAGAAGTAACATAAATGTGACTTACCTGTAAATATCACTGTTATAAGCAAATCCATTGGTGCCTCCCATAGTGTAGAAATGCCCATCATAGCAAAGTATAGCCTGCCCATATTGCCCTGGTGGCCTTGCCCCTGTGGCTTCCAGCACTTGTAGCCTGGCATCTCCGGGACAGACTCTCCATACAATAACGTCATTACTACATTTGTTACCGAAGGGCGCTCCGGTCCCTCCAAATATCTACAAGTAAAAATGTGGTAGCAAAAAAAATGTATTCATAGGATGTTGATCACTACAACAAATAAAATATGGTAGATAATTGTAGCGATTTTCAGTTTATGCTTGATCTACCCAACATGTTAATATCTTAAAGCTCTGAAATAATAATGAAATAAACATACCATCAAGTATCGGCCATACATACACATAGCATTCGATGCTAATTCTTCTGGCATATTCTCTACAACTTCGTGTTCTGTCCATTTTTTAGTTGCTATAGAAAAACTCCACAGCTCTTTAAAAAGCGGCCGTTCTGGCGTCCAAGTTGGATTTTCCCTCTGTATACTAGTGCGCGGCAATGACGGGTTGTAGCCGCCAAAACAGTATATATTGACATCGTCACATGCTATCCTATGTCCACTTCGAGGTCTTGGACAATCAGCACCACGAAATTTTACTTCAGTAACCTTATACGGCTTGAAAACAAAGTCTTTTCTGGATGAAGTCATATTGCTGAATCTAATGGCATGTACAAGGAATCGAATTTAAAACTGAATACTCAGACACCACTTACAAAATCAGCGATTAATAATAAAACAGCAGTAGGTTACCTAAGTGTATTTCTAATATTTAAAGACCATTAATGAAAATTTAGTATTTCACGAATCCTAACATATGACAGCTAGAAGTATGACAGCAGATAATTTTATTAATATCGCCCAATCGTGTTAGCATTTTGTTTTAACTCTTATGGCGATTCGTTTAAAATATACTTTAAAAAACAAACACTCCTGGACAAGACTTGAAAACCGTCAAAAATGTTTTTTTTTTTTTGGGACGTTAGAAATGAAGTATACAGTGTTGCCAGTGCTTGCGACAGTACACCATGCTGTATTATTGTTTTTTAGTTGTAGCAGAAATAAGTTATCCGAAAAATAAATGACTAACTTTAGTCGCCTTTAGATGGCCGAAATAGTAATGAAATGACGACACGATACAGTTTTGCTAAGTACCTATAAGAAATCGCATCACTCCACTATGGTCTCGAGGAAATAAATTAATTCAAAACCAATCTTACAGTTTAAAATTTAAACTTTAAATTAAGGGAAGAGAGAAGCCGAAATATTTTATTTACAGTGAGCACTGGGTGGGTGTATCGGTAAGTCAAAAAGTAAAAGGGTAGCGAATTTAAAATACGAATCGATGATTGTGCTTATTGGCCAGTGAGCGTTTAACCCTTCGTCTGTGTTGGTATAGGATCCTGACCACATATTAAGGCCGTCTTTTTGTATTTTTTTACGGACATATTTTTTTACTCATTGCAGCACAAATGAGGTTTGAACGCAATTTTTTTTAATCTCACAGACGAAGGGTTCAACGGGTTTGCCCTTTCTGTATAGAATAAATTTTCATAGAATCAAAGACTATATACCCCCTAGACCGATATTCTTCATACTACGCACCGTACTCCGTTTGTTACTATCGTTCTACATCGCTAGATGCCGCTAAGGGTATCAATTCATTCAAAAGTCGACATTTTTCAATTTCTACTGTACGGTACGCGCAAGCGTGAAGTAACACAGTCGTCAAGCGTTCAACGACATTCAAACTTCCAAGTGATACAGTAAAAAGTGAATAGATGACGTTAGGTGCGACGTTTGTTTACTACGTTCCGTTTCGTCTCATTTCACTATTTGTGTATGTTTTATTTAAACATACACAAATGTCATCGTTTTGACGTAAACTAATCAATATAATAAAAATTTTGTCTGGGCCTACGATAGACCTTCACGAAACGCATACCAAACTATTCTTTGTAAAAAAACAATAAATTCTGATATGGAAACACGTAACCGCAAAATTCAATTAATCGCGTAATTTCAAGAATAAAATACATACAATTTTACAAATTTGAAACAATGACATTTGATTTGACGACATCACACACCCATCTGGCAAGACATGTCAAACCAGTGATGCCAGAAGGGCTACCCCGATGTTCAAAATTTGACTGTCGAATTGCGCCATCCTTCTCGATCATCTGTCAAAGAATATTTTAGTGAATGGAATAGCACTATACGACAGTAAAATTTCGAACATCGGAGTAGCCCTTCAGGTAGGTATCACGTTTCGATACGCACATCATCTGAAAATAGTACGAGCTTTGACTATGTACCCCCGCTTGGTAAGTGAATAAAAATAAAGTAATAACTGAGTATGCAAAGATAGGATAATCAACATTATATAAATAATCCTAATAATATTATAAACGTGAAATACGTTCGTTCCTCTTAATTTTAAACGATGATTGATGGACGGTCACCAGTGTTAGGAAATCGTCGTAAACAGCCAATTGTTGAATTGTCTCTTTCTAAAGACCGATGGGAAATAATTATTTACCGCCGAGTACAGTATTAGAGCATAAAGTTTTTGTATTACTCAGATCTTAGACTCGGATACACGACAATGCCCGAATTGTCTGTCAATTATGCACCTAATTCGGGAAGTAGGCACATCGTAAAGGGCACGATTTTAACCATTTTAACGGGAGAAGCCAAGGAACAAAGTGTACTTATACCACGTATTCCAATTATACCGAATAATGGAAGTTGTGTTTTTGTAGATTGATTTTAATTATTATTTTTAAGTATAAAGTAAAATGAAATCAATGAGTTTTATTTTTTCCCTCTTTACCCTTACAAAGTTCACAAATAAATGTGAAGGATGCAACTTGCACTTTTCGCATTAGTTAAATCCATAGGATTTATCTTCTAAGTATCACATTCTATTCTACTATTTCGCCCCCTGCCTGCTATACATCGAGAAATCGCTTGTTGATTGAACTTGATTTAGGACTTTAAGAGAGTATGCGCAAAAATTATTAGGACAAACGAGTAGTATGCCATTCAACAGTATGCCAAACTTTCTCGGCCAAACATTTTTAGGACAAAAAACGTTATGCGATACGACAGGCACCCGAAATTTATCTATACAAAAACTAACAGAACTAACGACAGTGATAATTCAATAAAACCACAATTTTATATACGTTTTTTTCATATTACTTTTAACAAAAACAAAACGAACGAATATATTTTCGCAGGCCGCCTGCATGTAGGCAATTCCTAATTGTTCTAGGGTAAATGTCAAACATTTCCGCAAATCGTCCCGTTGGCGTAAAGCCGTTTTGTCGTCGGCGTTGGTCTTGGGCCATGGCAAACGGACGATGCAATAATAATAATAATAATAATAATAATCGTTTATTTCAGACAACTAAGAGGTCCATAAGTGTTACTTTGTGTTGGTTACTTTGCTTTGCAGTAGATCAATAAGGTTTCCTTCAGCATTATATCGCCGTACCCAACGTCAAACTGTGTCCCTGCTAGCATTGAGCCGACGCGTGATCTCATAAATCCGTATTCCTTCCTGGTGTAACTCCACTCTTTGAGCTCTTCATTGTTTTCAGTCATTATCATTATCTTTTAATAGTTCACGGTTAGCGGCAAGCATTTTATTTTTCATATTAATAACGTTGCTGAAAATTATTTTACGATTTTTTCGATTGACACTGACATATGTTCCTAATTAGAAATTAAAAGCAAATGATAACCTTTCGCGAGGAGGTTTTTGTAAAATGAAGTGACAAATAATAATATTGACATTTCAATACTATTATTGAAATATAATTTTCGACCTTAATGCATTGCGAATGTCTAACGACATTGTAACGAAATGGGTAGGAAATGAAATTCCTTGACTGTACAAAACTTATCTAACAAATATTACGTTACTGACTGTTTGTTAGTGGGAAATGTCGCATGACAATTCGGGCGTAACTTATTTTGTCCATTACATCAGTGCACCAACGCCATCTAGCTATTTTGTGTAGCAAAAATTGGCGAGCCCGCAAGCAACCTTGAGCTATCCAGAGGTAGTGCCATCTATTTTAATACGATCAAACCACGTTGTTGAAGAGTAAAAAATATAATCCTTAAAAATTGTGTATTTAAGTTATATTATCGTATTAAAATAAAGCAGTAATGCGTTTGATTTCAAAAAATCAAAAATCACTTAAAAATGTTGGTGAAAAATAACATTTTTGTCACTTCCAGGCTACGAAGCAGCGCCATCTAGTTTTTATACCGAATTTTGAGCTTTTTCAGAGTTACGTTTTTTTGTATGAGAACATATGTCTAGGGGGTATATAGTCTTTGATAGAATGTTTCATTTCATTGACGTATCATTTCATCGAAAGCATTTTTCTCTGAAGCCATATATTTAGATTAATGGGTATTCAATAAAAAACAACATTCAGTCACATTTTTTATTATACTTCACGGCACGATACAGTGCGCGTATCCTGGATAAAATAGTACAAATATTATTAAAACATATCACTACATAACTTTGTTATTTGTTGTTCACTAATACGACAGGAAATGAATATATAACTTTTAGTTAACTTGTAGCATTTGACGATTGCATTGTCGCGATAGCAAGCTAATTCATAAAAAAACTTCAAACACAATTTATCACGGAACAAATCTTTAAATCTGTTTTAACAGTATGTAGCATATTGTTTATGGTTTATCGCCAAAAATAAAAACATTTAAACCTCTAATAAAAAGCGTAACTGCCCACCGAAACAATATAAATCTAGGTAAGTAGATATAAGATAAACCAGTTTTAAAATGAAGGCGTAGATTTTAGTTGCAAGCTCATTGATAGAAAATCAAGGGTAAACAAAGTAACACGTTCCTCTCGCAACAACTATAATAAAGATGAATGACCTATTTCAAAACGTCAGTGGGCCTTTATGATTTAGGCCGCACGGTGCATGCCTGTGGCGAATAAAACTTTATGTTTCGACTTCTTGTTCTTTTTCCCAGAGGGGGAGGGAGCCGAGGCGCAGGACTGCAGGGCGGCCTCGATGGCGTCGCTGAGCACCAGCGCGCGCGGCGCCGCGCCCTCCTCTGGGGGAGACGGCAAGGGCGGCGGCGGCGACACCTTGCGCACGCGCCATGTGCCTCCAGTACCCGCCATCTAGGAAACAAACAGTTTTACATTATAACATTTTACAAAGCAACATTCACGTTGTTTACTCAGGTGAAAATCAACAATAGAGGCAAATGAGCGATGTCAAACCTGACACGATTCTTATGATAAAACAAGGTTTCCATTGTTTCAGCATAAATATCCTCTCGAATTCTGTTTTTAAGGAAACAATTTTTCACAATAATTTAATAAATCATGTCAGTACAATTCGCTGGCAAATTGTAGTTATGCAAGTGGCAACCCTTAATTTTAGATGAGTCAAATGTAATGGGGTTCTACGGTGTGCTGAATTGCGCAATATAATAGACTTAGAGATCCAAATAAAAAATATATTTATATAACTATAAAGACTAGCTCTGACCATGGATATGACAAAAAATGGATATGTAAAATATGACTGTGGCATATCATTAAGAGAATGTGGGTTGTCACCAGTCAACCAAATCAATTTCGAGTCTGATAAAATACAACCAAATACGTGAATATGTCTGCTATGTATCCCATTATTATTGGAGGTCAGTTCTCGTCTATGCGACTCGAAGAATTTAGCTGTCCCGAGTTTAATAACCCCATCCTTAGACCCCTTTTCTTTCGCATTCGGATTTCATGTTACCTTGGCAAAAGACAGTCCCGAGGATGAAGCTGTGACGGCGCTGGGCTCGGGGCTGTGGTCTGGCGGCGCGGGCTCGGCGGCGGGCGGGCTGTGCGGCGAGTGCGGAGTGTGCGGAGTGTACGGGAACAGCAGCTCGGAGGAGAAGTCGGGGCGAGGCGGGCCCTCGGCGGCGCGGCGGCAGGCGCGCTCGCGGCGCCGCTCCTCCCGCTCGTTCCGGGCGCGGACGCGGGCGCGACGGTCTAACTCCTCTGTAATCCATTGTAATGTTATAAAAACCAAGTGCGAGTCGGACTCGCGCACCGAGGGATCCGTACGGACACTTTTCATCTTAACTGCCCGGGCTAGGTGTGGTATGTATCAAACGATCACGTCTTTTCGGCCCTACTTAAATATTTTATACTGTTTTTAGTATCTGTTGTTAAAAAAATAAATAAATGATCTGTGAAAATTTCAACTGTCGAGCTACTACTACGGTTCATGAGATACAGCCCGGTAACAAACGGGCAGTGGAGTTTTAGTAATAGAGTCCCGTTTTTTACCCTTTGGGTACCCTAAAAACACCGCTGCAGAGTATGCTCCCCAGCGGCGCTACAAACAATGTCCATTATTTCGTTCCCTGGTACAGGTACAGCCAAAAACATGATATGTACATGGTGTACCTTCAAGGTACATCATTTCACCTTATAATTCATTGATTTTCATTATGGTGGCGCCGCCACAGAGTAGCACACGTGACCATATCAGCCTGGCGCCATCTGTTTTCATAATTTCCTTTGTTCTCGCATCACGCCGAAACGTCTGGACGGATTTTAACCAATTTTGGCACAGGGAGAACTGGGCATCTAAAGATGCTTATAGGATACTTTTTACTCGACTATGGTACATAAAAAAAATCGCATACAGTTGAGGGCACCCCCTAGTATTTACATAAAGATATGGTATCATCATTAATTGTATCAGAATTCAGAAATCACTAGCTCTGAAAGGAGGTCTTCTGCCCTTGATATTCCAATACAATAAGACACACCTCTGAGATCTCATTTCCTGTTTAGACTTTATAATGTGTTAATTTCATAGATAAATATATTCTTACAGGACAAGAAACATACCTGAGAAGCTTTTGATTGCAGCTTCAGTGGCGTATGGTGGCTTTAGGTCTACTTCCACGATGTCGAACGAGCAATTAAGCGGCAAGTGTGCGGCGTACGGCATGTGCTTTCGGGTCTAAAATATAATAAACATAATTAAATCCACAATCAAATCATATCTCAGTATTCAATCTAGGTCTGTATAGAAATAGGTAGGAAAAAAAAAACATGGTTTTAGTAACCAGTCGCCAGGTGACAAGAAAAACTCACTAACATTTCTGTCACTGCTCTTCAAAAGCTGGTATCTAGATTGTAGGTTGATATTTAGATACGAGTTTCGTTTTAAGTAGGTGGGTCGTTCTTCTTTTTTACCTACACTAAATCGAAGGTTTTCCGTTTTTTGGGCTTTTGAACTATCGATAATTGAGGTTTCAGAGTAGAATTAAAAAAAAAATGCATTTGTTTTATTATTAGGACTATTACCTAATTATAATTTATTTTACAGCCCATTCAGTTTTTTTATTGTGTTTTTTTTTTTATAGCGTGACAGAGTGGTCCTTTTAAGGGGAGACCGCGTTTTAGCTTACCACTCTGTCACGCCATTTTACGAAATAATAAACAAACGTTTGAAAAAAAAATGCTGGTTAGAGAAACTGACAGATTACATAATATTGATAGATAGAAAAATATGGATGATTTTTCGAACATTATAAAACCGAATATGATTACTCTGAGATGCCATAATGAGACGAAGGACGAACTATTGTAGGTAAAAAAGAAGAACGACCCAGGTATTTGTTACTTAGTGAGTTTTGCTTGTCAATGGACAATATGCACAATTCTCTTTTAAATAATTTATGCGGAAATTTGCGCTATCAAATTAATTTAAGGACCTTAAATGCCAGAACAGACAAATCTGTGTCTGTTACAGGGCTCTAGTTCAAGAAAGCAAGGTTCAGGAACCTAACAGGATACATTAGAAATATTCACAAAATGTGAGTGACAGTGTAGACCAAATATTTAAAGCACAAACCTGTTCAACAAGTGATAATGTCTCTCGATGCAGCACGCGACCAGTAATGAGAGGCGGGGCAGCGGCCAGGGCTCCCCACGACGCATTCAATATCCGCACGTTCAGGCTGTTCAGGAATACTTGCTGCCCATCATTTGCTAGAAAAAAAGAGAAGAAAATGTTACGACCGGAAGTCCCATTCCATAGATACATTTTATAGATTTTTTAAAAAATTTTTTTTTTTTAACAAATGCCAGAACATTTTGACATTAGCATAGAACTTAGAAATATGGCACAACACTTTTTCTTGCTCGAGAAATATTACCTTTCACATTCTATGCAGTACTGTGAGAGAGTGACGGGAAACGCTATGGCCTTAAAGAGCTGCTACTGACCAGGATTAGAAGAGTCCTATGTAATGTCTTCGGCACTAGCGCATTCCTGAAAATAGGAATGGGCTCGCGTTCTTATATCATTTCTATTGAAGATAGAGAAATTAACATTTTATTTACCTTGATAAAAATAGAAGTATTTGGCTTGATTCTGCTTGTCAGCATCAGTTAGTGGGGCATCATCTTTGGGTTCATCGTCAGACAATGGGCAGTCGATCAATGGAAATTCTTCCACTTGATTATCATTTAATTCATCTACATTGAACTCAGGTGCATCTGGATTTAAATTGGAGTGGACATCAGTGAGTTCCAAATCTTTCATTTGATCCTGGATTATTTCAGCGCAAGCTGCACCTTCTTCAGTCACATCAAACCAATCCACCCTGTTCTGGTTAACTTCCTGTTTCTGGTATACTGTTGGAGCTTCGTATATTTTCTCCTCTATTATTTTAGTGACATCACATTGTAAATTAATTGACTCCTCTTTCACTTTAAGCAACTCTAGGGCTTGTTCCATGAAAACTATTTCGGTAGTATCAATCTCGGCCAGTATTTGATCTTCAATCTCTTTCCTTTCCCTCTTCAAAATGTCATGCACCTAAAATTGATTATCAAAATTAGTCAAAACCAAAACACACCATTCCATTTATAAAGCTAAGTGTACTAATAGTAGGTCAATAAAAGGTTAGTAGTTAGTTGACACATTGGTATGACAAATATAACCTTATTACAGTGCATGAGAGCTGACAGAATTCGAGTTTTATACCTGTCTCGCTCGGTCTTACGCGATCCAGATCCCGAATTCGAATCGCAATCCGGATCCGACAGCTCACGGGACTGTACATCGATTTTCCTATTCACTGGACAACTACTTGAGGATGGTCTATTATTACAGTATTATTGATACTAGTTTTATTGGATTCAAACAAGAAATCACAGGGAAACCCTAATCGTATTACCAAACCGGTAAGTCTTAGGACCGAAAAACTACAAATAGCACCATTTGCAAATTATTTATAGGTTCAGATAGTCCTGTGTTCCTAGTATTTCCAAAATCTTCACCCCATCAGTTGTCAGCAGAAGCAATTAAGAAAAACAGTCCCCAATGGGAACAAGCAGGTTGCTGAATGGGGCAAAGAGAATGAGTCCATTTTAGGTGTAAAGCCTTTCAAATAAACAATGCAAAGATCGACACACAAAGCATAACGAAAAATTCGATAGGTTGCTTGGGAGTTAGGGTGGCAAAATGGTTAACGCGCTGGATCGGAATATAGAGGTACCGGGTTCGATTCCCGGTCTCTTCCACCAGGTAACTCATTTCAATTTTTCTTTAAGGTTTGATCTTTGTATGAATGGTTTTTAGGGTTCCGTACCCAAAGGGTAAAAACGGGACCCTATTACTGAGACTTCGCTGTCCGTCCGTCCGTCCGTCCATCTGTCACCAGGCTGTATCTGAAGAACGGTGATAGCTACACAGTTGAAATTTTCACATAATATGATGTATTTCTATTGCCGCTATAACAAATACTAAAAATAAAATAAAATAAATATTTAAGGGGGCCTCCCATACAACAAACTTATTATAGATTATGGTACGAAGCCCTTCATGCGCGAGTCGGAGTCGCACTTGCCCATTTTTTTCTATATTTACCTGTTGTTTATTAGCAGCGAAGAACTTGGCGTATGGCGCGTCATTGATGTTGTCGAGCGACAGTACGGCCTCAGCGGGCGTCTCGCGCGCCGCGCCGCGCGGCGGAGCCCCCTCCACCACCGTGGAGCCGCGCAGGCGCCGCACCAGGCGCATGGTTATCTGGAGACAAATAAATTGGAAATAAAATGGAATACAATAACACCATAGAAACTACATCAAAATGTAATGGCGCTGTTGTTAATGTTCATTATATTTAAAAGCTTGTGAATGACATTGTTTTCAAAACAATGATCCTAGTAAAATAAGGCAACTGTATTTCATAATAGATGTGCATGTTGAATTTTAAGTTTCTATTACATTTTGTTTATCCTATATAATATTATTCCAAGGCAGTTTTCATGTTACTGTTTTACAGTGGGCCTTACGAGGTTATATTTATTTTAGTAACTTTGATGATAAAGATGTTATTTTGTTTATTCTTTCGGTGCATAGCAAGATATGGAACATGGTACTACTATATTTAGGTATATTCATTGTTTATTTCCAAATAGCATAAACAAATAAATTTAACTAAAACTGTGTAAAATCTACAGTGACCTGTTCAATCATGTAAATTCCAAATCAATTTACTTTGGCTTTCAATCACAGTCTTCAAATACATAGTCAGTTTAAAACCGCTACTCAGAAAAACGCAACTGGACAAATTCATTGAAAACTTTAAATTTACCTCCTCTGCAGGAGATTCCCATTGCAGCATCCTGGTTGGTTTCATATCCTTGACATGAAGTGGTGCATGACAGACAGGGCACGGCGGGGGCTGCTTGTCATGAGTCGCAGCATAGTGCATGACGCAGGCCCAGCAATAGACATGCCCGCAGAGCCCAGTGCGGCCAGCCACTGGCGCTCCCAGGCATATGGGGCACTCGGTGCGCCCAGTGCTTCTAACAACCTAAACAAATTAAGATGTTTATAATAATTAAACTGTTTGCAGTTGTATAAGATGAGTCTGAAAAGAATGGAGTTTCTTAAGTCTATCACAAATAAAGTGAACAATCTTAAGGCAGTATATGTGTCAGTGCATCTGGAAAGGTACCTAGTCACGACATCTAGTTACCGAGTTACATGAGTTTTTGTGGAAGCTGGTGAAAAAGTGCCAAAATGGGTTTGTGTTATAATTGGGTTATTTACATCCTAAGGAACACGTGTGTGCAAGAATATCAGTAAAATTATGTTTTTTTAGTATATTTCTCCGACTATAAAGTTTAGTAGTCGGGGTACCTTGTCACGCCATGTCTTAAAAGCCTTTAAATTTTGAATAATTTTGTCAATTTTTCCATCGCGGGTAGTCAACTACCTCTTTCTAAGATAAGGTTTAGGATCGGTCTATAGCAAAATAATTTTTTGAACAAAAAAAAATACTTAATGTTTTTCATAAGAAAACATTCAACTTGCATGACTCTTGTATGAAATACCTATTTATTTTAATTTAATACGTTTGCCATTACTTAGATCAGAGGCTGGAAAGGTGCTGAAGGTGAAGGTGCCGAGGGGGGAAGAGGAATGTTTGACGTATATAATTAGTAATATTGATTGAAAGACTGATAAATCATAAATAAGGTGCAGTTATGTACACAATTGAGTTATTTTTTCTAGTTACTCCAGTTATGTAAGATAATGACTTAGCGTGACAAGGTACCCAGTTTAGTAAAATGCTAAACTTGATGTCTTACACAACTAAAACAGAAGTTTTTATAAATAAGAATACATTGATTTCCGCTATAATTATCCTAAATAACATTTTGTTACAGATATTTCTTGCATTATAGGTACTAAAATAGTGATCTTCGAGTTTAAGTTACTAAAGTTTAGTAAATGTCGTGACAAGGTACCCTAGTTACGTTTCCATACAAAAGTTTCGACCGAGTCACTAAACTTTATTGTTAAAAAAAACTGCTTTAACACCATTTCTATTATACCATTGTGGTACACCACGCTAAATACCATTTGATCTTGTGATATAGCATGAATATACAAATTATTTTGTTGGTTTTTAATATTATAAGTGATCTTTTTTGTAACTGTTAAAAATGCGGTAATTATTAAATTTCTTTATGATTATGGAGTTTTCTTTCATTCAATTGTCCCAAAATGCCATAGAATATGTAACTATGATGAGAAACTAACAGTTTTAATCTCGTTATTTTATGAATTGGGTATAATTAACACTTTCGTGTTTCTTCCACCCTGGCATGTTCAACCTAAGAAATCAGAATAATTAACATGTATTTTTAGACAATTAACCTTTATTATAATTCTTTAACATTCAAAGATTATGATTATACCCTTCACTATGTAACTTCGAAGTAGAAGTGTGTTTTTTGCCACTATAAACTTTAAATGCAATTTTCTCAACTTGTGCATTTCGGAAGTCGAAAATTCAAATATTTATATAAAAATAGTGGTTCCACCTACAGTCATTATTCTTTTTTGTATTGATAGCAAATTTAATCTTCTTTTTGGAACTATGCATAACTCAATACCTGAAACAAGGTACCTTTCCAGATGCACTGACACATATGAGTATTACATACTCCTCCTACTCTCTTTTCAAGAGGTATGGTGTAGTTGTCAGGTTATTCTTATGAAGGCTTAGCTTTATCACTCTAATATTATTAATGTCAAGAACTTTTAAATGTTCTGGACACAGCATGGTTTACAAGATTAAATAAAACGGTTACTAAACAATATTAGGTATAAATATGGTGGGCAGACAAGGCATAATCTAATACACAATTATCAGTGGCAAACTTCCCCTAAGCCCTAGTAGGCTCAGGAAATATAAAGGGAAATAAGGTGACAATGCAAGTAAAAGGAATAAAAAGTAATCGCAACAACAATAAAACACTTACTATTTCTTCAATTTGCTCCCACTTGATAGGCACATCAGGATCCAGTATGTTCGCCCTGTAGTCTCCATCCTCTTTCACCACAAACTGGCAACTGAAGAGCAATATTCAAATTAGTGTCAAGCATTTCTCATGTATCAAAAGAATTTTTCTTTCCCAAATCAGTTTTAGTTACCCAAGAATTTGTTGTGATTGCTCCCGGCACAGAGAACATAGCTCTTATGGACATTCCTCAGGGTTTTCGATGTATGGATTATTTGACGCCTACTGTCAGCATAACGCGACGACGCGTTTGGCTCGGTTGGTAGACACCTGCCTACTGAGTCGGCGGTCCCGGGTTCAAATCCCAGCCGGGGCAAATATTTGTGCAAAATATTTGTTCTTGGGTCATGGATGTTATCTATATATGTATTTATATATTATGTATATCGTCGTCTAGTACCCATAGTACAAGCTTTGCTTAGTTTGGGACTAGGTTGATTTGTGTATGATTGTCCCTTAATATTTATTTATTATTTATTTAGATTTAGAGATGTTAAATCATTTGTTCATCGAAAACCCCACGGTTAATGAAACACATGTGAGAGATTGTCTTCATTGATTTTAACCCTACAAAACAGACTTAACATTGCTGTTTCAAATAGATATAATTCAAATATAATCAAATATAATCCATCTCTTTGTTTCAATTGACAGAATGATGTGAAAAATGTCTCTCTTGAGATCATTTTGTCAAGTAGTTGATGTCAAGTAGTGCCATCTAGTAATAACTGATTTGGTTTGGTCTAGGGACACCCAGCCGGAAACAGGCGGTCTGTCGATCGCTTGATTACGTTCATTCAGCCCATCCGTAATAACATATCATTAACACATCCAGTGCAGTACAAGTCATATAGACCCTGTGCAAGTATAATTAAATTACAAGTTATTTAATTGCCACAGTGAAAGAGAAATAGATTATTATTATTGATAGATTGAACTTACTAAGCACGAAGGTAGAGATCATGACTGTGCCGTACAGGTGCTCTTTGAACTCCTTGACGACGCAGCACTGGATCCCTTCGGTCCGGTCCCCCACGCGAGGGATACATAAAGTTCAGCAAATGGTTCCAGTTTTGCTTCTTGCTTCCAGGCGCATAAACAGACCCAATTTCAGGATCTTCATCATCTCCTAACCTGTAATACATAGTAATTAGTATTTATGAATAGATAAACATAATTTACGTAATATATATTATTTACCTGGCGATCTCCGCTCCACCCATAGAGTAGTTAGGGGGCCCGCGAGCTCGAGGTCTCCGGTCAATTTGACCCCGACCCCTCTGCGCTGGTACATTTTTCCGATTAGGCTCATTTTTAGGAGCGCTACCAGGTCCTTCGCGTTTCTTGTTGTTTCTTGGCCAAGGTTTGTGCGTCAATTCTGAGACAAAACAAAAATAATGACATAACCTGACATAAGATGTCATAAGAAAGCATAACAAATGTCTGAAGCGTACAAGAACCTGCATGACCTTCATCTTTTGTACTCACCCGTACTCTTCTTACCATCGACGGCCGGAGCCCTCGATTGTAGTTGAGAAGAGCGATTTATAGATTTCTTGTCCATTTTGGATTCTTCCAACATCCACAAAAACAGCTGAGCGGGATTCTCCCCGAGGAGACAACGATTTTACGTAAAAGGGCGACATTTTAGAAAGCCATGTTTAAAGTTCTACACAAGGAAAAAAGTAATCCCTTTCTAAAATACACTTTACCTAGCGGTAATGAGATAATACAAAACTTCTAACACAAAAAAGGGAGTAGATTCTACTCCCTTTCGTCGCTACCGACGAAAATATTATAAGAAACCGTGGTTCACTGCGTGCCGCTAATATGGCGACTACACAAGACAAATTTATGAGTGCGCACTTCCGTATAAATTTATTTTTAATCTAGCTCCCGAAATATACTTATATTTTGTTATTTAAAAAAAAGTCGTTTTTATATTTTCTGCTTACGATGTTATATTTCAATGAGACACTATTGAAAATTTAAAAAAGTATTACATTTGATCTGTATCTGTCAAAAGTTTTTGTAAGGTTTTTGTTTTTATCTTTATCTTTGTTGTGTTGGCATAGATGATGCCACGGCTCGAAATGAAACTTTACGAACGTTTTTATTTAGTTATCGAAGTCACGTAATAAATAATTATTATTGTTAATACTGTGAACGGTATTATTCATTTATAAAATCACAGTTTTACTAAATTAGTTTTAAACATATTGTAAAACACGAAATACCTTTTTTTTTTCACTAACCAAATTAAAAAAAAATTGGCGGTTGGCGGGAATTTCACACTTACATTTTTTAAACGGGCTGAAAATTTTCTTGAAACTGCGACTGAAGAATTAATTTATTGCATTCAGTATTCTTCCACGAATTCACCTTTTCTTCAAGTTGTAATATAACCGAAAGCTTGGTTTACACAATGGAGAACGTTAAATTACCAACAGAAAAGGCTCAAGAGCCTGCTGAAGAAGCACATCAACCAATTGTAAGAAATATTAACTTATTTAGTCTTCTATGCATTGTAAAACATACTATAAAATAACTAGATATTGCATTTAACTCAATTAATAATGTTAAATTTGATATTTGATGAAATTATGATAGATTAGACATTGTCAACATTGTCAATTCAGTAACAAATAGTACAAAATACTAAAAAAAATATTTTTATTCAAGACATGTTCGCTGACCGGTAATATTACATTCAAAACATTTGCGATTATGCCCATCAACATAATTTTTATACCGCCTTATCATCCTACTCTCATTTTGTAAGAAAAACATGTTACTATACCCACATTATCCATTTTCATAATAACATTGTTGTTGCAGTGCGTAAGTGGTAGCACTATGAGCTCTCAAGAAGAAGGGAATAAGCCAAAAAAACGGCATGCAACGTTTGCAGAAAATGCTATGTCGACTGAAAAAGAACTTTCCCAAACCAGCAGGTAACTTTTAGCCTGATTTTCCTTTTATTTTAGGCGTCGGAGATTATCGGTTTATACTCCTAAGTGTGCCTGCAATCCTACTATGTACGATACTGTATTAAAAACTTACGTTTATATAATTTACACAAAAAATTTAAAAATATCTAACTGAAAACAGCTTTTATAATGTACAGTCGAGTTCATTTACTTACATCTACACACTTACGAGAACAAAAATATCTGAACACGATTTTATGCTCCTGACAATAGGGTCGTGTTCAGATATTTTTGTTCTCGTAAGTGTGTAGATGTAAATGAACTCGACTGTACAAGAATACCTAGAAGAAAATAAATATTATAAATAACAATACAATACAATACAACAATACTTTATTGCACACCAACAAGAAAAATATTATACATGAGAAATCATAAATTAAATAATGGTAGACAATAGGCGGTCTTATCGCTAAAGAGCATTATTCTGTTATACGTGGTATTCCTTTGGTGTAAATATGTAAATGTAAATATAGTTTATTTTATTTTATTTTGTTACTTAGTTAAGTAAATACTTACTCCATTTTGATAATATAAAGTGGTAAAATTTAAATAATTCATTAAATTTAAGATACTTCTAAATACTTAGGTACCTATTTCTACAAAAACAAAAAAATATTGTGAAGCATAACTTAATTAGATAATAAGTCGTTTCCGCAAAATATTGCAATGCCCTTATAGGGTGTCATGTTAGGCATAGATAATCTTAGAATTAAGAGTACACTATATGAGAGCAATAAAGATTTATCTTATCTTATCTTATTATATGTTCAAGATTTCAAGTAATCAATTATATACATTGCCTCTGAAATGGCCCGGACCGCGCACATCGCGGTATTCGGCGTTAAAAAATATATGAACATCATTGTAATAAACATAAATTTAACATTCTTTTATTAGGTATATTAAACTCAATGGAATATTTTTTTTGCAATAAAGAAAGCGGGGTTATAATTACGTTCATATTAAAATTACTATAGGAAAATCGCGGTTTTGTACGGGCTGTGCCGATCACTGAGTGACAGTCGAAAATTGTTTTACCGAACATAATGTTTCGCATAATGCTCATTTCGCGCATAATTGTTATTCTACGGATACCATAGATTTTTCTGAAAAGCTATAAAATAAACGTAACCTATCCTATCCTAATCAATCAGGATACCTACACAAAAACATTTAAAAATATGTGTCCCGTTTAAGGGGCAGAAAATGTCTGCGAAATGAGCATTATGCGAAACATTACTTTTGGTAACCCCTGAATGACGCAGCTTACGAAATTTCAACCATCTTTAGCATAATAACCACAACTTATCAACATCATTTATAATCAAAAGAAGGGAAGGAAAATAAAAACTATAATACCTACTTACTGAAATATGATGTTTTTTACCAGACTAATGTATGAAAAAGGCTTACTACTTTTGATAGGTAATAATAGTAATAAACCACCAGCAACTTGCTCTTCGATACGGTCTTATGGGGTCTGAGGTGCCGTACTATAAGTACGCACCGATGCCAGTTCTCGAAAATGGTCGTGCCACGCTCTATTGGGATCGATCTATAATCACGGACAGGACTATTGTAGCCAATAAGCCTGAAATCGTGTTGGTAGATCGATCTAAGCGCCAGGCAGTGCTCGTCGACATCACCATCCCGCATGACGAGAACCTCGTGAAGGCCGAGAAGAACAAACTCAGCAAGTACCTTGACTTGGCTCACGAGGTGACCGCCATGTGGGATGTTGACTCGACGATCATTGTCCCGATAGTCGTTTCGGCGAACAGTCTTATAGACATGGCGCGCATTGTCAGGAGGTTCCTCTCCCTGCAGCCCTAACCACCGGTAGCCTGGGCCCTGCCCCGTTGCCGGCGGCACCCTAGGTTAGGTTTATTTTTATAATGTGTTTATATTTGTAATGTATTTTTTATATAAATTTATTGTAAAAAATACCTATCCTAAGAAACATGATTAAATGAGTGAATAATAAAAATCTTTATTTGCCTTTAGCAACATTAGTTCTGCAAAACTGTTTGCACAGTTTGTCTACAGGAGAGTCTCTACAAAATGTTTGTCTTACATTACTATAATAATTATTATCTACTATTACGTCTACTTACTTTATGGAAGGGTTTTCTAACAAATTTTTAAACATATATTTTTGGATTTTTATCCTCATCTCACGTGGTGTCAAATCTTGGTGCATTCGATCAGCTTTTGTTAATACTTAGGTACCTACAGCCTCTGTGGGATATATTTTTAAGATCGAATGTTTCTTAGTACACAGCACTAGCAGACCGATAGTTATTATTATAGCTGTTATAAGATACTTTACACAAATCAAACACCCGCGCGGATGTAATTGTAGGTACCGGAACTGAAAAATGTTGTGTTAACTAATATCTGTGAAAATAATGATGACTTGACACGGCCCGGGCGACAGGAATCGACAATCGTAAATAAAATTTTGTTTCCAGCGCCTACAAAGAAGCCCTAAGTCAGCCTGCCGCTACGCTCCCGCACCGCCAACGACTCTTGTGGCTGCAGAGACGCCGAGGCCCCGGCCTATGGGCGCAGTGCGACGCTTGCAACGCCTGGCGCCATCTACCGCACGTCGTCGACTCCCACCAGCTACCGCCCAAGTGGTACTGCTCTATGAATCCAGGTGAAGTGTATTGCTAGTCTTTGAGTCGAGGCGGAGAAGCCTTCAATCAGCCTACTGCTACGCTCTCGCACCGCTAGCGACTTGTGGCTGCAGACCCGCCCAGCACGTCTAACATATCTTTGACACGCGACTCATGTCACGCGAGATAGCATCATCCGTCACTATATCATAGTAGTGTACAGATAGAGACAGGTAGTATATCTCGCGCGAAAAAGAGTCGCGTGTCAAATGTATGCTAGCCGTGCAGGTCCCGGCCTTTGACTGTGACTGCAGTGTGACGCTTCCCACCAGCTGCCACCCAAATATTACTGCATGCGTGTTTGTGCTTCTTTAAGTAGAAAGAGAGAGAGAGAGAGAGAGAGAGAGAGAGAGAGATAATCGTCGGTTGTCAACCAAAACTCACTAAGTAACAAATACCTACTTAAAACAAAGCTCGTATCTCAGTATCACTCTACAAATTAGATACGAGGTTTTGAAGAGTCGTGACAGAAATTTTAGTGAGTTTTGGTTGTCACCAAGGGTAGCGATATTACAAATCCTGAGACCAGCTCTCGTTCTCGATTCCTAAGGGCTGATGATATGTCAAGTGGTGGTACTGCTCTGTAAAGAAAGAAAATGTTGACAGTCTAAGATGAGTTAGGTATAAATGAAGCCCTTAAGTAAGCTAGCCTCCGGTGCTCCAGAACGTTTACACCGGCATATTCCTTCATTTTCATATTCAATATTGCAGTTTTTTTTTTATCTTAGCTCTAACGCACTTTACGTACTTACTAACCTAACTGTATTGCCAGATAAATCCATGGCCGACTGTACAGCCCCGGAAGCTCCGCTGCGCATCACGGACGAGGAGGACCTCATCCACAGCGAGTACTCGTGCGGCTCGCTGGTGTGGGCGCGGCTGCCGGGCTGGCCCTGGTGGCCCGCCATGGTCGACGACTGCCCGGACACCGAGCAGTTCTACTGGCTCGACGGCTTCTCCGATATACCGGTAACTGAGTTACAGATAAATCCACGGTGTTCAAGAATAGCAACAGTGACCTCTATTTTTCCACATAGGTAGCAAATTCATCTCTGCATGTGAAATTCTTATCCACAGCGACTAAGTATTCCAGTAACCCGGCGCTGGTGTGCATGCAGTAGCGACAGGCATTTGGCTCTAGTGGTTCACGATGGTCACTGATTTGGACAGTTATAACTGCGAAATACTGAACAGCCTGTATAAAGCATGACTTGTGTTTTTACGTACCTACATAATTTTTTTCAGACACACTACAACGTGGTGTTCTTCGATGCAACAGATGCCACTCGGGCCTGGATAGCTCCAGAAAACCTGAAACCATACACTGCAAACAAGAAGAAGTTCCGTCATCTATTGAATAGCAAACAAAACAAAAAACGACTTGAGAAGGCCGTACAAGAAGCAGACATAGCTGAAAAACTTCCTGTTGTTGATCGCCTAGCAAAGTTTAGTTTCATAAATACGTTCAAAGGCCCTATAGTCAGTCCGAAAAAGGTGAGCAAACGTGACTTGGAGAGATACCAGAATAAGTTGAAGCGAAAATTTAATGTCGAATTCCCCATTGAAGATACGTCAGAGTCAGACGATGAGTCTGTTCAAGCTTTCAGAGAAAAGAATAAAAGAAATAATGTTATAATAATTGGGACCCCTAAAAGCAAGAGAACGAAACTGGTGACTATTTCTAATGAAGACAATGACATTAAGGTAGTTAAACAAACTGGCCAAAGGAAGCAGAATAAAAATGACAAGAAAGATAAAGAAGAAAATGATGATGAGAGAAATAATATGCAAGAGCCTCCGAAAAATAATTGCAGCAATAAACCTAAAAATATAATCAATGGCATTGAAAATCCTACATCCCCCCGGTCTGCTGGCATCTCACTGGCAGCTGAAAAAAAAGTAAACGTATTTAGCGTTGCCAGCACCACAACTACGGAATTTTGTGAACAATCATTCAAATTGCCAGACTCTATGGCTATAGAAATTGGCAGCACGCAAAGTTTGAAGACTCAACCGGAGTTTAATGGCATTGACAATGGTGAGAAAGTACTAAATATATAGATAAATGGTTCGATTAAAATTAAATAAGGAACCTGCTACCTCGACTATCCGTGATACATTTAGCGAGCGAAGCGTCTCTGTTTCAACTTCGCCAAAATTAATTTTTCTTTCGTATATCCAGATGTTTGGATGCTCGGATTTCCGACTGTTCTCGCCTACAGGCCACACCTCTCAATTGATTCTCATGAAATTTTCTGAGTAGGTTTGATGAGTATATAGATTTTTTGTCGATTCAGTTTTTCTAAATATTTCTAAATGGCGGAGATATAAATGTGGGGGTTGAAAACGTTCAGCCATTTTGAAACAAACTCACCAGGTCTACAGATCACAGAGCCACTAGTAACATTAAATTAAATAAAGAAATTCCTGTATTTCAGAAACTGATTTAGGTATTCCACTTATCCTAGTTATGGTCATAGATTCCGATTTCCTTTTGGTTTTCGAGTACCCAAGCCAAATTTGCTGCAGCTTTATCAATTAGACTCAACAACACGCCACACCCGTAAAATATCATACTATGCATTTTTTTACAGATTCTTCGAAAACGTATGTACCAGAAGAGGAATCTGATTCAGTAATCGTAACACAGGATTTTCAAGTCCGTGTAGAATCTCCCAGTAGTGACGACTTCGATTTTTAGCGTAGGTACTTCCTTTTGTTCGTTTTCTACTTAATAATATGAATTATAATAATTGATTATTGCGTGATAAGAGAATGTTTGTTAAAGTTTATCTTTTTGTAATTTGTAAGCATGATACTCAGTAGTTCTAAGTACTTATTAATAAAAGTTGATTTGTTTGGTTTATTTTGTTTTTAATTGAATTGAACTAACAGATTTGGAAACTAACTATCTATCTATACGCCAACAGCACAGTTTCTGTTCAAGTTGCAGTTGAATTGCAGTCCGTCTGTATCGGCCCCGAGACTTAATATTTATTGAGTATACTGTTGGTCAAAGCATATCCATGACACAGAATAAAGAACGTTTAAATAGACATATAATAGCGGAGTAGATAAGCACATTGCACAAGCATAGGCTCACCTCATCCACATTCGCATTTTTATTTCCCAAATTGTTCACTAAAACTTCTAGGCCCAGCACACACGGTGAAACGCAACTGCAACGAAACCCTTTTGAAATGATTGGTTTCAAACCAGTTTCAATCATTTTCCACACATGCCGCAACCACAATGTGATGAAATTATTCATACCTACTCATTTCGCTTTTGAGAACGGACGTCTACAAAATGTCTAGTTCAAGTGATGAAGAAGTTGTGGTTCTATATTTGTATCTTCGACAAAGAAGGAGGCGTAAAAAAAGAAGTATATGGATACATCCCTACATTGAGAAGAATATCAACTGCCGTATGTGTGTGGCTGCCAAAGAATTACAACAAACTGATAGACAATTCATGGATATTGGATTGTTATCGTATGAGCAGAAGTAATGTTTTTATTTTCGTCGTCAGCCATTTTGGAACCGAATAGGCGTGAAATCCACAACGAACGCAAACACGAGTTTCCTGCACGCCGGTTTCATAGCAACTGATTTGCAACGCGTTTCAAACCGGTTTAAAAATGGTTGAGTCATGTGCGGTCTCTCCTTGGAGTCTATGGCATAAACTCAAATGAAACTCAAAAGTAACTAGAAGTTGCAGTTTCGTTGCAGTTGCGTTTTTGCGTGAAACGCAACTGCAACGAAACCCTTTTGAAATGATTGGTTTCAAACCAGTTTCAATCATTTTCCACACACGCCGCAACCACAATGTGATGAAATTATTCATACCTACTCATTTCGCTTTTGAGAACGGACGTCTACAAAATGTCTAGTTCAAGTGATGAAGAAGTTGTGGTTCTATATTTGTAGGTATCTTCGACAAAGAAGGAGGCGTAAAAAAAGAAGTATATGGATACATCCCTACATTGAGAAGAATATCAACTGCCGTATGTGTGTGGCTGCGAAAGAATTACAACAAACTGATAGACAATTCATGGATATTGGATTGTTATCGTATGAGCAGAAGTAATGTTTTTATTTTCGTCGTCAGCCATTTTGGAACCGAATAGGCGTGAAATCCACAACGAACGCAAACACGAGTTTCCTGCACGCCGGTTTCATAGCAACTGGTCATAGATGAATATATGAATAGGCGTGAAATCCACAACGAGCGCAAAACGAGTTTCCTGCACGCCGGTTTCATAGCAACTGATCATAGATGAATATATGTATAACTGATTTGCTTTGCAACGCGTCGGCGTTTCAAACCGGTTTAAAAATGGTTGCGTCATGTGCGGTCTCTCCTTGGAGTCTATGGCATTAACTCAAATGAAACTCAAAAGTAACTAGAAGTTGCAGTTTCATTGCAGTTGCGTTTCACCGTGTGTGCTGGGCCTAAGTCGCCGGGGAAGTTGGTCTGATTAGGTGTGGATTAGGCCCGAATTAAGAATGTAAACGTCCTGTATATAGTGAGCCACTTGAGAATGTTAACGAGATCTAGCTTAAAGAAGATGTTGTTATGTGAGATATTGGATACCGGTTCTTTGATTTTTGGTGCCGGCCTGCCGGGTGAGGTGATTCAGGTGATTGCAAGTGGAACATTTACAGGTACCATGTATCATGAATTGACTTTAGTGTTAAACGCGTTTTTCCGATCAGCCGTAATGTTGGCCAAGTGAAATGTACTTAGTATTCATTAGGTTTTGAATTCGGCATAAATTTTATGGTTATAATCTATTACGTCTATGGTATGGGTATGGCATTTTTAAAAATTTTGGATAAGTCAGGTCAGGAACAGTATTAGAAAAGGAAAATTAAGATTATTTTTCTTTATTTTACCGGACTTTTAAATAAAGTCGGTAAATAGTGTTTTCGCCGATATCTGTTATATATTTATAACAGTCCTAACAGTAACAGTGTCCAGTATATACATAATGGCGACACTATCATTTGCCAAAAGTTTGGTTAACCCTGGTAAGATAATATAATATCATTAATGATCTCTATTTTATCTGGATCTTTTGTTTTAGTTGTTGTGTTAAAACTATATAAAATCTACTACATTTATGTATTAAGGCATTTTCCCTATTGTACTAGTTATTTCCATATCTGAGTTATGGTTATGTTCGTGAATATTATGTAAAAGATCAGTCAACCCTTGGATTCTTTATCAGATTGTGCTGTTAAAAGATATAGTTTGGTGGTGTGCATTTAACTTTTCTACATTTGTAGTTTTCTTATTGTGATATCGAAATTATTGTGGAATCAGGTGATTTGTAGGTTAAGATTATTGATTTTCCTTTAACTTGCATTTTCCTTTATATTAGTGTATATTTTAGCCTTGAAGATAGTCCTTAAACAAGGACAATGCTCTCATCTTAGAAATACTGGATTCGCTGGCCTGAGTCCTCTAAGTATTGTACTGCGAAGAAACTATGCTGAGAAACAAGTCTTCGAGCGAACCAAACCACATTGCAATGTTGGCACAATTGGACATGTTGACCACGGAAAGACCACCTTAACTGCGGCCATTACCAAAGGTATATATATTTTTTAAATACATGTGTACTTTTTTACAACATTATTTGAAAGGGTCCCAGGCTTCACTTGGTACGGTGACAAATGTTTTACCGATTGATTCATTTTATCAAGTGTTAAGTTCATTAGTAACAATGTTTGCCATGTAGTCAGATGTTTTTCAAAATTCTTAATTAAGTTAGGTTTGTTTTATAATAATCACTAGACCCCATTATCAAGCAGGCAGTTTGGTGGCTAGTGATGTGCATGTCAACAAAAAACTTATAACAAGTATTTTGTAAATTGTGTTAGTAAGCTGTTCTGGGTCTGCTCAGAGAGAGTAATCGAATTTATTAAGTAACACGGTGCACACTCATTATCTGTGTTAATCCTATCAGTGTAAGGAAAAGATGTAAGGAGGGGAATGAGCAATCAAAAGGTTAGACATGGATTCTCTAAACCTGCATAAACTGGTATTTTAGATTCATGAAGTTTTTGCCAGTTACGTCGGTAGAAGGAGAGCATTTATTTTTATACTTAAATGGATTTTTCAAGTAGAAGACGAAGTCTTACGCCTACGTGTCTTGAAGAGATTTTGTGTATTTATCACGAGAGTCATTTGAGTTGTTTTTAATATTGAGTTAATCTGAAATATATATCTGAGAATATAATAAAATAATTAGGTAAGTATTTTATTGACATTGTGGCTACATCACTAATGTCACTAGCCACCAAACTGCCCGCTTGATAATGGGGTCTAATAATCACAAATATTTGAGTGCCAAAGTAAAAAGCTTTTGATTAATTTATATATTAATGAAATGAAACAATTTGATGAAATTATTTTTGACACAAGGGTAAACCTGACTGCTGACTGTTGCTTTTCTAAATAAAATAATTCTATGTCATGAATATGGCCCTGAATATGATAGATGATTTGGTCATCCTCAGACGATATATTACCACCGATTAGACAACAAACAAATAGGCTGTGCACTAATAAAAAAAATATTGTATTACAGTACTATCCGATTTAAATTTGGCCCAGAGCAAAGGATACTCGGACATCGACAATGCTCCGGAAGAGAAAGCCAGAGGTATTACCATCAATGTTGCCCATGTGGAGTACCAGACTGAAACCAGACATTATGGACACACAGATTGCCCTGGGCATGCTGATTACATTAAGGTTTGTAAATAGTGTAAAAGGTTCATTTTTGGGTTGCCAGAGAGATGAAATTGGTTTGCACCATTATAGAAATCCTGAACCCTTTACTACATTGCCCCATTATTATAATAAATAATAGTAATATTTATTCATGGAATGCAATGATGCAAAATTGTGCAAGATATTACATGGTACAAAAAAATGAAAGGGCATATCTTGGAGATCACCTTTTGGTTTAGTATTGCTTTATAAGTATAGTGTATTTTAAATTTTACTATGACTTCCACACTTTGCCAATCAAGAGTATTTTTATACATCCCAAACTGATAATGTTCTCTAATTGTGGGATATATTTAGTCTCTTGTAATAATAATTATGTAATAGAACCGTCCTTGAAAAAAAACAACAAATTTTACAGTATAGGTTTTCAATTCCTCATGGAATTTTCAGAACATGATCACAGGCACAGCTCAAATGGATGGTGCAATCCTTGTAGTAGCCGCCACCGATGGTGTTATGCCACAGACCCGGGAGCACTTGCTTCTGGCCAAGCAGATTGGGATCCAGCATGTTGTGGTGTTCATAAATAAAGTAGATGCCGCCGACCAGGAGATGGTGGAGCTTGTAGAGATGGAGATTCGTGAGCTGATGTCTGAGATGGGTTATGATGGCGATAAGATTCCTGTTATTAAAGGTACATATTTGCTTGAAGTTAACTCCCTTAAAAGCATCTTACAATTTACTCATAGTCAGATTTATACACTTTAACTTTTGAACTATTTTTGTAAATCCTTGTTCTCCAAGAAACAATTTCTGTTCCTTAGAAGCGTAACACTAAAAAGTGCCTCCGTTCCTGAGTAGCATAACACTGTATGTTAATGTATTTAACAGAGCACTTATAGTGTTTTGCTTCTCAAGTACAGATTTCGGCAAAAGAGTTAAACATTTATGTTTAATCCAGTGCCACTTTACCAGCAAGTTAACAGATATAGGAACATTACCTATACGATCTTCTTACTTACTGTTATACTACCTGAAGGTTGTCTAAAAGAAATCATCTTTCAGCTGTAAGACCGCCTGTTGCCTACTTAATATTATATTATTTCCCTGTTTTAATATTCTTCTTTACTAACTAATTTTTCAAATTTTCCAGGATCAGCCCTCTGCGCCCTAGAAGGCAAGAGTCCCGAAATTGGCGCCGAAGCTATAACAGAACTACTTAAAGAAGTAGATTCCTTTATCCCCACACCTATCCGAGACCTGGACAAGCCGTTCCTCTTGCCCGTTGAGTCTGTCCACACTATCCCTGGACGTGGTACTGTTGTAACTGGACGTCTGCATAGAGGTAGGTGATCAGACTTGAATATTTAAGGTTCACATGAACACGCGGCTCAGTCAACTGCGGAATTATTATCATCACCATCCGAATAGCCGCGTCCACACTGGGCGAGCCGCCTCGCGCGGCAATTGCCGCGCGCGGCGGCGTGCTCTGTGTGTACGCGCCTCGCCCGCGGCGCCCGCACGCTTTGCCTCGGCCGAGCGCTGCCGCGGCCGAGCCGCGCGCTGTCGGTTTTTGTCCGTGCTCAAAGGTGCCTCGGTCGTTTGCCGCGCGCAGTGTGGACGTACACGTGTTTGCTTCGGTCAAATTATGACAGATAAAACAAAATGGCGTGCGACACTTACGTATTACGCGAAACGGAATAACCGTAACTAAATATTATGTGCTATTTGTTTGTTTTAAACATAAAAAAATATTGAATAAGCTTTTTTTTGGAAAATTCTTTGTATGAACGTAGCAACAAGTCAAAAATCAAAAGCTGATTGCGTGCGGCGGCGCCATATTGTTTTATCTGTCAAATGGGCGAACAAGACGGCTCGGGCTTGCCGCGCGCGGCATTCGGTGAGCGTAATTTCATCCAATGCCCGAGGCATGCGCCGAATGCCGCGCGCGGCAATTGCCTCGCGAGGCCGCTCGCCCTGTGTGGACCCGGCTAATTATGTTCATTGCTTTTATCCAGCAGTCCCTCTCCTTTGGATTTCGGAAACTTTATTTCTCAAAAGATATAAACAGCTTCCCTTACATGGGAAATTGATACTAAAACTAAATACTAGATCCTCGCTACTGTACCTTTCCACTACAGTCATCATGATGTTATTGTCTGTAAGCATAGACTGAAAAAAAAAAATATGACGAAGGCGATCTTGTCACGCTGCCTGGTAATTGTTTATTTCTACGCTATAAAACATAATCTTTACGATTTCAGGAGTACTAAAGAAGGGTACGGAATGCGAAATAGTTGGCCACGGCAAAGTTATGAAATCCACCGTCACTGGCGTGGAGATGTTCCACAAGACCCTAGATGAGGCTCAGGCGGGAGACCAGCTCGGTGCCTTAGTGCGTTCCATCAAGAGAGAGCAGATCAAACGAGGCATGGTAATGGCCAAGCCTGGAACAGTCAAAGCCCATGACAACATTGAAGCGGCAGTGTACATCCTCAGCAAGGATGAGGGTGGCCGGTCCAAGCCATTCACCTCGTTCATTCAGCTGCAGATGTTCTCTATGACTTGGGATTGCGCGTCGCAAGTCACTATTCCTGACAAGGAGATGGTCATGCCTGGCGAAGATGCTACGTGAGTTGCTTTTTTTTATAGAAGTTATAAATCGCAATGACGCGTCTCCTTAACGGAGATGCCACGACTTTGCGCGACAGCGGCCGCGGTGCATGTGTCTCGCTTACTCGTATAGCTGCCGCGCTCAGATCTCTCGCTCTACCGCTCGTCGCGCCATCTCCTTAAGGCGGCATCAGGCGGCATATAATGCGAAAATTCTCTAAATTATTAATTTACTGTTGTCTGTCTGACTGTCTGTCCGTCCGTATGTCACAGCCATTTTTTTCCGAAACTATAAGAGCTATACTGTTGAAACTTGCTAGGTAGATGTATTCTGTGAACCGCATTAAGATTTTGATGCAAAAATAAAAAAAATAATTATAAATATTGGGGGCTCCCCATACTTAGAACTGAAACTCAAAAAAAATTTTTCATCAAACGTACGTGTGGGGTGGGGTATCTATGGATAGGTCTTCAAAAATGATATCGAGGTTTCTAAAATATATTTTTTCTAAACCGAATAGTTTGCGTGACAGACGCTTCCAAAGTGGAAAAAAGTTGGTCCCCCCTCTAACTTCTAAAATAAGAAAATGAAAAATCTAAAAAAAACATTTGATGTACATTACTATAAAAACTACCAACGAAAATTGTTATGAACGAGATCTAGTTAGTAGTTTTTTTAATACCTAACTTTGCACCTAATTTATATGGGGCGCTATACACACCAGGTGCAAACTTAACTTAACCACCTAGGGATGGAAAGTGTTTGTACGGAACCCTTGGTGCGCGAGTCCGACTCGCACTTGGCCGGTTTTTTACTGTAGTTTAAAGTTTACCCGACAGAACTTGTTAACGTTAGAAGCGGCGACGACTACAGAACCTCATATTGTATAGGTACATTATATTATTATTGTTGATTCTTCTAGTAGACATGTAATGTTGTCCACCGTACTTCACCGAAAGTTTTGTTCCCAGGCCCCATACAAAACCTAGTGATCCATGGGGATGCCCACAGCATCGCCCTATTACTGAAAAAATCCCCAAATCAATACCTAGACAATTTGCTTTTAATCCCACCGGTAATGCTCATGGCAGCCAATGTGTTGAAACAACTGCTATTCAATTTAGTACCGTGAAGCTATGACCTTGACTTACGGACATATCTTAGGCGGCAAACGGCAGCGGCTAGTGAAGGCCATACGAGTGAGCGAGACACCGCGCTCGAACCTCCTGCTCCCACCTATGGCCGTTAGCGAAACCTTGCGATACGATACGACAGTCATATGGTTTCCTTTCCTGTTATCATTCTCACTAATTATTTATTACATTTCAGTTTACATCTGCGCCTCGTGAAGCCCATGGTATGCGAGACTGGCCAACGATTCACCCTCCGTCTAGGTGACATGACATTGGGCACCGGTGTCGTCACAAAAATAAACAAGAACCTCTCCGAAGACGACAGACTGAAGATTATGGAGGGCAAGAAGGCCAGGGAAAAGGCTGCTGCCAAGAAGTAGATCAAATCATTGTTATTATAAGTTATAGTAGTTGATAATAATTATATGCTATGCATTTCCTAAAATGTATAAAATTTAGTCAATAAACATTCAATACGGCTATTTTGAAGTTTTTATCTACTTACGCTGTCTGTTAGCATCGAAATAGTCCAGGCGCCATCAAATAAAAGTAGTCTCGCGAATCACGTTCAAGATTTCTTTGTAGTTAACTATTTCAATGTGTGTTTTTTGGCTACAACCGATCACTTAGAGACCGAGGCGTATGCCACTTCCACTGTTTTTTCTATTCCGTGAGTCTTACTAATCAAGCATTTCAATAGTCCGATAACGTCCATTAAATCCGGTACCCGACAAACAGTTTCCTAAGCTTTGTCTGCTCCTACGACGCGCTATTAGTTTGAAAATACATAGATATTTTAACTTACTTCACAGAACAACGAACGTTTCAGTATTTTTATTTTACCGAACTCCTACCAGTAAAGATACCGGGTTCGGTTCCTGGTGTAGGTACCGTGAAACATGCCAACTTTGCCCGCTTTTTTCGTAAAAACCCGAATTTCTCTCTTTTTTTCTATGACGGGATAAAGTTTTTTTTGTCTAACGCATCCATCGTATTCATATGCATGCGTTTATTATGAGAAACAATTTTTAAATCTACATTTAACCAACTTTTTTATCAATTTTCACCTCGGGTAAAGTTATCTAAACTTTTGTCAACATTGCCCAAATCGATTATTTTCGTAACTATAGCCCCTACAACGTTAAGATAAGGATCAGTATAAAATCTGGGGTAATAATGGCGTTCCACGTAAATATCTTGGTCTTAACTATACAAACACGTGTGCAATATGGGTGGGCAATGTTACATAGGTATTTTGTTTTACTCCATACAAGCCGAATCAAGCAGTTTGAAATTGTCAGGGTTGTCACTTTTGGTTGAGTAAACCATCTTTACCAATACCTTATTATTGGGTACTTTTATTATGCTTAATATTGGGTACTAATAGTTAGGCGGTTATTATTTTACTCCACGTTAGAATAATCTAAATAAAAATTGTCATAATTGAATATTCTATGCTTTTGTGTTTTATGGACATGACAAGACGTGACATGCACCTACTGCTAAAAGTACAACGGCTTAATAGAAATACAATTTACCTTATCTTAAATACATAACCCTCCTTTATTTACACAGTCAGGTAAAATTACGACAAGGTGACAACCCTGACCCTATTTTTAGGCTGGGCAATGTTGGCATTCATAGGTTAGCAAGTTACTGGATAACATTGCCCATCATCATAACTTTGGTTTTAATAAGTATTTTTAGTACAAACTACAGTAAAAATGATCTACAGTTCTTATTTTATAACAAGTAATAAGATACATTCACCTGAGGCTTCCCCATTCTGTAAAAAATACACCAGAACTTCACCTAGAATTGGCCCGCCAAATCACGCACCTTATTCGACTAGTTCCAACACGTTACGGAATGAAGTTGCGCGCAAATGTGATTCCCAGTGATACCACAGATATAATCTATTTTCCACTAAAAATAGTAGTGTTGCCATAATCATCTTGAAATTGTCTACAGTAACGTTTCTTTTTGTAAGTAGCGTTTTGGGCAAAGTTCCCTGTGGAGGCAAAGTTGGCGTATTTCACGGTATACAAATTGTTAATTAGCTACAATATATCACCATGTAGGTACATTATTGTAGTGTATTGCCAAACAAGATCGGAAATCGCAGTAAAGATAAACCAATCAGCCTGTATTTACGTACTTTCACATGTATATTAGTTAATATTTTATACCTAACGAATTTTCAATAATCGTATGAACATCAACATTATGTATATTTCAATTACATATACACACTGGAGGCGCGAGCATTTTCATTTTATTAGCAGCTATCCAGGAGGGCTAGCAAAGCAAAGACGAAACAGTAAATTTTACCCAAGCCAAGCCCGTTACAAATTAACTGGGGCAGTAGAAAAGGACTTTGACTGTAGACTGAAAAAAAATCTCGACAACACCTACCATAGTGTAACATTTTTACCTATTAGGGTGCCTTGCCACCAGTAACGAATGCAAACCTGGTTATTTTGCCGTACAAATAACCGTTTTTAATATGACAAATAACCGGGTTTGTATTCCCCATACACCAGAGATGTGCTAGCATTGATTGTGTTTGATATCAAATTTATTGGTCCACATAGAATAGTACTTTTGGAAACGGGTAGCTTTCGCAAACACACAGCCATAGTATATCTGGTGAAAAGGCACCCTATTATGTGCGTACAACAGTGTCTCTTCATCTTGTTAGGGACTTTTTGTTTGCATGAAAAATCCTAGATGTCTTAAATGCCACGAGTCAAAATCTGAATACTGTCAATAAAGACTTTGTCAAGATTGTCCCAAAATCCCAAACTGACGTGGACTTCATTGCTAATTACGTCATTTCAGAAATGAAATTAGTGTAATTGTATGCATTTAAGGGATAATCATGATTTTCATTCCAGTCTATTTGTATTTTCACTGTGAGAAAACACTGAGTCATTATTAATCTGACTTAACCCTTAAATGCATGGTGTAAGATGCAGCTTACATAAACAAAAATGAATTACTGGTTGAAAACAAGAAACATTTATTTGAAATAAAAATTTTATAATATTGTGTTTTTTTAATTCATGCATTTAAGGGTTAACTAATCAGAATCATAATATATTATTAGATTGATGACTCATTTTCTTAGTGACATCATATTGCTAGTTCTAGTCATATCTAAATATTCTAAGAAAAAATACAAACTCAAATTTATTAAACTTTATTTTCAAAAGTTTACCACAAACTTACTGTGAAATATTGTCAGTCCTTGGAGTAAACAAAAGCATCTGGGATTTCAAGATTAGTAAAGCTATCGGACCAGTAACCAGGGATACTCCAAAACAATACAATTATTTAAGATATTTAATATTTCACATGCAGTAATGGCCTGTAACATACTTATGGCATGTACTTTAGTGAGACATACATTTAAGATTTCAAAGTGTATACTATTACAATAAAAATCACAAACATTAAGAAAAATATACATACGGTACAATTTCTGACAGTTAATTCGTTAACATTAACACAATAAAAGCACTGATGTATTTTATGATAGTTAGCCATTATAGATCAGCAGAAAAACTAATGGAATGAAGTTTTTTAATGACATTAAAATGTCTTTGATACAGTCCTGCTCGATCTTCCAATCACATTTTAATAGAGGGCACTGGGTATTTCATTATCAATATCAGTTCTATATTTACAAGTCTTCATCTTCATCAGGCAGAGCAGTATCTTGAGCCTCTTTGAGATCTTTCTCGATCTGGTTCTGCCATTGTGGGTCCATGGTGACTTCCGGAGGCACCAGCGCAGGCATAGCCACAAATTCTAGGTTGCCATCACCAATCAGTTTTCGCGCCAACCAAAGGAAAGGCTTCTCGAAGTTGTAGTTTGACTTAGCAGAGATATCATAATACTGAAAAGAAAATACAATATTTTGAAATCTTATAAATAACAAAATGACTAATAAACAACATAACTAAAGACATGTTAAAGTGTTAAAATTAAGTTGCAAGGCATGGAGCATACCTGAAGGTTCTTTTTCCTGTGGAAAACAATAGTTTTCGCTTTGACTTTTCTGTCTTTGATGTCAACTTTGTTGCCACACAAAACGATGGGGATGCCTTCACAAACACGCACCAAGTCTCTGTGCCAGTTGGGGACGTTTTTGTAAGTGACGCGGGAGGTTACGTCGAACATAATTATGGCGCATTGTCCTTGGATATAGTAACCATCACGGAGTCCTCCGAATTTCTCTTGTCCAGCAGTATCCCAAACATTGAATCTTATCGGACCGCGGTTCGTGTGGAAAACAAGAGGATGCACTTCGACTCCTAGCGTCGCGACGTATCGCTTCTCGAACTCTCCAGTCAAATGTCGTTTCACGAATGTAGTTTTGCCAGTACCTCCATCGCCAACCAACACACATTTGAATGTGGGCATATCATCAGCCATTTTGGTCGATTTATTATGCTTATGCTTCTAGGTCTGAAAACAGTAAAAACTTCTGAGTTAGATAAGTCGAAATACACTAGGACTACACAATGGCATGGACAGCTTTTAGTTTGCACTATTTTTATAACTCACTAATCTGTTTATAATCAACAGCTGTTATAAAACTGACTGTACAATACTTTTAATGTGAGGTATGAAGAAAAGTTGAAAAATATAAAGTATTCCCCAGTTAAATTTGTTTCAAGTTTTCCATCAAATGGCGCTCAACTATCCTCACAGGAATTTAGCCTAATGGTACCGAACATTTGAACAAATTACACATAAACTACAAGTCATGAATCACAAATAAATATCTGAATGACGAGCATAACACCAACTGATTATAAAGAAGTAACATAAAAGCACAATTTACCAAGATTGTCTAAGAAAACTGCGATTTAACTTGACACTGTGAAAAGTCGTTACGGCTCACAATGGCGTCACTGAACTAAAACGGAAGATTGCTTTGACATCGGCAGGCGCAATGACAACCGTTGTCAAATCAAAGTCTAAAAATTTGGCGCAATTTTAATGAAATAAATAAAACAATTGTAAAGTCTGATAAAAAGTAGCTTCAAAATATTTTAATATTTTATTATTTAATAAGTTTTAACAATATCAAAATTTGATGTGACCTTAATTTAATAGTAAGTAAATTGCCTCAATAAATTTATGAGATCACGTAACTCAGCGCCATCTACATAAAGTTTATCATATTACAGTCCAATCGACACTATTACGACTTTGTTACATTTAGACAATATTGAATCTCATAGCTCAATTTTAATTAACACTAGTCCATATTTTATTTTATTGATAATTATTTAATAATATTATATAGGTACCGTAAGCAGAGAAAAGCTGGCTGATTATTGATTGACAGTTGACATTTTAATTTTTTTTATTTATTTCATGCCATGCCCAATACTGTTGACATTTGTAATATATGTGCTGCCATTTCCATAAATAAATTGAGGCCATAATGAAGCGAAACAAAAGTTCTGTTAATTACTCCGATTCCCCTCTTTTAAATATCGTTTGTTGCGACGTTTAGAGGGATGACGAACGTCGATGTCGTATAGTGCAATCGATGGAGGGTAAGAGGTAAGAGTGGAATCCTTCATAGGGGAATATTTAAAAAAGTGACCAGGGGTAAGCAGTAAATAGAATCTAACCACGCTAACTCTTCCAAGCAAATGAACTGTCAAGCCTTAAATGGACTCACTTTGTAAAGTTTGACAGTTGACAGTTCATTTGCTTGAAAGAATTAGCGTGGTCTGGTAATTGTCGTTTTTTAGCATAGAGATTGCATATTAAGTGCAAGAAAAGGTTTTACTTCTTGATGATAGAGAGGTGACTTATCTATGTACTATATTCCTATCTCACTCGTCACTACAATACCAAGACTGTGAAACGTTATTATATTAATTAAACTCTTAAAAAATACTGCAAGATTCTTTATCTCCTACGCTTCACAAAATAATAAGTGGTTATGGGCTAGAGTAGCAAGAAAGTATGAAAAAAATCCAGTGAACTGTATGGAATTGAAATGTTTAATATTTAGGGTGGCCATAGTAATTCCTTTTTAGTTTATAAAGCCTGACCAGAAATACATGAGGATTGTCAAGAGTGTTATTTATAAGATTTATATGGCAACAATTTTGCAAACCAATCGCAACCCACTATAATGACATTAGTTTTAAATACCTGTCAGTTCCACTATGTTAAGCTCGTAATGTCATTTAATGGAATGCACTCTTTTCCTGGCTGTTTTTCGTGTAGTAAACACGTGTACACTTTAATTATAATCTTACGATCACGACTGCAAATGGTTTTCGGCATTTTTTTGATAATTTTAAATATTTGTCTTTTAAAGAAATCATCACGAATCCACCAGAAACCATCATAAAATCATTGCCAGTGTAAGAAATTACTTCCAGTGAAATTCTGCAATATGGCGCATCCTCATATATTTCTGGTCAGGCTTAGTTCCTTGAAGCATATACAGAAAAAACGCAGTTAAGTTTTACTAAAAATGTATGTGTACACTTCATAGTGCAATCCCTCGCAATCTTCTGTCAAACAATATTTGGGTTGGGTGAGCGCGGTGGCGCGTGGCGGCAATACGACGGTCGAATTTAAAACATGTGAGTGGCCCTCCGTGTACGAGCAATAAGAATAATGTCACTACGTTTAAAGAGATAGGGCATCTATTGAAAAAAATGATTAATTGGATATAAATTTAATTGCTTAGATAACACAAATTATAACGGGTCTAACGTGTTAATTATGTGTACAAACCGCGAGAGTATAAAGTGTCAAATTTAATTGCTGTTTCTGAAGACTATAACGAATTTATGGGCACGGGAAATATAGAAGCAGGCATTTGGCAGGCATCATAAGATATCATCTTCTACATACTAATTTTTAGCTATAAAATAGTAAATAATGCTAAACTTGCTTAAAGCCAAACTGGCAGCACTAGAATTTTTGAAATGTCTCAGAGGTTTTCGCGGTCAGGTTGACGATGGGTTGACGATAGATTGTATTCTCTATGCATAATGTAGCAATGTAAGTTTTACAATTATGTTTGTACATAATCTTTCTTCAATTATTCGTGAATTAAATGAAAAATTATTAAACTGGTTAAAAAATGTCCTTTCATTCTTACTATTTTCTTCGGTAGTAATAATTTGAGTGTAATGTATAATGTTGCCACTCTAAAATATGAAGTTTCGTTTGGTTCTTGCGTTGGTGGCGTATCGATTTTTGTTGAGTGAAGTCAGTGAAGTGATCGTAGTGTTCGTGTCCTTTAATTCCTTTATTTTAGTGACGTTTTTAGAAAAATATCTGTGAATGGGATTGTGTAACAAGACTAAACGTTTATTTGGTGTGTGATTTTCCATTAAGGATGACGAAGGACAGGTTAGCGGCGCTTCAAGCGGTAAGTTTTTCGTCGGCCCAATATAACCAAAGGTCTTCCTCATTGGCCATGAATTCGCGAAAGAATAGCATTGAGTATGGCACTTATGATAGCGATTTTTTTGGAGTATAGTTTTTCATTATGTTATAATATTATTTTGCACATAGTAATGAATTCCAATTGGATTGTTTAATTGTATTCGCCCCACCCCTAAGATTTATAATGCTGGTGATATTAGGGTGATAAAGTGTTCTGAAATATTAAAGTATTTTTGCCTATAGGTTCCTGGTTTATTGTTTGCCCAGAAACTTAGCATGACATTATTCATATTGGTAACCTCTTACAGGATCTATGAACTTGAGGGAAAAAGGGAATTTGTCATACTTTGTACAAAGTAGGTTTGTGCTGTACAAGTAGAATTTATAGGGTAAAGTAATAGTATAGCTTAATAGTAGCATTATTAGCCTATTGACACATTTAACAAATGGGTCTTAAATCAGATTTTAAATACTGGATCAAAAGTCCACTGCAGCTTTCAAATATAAATATGTATAGTATAAAACTATAGTGTTATATTAACATAGTTAACTACATTAACTTAATTGGGTATCACCCAATTGGATTAACTTTCATGAGGCTACATCAATTATGGTTTATTACAATCTTTTTCCATACTTGACACAAGTTTTATTAATACTCAGATTTGTAATATGAGACATGGGAACACTAATCAACTTCTATTTTGTACATTAAAATGTGCTAAATAAGGATCTGGTAACAGTGAAAGGTGTAAGAATATAATTTGATTTTATAGTTATTCACATGACCATAATGTCTACCTGTAGATATAGGAATCTTGGTTAACTGTCAATAAATATTTACCTAATACATTTTGTGAAGCAACAAATATGGCAATAAATAGATAAAATTTTCCTGAAAATGTTGACCCCAAAATTGTGCCATATATAATTTTTTATATAATAAGGTTAGGCCTAGGTTGTTCGTATTTTAACAGATCAAGAGGCAGCTCAGAATGGTTATCTATTTTTATGACAACAAGAGAGATAACAACTTTTGACTGGCATGTATATGCTTAACACAGGAAAGGAGATAAAAATTACTTTTTATTATTTATACATGAATAATAACAAAAAGGACATTTTATAAACATATCTCATTAGCATATCCCGTTCTCGGTGCACAAATGATTTAACATTCGGCCGACAGTAGGTGTTAAATTATTTGTGCACTGAAAACCAGAGGTAATGCTCATTAGTAGGGTGTGCTCCTGGTACTAATTTTCTATACAGATCCAGTACCGGAACCGGGAATTCCCGGTTCTCGCCATACAAAATCAGAACCAGGAGCATGCCCTACTCATTAGCCAAATATATTGCCACTATCAGTTCTAATCATTCATAACCCTCATTGTACATTACATTTATCAATTTAATTTTATTGTAACGGCTGGGTCAATAGTGTAAGTACCATTTACAAATTAAAAAAAAATAGGCCTAACTGGTGACAGAAGAATTCATTACTGGATTAGTTGACAGGCTGGATGATGTGCAACTAAAATATATTTTCTTTCATGGACTGTATGTGAGAGCCTTTCTTTCATGTCATTTGATGACCCTTATGTTAGATTTTTGCTTATAGTTATAATAAGCGATTAAACCAGGAAATTATAGTACGGCAATACCGGAAATTCCTAGTACTCACATTACAAAACTTCCCAGCTCTGCAGGCCCTAAGTTACAACCATAAAGAAAACTACCCAAATATGTACAGGCTGTAATGGTTGATTGGATTGTCACTTTTAATTATACTGAATCATAGAATAGCAAATTTCGTAATGAGATTTATGCTCTAATCTAATTAATTTCTATGCCACAGGGTGTTAGTTGTACCTTCAAACTAACCCATGAGAATTTAAGACAGTTATGCAAATATAGTGTAGAATTCCATTAGTTTTCTAGGTTCAATATTTTAAATAATGTAAAGAGTTAGATGTTACATTTAAATGTTTCTTTTTTACACTGTGACATTGCGCATCTATGTTGTTGTATTTATAGATAAATAATTAGTTAGAGTATGTATTTTTATTCATATATAAAAGTATTTTTTCTCTTGTATGTGTAAAGTGGGTAATGCCCCAGTTTGTTCCCTCTTAGATCCAGTCCTGAGTTAGTACCAAAGGGTCCTTTTAAGATGATAGATGTAACTCCACGTCTGAAACGTCGATGTAATCAAATAAACACCTTTTGAGATAATTCCCGCTTTGTTATAATAATGATACTAAGTCGTAATTGCCTTATCTAAGCATTTTTGTCGATAAATTCCTTGGCAACATCAATGTGGTAGGTACAAACTTTCAGCCAAAGAAAGTCATATATTGTGTAAAGGTACAGAATAAAGCAAATTCACGTATAAATAAGTGGTTATCGGTGTCGAGGCATTGTTGAGGATGTTATCAGCTGGTGTCGGCATCCGGCGGCCTTCGTCAAGTTGACTCATTAAAATCTTGCATGATCAAAGTGCACTGCATTGGTGTCGTCTTTAGGAAGTCTGTTAATGAGACGCTGAAATCCGGTGATGTCATTACGACGACGTGAGGTCATTAATAGGTGAGAATACGGATTTCTTTGTAAGAGACTAAACCACAACTTTGTATGACCGAATTAACATATATTTTTTTCCAAAAACAAGAGGCAAGATCTTCTTAATTAGACAAGTCGGCGGCGGAAGCTTGTTCCGCCTAGGAAAAAGAACATTTTATAGTCTGCATATGACACTTTTCTTTAGCGACATTCTTAAGTAATTTCTATTGATAGTTTTCCTTCTTAATTAGTAAAATTGAGGTTGCTGAACTGAATACACTAATTATTTACACGTTCAAAAACCGTACATTAAATAAATGCAACTCGTCGTTGCTAAATATTAAAATATGAGAGCAGCATAAAAGGTTTTATTACTTGGATATCAAAATACCTCCTTTGATATGGTTGGAACGAAAACATATGACCGTAAAAACCCTTTAACAGCGATAATGTATTGAGGCTGTATAATAATATAAGATGACACCTGGAAATATATATACAATTTTGAACCTAAGCTATAAACATCAATTCCGATATGAAATTGACATATTTCATATTTTTTCGGTTTCCGCGACAGTCGCACATTTATATACAACAATTTAACAGATTATATCGCGTATATTAATTATTTGAGCCTCCCTGACGTTTCGGTAACTTTCCAGTTACCCTTGTCCAAGGTGGACTGGGAAAAACACAAGTTTCAAAGTTTTTTTTGTCAGGGAGGCTCAAATAAATAATGGACGTGGTATAATCCGTTTAAATTGTTATATTTAAGTGTCATATTTAATTTAGACATGACTGTACGTGTACTTACAGAGCGACGAAAATACGTAACACATTACGGCCTTAGCTGGCGCTAAACTTCGACTAATTAGGCTCCTCGCAGCCTAATTAGGTATGTAGGTACTTACAACTTGATTATGTTGAGGCCACAGATTATTCAGGCTAACGTATGTTTTTATTAAGTCGGTATGTTGACCTTTATTCCATTGTTGGAGAGGGTTGGGTTCGGAGCTAACTTGCGAGATCGAATCAGAAAAGATGAAAGCCGGAAAATCAAAGCATGGCATAACCCAAAGGATATCTAACTAAAGTGGTAGTGTCCGCTACAGATATAATGTATCATTGCCATCGTGTTCGTTTAAGCTTGCATTCTCAATTAACTCCAGTGAAAAAGTTGAGATAGAAATATGAGTACAATACGAGCTTTCCCGACAAAATACCTACGTTGGCAAAACATGCACTATGTGAACTATTATCTGTACATGACCACAAGTATGGTAAACGATCTTGTGAGGATCATGGTAAGCCAATAGAAGCTGGTAACGCGAACTCTGCGTTAAAACCGATCTCCATGGAGATCCTTGGGGTAGGCCTTTGTCCTTCAGAAGACGTGATTTGTATGATGACTAGGTATGTTTGTTATCTAATTACGTACATTACAGTCCGTAAGTAAATTCGTACACAAATTACGCAATATCAAGATTTGAACTTACAATCATTAATTTAAATTTTCATCGGTCCAGACCCTCAGTCACAGAACAGAACAGACACTGAACGGACGCCAGAATTAGCGTGCAACCGATGTCTAAGAATAGGTTTTCCAATAATGTTAAATCTCTATAATTAACCATCGGTATTCTTAGGCTATGCTTATCGATCATTGTCTTGGTTTCTCTCAGAGCATTGCGTCATTCTATCCATTATTTCAAATCTAATTTAAAATCTACGAATGGAACTTAAACGAAAACGGTATAACGTCTAAAGGCTGGTTTTGAAAATTAAGTCACCAGCCAAAATATGTGTATTCCAGAGTTAAAAAAATAAGTAGTATTTTTTCCTTAATGTAGTGGTGACACACAGTAATGACCTTCATTAGTGTGTAGCCAGAAAGAGGTTAAATGTTTGACAAATTCATTATGTTTTGTTGTGTGCAGTTTCCTTATGTGGAAACGATTTGAAATAAATGTAGTTGCATTGAAATCTGTGGTACAAAGATGATTTCTACGGGGAATTATTTATCTTGCTTCATAATTAACCGTCTTGTCTCAAATGTCGTTTATATGACCAATTTCAAATAAAATGCTATAAAAGTTAGAGAACATAGTCTAAGTTTAATATCCCTATTCCTACTAAGCGCTATGAGCAAACGACGTTGTCCGATTTTTGTTTTAGTAGATTTTGTCTGGATATCTCAAGTAAAGCTAATTTTTACCCTACTACCTAGCCTTTAAAGGCATGTCCTTGAAAGCACAGGTCATTACCTAGCCTTTAAAGGCATGTCCTTGAAAGCACAGGTCATTACCCTAGTTAATTACAAAAAAATACCGTACGCAGATCCGCCCTAATTTTACTCCATGCCTTTAATTAAAGGCGGATCGATATTTTTACGATGGTGTATATCAGCGTGCAGGGTTACTAAAACTTATAGCCCCATGACGGCTCTCAGATAGCGACCACCCTCTCACTATAAATAAGTTTTTGACAAAAAACATTTGTTGAGTTTGAGACACGCTTCTATTGCCGACTGTACTTTCTCACACTCACGTTAATTGCCCATCACGACCAATCAGATGAGCTCACACACACATGATGGGTTTATCTGTGCCGTGTGGGAGTTCCTAGTTCCTAGGGCCACTTTCCGTCTCCATCATCAGAACAGCTCCCAAACAGTTACCAAATAATTGTATTGTCACGTGAACTACATATACACACAGTATCGTTTCGATACGACAATTAGAAGTAGGTTAAAATTTACTTTCTATATTTGATTACTTTATTACCAATCAAGTAATTAAACTAACTAACAAACTTATTTACAAGTGAACGTAATATCAAGAAAGTGTGTTAAAAAAACTCTACCGGCGAGCTATCCAGTCACCCACCACATGATAAATCTTATCGCGAATCCTCTCCGGTTACTGACGAATTACCCTGCACCTCTAGCACAAATGTCAGAAGCGACTATTTCTCGCGCGAGATAATTGCCTGTCTCTTTTTGTACAGTAATGTGAGCGGGTGACGGATAGCGCTATGTCGCGCGACAAGAGTCGCGAAGCATAGTCGTGCTAGACGGGCTGGGGTTCTCGTATCGTATCCGACTTTGAGAAGCTCTGATTTAGACTAAATGTGGAGTCTGACGATTCAGAAGTTGTTTCTAGCAGTTGCCAGTACTCGAGTATCGAACCAACGTTGTGTAGTTGAATTCATTTGAATCGTTTTGATTTAGGTACAGGAAAATAATATTGTATAATATAATATTATGTTAGCTATAAAATTTATTTGCAAAAATATGACTAAGGCTTGATTAATGATACTGTTAAATTTATATGGCATTTTGTATCTTAATCTTCGAGTAAATCTTATTCCAGTTTGGTTGAACCTAGCCTGAGGTAGATTTTGGTTAGGCAGGTAAAATTAGCCGTTAAGTATAACAATTTCCAAAGATTATGGATTTATGTGCTCAGTTATATTTTTTATGATTCTTGCAGGACATTTTCAAAATGTATCCTTCGACCTTTTCTGCTAACCAAAGGTTCTCCGGAAGCGACCGCTCTTTAGCGGTAATACCGCCTATTGTTACTCTACTTCATGTTATTTAATTTCTTTGTTGTATTCGTTTTCATTTGGTGCAAAATTGATATTACTAAAATGTATTAAAGATTCAGGACAACCTCTTACACTAAAATCACACTAAACTACCAATAACACTAAAATCAGCTATATTTTTGTAATACGCAAATTAGATAGGTAAATAATACAGCTATTAAGTCAAGCAAGCAGCGGATTGCTAATGAGGCGAGGTACCCATTACCCTAACCAGCCAACATCTTGATGACCTGAAAACGCAACCATTAACCAACAATCGAAAGTTACACCACATTACAGTCATGTCCTCTAACCAAGTGTTTTACTTTTTAATTCAGTTTCAGCCCCTCAATAAAACCTCGAAATTAATATGAGAAAATGAAAATGAGATCGTTCACTTATTGTAATTTAATTTAGTATGTAAATGTAACGACTTTGGCCAGAATTAATTTTACACTTAACGTTAAAATATGCAAATCCCAAAGGTGCAACTGAAAAGACGTAATAAAATATTCATAGCTGTTGTTCAAAATCATTCTATCTTGTTTTATCGAAGGATTTTTATCTGAACCGCGCAATGCCACTTTAGGCGAAGTTTTTGATCGTTCCCGTTTTTATCTCAAGCTTGGTCGGTTACAAGTTGAATACTTACCGTATTACGTAAGATTCGGGAATAATACTTAGACGCACCCTCGAACTTCGTTTCCCAATTCTACGAATATTTCTTACGGCATATTGGTTAAAGAAAACGCTTAGGATTGTATGACATTTCAGAGATAGCTTTATAAAAGAAAGAGCAATGGCAAGGTTGTCGCTCGGAAAGGTTCAAGCTCTTGTCTCACTCACCTGACGTCACCGGACTTTCCTGGTCATGTAATGCAACAGCTGATTCACAATGTGTCTATTTTTAGCGCGCGTTTACTGCTCTTGGGGAGGAAGAATAAAATTTCCATCCACCTCATGAAAAGGGTAGCGATACACCATTTCAAAATGTGAAATTATGATATAGTAAATGTTACGTGAACGTTGCGAAGAACCTCAAACGTATTCAGTTCACGAGCTCGAACGACGCGCCCGCCTCGAGCAAAATCTATAAAATTAAATTTATTTCTCTCGACGTTGCTATCGTGCGTTCTATGCATTACTCTTCAGTTAGTTAGCGAGCCTCCCCAAGTTTATAGCTGTTTGCCGATGAATTTGTTTTGAATCAATATGCTTTACTGAAATAACTGTCCATTTCCATAGGTTTTCTGCTAAGTAAGAGGGTGACAGTAGTTCAGATGACTCGACCTGACAAATCGGGTTCATATCCAAAATCAAATTCCAAAAGGAACATGAAGAAAACTAAGAATCTACTTTACGAAAAGAACCACTAATCGGAGTCATTAGAGATCAAAATCATGCTTAGTATTTTATGTTTGAGCCAGTCGTTTCGTCGACAATTTGATATTTTTTGCTTGCGTTTAGCATGTAGATACCAAATCAGTAGTAACTTTAGTGCATCGCTGGGTTTATGCTTTATATATCTGTGTTAATGTTCCTGGCATGATTCCAAGTCAAGCCTCCACTCGGTCGCCTGTA
Source organism: Apotomis turbidana (assembly GCA_905147355.2). Lineage (NCBI taxonomy): Eukaryota > Metazoa > Arthropoda > Insecta > Lepidoptera > Tortricidae > Apotomis > Apotomis turbidana. The sequence goes on from LR990288.1 coordinate 8,619,422, forward strand.
GTTGCCCTAAAACTATAGGACTGGTTGGTTATCTATGCCAAATTGGTTAAAAGAATTTTTAATTATACTTAAAAGTTCAAAACTTACCCGAAGCTGCTACGATATTAACGATGATGCCTTCACGGATAGTTCGCGAGCATCTGTCTGTTGCAGTATTCAGAACGAAACAACTTTTCCGTTTGACCTAGTGAACTAAAATTTGATATTATGGCAGTTTCAATTGCAACGAGCCGAGTACTTTAAATATTGAAACGCGTGAATCGAGCGGAGATGGATTTTCTAAATCCTCTGCGGGATAAAGCTCTTTTGAATAAATTTACGGGTCCGCTGCTGGCACAATACAGCGCTGCATGTAAAATTGCATCCTGTTAGTTGTTTCTAAACTCGTTTGTAGAAGACTTTGTTGGTTCAACGAAATTACGTGACTAAACTTGAGTTTTATTCTGTCCATCTAGTTTATCTGGGTTTACGTTATCCCATTACATTGTTTACATAGCTTAGAGAGCATCAAGTCGACACCACTGCAATTGAATTGGTATTTACGTATCGCCGATCCGCGTTATGTAAACAGATACTATTAGTCAAACCCGGCGGCACATGTCGATATCCGGCGAGACCTAGTTCTGCAACGCAGCGGCTGATGTCTCTCGTTTGCTTGTATATAGACGTATTTATTTATGACGCTGTGTAAATTTGATTTTCGACCATACGGGGAACGAATTCATTAATATTTCCATCACTAAATAGTTTGTTATTATAGGTTACTTTGATATAATTTTTAACGGACTCAAAGAAGGAGGAAGTTATTAGTTTGTCAGGACGTTTTTTTATTACGTTTATTCCCCGATCACTCGAAGACGGATGAACTGATTTGAAACTTCTTTTTTTGTTTGAAGAGTTATTATACTTCTAATTGGTCCTAGTGTCCACAGGCCAGGGTGTGTTGATGGGATCCCGGAAAAATCGAGGCTGCACACCTATCGTGATTTGGATTTTTTTTAGTGACTCACTCAGCTGCTCTTGGACAGTCTTGGAAATACGATTACATAGCGGTGATGTCTAATTTTTAGCAAAGTGATTAATTTAATTGATTAAATATATTAATGCTTCTAAACATCTACCAAACAATTCCTGTAATCAACTATAACGTTTACGTTTCTCAACTCGATGTTTGTTTGCTTATCTTGATTGAAAGCATCTCAATTGTTTGGAATACGGCGATAACATGTCAATAACTCGGCCGTGAGGCAATAAATTCAGGTACGACATATCACAACGCAATCTTCATACGACACGGGGCTGTCGCTATAAAGGGCTAGGTGTTTTATTGTTGGATATTTGATTGTTAATTGTTACTTCCTGCGTAATGTCGGAAATGTATTCCGAAGTCAACATTGATGTAATTTTCATTATTGGCTTTGTCTGTAATTTGGGCTTCAAAACAAAATTAACGATGATATATATACCGACGGGCCTGCAATGTTTACGTTTTTCATACATAAATGACAAACCATTCTATCACATATAAGTGTACGATTGCCGAATTATCTGACATATATTAAACGTGTGATAAACGTGATTATCATATTTTATAATCATGTAGGTATAAGCTACCTGTTATTATAAAACACGGCCAGAGAAACACGGCGAAAGGTGTAGTTCTAAGCGGAGAGGAGCGGAGACATGCGGAATCGTCCAATCACAAAAGTGAAGCGGAGTGAAGATACAAATTTCAACTCAGGTGATTGGTCAATTCCGTTCCGTCTCCGCTCTACCTTGCTTCAATGGAGACGCACCTTTATGGACCAATCACATTCCTCAGACTTAAATGCACTTCTTTTGGGCTTCACGAAGACGCAACGTGATTAGTTCACATTCTCCGCTCCGCTTCTCTGGACAGACAGCCTTAAAATGAAGCTCTCAAGTGTAAAGTGTAATAATACAGCAACTTTAAGTACATTTTCTAGAAAATGCAATTTAACACCCTGCTAACAGTTAAAAGACAAAGCGTCTACACTGGAAACCACTTGGAAAAGTTTCTGTAACAGAGCAAAATTGTAAGAGCCTACTCGACTTAATCCTCAGGAGAGAAGAGGCTGACTGAAAAGGTGACTGAAATTAGCAAACAAATATGTATTGAACGGAGTGCTTTCACGGAATACACAAATATGTAAAAACAACTTATTTGCAGCAATAATTTTGGTTCAATAAAAAAATTAAAAACTTAGTGGCTCTGTGAGCTATAGACCTAGCGAGTCTGTTTCGAAATGTCTGAAATATATGTTTTACTATTAAACACCCATATCTCCGCCATTTTGAAGACAATAAAAAAAACGGAATCAGCAAAAAATCTGTATGTTTATCAAACCTGCTCACAGAATTTCAATACGACCTGTAGGCGAGCAGATACCTACGGAAAACAGAATACTAACTCAAAAAAAAAAAAAAACTATCAAAGTTAGAATACTACGGGATCAGAAGACTAACTAATGATTGGTTTAAAAATTATTTAGGTAACAGGTTGCAATGCTCTGAGATTAAAAAAATAGTAAAAGATGGTAGTCATACTGCAAGAAAAACATTTAGATCTTCATATCGCGGGGTGGTCTCTGGTGTGCCTCAGGCTAGCAACCTAGGACCGCTGCTGTTCTTGATATACGTGAACGACTTTCCCCAGGTATCAAGACCGAAGTGTATAACTCTTTGCAGATGATACCAAAAGGGAAGATCCAAACCTATATGAAGCTAATATAAATAGGGCTTTAGATGATGTAAATCATTGGACAATCAGTAACAATCTTTATATTAATACATATTAGCAAAACGATGTTTATGCAGTTCCAATCTCATAAAGCTAATGCTGTTTCACTGAATATCAATTTCAATAATATCCAATTGAAAGAAACAGATAGTATTAGCTTTTTGGGGCTAACTGTAGATAAGTGGTTAAATTGGAAGGGACACATCGATTTAATATGTTCCAGATTAGATCGTTTCGTATTTGCCTTGAGACAAGTAAGGAAAACGGTTTCAATAGAAGCTGCACTTACAGCCTACAATGGACATGTTGCATCGATCTTAAATTATGGCATCATATTGTGGGGTAACTCTGTCGATGTTGAAAGGGCATTCAAGGTACAGAAAAAATGTGTCCGCGCAATTACTGGAGATTCTAACTTGACCAGCTGTAAGCCCATATTTAAAAAACTTAATATACTCCCCTTAGCATGTATGTACATTTTTAAGCTCTGCGTATTTGTCAAAGAACATCTAGATTTCTTTGAGCCACGAACGAATATTTTTCATAGAAATAAGAGAGAGTGTCACCAAAACCTCAGCCTCGTTGTCGGAAGCATATTTATAAAATTAACGCTTACAATATGATACGTGTACAATAAGTTGCCAGATAACTTAAAGGCGCAGGGTAGAGCATTTACTACTGGCTTGAAGAAATGGCTTACCACTCACTGTTTCTATACTGTGACTGAGTTTTTGAATTTATCATTATGAAATTATAATAATCGGAAATTTTGTTGACTTGTGGAATTTACTAATGTATATTATTATTTTAGCTTTATATTTGATTATTTGTTGCTGTTTTTTATATATTTTGATATGAGATTTGACTTTTTTTTTTGTTATTTGATAATTTTAATGTTTCTAGATGCTATTTTGTAATTGTAATTATCAATGCTGTATAATTTAATTTGAATAATGACTTGTTAGCTTTACTATTTTAATATTTGCATGTTGAGTATGTCGACTAATACTGTTACAGTACTTTTATCTCACGAGCGCGGGTGAGCCATGTTTGTGTGAGTAGATGTACATGCACATTCGCTCTGTGTGGGTGAGCTCGGCACTGTTCGCTCCCGTGCCGTGAGCGTGAGGAGAGGAACAGTGCCGAGCTCACCCACACAGAGCGAATGTGCATGTACATCTACTCACACAAACATGGCTCACCCGCGCTCGTTAGATAAAAGTACTGTACCAGAACGATTATTGTAAGACCTTTTTATTACGTATTATATGCAAATAAACGAATCTGAATCTGAATCAGGATATTCAGTTCAGACATATGAAAGCAATAGGCCGAGTTGAAATGGAGACACTTCGCTCGCTAGGTCAATTATCCTGTATTGCTTGCTATTTAATGAGTATTTTTTATGATTGATAGAAATCGCACGAAATAATGCGCAACGAACAGTCCCATCAAATTTTGCATTCGAGCACCTTACACCGTAGAAAGGATTATCGGAAATTTATTCTCTAAGTAACAAATAAATAATAAAAAAGAAGATCCCAGAAAATCCCATCGGCACACAGCTTTTAACAGCGAAAAATAAAGTTAGCCCTTAAGGCTTTTGTTACAGGAAATAACCTGCCTGACTTAATCAAGAAAATTAATGTTAAACATAATCCCTGTGTATCAGGTTGTGCTAATGGATAATCAATCAACCCTCGATCAAAAGCCAATGAAATATAATGTGCGCAGCCTGTAATAATGTTAGCGAAAGGTGTTAGTTACGCGCAGCAAATTTATTTGGGTACGGGCGTGTAAAATATTGTTTTAAGTCACGAGGTTATCTTCGTATAGCGGATTAGTTATAGTGCAGTGTCTTAATTACGTTTGTTGTACTTCTGCTCTCGTGAATTTTACGCTCGGGAATATATTTGTTGTTCAATTCCGGGAGAAATGTGGAATTGTGGGATAAGATTTTGAATTTTATGAACGTGCACATTCTGCAGTACATTTTTGACCTATTTATCTTAAAAACTGTTTCTCCTATTGGTATTCTTTTACATGAAACATAAAATATGCTGAAATACTTTCTTGAAATGGAAAAAAAACGCACAGAAGTTCATACCCCAGACAGTTGATTTATTCAGTTGAATTATCTAAACCTTATGTTTTAGTTTGGTAAGCAGACTTCTTAAAAATCGGTTTAACTCACGTGAAATTGTCAGGAACAGACGGACATGTTATATGTATTTCAATATAATATTGTAACATTCTTTAAATCAAAAGAAACAAACTACACGCGTGAATCGTCCGTGCCACTGTCATTCTGATAGCGGACATCGAAATACGCATCTCCAATAATTCAAATTCAATTTATTTCACGAACACAATAAATAATTACATTTTCAGTTTTGTGGCTCACACTAGGCGGGGCCTGTCCTGTGACACCACACAATCGCTTAAACACAATTTTGGCATTTAAATGGGAGCATTTGGAAAAACACAACTACATATTAATATTAGAATGTTAGTAAAATTCGATTAAATTATTAAATTACATTATAACCATTTTACATTACATTTTTATTCTTTGGGTAGGTATAGTAGGCATATTAATTACATACATATTTTATTTTCGCCTGTTCTCCGTATCTTAAAAATGAACCTGTTGTCGTGGTTGAATCCATTTTTCCTACCTACATCCCTGCTGGATTCCATTATTCAGGTCGGGTACTAAGGCGCGTGGGGAGCGCGTTTGTAGCAGACAGGTGATAAAGGGACCGATTCGTTGTCAGGGGCAATTTCATAAAAGCGCTGCTATACGTTTATACTGCCAATAAGGCCCAAGAAATATGGGGTTTATCAAGTCTATAGATTTTCTGTTGCGGGGGGTACGCGATACAATACGTCTCTCTGACTAGTTAAAGGATGTTCTGCGGAATATCACCTATATGTCGTAGCAAAATGCACTTTTTTTGCAGTAATGGCGCCATAAGTACCGGACGTGTAAATACTGAATATTAATTGAAATGCAGCGAGTTCTATTCAAGAAGTTGTATGGAAACTTAAACATTCTCGAACCTCTTTTACTATTCCCTTTACCAACGGAATTCAAATTGCCCTCGCAAAGTTTCGAGTTTCACTCCTCTGCCAATCCAACGCACCATTATTACGTGCAAAATGCCGCTCCGTTGTTACGCCCGCTGCACTGCTCATTTGTAATTCACTGACGTACAAATTCGGTGGTAGTGCTACATCAGTTGCAAAATATACGTCCGGGAGGGGCTGTCTCGGAAGTGTCAAGCGCGGGGAGGCTCCGGTTACGTAACTTCTGCGGCAGGCCGCCCTACTGCCGAGCACGGGCCTATCAATGCCCGACGACGGCCATTGTCTACGCTACATGCTTGCTTACTTTTCTTCTAAACGTTTTTATTGAGATCTTATGGATCGTTTTAGTAGCGTCATTTATGACGCAGCTGACGGTTACATTACTGCCTTTTATGAGTAATAGATGAATCAGATGAGAATTCCTTTGAATCGTTCTGGCATTATGTTCTAAGCGCCGGGATTGATCCCACGATAGCGAAATGGAGACCCAACCCGTATTGAAAATACATTGACAATATTTGGTTGTGGGTAAGTAAATTTTTACCCGAGCTGCCCACGCATGTTTTGGTTATGCAACATCTCTGGTTAGGTACTGGGAATGAGATTATTCCGTTCACGCAAACGGGGTCTAGCGGTAAAAATAATGTGCTAAAGGCTTGAGCCTGAGGCAAATCGCTACTCGGGGTTAGGGAAAGTTTTCCCAATTTCTTCAATTGCGAAAATTCGCTCTCGACCTTCGATTCCTTGTTGATAATAAAGTCACGTTCTTGTTATCACAATACAAATGCTAGAAATTCCTACGAATAGCCATGACAGTTAAAGTATCGAAGAGCGATAGGTCTGTCCGAGTCCGAGTTAATTCACTAGATGACATTCAATCAAATATGTGTGCGATTATGCTATTGCAAGTAGGCTCTCTAGGCGCTTTGTAGTTTGTAGGGCAGCGTAATGTGTATAACGTTTGTTATAGTTTCTCACAGGAACAATGTCATTAAGTAAGTTTTTGTTTCTGTACAACTATATTTTTGTCCAACGCTTTCGTCTGAATTTTATGAAGTGTTATCTTGTTGTGCCGTCACTAGTCGCCTTTCCCCGTATTATCCACGCCGGAGCCCAAGTAATAGCACTATAAGCGACTTAAAGTATCAGTAACGTTATATTTTCTTCTATTCTTGAGTTGGGAACGAAAAGCGTTCATGTTGTATCCGTTTTATTGTTAGTCTTTCTATTTCTAAGAGGTCTTTATCAGATTGGCAATTTTTATTGTAGCATTATCTGCACACGGTATGAGTACAATTGTACAGCGATTATGTTGCGATATTTGAAGTTTCTGCAATAAAATATTATATGTTTCCGAAATTGTAAAATCACCAAATGGTGATATTGTAGCGAGAGGATCTTTTGAAAAAGTGTTAACATAGGTATTAATGGTTTTGGTGCAGGCGCTATCTGATGAGATAAAGGCACTCCAAAATCAGTTATTATAACATTCCCTCAAAAGACCTAATGTCACTAGCGCCTATGATTTCCGAAATTTTCATTCTAGCGTTAGGGAGGTTAAGGTGTAATTAACAGCCGAACGGAAAGGATTTCGTTACAGTTGTAGGCCTCGAACGTTAGAATCGGCCTTCGTCGTACTTATCATCGTACAGCGCTCATGTAATACGTCATGCACTAGACAGTACATAATTCGTAGCGCAGTACTTGGGTTTAAGGGGCCGTAAATAAGCGTGCGTGCGGCGACGTCAGCGGCGGGCTGCCCCTCGTCGGCTTTACGACTACCGTAAACCGCGGTCCGCGTGAAACCGCTTTGTTAAGGTCGCCTGTTTGGCTAGCGACACGCAATCAAATACGCCCAATACCGATGTCTTCAAGTTTTTCTCCCAGTAACCCCCATTCAACATCCTGTACTGTACCGCCCGTGTGACTACCACGCTTGCCCTATTGCGGCACATATGCCGTCATTACTCGCAAGAGTTTTAGTCGGATGGGTTTAATATGTGTTCGCAGGCAAACTCATAAATTTTATTGCTACTCGCTCCCTTCCACTTTCGGCAGCAAAGTTTGGAACCCTTTCATCGATTTATTTAGGCTCACGTATGTATTACCGCGACCTATATGACAGGCAACTAAAATTGTATGATCGCCGTAAGGTAGACCCTGAAACCTATCTTAACAAATCTCACATTGGGTTAACTTAGTACCACGACGAGATTGCTGTTTACTTTTATCTGCTAAGAGTGCTAAGGTTAAAGTATCTCTTGGTCGGTATTTTATATTTTTACTTAAGTCTGGGTGAGGATTTTTATTCCGATTCCGTCTGCCGATTTTTTATCGTTTCTCTTAGCCGGGTAAATAATTTATAATGATTTCCCAGAGGGCGGCACAAGACTACCTTATTTACCTCTAGTGTTTCGGGTGAAATTATGGATTATCAATATTGAAGCAGTCACTTTTCTATTGATAAAACTTACGTAGGTAACTCGTGAGAAAAATAAAATTGTATCCGACCGTGATCTAGTAATATTTTTACCAAATATAACAGCCTCTCTTAAACTTCCGTCCGAGCTTGATGAACGTCTCCCATGAGGCGATAAATATATATCTAGTGGCTCTGCTTTCCCGAAAAGGTCTACCGACCCAACAGTTTATCCAACTAAATTATGTAAGGACTGAGACTATTCCAGGTCGGTAAAAGCCGTAAGACGTCACGTAACTAAGGATACATGACGTTAAGCCAAGTCGGGATTACTTTGCGTAATATCTTTAGATGACATCAAAATGATAGCGCTGTTTTCGCTAAACAAATTATTTAAGTATTGCGTAAAAGGCACCGAGGCACCTGTTAGGGAATGGGAGGACGCGCACAGATTTGGGGGAAGCAGCCGAATCGGGGTTGACCCAGATCTCCGTAATTTCTGGTCGTTTAGTGCGAAGGCCCGTGTTACGCTTTATATTGTTTCCAAACTTTTGCAACAATCTCCGCTTTGTATACTCTTCAGGTTAAAAATAATATCGACCGCTTATTTAACACAAATAAATCATTTCCTGTCTACTTTTCGTGCTAAATTAAAGAACAATAATGACTACAAAAACGGCGGCTTTGTTGTGAATTGTGTATCGAAGGCCGACTTGCAATATCGATTTCGTTTTCTTTTCTCTGAATTTGCGTCAATTACTTGGCCTTATTCAATTTAGCCTGTTTTGGTACCTACTATCATAGTTGATTATTTTCTTTATTTAGCCTCTATTTTCTTATATACGCTGTATTTAATATTTTCTTCGGTTTCTGCGACTGTCACACATTTAAATAAAACAATTTAAACGGATTATATCGCGTATATTAATTATTTGAGCCTCCCTGACGTTTCAGTACCTTTACAGATACCGTTGTCAAAGGTTGACTGAGAAAAACACAATTTTTCTCTGTCAAAGTTACATTTGTGCAAACTACCTTTGACAACGGTATCTGTAAAGGTACTGAAACGTCAGGGAGGCTCAAATAATTAATATACGCGATATAATCCGTTTAAATTGTTTTTATTTAAATACGCTGTATTTATTCAATCTATTTGTAGTTTTGGAGTTTTGGGTTAATCTGGTTATATGTATATTGCGTGACGATCTTGTAGGTATGTTAATCGCAACATGGTTAATTTATTTGAATCCACTTGCCGTATGTTTCGATTTAGATTCTTCTCGTTAATTTTTCATTCCGGTAAACATACCGGAACTGGAAGTAAGGTAACAACCTTACTTCCAGTTTCAACGAGTTTAAGCTTCTTTAAAGTTAATTCTATGCGCTAAGCCACAAATATGTTTTAATAAAAACCTTCCACGAAGTCGACCTTTATTAAACGGCACGAATGAGTTCAACATTCGCCTGCATAATTGTGATATAGATCGACATATGGTACCCGGATTTAAAAAATCTCCTCGTTGTTCATTCCGCATTAATTGAAACACACGTCCCGGCTTAAACGTCGGATCCGGTTTGCGTATGCCAGCTCCCGAATTGCTTGTGTAATTAGTTTTCGTTAATTGACAAGGTAAACAACCAGTAATGGTTACAATTGTGCGAAATGAAAATTCATTTAATTAGTCTCACTGCTCAAGTCGGGAAAGGTTTGCGAAATTTCCGTCCGATTGTTGTTGAGTTCTCTATCGTGGAAACGTATTCAGTCAACTTTTAGAAAGGTCAATCAGGTGCCAGATGTAGCATATACCTGCCAAGGTGATTGACAACATTATAATTTCTGATTTGGACGATTGATTCGTGAATTTGGTTTGCTCTGAAACCATATTTCATATACGCGGTTCATTAGGCTGTGTATTGGAACGCCATGCCTCTGAGACTCGATGCTAACGTGATAGAAGCTGGTTCGATTGAAATACGTGACGAGACTCTCAATTTGTCGCTACTCACGACCGCAGACGAAAATAGTACGGAGCTGTGTGCGGGCTTAATTAACCAATTTGATAGTTTTTGTGTATACCAAAACTCGTGACCGATTGGTTAAAATTTGGATTAATAAGAAATTTCTCTCCTGAGCAATTATTATTCACGTGTGATGACAGGGACTGTTTTCGTCTTTTTCTTCCACGTCCCACCTATCCATAGCTTCGTCGGGCTGTCTCCAGATGTAGGGGGAATAATCCGATTCAATAGATTTTCACCAGACCCAGCGTTAACAGAATTTGTAGGTATATTTAGCATCAAGAGAATGAACTGTCCAGACTAGAATATAATATAGATATTTGCCACTTTCACCTTCATTATCTAAGTGTCCATATTAACCCCATTTCCTAGCAGCACATTCCGAGTATTAAAATATACAGCAATATAAATAAAACGAATCTATATTTTATTGTCTCCTACTCGCTGAAAATGTGTAAACTCTTACAATTTGATGTGCTATGCCGTTAAACTACGTTGCAGAAACGTAGATATTCCATCCAGTGGAAAGTTGAGAACACTTAAGTTTAAATTTGTCATTCTCGTTTAGATTTACTTAAAAGTTCAATCCTGGTCTCAAAAGTCTCAACTGTTGCTTGGTTGCTTGTTGTTCACTGGTTTTTGTACGATGGCGCGTGTGATGGTCGTGGCCTGGCGTCGAAAGTGTTCATAGGCGGCGGTAGCTGCTTAACAGCAGGAGGGCTACTTGCATCTTTGCCACCGTCATAATAAAAAAAAACGGCAGAGTGAAATGGAATTAGTATTCACAAATTAACAATATATCCCTTTAAAACGTTTTGTTATCATAATTAATTCGTTTAATAACACCGGAGCCGACTGGGGTGACCTTTTAATTGGTTCAATTGAGCATAATGACTCGTTTAACAGATACTTGGTGTCGTATGTTCTGATTGACAATGTGACCAGATGATTACTATTGTGTTTACTGTGTATTACTATTATGTTTATGGTGTCGTATGTTCTGATTGACAATGTGACCAGATGATTACTATTGTGTTTACTGTGTTTTACTATTATGTTTACAAAACTTGTCAAAAGTAATACCAACACTGTAGTATAGGACCGATTTCCTCTTACAAAAAATAATCTTAATTGGTCTGTAATTGGAAATCCTGCCCACAACATTCCTTGAGGCACATTTTATATTCTGCATGACAGACAGGTCACTTTTGATCTTCAGTTTCGCATCATCGCAATCGTATTAACTGAAAGGCGTCTACTACCGCAAGGATCTCCGAGATGAACGGTCTTGCGCTGCCGTTACCAAACGGTTTCCTTATATCTTGAAGAAAATCTCCGATTTGCAGGCAACGCAAGCTTGCCTCCCTCCCTTCCTCGCATCAGACTACACAGTCACCAAAATACTGCCGTGCTCTGGTAAAAGGCGACCTTTTGCTATGGAGCTCCATAGAAAAAGGTCGCCTTTTAGCTTAGCTCGGCAGAATAGTTGTCTCCACAGCACTGTATAAGATCGTCTGTAACAGACGTGACAAACGGCCTATAATGACTATGACCTTATTGTTGTCGATACCACGCTGCTTCTTCCTGAACATGATAACCAATCACCATTCAAAAATCTTTCTGCCCTAATGGCCGTTTCGCATGTCCAATTATGAAATGTCCAAATGATGGAACGCGAGCAAACTTACAAAGGCTCCTCCCGAGCAATATCATTTGGGAACAAAATGTTACCGGACTCTCCAATTTGATTACCCGTCGCTAAGGAAAGATCGTCAGTGAAGTAAGGTAATGTAATCGTTGCCAGCCCCTTTGTCTGGCCGGGCGGCCGTGACCGACCAAATTACTCCGTCTCTCTCCGGATACCTAAGCCGAACGGCCCCTTCGTGAATTCGTGGATTCATAACTAGCTTTGACATGAAATATTTATCAGAAGAGATTTTATAAATAACTTATATTACAAATATAGACACAAATCATGAAAGAAAAATATAAAGTGCTCTACTTACAATGTAAGCAGGACCTGCGACTTTACGTTTCCGGCGAAGTGCTCTCCAAACTGAGCTATTAATCATAACGTCAATCACCCAAAATCTTCGATTCCATATTATGCATTTTAAGTATTATTTACGGAAAAATTACTTACTGTTGACTTTCTTATCAACAGCGGTCTCCTCTTGGGAAACGCCGGTAGATTCATAATCTGACTTGTTAAAGTGCCCTTGTGGCCTACTTACTGAATAAATTATTTCATTTAATTTCATTTCATTATTCCATGCTACTAGAGCGCTCTCTGCGTCATATGTTCTTCAAAATACTTAAGCGCACCCTAATTTTATCTTACCATTGAGCAATAAATAAACTAAACTGAACTGAACATTTTTATGTCTGCGTATATTTATGTAAATGGTTATTTACCTTCTTGGAAGGTATAACAAAATAGCTGTACCCACCTGTATTAAAATAGACGTTCTGGTTAATTTATTGTTTTAGGAATAGGGACAGAGAAAGCAATCTGATTTAGTGGGATCTCTGCAGCCCGCAGTCCCAACGGGATCAGGTAGTTCGAAGCCGTGGTTATCTATTTATAGTACAGTTACATCATGTATGTTACGTTAAGTTATTGATATAATAGTTTTCTCAGACAGTTTGACCTGTTTCTCAATATTATGTTGTTCTACAGTACAATACAATACTCTTTACTGCACACCTCAAATACACAAGAACAAACAAAAACATGTGTGATACAATCCCCGTTATAGAGTGATCATGATTGTGAATCATGTCCTGGCGTCATTTACACATTTAGATAAGTATTACTTATTGGATTGGATTATTAGTAGAGGGCGATTCAGAGTGAGGTTTAAAAGGGTCAAGGAGAATCAACGACCCTTACCGGCATGGAAATAAAAAAAACCGGGAAAAAAAAACTTACATCAATCTCTAAATATGCAGTAAGCGATACAAACTTCGTTTATTGTTATTGCATACATAACTTGTGCATTAAGTCAATACTTTTTTTATTAATTAGTTCCTATCAAGTATATATTTTTTTCAAGATCGAATTATTTTACCTACATTACCTAGATTAGTATTGTTTACTTCTATTGATTGTAATGATAAGTGTTATCTGTACTTACAGATTTGTAGTTCTCTCTTCTTGAGGTGTGCAATAAAGAGTATTCTATTATATTTTGTTCTATAAGTCTTATTTTACAACATACGGATTGAACATGCCATATCATATCATCAAAATGTTATTGCCAATACTTCGCCTCCATAGAGTAGGTACTTTAGGATAACTGTTGCAGCGTATGAAGGTTATCAGCTGGAAATAAGATAAAATGTCGCGGCAGTAAAAACAGTGCTATCAGATGCCCTCGTTGCTTGCTCTTGAATTTCCGGATGTGCTGGCCGATAACAGTAATTCGTTTTTCCTTCGGGAAAAAATCCCTTGGGCATTTCCCACTAGTCATTAGTCTCCGAAATATGTTTAGTAACCTCTTTATGTTTTTACCATCAAAAGTTGTAAAACGGTAAGCCACACTATGGCTGTCACAGATTTTGAAGCTTTTTGTGTTAATAGGTATTTGATATTTTCATTTTTTAACCACTGAACTAGCAGTTCTTAGCACAGCAGTGGGTCTGCAAGATTTAAAATGTGGTCCACAGGCGATTTAAAAATTCTTGGTATACATCGCCGAAGTACACTGGAGGATGAAAATTTATCTACATTTGGTCTCGAAGACGAACAACATAGAAATAAAAGTGGTCCTTGATCACGAAAAGGTTAGGAAGGAAGAAGCCATTGGGCTAAAGATAGACATAGTTTCAATTCCAACCGCACTCTTAAGGGTTTATACTTCTAAATTTCGTTCCTGAAATGTTCACCTGTGAGCACAACAAGCACACAATCATCAACGTGTTCATCAAAAACAAATTAACATATAACGACACGTCCATTCTCTACACGCCCTTTAATAATTAACACCTACAAATTGCTCCTAAGAGCCGAAATGAATACAATCCCGAACACTGTCACTACACTACTCTGTCCGCTATCGATTCGATGAGCCTAACCAAGCGCTTTCGCTTCGCCGTATTCAAGCAACAATGCCTTTGTGTTAATTAGCCGGTATTTTTCGTGTTTGACATTTTTATATTTTAAATCATTTAAGGTTATCGCACACCTAACCGCCAGGCACCGGATTGGCACCACCTCAACTGGAGCCGTTCAGTATTCTTTGTATGGCATTTCAAATGGCTATCAAATCCGTGATTCAAATTAACTAACAATACGTATAATCTGTAGCTGTCCTATACTAATTAACACCTACAAATTTCTCCTAACACAATTCGGAAAACTGACACTTATGTCTGCTATTGATTCGATGAGCGTAACCAAGCGCTTTCGTCGCTTCGCCGTATTCACCAACAACAATGCCTACTGTTAATTAGCCGCTATCAAGTGCTAGTACTTGGGTCCGTTAATGGAGCTCACTGGTATTTAATTTGGAAGGCTCTCCATTATCGTGACGTCGTTGATTTGTCCTTGACCTACACTTATTCCATTGTTCCCCAACATGACATAAATACTGGAGTTTCGCTGTAGTTTATTATCGATTCACTCTGTTGTCGCGTTAATAAATTATTATGTGGATTTTAACTATATTTGTCGCTGCTCAAAGCTGCGTGATGTCCAATTAATTGTTTTTTGTTCACTTTACTAAATGTAGTTGTTATTTATGATTTACGAACAAATTATTTACGTACTGTTGAGTTTCTCGTGGCTTTCTTCTCAACAGCGATTCTCTCTTGGGAAAGGCCGGTATTCTCATACTCAGACTTGTAAAAGTACCCTTGTGGCCTTGAGGTTTGAGGTAGGTTAGGTATATGAAGAGAAAAATTGTCCGGAATTATTCTTTATCCTGAAAATATACATATAAACTGCCAAACTTACAATACAACCCTTTCTTTGGGCTTTGCCGGAGTCGGCTACTCGGCGGCGGTTCATTTTACTATACAACTAATACAGCCCATTTGCTTAGCTTTTGAGAGAACGACGTCTGTCGGTCCTCGGGCCAGCTTGTAACAAAATAAAATCTGTTTCTTTTATTTGGCGTAAAAAAATATCTTATATTTATATTGCCAATATATCAGGGCAAATTAGTTAAGACAGGATATTCGTTCCGTGTGAGTAGTTCAGCGTGTCGCTTTATATCCGCACGGAGTGGGTACTAGAGACCTTTGTGGGGGACGCGGTCGGTCCGCACAAATTGAATAATGGTAACCTCGCTTGTGGTACTAAGTGGGTTCTATTTTGTTGTACGTGCCATCCGCGTCGGGCCATGCCGACATTCTTAAAATAGCATCGTTAGCGAAGTTAACATAGTTTGATCAAGCCCTTATTGTACAACACGCGGTATACATGTGTAGGTTGGACAATGAATCGATTAAAGGTTGTATTCATTCCGGGTTCTCCAAGCCCGGGGCGAGGTGACTTGCATTATATTTGACCTAACTTTAACCGGAGTGCCATACATTCCTCAGGGGCTCCACGAATTAAACGTAGGTGTGTGTTTTTACAGGGGAACCGACATCAATCCACTTTGGTTTCATGTTTTTAAATAATCTTTAATCTTATTCTAATTCTATAATCCATAAACTGACCAGTGATTGACCTAATTATCAACATTTGGTTTAAGGTCACATGAGGCAATTGCCGACTATGGGAAAAATGCGTCTTTTGATAATATTACAGAAGTGAAACATTTTAAGACCACCCATACCCTTACTGCCTAAAGGTCGGAACTATTCAAAGGAAAAAGAGCGGTGGTAGTATACAGTGTTTCGTTTCTATGATATCATCAAAAGACCACATTTGCCTCATAGTCGCAATTGCTGCAGTTCACTTTAAACTTATAGTTACATAGTACTATCTGCCCCATCGAGGCCTATTGTTCTTCTGAATTCATAAATATTATTGCGTATCCAGCATATAACGGGTGTTAGAGAAGGATGGAAAAACAAACACGCTGCCCCGACCCCAAATAAATGGGATAAGGGCAAGATAATCAAGTCAACAATCAAAAAGAACCGTCTTGAGATATGAAGAATGTTTATTTGGCCTGGTTACCTATAATTATTAATGTTACCTTTGTTTTTTACAGGCGCAAAGCGACGATGACGACGTCGGGCCTGACGACGTCAACGTCGCGGTTGAAGAGAGCCCCATGACCGAATTCTTCGGTGAGGTAAGGTTTATAGAACAATGATTAACACTTTAAAAATCCTACTCTTTCTTCAGCAGTCTCTTTTCGCTTAGTTTCGGCAACTATAACCCTTCGAATAAATACGCCTAGAACGAGCCTTCATACCGATGAAGCCGCTTTTGGTTTTAAGTGTGCTTGGTTTAAATTGACGTTGTGACAGATGCGCCAACGGACGAAACTAGCCCGTGGCTAACTAAGACTGGCTTCACTTTCAAGCGCTAACTAAGCACACAAAAATAGGGCCAAGGTTCACAGTGCTATCTACCCATTCAATATCCGCCTTTTTTCATTGACATTCCAAACTGATTAACCTAAGCTGTATAATCATAATTATGTTACATGTCAATTTGTTCTTACATGCTGATTCTCTGTAAGTTAGGAGTAAGATAGGACTGAAAACAAGATCAATTCTAAATACGGAAGTGCCATGTTTTTGACAGGATAACTTGGTAAATAGATTACGAAACTTCCAAAGTAATGCACGTTGTTGACAACAATGTTATTAATGAAGCTCCGATCAAGTCAAACGCTCGTGACAAGGCGGCGTGTGAGATATTTTGCATCAAAGAAATTAAACTAACATGAACTTGTTCTTGTTTTAACAATTTTGGCACCTGTTCCTGTAGTTCCTTTTCTTTTTGTTTCTTTTTTTTTCCAGAACTCAAACCCCGAACGTCCGAAATCATTTACCAAATTCATACGTACGTTCACGGTTCACCGTGGACTGGGCCGCACTCGCACCATTGCCGTGCGATCCATTTTTTTAAAGAATGTATGTAGATTAACGATCAATATGTTTTTAACAATGTGCCGCTTTTATTCTAACACGTGTCAAAGTATGTATGTAATATTTAAATTAGTTTAAGGTGACGTTATCTTAAAGCAATGGTAATAGAGGTAAGAATCGGGGAGGGCATCAGACTCTTGCCTTTTTCTCTTATCTCTTCCGAGTGGCTGCATGTTTAGCTTCCTGAGATTCGTCGCTTTACCAAAAATACTAAGAGTCTAAAACTAAATCATTAACATTACCTATTTGATCTTGTCGCCTTGGATCTAAAGCAATGGAAAACTGTAGATGATACCCTATGCTCCTCGACTAGTAAAAGGACTATTTAATCTTAGTGATATCACAAATTCATAAACTTAACTAAACCCAGTATTTAACGAATATATATCTAACAAAAACCCACTAAACGTATGATAATGCCGAGGTACAGAAGTAGCAGTCGACTTAAATACTTTATGCGGCACTAGATCTACTCAGAACAAAGACCACTTACCCTAAGTTAAGTGTGTGGCTTGGAAGACAGAAGCAGCCCTAGAATTTTTGCCGTTTGCCATTTTCTTTCTTAGAATAGCTGCATTAAGACACACACAAATATATAAAAGTGTCACAGACAATGCCAGAAATAGAGCAGGAATTTGTTCATTGTCGGAAGTTCTGTATTTATAAACAACGACGCAGCGAAATAGCCGCACGGCATTTGGACATTTGGGTCGCAACTAATCCCCTTATGCGACGAGGATCCCGAAAATCTAACAAACTTCTGTCTTGAATTCGGATCGATTGAGCCTCGTTTGGTATAATAACCCTAGCTACAAATATTAAAATATAACGCGGTGGGACTGTAGATGTATTCATCGTATTCATTTCGTCACAAGAACTGACACATCAAATTTACCTGATGTTTGAGCAAGTTTTATATGCGAAGCGCGAACGGAAAACCGTGTCACATCAACGCATCCGAAAGGTGACGATTTGCCAACGAACCGAAGTGAATCGGAAACGAACCGGGTATCAGCTTGTAGACAGGAAACAGGAACATTGAGAGCTTGTTGCATTCGATACCTGCAGAAAACAAACGTTACTATGTCGTGTACGGGTACCTTTATATATCAGCGACTGCTGACTACTACAGCGGTTTTATAAAAGTTTCAGCTTGTTGCTCGCTATTGTTCCTCTGTTGTTCAGATAGACAGCATGTTTATTGTTTGTAAGCGTTGTATTTTACGCGAGTGCCTGTTCGCGAACTTCGTTTACACTTTAACGTCTAATTCGGCCGCGTTTGCGTGCCGAGCACGTGTCGTGTCAATGTTTTGAAACAGAAAAAAAAGCAATAAAGGACCGTTTCCGACCCGCCATTCCATCTGATTAATGGATGTGGTCGCAAGAATTTGGGCTTGCTGATGTTGATATCGGTTAATTTGGTTTAAATACTCAAAATCCCTTTAGTAAGCGATTCATTTAGATTTGAGTTGCGGGTTTGGCTTCGTTCTTAAACATTTGTCAGTCTGCGATAATCATCACTAGATTTGTAATGAGTTAAAGATATATAGTTTGATGTTTGAAGGGCCTTTTTAACAACGTACCGTTGCTTTTCATAAATCAGCGGGTTGTGTGGATAGGGGACATAATAAATAAGCCAAATGGGTGGAGTAGTAAGTACGCCGAGCGGGGGTGGCGACTTACGACTGGCGAGTCAGAGTACGACATCAAACAATACGAACCCCTCAATTAGTGGATAAATGGATCATACAATGCTCTCACTAACTGGATTTAAAAATACCAATTTATAAGGACATCGCGTGTTCTCATGCTTGCCTAAGCACCCAAAAGTATACTTATATCACTTTAATCAGGCATTGCATGTCGTCTAATAAAAAAACTAATTACAGGATATATCAGAGATATCAATAAAGCTTCTTAAAAAATAATAAGCAACCCAACGGCTGCAAATTCTATACGTTTTATACTTTAACTCAGGATAACATTTTATTATCTTGATGTTGCAACATTTAATAAAAAACATTTATTAAACAATAGTTAAAAATAGCCTGTCCAGGATATTTTTAGCGAACCCCTTTTTTATATATTTTGTAATATACTAAATTCATTATAAAATATGTTTCATTCTATTATGAGCTCGGTGAAGATCGATTTAGCTTCGGATCTTAGACTATTATACTTCCAAACACAAGCGACTGAAAGTTTTATTTGTATCGAAGTATCGATTCATTCATACAAAGTATAAATTGGTCTTTGTTATTTGCTATGAAAACGTCGGAAGTTTGATGGCGAAAAATTTGTAACTGTCGGACTTTGAGTTACAAGAAAGTTTCCCCTCTCAGCGACCGATACTGATTCATCGTGTTTTTGTGGTGGTTCGGCTCGGAATAAATATTCAATGTTATCGTTCAAGTATTGGTTATGTTATGTTATGATTGAAAAGTTCTTTGGTTACTGGAAAGTCCACCTCCATCACTAGGTAGATTTTATGTTATTTTCTGCGACAAGTTCTCTCGTCTATATATTTTTACATTTTAGCCGATTTGTAAGTCGGTTGTGAGGTGAATAAGAGTTAATTAGTGTGTCTGATTAGAATGCCTTACAATCTATTATTGCTCATTAAATGTCGTATGGGTACGAAAATCCTCTAGTTTATACAGTCAGACCACGGTAACTCTTCCAAGCAAATTAACTGTCCACCATAACCAATAAGCCACCATATCCTCACCGTGGAAAATATTCCCACACGTACCAAGAAGTTTGGCAATTCCTTCATCTGCCGAACTATTAAAGTATGGAACTCCTTGCCGGCTCTTGTGTTTCCTCCTTCTTATAACTTGGGACCCTTCAAACGAAGCGTGAAGAAGCATCTCTCGGGCCAGCATGGCAGTGTCAACTGACTTGGCACCGTTGGTTTCTCGTCAGTTGCCATTGCGACTTGGGCTCCCCTTTTTGCTTACCATCAGGCGAAGTGGAGCCACTATATTGTGCAGTTATAAATATATATATATAAAATAAGTCAGTTTGTATGGTTTGACAGTTCATTTGCTTGGAAGAGTTAACGTGGTCTGTCTGACTCTAGTGCATAGTTCAAAATATATAGCATCTTTTACATTTGTTCATCAGCTTGGGATAATGAGGCCTAAAATATATAATAGGTGGTGCGTTATATATAGTTACAAAAAATAAATAATGAATTATGTTTCATTTCAGTTACTTCCAAATAGCCTGTGAAATAATTTAACAGGTTTTTCTTTTAATTTTATAACAGTAGTACATCCAAAACTCAAAGGCCAACGAAATCCCGCATCCACGTGCAAGCGTGTAAATTCCCAGTCCCTGTGTTGTTATTGTTAATAATAAACGACCCGGCATTTTCATGGCAAATTTTGACACGCGGTGGCGGTGTGACGAAAAGCCGATAAAATACAAAGCGACGTCAAAATTTGCCATGTAAATTCCGGACTCGCGTCGCGAAACCGTGTTTTCATCGGGTGAAAAATCGTGGAAGTTACTTGTGCTTGTCGTTTTGTTTAAATTATGAGCCAGCGCTTGTTTCTACATTTTTATGTTTTGTTTTGTACCAAGTTTTCTCGGCTAGTTGTAAAAGTTGCGATAATATTTTGCAATATATACCTGCAACTACTAAAACATGGATGATAATTCTCAGTAAAGGGTTAATTTTAGCACTATGCTGTATGCCATCGTTCAAGAGGCCTTAGGCTGCCTTTCCACCCGAGATGTGTGAGGATGCGTACCGAGGAATGTGTCTGTTAAGAACCAATGGACTCCATTCACTTATCCTCGGCTCAGCGCAGATTTTTCTATTGGTTAACAAAAACACATCCCTCGCTACGCATCCTAGCACATCTCTGGTGGAAACGCAGCCTTATTACTTTAACTTTTCAAATGCCCAGTTTTGAAAGGAATGGTAGTGGCTCAGACGCTAAACCAGGGGTTCCGTAACTTTTACAGTTCATGGGGCACTTACAGATTTTTTATTTTGTATATTCATCGTTTACTGATCAAAATAGCATACTTTAGTTTCTGGAGAATTGTACACTGGAGCACATCGCAGCGGCCCTCTTCACTTTATACGACGCACAGTTTGGAAACCCCTTTGAGAAGTAATAAACCAAATGGATAATATCAATGCATCGCGGCTACCTACCTAATGCCGTATAGTCATAAGAGAGTCGAGGCACAGTTTACGGACCGCGTGATTTACGGTCAAAACCACTAGTATTTTATTATGATGTCGGCACAAACCGTTATCTCATGCATTATGAATCATAATATTATGCGTAATTATATTAAATACGCTAACTCGCATCCAACATATCGTTTCGTCACATTATAATTTAGTCACATTAAAATTGAGCACGTAACGGGCAAAATAATGAGCTTAATAACATCGGTACCTATAGTTCAAACCACATTAGTGGTGCAACTTTGTAGCAACCTTGCCTCTTGACCGTCTTACATCGGAGACAGGCCTTCACTGTATCGTTCTTCAATCTATGCAAAGGACAGCGCTTCGTTGTAGGCCTTGTTTCAATGTAGAATAGGCGTTCTTGTTCACAATCTCGAACACGATACATACGTTTGCATCGGGATGTTTCAACTAAATTAGAATATTGGCACGCAAATTCTTCCGCGTATAATTTTTTATTTGCCATAGCCAGGTAAAACGTATCCTATAACTATAACCACTCTAGTTGTTCAGCAATTCCTGTACGAAAACTGGTTAAAATCCGTCCAACCGGTTCGACGTGATGAGAGGATAAATACATGTTCACCAATAGATGGCGTTGTACGTTGGTTTCGAATGTCTCACGATTTGGGTGCGGAAAAGAGAAGTGCATAATGAAATTTAAAATCCTATGGGTATTGTAATAGGTATTGTATGAAATACAAACAAAGGCTACAGGAGCACACAAACCCACTTGCCAGGGACCTGGTTGTAAAGTCAAACAATAATATATCTTGATTGAAAAGATGACAAATATTGCACCTGGATCAGAGACACTAGAGAAGTGAACTCTTTTAAGTGAAATGGGAGAGTGTTTAATGGAACACCTCTCAAAACATACCAAGAAGTCACACAATCTGATTATGACCGAAATGGTCAATTGCAGATATCAAGAGGAGAAAAAAAAATCCTATGAGCAGTTCGTGCAATAATAATAATAGATATAATTTAATGCTAGGTTAAGAATCTATTTAGACTAAAGAATAAGAACATGAATGCAATAGCGGTTTCATTATTATTCATTCATTCATAGTATAACCAGAGCTTGGACTTGACAGCGTCAGTAAATGTGGTTTAACATGCACATACTGGTGGACAATCTATATATGGGTGATTATCTCAGCGAAAAAAAATTGCGGCGAAATTGATAACTATAGTGTGAAACAATTGTTTTAAAAGTTTTAATTTTTTTCTGAAAAGAAGACACTAATTTTTATCTTAAGCCAAATCGCAAAGTCTTGTAAAAGTCATTTATGATTAATAATTATTTTTTTTGCGGTAAAATGATAATTTTGGTGCGGCGTCCAGTATTCGTTGTTCCTCATTAATGTCTTTGATAGAGCCATAACAACAATGTTTTAAACTAAAATTGCATTTATTTATAATCTGTATTAGTTTAAGTATCGTATAAGGATATATAAATAAAGATTAATACATAAATAGATACTCAAAATTGAGCACTAAAAGTTGTCCGGGTGAAATTGTCAATTTTGGTGGTAAATATTGAAAATGTGTTTATGGTTAAACGAAACGCAACAAGACCAACATCCGTGTGTTAACCTGTTCGTTTAGTTCTGCTCCGGCATTGAGCGATGACACACATGTCGTAACTGGCTGGATTTGTCCACTCAGCACGTAAGTATCTAATTTTGGTGTGTTCAACATACTTTTTGACACAATTTTTGTGGTATATGTTTCTAGTGACTTAGCAATAATGACTGTGTGTGAATTGTGTGTAAGACGTGTTAAAGGTTTCCTTTTTTAAATATAAAGTTAAATTGGAAGTAAATAATACAGATATTTTTTAAATATTTTTTTAATCTCTGTTTCTAATTTTGGTGGATCAATTTTGGTGGTTTTGGTGGTAATTTGTAACTCGGTGTAGTTATTTGATTTCAAGTATAAACACAATACATCTAATATTACAAGCTGTCGGTGAGGGTAATACTAGATTAGATTATGCTTATGCTGGTGGCGGATTCTATAGCTCCTATCCTTTCTTATATTACTATTTTTTCTTTCCCATCTGGCACGTTTCCTACAATTTGGAAATGCGCCCATGTGATTTCTCTCTCTTAAACCCCTAATCCGTCGTACTTGTCGCAGTATCGTCCTATGTCCATTCTTCCCATCTTATCCAAAATCATTGAATCCTTTGTAAATCCACGTCTCTCATCACATCTAGATAGACTTGTTCAATTCTTTAGCACAACCACCGCTTTGGTTAAGATCACCGACGACAATCGTCTTATGATTACCTCTTTGGGGGGCAACAGCGGGTTCTAGTTGATGACCGATTTTCTAGCTGGTGTGATCTGTCTGCTGGTGTCCCTCAAGGGGGCATGCTCTCTCCATTACTCTTTTCTGTCTTCATTAACGGAATCACCAAGTCACTCTCCTCCTCGTTCCATCTCTATGCAGACGATTTGCAGCTTTATGCGGCGGCCAGCATTAATGATTCTGGCTCCTTGGTTTCGTAAATCAATTCAAACCTGGAATCAATCCGTGCTTGGGCTTGATTCTTTGATGGTTTGATGAAGAATGCCAAGAAGTCGCAGGCTATTGTCGTTGGAAGCCCACATTTTATTTCCAAGCTTTCAGATCAAGTTAAGCCAGTTATTTTCTTTGATGTACGCCTGTACCTTTCTCTTCTACTGTAAAAAAAATTGGATCAATCTTTGTCATGGGCACCTCATATTTCTGAGATCAGTAGGAAACTTTTCGCGTCCCTTCATTCATTGAGGTGTCTGCAGAATTTCCTTCCTCTTTATACGAAGATCATGCTTCCCCACTCTCTTTTGCTTTGGTCTCCGCAAGTTTGATCTTGTGTCTCAATACCGCGCTCAAGTTAAATAGCTTCCGATCCATCAGCGCAGAGACTTAAATGTTCTTTGTATTTTGTATAATGTCCTTTTCATTCCTTCTTCTCCTCAGTACCTTGCAGAGAAGTTTTTTTACATGGCGGATGGTAGTGGCGATCGTCTGCGGTCAAGTGCGAATCTGGCTCTATCTTTCCCACTGCATAGATCTCACGTTTACGACGTGTCTTTTGCTGTGCGCGCCGTGAAATTATGGAATAAATTTTCTCCCGCCCTTATGCAGACGCAGTCCGTAGCATCGCTCAAGGGAAAGTTAAAGAAATTGTGGCTGTCGAACGAACGATTATTTGATTAGGTTGCTGTTTTTGTTATAATTATGATTATATTTATGTTATATGTATTTATATAGATATTACGTAATATGTATTAAGTACATTGACTGTTGGCCTATCTCTCTCTCATTTGGTTTTTGCATTTTCATTTTTTACTATGGTAAAGTTATCGTATTATACATGTTGCTTGGTTTGTCTACCATATGTGTGTTTAACACTAATTTACTCGAAGGTAAATTAGAAGAAATCCCTTAAAGGGATAAGTTCGCTTTTGTACATGCTTATTTTTTTTAAATGTATATTTGGTATTGTGTACAATAAAGTGTTTAGATACATTACATGCATACAATTAATCTAAATCATTACTTTTGCTATTCATAATTGATTTATTTTTTTAGGATGGCTAATCGCAAGAAAAATCAATCAAGAGAAGAAGTCCTCGAAAAGAAAAAATATATTGTTGTTACAAACGAGTTAGTGATTGTATTTTCATAGATATTTTGGTATAATTAAAAATAATTAATAAAACATTTACTTTCTTTTCATTTTTCCTTATTTTCATTGAAAATTATTAATTTTTAGCACAAGTAACTAATTTTGGTGTAGATGTACAATTTTGGTGGCCAAGATATCTAATTTTTGTGGACACAAGCAATTTTGGTGGTAGGCAAATTACTAAAATCATAATATCTCTAAAACTATTATGTATAACAAAGGGCCATTACTACACAATATTGGTTATGACTTTATTCGTATTATTGATATATAATTTTGACTCTAACATCAAAAATAAAAAAAATCACCAAAATTAGGTAAATTTCGAGCTTGTTGAAATTCACCCATATATAAAACTCAAAGGTGACTGACTGACTGACATAGTGATCTATCAACGCACAGCCCAAACCACTGGACGGATCGGGCTGAAATTTGGCATGCAGGTAGATGTTATGACGTAGGCATCCGCTAAGAAAGGATTTTTCAAAACTCACCCCCTAAAGGGGTGAAATGGGGTTCCAAAGTTTGTATGGGGAAACAAAATTAGTTAGACTATTTTATTCGAAACATCACAGGAGTATTTCTAACAATAAATGAGTCAACACGTGTCTCAGGTTTTTTGAAAATTCAACCCCTAAAAGGGAGAAATGTGGCGATAAAGTCTGAAAATCAGCATGGGTATTGTTTTTATGGTTTATCGGATCGCTGATTACGAAAACCACAACGATTTTAAAATCCAACGTGGCGGACGTGAGTTACCATCTCCCCTGTTGGGGTGAAATGGGGTTGAAATGTCTAAATACTAAACCGCTGGTTCTAGAGAGTTCAAATTTGGCACGTAGGTTCCTTATGAGGTGTAGGGGTGCACTAAGAAAGGATTTGTAAAACTCACCCCCTAAAGGGGTGAAATGGGGTTCCAAAGTTTGTATGGGGAAACAAGATTAGTTAGACTATTTTATTCGAAACTTCACAGGAGTATTTCTAACGATAAATGAGTAAACACGTGTTTCAGGTTTTTTTTTTAATTCAACCCCTAAAAGGGAGAAATGTGGTGACAAAGTGAAAATCCATTGGTAATGCTTTTATGGTTTATCGGGTCGCTGATTACGTAAACCGCAACGATTTTAAAATCCAACGTGGCGGACGTGAATTAACATCTCCACTGTTGGGGTGAAATGGGGTTGAAATGTCTAAATACTAAACCGCTGGTTCTAGAGAGTTAAAATTTGGCACGTAGGTTCCTTATAAGGTGTAGGGGTGCACTAAGAAAGGATTTTTCAAAACTCACCCCCTAAAGGGGTGAAATGGGGTTCCAGAGTTTGTATGGGGAAACAAGATTAGTTAGGCTATTTTATTCGAAACTTCACAGGAGTATTTCTAACAATAAATGAGTAAACACGTGTTTCAGGTTTTTTTAATTCAACCCCTAAAAGGGAGAAATGTGGTGAAAATCCAACGTGGCGGACGTGAATTAACATCTTCCCTGTTGGGGTGAAATGGGGTTGAAATGTCTAAATATGAGTATGGGTGTAATTTTTATGGTTTTTTGGGACGTTAATTACGAAAATGCCACCGATTTTGAAATTTTATTTGTGGTCATGAAAATTCTTGAAAGCGTTTGTGCCAAATTGCAATTTAATCGGTCCAGTAGTTTTGCAGAAAATCGGTTGTAACAGACGGACTGACAGACAGCTACACGTGATCCTATAAGGGGGTTCTGTTTTTGCTTTTGAGGTATAGAGACCCGCGCGTTATCCTAATAGATTAAAAAAATAGTATTTGGTGGCATCTCGATCGTCGTCAATCGGTACCTATAGGCGGGCGGCGCGTTGGGACGGGAGGAGTAATGATCGGGAAACTTCCTGCATCCGTAATAAATACATTCAAGCTTTTCAAGTCATTTCAGAATTCTGAATTACGTTTATCTGGCTCAGAATAATACATTTTTCATTCATCAACGAAGAGAACCTCAATATCTTACAATAGAACATGACGTAACTTAGAACATGGCTTAGAATCATTAAACCAATCTCGAATATCCCAAGTCGATAAGCGGAGGCTCGGGACATTATAAAAGCTTTATACAGATAAAATGTACACATATCCCGGTGTCTTAGCTTCACTTCGAGTTATGTATTTTGAAGTGAACTTTATTTGGTACACTAAAAGCTGAGATCGTTTGATTTGAGTGCTTGAGTTTTCGGTTTGATTTGATAAAGTGGAGTTATGATAAAATAAAAAGTATTTCCCAGTAATATTAGAAAAGCGTAAGTCTGTGTATGTTTTGTTACTTCTTCACGCTAAAACGGCTGGACGGATATGCATGAGGGAAATGCAGATTGCAGATTATACCCTAACTTAACAAATAGCCTACTTAAAATCCTGAAAAAAAGAGCATTGTTCCCGTAGGATGATGTATATTGTATAGGCACGCGAGCAAAGCCGCGGGTTAATGCTAGTGTGTAATAAACATTCAGAAACACTGGCTGGTTGTTGTGAAATGAATATAAAATGCATATTTTTTTTAAAGCTAAATGTATCCGCGAAATTGAAAAAAAAATTACTATTTGCTTATTTACTCCGTTACTTATACAGAGTTAATGTCAATGAGCATGCCCCCCTAATAGTATAAATTTCGAGTTTCAGGGTATGTGTATATTCGTTATTTCTTCATGCCGAAGAAGTAAAACGGATGTGCAGGAACAGAGATAGTTTATACCTTAACCGAATCCTTCTTTTTTTTTTATACCTGAAAAAGAAAACATATATGTTTTATTGCAAGTGAGGCCGCGGGCTAGCTAGTAACTGCCATGCCGCCGCCAAGACGATAAAATATATGCTTGGTAATCTATTTATTGTACATACTTTCACATCATTATCGCGTTTTTGGGCCATTTTTTCTAAAGTTGTACAACCCACTTTTTTTTTCGATATTTTGTGTATTTTCTACTCAGAATCACGAGCTCTTTCGACCTAATAAGGAGAAAAAAATTGTCCCAATGTTTTCGTTCCATGCCGTTACCATTTCCATATAACCTAGGTACTACAGCGGTAACGGAATGGAAAAACAAAAAATGTATAAATAATTTCTCCTAATTAGATCGAAAGAGCTCGTGATTCTGATTAGAAAATACCCAAAATATCGAAAATTAAAAAAAAAGTGGAGTGTACAACTTTAGAAAAAATGGCCCTTTTATCAGTGGATTTGTTTAGTTAGGTATCTATTAATCTATCAATCAAGACGTCCATTGCTGGCTTAGGCCTCCACATAGCTCGCCACAAGCTGTGATCCTGTGCAGACCGCATCCATCGACTCCCTGCTACCATAACCAGGTCATCTGTCCACCTAGTTGGAGGAAGTCTCACGCTGCGCTTTCATACATTTCATACACTCGAGCACCTTGTGCCCTTACGGCCATCCGGTCTCCGGGCTATATCGCCGGCTCATTGCCACTTCAACCATGCAATCCTGTAAGCTATATCGGAATAAAGGCATATCCATAATATTTACTCCTAACTTCCGAACGTTCGAGTTCTGAAAGTCACGAATCGAACCGCGGTTGCAGTGATGTCAGTCGTTTCCTTTATTTGATGGATGATCTATGAGATGAAAGTAACGCCACAAAAAATGTTACATGACAGGAGTCAGCTTCCTGCTACCGCCATCCGTCTACCGTCTAGATTTAGCGTTAAAATGTTATGCACCAAAATGAGTGCGTGTTAATTTGTATTCCAAGAAATGTCAGATTGCCTGACAAAGAACGCTAGCTAGAGCAGTAGCAGCAGTAGTAAAAAACTTGCATACGACCATTATAACGACTTTTAAGTCTTTCAACAGTTCAAACTAGGTACATCTCTTCATTTTGCTTCGAGTTACACGATAACGTAAAATGGTGCTACTTTGATCCAAATTGCATAGCAAAAAGGAATGCTAGGGCTATAAAAAGAAATGTACTGGTAGTGTGATCATTTGTCATTAGTCATTACATTTTTTTAGGCTTGTTATTGTCTGGACAAATCATTCAGATCGAGGATTCATTGAGATCGAGGAGCAAGTTCGTTCGATTGGCTTGGAGCATAGTTATCTCCGAGAGAGCAATGTTTAATCATAATGTTCTAGCTGCTTACGTATATGTAGACGAAACCTTTTACGTCAAAGTGATTCCATACACACGTCCGCTATCCCTTTCTTGAAACACGCAAGTCGGATCCTTTCGTGTCGCGAATACGCCATGCGTCTGCGTTTTCGTCTAATCCGCTGCTTCGTCATAAATATTCACACTGGGCCGGGTACCTATTCATCATAATCGTGCAGTTCATTTGCATGTTATTATGTGAGATGTGCTAACGTGTTCTTACAGTCTCGTCCCCATTTGAGCAGGCGCTGTGATCATAGGAGAACTCCTGTTTCCACGTGCTTTTACAGATATTGAGTTATGTTTTGTGATCGGTGCAGGCTGAATCCTACAACTTAAGTTATTACTATACAAAGAGGCGACACTCTACAACATCTTATTTACTTACTTCACTCGGTGCGTTAAAGACCCAGCCAAAATCATAATCGTGCAGTTCATTTGCATGTTATTATGTGAGATGTGCTAACGTGTTCTTACAGCCTCGTCCCCATTTGAGCAGGCGCTGTGATCATAGGAGAACTCCTGTTTCCACGTGCTTTTACAGATATTGAGTTATGTTTTGTGATCGGTGCAGGCTGAATCCTACAACTTAAGTTATTACTATACAAAGAGGCGACACTCTACAACATCTTATTTGCTTACTTCACTCGGTGTGTTAAAGACCCAGCCAAAATTACGGCGTGTGGATAGCATACCTACCAAAATTTACCCTGGTGCTCAAATGAGACCACAGCCTACAAAGAACACGGTGGTTGGAGCTTTGAATGGAGCGTTAAAGCTTAGGCGGGACGAGGACGGCCCACTGAAATGTGAAGTTCGTGGAGCTTAGTCACAAGCGATGCAAACGGGCGGTTAATTACAGAGTCGAGGTCTTATTCGCTCGGTCGAGGACTCGCTCCGTTTGAAGCCGCAGCCTTAACAATGTACAACGTGACCTATATTACGCTCCGTTTTGTTAGGGTTTATATGTATCGGAGTGCATTATATCCGAAGCTGGTTCCCACGCACTAGCTGTTTACGTTATACGTCGTTCATTTATGGTGCGAAATTGCAGTAAACTTGAGTAAAGTGCTAACGATTCATGCGTGTTTGTTTACGTCAGACGGCTGACTCAATGCTGTATCAATCTATCCTGTATACACCCCCGGCCAAAAGTATGGAAACAAGCTTATATTACAATATGTACAAAGCTGTGATTTCCTTATGCAATAAATTACCAAATTACACGGTAAAAATTGTAATAAATATTTTACAAGCAATAACCTAACTTCTGCTTATGAAAATTGATAGTGCAACATTGTGTAGAAAGACAATAAAAAAGGCGACGTGCAAAGTTTTTTTCCGGAGTTATGAAAGTATATATTTTTTTACAATATTATTATGATGTTTTAATAGTGAACGTTTAATGTTTTAACCTTTTGGGGGTGGCCTAATGGTTACTAACATTTATACAATGAATAATCATTAGAAACTTTAAATATTAAAAAAAAACACTTTGTTTCCATACTTTTGGCTTGGGGTGTATGCTGATATAGAATTCTCACTATCGTATGATTGTCGATAAATCGATTGAATGGTTTCCCATTGCCCAATATTTATACGTTTTTAAAGCAAAAGAAAAATGCGGGCAGTGTCTTTTTCACGGATACAATCGAGTAAGTCGAGTGTGAAACGATTATAAGCCTTTACCAACGTCTTGCGCTTCCTTCATATATTTATGTATATTGCTGGCGTTTTACCGTCACTTTTGCTTGTCTTTTTTGGTAAGAAGTTCACTTCCGTTAAAGAGACCAATGAAATTAGAGCACCAGTAAAATATTCTACTTCCCATCCATTTCTCCATCTGACAGCTGACTTCCCCAGGGGTTTCCTTGACGCGATACAACTTTTTTAGTGATGTTAACACACTGCCGTGCCCGCAATTCGCGGTGTACACAAACGAAGACTTATGGTATATTTATTTAAAACACAACGTTTAGAATACACGGGAAAATTTACGAAATTCCGACCGAGCGAAATAACGAGTCCCGAAATTATAATATGCTCCCCGTTCCGGTCGATTTTGACGTAGAGTTTTAGAGCTTTGTAATGTTCGGTGGCGCGAAATAAGGGCGAAATATATTTAAGGAACAAGGTTTTTACAATGTGTAATCAAATATAGGTACGCAAATTTTGTTCAGCAGTCATCATATAATGCTATAAGTATTAAAAACCTTTCTCGTTGACCGAATCTTTCGAATCGTAGAATCTTTTGATATCACCGGGGTTAGATTGAGAAATATACGTGGGTGAATTTATTACGCGTTTAAAACGTCGACAAATATATACTTAAATACATAGACACATTCCTGATCCTGACCCAGGAACAAATTTGATATTCGAGTTCAGCACACGAATATTTGCCCTTGCTGGGATTCGATCCTATAGAGCTAAGACTAGGAGACACCAGCACGCATTTTTAAATGAGTTGGCAAATGGTGCAATAAGCAAATAACTGCAACGGGCTCATATTCGTATTAGATAACGAATTGCCTATTACCATAAATGTCGACTTGTTATTTATCTGTCACTCCGATTAGATATAATCACAAGTAAATAAGATAACGCTATATTTGACATACCTAACAATGTGACCTGTACCCATCAGAATGTTTACCCAGTGAGCCCTATTGTCCGTTTTCTTTGCGTGGCTACGAATAGGTTTCGCTATTCCATCCCATTGTTGCATAAAGTACCTACGAGCAGTTTGTCAGATCCCGCATAATATGTTTTTTCTTACAGGCAGTAGCGGCCAAAAAACTTCCTTTTTATATTCAAACATTTTCATTTTAGGATTAATTGGATCCCCAAGGATATGATCGAAATAATAATGAGGTTAGAAAATCCTAATCAGAAAGACTTAATGTAGGTTACATCGGAAGAAAGATTTTACAAAGAGGAAAGAGATCGTTCAATGCGTATTCCTTACTTCTGTTCTGAACAGGATATTGAATCGTTCCTTTATCGTCCTAATGTGATAAAAATGTGGGTGTAATCAATGCCAAGTTGAATCGATCTCGTTTTTTGTTCAAATATGATTTAATCGGAACATATTCTAGGTACGGAAATTATTACATTTATTGTATTTCAATTCAATTGTAAAGTAATTATTATTATAAAAATACAACATTCAGTTTCCTTATCTGACTCTTAAAATGATTCCATACACATCAATAAATAGTTCATGACATACGAGGGCTGTTCCGAAAATAGTTAGTCAACGGCGTACTATTAATTGTATTCGTTTTAGTAGAGGATCCCTTTAAGAACGACCTTCACCGAGATGTTTATTTGATGAAATGTATTTTATATTTAATTTAATATGTCAATAAATATATTGCATATGGGTTGCCTAACAAATTTTAGTCCAGGGTATGTTTAATTAATGATTAAAAAAAATATTTTTTTTAACATTTGATTATTATATAAATTCTATACCAATCGAAAGTATGAAGCCCATAGAATATGCAAACGTTAGGTTGCCTATTCTTTTCCCGTCGCAACTATCGGGTAGCCAGGTTTAAACTGGTAAATCTATACTAGCATTTTGCAACGGTCTGATTATTGAATTGAAATTAAATAACATTAAAGATTATTTTATTATGAACACGGTGGTATAGGGTTGCCTGCGAAAAATCAGTCCAGAATTCCGGTTGTCGAATTTTGAAAAGTAAAATATTGCATCGAGTGAATGTGTGCGACTGAGAGGTCCCAACCAAAACCATCCCATACGATAGAAGAGGACACAGCATAGCAGGTGTTTGAAGTCCGCCCATTTAAAAAAAGAGAGTGCGCATGCTATTTGTGCTTGAAAATGAAAAGGATAGCGATAGACTCGTATATGCTGTGCATTATTTTGGAGTAGATTGTCGCTATAGATACAATAAAATGCATGGTATAATAATATACTCCGCCTGGTACTCTCTTCCGAGACTCGCGAACCACGTGACTGACACAAGCCTACGTCATCATGGTGTTCAGAGATTCTCATACTTTTAAATGTTGGAGAATTTTAACCAACGGTGAAAAGTGTTTAAACGGCATTAATTTTAAGTGATTCAAGTAGAAACATAGGTAGTAGAATAAAACAAATGTAATGTATCTAATCTTTCGGAGTTTCTTCTCAACAGTGGTCACCCTTTTGTGAAATGTCGATAGACTCAGACATGTAAAAGTGCCCTTGTGGCCTACTTGCAGAATAAAGTTCATTATTTCATTAATTAATTGATTAAAAAAAAAGTTAAATAACTATAAAATAATGTACAGCATATACGAGTCTATCGCTATGCTTTTCATTTTCAAGCAAAAATAGCATGCGCACTCTCTTTTTTTAAATGGGCGGACTTCAAACAGCTGCTATGCTGTGTCCTCTTCTATCGTATGGGATGGTTTTGGTTGGGACCTCTCAGTCGCACACATTCACTCGCTGCAATATTTTACTTTTCAAAATTCGACAACCGGAATTCTGGACTGATTTTTCGCAGGCAACCCTATACCACCGTGTTCATAATAAAATAATCTTTAATGTTATTTAATTTCAATTCAATAATCAGACCGTTGCAAAATGCTAGTATAGATTTACCAGTTTAAACCTGGCTACCCGATAGTTGTGACGGGAAAAGAATAGGCAACCTAACGTTTGCATATTCTATGGGCTTCATACTTTCGATTGGTATAGAATTTATCTAATAATCAAATGTTTAAAAAAAAATTTTTTTAATCATTAATTAAACATACCCTGGACTAAAATTTGTTAGGCAACCCATATGCAATATATTTATTGACATATTAAATTAAATATAAAATACATTTCATCAAATAAACATCTCGGTGAAGGTCGTTCTTAAAGGGATCTTAGACTATTTAATTTTACTGTAGCCTAAAGGCAAATTTCATTACGAACTCTTTCACGTAAGAGTCACTGGCCAGTGACATTCAGTTATTTTTTTATGAAATCAGAAAAAAAACATGTCTGTCACTTTTTGTTCGCAAAAATGGAGCTAACGCGGGAAGCATTTCGTGCTATGATATATTATGATTATAAACGAGGGTTAACTTACAAGGATTCTCATGAAAATTTAACTAGTGTTTTTGGGGCCTTATCCCCATCTGTTGCCACTGTCAGTTACTGGTTCCGTGAATTTAAGCGTGGGCGGAGCGACATCAAAGATGAGCCTAGACCGGGGCGACCGCCAACGGCAGTCACTCTAGAAAATGTTATCAAGGTGGAATGGCTAATCAAGGAATCTCGAAACATTACCCACCGAGAGATTCAGGACGAACTGAATATTGGATCCCGGGCAGTTTCTACCATTTTGCATGACCACCTTCAAGTTCGGAAGGTTTCGTCTCGATGGATACCACATTTTCTCACACAGGAGCAAAAAGACATACGTGTCGATTGGTGCAAATTTATGCTAAAAAAAATTGATAATGGTAATTCACAACAAGTGAGCTACATTGTGACATCCGACGAATCTTGGATATATAGCTACGACCCATTTACAAAACAGCAATCAACACAATGGGTCTTTGAAGAAGATGATTTACCTACTAAAGTAGTTCGCGGTCGAAGCGTCAACAAAAAAATGGTTGCTGTTTTTTTTCGACGTAGTGGACCTGTAGCCGTAATTCCACTTGAAGATCGGAAAACAGTTACCAGCCAATGGTACACTGAAGTTTGCTTACCACAGGCCTTCCAGGAGCTGAACGTCAGTCGTCCAAGTACTGGAGCTCGGGGCATCATTTTTCATCAAGATAATGCTCCGGCCCACACGGCTGCCAGAACCACGGATTACGGAATATATTAGCAAATCAGGAGTGCAATTGCTACCACACCCTGCATACAGCCCTGACCTGGCTCCGTGCGATTTTTTTCTGTTCCCCACGTTAAAAAAATCATTACGTGGGCGACGATTTTCGACGGCGGATGAAGCAGTGGACGAATTCAGGCGACTTTTTTTTGACCTTCCGCAAGAACAGTTTTTCTCCTGTTTTGAAAGTTGGTTCAGTCGTATGCATAAGTGCATAAAGGCAGCAGGGGAATACTTTGAAAAGTTGTAAATAAAGTTTTATTATATTCCTTATAGTTTTTGTTTAACTAAAAAAATTCGGAACAGCCCTCGTATAGCTCTTTTGCCGGTTTCTTAGCTCCGCATCTTTCTACCAGCTAAGGAAATTTAATGTAGGAATGAAGCAACTGGATGAAAAAATCGATGTTTTGGCTAGTGGCTTTGTTAGCATAATGGTAATGTCGGGCCCGGAAAGCCGTGGGGACGTGGGCTCAAATCCCGCTCAAAGCAGTTTTTTTTTTCAATTTTTCGCTTCTTTATATAAACATTTAGTTTACGCTAGCAGACGTTCGTGCTTTAATAATTCTATTTGACGACGCGGTTGGTTTGGTTTGTAGGGCAGCTGCCTACTGAGCCGGCGGTCCTGGGTTCGAATCCCGGCTAGGGCAAATATATGTATTTTACATTATGTATATCGTCGTCTAGTACCCATATTACAAGCTTTGCTTAGTTTGGGACTAGTTCGATTTGTGTAAGATTGTCCCTTAATATTAATTTATTTAATAAGACCATTTAAAAATACATTGACGTTGGAGATATAGGATGACGCGTGCTCGCATTCGGAACTTGGTGGTGAGTTTCACATATAAAAGCTTAGGGTTTACACAACTACGATGAAGCGTAAAACGGTTATGAGTTATGCTACGGACGCAGTCTGAAGTACCACATGGATTTTAAATTAGCCTACAATATAAAACGTGGGAGGTGGGTGATGCTGGATGACGCGTGGTCGCACTCGTAACATGGCGGCGAGGTTATCAAGCGGTGGCCGGCCGATAGCGGCTATCGCGGTAATCTGATTAATTGGTGACTCATGCTGAGGATGCCTTACTGGGGACCTTATCGACCGGCTGTACAGTCGGCGGCCACTGGGATTCACATATTTGGATTCGCATCTTTCCTGTGGACGTATGCAAATATATTTCCCAAACCGGTTAATTTTTCAGAATAATTATAAAACAAACCTAACCTATCTTAATGGGTTTTAAAAACGATGTTTATAAAATCCTGAAATAATTACGAGTTTCAGAAAAAAAATACTTTCGGACAAATGAAAATTTGGCGAAACGTTGTAGATGGAAAACAATGTTTCGGAGGTGAGATAGGATACCCTTTTGAGCTTAGGAAAGACGACGTTTGTATTTCCGTCTGTGTATGACCTAGTTACCTAAGGCGATATTGTCCGACCGTGGTCACGCGGAACAAGTTGACGCAGGTCCGTCCTCTTCAAGCTCTGACGCGCGACGATTTTTAGTAGGTTTTTAGTTCTAGTGATTAAATAAATAATTGTATCGAGACAATCCTAGCGAATTTACCTAGATAAAATTAGTATCCATACATTTACGCAAAAAACGGGTAAAAAAAGTTTGTATTTTAGCCTTACCTCTGAAAAAATATTACAAATAGAGGTAAGTTTAGGATTCTTGTCTATCGAGCGAAGTTTATCCAATCATGTTGCTAAAAACAATTTTATAATCGCAAGATCCTTAAGTATGATATATGTTTTTCATAATCTTCAAACACTGCTTAATATGTTTACGACTCATTCCAAAATGAGCGAGTTCGGGAGCGTTTACTGGGACAAGAGCGCCTTAACACTGAAATGGTATAATTTACGGTACAATGGCAAAACTTTATTTGAACAGGTCTTCATCGTGCAAATTGTTACACTCATTAGATGATTTCAGTCGAACTGATGTGTCATAAAAATTTTATCGAAACTCGGATTATGACGAAGCTAAATGATGCATTCGCGGGTTTCACCAATTGGAATAATTCTTATGATTATGACATACAGTATTTTGCTCTTTAATCGCATAAAAAAATAAATTTACTTATTAATACTCCAATTATTTGTCTTCAAAATCAATAGTGCAGAGTTGACTGTACGAAAGAGCGACACAAGGGAAAGACAATTAGGGAAAGGAAAGATTAGAACGAAGGATGTTGGAGAACACAAGTGTTGCACGTAGGAAAACTCCGCGAAATGGCGTGAAGTCGGAGCGGAGTTTTCTTATTTCACTTATTTAGTTGTGTTCAATTCACTAATTGTGATGTAATATTTTTCATATAAATAGTCAAATAGTCTACTCCAATTATCAACAGACTTCCAACGAGGATAAAATTGAGATAGAATCCGTACAGAATCGAGGGGACTGTTTAATTGTTTCAAACACGCGTATAGTATTTTTTTGTTTTTCATACATTCGCGCTGCCAGAATGTCAAAAAAATATGATTTGTATAATATATTCCGAGTTCAATGGTCATTTGATTTCTCCAATGGTACAATAGAATATATGACTCGTATATTAAAAACAAACAACTGTTGCTATTCTTAATTTCCATATAAAAGCAAGCAACCCAACCCAACGCAGCGAACTCCGGATTGACAGTACACAATACGACCCTGAACTAAGTTTCACGGACTTACACTGTTTGTTTGACAAATTGGCAAAATAAATTATCAATTTAAATCAGCTTGTTTCTACTTTGATGAATTTATGTAAGTGCTCAACTCAATGGTTGCTTTGATTGAAGCCGACTTCAGTTAGTACCTACTGGGTCTGATAAGGCGAATATGAATAATATACGAACAATGATTTTTCTTAGATAACGTTTGTTGCTTTCTGTGTTACTACGATAACATTGTTGAATGTAATCTGCTGTTGCAATCGCTATCCCTATACATGACATTTTCTTCGGTTCCGCGACTGGCGGATTATATCGCGTATATTGCCGTTGTCAAAGGATTTGTGCAAACTACCCATTTTATAAATATGAATTAAAAATAAAGGTGGTGTACATACATGCCAACGACAGTAACACATGTGCTAGAAGTGCATTAATAATTTTATTTAAAAATATCTACCAGCGGCTCATTATAAAGCTTACCGAGAAGAAAGAACCGCCGAAAGAAAACTCCCAGATTTTCTCATATATTTATTTGGAACATCGAAAATCGTACATCGTGCTATTACGATTGATCATAAAATCATGAACATTTTACGCAGCCTGTTGCATTCAACGATTAAATAAAAAAAAAAAGTGTCCGGGCCTTTATTCCGACGACGTGCACGTGACCCAGCCCCTACGGCTGGAGTGTTGCCAGGCAACGAAATACCAAATTTAATGCAAAATTAACCCTCAGAAGCGCGGCCACTAGTTGACTCGAGGGACTCATCCGCTGCATTTAGCGTTATGAGTGTTATGACTGGATATAAAGTGTTGCTAACAAATACGGCATAACCGTATTAACCATTGGCACTTCTGATGTCATTGATATTGTATTATTTGTCAAAGGTGCTAAAATAAGCAAAATTAATAGAGTGTGTGGTTGAAGGTGAAGAATAAAGAGTTTAGGTACCACCCTTACTCACTCAATTGAACTTTGTATCTATGATTCCGTTGTGCGGTGACAATTAATTATCGAATAACGTACCTTAAGGATACATATTGTTCTATCTTTTTTTTTTTTCTCGCTCACCTGAACTTTTTCCAGCCGCTTTCTTTTTCTCGTTTTGTGTGGCTAACTACGCTTAAATTCCGTCCCAACTTTTGAGTCCTCACTCATGTATAGTCAAAAATAATGTTTAATTATTCCCTTTCCCATGTTTTAAGAGACCCTTTGGCCTCATCTCATCTCTTCTAGATAGTAAGGGTCGCTGCTATCTTGCGCCGGCGCACGCCTGAGGGTAGGTATAATTAAAATTTTCCAAGATGTCCGGATGGTCATACCCAAAAAGTTGAAATTGCTATATCGTAACTCATTGTATTAGGATACTTTGACACTGAAGCCGTAAAGGTTAGTCGGAAATTTACCCGAGTTCTGCTTCCGACGTTAAAAGTATATTAATATACAGTAGCGAAAAAAAATCTATCATATTGAAATATTTTAACTTTAAGTAGAATTGGATCCAAGGACAAGATCCGAATGAATATTGCCAATAGCGTAAGTAAGTAACTTGTTGTGTAGTAAAGTGTGTAACTAATAAAAGCATATGTATTTTATTAGCGTAGTTGCAAATATTAACTGAACGGAAAATTAGTGTAAAAACGTGTTTTTTTTTAAATGTCGTCAGCGTTTTTTAAATAACAAATTGTATAGAAAAATAAATGGTTAAAAAAGAAATATCAGGTCAGTTCTTTGTTATAACACCGTTTGCAATTGTAAAAGTAAGGCAACTTTCGTACAAAATACACAAATATGATCGATTTTTTTCGCTCTTGCAATTTTCGAGTCGCAAGATTTATGAGTACTTTCAATGAAAACTATATTGAATAAAATCGGTCGAGCCGTTTTTGAGCTATCGCAAAATTTCATAATTTTCTTTAAAATGACGTAAGTGCCGCGCGGTGTCCTTATACTTCGAACGTTACACATATTAGTTAAGTGCCATACTACATTAAAACATTTCTCTCATTCTGGCGCCTATAATCGATAACTTCCAGAAGGTAATAAGTAATTACAGTTACTTTGGCGTTTACGACCTTTTTTATAGAGCTTGACATCTTTCTCGTAATTGAAATTTTATTTTATTGTCTATTGTGAAGGATGGGCTACGGAACCCTACACTGAGCGTGGCCCGACATGCTCTTGGCCGGTTTTTTGTTACGTTACTTCCATTTGTCCATCGTGGGGTCATATTTACAAGATAAGCTCTTTTTGACCATTAGGAAATCTTAGATTTTTTTTTTACTGTAACAACTTGGGTAAAATCCGTCGCACGCGTCCGCGCCAGTTAGCAATTTTTTTTTCAAAGCGCCCTGAATTTCCTAAACACAACTACATCATACTATTACCACCTACGGCTCATTATTGTAAATTTCCAAATCTAAACACACCAAATAAAAACATTAAAACATGAATTTCACACGACTATGTTGATAAATGTAGGTACCTACTTAATTTAAATAAATCGGCAACGACAGAAAACAAATTCGCGGCATTTAAGTTGGCCTCGCGCCAGAAAGTACACATACATAGCACCTAGATCCTACGCTGCTATCGTTGTCAGATCGAATAATAAATTAAAACGAGTACCCATCTGCATAAAAAAGGAAACTTTAACCTTGATGAGTAATCAGCTTCATTCAGGTCTACGGGTCTATGCTACAGCAGCAGACGCAAGTTTTTGTGCAAAAGCTCTTTTATCTTTCATTCAATTTCAGCCTTTAACGCACAGAAAGAACACGAGTTTTTCAACGGCGAAAAATAATTGATTAGTACCCAATGTTGTTAATGAAAGTCTAAATTAATGAAGCTTGAGAACCGAAAGTGATTTCGCGAGAAGAATTTTAATGAATCATAATCGACAAAAAACCTTAAAGCTGATAATCCTATTATCATTACCTCTAATAACGGGCTTTCAAAGGCGCTTCAGTTTTTCCGATTGTGCGCGGTAGCGATAACTCTCTTTTGTCTGGCTAGACAAAGCTAGCAAGGCTATTTCATGTTGCCTCCACAGCTGACTGCCCTCAGTCATCTGATTACTTACATGTTGTTAATGAACCGTTTTTTATTTTATAACTAGCGACCCGCCCCAGTATCGCACGGGTGCAATGCTGATAAATTATGCATGTTTTGTACATATTCACACTTTCTCTTAAATCACTCTATCTATTTAAAAAAACGCATCAATATCCGTTGCGTAGTTTTAAAAATCTAAGCATACATAGGGACAGACAGCAGAAACCGACTTAGTTTTATACTATGCGGTGAAGCGAAGCTATGATTTTGCGGCGCGTTTTCTCCTGTGGAAAATTCGTAAAACTCGACCTTCATTTTGACTTATTAACGCGCCCCCTCAAGAGAAAGAAGGTTGTCAAAAGATTTGAGATAGGACTTTCCGTTGTTCGTTTATTGAGTCTCCATTGTTTTCGTAAATGACTACATAGGAATTCTAGTTATGCCGACAAACTGTCCTCGATCTTCATCCTTATTATTGCCGCATGTATCAAACATTGATGTAATGTTCCATTGCGTACTTTATTCAAAAGGAGTTTTTATTTGCAGGTGGAAGAGATACGAGAGATGATAGACAAGATCCAAGCAAACGTCGAGGAGGTGAAGAAGAAGCACAGCGCCATCCTATCAGCACCGCAATCAGATGAAAGTATGTATAACACTGCCTCACAGTTCGACACTACACATAATTAGAGTAAAATGGAGAAACATTCCGTCCACCATTTCCGTGTAGTAAACCTTTTTTGGTTCATTTGCGAGCTCATAAATTAAAGACATCTAAATTTCACGAAACAATGGGATGGCCGGCTGAAAGGCTTCTGAGTTTTATACATTATTACATAGCAGTGTTACCTATTACACTCAAACTATGATATGTAGTTCCAGAGGACGGTAAACTCATTCACCCGAAAGTAGCGTTACGTCGTCTCGGGGAGCTGGGACATAAGTAAGAAGTATTTACTTGTCTACTACGAGGCACGGCTAGGAATCTCACTTCATGATCATGACAGCAAGATATAATATTGTCTGGCGCGGGCGTTAACAAGAAAAAAACTAGGAACATATGTTTATATATGGAACTAATATGTTTATTATTATATATAATCTGAAATGGTATCCCTTATGTCGTCATATTTCGTATGTTTCGAAAAGTTAATTTGGGATCTACTTCGTAATAGTAAAAAGACACTTCGAGACTTTAGTGGCCATTATCAACGTTCAACATATACACGTTGAACGTTGATAATGGCGACATTATTTGAGAAAGATTGAATCCCTTTGCTAAATTATCGCTCCATGTTTAATTAAATAAACTTAAGCTATCTATCGTCTTTAAAGATAAATTGTGAAATACGCCCCCAGTGTAATTTTAATTCTGAATCACCCGACGATTGAAGCTCAATTTTCATCTTTATTAGTTTTCTATCGTCAGACGAGACGTATGTAGGTGGGGCTAACTTAGTTGATCGACTATGAGTATATTGAATGGCGAACTTGGTGGCATTTGCACTGAGGGGGCGTTCTGTCTGCGTTCGTGGGAGGACGTGGGAGTGGGATCATGGCATCCCTTAAATACGCTTCAGTAATCCCCCCAAACATCGCTGATTGCTTCAAGCGAGCTAGAACCAATTTTCCAGCAATTGCTTTATTCATTAAAACTTGTAAATTAACCGTTATTTGTTTGCGTCCCTTCCTTAATTTATGGCCACGTCTGCTTCTTTTCTACCGTTTCCGGTAATACAGCGAGCTATGTTATTAAGTGCTCGGGTTTAGAGAACAAGTCATATAAATGAACTTGTTTACGTAACGCCTTAGTTTGCAAATAGCAGTACGTTTAGTAATTTTAATGGAATATAGATCGTATCACGTAACGTTATATTTCATGTACGCCTCTAACATTATGTATGTAAATTCTTTTTTTTCTTTTTTTTTTTTTCACACAAATCAACCTAGTCCCAAATTAAGCTCAAGAAGGCTTGTGTTATGGGTACTAGGCGACGATATACATACTTAGGTATATAGATAAATAAATACTTAAATACATCCATGACCCAGGCGCAAATATTCGTGTTCATCACACAAATATTTGCCCTTGCCGGGATTCGAACCCGGGACCGTCGGCTCAGTAGGCAGTTGCTTAACCACTGCGCAAACCGCGTCGTCAAATTGCAAGTGCCTCCATCATTGATAAACAACGCCGCTTCATATACGTAAGGTCAACGGAGTCAGACTACTCATACACTACCCAGATGCTTTATAAGTCTGGGTACTAGATATTTTAGAAGAGTATTATGTAGGCGAGACGGGACGGGGGCGGCGGCACGGCGCCGGAGGCAGCGGCGAGCACAGCGATGACGCATCGCTGACTCAAACCACATGCCGATTACCGAATCAAACTAAATAAAACTCCATTCATAGTCTACGCGTACGCCCCGTCCTAGCGTATCATAGATGCAGGAATAATCTGCCCATCATATAGCTAGAATAGCATGCATTGCTGATTCACAAAGTGTAATCATTGGTTTCATATAGCCCGTTTTTACGGGTGCGATAAACTCGGCGAATTATACCGTTGTTATATTTGTGACGCCCTTTTATGACTAATGAGCGAAGGTTTTGTTAGAGCTGATTTTGACGGGAGATTAGCTGGAATTAACGAAAGCCTCGCGGCTATGAGACCGTTCGCCCCCCGGGCCTACCCTCTCCTTGTTAAGTTACGCGTACCTTTGGATTTTCTTGTCATATAAAGTGTGAATTAGTCATATAATTTAAACTTTCGCACATAAATTTGACGCATCGCTCGGAAGTTAAAAAAGTTTACCCGCTATTAA
This sequence comes from Apotomis turbidana, assembly GCA_905147355.2. NCBI lineage: Eukaryota > Metazoa > Arthropoda > Insecta > Lepidoptera > Tortricidae > Apotomis > Apotomis turbidana. The sequence continues at coordinate 8,663,207 of LR990288.1, forward strand.
GGAGATAAACTTGTCTGCGGCCCTGAAATGAAGTCATAGTTCCTTTACTTCTATAAAATAGAAAGTTTTCGTAGATAGCAGAAAAATAAAATAAATATTATGGGACAATCATACACAAATCGATCTAGTACCAAACTAAGCAAAGCTTGTACTATGGTACTAGACGACGATATACATATTATTTAAATACATATTTATATAACATCCATGACCCAAGAACAAATATTCGAGTTCATCACACAAATATTTGCCCCGGCTGGGATTCGAACCCGGGACCGCCGGCTCGGTAGGCAGGTGTCTGCAAACTGCGCCAACCGCGTCGAAAAATGAAATAATTAATTTAATAATTCCGAAACTGAGACGCATACCTTTTAATTTTTTTTTGTAATTTATTGGAAAAATAAACGTGTGCATCGGTGTAACGTTAAAATTGGGGAAAATCGAGGCAGAAAAAGGTCAAGATGAAATTATACTTTAGATCAGATAAAGAAAAATATCTTGTTTTATCAAAAAATACACAGAACGCGCAGAAATAGCTGGCAATTGCTATACCAACAAGAGCGTAGCTCGATACATTAAGAATGGTGTGAGATCGCGATCTCACACTCACGGCAATGGCGGGACCCTCGGCAGTAGTGTCAGAGTGTCACGATCACCAATTGACCCGACCTAAATTGCCTCGAATAAGCTGTCGTTGCCTGTCGTTATATCGAACAAGCTGACGATAACTTTTTATACGTCGGCTCTTATAATAAGGGCTCCATTTATCGCCCTTGAAGTTCACTAATGAATGGACTTTGATAGCGTGCTATAGCAACTTTTGGAAATGTATTTCGTAATGTTTGTATTGAAGTGCCCTCTTATAGCGAATATTAAAAGTCTATTATTCTATTAATAGCGTAATGAAATGCGTGGGAGCGTGGAATATTTATATCCATTTATAAAAGGACGATGACTATCGTGATAGCTATTTCAAACTCTTGATGTTACACAATTACAGCTTTTGTTATCGAAATCGGCCGCTCAATGGTTTCTATCGAGCCTATTTTACCACGGATCTCGAAACGTTTGTTTTCTCCGTATCACTGTTTTCACACTTTAATTCAATTCCACTGGCAGTAGATTTAAGTAACCTTTGTAACGCAAGGGTATAGAAATCTAAGTTTACGTCAACCGTTCCGTTTCTAGCATTTTACTACGGAAATAACGATTCAATTTCGTAGATGGGCATCTCTAAATGTCTGGGCACATGCTAACTTCCCCAGCCTTGCCCGACGTAGTGAGTGGAGAAAATGGGGCGGTAATGTCCCGCCGGGGACCCCGTCCTGAAACAACAATGTTCTGAATGCTGTTTTCTATACTTACACTTTGTGAGCGTCTCTGTTATTGTGCGGTGTAAAACTACGGAGCCATTTAGGATTTTCAATTTTATCTTGAAACTGCTTCGAGGCAAAGATGCTGAAGTTTTAAATAGAGGTTTGCGATGCAATGTTCAGTAGAATAGTTAAGAATGTTTGGGAGCCAATTATAAAGTGAAAGGTATTACGTATAAAAAAATATTGATGCTGTTATTTTAGCCATAATAAAATATTATTATCGAAAGCTATTATTAAATTTAATTGAGTCTTGCAACTCTTAAATATAACTTTAATATGCAGCAAAGTATGCAAAACAAGACTCCACCCTTAACATGGGCGTTATTATAAATGCAAATCAGTAATGAAGTACGTAAATATTGAGAAAACATCAAACAAATTAATTTCATTTTCGTAGTCGTTAAACGGATGTACAATAATTCCAGCATGATATTTTCTCGACTTGTCAACGCTGGCTTAATAAATGCGTTTTTCATGTTGCGAGTCTGCATTAACGCGCCAGTAAATAAAATTCTCTACGGTTTGCGACGACATCCCCAGGTGTAAAGCTTCCCAGTTTTCCAGCGAATATTCCCGGAACGTAGCAACAGGCTATAATCACGACGTAATTTTAAAAAAAAATCTAGTTTATTTTACAACTAGGTCAAACTAGCTGGCCTAGCTGTCTATTGTACACGCGACACAAGACTGTATTATAACTAGGGGATCCAAAACCGGTTTTTGGATCCCTTACAGCCTACTCTGTGCTGAAGCGATAATTTTATTAAGATTTTTTCATTGTTATAGTTGTATAGTTCAAATTGTATAGTTCAACCACACCTTTAAAAAGCTATAAAAACGATGAAAGCAGCAATCCATGTACAAAATACAAATACAAATCATTTATTTCACATAATTTTAGGTACAATTAAGATCTTAAATAATAATATTCGTATCACTAAAATCTACCATACATGGCATGTGAAATTGAACAGCGTAGGCACTACACGCACGTAAACCTAGTTATAATCTACTTATAGTCTAAAAACTCCTGAACACTATAAAAACTCTTTTCGGCCAGCCACTTTTTAAGAGCTCGATTAAATGGTACAAATTTAAGGTCCTTTATTGAGTCAGGCAGTTTATTGAATATTTTTATGCACATAATGTAACTATTTTTAGCAACTAATGATAATTTTGAACCATGAACTGAAAGAATAATTTTCCAAGCAATGTCGATGATTCCTAAATATTAACTGTTTGCGATGCAATGCGAATAAGCAATGTCTATTCTCGAATAGAAATGGCTGATTCGGCAATGTTGATACTGAATAGGGTACTTAGTTTGATTGAATATCGAAGCAAAGGCGATTGTGGTCTATTCTCAACAGACTACTGGCTAAGAGCAATTGCTGTTTCTCTCTAATTTTCGGCTAGGTGTAAGTGTGTGTGTGAAGGCGATTAGTAGGTACGAGTTAAAGATGCCATCTGCATAATGCTGTTGAGCCAACTGATAATTCTTGTGTAAATTGGCTCCTAATAATCTGGAGATTTTACTGAAATCTTAGCAATAAATAAAACCTTAACAAAATATATTTCAGCTCATTTTCATTAATGTAAACCTTACACTCCTTCAATTTGCAATCAATCAGATCGGTTCGTGATAAAAATCCTCGGAAAAAAATGTTAAAATGTAGATAGGCTCTATATTATTCCTAAAGAAAACATTTTATACCTGGAGGCAAAAGCATTCCTTATGAAGAAGCGGTAAGAATTTGGGATGGGCTTCTGTGTACATAAATACATCAAGTAAAAGGAATACCTATATTATTCAGGAGTTTAAATATAACACCTGTAGATAACTTTATACCAACGCCTATCAATTGCTGATCTTATTTTGTCATGCGATCGTTTACTGGAGAGGAAATGCGACTTCCGTGTCCTCCAATGAAAGCGGTTAAATTTGTTTTCAGCCAGGAATATACACTTAATGAAATGATAGCGTGAGGGGTCGTGTTTTATGTATTAGTATACAGTTGAAGAGGAAAACATGATATCGTTCTATTTTGCCCAGATATACTCTCCTTTATGTATAATTTGCTGATGATGGAAATAAATTACAAGAAGAATCGCCGACTTTTCGTCAATACAATCTAATATCGTGATGGAATACGACCTAATCAATAGGCATCGCGATTCTCGTCCATATTTTCCTCAAAAACGGTATACGGTTCTTTGTTCGGGTGTGTTTGCGTCAATCTTGAATGGAATGGGCTTTTCAAATTATAAAGCCGGCTTAAGGGTCTACAGTGATTGAGAGTCTGGTCTCCCTCGGGCCGCTGCGGAATATATTGCGTGATGCTGCAGCGTGAACGTGAATGACTGGAAAAATTCAATTATCGTTAGCTGCCGTCCACACCTGCTCACGGATGAATAACCGATGGATTTACTGGCAACCCAAAATGGTAGATTTACGACAATACCGGCTAGTTTCATCGTTCATTTATTTTGTGGAAAATGGGTGTCGTCGTTAGCGAACGCACGGAAAGTACAATCTAGTTGTTAGTTGGTACAATAAACTTTTGTCGTGCGTTCTGAATATTGTGTAACAAGAAAACTTTTGCTTTATTGTTGGTCTTAGACACGTAGATTGCGTATAAATCGCTCGGGGAATACTGATACTTGGTTATTACAATGATATCAGATGGATCGTAAATTTTGAGCAAAAATCCATGATTCATTGTGGCTGTGGGATGAGTCGGCAGCGTTGAGATTATGAGAGCAGAGCTCGAAGCTCTCCGAAGTCAATACAGCCGCTTTCGCATTAATATGAGGATGAGTAAAATCTTTTATAAGCCGATAAGTTCGCCCCGGAAGCGGGAGCCGCTGGGGGTCGACGTTGTAGGTAATTTTTCTCTCATTTGCCGTTATCGCCGACGAGCTTCGCCTGCCGGTGACAGCGGGATTTATCTTATTGCGGATATAAACAGTCATCCATTTATCTACTATTCAATAACGACACCTGAAAATGATGACTCAAATGTCTTTAATATTGACTCCGTCTTCTTTGATTCATTTCACGGGTTTGTGAAGCATACGGCGATTGTTAAAGCGATTACCGATGTTAGAAGTCAAAGTTTGGTCCCGAGACGAAGGTTCCGACCTGTCTGGACGAAACGTAATGACTGAAGTTTCTTATCTGCGGACGTGCACTAAAGCACTCTTGTAGTTATTCGGTGTCGGGATTACTTGTTTGTTGGGATATTGTCAACTCGTCACCTACCAACTACAAGTAATATTTGAGTAATTTGCTATTCTGCGCTAACCACAGAAACTTATTTGTACACCCTATGATAACTTTAATATTTTTCGTCTCATTTCAGAAACGAAGAACGAATTAGAAGATCTCATGGCTGATATTAAGAAAACTGCCAACAAAGTCAGAGGAAAGTTAAAACGTAAGTTGAATTCGCACGTACAAATTTCCATTGTCACTTTCGCACATTCTCAGGCGCCTACGTGATAACCTTGTTCCTGGAAACTTTTAGTGGGGTTGCGTAGGCCCCAAAGTGGTTTTGCTTCCCTTTATTAATTAGTTAAATGTTTTTCTTACGCCCGCCTGAACTCAGTGGGAGCAATTCGATAATTAGAAATAGGCAATTATTCGCTCCATGTAAAGGCTCGAGAATTTCGTTATTCGAACCGTTGATAACATTTCTTCGGTAAGGCAATGATAAGGAAATTAGGAACTTTATTTTATAAGCAGGCCACAAAAGCTTCGTACATGTCTGGGTCTACCGGTATTTGAAGATGTTAGGAGGCAAAAGCTAAACTGTAGTTTAGGAACTGCTGAAATCTCAAGCAGGTATTTCTACCTTCTATATTTTATTCTAAACGAATTTCGATCGAAACAACCCACAGACATAGAGCAGAACATCGAGCAGGAGGAGCACTCTAACAAATCATCGGCGGATCTCAGGATAAGAAAGACACAGCACTCGACGCTGTCGCGAAAGTTCGTCGAGGTGATGACCGAGTACAACCGCACGCAGACCGACTACCGGGACCGCTGCAAAAACCGGATACTCCGGCAGCTGGAGATCACCGGACGGAACACCACCGATGAGGAGCTGGAGACCATGTTGGAGCAGGACAACCCCGCTGTCTTCACTCAAGGGGTCAGTACCTTTTATGTAACATTATCATCATCCTATAATTTATTGAGGAACTAGCGACCCATACCGGCTTCGCACGGGTGCAAGGCTGATAAATTATGCATGTATTATACACATAAACCTTCCTCTTGGATCACTCTATCTGTAAAAAAAACAGTTGCGTAGTTTTAAAGATCTAAAAGATCTAAGCATACATAGGGACAGATAGACAGACAGTAGGAAGCAACTTTGTTTCATACTATGTTGTGATGGAGTGATGGATTTTACCAATTAGACTTTTCTTTGAAACTGTAATGTTTCAGAACTGTTATCATGACTTATGGCGATAGGTACTAAATAAAAACCGTTTCTGCAAAGCCCTTTGTGTTGGAATATAAGAGGCTCGATAGTGCTTGGAGGAGTGCGTGAGAGGTGCGAATCAACGCATAGCTAGAATACTGGTGGAGTTCTGACACTTAATTGAGTCATCCGATTTGTTTAACTACAATTAAACAATGCCCTTTTCTACTATTTCCGAGCTAAAACCGCTAGTTACAATTTTAAATAAAACAACATTCATTTTCTTAGTTGTTACCAATCATTATTTTTTAATGAAAGGAACAGCCGAACTCATAAAGTAGTAAATAGTTAATTTTCGGGCGTGCTCTGTTTTAACACTAGTATTACGTTTCCCTTTGGGAAACACTCACAAGTCTCACCACATTAATAAAAGTCCGTAACACAAAACGTTGTTTGCCATGAAACTTGAACGCAGAGTAAGATTAATGAACAAACCCCTAATTTAACAGAGCATTTTGTATGCACATCTCGTAACAGTAGACTTGATTCAGAGCACTTTACCGCAAGTCCGCAAAACAAATATCCAGCCGCGGCCACTAATATTTAATGTTGGCTGTACGAGTGGGAATGAAACTAACTACAGAGCTCCCCACGCCACGGGAAAAAATTGTCTCCACTCGGAGTAGAAATCGATGAGTCAAGCGCTTTACAGCCTCTCCGGGAATGTCGCCAGATTGTGGCTGCCTTGAAAACGGAATAATGCCACGGATTTCCATTTCCACGCGTGCGAGTTGACCCACATGCACTTCGGACAATCTACGTAAATGACCTTAGCTGTGCAGATTGCAGTACACAATGCATAATGGCTGTTCATTAAAAATGTTGGTTCTCAGGTGAGCCGCGTCGATGTAGGTCAACTTTGACTTTAATAAAACACGCTTACGGATCGGAATTTTACTACGAGCAAACTACTACAACTACCGCTGCTCTGCAAATTAACCTTTCGGTTAGCAAATACGAGAACGATTCGAATTTACCATTGCATTTTCGAAGCGAGTAAATTGAGCACACGTATTTATTGAATTACCTGCAATCTGTTCGAGCTAAAAACACGTGATGACTCTTGTGAAAATTTCACGCGTTTACCAAACGAAGGAGAATAATACGTTAAAGCCTGACCAGAAATATATGAGGACGCGCCATATTGCGGAATTTCACTGGAACTAATTTCTTACACTGGCAATGATTTTATGATGGTTTGTCAACAATGTCAATGTAATTCATTGTGCTTTCTTTAAAAGACAAATATTTAAAAATATCCAAAGAAAATGACGAAAATCATTCACAGTCGTGAACGTAATATTATAAATAAAGTGTACACATGTCTACTATACGAAAAACAGTCAGGAAAAGAGTGCATTCTATTAAATGATATTACGAGATATACTTAGTGGAACTGACAGGTATTTAAACTAATGTCATTATAGTGCGGTTGCGATTGGTTGCAAAGTTGTTGCCATATAAATTTTATAAATAGCGCCCTCTTGACAATCCTCATATATTTCTGGTCAGGCTTTATAAGGCAATACATAACAATTACGCAAATTGACTGCGGCTGCTTTGCAATTAGCTTAGATCGATAAAATACCTGTATTGAACGGCATCACAGTTGAACTGAATAATGCAAAACATAATGCATTGGTGCCAGTATTATAAAAGGCTATGTGGTTCTTATTGACAACCCATAACAAAGGTAATGGCATTTCAAAAGATGACTTTCGAAGAAAAGAAAACGAATCGGCACGATGATATTAGTCATTAAAAAAACACAAAACAACCATTTTTATATTCCATCCCTTGAAACTTCTTTTCATGAGAGTCACCAATATCAGGATGTGGACATATCCGTTTATTATAATTATAATAGGACTCTTTCAGGTAATAAAAAAAAACATAGAATTACTTATTAGTATTTCTTACACCTAAGTTAGTAGAGTTTATACTGTTTTGCTTTACATTACTATAAGCACCAGTCTCAAAAAAAATTGCATGTTAGGAAGACGAGACATAAGTTAACTGGAGTAAGTACGAATAAAAGTTTAGCACCAGCGTTAAACCCGCGCCCCCCACAAACCGATCTTTTTTAGGGTCAGTTCAACACAGAAACCATTAAACCAAATTCCATAAGCAGGCTGTAAGAGTATGCACTATTTTTCTTTCCATGCTGTACATCCATCACTTGATTGAATGCGTCATATGATTTAAATGTACTTCTTCTAGGCGTCAGAAAGAAGCATTCTGATTTATTATTTATTACAAATTAATAAGTTACACAGCATTACAGTAAAAACCAAGGCACTGTGAACTACAGAAATACATATAAACAAAGACTTAAAACTAGTTAGATTCGTACTACTGATAGATCCATTTTCTCCGCTCCGCTTTTGTGGACTTTAAAAATGACACCGTTGATTCTCTTATACTGCCCGATGTATCAAGGCTGTAATATTCTTTATCGTAATTTCCAGATCATAATGGAGACGCAGCAAGCGAAGCAGACGCTTGCCGACATCGAGGCGCGGCACGCCGACATCATCAAGCTGGAGACGTCCATCCGGGAGCTGCACGACATGTTCATGGACATGGCGATGCTTGTCGAGAGCCAGGTCAATCACACTAACAAACACACCCAACTCTTTAAGCATAGACTCAGAATTCAGGGCAGAATCGCTTACGCAGGGTTACTCAATCTCATAGCCTCTTTACTTCTGTTAAATGTCTCAAACTACTGCGTGCCTCTTAATATTAAAACAATCAAACGTGCACAAGCGTAGCCATTATGATAAATCTTGTCGCGAACTCCTAATGATCAGTACTGATCGTCTGGGTGTTCTAGTCCAAGTATAAGAAACCTTGACTTACAGCATTGTAACAGGACGCAGGACTCAAAATGGTGTTCGATAAATACGTTTTATTGTATTGTTAACGACAAATTCATTAGAGAATAGATATTCTATGGCCTGCTGGAATGCTGTGGAAACGTAGGCGACTCTGATCTAATCTGGAAACCCTTTTGACATGCATGATTATGTCCTTTATCAACATGACTGAACATGACAAATTCGAGTATATAATTTCACAATAACGAGTAGAAAATGGCCAGAATTATTTGATGTACATCGTTTCTTTCGTTAGTATACTCTAATTTGTTGTATTTTGACGGATTACCAATATCTGTAGTTTTTTAAGGTTTGAATTCTCTAAACAGGAGAATGAATTCCAAGTTACGACTTCAAAGGTCGTATTCAAGGTTTAGTGCCTCGTTCCTTCAATTCGTTTGTTTGATACATTGTGTGAATAATACACAGGTTGAGCACGTTACTTGTTGCGATACTTTGTAGGCTTTTACTCTCATGGTCTACATTGTACAGCCGAAACATCAAAGTTTCGTTGCATTTGTGTTTTAGCAGCGTCGCAACATAATCTTGGACCCAAGACCAAGAAACATGCATTAATCTCAGTTTAGTTAATCCCTAACTGATAGTACTAGAAGTGAATAAATTTCTATTTATAAGCATACAATTTCAGTCAGTTGCTATCAGCAAATCAGCATACAAATTGTATGTTGCACGCAATTTATTCATAAATGCCTTCATCAGTAGTTGTTTTATACAAGATAACGACGATGGACACGATTTAAAAACATGTAATGTTTGCATGTGTTACGACAATTCATTGCCGATTCATAAGAAGTCGGCACGAGGAATCTACAGTACAATGCTAGTTTATAACGATGTAGTTTTTTGTAGTGGGTTGCATAGTGATAGTAATATGAATAATCAAATAAACAAGTTCCTCTGGGTACAGGGAGAGATGATCGACCGCATTGAGTATCATGTAGAACACGCTGTGGACTATGTCCAAACTGCCACCCAAGACACAAAGAAGGCCCTAAAATATCAGAGCAAAGCTCGACGGGTGAGTTCTCATCATTCCAGTACCGGCTCATTCGTTGCTAATGCGTTTTTGTTTTGTTTGTCCCTCGTTCGCTCCCACCCTACATCCCTCCTCCCTGTTATGTTGCGATACTTTCCGTGAATGGTTCGATTCCTCGTAACCTTGCATTTTGTTTACGTTATATCATTCGGTGATTGGTTCAAACACTACCCCGCTTTAACTGTTGTGTGACAATAACTGGACTCGCTGTTTAACACTGGATGGTAACGGGCTAACCTCGCTGCGAAATTACTAACTGTTCTTTTGTCATCGGTGTGTGCGTAATTTGCCTTCGGTATTTGGTATTCAAATACTTGTTATATAATAACTATTACTAACATTTACACAAATTTACCATCATTTATAGTGTTATTATGTAACAATGTTTCAATAATTTATAAGCTTTTGTTTAACTTGTACGTACTGGTATTACGGGATAGTTTTACATCTATCTGGCAAAAATGAAAGCTTGTAAAACTCACATTTTCTATATAATATAATACAACTAATATTATAACTGACATAATATCTATTAAGTTAACACTAAGTGTCTATCGTGGTATCACGTGTTCGTGCTGGATGTCGTATCATATCTGTCTCATTTCGAGGGTCTATTTTATTTCTGGCTATATTAATTTATTTTATCACTTCTAACTTTAACATTCTCGTTTAGCTAAAATTTGGTTGGTTCCTCTAATAAATTTGGGTGTAATAAACCGCACGTTTGAACCAATCGCCCCTCGATCCGTGGTCCCCTCCCGCGCCCGCGCCCGCGCCCCGGCCTTAGGCGAACAGGGCGAGCTCGTGGACCGCATCGAGCACCACGTCACGCAGACGCAGGACTACGTGGACACGGGCACCGAGCAGCTCTCGAGCGCGAGGAAGTGGGCCGCCAAGGCGCGGAAGGTAAATAAAAAAGAAGCCTTCAACAAACCGTGCCGAGTCGCCTATCCTGGTAACGGCACCTTAACTTGGTCGGGGCGACTAATCCGCTAGGATCAAATATCATTAATCATTCACATTTCCCCTTGGTTTCTTTCTCGCACGTGCATGGATCGCACGTTCGCACATGAAACAGATTGCCTCGAGCACGATCTAATAACATGCCAATAGTGACTCTACCAATCATAGCCAGAATATTTTGATAGGTTAATTTTATTTGGCGACGTTTTTCTTCACTAGTACTATTTTCTGTATTATAATTATAAACGCGCATATATGGTATTTGTTTAAATGTACAGCTTGGTGTGTAGAGATAATACATGTTATAGTTGCAAAATAAAATCTGACACAAATTGTATCGACCAACAAGATGGCGATCAAAATCACCAATCACAGTTGTTTAAGCAATTTTGCGGTTGGAACTAAAGTACTAATAACGATTTGCACAAAGGTTCAGTAAAATGTTTAAGTGGTCCTAGCCTTGTCTTGGTTAGAATGCTTATAATACAGGAATAGGACTAATGAGCTTTTATGCAACTTATTAAGTCTTTTACTACAACTTGGTAAATTTGATTGCCCAAAAACATTGATTATCTTTGGAGATCAGTGACAATATGAATCCGTTAATATGTTATGATATTTATGGTATATTTAATACTATAGTTAGATTACGGATGTATTTTGTAAAATCTTTTCTCCAAAAGAAAGTGGTGGAAAATAATTTGTGTTTGATTTTCAAATTATGTCGCAAACTGGTTATGGTGGTGACGGTTGAAGCATGTAGATTATAAGTAAAAAAACTGACTTAGACTAAGAAACTCAATTTCCACTGAAAAAGCATGTTGACGAGTTGTCTACGCAGTCGGGTCAAAAGTTATATTATAAATGTATGATTATAAAAATCGTGTGGCCATTTTGAATTATGCAAATTTAGTAGTGAATAGAGAAAGCATTCATAGTTAGCTACTATAGCTATTCTATTCATGTATGCTCTTACTAAAATTTGTTTATTATTGATATTGTAATACTTCAATAATACAAAGAAATTTCAAGTTAAAGAAAATCTAATCGAAATTTAAAGGAATAATCGAAACTGAAAGCAACTCTGACACGTCGCGTAGGTTAGAATGCTTGTAAGTCTAATTGTTCGTGTACAGAAGTAGTTAATAATAATTTTCCATCATATTATGTCGGGTAAGCTGGTTTTAATATTTCCATCTCAACTTTTTCATCGAAGTCGATAGAGAAAACATACTAATACGAACTTATCCGAAAAAATACGATGGAAAACAATTTTTCACTAGATCTGTTTGGGTTATTATTTTAAATTACACTTATGACCTGACTATGAAAGACAAACAGCCCATGTACCTTCCTCTGATGGACACAAGGCTTATTTATTAAAATGATCTTGCACGTCTCTCACGAATTTACTTTACTAAGTTTATATTTATCAGCAACGGAAATAAATTCCGAGAAATCTACCGATGCAATTGTCAGTATTGCGCAGAATTACTGTAATTTCCTTTTGACCATTCCCGCGTCGGTCTTTTGGATACGCACTTAACTGACCAAGACAATCTCTTGGATTTACCAGCACCTGTAGCACAACTGTGACATGCGACTCTTTCTCGCGCGAGATATACTTCCTATCTCTTTCTGTACAGCTCTGTCAGATAGTGACGGGTGATGGTATGTCGCGCGACTCATAGTCGCGAAGCATAGTTGTGCTAGACGGGCTGGGCACCAAAACTTCTCTACGCTTTTGTTTTATGTGAAAACGTACACAAACAGTCGCATAAATAAATATGCAATAATAGGCTACGCAAATATAACCATAACCTTACTCTTTTATGGAACCTTGAAGAGGAAATTATGGTTTTCGTTTCGCCAAATGTCAACCAAAGATTGCAAAGATTTATTTCGCTTCATGTGCCAGCTTTACAATTCCAGCGATTTTATTTTGTTTTGTTTTTCCATTGTCATTGCAGAAAAAGATCTACATCCTTATATGCCTGTCTATTACACTGGTTATCCTAATAATAGTGCTCGCCGTGGTGCTGAGCTAAAGGAGTCGTCGGCCACGGGACAGTGCGGTTTATTTGTCAACAAATGTTTGCCTGTATAACATATAAATTTAATCAGCTTAAATTATTACAGTGCCACGAATCGATCAGAGTATCTATAGTTGCTTCACGTCTCGAATGCGTTTGACATTTATTCAAGAAACAAACGCAATCGAGGTGTTTTATGACGGAAACTTATTACGCTCAAGCCGAAGATTAACGCTGCGTATACGCTGTGTTTGCGTCACTTTGTTGCAAATATTGCGCCTAAATATACTGTCAGCGTATTTTAAGTTTCTGTGTGGTTGATTCTTTATCTGTTCAGTGGACGTCACTAGCATCAACTGACAAGGCATCATTGCATTTGCCGATCCGCGCAACTTGCCGCGATTTCGATCACTCATCTCGCTCGCACGGTATTCGGAGGAAAAAGACAGGCATTAAGCGTCACGCGACAAAGAGTCACAGTTGTGCTATAGGTGCTGAACAGATAAATTGACGGCACTCTATAGATATAAGAGTAAGAATGCTAATTGTCGGACCATAGCGGTAGATGTGTTAAGGGTAGACACGCCGGAAAAAATACGGGTTCATTAGAAATATATTTAATTTCTTATATCTTATTTCCGATTAAAGTATTATGTTCAAAGAATCGTAACTATCCAGATGCACAAAGTCTACCCGCTTAACATCTACAAAGACATCTGTATTTAATAACTACTCTTACTCATGTTAAACGGTGCTATTATTCGAGATTTTGAAATAATGTGCTCGATGAAATACTACGCTCTTGATTTCATTAACGTACAAATAGCCGTAGAGATTGGTAGTATAATAGATCTACAAAATACTATTTAAGAAAGTTATGTGCCCTTAGAATTGCTGCACCACTTGATGGATAGTGAACTAGCAATAGGCAATTTTTTTAAGGTGTCAAACGGTCCTATTTTCAATTGTGGTCAAATGTGTATATGAGACTAAGTACGGTTAGAGTGCTCTAAAATTCAGAAATAACTGTTAAAGTTCAACATTCCTACGTGCTGAAAATGCTCGATACAAAATGGCTTGCATGCCATTATGTCATTGCTAAGTAAAGGTAATATGTGTATGGGAAAAACAACTAATTTGCCATTTAGCCGTGAAGAAATCATACAATTATTGTTTTGTTTACAACCAGTATTACGAGAATAATTTCAAATCACTATGGGATTAAAAAAAAAATAGTACCTACCGTTGAAGTCACATATTTTCGAGCACTTTAGTTTTTGATATTTTTCCTTTCACGACATATTTAGCAACATCAACATCAGTCATCATCATACCTTGGGGTTATCGGCGCATAAATAATTAATTCTTAATGCACCTATAACACCGGGTTATGGTCATCATCCCTATTCAAGAATGCCAATCGTGGCATTGGCAACAGCTTTGTAACGCATCTTTGTATAGGCACTGGAAGTTTTCTATGACTGGTCTCTGTTTGTACTGAAGTTTGTACCGACTAGATACAGTAACACTTTCAAGTGTTGCAGCTATTCATAGCATGGCACTCATTGCTTTTTTTGGTATCGGATAAAAATAAAGATGTCTTGTCGGTCTGTCACAAACCGCGAATGAATGTAAACTCACAGATTATGTAAATATGCAGTTTTCTAGGCAGCTTTATGTATCTACTAGGCTCGTATTTTGTAAGGTTTTACGGTAAAATTACAATAAGATTGTACAGTACCACCGCGTTTATATTGCGCTATTATAATGTGCGGGTTTAGACAACACCTCCAGGGCTAGCATATCTTGCAGCGGCATCGTTTGTCGCGCGACTCAGTATCTTCTGTCATGCTTGCACGGTATTAAAAGGATAGTGTCAGATGGTATTTGTCGAGCGACAAAGAGTCGCGTGTCACAGCTATGCTAGTCGTACTGCAATGTTATATTAATGCCTAGTGGTAATGGTGTTATGAATGCATGAATATTGAAAAATAGTATTCTCATAAGAATAATGAAAATTGTTAAAAAGTAACAATTGTATTAAAGTTCTGGCTAAAATTGGTTATTTTTAACATGATTCGAAATGCAATAATGTTAAATAAATATTACGGGAGAGTCTTACACAAATCGACCTTGTCCCAAACTAAGCAAAGCTTATACTAAATCCAATTTTTTTGTGAGATTTTTAGAAGTTATTTCTTTAATTTTTGTACCGATATAGCTTCATTCGTTCGTTTTTAAATTATATCAAGTATATAATTTATAATATAATACTCATCACGGATATACTTGGTAGTGCAAACGATATCAGGTCTGTCGGGCCAAGTGCGCCAGTGGGGCAAGCGTATCTTCTACATAGAAATATCGAAAAGTATAGATGTTATACTACTATCGCCAGGTAACCATAGTTAACTGCCAAAAGTAAGATTGAGTTAGTAGTACATCTGTACTTTTCGGTAAGTATTTCGATCTTGTCCTGCTAACGCACTTGGCCTGGCTAACCTTACACAATAATACGAACACCTACAATGTCAGTCTGTAAAGGTTCTAACGGTGATTTTATTTTGTTTCTATTTTCCCTTATTATTGCAGAAAAAGATCTCCATCATTATATGCCTGTCAGTAACGTTGGTTATTTTAATAATAATCATTGCCGTCGCATAATTAGACAAGGAAGAGGCTACCCCACGGACCGCGAAATACTAGTTTATCAAGACAACCCTCTAGTAACTACTGCAGTACCTACTCTATGAGAAAGTTGTGTTTTTTTATTTATTTACTAAAAGGTGCTATATTTCAAGTTTTCACACAGATTATAGATGTAATGTAACGACAAATAAATGCGATAGTACTGTATTTTTATACAAAAAACATACATAGGTGTAATATGTAATATCACATTTAATAATTGTGTAAGACATTAAAACCGACCTTTTGAGTGAAATTGATTACATAATACTGCCTATTAAACATAAATGTGTAAAACTAAAATGTGTACACGATTTTATTACTCGTAAGTAATAGACAATTTAAAGACAATATAAAGAGAAGTGCAATAACTTTAAATTGTACTTTAGGGTAGTCATCGTTAAAGCACTAATGTTATCATAGTTTTACTCTGTAAAGTAAAAAGACGGTCGGTTCGTCAATGCTAATAGCCTCGAGCCAAATATTCTTCGAGTTACTCTTCTACGCTATTACAGAATATAATACACCAGTTCACATCACATCGCCTGGTGAAAACCAATACTAGAGATGTGCCGTTCTAGAAAACGTTATTTCCCCATACAAATCGGGAAACTTCTCGATAACGGCACATCTCTAACCAAAACTCACTAAAATTTCTGTCACTACTCTTCATAATCTGGTATCTAGTTTGTAGATTGATTGGATAATGAGATACGAGCTTTGTTTTAAGTAGATATTTGTTACTTAGTGAGTTTTGGTTGTCAACAGACGGCATTCTAATGAAATCGTTGATATTACAAAGTGATTATGATGATTTCTCCAAGAAACGATTTTCACCGCTTAATATATAATTTATAAAACTGTGTACATAAACTTTGATACTTATTAAGTGAAATAAATTAGAAATCATCACAATACGCTCGGGCTTGTTTAGTACGCTTATTTAAAACCTATTCAGGCTTCCTTAAATCATTATCATGTTAGCGTTAAGAACAAACTAAGATTGTAATTTATTAGATGTATAATATCTAAATAACCACGCACAAATCTAGTTAATCCTTTATACGAAATGCAGTTTGGTATTTATTTGATTTTATAGAGAACGTTACATTTTTCACTGTTTTGTTTTACTAGCAGTACAACAGGTTGTTTGGTCAGTAAGGACTGACATTTAGTGATCAGTTTAATGTTTAGATTTGTTCAGTCAATCACTATTGAGATAAACACCAGTATTCATTAATATTATTTAATTTAAGGATTTCGCTCTTCCTTCTTTACTGCCACTGACATTGTTTGGCTGAAATCGTACTTATAGCAAATAACAAAGTAAAGTATGACTTCAGTCTACCCCGGGCTCCGCACTACTCGCGAAATTGACCGAGGTTGGCCGAGGCGAAGTTGGCCGAAGTGTGAGATTCCGAAGCAAAGTGCCACTCCACACTAACATATTCGCCCAACCTCGGCCAACTTCGCAAATATTGTGGAGCCGCAAATACTAAGAGTAGCCCTAGCTGTCGTTGATGAGGCAGACGCCACTTTCTTATGTAAATAGTTCAGAAGATCTGTTTTATTTGCTGTTATTTTCACAAGTGAAAATTATTATCTTGTATATTTACTATTAGATATTAATATTGCAGTTTGGTTTATAGAATTATAATTCAGTTATACCCATATAAGCGTAGCTGTTTGCTACCTCATTCTGTTATTCCTTTAGTATACAATTATACATATAAATACTGTTTTTAAGCGTTTTGGCTTGCTAATTGTAATATTATGCATTTAATAACAGCATTTTATACTATTTCAAACTTAGTATATTTATATCTATGTAGGAGAAATTAGTTTCCTTTTGTGTGCTATTTATACTACTTGCATATCTTGTATTACTATTGTTAACTGTGATTAACAAATAAATTATTGTATGTTATTTAGTTAATTTTACTTTGTAGTTTTTCAGATGCGATCATTATTCACGTTTACAGCTTACTATAATAATGCGCACTTTAATAAATAATCGAAAGACTGTGAAATATAATTTAATGCCATTCAACATTATTGTTTATTATTAGGTACTTAATAACGTCGGAGTTATATTAAGAGGTTATGTTATAATTTCGAAAAAAAAAAATCCCCGTCCAACGGGCACAACCAACCGAGTTGTTTAAAAATACAACTTATAATGTTTACTCAAGATGTAAATAATGGTTAGGAATTTTTTGAAAATAATATTATATTTATTTTATTTCATTTCTTTTTTTATTTTAACCATCCTTGTTTCTAATACTAGTCGAGTAAGGCAAATGACGCACCCACATGACGTGTATCGCAGTTACGTGTGAAATCCCGTGTGTAATGTGTCGAGTCGGAGTCGATATCCGATAATGTGTCGAGTCGGAGTCGGCGCTCCGGACATGTCTTAAGCGTAATGTTGCATGCTCGCCGCGGGCCGTCTACAGAAGAAGATCATGATCCTAGTATGTCTGCTGATACTGGGACTGGTCGTCGTGGGCTACGTCTCGAGCTACTTCTACTAGTGCACCCGCCTAATGCTCAAAGGTAACTGACCCGCCGCGAGCGCCCGTCGCCGCGGACAGTCCGCGGCGACGGGGGCTCGCCAAACACTACTAGATTCTAATAAGTGTTGTGTTTGTTCAATGTGCAGAAGAAGATAATGATTCTGCTGTGTCTACTCGTGCTCGCCCTACTCGCGACCGGCTACGTGTATAAAACCTTCTTCCTTTAAACGGTCGAACGGGGCACGGGGGCAGGTTTGACGCGCACATTTACTTGGGCTTCATAGAGCATTCATAATTAGAATTTTTGATAATCATCGAGTAGACGCTGTACGTTTTATCGGCATCAGATTAAACGTTCATTATATTAGTTACATTATATAGGTGCAATATTAGAGTCGTCGCATCGCGATGCAACGACGATCATGTGGATCAAAATGTTGGTCCAACTAATCCAGCTTAGATATATGTTCTTATAAAGCAACAATTGGGGTTCAAATTTATGATTTACTATGATTGTTTTCTTTTGAAAATCGGAACAAAAACATAACTGCGCTGAACATAATGAAACCGCCAATTAATCATGTATCTACACTGTGACAGTATATTCACATCCTACTCTCGGCTCACTGATTACTGGTAGCATAGTCTTTTGTTTTCATAATAGGAATATAATATTACTATCTTTTTTATTTATGCTTTTTGGAGTTGATCTGTGAGCCTTGATTTTTTTATTTGACGCCTTATTACTCGTCCTATGTTAGTTATCTTAAATCCAAACCTGAGTAACATAAGACTGTAATTTAAATACAGTCTGACAAAAAAGAGTAGAAATTAAAGAGTGGGAGTAGGTACTGTAGTGTCATCCCTTTCTAATCAATCTAAGAAAACGGGGACGACACTACAGTGTCGCCACTTTTTAATGTTTACTCTTTTTGTCAGACTGTACATGAACTTCCAGTATTATGCTTCTCAAGTACCTACGGAAATGCACACTTATTGTTGGAGTGAACTTGAATAAGGCGCTGAATGAAAAAAAAGCATTAACACGCATATTTGAGTCTTCTCTATGTCCCATACAACAGACAAGCATGAGGAAACAGCAGACAAGCATGTAATTGGACATACACCAAAGCTTCTAGTTTTGTATTTACTTAGATTAGGTATTGACAGACAGTGTGAAAATTCGGTGCAACAGGAGCTACGCAGCAACCAAGTCGAGGATATTTGTACATGGAATCTAAACTTGTTCAGAAATATCTGAACACGCCCTTTTACCTTAACATGCCAAAGTAAAGAGTCATGTTCAGATATTTTTGAATCGGTGGCTCTATTGCGAATATTCTCGACTGCTTATATGAGTTCCTTAGACTAGCAGTCGAACTTACTGGTCAAAAGACAGTTTTATTTATTTAAAGAGAGGGA
This sequence comes from Apotomis turbidana, assembly GCA_905147355.2. Taxonomy (NCBI): domain Eukaryota; kingdom Metazoa; phylum Arthropoda; class Insecta; order Lepidoptera; family Tortricidae; genus Apotomis; species Apotomis turbidana. The sequence continues at coordinate 8,682,634 of LR990288.1, forward strand.
CCATTACAGATATTAAGCTTATAAGAGTTATAAGTCACAATCAATTGAAAAAGGGCGATGGTTACCTATCTGAAACACTAATTTTCGTTTGCCATGCCATCTGTAACGTTTCGCCAAATTTTCATTTGTCCGAAAGCTATTTTTTTTTTAAACTTAATTATTCTGAATAATTATAAAACAAACCTAACCTAACCTAGTGGGTTTATTAAAAAGATGTTTATAAAATCCTGTAAATATTACGAGTTTCAGAAAAACAATTATATAAAAATGAGTGTTTCAGATAGGTTAACGAGGGCGATACCTACTTGCCTCTCGCGGCTTGCATATTCGACTGCAGTCTGTTTTGCTCATAATGGCGACTGCGTACCCTTTTCAACACACGTGAATTTACCATTTTCACCTAGACTGTCCAAATCAACTTAAGTATAAATTTAAATTGACCCGACTGTCATAACTCTTGTACATTGTTGTTCATTTGCACCAACAACAACATCGACTATTTGGGTCATTGTCAGTTCAAAAAACAAAATTCGTCCCTTCGGTGGTCAAAAGTTAAGAGCTTGTATGAACCTAGGATATGTTGCTCATCGGATTATAGAAGAGGGAACGTTCTTTATTCTCACAGGCATTTAATCAAAAATTAGGCCCTGGAATCCTTAATTTCGCAAATGTCCACCGGAAAGACACGCACCTAAATCTGAGTTCTGACAATGACCCATTTACTGGTTGTAGGCGGTTTGAATAATTATGTTCCTTTTTTGGCCAATCATGTCACACAAGTTAGTAAATGTATGCTGGTGGAAATGGGTGAAGTAGAAAATATAAGGGGTGTAAATTCAACAAAGAAACATTTAGGTACTCATTGGATGCGAACATATTCGGTTTGGGCGGTTAACCTAGTAAGAGTTGTGTGTATAGATTATTTTTCCTCTATACCTTATTGATTTCTTCTACACTTTAGTGCACTTGGATGTTTTATTTTAGAATAATATGTCTATTTTTTTACATAAACATAACGAATGTTAAATATTACAGACTATTTACCATTTCAGTAGAGCCTATCTGTATTTTGAATTACTTTACGTTGTCAGACTTTTCAATCCATGCACTTTTCTTATCCCGCACCGTAAATACCTACACACTTAACTATATTTTTGTCTACCTACTTAGACGAAGTTATTTTATTTATCGGAGTGCTGACTGGATAAACGTTGAAGAATGTTAAGTAATTCTGTAATATTAACAGTTTTGTCAATGTTTTCTGTATCAGCGCTAAATTAACAGTAATGATGCCTACACATGTATTTATTCAGTTACACCCTGATAATAAAGAATTGCGACTAAGATTTATGTTGATTCCATGTTAAATGTTTTCTACCTTAAATACAATTTTATATGCGGTGACCGCTTACTTACTGACGATTTTAACCTTTTGCGCGCCATGTACGATAATCAACGCACTACGCCTACGTCTGATTAATCCGTCAAACCATGCAATCTTCATACATATTTAACGATTCGACTTTACATTGGTCACATTTTTGTACGAGGCGTTCATAAGGTTAACACCTTTTAAGGTCCCCATGTGTCTACGTCTCTCAACTCTGAATTGGATAACTATAAAGTATATTTACCTTACATATACCTAGTCCGATGCATTCATTAATCGGACATATTCACTACAACTAAAGGAGAATTAAGACCACTATAAGATAAGTCCCAACTATCATTTTGGTTTAAGTTGTCTTATTCAGGGTTGAAGACAATTATTGAAATAATTTGAGATATTTTGGTGGGTCTTATCGTGGTATCAGATAATTTATTTTCGACCAAATGTATACGTCCCTAACATACGTATTTAGATTTTATATAGGTACCTACACTTAAATACATGTTATTGAACTGTTCACTCAGGCTTAGAATGGACGGTTTAACAAGCAAAGTAAGAAACTATAACTCTAATCATACCTAAAAAATTTCACCATCTAAAGTTACACAAAAGTAAGAGTCAGAATAAAGTACGACATAAAAGAGTAGAAATTAAAAAGTGGCAAAACTGTAGTGTGGTCCCTTTCTAATCAATTTTAGAAAACGGGACGACCATACAGTATTGCCACTTTAAAAATTTTACACTTTCTTGTTGGACTGTAGTAGTTAGTCGTATTACTTAGGCTGGATTTAACCAAACTTTTATTCCAGTAATAACGCTTACTCCAGAGTCAGAGGGATAGTATTGTTAAAACCCCATATTAGCTTGATATTACTATATAAGAGTAAGTATTATTCCTAGAATAAAAGTTTGGTTAAATCCAGCCTTAGTTGCACCGTGTATTCTGAGCCTTAGCCATCAATTCAATGTGACTCGGCTTTGGAAGGTTACTCTGAATCCTAGCTAGCAGCGGGAAGGCATCATATGTAAGGGTGTCCCGTGGGAACGTAATGAACCTACTCATTTCTGTGGACCTTTTGAGTACCTACCTAAAACGGTCAATCTTGTCAATGGAGAATTGTGCCACTCACTAACGCAAATGTCCTAATTGCAATGATCAAAAACTTGGTAATTCTAACCGCTACAATAATTTTTCGAGTCGTGTTAGTTTTGGAGCACTTTTTTTAGTCTTTTTGCTATGGTGTCAGTGGTGCGGTGAATTGCTTCACCAACTTTGCGTTCAAAAGGTTAATGTTTCGGTCACAGGGATATTTTTATTGAGTAAATTGACGCTCGTATTATGGAGCATCATTGAAATATGTGGCGCTGAATTAATATTGAAATGTCAGCCAAAAACAGACAGAGAAAAACAAATAGCCAAATGATTCTCATAAGGAAGTCAGCGAAAAGGAACTAAACTCCCTATTAGTTACTCTACCATTCGCACACTTGTCAGCAATAACGCACACTATCAAAATTTATTCATACGCGGAATTTTAACAAATACATGCAAGAATAAAGCAAGTTTAAGAAACCTTCCATAAGTACCGACGACGCTACATTGAATTGTTGACTCACCACACCAGTATGTTATTCCTTAATATTGACAGGTTCTACTGACGCTCGATTTTCTTTACTTTACATTTCTATATCTATATTTAACACTCACAAAAATCTTTGCAAACTATACTCCATTTCTAACACTTCTTACCTATAATCACTAACTTATTACTTTTATTAGGTAATACTAAATAATGTGAAATGGTATCACTTTAACTAGGTATAGGGATGTGTTTGTACGAAATTGATTACGTAGTAAATAGTGAAGTGACTTTTTGTATGGCTTACCTCCTGTCCACGGTTCCAGGAACGCCAAGCAAATTATGGAACATCAGCCGCGTGGACACGGCGTCTGCTACCCGGCCTGTCGCTGCAGTCAACCGGCTACCATCAACGTTTCATTTAGAACTAACCTTCACCGTACTCTTATACCTATATAACACGTATTCTGAACTCAGACCATTGTGGCAAACGCTCGGCTTCTGACACCCGCGACATGCCATGCAATTGCGACTTTGGCTATAATCGAACCGGCAACCGTATTTATTTATAGTTATATAATAACTGTTAATCAGCAATCGCATTATATATTGTAACTTAACCCGAAATGGATTTTGACGCGAAGAGAGCTATAGAAATACTCCTGGAATGTCCTTTGAAGACAAACTATTCAACTATTTCTCCGATTGGCAAAATTCATTTTGTGTACATACAGATTCGTTTATCAAATGCATAAAATTAGGAAGTAACTCCACTTGATTATAGTTGTATCGTATACTTATAGTTCATACATTATCTGAAAACATTAGGCTGTCTTTTGAAAACTTTCTGGATGTCCACCGCAGGCTTTCATATTAAGGTTTTAAGAAAGTAAACATCAGCCCGTGGATTTAGAACTTATTTTAAAATGTTGGCTAAGCTGAAGCTTATAAGCTTTGATAACGTCGTTCATAGAGGTATCATGGTTTGACATTCGAATAATGATATCATATATGTGATATAGTTATTCAAAAGTATCTACAACTATTGAATCTAACGGCAGCTTGACAAGCATCGATGCCAATCAAAAAATATAATCAGTATTTTTAACAGAGTTTGTATTAACCAGAATGGATATTCAAGCATTAGGTGTAGATATTGATACTTCGCCAAATGAGGCACGATTCGGCCGAGGGCCGGATTACGTAGGAGGAAGTAAATCTCGTCGCCAGTAGGAGGAGTTAGTGGGGGGTGTTATATCGCGCGAGTGGCCTACTCCGGGTCGCGCGCGGTGAGAAGGGGAGGGGTAGGCCACGGCGCACAGTACAAACAGAGAGAGGCGGCGCCGGCCGGCGCCGGACGCGGGTCGTCCGTACCCGGGCGCCGGCGCCGGCCGTGCCGGACCAGAGCATATCGCGCCGGCGTGCCGTCGCCGTAGCAATAATGATATTCGATTACAATTGTAAAATTGTTTTTAACTTTCGAATGTGTGATAGTAGATGCAGTTGTTGTTTAGTTAACTTTAACATTATAATTAATGAATTGTTATTGTGCGTGTAACTTTTAATAAACAGTAAGAGTACCACCTATTTAAACTTTTCATAAAATAGACACTCGTATGTTCAAAACAACTTGGCGCTTTCTGGTCAGATTTGTAGATGACGTTTAGACTTGGTTTCTTACTCTGATGCCCTTCATTGTACAGTAATACATAATGTACTTACGTAGTTGTTTTAGCTAGGATAAATTTTTAATAAATTCAAAGTACCAGAGTCTTCAGCAATACCAGTACTTTTAGATATTTGAACAGTATTTTATGTTCTTAACGTTACCTGTTTTTTATTAGAAAAAATATCACTCGAAAATATTAAGCACCAACACGTATTAGCATTCTCCTATAAGAAAATAAGTATAAAATTAAAGAACCTTGTGATTACAAGTCACCGCGGAGGTAAAGAAACGCTTGACGCGTGGGACGAAGGAGCCACGACTAGCCATGAGCTATCAACGGCACTAATATGCCGCCCTGACGGCCAAAAGTCCTCTCTCCCTGGCTCGTCAAAACGCCTGAAATGCAACGCGTATGGAACAACTTCAAGCAATTTTAATTTATAACTAGTTAACATAATTAGATTTTTATCCTTAAGAGTAGGATTTCATCTAGTTGCCTTCGTAACCGTAGAGAAATTAGGTAATTCCTTTTCTCTCAGTAGTTTCATTATAAAGTGAGGTCAGTCGCATGTTTCCACTCGCCAGTCAATTGTCCCGCTTGTCTTCCCCGCGAGCGCCGCCGGCGGCTCCACGACACTCGACCTTTCATCGCGCTGACACTAGCTAGACGCATCTCGACTCATCGTATCTTAGGATAAGTATATTAAATATATTATTGGTCTCGCGAGCGTGCTCGTCGAGGCCACGTACCTGACACCAAAGTAAAGTTAATGGTAGTGACTAGCGGACGCCGCGCGGGCCGCGGGCCGGCGCGGCTGGGCCGCCGACACATCGCACAAGTCACGGGGAGACGTCCCGGCAAGGCACGAGAGGCTTTGCGCGCTTCGCAGCAAAACTCTTCTCCCGAGTAGTGTTTTGTAAAATAAAGTGTTAGAGTAGGCATAACCAAACTCCTAGTCGGCTTTCAATGATCTTATTAATCTGATAATATTAATCGTAATATTGCAGTTGTATTCTTCTGTTACTAGTGTACATAATGTGACGTACTCGTGTTCAATCCGTCGCGCGCCTTGGCGCCGCATCGTGCGACTGCCGAACGATTGTCGCGCGACTGCCGCACGGCTCGGTCGCATACGAGGCGCGGCGGCCTGCGTTCTAACAAAATCTCAATCTTATCGTAAAGCATAGATATTTTCATAATCAATAGTATGCATTGTTGATTGGATTGCTAATTTTGTATAAGTACACAATTAGTATAGTTTATATACTTGTGTGTCAATTCATATAGCATTTTATTACATTAACAGATGATAGCTAGTAAGTGTTAAAGGTAATCCAGACGTAATTACAGTACTGTTTATTAGGCTTCTTTGAAAGTTTCGTTCGAAATTGGATATATAAGGGAGCACTTCTGTTGCGTTTGTTATAGAGGAGGGAACGCGCCGGCGCGCCGCCGTTCCCGCCCGTGACAGGCGTGCCCCGCTTTACTCGGTTAAACTACATACACACATACCTACATTACATATTTATGGGAAGACATATATACAATCGTAGAAATCGTAAACAGGTTTTAACTTACAAATCAGAGGTCCTCTATACATACTTGTATTTTATCTTCGCCGTAAATGTATAAAAGGAATTTAAAGAGCAACGAAATGGTGAATATTTATTAGGTATCCTGATGCATTTTCGAAAGGTTACTCTCGTGGTATGATAATTATTCCTCATAGAAGTAAAGCTATTTTATTGTGAGGTCGAGACATTTTTACGCGGCTCTAGTTATGCTCTGAGCAGCTTAAACCATAGCTCTTGTTAAGTTTTAGAATCCTGCTTAATATTTCGTACACCCTTTCTTTACGACTTTATTGTGGTCGTACTTGTATTTACGTCGCTTATTTGTTATAAAAAAAATGTTAAATATATTATTGAGATTACTTTGCTGATTCGAGTATTAATGAGGCGAGTTTTCCCATCTAATCTTCCGCCATACCAAAGAAAACTTCTCATTAACACCTTAGTTGTACAGTCGCCATCAAAAGTAGCTGACAATATAAGTATGAAATCTTGTACTATTATCTATTCTGTGATTTGACGTATGTGCCGCTAGTAGAATTGTCATCTCTTTTTGATGCTGACCGTACGACCTTTATTTATAATTTTAGTAACCTGTTTTGCCTGGAATATCCATTTGTCATGAGTTCAAAGAGTTGTAACTAATATCTTATACATTAATCTACATTACGAGCGTCTCAAGCGACGCCAGTAGCTTAGGTAGAAACTAAATACACTTTATTTCCTTTCATCGTTGCTGCTCTCAATCTCAGTAAGGAATCACTCATTGGCAGTGTTAGAAGTATTAACCAGTATTATAAAAGCAATGTTATACCCGTTGCAGTGCGTTTAATGTGCTCACTTCTATTAGACATTGACTTTTATATTACTAAGTAGGACTCGTACCGACGGATTTACACACCGGGCCGTGTTTAAGGCAGAAACAAGACGGCTGCTCTGATAAAAATGTAATGGCTTGGTAAAAAGCTTGATACCTATCAATCACATATGTATCGCTCTCACTTTCGTCTTGTCCAACATCCGCCATAGATGTGTATGTGTAAATGTACAAACAAAACCATATCCTTTTTCAACGTAGGGGAATATTATGTGGGATCTAAGAAGAGCGTAGGTAATCATTGTACAGCGTGATCAGTTGAAGTGTGATATACAGATCTAGTTACAAATATAAAAAGTCCATTAACTTTTGTTAGAGGCTGATGGAAAAATCTACAGTAAGAATAACTACTTATAGGAAGTTTTAGCAACGTTATTTATACAAAGCAGAAATCGTATCGCCGCCGTTAAGCCAATACAGTCAGTGCCACGCGTAGATTAATAGTTTACAGAGGTCCAACTCAGTTGTATAAAAGTCTGTACGTTTAAGTGAAGTGCTACGTTTTAGCACTCGCTAGCTCGCGAGCCTTTTGGTTAGGGATCAGGTGCCCTTTCCACCTGTTGGGTCGGCACCGCTGGTACCCAGTGGGTGTTTCTAGGCCGTCTCTGCCCTGACTGCTGCACTGGCAGTCCTTCGGAAGTTAACAGTAGAGTCGCTAGACTTCAATTCGTAGGTAAATGTTTATAAAACTTTCAAGGTTCTCTCGATTCGTGCTTTGTTTCCAACTATTTGATGTTGCTTCGCGTTAAATGATGTGAGACATTAAAATGTATTAGAGTTTATATTTATTTTAAAACATGTTATTTTTTATACTTAGTTTAATCAAAAATGTTGAAATAGCATAGTTCCGTTTTACGGAAGTTTCTTGTACTTATAAGTATTTCAAAATTTATATCAAAATTGTATTCCTCTTAATGATAAAAAATCGTCTTGTAATCTTGTAAAGGAACACTAAGCCTCCTGAATTGTAACGGTAATAAATATGTATTATGAAATTAACAGTGAGATCCTGGACACATGTAACATTCAAGTTAGATTGGTTTTTATAGTCATATTCTGTACGTAGGTTATCAATCTGAAGTTCTCTCATAATTATAAAATAAACGGTGTTTTCTGCTGTAATGTTTGTTTTATTTTTTAATCTCTAATTTGATCATTATGTTATGATCAATAAATAATCTTGGAAGTGCAGTATATCATGCGTGCATGTTGCGAGGTTCGTGAAGTGTAATTCTAAGAATCTTGTCTTTAGATAACGAAGCGAAATCTACTTTAGTCGTTATAATGACTATTGCTACTTGTATAGGTATTATCAATGATTGATACACTGCACTTCTAAGATTATTTATTGATCATAACACCTCGCAAAATGCCCGTCCTTACCTATCGATTAGTTAGATATGATAATTATTATTTATTAAAAATACTGTAAAATATATAATAAATAAAAACTGTAGCAATTCTTAAACTCAACTCAATTAACCAGTCCTTTACCCACTTGCGCACCGCCTGCATCAATCAACAGTTTTTGTGCCACACTTGAAAAAAAAATCGCTCGCTAGAGATCAGTTTTAGAAGACTTCGCGGCAAACTCCGTTCTCATCCATGACGTATCCATCCGGACAATTGTACGGGACTTGTATCACGTTCCTCAGGCCTATTTTAGGGATGGTTGTGTCGGTGGATGTCTCCTGGGCCTCCTCCACAGAGTTGCTGTCGTCCGCTCCCGCACTGCCTGCTGCCTCCGCAGCCTTCGCCTTCGCATCATCTACTTCATCGGGATACACGACACGTTCGTTATCAGCCATTGTTCTGGAAATATTTATGTCAGAGGTTAGGATGCATATTTAATATCAGCGCTTACAGTGAATCTTAATTTTTTTATTCCGGATAACCAAGCATTTAATTAACCTCAATCTCATTTTAAGTGAAGGCCTAAGATGGAGTATGCTTGCCTAGAAGATGCCGATTCAGTTTCGAATTGAAGATATCCTATCCAAATTATTTTTCAGGAAAATATAACTTGGATCTCTTGAATGAAAAATATATCTAATTTTAAAGGATAGTAAGGCCTGGTGGAGCATGCTTGCCTAGAAGATGCCGATTCACTTTATATTAAAAATATAACTTGGATATCTTGAATGAAAAATATATCTAAGTTTGATCGGATAAAATTGACCAGCATCTACTTATCTATGAAATATGTGTACGAATACTTATCGTATTTTGTCATTGTGTTAAAATATAGGCTATAAAATCTGATTGCGGCTGCAGTTGTCCAATATTAATAAATCAAGAATAATGCTTACTCTTGTAAAATAAAATAATGTCAAACTAATATGGGATTTTGCCATTTACTATCAGAGAATAAGCGGGTAGGTATTCTTGGAATAAAACTTTGTATTAGGTAAATAATGACACAAAGGTAAATTAAGAAAGAAAAATTGAATGAGATCTACTACAATCGAAACGGGGGGGGGGGGTTGGAGTGAGAACGCTATTATCACATAAAAAAAAATATGAATCGATAAAAAAGATTCTATACAAATAAAACATTGGTTCAATCCAGCCTGGCTGGACCATTTTTACATCAAACTAAAACTTGTATTAAACACACTGGCATGAAATGACAAACAATCTCATTTATTACATCGATAATTAACCCTTATAGTTTCGCAATTTCCGTCTGTCCGTCTGTCTGTCTGTCTGTCTGTCTGTCTGTCTGTCTGTCTGTCTGTCTGTCTGTCTGTCTGTCTGTCTGTCTGTCTGTCTGTCTGTCTGTCTGTCTGTCTGTCTGTCTGTCCGTCCGCGGCTTAGCTCCGTGATCATTAGTACTAGAAAGCTGAAATTTGGTATGAGTACCTATGTGTATGTATCACGCCGACAGAACGGCAAAATAAAAACTCCAAAAACACCTATTTTGCGGGTACTTCCCGTACACCTAAAGTGGGGGTGATATATTTTTTCGTTCTAACACTGTGTGTGGAGTGTCGTTGAATAGGTCTTTTAAAAATAATAGGGGCCTTCAATTCAAACATAATTTTTTGACAGTCAGCAGTTTTGTAAATATTCGCTCCAGAATTCCAAAAAATAGTAATTTAAACCTCGGGCTGAAAACCGCTGCACATTCATTGCCGACGCTTCAAATTTCTATTCAGCGATGACGCGAATTCGCGTCTTCGGCAATGAATGGGTTAAGCCCGTCTATTGTGAAGGATGGGTGTGGCCCGACATGCTCTTGGCCGGTTTTTTTTGTTTATGTTGTTAATTAGGTGCAGGTCTGCTACTCTTATAATAGCTCTTTTATATAAATTTTAAAGTTTCTGTTCACTTTTAAAGATACGTGGGTGCAACTGTTATTTTGGACATAACATAAACGATGTAGGTATAAGTAGCTGAAGAGGGAATTTTTGAACTTACTCGAGCGCGGCAGATTAATAGGCGGGGATACCTTTGCATCCTGAAGAGTATTTCTAACATACATACGAGCCTTTATATTGGTGTGGGTACCTACTAAAAAAATATATCATCCATTGATTTTTATTTTGCAAAGACGGAAAAAGTAATCTGTCGATTTTTACAAGCCGAAGTAACACACAAAAACCGTCTCTAAAGTTAACTGCATGCAGGTGTGAATCCTGTAGAGGTAGCCGCTTCTCTCACTGCTGAACCGGAAAACATCAAAGAATAATTTCATTTTCTTTTCATCTAATCTTCGACATATCTCACAATCAGTCTCAATGGACGCTCGAGTAATAACAGCATCATAGGCTTCTGTACTAACTTAATATTTCACTCTGTTTTAAATACCTACACGAGCGTAGAAGGAAATCGCTAAAAGTAATTACAGTCCCTATATAAAATACTTATAGAAGTTGGATGATGCAGTAAAAACTAGCGTCACGACAATTGAAGGCCACGGGGAGCGAGGGTACTTGTACTTATTGCGGTCATTTGCCTGAAGCGAATATAATTGTAAGAATAATAAGGCTAAAAGCTGAGAGCTTGGTCGGCCCCGCTCACAGGACATGGGACAGTAAGTATAAGTTTTTGAAGCCAATGCTTTAGAAAAAGGATTGTTTCGCACTGCACCGCCTGCATAGGTTGCCTACTCCTGAATACCTTATATTCCTCGTTTCCTGAATATATGAATGATGCATCTGTTGCATACTACATAGCTACGTATTTTGTGGATACGTAACACTGATAGAAGTAAGTAGTGCGAAATTCGATGACTGAAACTGCTGGTTTCCACCAGCATAGCAGTAAGTAGGTAACCATTAAGTATCTTAGGTACTTAAGAGTTAACGAAAGTATAGGTTTTTTCTGAATGGTAAATGGGGATTTTATTTGGATTGTAGTAAACACATTCAAGTCCCGTTACGGTTGATACCAGTGTAAAATTATTAACTACTTTTGTGGCCTGATCCAAAAGCAGTAATATTTACGAGCCACGTATTTCCCTAATTAGCTGAGCGGCGACATAACGATTCATTGAGAGCTGAGAGCAGATTGATATTAAGCATGGTACAGAATTTGGGAAATATCATCTGCGTTAGTACTGCGATTTTGGATGTATTTAGATAGATCAACCGCACACAATACACAGGTAAATACCTGGATGCACTTATGTACACTATCTACGTTACGTACGAGTAGGTATATGAAGTGTTTGTGCTATCTGATTTAGATTTCTTTGTCTGATAATGTCGAATTTGTTCTAAGAATGAACAATTTAGTAAGTCTATTCTATATAAATCCATATCGACGACAAAATGCGAAAAAATAATTAACGCCTACGGAATTCATTGAGGCGGAAACGTAGTTAACTACGTTTCCACTTTTTGCCGTCTTTTGTTACACAAAAGTATTCGCGGTACTACATAAATGAAATATGGCTAAAATGTGTAGGTACTTACTTACAATTTTTATGACTAATCAGTGGATGTTCCGCACTAACACAACCGAACGCAATGATTTGGTGGAACAAATGATGTCCGAGTACGCTGCGTTCTCGTTATATATAGTCACTTATCGAATCCCCGCGATATCTACAGATGCCAATAAGTTCATCATGAATTCGTGACTCATTAGTACCAAACCAGTGGTACCCAACCAGTTGTCCGCAGACTTCTATTGGTCTGATCCAAAATATGGTCCGTGATTTACAATTCGCGGTTGATACCTACATCGTCGGAATTCGCAGGAACAAAGGAGTTAGCTCTCGCAGTTACTATAACGAATAATAAATTAAAATATAACTAATATAAAAATAGCTAATGGCATTGCATTGTAACATGTACCTATTTGATGCGAAACACTATAAATAAGCTAAAAATGCATTTTTTGAGGGGGTCCTTTCGAATTATGATGGTTGGATGATTTTAGGGTAGGGTTGACGTAATTTCTGAACAGCCCCTAACGTACAAATGCTTTAAGACGAGTTCGGTCTTACAGTATGTAGGTAACTATAGCTGTATCTACCATTGATACAAAGATCAGAGAACGTAACTGGTTAAAATCTATTGTATTATGTTTTTTGAATGCAGATTTTTATCAATATTTTATCATACCCACCTACGTACTGTAAACAAGTTTCTTCCATGTAAAATAAAAGACGCACTGATAATAAATAAAACAAATAATGCGCATACTTAGAGGTATGTGTTTAGTTATAATAATTATAACCTACAGTAAAAAGTAAATACAAGTAATCACATGTAGGTACAGAAGGATCTAATAAGTAAATATTAGCTTTGCCTACTTGTAGAAGATACTTCTCTTTGTTTACATCGTTTATTAATTAACGACTATGGGTCATTAGTTCATTACAAATTGAACGTATAATCAGGCGGGGCGCACTCCGCGATTAACGTTTCCCGCTACAAGTACATGCCGGTGGCCTCATGCATGGGGACTATTCAGTGGCTGCCACGCACTGTCTCGGAACGCACGTACACGAAATTCGCGCGCACGCTCTTCCGATTTATGTACGTCGCAAGTGATCGTTCCTCATTCATCTGTTGATACCAGTGTTATATTATAATATAAAGTGTTTAAATGAGTAAAAAGACAGCGAAAAGATATTGTATCGCAGCGGGTTGTAGGAACAATGATCGAAATTGGAATCACGCGTTTTTCGTTCTCCCAAGCTCCCAACACGTCCGAAGGATGCTGATAGGTAAAAAAAATAACATAATATATAATAAGTAGTTACTGAATAATAATAAAAAACATATTGCAGGTGTATCTACTTCCATATTTAACACTGGTTACACATATCAATTTTATTTGTTAAGTACTTATGTAATTTTGAATTGATTATTTGCTGATATTTGTCAATTTAAATTCTAGTAAAATAAGTATGTCTACTACTAAATCAACAATCATAGAGGTTTTTATAATAATATTTGATATCAAGTTTGTAAAATTACTTGTAAGTAATGAATAAACGATTGAGTGATAGTTTGATAGGTAAGTATATAAAATATATAAATAAAGAGTTAAAAGAAATGTATTGGAAGAGATCCCTAATAGGGATAAGTTCGCCTTTGTACATGTTTTATTTGTAACTAGCGACCCGTCCCGGCTTCGCACGGTGCGTCCGTGCGTATTTTTAAAGATCTAAGCATACCTACATAGGGGCAGACAGACAGCCAGCAGGAAACGACTTTGTTTTATACTAGGTGTGTAGTGATGAATATAATATATGAACAAATAAATAAATATCGGACAACTAAGCAAAAACAAAATGAAGCTCAAGAATTTAATTGCATGTTAAGGTAACGCATTCGTTGCATTATTTTATTATATTATATAGAAATAATTATTTTGGTTGAGCGAATCCACTTAGCTTTGTACCCGATGAACAATACCATTATCTGTATTGTTAGCTGCGGCCACAACTGCCACTTCAAAATGTAAGGCGTTATAAGTGCAAATTAATTTTACACTAAATTAGTCTTTAAGTTAAACGAAATAAGGTTTACTCTTAAACAAAGAGGACAGAGATGTTGGTCACTTCATTGTCATTATAAGCATCAAAACGAGCTTCACTGCTCTTTCACTTACGAAGTGACCAACATCTGATCTTATACGTATTAAAATGTTTAAAAATAAAGCTAAAATGTTTTGCGGCCTGGTTGTGGATTCAATTCGTCCAAATTCTGAGATTGATTATTTTATAGTTAAATAATGAAATAATAAATATAATGTATGAAGAATATAAATATATTACTATAATATAGAGATATATTGAATGCAAGGAATAAATGGGAAATACATTTTTATTTTTAGTCGTTGACAGCCCTCGCTCTCGGCGACGCGGCAAGCGAGCCAATTCATTTTTACCGTTGGCACGCAGCTTTAACGTTCCGTTTGGCTTGCGCTGGGGACGACGACTTTAGAAGGGCCATAAATCATATTTTTTCGGCTAAAAAAAGCGGCTTTTGTAAAGATCAAAGTAGTGTGCCTTCTGTACTTGTACTATTATCTATTCTGTGGTATAATTATGATCAGTTTCGTGAGCAAATTAGATTATAATGGTACGACCGACTCACATAAGAATTAAAAGTGAGTGCGACACGTTTAATAACTACATAGTAAGTAGGTATACTAAGTTATTATAAAATTCTGTTTTTTTTTGTAAATTCGTTTTCCATGGAGACGGTTCATTATTTCAGGAAAAATGCCGATGCGAAAAAAGCGCATGGATTCTAAGCAAATTGTTTCAAATGGCCGTGATGTGCGGGCAAATGAATATTTACCAATAGATGGCGCTGTTCCCTAGCACCGCGTGTGTGTTAAGATTAACAGCGCGATGCAGGATTTGTATAGGCACGCGGTGCTAGGGAACAGCGCCAACTGTTGGTAAATATTCATTTGCCCGCACATCACGGCCATTTGAAACAATTTGCTTAGAACCCAGCCGCTGCGGGCCTATGGTGGTTGCTTTTATCACGCGATAAATAAGTGACAAAGCATCCGTCACGTTTTGGCAAAATGCGAGTGTGAGTGACAGATGCTTTTTCACTTATTTATCACGAGATAATCGTAACCATCATTGAAGTGGTTAAAATCCGTCCAGCCGTTTCGGTGTGATGAGAGGCCATAGAAAATTTTACCGACAGCTGGCGCAGTACGGTTGGCGCCACGCTGCTGCATAGCCTTGTTAAGATTTTTCCTAAAATAATGACCCATCTCCATACAACACTTTGGAATTTTATAGTACTTACAGTCTATTCTATTCTAATTTTAAAATATGGCTTCCATCAGGTTAATGATGATTTCGCCAATTTCAAGTTTGCTCGTAGAGCATGCCGTTGTTCGGTGAGGTTTTGCTTTTTGTAAAGTGATAGCGATTTACAAAAAACCACGCGGACTATCGGGCCTTGACCCAGGAAGGGCTATGAACGCTTCAAGTTGAATTCTTCATTAGCTATTCACTCATACGTTAGATCACTGCACAATACGCTATCAATACTACACATTGAACAACTAAAATGAATAAATAATGAACAACTAAACTTAAACGCATGCGGCCATCTTGGGACACGAACCGGAAGAGTCGTACTTACAGTCGAATACTAACTCTAACAACGTTATTACTACCCACTTGATCATCATTCTTCTTTTAGAGTCAGACCACGCTCTCTTCTAAACAAATGAACTGTCATACCCATACCGTATTATATAATCTGTGCCCATACAAACCGACTCACTTTGTCTGGTTTGATGCCGGTTGTACACACTCGCCGAGACAGGGCGAGACCAGCATGCCGTCACTTTGGAACTCTATGAGTAAATGAAGGACGGCATGCTTGTCTCGCCATGTCTCGGCGAGTGTGTATAACCGGGATGACAGTTAATTTGCTTGGAAGAGTTAGCGTGGTCTCACTATTATAGTAAGGATGTGCTTGCTAAAACCTACGGTTAAGCGGGAAAACTGCATAAAATGTATATTGCGAGCAGTGCTTTTATATTTGCTTTCACAAATTCCACAATAACGACAGAGTTGTGTTACTATACTACGGCCGTGTCGGTCAACGACATACCTATTAAAAATGCGACCATTCTATATAGGTGAAATAAGTATGTATTTGCTGCATGCCGACGTAGTAACTTATTTAAAATGCTGTCATTACTCTATGCTACTCGTCAGTCGTCATTTTTTTGGTTCTCATCATCATCACACTACCTACTTATAATACGTTCAATATACTCTATGTTACTGACTGACCCCACTTCATTAGAAACAGAAGTCAGAAACTATAAAATAAATCGCACTAAACAGTAAGCCCACTACAGTGTGGTTATTTTTTAACAAACATTTGACAGTTCTCCATTGATGTTTTAGTGATGTAGCAGACATATTATTTGCTAAATGTAACGATTATGAATGGTTGATCGAATCGATTTTATCGACAAAAGTTTTTTCCGACCCTGCATATATTTTTCTTTATTTTGTGTAAATCAATATCCCACCAAAAACATTCTGTAAAAAACTAGCCAAGTCTCGATGGAGCTGCTTGTTTATCTCTAAAAAGTAATGAAATCCAGACAAAGTCGTACCAAGTCTAAGGTTCCTTACTGCGATTTCTTTATTATTATAGTTAATGTTGTGTGACTTGGCCGTTGAAGGGTACACAAGGGTACAAAACCAGGTGCTCCATGACACCATTGCACCAATCTGTCGAATGACCTACAGACTTGAAATTTTGGATTTTAAGTATGTGATTATAGCTCACTGGATGACAAAAATTTCTGCGTTCTGGTCTTATCCAGAGGTTCTCAAATAGGGGCCTGAAAATGCGGTGAAATGGTTCCAGTAAAGGATGGAACGGCAGTGATTGCTTCGCGCTCGACTTGGCGGGGGCACTACGGTGCCCCCGATTTTTTTGAGCTACGAGCCGTTGGTCTCAGGAGCTTTATATATAAATAAAATAGTAATTTGTTTTATTGTTTTTTCTTCAGGCAATAATGTATCGATTTAATCGATTTCTACCAATTTACAAAAATAGTACATAAATGGAAACGCAAGATTTGGTCGTTGATGATTTATTATCGTTAAATACTTCAACACCGTGATACGAAAAAATATAACATGAACTCCATTGTATCAAATAGAAAGTAAAAAAAATAAGTTTCTTTCAAAAATGACATTTTAGTGACATTTTAGTTATAGCCGACTGTACTTTTCTTTGGATATCCATCAAATGCTCACTGAGACGATTCTAAAGAGCCCAAGCTTGGTAGGATTGCTTTTTCTATTATAGAGTTCCTATAGCCACCTTCCGGCTCCATCATCAGATCAACCCCATGGTACCATATTATTGTATTGTCATCAAAGTTAAGTAAGTATGCAAAATTTCAGCTCAATCGGTTGACGATATCTGCTTCAAAATTGAGTTGCAAGATTTCCCCCGAACAAACATACTTTAAACATACAATGCGATTGCAAGTTAAATAAAAGCTTTAAAAACGTTTATAGATACTAGAAAAACCACTATGACATTGCTTGTTTTTTATATGAAATTCAATAAGTCGTGCAGATTTACGTTATATGGGTCCTGTGATGAGTCAAATGTGTCTATAAAAAATAATCATACTATAGTAGCGCCCCTCTAGTGGGAAGAAAAAAAATCAGTTCCTCGTTCCGCCTAATGTTACCAGCTCAAATTTGCTGTATGACTGACAGTTGTCATCGTCAAAGTCATGTCATTTTCTAATCTAATCTGTGCTCATTTATTTGTCAAAAAAGATACTGAGAAAAAAAAGGGCGGGAAACTTCGTAAGAGGCGGACGCGGTTTTCTGAATTCTTTTTAAAATTAATTGAAAGGATTGGTTTTTAAGTATTCTTTGTATATATTTTTCATATTTACTTTATTATTTGTAGTTAACAGTGTATATAATAGGTAAGTGTCTTAAAATTTAAACTTATATCATCACTATGGGGGATCGCCCCCGTGACCCTGGGGGAACAGTTCCTCCAGGGCCACAAAATAATGAAACCCCCCCATCAGGAATAGATATATTAGTTTCCGCTTTGGAGTCATCTATGGACACATATGCATCGACTCATAATGTAGTAGAGCCGAAGTTAAAACGAAAATTGCTCCCCCGCGTTTGTTCTCACTGCAACAAAAGAAAGAGGAAACAGGGTCAGGAAGGCAGACAGACTGATTGTAAATGCGAAACAAATACCATTATAAAAGCACAGCCCATTACTCAAACACAGGCAGGCTTGGGTGCGACCCCTGGTAATAGTAGTAAACATCAACACAGTAATACCGCTAATATGGATGCGCCTCGTGTGCCTGTTGGTCGCTCCTGCTATCAACAGTCGGACTTAGCGCCCTATGTAGTTCATGTCCAAAAGGAAACTGACAGCAACGCCACTACTCTACACCCTGTTACTTTTGGTCGCTTTTTGAAATTTAACAACATAAAAGGAATTGTAAATGGTAGTCTAAAGCGAGTAGGTAGAAACCGGATTAGTCTAGCATTCTCGTCACATGATGAAGACAACTGGTTTCTAGGCCATGATAACTTAAAAAAATAAAAATATAAAGCTTTCATTCCGACATTTAATGTTACCCGTATGGGAGTAGTCAAGGGAGTCCCAAATGAGTGGACCGAGGAAGATGTTCAAAATAGCATAAATGTTCCCATCGGCTGCGGACCTATTCTTAAAGTAAGACGCCTTAAAAGGAAAGTTTTTATGAATGAGACAACTCAATATGTAAACACAGGTACAGTTATAATAACTTTTGATGGTCAAGTTCTTCCATCCCGTGTTTATATGTACTATACAGCTTTACCAGTGGAGCTATATATATATCCTACCATCCAGTGTTACAACTGCTGCAGGTTTGGGCACGTAAAGGGTCAGTGTAGATCGGTACCAAAATGTTATAAGTGTGGCCAAGGCCACTCTGGTGACTCGTGTGATGTTGAGGAGGAAGGCTATTTTTGTTGTTTATGTAAAGGAGCTCATCAGGCTACCAGTAAGAAATGCCTCGAATACAGTAGACAAAAGGACATCAAAGAAACTATGAGTAAAAGCTGCATATCTTACATGGAGGCAACTAAATTGCACCCACCTGTCTCGAAAATATCATATGCTGAGGCATTGATTTCACAGTCACCATCCTTCTCAGCTCACAGTATGGGGCCGCAAAACATTATGCCATCATCAACACCAAATATGGGTTCACACAAAAAGACTATCTTTTTAAAACCAAGGACTCCTCCCAAATCACCTAAGGGATATGACTACATTTCCCATGCAGATATTGTTAGAACACCAACATTACCTAAAGAAAAACCAATTTTTAACAATGATAACAATAAGGACTTAAATATAGCAGATATCATTAGTTTACTTATTCAATTGTTATCACAGTCAAATACGATTTCACCGTCCAACGTTGCAGCAGTTATTAATGCTTTACTTAAAATTTCAAACAACAATGGATCACAAAGCCAGAGCAATTCAGTGGAATTGTCTTAGTGCCACCATTAGGAAACCAGCTTTAATACATCTTATTAACAAACATAAACCTTTTCTTGTCTGTCTCCAAGAGACATGGCTAAAAAAGGAATTGTTATTTAAAATTCCTGGATATGTCTGTCTTAGAGAAGACAGAGTTGATGGGTATGGTGGAGTAGCCATACTCATAAAAAATTCACTTACTTACTCAACTATTACTCTTCCTGCACACAGCAATAACTTATCTGTAGTTGCTGTTAATATAAACAATATATGTTACATATCACTCTATTTGCCAAAGCCCAATGAAGATCTTTTTAATGAAATTCATCAACTTTTAAAGTTTTTACCAAAGCCATTTGTATGTCTAGGTGATTTTAATTCTCACCATCAAGTGTGGGGCTGTGAGAACACAAACTATCATGGGGAACAACTGTTGAAGATAATTAACTCCAATAATTTGTGCATTTTAAATACTGGATCACCAACACGACTTGCTCGCACCCCTAGTGCGATAGATCTTGCCATTTGTACCCCTGATCTTGCTCCTTCGCTTACCTGGACACGTGCAGACTCCACACATGGTAGTGACCATTTCCCTCTATTTATCAGTTTCCCATTTCCAAAGCCCCAGGACTGTGTAAGACAACCACGCATAAAACACAAACTCACAGAAGATAAGTGGAGTCTATACAAACAAATAGTTGAAAAAAAAGTTAATAATTTACCAGATACAACTAAAATTAATGTATCGGATTGCTCTCAACTGCTAGCTACTGCAATGATTGAAGCTGCAAATGAAACCTTTCCCTTAAAAAGTTGTGGTCCCAATAACATTCCATCCCCTCCATGGTGGGATTCTGAATGCACTGCTGCAATTAAACAGAGAAAGGAAGCTGAAAAACAATACCGTAATAACATGACCGAGGATAATTTTAACCATTATTTACTATACTCGGCGCGGCGAACCTTGATCCCTATGACAGCTGTCAGTTCACTACAATATCTGTCAAATGGTAACATTTTTGACGGATACTGTACTGAACTGACAGCTGTCATAGGGATCAAGGTTCGCCGCGCCGAGTTTAATTGCTAATTCCACTAAGGACCTCCTTAAGAACAAAAAACTAGAAGGTTGGCACAGATTTTGTAAATCTCTAAATCCTAATGTTCCACCGTCAATTGTATGGCAAAACATCAGAAGGTTCAGATCAGCATTTAAAGATTCTACTCAAGACAAAATCTCCCCAGACTTAGCAGAGAAAGTTATGGATCGGTTAGCTCCTCCTTTTGTCTCTGAACAAATAAGCATTGAAACTCAAGTGTTCAGTGCTCCACCCATTAGTAGTCACAATAGTAATATAAACCTGAATGCCCCCTTTACATTTGACGAGTTGAAAGGTATTCTTTCGTCTGTTAAAGATTCTGCGCCCGGAGAAGACGGGATCACTTATTCTTTCCTTTCAAATCTAGATGACAATAGCCTCAACTACTACCTTTCTCTGATTAACAGCGTTATGATTACAGGTACCGTCCCTCAATCCTGGAGAACTCAAACATTAATCCTTATACAAAAGCCCAATAAGCCAACTTCCGACCCAGCATCATATAGGCCTATAGCATTATCATCCGTGTTAGCCAAAACAGCAGAACATCTTGTTAAGATTCGACTGGAATGGTTTTTGGAGTCTAACAAGTTATTATCAGATAGTCAGTTTGGATTTAGAAAAGGCAAATGTACTTTTGACAGCTTGAGTATTTTTACCACAGATATACGTTTAAGTTTTTCCAATAATGACTCGTTGATTGCTGCCTTTTTAGACATAAATGCTGCTTATGATAACGTAAACATATCAGTCCTAAAACATAAATTATTGAAATTAAATGTTCCAACCCGTCTCACTAATTTTATAGTAAATATGTTGAGTCAACGATTTATTAAGTATTCTGTGGATCAAAACCAAGTTATCACTAGAACCGTATGGAAAGGGTTACCACAAGGCTCAGTCTTAAGTCCGATACTATATAATATATATACATACGACTTGGAAGTTTCTGTGAAAAGACATGCTAATATACTTCAATACGCGGACGATCTACTACTCTACGTCTCTGGCCCATCAATTAATGATATTAGTCGATTGTTATCACTTGCGTTAACGGATTTAAAGTTTTGGTTGGATAACAATAGCCTAGATTTATCACCATCTAAAAGCTCTGTTGTACTATTTTCGAGAAGAAGAATATTACCACCTATTCATATTATATATAATAACATACCTCTCCCAATCAAAGATCAAACAAAATTTTTAGGGCTTATATTAGACTCTAAACTTACCGGTGTACCTCACCTTGAATATGTACGTTTAAGGTGCGAACGTAATCTAAATATATTGAGATGTCTCTCGGGTGTCTGGTGGGGCGCCCATCCCTTTACAATGAGACTCCTTTATAATGCTTTGATAAGGAGCGTAATAGACTATGGTACTTTCTTATTGCACCCGGCTAATGTAAGTGCGTATAAAAAGTTAGACGTTATCCAGGCTAGTGGCTTGAGGCTTATTACTGGCGCGATGAAAACTAGCCCAATAAACTGTTTGCAATTAGAATGTTGTGATCCCCCATTAAAGTTAAGAAGACAGTTTCTTTGTGACAAATTCTTTTTCCGTATGCTTCAATTAAATTCCCATCAATTGCTACCCAAACTTAAAGACCTTTCAAATAAAATTGACAACTTCAGTTACTGGGCTCATAGGGAACCACCATGTTTGGTCAATAGTTATAAAAGATACCTAAGCCTTGAAGCCCCTACCAGTCGTAGTCCTGTTCTTCCCCTTTATCAATGCAACTACGGAAGCCTCGTATTAAAACCAGACATAAAATTGGATATAGGAATATCGAATGATGACCCTAATGCAAACGTGGCATTCCGTAATTTCATTGATGATGAATGGTCAGATTGGCACTGTATTTTTACGGATGCTTCAAAGCATGCAGACAGAAGTTGCGTCGGTGTAGGGGTATACCATTCGCAATTCCAAATTGTACAAAAAATTAAATTACCACCGGAAACATCTGTCTTTACCGGTGAATGTTTTGGTCTATTAAAGGCTTTGGAATATGTCCTACTCCTAAAGCTGCCAAAAGTAATGATCTTTACTGACTCACGTAGTTCCTTAGAAGCTATCGCTAGGTTTTCGTTAAAGTCTCACAAACAGGTTCCGACTGTTTTTAAGATTAAGGAACTCCTATTACAATGTTCTCAAAAAAGTAGTGGCGTGGTGTTGGTTTGGGTCCCATCACATAAAGGTATTTTAGGAAATGAAAAAGCTGACCAACTGGCAAATGAGGCCATACATAGCGGAGATGTCTTTCCTTATACAAATTATTGTCATGATCTGGTTAACTTAGCAAAATTAGAATTGTATGAAAAATGGAATGATCTATGGACTTACACAACAACTAAAGGAAAACATTACCGATCTATACAGGCGTCGATCCCAAGCAAGCCTTGGTTTAGTAAATTAACATTCCCAAAAGCAATTACTTCTGTACTGTGCAGAATGCGCCTGGGACATGTTAGTACCCCGGCTCATTTGCACAAACTGAATATCGTCCCTAGCCCTCTATGCCCCTGTGGCGAATATGGAGACCTAAACCATGTTATTTTCTCATGCTCGCTGTACGATCGGTCTGACTTCCTACTACAACTCCAAAGTATTAATATTCCTTTTCCAACATCCATAACCTGCTTATTATATTTAAAATCATATGACGTATATAAAATAATATCATTATATTTAGAAAAAAATGATATCAAAATTTAGAAAATTATATATTTTTATTAAGTAAAACATGTATGTAATCCCGAATCCCAATCCTTTCTTTTCCAAATTTCCGTTCCTTTGTTTATTATAATTTGATAAGTTTCCCTATCTTTTTACTTCAACACTTGACATTGGCTAATCACTGTAAAGCCAGAAGGAAAAAAAAAAAAAAAAAAAAAAAAAAAAAAAAAAGATACTGACGTATCTGTCTGTTTGGCATTTTGGCAGTCGGCACGCAAACGGCAAAGGCGCAAAAGACGCGTCGTTAATATTTGTTGTGTTTCTTATACGTCTAGGACTATCATAAAGAGTTAACGCACAATTTTTAATCATGAACGCACCACCGACATTCGAATCATTTCTTTTATACGAAGGAGAACAAAAGTAAGTATCATCATCATTATGTTCAGTTTACTATATTAGGTTTTTTCCATTCTATGATTTAAGCACTAAATTCCTGGTAATTGCTTACAGAGTCCAGAAAGAGGAGGATACTAAGGTAACCAATGCGGCTATATTTACTGTCAATAAAGAGGATCACACTCTGGGAAACATGATAAGACAGTAAGTAGATCACATCACATTTTATAATTCCTTAGCATCTACTAAATACTATGAATTACATAGATTCAGTTTTAGAACACTACTGTTACCAATTCTCTAGACCATCATTACATACATACAATGTGCTACCCTAAAAGCGACTAATTCTCAAATACTACATTGTATAAAATTTCAAGCTAGTCTTTTCCCATATATTAACCATAGGTTAACCCCTCATATGCGATGTCAAAAATTTGCTAATCAAATTTAAATTAACTGATATTTTAATGTAAGGTTCAAATGTCCCGCACGGATCTGTGTCTAAGCATACAAGGGGTTAAACATTGTATTAACACTTTTACACTCAGACAAAAAATATAACAATAACCTGGACCAGGCCGACATCTGCAAAAGTTATGATGGCCCACTAGGCAAGTTGCTGGTTGTGAAAGTATTAAATTATATTTTGGATAAGTGTATTGGGAATTTTACTGTATGAAACCTGTGGCATTTTTCAAATGATGATACACATACATTGCTCTTGTATCTAATGAGTTTAGTGTTGAGTTTTTTTTTACCATCAATTACTTTTAATCTTCAGTCAACTCCTGAAAGACCCGAAAGTGCTGTTTGCGGGCTATAAAGTGCCTCACCCCCTGGAGCATAAGTTTGTGCTGCGCATCCAGACCACCTCAGACTACACCCCACAGGAAGCCTTCATGAACGCCATCACTGACCTAACCTCGGAATTGTCATTGTTTGAAGAGAGATTTAAAGTGAGTTTGATCAATACTTTACCCATTCTTTGTAATACATACCCTCCGGGGCCTTTGGAGAGTTACTTTGTGTCCTTTTAAAAACAGGGAGGATATAGAATATATTTTCCATCATATTTTGTTAAAAAAGTTATCTAGCTTTATTATATCCACAAAACATTTTTCTAGTATATATAAATTATTTTCATTTCAGTCTTCAGTGTGTGGTCCCTTGCGAGCAAAATCCTCTAACCAGGTTTTTCCATACTAACTGGTCGCCAGTTGCTGTCCAACCTTGGTTGTCATCAAACTTTTTCCTACTGTACCTATGATAATCATCAACCCATTGTCTCTTTTGTCTTCCTACACACCTTTTGTTGCCTAAAGGTAAAAAAAAATAAGATAGACATATTAAAATGAGCTCTCTTGACAAAGAATGATGGAAAAACATTATGTTCTGTGTCTGTATCAAATTGGTAATGCACTACTTAAATTTGAAAGAGCTCTAGTGCAGTTTTCCAATCATTATTTTGCTATTTGTACAGTCAGCATCAAAAGTGGCTGACAATATCAGTATGTAATTTGGCAAATGTCAAATGTTCAGCTGATTTTGACCATATTTAAAGGTTGTAATTTTTGCCTTCCTTGTAAAATAACTATGCGCTCCGCTCCGTAAAGCTCTCCCGATTTGTATGCATTGCAAATTAAGGTTATTTTTTATGTTGTAGACAATTTGAGTAGCTTGGTGCTTAATTATTATAATCTTTGTTACAGGAAGCCATCAAGGAAAAGAAGGATGGATTAGATTAAAAAAGTATAGTATAAGATCCTTTACTTTGTAAGTTTTAAATATATTTAATTAATAAAGAAAATTACAAATCTTTTCTTGTTTATGTTTTTCCAACATAAAGCTTAAAATACCAGCACAACTTTAAATTAGACATTCTATCTTGTTGTCCTAGTAAAGCCCAAGAAGCAAATACCTAAGACTCAAAATTAAAATATTTATTTGGTATACTTAATTGGTACATAATAATTATCGTGACCGGACTCTCCTGGTAAATATAATAAAACTTACGGTGCGTGAGCTGTCAGAATGCGATTCGTGTTTTATATACCTGTCTCGCTCGCTTTCAGGTGATTCAGATGAGAACCTCAGTTTTCACCCAAACCCAAATCACAATCAGAGCTCAAACTCACTGTACTTACTTATTGCAACCATGTCTCAAGCTTGTCAGGGTCCCCTTTATTAATTCAGACTTGTTATTTCAGGCGACGGGTAATGCGAAACTAGCGCCACTTTCGATTTTTTTCTTATACCTTCATAATCTGATATTTTTTTAGGAATAGCTGAAGTCTAGGAGCTATCAAAACACCTTTAATATTTATTAAATCACTATATACAATTTGTTCTCTGTAGTTTACCTACAAAACTTGTTCACGTCAAAAGCGGACACAATAGTTTAGGGCAAGTTTTTGGAGACAACTAAAGAACAAGAAATTGTGTATAATGATTTAATAAACACTAAAGGTGTTTTTCCAGCTCCTAATATCTTGCAATTACTGAAAATTGATCTGGTTTGGAAGATATAAGTAATAAAAATTCGTAAGTGGCGCTAGTTTTGCATTACCCGTCCCCTTAATTTCATGATAATTATGTTGGTCATTTGACAAAGTATTTTGTATCTCTTTCATTTGAATTTTGACTAAGCAAGCCAAATACTGGCAACATGATGTGATTAGTAGGGATTGTAGAAATAAAACAAAGGAAATAAAATTCAATATTAATTTATTGCTTATACAAAATCTTAAATTTGGTGTTTCTGTTTCTATATCTCCATAAAACAACAGTATAAGTTATTAGGCTATGAAGAATATTAATAATTATCATGATTGTGATGGAAATGATTAAAAATGTGCCATGAACATCTCTCAATATGCATTATAGGCTAGATAATGCATAAGAAAAATAGAACATTCACCTTATATTAAAATATCATGCAATTGTAGCTTATAGTTTAAAAGATCAATGCTTTATTTACAAATATTAGTTTAAAGATTTAACAAGTAGGTAAACAATTCGTACCAAAAGTTGGTAAACGATAATGAATAAATAATTCCCAACTAAGGAGTAACAACAACGGTAACAGTAAAGCTAGGTGCAATAAATTAGGTGCTAAAACGTTTCCTCTTCATCACAGTTCTCCGTCGCGTGCCCGAATACTGGAATAAACAAACATTCATAATGTTAAAAAAAAACATAATCACTGTACATAGTATAAAACAAAGTCGCTTCCGTCGGTCTGTCCCTATGTATGCTTAGATCTTTAAAACTAAGCAACGGATTTTGATTCGGTTTTTTTAAATAGATAAAGTGATTCAAGAGGAATTTATATGTATAAAAAATTATCAGCGTTGCACCCGTGTGAAGTCGGGGCGGTCGCTAGTCATGAATAATTGTAAAACATTTTATTAACAATTAATGTTTGGCATAACTGGCATAACTTTGGAACTTTTCATTTTACGAGAGTTTTTGGAAAGCTTCAATGGCGGCAGTAGTCTTATTTGTCTATGTTTCAAGAGTAATGTCTTTTGCAGACAACTTTTGCCAATGAATATTTTTTCTCATACATTCAAGGACATGTCCTATCTTAGTGACATCAGGCTGCGAAACACTATTATATTCGGCACTTAATGTGCTCTAATTTCAAATTATAGGTTAACTAAAATCCCATATACGAGTAAAATTGAAGGCCTTATCCGAGAATATGATCATCTTTCTTTTTAGTATGGCAATAATGAGCATAGTTACGTCATATATTTGAATTACCTATTAAATGTCAGTATCGATTTGTCAAGGATTTGAAATTAACCAAATTCAAAAAATCGTTTACTGGTATGCTGCTCAAGCCTTCGTTCTTCTTGCGAAATAAATACTAAATCCTATTGAAAAAAAAAAATGACTTTCATCACTGTGGATTGTTTTGGTGTTATAATAGAAAAATTACTTGAAATTTGCTTAATATTTAGTCATGTTTCCTTTTTGTTTACATCAGTGACTTTCAACGTCAGACGTCAGTTACCAAAAATATCTCGTTGCCAGTTAAGAGGTCTTATTCCTTTTAAAATGCTGATTGTTTTAGACATTTTTCTCTATGATAAATCATGTTTCTTAACATATTATTGAAGTTACTACCTAGAACAGGGCTATTGGGATTTATTGGTATATATTTGAAACCTACAGTTTGAATTTTTCATCGATAGTTTTTGTTTCAAAAACTACTCGAAATTTACAAAATTTACGCGGAAAATTAGCTTTTTCAACTTATTTTCGACTGCACGCAATGAAAGCATGAAATAGGTATACTACTACCTAGAACTCGGGGACAAGTATTATTCACTTCAAAAAAATTAATTTAAATAAATAAAACAAATAAAAAAATAAATTTTAAAAGGAATAAGGCCTTAAATAAATTAGCACCACTAAGATCCGCAATATGGGGTGGGTTGAAGAACACCCTGTTGGGCTTGTGTGGTGTACCTTCACAGATGTCGCAGTAGGGTCTGGGCGGCGGCGGTGGCCGCTTGTCGGCGGTTGGCGGCGCGTCGGGCCCGGCCGCCTGCCGCGGACAGTCCTCCGTGTCGTGCGCGTCGAACATGTCGCAGATGTCGCACCATAGTCGCGGTGCCACTGCTCGCGGTTTGCGCCCGTTGCTGGACAGAAAAATACAATTTAAATAAAACAATTTAAACGGATTATATCGCGTATATTAATTATTTGAGCCTCCCTGACGTTTCAGTACCTTTACAGATACCGTTGTCAAAGGTTGACTGTTAAAAACACAATTTTTCTCTGTCAAAGTTACATTTGTGCAAACTACCCATTTTGTAAATATTAATTTAAAATAAAGGTGTTCATACATGCCAGATGGGCCTAATGTGTAAAGACAGTTACACATGTGCCAGAAGGGCATTTATTATTTTATTTAAAATATCTACCAGCG
Organism: Apotomis turbidana; assembly: GCA_905147355.2. Lineage (NCBI taxonomy): Eukaryota > Metazoa > Arthropoda > Insecta > Lepidoptera > Tortricidae > Apotomis > Apotomis turbidana. The sequence continues at coordinate 8,711,342 of LR990288.1, forward strand.
GTTCACTAAAGGCTTACTGAGGAGAAAGAACCGCCAAAGAAAACTCCCAGATTGCCTTATTTATTACTATGAAATACGTTTAAACAAAAACTCTACATATACTACTTTTAACACTAATTTGTTTTACACCGTTCAAGGCCCAAGGTTTCCAGTCTTGTGTCTTACTTGATCCTAATAAAATAGAAAAATACAAGTCATCGTCGCAGAACAATAGTAGTCTATGCCACTCCTACATAATGAGTGTGGTTTCACAGGATCACGCTCATGGTTTAAGATCTAATTATGTACAGTTGCATACACTACTTTATCTACACACATATTCATCATCAATCATCATTATCATGGATTTTCTTTTATGAAGATAATTATGAAATACTTGGTTTTGCCAGTCAGTACGCGGAGCTGAGGAATGAATGAGGTGACGGGGGATTACTGTAGTGAAATAACATCTCTGATTTTGGTCGCTGCCAAGGAATGTAGGTCCTTACCTATAGAATCTGAACTTGTTAAAGTAATTTAACAAGATTAGTGTAGATATAAGAATAAAACAATGCCTCCGCAACGACTTATCAACCGGTCAACAGGTGGACATTGTGAACCCTGATCTATCGGACACAGGTGCATTATAACATTGGTACTTTTCAACAATGGACATTGTGACATCGAACCCTGGCCTTTGGACATACATGCTCGTGGAAGATCTATGCATGTACTTTTTCATAATGACGATAGAAATTAGTTACTGTGAGGCCAGTTGGGATACTTTGGGTACTTGTCAGGTTACTTTTTGGCGGGCTACTTATTGGGTTACAAGTTGGTGGTTTTTTTTGAGCCAAAGTTACCTTCTGAAGCCAAAGCATTCCGACCTTACGGTATTGCCGTCGATGGCGATGATATAACATACTAAAAGTACTCTTATTGCACACCTCATAAAACATAAAGCAGAAATTACAATTAAAGGTAAACAACAGGCAGTCTTATTGCTAAAGAGCTATCTCTTCCAGACAACCTTTGGGTCGTGGAGAAGTTGAAACATGATGATGGTGTTAGAGAACGGTATACTCACAAGACAGGGGACTCCTCGGGCGTGCCGCTCTCGAGCGCCTGCACTCGCGCCATCAGCAGCTGGTTCTTGCGCTGCATGTCCACGATGACGGAGTTCAGGAATGACACCTGGCCTTCTATCTCCGCCTTGGTCTCCACGCTGTAACCGAAACAAGAATGCTTGGCGAAAATTCAAGACTTATCAGCATGGTTCGGACTAATCATAGCAAAACAAGAATTAAGAAATAAAAATGGAAATACGCACAAACTTGTGGCCAATTTTAGGTTGCAACGTAAAATATAAATTATATTTTCTCAAACATGCAATGAAATATCGTCATAACGTGCGTTAAAACAGGCTTCAAAGTGTCGCGTTTCGGGCGGAACAATTCGAGAAAACTGTAAAGGAATTTGATACAAATTGAAGGCCTAGGCCGGGAAGTAATTGTTTTAGGGTTCCGTACCCAAAGGGTAAAAACGGGACCTATTACTGAGACTTCGCTGTCCGTCCGTCCGTCCGTCCGTCTGTCACCAGGCTGTATCTCAAGAACGGTGATAGCTAGACAGTTGAAATTTTCACAGATGATGTATTTCTATTGCCGCTATAACAACAAATACTAACAATAAAATAAAATAAATATTTAAGGTGGGCTCCAATACAACAAACAGGATTGGTTGCGTTAACTTTGCACCTCATTTGTATGGAGCGCTATACATACCAGGTGCAAACTTAACTTAACCACTTAAGGATGGAAAGTGTTTGTACGGAACCCTTCGGTGCGCGAGTCCGGCTCGCACTTGACCGTTTTTTTTTTAACATGGCGTCTGTGTTCATGAACATGCTAAACAGCTGAATTATGTTTTTTTGAATGGCTTGCCGGCTTCGTATCACTATCCCTTATTAGGTACCCCGCGTCTGCAGTAATGTACTATTATAAACGAAAGCCAGATTTGGCCACAAGTTTGTGCGTATTTCCATTTTTTTTTCTTAATTCTTGTTTTGCTATGATTAGTCCGAGCTATGCTTATCAGTGGTTACATTTCTACGATCGCACGATCGGAAATTGTGTTTTTCAAGTCGGTTGTACAACTTCCTACGACGCGATGATAAATATGAGATAATTTGAAAGATGCATCTCTTTTATAGCTTTATGCAATAAAATAAATAATGAAATTTATTCTACAGGGTACTTTCACATGACTGAGTCTACCCGCATTTCACAAAAGGAGACCACTGTTTAGGTGAAACGCCGAAAGAAACTCAACAGTCAGTCATTTTATGCTTAGGTAGAGGCGGGAAGTTTGTATTTGTATTTCTTTTAATGTACTTATAATTAGTGGTATACAGGCAAGGGAGGATGTGGACACCTGTTATAACTTATAGCGCTCCGGAAACTCACAAAAAGTGTACAAACGCAGTTAGTAAAATAATAGTAATCGTGTAAAGATGCTTACTCCTGTGCAGCGTCCCCCGCTCCTCGGAGGCCGATGGCATTGTTGTCATTCTTGTCACGGATTTCCTTTCCGTTGGCAGCCATCTCTTTCAGCGCTAAAGCTTTCTCCCGTTCCGCTATTTCCGCCTTGACTTTCAGGTTCTGAAGAAATAAAAATATGAAACTCTATACAAAAATGTTTGCTATTCATGTATTTATAAGTATTATAATTATGTTTTGTTACTTATGTGTAAATTAGTTGCACCGCCCACAACTTTTCCGCTTTTCCCTAAGGTTGACTGGTAGATAATGCCTCATGGCATGTGTGTATGTGGATTTTGCGATCTATTAGTCTAGTCCATTAGTATATACTGAATTCATGAATTACCTTGACATCTTCCTGGAGTTTTGAAATGAGCTCTTGCTTTTGTTTCAACTCTACCTTTCTCTGTTCCACTTCATTCTTCAAGGCATTAATAGTGGTCTCATTTTTCGATAAGGTTTCCGAGGTGGATTGCCTAATGGCTTGCAATTCTAATGTTAATTTCTCTAACTTATCATCTTTTTCGACGCTCTGCTGAACTGTCACTAATTCTAATTTGTTGTTTAATTCTACCATTTTCTTCTCGGCGTCACTTAATTTTTGCTGCAATGCATATTGCTTTTCCATTTCAACCTTTACTTTCTCTTTAGATTCTTTTAATTCTTTGTCATAAGATTCAACTTGAGCTTTTAAGTCATGCTTCGCGCGTTTGGCATCCTTTTTGTACTCTTCGTACTGTTTTTGCAACTGCTTATTCAAGTCTTCATAATTCATCTTTTGGCCCTCATTTATAGCGGTCAATTGTTTAATATCACCTTCCGATTTGGCAATTATTTCTTGTAATTCAGTCACTTTCTCTTTGGCTTGTTGTAACTCTTCTAATTGTTTTTCTTGTTCCTCTACACGACTCTGTAAAGGCTTTACGGTATTTTTCAGAGATTCTGTTTCTATTTTGTATTTTTCATTCAATTGTTCATTTTGATTTTTGAGTTCCGATATTGCTTTGTTTAAGTTCTCATTGAGTGAATTCAACTCATTTTCTTTTGCTGCGCATGCTTGCATCTCTTGACCTAATCGGCTGATTTCGTCTTCTAAATGTTTTACCTTGCTTGAATTATTTTCACTCTTTTGGCTTTCAGTTTTGATAACACTATTTTGTTCTTCTAACGCTTTGTTGAGATTAGCAGTAGCTACAATGGATTCATTTAATTTCTTAACAGTTTCATCGTGTTCTGATCTTAATTTATCTAGGTGTGTGGACTGTTCATTATACTTAGTTTCTAAAGCACTCTTATCTTGGTTTAAAGCAGCCATTTCTTTTCTCAACGATTCTAACTGGTTAAGTTGTTCCCTTAAAACGGATTCTTCAGCAGAAGAATTACTAGCAAGGGTTTCATATTGCTGCTTTAACGTCAAATACTCCAAAGAACTGGCATTCATTTTTTCCTCTAGTTGCTTTTTACTTTCTAATGCACCACTGAGTTCAATATTAATTTGAGCGATTTGGCGATCTTTTTCAGTAACTATTTCTATATTAGATTTCAAATCAACATCCAACATTTCTAGTTTTCGCGAAAGTTCTTTAATATTGTTTTCTTTTTCTTGTATAGATTGCTTCAACTGCTCTCCCTCAACCTGGCTGGCTTTTAATTCTTCGTTCACACTATTTAGCTGAATGTGAATTTGGCTTAATTCTTTTTCATATTGGCTTTTTTGGTTACCTAATTGCAAGTTCATGTCGTTTATTACTTTTTGCAAAGAATCCTCGTTTTTCCTAGCTTCTTCTAGTTTATTATTCAACTCATTTTGAGCTTCAGTAAGTTGATCCACTTTTTCCATCAATGTTACCTGTGATGTGGCGCCATCTGCTTTCAAAATTGTGATCTCTTGTTTGTATTTCTCAATATCTACCTCCATCTTCTTGCACATGGCTTGGTATTCATTATTTAACTCTTGTTCTCTAGTTTTCAAAGCTTCAATCTCTTTCTTCAAATTAGTATTTTCATCTAGCAATTGATCGGTCCTTGTTTCTAGTTCTTTAAGACGATTTGTTAGTTCTATAGTTTTATTTTCAAACTCTTTTATCTTATTTTCTGCTACTTTGAGTTTTTCTATCTGTTCATCATTTGCTTTTAATAACTGGGCTCGTTCTAGAGCAAAATCTTCTTGGAGCTTAAATAGTTTTTGTTTTAATTCCTGTTCTATTCTTCCATGATTATTAGCTGCCTCGCGCGCCTTATCCTTAAATTCTTCCAAAGACTTTTCTGTTTCTTTAAGATGCTGCGATAGTTTATTAAACTGTTCATTAGAGTCAGTCGCCTGCCCAGTCAGATTCATATATTCGGATTCAATTTTATCCTTAGATTTCTGTATTTCATCACATTTATCTAAACTACTGGCAAGATTACGTTTCAATTCTCCTATCTCTAATTCCATTGTAGATATCTTTTGTTTTAATTCAGTATTGGCTTGGGTTAATTCGTTTATTTGTTGTTTTAGATGTTCTTTTTCTTCTTTAGCAGACTTCAATTCATCTGCGTTTTGTGAAAATTGTGTATTCAGAGTATCAAGCTCTACTTTGTTCTGGTCTAAAGTTTGTTTATGATTCTCTATTTCTTTCATAAGTTCCTCTATTTTGGAATTACGATCATCGATTTCTTTTTTATGTTCTTCTGCAATTTTACTGTGTTTTATATTGAAGTTAGCCGTGGCCTGTTCATAATCGTCTTTTAACTTTATGATTTCCTTGTCTCTTTCGTGGATGTTTTGCTTGTATTCATTTATAAGTATTTCAGTAGAACTAGACGAGTCACTCGACTCATGCAGCAATTTTTCATACTCTCTTGTTTTTGCCGTTAAGCTTTGCTGTAATTCTACTATATCCGACTTGCTCTTTTCGTTTTGTTGTGTGATTTCATTCAAGAGGCTTTCATATTCGTTGACTTTGTTCACGTGCTGCTCTCTGACTTTAGCGATTTCCTCTTGTAACGTCTTGCAAGTAATATCTTGTTTCGTTTTCACTTCTCCTAATTGCTCTAGATCTAAAATTTTGGAACTGAGCTCCATTTTGAGCTTTGTTATTTCTTTGTTGAGGTTCAGCTCATGTTCCTTGCTTGCCCCAATAACTGTAAAATTAAATATAATTTATTTATGACAATTATTATTTATATACTATGTTTTTATTCAACATCTTAAGGAGTAGGTATGAATTAAGTACAGGAGTAGGTATGAATTAAGTAGTAATGATTAGCAGCTATAGTAGTAAAATAATAAAAGAAACACCAGGAATCACAAACCCATGTACAATGTCAAAATTACCTTTATTCAATTCATGCGTCTTATCATCCACCGACGCCTGTAGTTGCGTCAACTTAGCATTCAAGTCAATGACAGTCTGGCTATTTTCCTTGTTCAACCTCTCTAAGTTCTGCTTTTCTGATTCAAGCTTAGACTCAGACAGTTGCAGTTTGGCGGTTAGGACGGATATTTGTGTGTCGAACTCAGTTTGTGCGATGGCGATCTTGGACTTGGCCTCGGCTAACGCTTTCTCGGATTCGGCCTTTACTCGGGACAGCTCTTCGGACATACTTTTCCCGATGGAGTCTTTCTCGCTGTCTTTTTCTTTGAGCAGGGCGTACGCTTCGTCGAGGAGTTTTTGGAGCTCAGAGGACAATGCTGAGGAAAGAAAAAACGATGCGTTAGCAAAGAAAATCCTTCCGGGTTTTCAATAATGGCGATAATACATAAATTGTAAAAGTAAATAAATAAATTGTACTACTTAATTAAGTAGTCTGGATTTTTTTAATTTGCTTCCAAATCCTGTACCCAAATTAATGTAACGAATTTAACGATAAATGCTGGCTATCAATAACCGTATCCCAAGGTCATCACCTCGCGTGGTGCCGTGACCAGGAGACAGCTCAAACACATTTAAAAGTTCTAATTACGTCATTCTTTTGTTGGAGTATGGATGTTTGGAGCAGCACTCACTGTGTGCGGCGGCGAGCTCTTCCCGGTGTTGGTCGGCGAGGGCACTAAGTTCGGCGGCGCGTTGTTGGTCGGCGGCGCGCATTGTGGCGGCGGCGGCGTCGGCCCGCGCTGCTTGTAGCGCCACCTCAGCTTCCAGCTCGCGGATGCGTTGATCGCGGGCGAATTTCTCCGCCTGGAAATATTTTCATGGTATATTACCGTGCTCAATATTACAGACAACTTACACTACCAGTATCGATGCAGGCATAAGGAAATTGATGCTTAACTTTCGTCATATTTGTAAGTTTTATTAAGTATCTAATTATTTAAATGCTCTCACCTCCATAGCATCCTTGTATTTCTGAAACAAAATAAAATTACTTATTTCTTAAGTATTGATCAATCCCATCATAAATCGCTGTAGGTTACATATTAAGAGACGTTTTTTGTAATGACGTAAGGATGAAATGGCTTACGATCATGAGCGAACTATATTAAGGACCATCTATTGCAAATGTCACACTTTACGCCAGCCGCCGCATTCTAGGGTGCATTGCATTGCATATTAGCGCCATATGGCGATGAAATACCAAACATATAATTATTATATGTAATTGAACAAAAAACTTAGTATAAATACAGTAATAAATTATTTGTTAACGTAACATACGTTACGCGATAGTAATTATACGCTGGTAAAGTTGATTAGTTGGAAACAAAACAAACATATGGCTAATTGGTAAATAGACGGCGTTATAATGTCCCTCAACCTAAGGGCGTAAGAGTAAGGACTCGTAGTTACTATAAAGAATATTAGCGTAAGTACCTAATGATAATATACATCATTCACCAGTGTTACCATTACCACTGAAGTAATACGCACAAGAACATAATGATTATCCCGCTCTCTTTAGCATAGATAGCGATTTTGCTATATCTAAATAAACCGTTGAACTGCAAAGTAATCAACTTATTACATACATTGTAATCCTCCTTGTTGATGTTCTCCTCCTCGTGCTTAAAGAGCAGGTCTTCCACCTTCTGTCTCTCGTCTTCCAACTGCTGCGTCAGCCGGTCCAGCTCCGCTTTTAGCTTGCCGTTCTCGGTGCTCGCCTGTAAAAAAAAACAAAACACTTCGATACATCTTTTTGCGGTGCGTGAAATACTGACATTACGCTCGGAGGTTAAAATGCCTGGGAATGCATTTTAGTATATACAATACAGATATGCTTTAATGCACACCAAAATACATTTTATACAAGATCTCTTCCAGGCATGCTTTATAAAACGATTGCATATTTTTTTTTGTTCTTTTATTTTTTGCGTACGTAAACGGCAACTACTTATAGTAATATCCTAAAGATGTGATATCAGATCACAGACGCCCCGATCATCGTTATTATAAATTATCGCGCGGAGTGTAATACAGTAACTGGATATTCAGCGCTTATTGATCTCAACTGCACTGACTACATCCAAACGGCTTCAGTAGCGGGCTCATGAGATCGCCCGGGGTGCTGGTTTCTAAAGGGCTTCTCTTTATCCCGGTCTGAGACGCCCAACGCGCTTGTTGGCTATGGCCGGCCCCTTCCCTTACTACGACATACCAGTGGTCTCCGCGGATTTTCGCATCAAACGCTCGAGAAGAGAAGAGTTGCTTGGGCAATAACCTACAATATTTCCTTTTTTTATTCCATACCTGTGCCGCCTCTTTCTTCAGCTGTTCGAGGGCAGTCTCTGCTCGGTTCGCCTGCAGCGACACTTTGGCCACCTCTGTCCGCTCTAACTCCCGCTCTCGCATCAGCCGCTCCAAGTGGTGTTGTTTCTCTCGCAGCATCTCCTGTTATATGAAGGATTCTGATGATTTGATGAGTAGGTAATGCATACATACCTAGAGGTTTTCGGTGCGGAAGTTATCTGCCGAATTATTTCCGCAACGAAAACTCTGGGATTATACTGTACAGTCAGTAGAGGGATAGTTTTTTTTTGTGGCTTAATCAACGTAGAATCCGCTCCTCCTCAATTAGAGAAAATGATTTTCTTATAGAACTGAAAATTAATACGAGTCAGTTACTTTACTGTTCAACTGTCTCTTTTATGTGATTGGTTAACCTTAACTTAACATATTAATTACTTCTGTAAATACAACCATTTTTACATAAATCCTTATCACAATTATAGTTTAGATCTGTTTAGAGTACAATCAAGACTACAGCTTAAAGAAATCACTTAACTTTGATGTGTTTTTTAAATACCTAATCAATTGAGTCTTGACATTGTCCAAAACAACTCCGTAGCTATTGATTTACGCTGAACATTACTTTTTATTAAGTATATTACTTTTTGAAACCTAATGCAAATAAAAGCTTACGGTTAATTTTACGTCGTAAAGTCATGATTACATTTCAGGGCGAAAAAGTCATCTCAATATGTTTTATAAATAAACATTTTTACAATATTTTTACTTTTATTTAGGTTAAGTTGATTTCTGTTATTTTTTTACTTGTTTTACAAGATTAAATTACTTATGGCATTTTACGAAACTGCTAGGTATCTGTCCTGGAATGTACAGTCGAGATAATTTAATCTTATTGCATCTAAATAAAATAAGTTTTACATGTAGGTAATGTTATTAAACTGAACACTTAAGATCTATTTACGGCATGTAATCGACGGATCTGTCTTAACCATTCGCATTCTAACCCTTTAACGGCCACCGACTAGTACCGCTATTTGTCGTCATTAATAAAACAGAATCGATTCTGCTCAAAACGAATTACAGTTTAAAATTAACTGCTGTAATATAAATGTCAAACCACTAAAGGGTTGAATTCGATTAGCCTCTTCATTTTACGACAATCCGCATTCACGATTTAACAATCGCCATCCTAAATCTCCAAACAGGATATGCTTCGTTGGCGCCGTTCTTGATTGTTGTTTTCCTTCTGCGCTGACGCACCTGCCCAGTGTTGCCAGACGAAATTTATGAAAATCTGTAGGGTGAGACAAAAAGTCTGTATAATTCCGTAGATCGTCGCTTGAAAAATCCGTAGTTCTACAGATGTTTTTCCAATGCTTCATTTATATACTGAAGCTTAAAATTTTATTAAAAGTTAGTAACTTCTGCAAAAACGTACATAGGTGGAAAAACAATCAAAATCTAATATTTTTGAACACCTTGTCCAAATCCAAATCCCTATTGTCCATAGTTCATTCACCGTTTGACCTGGTAAGAAAATGAAATTCAAAAAACGGATCAGTGAGTGAAAGTGCATGAACTGTAAGTATGTAATGAAACGCAGATCGTATGATTAATCTGCGAGTGTTTCAGTCAGGGTTACTGAAATTCCGCAGGTTCACCAATAAACTCCGTATCTGTCTGGGTCGTGTCAGGCACAAAGCCTAAATTCCGTAGATCTACGGATTTTTCCGTAGTTCTGGCAACGCTGCACCTGCCGACCGCACAGCTGATTGAACCCTTACACACTTTCCTGGCATCTGTTACATAAACCATTGACAGGCACGCTTCGTATAATTAATTGTAAAGCAATTAGCATGTGGTTGGACCTGATACATGACACTTAGTGACCCGAATCTCATTGTCAGCTACATACACTAGGGTGCAAAGAAATCGGACCACCTCAGCATAATGAACGTTTTTTTTTCAATTTCTGTAAAAACTATTGGGCGGATTGTAAAAATTATAATGCCATATGAAAGATAAGTTTTCCATCTTAGGTATTTATTGAAGAATTGCATTCCGCCGTCGTAAACTGGGAAAAAATATCGATGATGCAGAGAATGAAGTACCTACCCGTGGTGATTAGCGATTAGAGCTTGTTTGAGTCGGAATGTGCCGGCGCCTTAAACATCAGAATCAGAACTGCATGAACAAGTTTAGGAATATAAAAAAAAACCTTATTTATTCTGAAACTAAATATCTCAACACAATATGATGCGAATGGGACTGAAAACCTGGATGCGGGACATAATATGTAAAGGTAGGTACTAGATGTAAATTCTTACATTCTGATTGGTGCTGATAACAACACCAAACGCGAGTCCTTCAGTAAATAACTTTTCTTTCTGATAGATTTATCCATAAAGGTTAAAGATGATTAAAGTTATTATTTAAATAAATTTAAGTCCAATAATGTTTTCATTTAATTGACATACTACGTTTACGTAACCGTAGTAATAAATTAATGACTATGGTAGAATAAGACTTAGGTAGGCAAATTATGTATACTTCATAGAAATTCCATACAAAACATACCGTCTTTGAGTGTAAAAGTAAATGTATTTGCACCTATTAATATAACGTTATGTACAGGTATTATCTAGGGATGTTACGGAGGTGGTTTTATCGGAACCGAAGCCGAAACCGCAGTTTTTAAATTTGTTTTAACGAAACCGAAAGCGAATCCGAAACCGAAAGCGAATCCAAAACCGAAACCGAAAGCGAATCCGAAACCGAAAGCGAAACCGAATTCGAAACCGGAGCCGGAGGTAAAACCCTTTGAAAAAACGCACTGCAGGCCGTGATGTGAACTCGTGAACTAAAACAATAAACGAATGAGTAAACAATCGTCGTAAAACACGTGGGGTAATTCCCGAGGAGACAAGTCAAAACCTGTTTGTACTCCTAGGCACACGCCGCGTGCCGCCGCTGCTGACTTTCGGCTCCATTAAAACCTCCGCTTAAAATTAGACGAAACCGAAGCCGGAGCCGGAGGTGTTCGCTTCAAATTATACGAAACCGAAGCCGAAGGTGTGAATTCAGCCGAAAGTTTCGGTATATCGGAGCCGAAGCCGAACCTCCGTAACATCCCTAGTATTATCTATGTAGGTATAGGTAGCTCAAAGCGATACAATAGTATAACGTTTGCAAAATGTTATCTTCCATCTACAGCGTCGCTATAAATAATGTCGTCCCATTGACTATCGCGGATAGCTTTAGATAACATTAATAGGATAATGGGCCGTTAAAAGCTATATTGAATGGCTCGTAAGCGATGCTAGCCTAGCATTTACGTTCAACGTCTCTTGGAAGGCAAATTCTCTAAAGTTGGGTAACGATGTAATAGGTCGCGTGAAGAATATCTTAACGTTTCAACTCTCTACAGACCTACACAGCCACTTTTAGGCACCGTCCCAGGTCCGATATTTTAACCTTTTGAACGGCAAGCGATGAAGCAATTCACCGTGCCACTGACGCCATAGAAAATAATCTCAAAAATTAAGGATTAATTACAACGATTTTGATCGCGGAAATGGCACAATTTTCCGATGTCGTTGTCGTGATATGACGACTGTAGCGTTCAAGAGATTAAAAGCCGTTACACATTGCTGTTTACGAACGTGCCTAGGGTTGCCCGGTCGTCAAACCTAATAGTGGGACAGACCAGCCAGTTTGGCCGGACATTTGGCTAAAAAGGCCGGACACCATACATTATTGAAGGTTTTGTGTCTCAGTATTAATATATAGGTACGACAGAAAAAATCTAAGCCTAACAAAAGCCGGACACACCGTTTATTTTGACCAGGCAAGCAACAGCCTATGGTCGGCTTTTTCCGGACGCCTTGCAACGCTAAACGTGCCAAAGGCCCAACTATTTGCGTTAAAATCGCCTTCCTGCGACAAAAGAATTATTTGTGCCTCGCTCTACCAAAAACTCACGTCAAATCAAAGTAATAAAATAAGTGCAATGAAAGGATATCCTGTAGTAGATCAGCGTGATATTCAATGTCTAAATCATAACGTTACCTAATTGTATTAAAGTTGAATGAAATTCTGTGAGATGCTGAATTCCGATTCCGAAACACATGTAGGTACGCGTGCCTGCGGCCCGGGTATAACAGTAAAGGAAATTGAAACGATTTCGGGTGGAATATATAGTTGTTAGGTTAGGATATATATATAAATATATATACCAACAATCTCATTCGCTACTCATCTTTAGATTTTTTAAAAATAACATCAGATCTATCGAGATACATTTGGAAAAAAAACATTTAAATCGTTTCCATATAGGTATACAAGACACATACGATTTTCTCGATCAATATGTTTTGTAAATTTTCTATATTTTGTCACTAATCTCAATAAACATCTTATTTATCTTAGTTTGATACAGATTTCCGTACAAATAATATCTCTGTTTAAGTGTTTAGTCCTATGTTTAACTGGCATTAAGTCCGCAATTTGTAAATGTTTATATTATGCAGTAAATTTTAAATAAACCGCCAAATAACAATAACAAACAGCCCAATCCTCTCCTTTGCCGGTACATCCCAAAGCGGGTATATCTTAGCACACGAGTAGGTCGGAGTCTGGAGACAGCGATCAATAAGTCCGCCTGCATTTGCCGGTGCGCCCCGATATAAGCGCTGCCAAGTCTTATCGCGAACTCAAAATCCAGTAGTTTGTTACTTGGATTGGTTTTCATAAGGCTTTAGTCTGAGTTCAATCTTTGGTCAGTATTTAAAAGACTCTGTATAGGTTTGAAAAGAAAAAAAAACGTAAAATAACAGAATTTCTACAACTAGTGGTGTGGCACTGTGATTTTTAATGTATTATTAATGTACTTATTTCTTCTATTCTCAATTGTTAACCTCGAATGCAATTTTATTGGTAGCAATTTATTTTGTTAAGTAGTTATTTTTATGCATGTTGTGTTCGCATCAAGTAGGGCGTACACTATTGATATTGTTTATTATATTACCATTAAACCTTGCCTGTGTAACGCTCAGTTTTGTGATCCCAATAAAAAAAAAAAACAACAACATTATGATGCTAGTACCTAAAGTAGTCAAAGCCGGAAATCGAAATTCTAAAGTCTATTAAACTCTTGTATTAGTGTGCTAACCTAACAATTTGAGTAAGAATTTTGGTTTGTTTCGGGGCTCTTAGTACATATCTATACTATAAAACACACGCGAATACCCAGTTCTAAGTACTAAGAAATATTCGTAATAAAAATATAATATTTTTAACAGACACGATGTTATAATTACAATTATAGTGTTCTACATTAGTGGCCCTTTCGCGGTATAATAATGAGGTCCCAGTCCCGTTTCTTAGATTATTTATTTCGACATAAGTTTCCTAGGCTTGCGATATATGGCCGCCATTTATGTAAAGCCTGTAACGGCGTGGTTATCCGTAAGTTAAGAGTGCCCCTCGTGCGCTCGTAAAATACAGAACCTATTTTATAACTCGCAATATGTTTAGAAACAGAAAACTTCGCCTACGCTACGTTAGGTTTTCATAAAACTTAGACGGCAAGTTTGCCTGGCTCATATTCCTTTATAGCGGTAATAAATTATTGAGCTGGTTCGTTACCAGCTACGTTGGAAACAATGCATGGGCAAACATGGAATGCTAGAGCATTCAGCTTTATTAAATCAATCATTTATTCAAGAAATTGTAGCTCCGTTGCATGGTGCTACCTACATATGTGCAGTAATATACACTATTTAGGTTGGTGTATAAGGTGACTGGAAATAATTGGCGCAAAGGCCACATTATTGATGCCAAATGAAGTTCTAAGATAGGTACCATCGATTTGAAAGATGGTTAAAAGATCTATCTAAATTATGTATTGTACTCCATAAGACTACCTATCTATACTATCTAGTTTAGACAGTCTAATGGAATTTCTGTACAAGTAATAATGCCTTATTTAATCCTTTTAGGGGATCAAAAACCCTTTCGCTTAATATCAGTCACCACCAAGTTCAATAGAACATAAATCGAGCCAAGTCAAACCAAAAGCCAAAGACAACGCTAGTATGTTGGTAAGTATATCGTATACCTGTGTGGAAGCTAAGCTTACACTTACTGGCTGGATTAGACGTAATAGGATTTTCAGGTTGACTGGTTCGTGAGTAGGGACTAGGGACTCGTTTCGAATTACAATAGCAGTTTTAATTCCGTCGGCCTATCTAGGTTTTACAATCCTGCAAAGTGCAAAATCTTGTACCTATTGAAGTATGGTAATGTAACATTCCGATTAGCTTTGCTTTGGTTCGAATTTAAATACCTCTATTAACGAGAAGTAGACTAGAACGCTTTAGTCAATACTTAATAGAGTTTGTGAAGTGAATAGGTTTATTTAGTGCTGTGAAGTTGTTTGGCTCCTGGCCAGCGGTGGGTCGTGACATCGTCCTGAATATACCGCAATATTTGCAGCTATTTCAAAGATATTTCTCATTTGGCTTTTATATTCGAGGACGTATAAGGTAATTTATTACTGACGCTAATGTTTGACAGCGACACGATTCTCCAATTTGATAAATAGGCCGTTCTGGTGCGAACGGTACGCTAAAAGGGTGTCCTCTCGATACTATACTGTGCAGGTTTTATATCAAGTATCCTACCAGTTTGTATGTTTAACCTTTGTAACGTCAAGCGATAAAGCAAGCCACCGTGCCCGTGACGCCTCAGCAAAAAATAAAGAAGTGCTCCTAAATCAACAGGGGTTGAAAAATACTTGTAGATAGCAGTCTAAATTACGAAATTTTTAATCATAGAATTTTGTTAATGTACGCAATTGATTCATTTTTTACAGGAATTATAGAATCTAAGAACTGGCGTTTGTTTAATAAAATATAGAGCCTTATAATTTACTTTAGATATATTTGACAAGTTTATTGACGGGCGAAAACGAGAATTGAGAATTATTTTTCATGCATTTACCGCAATTATTGTGGTTGTACTTATCATAACATAATATAACATTACTTGTATTGAGTATGAACGTGGATACCCAAACTATAAATAAATAAATAAATATTAAGGGACAATATGTATGTTGTAAATTCTGTCAAGGGCGTAAACAATGCGTGCCGCGGTCACCTTCGACCAGACTGATGCTATCGAACTGTTTCTATTAGTGGTGGGTACTAATTCCATAAATGTTTGCCTATATTTTTTTAACAACTGCAGAATATGAAGGAGTGTCCAATCGAGGTTATTAAAAGGGGATTCCTTGAAAAAAAATTTTTTTTTATTTTTTTTCATAATTATCATGACAAGTGTATCGATAATTTCAACCAACTTTTTGAATAGAATAATACTTTTCCCTGAGTAGAGTTCTAGGTAGTTATTAGTTTCATTGCGTGTAGTCGGAAATAAATTAAAAAAAAAAACAGTTTTCTGCGTGAATTTTGTCAATTATAAAGTTTTTGAAACAAAAATTATGAAATGAAAACAATTAAAAATTCAAACTACTTATAGGTTTTAAATATATACCAATAAATCGCAATGACTCTGTTCTAAGTAGTAACATTGATAATATGTTAAGAAACATGTTTAATCAGAGAAAATGTCTAAAACAATCAGTATTTTTGAACGGATAAGGAGCTTTAAAGGGAACTTGGTAAGTAACAAGTGTAACAACAAGAATCCTGCACTACACGAACTTATGACCGACTGCCATCGAAATAATGCAACCCATTCTTTAACACTTACGTTTGTATAATAAGAAAAAAAAACAAGCTTTACGTTTGAAACGGTTAAGTAGAGATAGGCAGTAGTAACAGCAAACCCTGATTTTTATATTCTGTGGTAATACTACAGGTTTATAAACATATAGCTCGTAACCAGTTGTTTCGACAACTCATTCAATTGACTAATGGGAGAACTACCCATGTCCTATTGACTAACGAATGACGAATGTCCACAAAGTAGGTACTTGGTGCACATCGTTCTGCAGATGACGTCTTTACAAGGCAAATGCGGTCTCCAAACATTGAATAAGCTGAATGAGATGAGATGCTTGTGTCATTTCATTGACTTAAGGTATATATACTATTTGTAGTAACGAAAAGGAATTCCGAGTTGTTTTAGGGCCATTTAATTGTTTGTTTACTCAGCACTTTTTGAGACCTTGGATATGTTAGGTATCTTCTATTCAGAATCACGAGCTTTTTGATTTAATTAGGAGAAAAAAACCGGCCAAGTGCGAGTCGGACTCACGCACCGAGGGTTCCGTACAAACACTTTCCATCCCTAAGTGGTTAAGTTAAGTTTGCACCTGGTATGTATAGCGCCCCATATAAATTAGGTGCAAAGTTAGGTATGAAAAAAACTACTTACTAGATCTCGTTCAAAACAATTTTCGTTGGTAGTTTTTATAGTAATGTACATCATGTTTTTTTTTAGATTTTTCATTTTCTTATTTTAGAAGTTAGAGGGGGGGGGGGGGGGGGGGGGACCAACTTTTTTCCACTTTGGAAGCGTCTGTCACGCAAACTATTCGGTTTAGAAAAAAAATATTATAGAAACCTCGATATCATTTTTGAAGACCTATCCATAGATACCCCACACGTATGTTTGATGAAAAAAAAAATTTAGTTTCAGTTCTAGTATGGGGAGCCCCCAATATTTATTATTATTTTTTTATTTTTGCATCAAAATCTTAATGCGGTTCACAGAATACATCTTCCTACCAAGTTCCAACAGTATAGCTCTTATAGTTTCGGAAAAAAATGGCTGTGACATACGGACGGACAGACGGACAGACAGACGGACAGACAGACATGACGAATCTATAAGGGTTCCGTTTTTTGCCATTTGGCTACGGAACCCTAAAAAGTGTCTCACATACATTCCTGGATTGAGTAAATATTGCGTGTAACTATGGTTTTATTGATAATGTATTTGTATAATTAGTATCTCTTTCGTCTCCTGACACAAGCATATACATGCTTGATAGAAGGCACCAACCTTAATTGTTTTGTTAGTTCTATTTGTTATGAAAAAAAGCTGCACTTTGTGATGGAAGCAAGCCGTTTTGCACAGTGATAATATAGACCAAAATAAACGATTTCACTCGAGGCGAAATTAGTTTCACCCCTTAGGATAAGAGATGGCGCCACTTATTAAAAAAAAGTTTAAAAGATTGTAAGTCCTGAACGGATACTCCGATTTTGACGAAAGAGGTGCCAAACGGCAGATAGTTACCCAATTTAACATAAAAAAAATTGAAAACAGGTAAAAATTTATTTTGGATACCCAAAAAAATATAATTTCTGAAAAAACTATTTAAAATTTGTGATTTTTTGGAATTTTACTCGTAAAAATGTATGTACATGGTACTTTTTTATTTATTTATATTAATATACAACTAATTTTACATTTACGAAAAAAAACCGCATATCATTAGCCCGTATAGTTTCAAAGTTATTGAAGAATACAGACATGGCGCCGCTGGGTCAAAAAATCTTACAAAAAATCTTAAACCTCAACGGATATTCCGATTTTGATAATTAAGGTGCTAATCGACAGATAATTACTAACATTAGTTTCAAAAAATAAAATTAAAATTAAAAAAGGCAAAAAGTAAAAATAAATACAAAAAAACATACATTTTGAAAAAAAAATGCAGTTTTTTGGGGGTTTTATGTAATTTCATACAAAAAAATGTATGAATGTATGGCTTTATTTTACTTATGTATATTATAACACTATTAATTGATCGATTAATAAAAAACCGCATATCAAGAACTTGTACAGTTCCAAAGTTATTGAAGATTTTACTATAGGGTGCCGGTGCGATGTTGCCGCCGCACGTGCTACTTATGTACATGTATTTATAAAAGTATTCTCCCGCTTCGAAGGTACTGATTACCCTGAAAATATAACCACAATTGAAAGTACAAATAATAATCATCCCAAGTAGCACACAACACATTTATATCCCTTATACAGCTTAAATTAGAGTTTTAACGAGTGAATAGGCTCTTTTACAACCTGTTTGCTAATATCGCAAGTATATTAGATGCTAAATAGCATTTCTGAATCAATATTTTACTTACTTAAAGCTTTATTTTCACTTTAGTCTTTGCAGGTTTTGCATTGTAACGTGCAAGTTAGACCGTCGCATCAGCAACAACAACGCATTGTGCCACAGCCCAATTTGTATCCATAATGTTCAAGGAGTTTTCAAATTGAACTAACCTTCAACTATTGTGGATTCCACCTACCTTTGATGCCGTTTCATTCCCAAAAAGAAGGACTTGGGACTCGATATTTCCAAATTAAAACGTGAACCCACACTTGGTTAGCATGAAACGGTATTCAATTTGCAGCTGAAATACATGGACGGTATCTCAAAAGCTTGTTTAGTTTAGTGTTTTTTAGTTTAAACAGATCTTTTCGAATCGCATTAACAGTAATAATATATGCTCTGTTGTAGCATCGTATAGCCTGCATGTGAATCTGGGACACACAACAACACAACGTTACGATTAATTGAAAACCAATGAATGACATTAATATAGTGATTGAATCTTACACGATTTTCACACATTACATCAAAATAATAAAACGGGACTTAATTGCGGTAATTAAACATTTTTGTTATAATAATGAATGACATTAATTATGTTAACACACCCCAAAAAAAAGAAACAAAAATGGCCCTAAGTAGCCGTTTCACATGAGCAATACACGTATCCAGAGATAATTTCTATCGATAGCGATGTACTTGCAAAAGCAGTAGTTATTTCAGGGTATAACATGCATGTTTTAAAACAGGTCTCTTTTCTTATTGTATTGAAATTAGACGTCTTGTCATACTCTGAGAAAAAAGTGCAGTCATCATTTCATTAAGTAATAACTGTTTTGTAGTCTGCTACTAGTACGACCGTCGCACTGACGACTGAGTACAATTTGAATGCTTCAATGCTTTCACACTTGAATGCTTCAAGGCGACAAGCCATTCGCCGACTACTTCAGCTGCCTTTGAACAACATGTTCTGCGTGTAGCGTTTTAAGCGAGCCAAATGTGCAAAAAACGTCTTAATTTGGATATATATCCTGTCCCAAGTCCTTTCTTTTTGGGAGTGGAATGGCGTTGGAAGCAGGTTGCAGGTGCGATCCACAACAGAACAGTCATTATGGGTGCAAATCGGGCTGTGGCAAAATGCGTTGTTGCAGCCGATGCACCGGGCTAACTTGCACGTTACAATGAAAGTTTAGTGAAAATAAAACGTAAAGTAAGTAAAATATACTTGTGATATTTGCAAATAGGTTGCCGTTAAAACTCTAATTTAAGCTGTATAAGGGATATAAGTGGAGTTGTGTGCTACTTGTGATGATTATTATTTGTACTTTCAATTGTGGTTATATTTTCAGGGTAATCAGTACCTTCGAAGCGGGAGAATACTTTTATAAATACATGTACATAAGTAGCACGTGCGGCGGCAACATCGCACCGGCACCCTATAGTAAAATCTTCAATAACTTTGGAACTGTACAAGTTCTTGATATGCGGTTTTTTATTAATCGATCAATTAATAGTGTTATAATATACATAAGTAAAATAAAGCCATACATTCATATATTTTTTCGTATGAAATTACATAAAACCCCCAAAAAACTGCATTTTTTTTTCAAAATGTATGTTTTTTTTGTATTTATTTTTACTTTTTGCCTATTTTAATTTTAATTTTATTTTTTGAAACTAATGTAAGTAATTATCTGTCGATTAGCACCTTAATTATCAAAATCGGAATATCCGTTGAGGTTTAAGATTTTTGTAAGATTTTTTGACCCAGCGGCGCCATGTCTGTATTCTTCAATAACTTTGAAACTATACGGGCTAATGATATGCGGTTTTTTTCGTAAATGTAAAATTAGTTGTATATTAATATAAATAAATAAAAAAAGTACCATGTACATACATTTTTACGAGTAAAATTCCAAAAAATCACAAATTTTAAATAGTTTTTTCAGAAATTATATTTTTTTGGGTATCCAAAATAAATTTTTACATGTTTTAATTTTTTTTTATGTTAAATTGGGTAACTATCTGTCGTTTGGCACCTCTTTCGACAAAATCGGAGTATCCGTTCAGGACTAACAATTTTTTAAACTTTTTTTTAATAAGTGGCGCCATCTCTTATCCTAAGGGGTGAAACTAATTTCGCCTCGAGTGAAATCTTTTATTTTGGTCTATATTATCACTGTGCAAAACGGCTTGCTTCCATCACAAAGTGCAGCTTCCGGGCCAAAACCGTCCATAACAAGTAAGACTATGTAGGTACACGTGTAAAACGGAAATGAACATTTTAATTTTCAAAGAAGTCTCAGATTGTTTTGCCAACCTGTTAAAGACCCCGTACATTATTATTATCTGCGCAATGTCACATTTTCTTGTCCACCGGCAGTCATTATCGTATAAACAGTAGGTCGTAGTAACTGTAGGTATGATGTAAGAGCCAGGTAACGGAGAAATGTGGCCAGCAATTAATTCATTTTATTACTACATTACTAGGGCCGAAAGGGTCAGTTCGCGTCGTATTTTTCTCCATTTCCTTTGTCGCAAAATGTGGGAATGCTTTATTTATAACCAGATATCAAAATATATGTGAGTTCATATGCAGTATAAGTGTCTACAAATTCGATACTTAGTAATATTTTAATTGTATGTATTAAATCTATGTTATCTTCAACTTGGCGTCTACGGGTATTGATTTAACTAGAGAGGGCACTCATTTCTAAATATCAAATTAGCACTGGTATATTAAAACTCAAATAGCCTTTAGATATCAGTGGTTCTGTGAGTTGTAGACCTCACGAATTTCTTCTGAAATGTATATTTTTTTAGTTTCCAACCCACATATCTCTGCTATTTTGAAAAATATCTAAGAACTGCATCGATAAAAATAAGACGGTATATTTATCGAAACAGCTCACAGAATTTCACGAGAATTGGTTGAGAAATGCAACCTGCCCGAGCACAACTGGGCTTCGCGGCACTTGTCGTGCGACATAGCATCGCCCGTGAGTCTCTCACAGTACTGCGAAGAAAGAGATAGGTAATATTTATAGAGAAAGAGTCACGTGTCACAGTTGCACGATAACACCTGGAACTGGTCTGAAATCTGGTCAACATGTTCCGTCCAGTCTTTCGCGTCGAGCGCACGCGTGTCGCTCCGCTGAACGAACGAAACTCGTGCTCCGCATTGAGTGCCCGGTGTACCTCGCGCGCGGCCCTGCCGCTGCGCCGCGTGTTCAGTGCCTAGCCGCGCCTCCCCGTATGGGTCGAGTGCGCGTGCAAAGTGCGATATAAGTGCATTACGCAAATTTCAGTGCTATTGCGCAACACTTCGAGTTGTTGCGTAATACTAAATTTCTACCAAAGACAGTGACTTTTTACAGTGCCCCTAGTGACACCATGGCCTAGTGAGGACGCTTACAACCACAAACATGGCAAACATGGAAAGTGCAAATAGTGAGGACCACAATAAGGACCTTATGGCCTTTGTGTCTTATATTTTACGAAAAAACCCGAAGTTGTGGGAGGACTTCCTACACGATGAAGGCGCGGCGGCGGCGGAGCTTGCGAGCACGCCGATGCCAGCAAGTTACCCGGAATTGGACTTGGACAACTTGGGGCTCTCGCCAGCCGAGGCCCTCAAAGGTACCCCGCACGATAATGTGATTAGACCATGGTCTGGCCCTGGGCCCCACCATGCTACAAATGAAAAGTCGGTTCGATCCCGACCTTATCCACAAATAAATAAGAGTTCAAACTCGACGGCGGTCGTGTTCGACACGGCCCCCAGGTCGCCCTCCCCGGTGAGCGGCGCCTCGGCCCCCGACACGCAGCTGACACTGGGGCAGAGAACCCAGGACACAGATCTACAATTAGGACAGGTAAACCAGTCCACCCCATTCACCCAATTGTCTGTCAACACAAACACGACACAATACACAACTCCTGCCAACTCAGTAGCGGGGCCCTCACGGGAGGACTCTCTCGCGAGCCCGGGCAGTGCTAGGGGGCGGGGTCTAAATGATAGTGACGTCACAAACGACGATATGGACTATGAGTCTGTAATTTCCGGAAATGAAGGCTTCACGGAAGTGAAAGCTAAACGAAAATCGAAAAGGAAGAGGGAAACCCCCACCCCCTCCCCCCCGCTCTCCCCGGGACATATACACACCAAAACACAAAAAGGAAAATACAGTAGGTCCGGTGAATCAAGGATTTCGCCCTCCTTAACTAAAAATAATAACTCCCAAAATTTCGAAAAGGGGCCCAACTCTGCTGGTCCACTAGAATTCGACAAAAATATTTCGCAGGGCAGTGCTGTGGGGCAGGTGCTCTCTCTTACTAATCAAAATCCGAATGGAAATCAGAAAGTTGACGGCGACGAGCGGCACAACAACAACAACGACAACATGCACAACATGCGCATCACTAGGCCGCCCCCATTCGTTATTGCGGCCCATTTAAAATGGACTGAAGTGTCGAAACGTGCTTATAACTCCGGTATTCATTTTCTTAAAGCCCGCGAGCACACACATGGCACCGAGGTACAGTGCCAAACAATCGAACAGTTCAGGCAGTGGCGCCGATTTTTAGGGGCTAACTTCTACACTTTTCCGATGGAGGACGAGAAAGTCCTCCGAGTCATGATACGTGGGGTCCCGGTCCCCATTGACGATGATGAGGTAATGGAGGACCTTTTGGGCCAAGGCCTCCCCGTTCACTCCGTCCAAAGGATGAGACGGGGTGAAGCGAGGGAAGCATTCAATGCGGTACGTGTGGCCCTCGACAAATCCCCGAGTGGGAAAGAGATTTATAACATCAAAACCATTTGTGGCCTAAGTGGCCTTAAAATCCAACAATACCACTCCTACGGGAGGACGGTCCAGTGTAATAGGTGCCAACGCTGGGGCCACACGCAAAAGTACTGCTCCATGCCGGAGCGCTGCCGCAAGTGCGCGGGCCCCCACATGACCACAATTTGCCAACAAAATGCCGAAAATCTAGAACAAATCCCGATAAAATGCGCTAACTGCGAGGGTCGCCACTGGGCGAACTATCTGAGCTGTCCCTCGATGCCGGTGATCCGTCCCAAAAATAAAAATAATAATAACAACAAAAAAAAGAACAAAAACAAGCACAACAAGACTAGCCAAGGGGAAGGATGGACGATTCCCATCCCTGACCTCGCCGGGTCTAGTCCTGACGCATTGGGGGGCGTCGTCCATTCTCCCCCACAGCAGTCTAGCGAGGCCGTAGTGGCGAATGGGCACTGCAGCTACTTAGAAAAAGCGTATCCGCCACTAGTTAAAACTTCTCCGCAAACTGCCGCGGCCACACACTCCGTTGCTGCCGCAGCCGCCGTTGGCATTAACATTACCAACAATACTAACCAAAGTAGCACAAAGCAAGTGCTGCCCCCCCACACCCCCTCGGCACTGACCGCGAGGCATCAGGCCAATCTTCAACAGAATAATACTAACTACGCTGACACAGTTGCAGGTGGCAACACACGCGCCCCCGCCAAACAAATAGGACCAAACACATTGGGTCAAAGGGGAACGCGGGCACAGTTGGACCCCGCTAAAAATAATACTACTAACAAATCGAAATTTCATGGTAAAAATAATAATGCTAACATGATCAACAACCAAGATTCACTCGGACCTGCCAAAAATCCGCACACACGCCCCTTCAAACCACAAACTGCGCGTGCTGGTGACTTTAGAGAAAACATGCAACTAATCTTAAACATTGCAAATCTTATTGACATCGATGAGGTTTGTACACTAGCCACTAAGCTAAGCGGTGCAACCTCCCAGCTTGATCAACTCACTGCGCTGCACCAGCACGCGCAGTTATTACGTAATCTAAAGCAACTCAATCCGTAATGGATAATACGCCCAACACTAGAGTAAAGCCGACCCAGTTAACCATAGCTATGTTTAACGCCAATGGTATAAGAGACCAGAAGGAAGAAATCGCCTTATACCTTAGGAAGCACCACATCGATATCCTTCTGGTCCAAGAAACCTTTTTAAAGCCCAGTATGCGGGATCCAAGGATTGCCAACTACAATATGGTTAGAAACGATCGCACAAGGGCCCTCAGAGGGGGGACCCTTATTTACTACAAAAGAGCCCTACATTGCTCGACCTTGGACCCGCCAACTGGGCTTATTAACCTAGAAGTGTCAGTCATTAGAATAGCTATGACTGGCCATGACCCCATAACCTTGTGTTCCTGTTACCTCCCTCCTGATAAGGAAATATTACTCAAAGACCTGGAGGCAGTTTTGGGGTTGGACAAGTCGGTCATTCTGGCCGGCGACTTCAACTCCAAAAATGAGGCCTGGAACTCCAGGATTAGTAACAGGAATGGAAGGCTTATGTATACAATGATTAGAAAATTGCAGGCCGATATCATAGGACCCTCTGAGCCGACACATTTCCCGGCAATAGTTACCCACAAGGAGGACGTCCTGGACGTGGTGATCCTTAAGCAGGTAAGACTGAGGTTCTGCTCGATTGAGGTTCACCACGCCCTTTCCTCGGACCATCGTCCAGTCCTTGTTAGGCTTGGTCCTCCAAGCGACCTCCCGCCTAAAACGGTCCGTAGGGTCGACTGGGACCAGGTTGGAGTCGAACTTAACAAAGCAACAGACAATGTGCTCCTAAGCCTGGTCCCGGACGGCCTTATGGGACCAGACGAGACAGATCAGGCTGTCAACTCCTTCACGGGAGCACTCCAGGGCATCATGGCCAAATGCTCGCGGGAGGGGCCATCTGAGGGAAACCAAAGATGGCAACTCCCGCGTAGACTGAGTGAGCTCGTGAAGGAGAAGAATAGCGCCACGCATGTGTACGACAGCCATCCGTCTCCGGAAAATAAAAACATCTTGAATAATCTCCGCACTAGGCTTAAAAGGGAGATGAAGCAATTCAGAAGCGACAAGTGGGACGAAACCATGGAAGATATCACGCCACACCACTTAGCTTTTTGGAAACTGACCCGCAAATTCAAAGATTCCACCACGGTGACAATGCCCCCACTTGTGGCTTCTGATGCCACAACTGCATTCACAGATGAGGAAAAGGCGGAGTGTTTGGCTGCCTCACTCGAGAGACAATGCCTACCTAGCATGCAGCCGTTCGACCCGGCTCATCAGCAACTTGTTGTGAATGAGGTGGCCAGGCGCCTGACCCTGCCCCCCACTAGTCCCCCAATTAGGTTAACTTCAACGGACGAAGTTAAGTCACTGGTCAAGAGACTTTCAGTCAGAAAGGCACCAGGGGAGGATTGCATCCCGAATAAGATGCTCAGATTAATGCCCAACTCGGTTTTATCCTCTCTCGTCTCAATTTTCAACTCGGCCCTATGCAACTGCCAGTTTCCCTCCGCATGGAAGGAGGCGGTTGTCATAGGGATCCACAAATCTGGTAAACCACGTCCAGATCCTTCCAGCTACCGCCCCATCAGTCTCTTAAAGACCATGGGGAAACTGTTTGAGCGGATTATCCAGGCCCGCATTATGGATTTCGTATCCGCCGCGGGCCTCATTATCGACGAGCAATTCGGCTTTCGAGCCGAGCACTCTAGTACTCACCAGGTGTACCGCATCACCGAACATATACTCGAGGGGTTGACGGGGCGAAAGAAGCCTGCACCTACAGGCGCCGTCTTCCTCGATGTGGCTAAAGCCTTTGACAAAGTCTGGCATATCGGGTTGTTGTACAAATTGTACAACTACGATATGCCAGACCGACTTGTACTTTTGGTACAAGATTACTTAACCAATAGAGGCTTTAGGTACAGAGTCGAAGGCTCTCTTTCGGACCGCCATCCCATACGAGCCGGAGTACCGCAAGGCTCCGTTCTAGCGCCCATTTTGTTTTCATTGTATGTCAATGACATACCCAAGTCTCGCGGTGTCAATTATGCCCTATTCGCTGATGACACTGCCCTGTACGTAACCCATCCCCGCAGTCGGTGGGTGACCCACCTCCTACAAGCGGCACTGAATCACCTTGGTGAGTGGTGCCGTAAGTGGAGGATTGAGGTTAACCCCGACAAGAGTGCGGCTATTATGTTTTCCCGAAGGTCAGATTATTCTGCGTACATCCGAACCTGTGCTCAGCTGTGCCTCTTTAATAGGCCCATACCGTGGGTACGTGAGACGCGATATTTAGGCGTCATCCTTGACCGGAGCCTTAACTTTGGCAGGCACATTAAAACAGTAAAAGACCGCTCAGCCTTCTACCTGAGTAGGTTACACTTCATGTTAAACAGAAGCAGCAAACTCTCTAGGAGAAATAAATTAACTATTTACAAGACGTGCATAAGACCAGTTTTCTCCTATGCGAGCCCTGCTTTTGCCCATGCCTCATCAAAAAAGATCCAATCATTACAAGTAATTCAGAACAAATTCTTAAGGTCGGCGGTCGGAGCGCCGCCTTACGTCAGAAACACCGATCTACATAGAGATCTCCACCTAGAGCCGGTCCAGGCCTGGCTAAGGCGATGCTCCGAGCGCTTTTTCGAAAAGGCCTCAACAATTAAGAACCCCTTGATACAAAAAGCTATTGATTATACCCCATTAACAAATGTGCCTGCCAGACGTCGACGCCCCAGACACGTACTGACCGACAGACCGAACAAGCTTTCTCTAGAATTTGCCACCAACCCCCCGCAAATCATGCGCCGCATCAGTTACTGGACGGATGAGGAAACTGACACAGACGACTCGAACTCGAGTTCGCAGTCCAACACACACAAAACTACAACGCACACACAAACAGCTACACACAACCTCAGAGACACGCACGCACGTGCTTCACACACCACCACCACCACCACCAACACTACCGGGGACTCCATCAGGAAACACACCAGGTGGAAGCCCCGGTCGCGACAGAAACCCGGCGCCCCAGCGTTCAACGTGGCGAGGGCGCACTACCATTCCAGAGCTCCCCACTGGGAGGCTAAACGCAATTACAACCCAGGTGACTCAGATGAGGTAATCGCAGCCGCGGCTGCTGCCCGACAAGGGCATCCACATGCCCGCTATCATCCAAAACCCATACCATAGATCCCTATGATATAGGTAAGTAGTGTAGTTTAGTTCGTAAGTTAGGTTAAGCATCTCTCGGCGCCTTGTCCGGAAGGACGAGGCGCGCCAGCGCCAAGACCAGCAAAGGGCCCCCACGGACCCGCAGTCAAAACAAAACAAAAAAAAAAAAAAAAAAAATCTGGTCAACCAGACATACGAAAGCGATTTTGTCCAACCTGAAACGTAGACACTTTCGCTCACTCGGCTAAAAAGGTTCCTAAATAACTAGTTGCATAGCATGTGTATCCCGGATTCCTCTAAGGTTTGTATCTCGACTTTGAAATGTGCCACATGTCCGTGTTCTACCAAAAGTGGTGATAAATAACTAAATAGTAGCTCAGGGGAGTACTAAAGAAAACCATTTGGCTAGAAGTGAGATATAACGACGGCGGCTGAAGTACCACACACCAACCGTATATGACAAGGAACTGTGTTTTTATTGGCAGTATTAGAATTTCCTAGCGCACAACACGACACAATTGGACAAAAATCTAGTGACCGAGACATCAAGCCATTGACCAAATGGTTGACACTGTTTGGATAGCGGTGACTGATGTCGTTGCGTCTGGGTTACTACTTTTCATGGACGTGATTTGCCGTCCTTGGCGCTCAAAGGGTCAAGTGTATGTGATAATAGAGAACAATTGTATTTAATTACAGTGCCATATCCCGCATCCAGTTTGATACCTTTTACCCAAGCGAATTCATAACAGTCATATCAGGCTATTCTGTTCCATTTTGAGACGCGCATGCTATCGTCTAAGCTTTAGCAGTTTTCAAACATTCATGTAGTACAAATGCTTGCTTAATAAATAATAAAAAACTAGGGCATCAATGTTCATTACAAACATCTTTCCGAATCTTTATTAAGTATAACTCATGGCAGAAGGAAGTTGATGTTATATTGAATCGTGAACGCAAAGTATACTCGTATGTAAAAACATTAGGTATAACTGAGTATTGTTAACATATTATCTTTATTAATTATTTGAGCAAGCATTCGTGCATGTCGGGTAATCTTAGTCGGAATAAAACAAAAAGAAGTTAATTCATAGATTTATTCTCAACAAACAGTTATTCAAGTAGGATAATGCAGGATAGGAATAAGTAAGACAACACAGTTGAAGGTATATTTTATTAAAACTAATATACTAGGATAGTTTATTAATCAATTACAATTCATACATAATACTTAATGTTTATTTATAATTAACAATTACTCACTAGGTTACACTAATTTAGAAAACATTAATAAGTTAAAAGTGAAAACTAACCTAAAGCACGCGAATGCTCGAAAAGTGAGACCTTAATGTTATGAATATCATCATCATCTTACAGGCACTGGTATTTTAATAATATATAAAAATAATAAATAATTTAACAATTATGATTTCATTGCACCCAATAGTAAAAATCTTAGCAAATTATTCTTACTATGATTTCAAATAAATTTGTAAAACATTCAGTATTGAATCTCTTCTGAACTCCACAAGCCTCTTTCCATAGCGTCAGATGCTATTAAATAATTAAGAAAACATTTAACATATCAGTCAGTCATGCTGACGGCAAAGACGGAATCTACTCGAATCCACACAAAAAAGTTGCAATTATATCCCGCAAATTATTGGTGAATGGCGTAGCCTTGGATTCGTCTTAATACGAAGGAAACAGAAGTCATTGTGGCATTCAGAGACCCGCCCTCGAAAACTCAAAGCCCAGAATATCACAGGTTCCTTTACATAGGATGCAACATTTTACGTATACATCGGACGAAACAGTAACTACTACTAGCATGGATTATTTGTAAAAATGGCTGTATTTTACTCATATTTGTACTTTATGTGCGTGGTAATTGACAGTTGTCTAATTACTGGACAGGTTTCTAAAGTTAAATCTATTTTACGGACAGTCTAACTACACCTGAAATAAATTTAGGTTAGCGATTTAGTTTCTTATTAGAAACACAACAGTTTTATGTTTTTAGTATCAAAATTACATGCTCAAGTTTCAAACATGATTGTATATAACAATGAAACAAGCTGTCGCTCTGAGACAGTATAAATGGAAGCCCCTGGTACCGCCGAGCGGTATTCGCGATAACAGCTAGCGTGTGCTTTACGACAAAAGTTACCCGATTTTAAAGTTTCTTTCACAAAACAAAGTAACAAATTTATTTTTTTAGCGTGTACCCCACAAGTACACTTTCTCTTTCGGTACATAGCATAAGTTGTCAAGAAACTTTAAACGACAATTTTTGTATTGTTTGAATTAGATGGGCACCGAATACCAGCCATCAGGGAGAGTTTAACTCAAGATTTAGAACACCAAATCTTGCTTAAAGCCGCCGCAGACTAGTAAACCAGGCTCTAATTCAGTGAGAACTGATGTTGAACAATGAACATCTTTTGACGCATAGCACACGCCACGCCGACACATTTACCGCGCGGCTATAGTGGGGTACTGTACCTGAAGCGCGTTCTTCGCCGAGACCGGGGTGGATGACGCTCGAGGCCCACCCACTCGCTGTGCCGTTAGTGACAGTGCCAAAAACATGGGGAAACCAAAACAACACGTTAAGGAACTATGCTACTCCACTGGTAATCCATTTGCGATGGCGGACACATCTCGATGACAAATGTTTCACCACTTAAATCACTGATGATGACGACTAAACTTTATAGTTTGTCATTTTGCGGAAGTTACCTTGTCATAGATTTGTAACAGAAGTGTCCGTAACCGTCAAATAGATCGCTTCGATACGATGAAAACTACCAATGTATTGAAACAAATTCATAATTCGATTCGACACAAAGGTAGTCAGACATAGCTTTAGTTTATACCAACAGGGAATCACGTGTTGTAATGCAATGTTGGTACAAAATAATTGTATGAACTATGCCCCATCGTTCGGTGGTCATATGTAACTATGGAAAGACAAAGTATTTAGCTGTTATTTCAGCAGACATTCAAACTGCCAAAACAAAATATATAACAAGCACAATGAACGAATGTCGATGTCTTTGGTGTTGAGAGTGAAACTAATCATCTACAAAATATAATAAATAAGAGATCCTTGAAATGTTCGATTTGGAATTCTATGCGTAAAGGAATTAAGCACATATTCGTGTTTATATGTACTGCACACCAAAATATATAAAGTTAGTTACACAAACATCTAAGTATACTTTGATTTTAACAGTCTTGCCACGATTGGGGAATCTTAAAAATAATATCACAGTCTGAAATCATAAGAGATGTTCTGTTCTGAGGAATGGCTACCGCAGTCTCTTCAAGGCATCCAATTAAGCACCATCGTGATCTATCCCGAATTTGATATTGTATAGAGCTATATATAGGTACATACGTATTATGGTATATATATTCTATCCAATATCGCAAAATAATCTAATCTCGATTGTGGCGAAAATTGGATCCCAGATCTATTCGAATAATGTAACTAACGTGTAAAATAAGCATCTACGAATATAAGCAGTTGAAATGATTAATGAATTATGATAATAAATAAAGTACATACAAGCTCGTTCTCGACTCGCTATCTTTCAGTCACGTCGAAAGATAGCAAATCAAAACAAATAATAAGTGTAAATTAATAACACAAGGGCCAAACCGAGGGGTGCCACTACAGACCAAACAAAATCGTATTAATCAAACTATGTACATGCAAACAAGAAGCGCACTCTACATAAATATTATGCCCGTCCTCGTACATGTCGCCCGTCAACATCGTGTATGCACAAACGTGTGACTTCGCTCACCGAGAGCCACTTGTAAAATATTTAGAGAATAAACATGAGTTCGCTCACGAGGATCGCTTAAGAGGACGGAAGAATAATAACAATATTCAATATAGTGCAAGAAGGAATACCAATACGAGTCGATAGTAAACATAATTATGTAGATTCAAATATACACGATGTTGGGGTAAGTGAACTGGAAGGGCGACACGCAGGAGTAGTGGTAACTCTTCCCGAAGCCGGAGAAGTGCGTGTTTGGTGGCGGCATGTCGACCAGTATGTCGGTAGCGGCGGACCCGCGGCTGGCCCTCGTCACGGCGGCCGGCCGGCCCCCCCACCGCACCACCTCCCCGCCGCGCCCGCCCCGCGACACCGCGTCGCTTGACACGCTGCCTGAGCCCGAGCTCGACACGCTGCGTCGCGATCGCGACCGTGACGACACCACGCTTAATGTGCTCTCCGAGCATCGCCACGACTTTGGGAGCGTCTCGCTCGCCCACCGTCGAGGATTCAGCTCTTTGTTTTTCGGATCGGACCGCGGTACTATGTCGTAGTAGACGCGCGGGGGCGGGATCGCGATCACGGCGCAGCGGTCGTATTCGACGCGCTTGATGAGCAGCGTCTTATCGAGAAGGCTTGGCGCGCTGCGGTGTGGAGCGGGGCGTCGCGGCGGGGTGCGGGCGGCGCGGCCGGGCGGCTCGGCCGAACGTGCGCGGGGCTAGCCTACCTGAGCGCCGAGCGACGTCACCCCGAGCCTCACCCCCGTCGCCCGCGACGACGCGATGGACGTGCCCAGCGACGTCAGCGACTCGCGCGAGTTTGAGCGTCGGATGGGCGTCATGCGGCCGTTGCTGTGGATCGCGCAGGCGCCCGGCTTGCGGTTGGATGGGGAGCGGGACACCTTAGCGATCGGTGCGAATAACCCGAAGCGAGGCGCGCACTCGAAGTACCTGGAAATATTCGTTCGTTACAATCAAGTTTTAACGTTCCTATCTGGCCTCCATTGGACCGATAGAGTACCTCTTCCCTTCGACGGAGCCATCGTTCTTCCCTAGCGGGTCGTCCAACTCGACTCCTGCCCAGACGCCCGGAGCGAACTCGGTGACGCCTACATATTTCAGGGTACCGGCTTTGCTCCCGCGACTGCTTGATACTATAACTCTGTCGCCGAGTCGCAACTCCCCGTTCGTCGTTGTCGAAATAGACGCATCTGAAAAAAAAATAAGTGAATTGTTGTTAGTATTTCGCATTAGCGATCTTTAAGACTTGACAAATTCTTGAAAGCTTACTCATTTTGCTGCTGACGACACTTCGCACGCTGCCATTAGGGGACAATGTGCGTCGGTATCGCCCGACACCAGAGGGTGGTCGCTCGAAGACGCTCCCGGCGTCCGAAGTAGGAGAGCCATCGTGTACATGGGACACCAACGGTATTCGTGTCAGACGGGTGAGTCGGGAGAACACGCCGCGCTTCTCAGCGCATTGGAAGTAGCGAACGCCCGCCACGGAGCCGTCGTTTTTGCCTGCAAGAGACGAGACACTTTATTAGCTGGGGCTGATCAGCATGGCCAAAGATCGTTAGAATGTTTTTGAAAAAATTCTTGGATTTGGTAGAGCTAAAGAACAAGGATCCTGGCCAAGCCACAGAACGGGGGTGATCTCGTGTCAAATCCTGGCTAGGATATTGCGTGGAATCGTGACTTCGAACCACTTACCGATAGCATCATCGAGCACGATGCCCGCCCAGTCGCCTGGTGCGAACTGTGTCTCGCCGATGTACGCGATCTGGCCTGGCTTGGTGCCGCCCACCCACACGCGCTCGCCGATGATGAAGCTGTCGGTGTCTTCTGTCAGTACGACACTGTGGTCTGCAATGTCAACATATACGTTATAACATGTTTTGTTTTTTTTACTGCCGGTAGCTCAATTACATTAGGCCCACCGCCTGATACGATTGTCAATTGCTTTTTTATGACAACGAGCTTGTTACGTAATTTGATATGGTACGTTTGGGTGTAGGTATTGTTGCTAGAAATAGGTAGTAGATATCGTAGATGGGCTGGCAGTAAGGCCGTATAAGGTGGTTGAACTAATGCAATAACTTTTCAAAGATCTTGTCCTTATATTATATTATCACCGAAGAAAGTATTCCGCATCTCATTATCTTGGCATAAACTGGCTATTGAATAGCGCATTAGCCTGGTGCATTTATGGGCAGGTTTATGATGTGCACACGATTTGAATAATCGTAGGCGTAGCATGCAGTGCTACGGTCACTGGGGTTATTTGCATTCTTATATGCACGTCGTGTGCAGCGTGAACTTTCGCTTCATTCATATTGCTGGGAGCAACAAACTGCAGTTGACTTGAAAATATGAAGCTATTATAAAAAATAAACGTTCGAACGTCGCGTGGCGTCCATTGGATTCAATTTCTAAATCTTTACGGTATAAGGTAGACGTCCGAGCTAAATGCAGTCGAGAAAGGTGGAGGATGCCCGTAAAATGGTGTCAAACATCGATTATATTATATTAGTAACAACACATGTTACCTACCAGCTACATTCATCTCGTGCGACTACCAAATAACATTACAACTCTAGTATTCTTCAAGAAAAAAAACATGCTTGCGACGCCACGCTTACATTACAATACAACATAGCTAAATACATCATAACTGTAAATTGCATAACGATACTAAAACACCACAACATTGCAAGCAAATTGAACATAATCACCGATGGATATATACTTGGAACATCTAATGACGTGTATGTGGCTATAGAGCGTGCATGACTTGCATTGCAATTTGCTATAAAAAATTGTTCAGCTTCAAGTTCCACGATAAAATGCATTTACAATTAATATGATTTATTGTTATGTCCTAGAAAGGACGTTAAACGATGGTGATTAATGCAGTTGAGTGATAACAATAAGTCCTAACGAAGCAGGGCCGTTTATGGTTGACCAATATCAAATATGTAAGGTCTGAGCCTACGCGACGCTACGTGACCAAAGAAGTATTGTAAGTTTGTGAACGAATATTCCATAATTATATCTTCAGACACCTTTTGTAAAGAAAATAAACATGTAGAACACAATGAATTGTCCACAAACATGCGTAGTGCTTACTTTACAGAATAACAATAACGGTTGGTGCAACCAATAATACCCTAGCGAGTTAAAAATACATAATATTATGCAGTACAAAGTTCGTATAGGTATCACCTAACGTACGAGTTGTATGTATGTAAACATTGTATTGTACATAAAAAAAAAATCTAAAAAACCTTGAAGTTTTGAAGAGCAGTGACAGATATTTAACTGAGTTTTGATTTTTTAGTCATCGAACAATGTCGTAACTCGCTCAATGGACAAGGTTAGCTACAAAGACCAGGTTACGAAGAGTATCGGTGGCCCAGACTTACATTATTATCAAGACATCTGTTTCACTCCTATGTAAAAGAGTGTTCATTAAAAAAGCTGATTGTCAAAAGGACATAGATTTTATAGTGGAACTTTCGAGTATGAGTGAAGTGGAGTGATGTTACCTGAGGACCTGCGCAGTCCGGCCTCGCTGAGGCGGCGCGGGTGCTTCTCCCACAGCGCGTCCATCGACGTGACGCTGTACGTGCTGCTGGCTAACACAAGCGACACACACACACATTAGCACTACACACATGACAACATTGAGCTACTTCCCACGTCACAATAGGTGCATTCCCAATTACTGTGGGATTTCATTATGAATTATTTCGCTGGGGTCACGATGTTTGAATTGCAAAGTGTTTCTTAAATTTCAGAGGTTATTGTCTCGAGATTAGTAAATTAGTTTTTGTTGATTGAAATCTCCGATTAACTTGGTAATTTAGCTGTATATTTCTAATAGTTCTTTCATGCAATTGTTAGACCGGTTGTGGGATTTTTTTTAAGTTATCTAAACGGCGTAGCATTTTTTGTTTATTAGTTGTGTTACAAAGACTTTGAACAGCCTTGTCATGGAGACGAAGACGAAATACGTCACTGACGTCTGTATATTGTGTCGAATGATTATGAACGACAGCCGTGGCGTTCGTAAAAGACAAAACAATCAGCGTTACAGTTCGGCCGATAAACAATGGTGTTAATTGCGCCGGAAAGATTTGATGGGGTTTGTGGGCGGGCGACTCGTCTCGACATCGCCCGCGGGCTTGTGACAGGATTGTTATAGTATTGTTATTGGTACAAAACCTATTAAAAATAGAACGATCGGAGCGGTTTTTGTAGTAATAAAACGTTTTGTTAGTTAGAATCGCCGCGCGATATCTACACACATATTTACACCTAAAAAGATTCCTCCACCGTTTTGATGTCATATGAATGCAGAGCCAAGCTCTACCCTCCACCTTGCAAAGTACGTCGCTAGTCGCTACAAATGAAATAAGGACTTACTAGATGCCTTGCGATGCGAGCGCGGTCTGTCCGGCAGACTGCTGGACACCTCGTCCTCCTCAGCTTCAATGAGGTCTTCAGATACAGACAAAAGCGTGACATCATTATGAACAAGTGAAATTTAAAATTATTCACAATATAGAGTGATTGAGTGATAGTGCGTGCCAAACGTCCATTTCAAAAGCATGTAGCATGCGCAGTGCTCTCATGCCATCTCAAATTCTTTCGAAACAGTTCTCTAGAGTTCGAGCGTGAAATGAGATGTTACTCACCTGATAAGTGTTTTCGAGATAATTCGTCGCTGAGCTTCCTCACAGCGTCGGAGCTGCCGTCTATGACAACAAAAACAACACGTAAAGCGAAATGATAAAACAATAACATGCTTCACGACGTAAGATGTATTTAAAACCCTGTATAACGATATGAATATAATAAAATGAAGGCATTGGCGATAGTTATGTTTCTTTTTTATGATACGTGGTTTGTTTGCAATTCATATTGGGCAGAGTTCGATAAAATCATATAGTAAGGTTTGAGGTAGGTGTAGGAGACACCCACTGCCTGTGTTGTCGTAGTATTATAAAGAAGGGCTTAAGTCGATGGACTTCAAGGGACATTGATGTCCTTTGTGAGTTAGGCGGTTGTGGCACGAGCCACACAGCTGGTATACGGATACGAATGAGTAGGCACCGACACTCACAGCGAATAGCGGTGGGTGATAAAGCCATAACTTGGTGTCTGTTTATTCTTGGGACTCGATTACGGTATCCGATTAGTTCTGCTTCATTACACAGCTGAAGCCGCGAAATCTAGTTAAATATAACGAATGTCTGGCTTCACAAACTAGATCTCTAGTTTATATCTCGAGGCACTGAACTCTGGGCTTGGCGTGATTCATAACTATTGATAAATTAGGTAAATCTCGTCGTAGTCATTTAACAGCAGGTACCCTATATATATAATCCATATTCATATATATTCATACTCATATATATATATATAGTATATATAAATATATATATACTAGAGGCCCGTTGCGGCGTCGAACCGCCGCTAGAATATGGAAATCCGGTAGTGTTACAGAAAATAACTACTTTATCGATCAGAAGTTTTTGGCGAACGAAGAATAAATACTGTAAAAAAACACGTTAAAATGATGTTTTAGAAACGTTAAAACATGCCAGGCTAGAGCCAGGCCTGATAGCCAACTGCCAGCTTTATCGTGACAACTTTTTCAACTATTTTGTAAAAATAACTTGTGCATTAATGACATGTGATCTGTTTCACAAATAAAATGCATATTATCCGATTTATGAAATTTGTTGTTCTTTCTTCAGGGCATAAATTTATCGATTTGATCGATTTCTATCAATTTCCAGAAATAGCACATGAATCGAAACGACAGATTTGGGCACTCAATACGTAGGTTTAAAAAAGGAAATCATGTAGTGCGCAACTGTTTATGTATTCATTTATAATCGTAAATACTTAAAAATTGTGATAATAAAAATTGTTACATAAACTCAATTGTATGAAATAGAGAGTATAAATCGTTTATAGATACGCGAAAAACCACTATTATCAATGCTTGTTTTTTGTAATGAAATTCAATAGATCGTGCAAAGTTTCTTAATATGGGTGCTGCCATGTCATCATCATCAATCATTTGTTCAATAACAATTACACATTGTGTTTGAAATTATTACGCTAGGTATACTTAATCAAACCCTATTTACTAATCTAAATAAATAACTGACCAACAATACTCCACCATAAAAATAAAAAAGGAATGTGTCAAATATGTGTAATAAATAAAATCCAATACATAAAACAGCTAAAAATGTTTGAAAAAAGAATATTAAGACACATTTTTTTCAATCAATTTAGAGCTTAAGGCCTAATACCCGAATTCCAAATTTAAACTTTCGTCTTTCCTCTCATTGAAATAGTGTCTGACAGAAGAGTGAGGAAGATGATATCTATACTCTCAAGTCGATGATATAAACCTAATTTTAGAGTTCCTTACCATAGTCGGTAAAAACGGAAGCCTTATAAAATCTATTTGTTTTGTTGACAGCAGAATTTGTAAAATTTTATTTTGAATGAGAATAAGAATGATCAGCCAGACGTCATTAATTCAAATATGATTTATTCTTGAGAGCGTCGATTTTTTGAAATTTGCATCATATGTAGGTTATTTCTACCATTAAGTTTCGCATGTTAGGGTTACATGTTAATTATTCTACATTGCCAACTCGTCCACAATGTCAGCTCGTCTATATTCCCATCTGGGTCACAATGCCAACTTGTCCACACACCCAACACGTCCACATTGCTAACTCGTTCATACGCCCAACTCATCTGCATAGCCAACTCCTCTATATTACCAATTCGTCTCCATTGGCAACTCGTCCATAATCCCAATTTGTTCACAATGCCAACTCGACCACATTGCTAACTCGTCCATATACCCAACTCGTCCACAATTCCAACGCGTCCATATTGCTTACTCGTCCACAATGCCAAGTCGTCCACATTACCAACTCGTCCATACACCCAACTCATCTACATTGCCAACTCGTCTTCATTTCCAACTCATCAACAATGCCAACTCGTCCATATTGCTAACTCGTCCACAAATACAACTCGTCCACATTCCCAACTTTTCCATAGGCCCAACTCATCCACAATTCCAAGTCGTCCACATTTCCAAGTCGTCCATATTCCCAACTCGACGATACACCCAACTCGTCTATACAAACTCGTCCTTATTGTCAGCCCGTCTTTATTTTCAACTCATCAATATTCCCAACTCGACGATACACCCAACTCGTCTACGATACCAACTTGTCCTTATTATCAGCTCGTCCTTATTGCCAAATCTTCCATATCACTAACTCGTCCTTATTACCAAGTCGTCTTCATTGCCAACTCGTTTATATTCCCAACTCATCCACAATGCCGACGCGTCCATATTGCTTGGTCGTCCACAATGCCAACTCGTCCACATTGCCCACTTGTCCATGTTCCCAACTTGTCAATTTTACCAACTCATCCACATTGCCAACTCATCCACATTTCTAACTCGTCCATATTCCCAACTCGACAATACACCCAACTCGTCTACAATACCAACTTGTCCTTATTATCAGCTCGTCTTTATTGCCAAATCTTCCATATCACCAACTCGTCCTTATTACCAAGTCTCCTTCATTGCCAACTCGTCCACATTCTCAACTCGTCCACATTTGCAACTCGTCCATTTTAACAACTCATCCATATTACCAATGTAGATACATTCCCAACTTAGCTACATTGTCAAGTACCTAGTCCATATTCTCAACTCGACCACATTTCCCATCCCGTCGACATACAAGCGGAAGGACTAACTTTTTTCTTGTAAAATACCATTTAATTTACTATAACTCATGCCATTTTCCTTGCAATTATTTTTTTGATGGAATTAGGTATATAATCATATTTATAATAATCTATCATTTTACTTATTTGTATGACGTTTAAATTTGTTATACTACATTTTTTCTGCTTTGATTTACTATTGTAAAACTCGCCTATAAAAATAATCTATTCTTGAATGACGATCAGTTTTTTTAGTCTTGCAAGCACCAGTCCCATCCCAGTTGAAATGAACTTGACGCCTTTCATCGAGACTGGTGGGAGATTGCTCGGGACAGGGACGCATGGAAGAATGAGAGGGAGGCCTTTGCCCAGCAGTGGGACAATATAGGCTCTTAATATATATATATAAGCACCAGTCCAACTCGCACTTTTTACTCGCGGCTTTTTCCTCCACATTTTTAACAGTTATGCGAAAAAAGTTTCCATATCAACATTTTAAAAAGAAAAACAACCTGGCAAATTAGGTCATTGACATAATAGCCCCCAATAAAAAATACATTTAAAGTTGACAGAATATGGTTACTGTCATTCATTGTCAACAAACTGTAAAATTATTTTTGCATATTCGTAATTTCGTACATGTTTCAAGTGTTGCGGATATTATGTTGCCGACTCAAAAATAATATTTCATCATGCTGAACAACTTACTACAGGTTTGTGAGCAAATCATGCTGATTATTATTTGGTCATCTTATGTCAAAATAGGGATCACAGGTCACGTGGTTAGCGCACAGTAGTTTTTTCAAATCCATTTTTCAGTACTTTTTCAGGAAAAAAATAAAAATCCAAGAGTTTTATGCACCTCTCCAGCATGAGACGAATCTAATGACATATCATTTATCAAAATCGGACCATAACTGTAGATCTGATGGGATGTACAAAAATCGGCCTCGCGTAATATATATATAGATTCCCATAATTATGTATTTATCAACGTAACTAGTGTTTTTTTTTTTGTTTCGATATTTGCATCGTGTGTATACACGTATTGTTGTACACCCTTCCCGCACCTATAATGTCTCTGTTTGACCTTGTGGTTGACTGGTAGAGAATGCCTCATGGCATTAAGTCCGCCATTTGTACTTTACTTATGTATTTTGTGCAATAAAGTTTAAATAAATAAATAAATAAATATCGGTTCAAATTAATTACTAAAAAGATAAACTGTGACAACCGGAAAATAATAATTTTGCAAAAAACTCGTTTTGAAATAGGCGTGATCGATTTCGATATACTGCGTCTCGATTATCTCCGCAATTAATTGATGTGAATTATGTTATTGGTAATCTATATCTATGGCGAACGGAATGCGGAAAAAATATTATATCTATTTCGCAATATATTGACATTGAGCGTTCTCGTATCATCATTTATTTTTATGTAATTGGCATTCGATAAATAACCGCTCATCTTCGGCACAAAACAACTTATAGGTACCTACATTTATAAACCCGACTGTCTTTTGTTTAATTTATAAAATGTAATTCAAGTCTATGATAACAGGCGTCAGTCACAAGTTCAAAGGAGCTGATCATATTGGGCTCACTGTCTTGTTTAATTTATTTATATCTACATTATATAATTTATATATATGTATGTATTACAACATTTTAAGAATAAAATCTTTGTCCTTTCATCTCGCCTAAACGACAAGATCGATTTAATAAAAAATGGCATGCTGCTGTGCATTCCCAGATGGTTATAGGATACTTTTTACCCAACTACGGAGAAACAAAAAAGGCGGGCACCTTCCTAGTTAACTATAAATTCATAATCCCCGACTGTGTTTTGTTCAAAAATTTAAACACGAGTCTATGATGAGAACAACTTCACTCACACAAGTTCCAAGGAGCTGATATGTGATTGGGCTCACTCAGTAAACGTTTGACGTGGACTCACTCAGGCTTATTCAGTGGAGCCGGCCGGTAGGTCCTATCGCGTGTCCGGCACTGAGCAGCGATACTTAATCACCAACTGCGCAGTGGCACCGGCCTTGCGTCTGCGCGTGGGTTCACTAATCATAACCTGGCTCATCGCGGCCCTAAAGCCGGAAGGTATACTACGCGGAAACTGCACTAGAAAGGCTAACTGGGTCCAATGACGGATTTTCACTCTCATTCCGTTACTTTAGACGCAAAGGCTATGTTTAACCGTGACGGGTAAGTGTAGAATTTCCTCATTCGAATCTTTTCTATATGGCTCATCTTAGGTTAAATCACATACCTATGACGCACATTTGCGTAATTTACATAACTTCACACTTATTGACGTAGGCATCTTAAGACCTCTTAGGAAAAATGTAAGATTAGGAATCCCACCGTAAAGGTTTGAACAAACTGCTTAGATATAGGTGCAGTCGTATTTGATGTAAACATTATTACACTTGCACTCGTACTATACCTAAATATTCAATGAAGATGTGTAAGAACTCCTTAAAAATTGCATCAAATCTACTAATAGACAATAATGATATTTTATTTATGAAAGGCATACTGCACCACGTAATATAAATTGTTTATTAACAAAACGGATTAGCAGCAATCTCAATAAACTGTCATTGACGGACATAAAATACCTATGAAGGATAGATTGCGTTGCAATTGCAAACAGATAATTGTAAGGCAGAGCTAAATTGATAATAATAGAGAACACGAGATTGCAATTATGGCATGACTCTATCCTCACAAATAACAACAATTATATATATCCAGACGCAACATAAACAAACGATTTTTCTGAAACCGGTCCTTAACCAATATCACCTTTCGACACTACAATAGAAACTTATGATCATTGAATTAGAGGTTACTTAATATAGTGTGTCATTGCCGTAGTCATAGATTGTCGTAGCTAATAAATCATATAGTTCCCATCCATTCCAATAATAGCATAGGTACGGTTATATTCCTTCAACCAGCTGCAAAGTTTCGCACGAGTGTACTGCCCTATTATTTGCAAGAAAGACTTGGTAATGAACTTCAGAATTTACTGGAGTGAATTCCGCGAAACAAAAAACAGTCAAATATACCTGCGGTGCTATTAAATTAAATTGACATGATTAACATAACAACAAGGCGTTATTTCACGATTGTCGGACAAACGTCGGTTGTCCATTGTCATGGTAAAAAGACATTCGTCATAGAACGGAGTTGTGCGCCGAGGCAAATGCGGATCGTATACTACAGCGACAAGTCACTGGTATCAATTTGGATTCGTGAGATTTTTAGACGTTTATATAAACATTTTAATGAGACCAATGATTCATTTGATGATAAAACATAATGACCATATCGTGTAATGTCAGCAGGTGACACAATAGAACAACGTGGTGAATCCCACGCTGACGTGCGTGCTCTCGACTCCTCGTGGCGCGTGGGTGACCTACTCTAATTCATAATGCTTCTCTTCCCTCAATACTAACATAATAAATTTAACGTTATAATATAAGACTTTATGCCCGCGGGAAAATAAAGATCTCTCCTTTGTTCAAGTTCGTAAAGCAAAAGATAACCGCCCTGCGGCTATCGTGTCTTTGCGAATGAGTACGACACAAAATATGTAGCGTA
This sequence comes from Apotomis turbidana, assembly GCA_905147355.2. Classification (NCBI taxonomy): domain Eukaryota; kingdom Metazoa; phylum Arthropoda; class Insecta; order Lepidoptera; family Tortricidae; genus Apotomis; species Apotomis turbidana. The sequence continues at coordinate 8,753,897 of LR990288.1, forward strand.
AATAATTAATAGGTACATAACAACAACATGCTAATATGATGATATGATGTCAATTTTATGCGAACATCTCAGTTCGCAGAAATGATGTAATTGCTATAAAAGAACGTTCATTATTTGTCCATTTCGTTAACGCTTGAAGAGACGTACCAAACAACTTGAACGCAAACCATGCTTGAAGACACGAGTCGAGTAATGACATTGTGTTTTGTGGTCAAGTTCAAGTTTTTATGAGCAAGTACTGTACCTATGCTAATGAGGTGTTGTTTTGCAAAATGTCGACGTATGAAATTATTTTGGCAGTTCTAGCCTGACACGGGCCATTTTTGCGGCGGGCGGTGCAGTAGAGGCAAGCGGTATTCCTAATTATGTCTAGTAGGGTCAGTCGGCGAACGATCTAATTCGTCAATTGAGGACAATTTCGCGGTACGCTCTCACGTCACTGATGCGACACTCGTTGTAGGACAACTGCAATTCTTGATGCCAATTACATGACCAGCTGTTCCACCACGTGAATCCAATTTCATTCACAGATTTTCCACCAATCATAGCACATTAACGAGAATTAAGTGTGACACTTTTGAGGCTTTTCGTTAATCGTTAAGAGCGTGTTACGAATCGGTATCTATCTTCCTTGTGCGTGCGTGTTGCATGAGTATTGATAGTTCTTTTTGTAATAAATGGGAGCATAAAGAGTTCACTAAACCAGAGGCGAAAATACTCCGACCGAGTTGGCGACTCGATTACTACCGCGATCCAGTCAAACGGGAACGCAGGCCCGCAGCGATAGCGACAGATGAAAAACAAGATTACATCCAGGCCATATAAATAAACATTGGTGATTCATACCGCATTTCAGGCAATCGTTTATCGAGCCATTATCATAATTGAAATATTTATTGAGGAACATGTGACAACCAGTTAAGGTGATTGCGTATAGGCCTCTTGAGATACGAGTGAGTCACTGCGCCGTATGAAGACAATGCAGCTGAGTTCAATATGAAACGCGTAAACAGAAAGACAATAATTTAGCACCAAATTTGGTTTAAACAAAAAGCTATTTCATGAACTGAAAGTTGCCGCAACCTCGTGTGAAGAGACGACATTGTTTGTATGTTCGGAAACGAATTTTATGTGCCTCCATACAATGCTACAAGATTTACAGCCTCTTGCGTCCGCATCATTAATTTATAGGATTCGCCAAGAATAGCGACAAAAGAGGCGGCGACCTCCCATTTCTTAATAAAACGAATATTAAGTAACGATCGAGCTTATACAATTAACGACTTTGTTATATAATGCCTTTAAATAGAAGAAGTAATTAATGTAATGTTTAGATTAATTGGCGAAGGATGCGATATGATTGACGGTCTGGGTCTTTTAGGCCGAATAAGGCAATGAACCATTCGCAAACCAGCTCACGTCTGCCCCCCGATAATGGGCAGTAATGCGCCTGCGCCATGCATCGCAAGTACCACATGTACTCTCAATATCCACACCTGTGATAATTAATCCGAAATCAAAGTGTGACTGGAATAGCAATGAGGCTTATTACTCTCCATTTGATAAATTAGTAAGAGCTGGCAGTAATAGGAGCGCTTAACTGGGGCTAATGGGATTTGACTCGCTCGATGTGACACTTCGACGTACGCATAATCACAGAGATAAACCAATTAAAATGTGAACGCGCTTCTAATGTGTTTACGTAATTATTAACAGAATTTGAATTAGCTAATGATTAATTATTATGTAATGTCTAGTTAACCAAAACTAATCAGCAAGAGAAAATACTTTGTAGACGATTTACTTGAGAGTTAAGAAGTAATAGTTATAGTGCACAATGTTTTCCATCGTATTTTGTCGGGCAAGTTCGATTTTATAATTCCATGTCAACTTTTTCACTGAAGTTTACAATGAAAACATAGTAAAACAAAGTTTACTGTCACAAAAAAAAATTAAACAAATTATGCACTCTATATATATGTTAGTACCTAAATGTTTAACGTGTAGGTACAGTCGCCATCAGATATATCGCAGCATATAAGGCGTTCATAAATATGTGAACATGTACTGTAACGCCCAGTCAATAAGAGTCGTGTTCAGATATTTAGGAATACCTTACATGCTACGATATGTCTGATGGCGACTGTACGACTAATCTATTCGGCTAAAGATTATTTCAACGGCCGAGTGAGCATGATGTAACGTTTAAAACATGTTCAAGTCCTGATTGTCTTCATCGACGTCAACATTTTTTTAAGATAAGAGGCTAAAAAAAGCTTTTCAAGTAATATTTGCTCAGTTAAGCTGTACCAGGCGTGAAAATTATCTCTCAACATGTCCAAATAAACGCTTGCCAAACACCGCCATAAGAAGTCCATTACACACGTAGATAACATTCAACTTTAAAGTGAGACTATAACGACAATCCATTATGATTATGAATATAAGTGTCGCCCATAACTCACGGATAAATAAAATGTAACATCAGTTTGATAAAGTGTTAAACCATTGCTACACCGATGGGAAAGCGTGGTGGCATTATCAGAAGTGATAAATATGTTAGTTGCAGTCGGTGTTAGAAGTGGGCAAGTCACGAAGTAGGCAGTAGGGCGCGTGCAAAAGTCTTCTTTGTTTCTCACGGCTGTTGCAGAAATACCGTGCAGATCGTTATCTCCGGCGATGATAAATGCATCCAATAACGAGAAGCTTGCAGGCGTAGGTATCATAACAGTTAACATTTCGTACCTAATAATAAATGGAATTTATGTGAGAGATAGGGATTTCGAACGTAATGTATGTTGTGGACGCGGTCGTGGGCGAAAGTCCTGTGTTTCGAAAGTATCTATATAGATTCGCCCTCCCAGAAATTGTTACTTAAGGCGAGTAGTATCGCCGAATTAATGCCATTTGGGTTTTTTTCTTTTATCTTCTAAATCAGGTAAATTGTGATTACCAGACCGGAGTCTACGTAGTAGGAAAACACCTATAATAATGATTAAAACAAAGTATACAATTTGTCGTTCTGCAGAACTTTAATGCAGTCCACAAAAACATGGCCAAAACTTAAGTGGCCGCTTTTGACGTTTTGTGGGGTAATGTACCACTCGCCTGAACAAAATTCAAGCGACAAATTTGTGTCCTCGTAAAACTTGGGTATACCCATCATCGTGGTGGAATGTTTGCCCGTTGTAAACAGCGTGAATCAGCCAGGTTACAAACACGGGATTTTAGAATACGCAGCAACTGTGTACACAGAACTTGAGGTGACGTGACGCTAGGCGAGGCAGCCGTGGAACATTCTAGACGAACTTGGCTTATGAGATTATCATATTTAAATTTCTTCCTATAGACACTGAGGAAATCTGCAACACAAATCCGTATTATCGGCCATGGAGTTTCCCAGGCGATGTCGCCTTGAACTTGCGATGTAAACTAACACTGACGTAAGTGCGGCCAGTAAAGCAATTTACACGTCGCACCTGATGCCGCCTACATCCCACGGATACACAAGCGATTACATAAAAGTTTGACAACATTATAAGGATTATACCCGATTTGGTTGGAACTCATTAAATAAACATTTTTGATCAAAACATCAAATAAAGAGATTTTAATTATGTAAGTCCGTCGTGCGCAGTAATTTTTATAGTAATCTTTCAACATACATGTGGCGAGATTAACGACTACTCTTCTGATTTTTTATTTCCCTTTATTTATTTTAAATATGTGTACAAATCGCGGCAGTATTTTTTTTTTAGATTGACAGCGATTCTGAATACCAAACCTAAAGGTTACTAATGAACTAATGTAGAAAACTAGTATGTCCATAATTTTTAAGTGGTTTTATGGTGAATAAACCACAAGAAATTTAGGGGGGCGGATTGTCACCACAGATTAACGACTACGCCAGCCGCGACTAAGCCATTTACTGGGCTGTTTATTCATGTTAAGGTGAACGCGTGCGTTAAGCGGCAGCAGTTGGACGAATAATTTAAGAATTCACGCCTCTGCATCTCACGCTTAATGAATGAGCTCGACACCGATGAAACAAGTACGCGTAACCGATAAAATCACTCGTAATCTCTTTATCAACCGCGATAATCGTCAAGCGTCCCATTTCAGCATTAACGAGCTTTGTGATTACTCAATTTCCCTCATGATCCTAGATAAATTGACTCATGGTGGTAGATATGAAGGCGCTATAAATCCAACTAGATAACGCAATCAACTGTACTGTTATTATCGGTTAAAGCCTAGCGCTAGAAAGGCAGACTACAAAATGAAAGCTCACAGCAATTTACATTACTTTAGGTTCAAGGAACATAACTGGGGCATGAGTTAAACAAGGATTGCGGATGCATAATTCGATGCTTCGTAAACAAGACGTACGTAGCCCAACTCGTTGAGCAGTCAAAAGAGAGGCTCCGTAAGTAGGTTGAGTGTAGACGGGATGGCGCCTCGGCCTGGGGCTAGCTATAAAATGGTTCCGGTTTCGACGACCGCAGCAACTTCACAAAATATATTTTTGACCACGAGAATATTTGCGTAATCTTCAATGTTCAATAACATAAAGTTGAAATTAAAAATGCAGGTTTCGCATTCAGGATTTCTAGCTATCTTAAACTATAATATGAGCTAGGAAGTATCAGTAGTACACTAGTACTTAGTATAATTAACTATACTTAGTCTGTATACTGGTAATAAGTAACTGGAATGATGAATGTACGTTATATATATTTAAACCGTATGAGTTGATTTTATTGTTGTGGCTTTTGCAATAAGCCCATCTTCATACTCTTTGTTGTACTTGTAAAACGCAATTACTTCTTTAACCTATTGTTTTTAAGTCGCAATAACAATAAAATAACAAACAATAGAGGAATAAATAACAATGTCGATAATATCCGCAGGGGCACTGACGTCGTACTCAAAAGGAGCTTGTCAACCAAAAAGACATACATCACATTAATTTGTAAGGCAGATTGGTATTGTTCGACTTATGCGCAAAAAACTTGTTTCGACTGCCTCTTGTATTCTCTGCTTCGCGTCATGAATAAAGGAAAAACAAAGCGGTCGGATGAACCCGCGTTTCCGACTTTTCAAAGGCATTCTGCTATATTAATACCTCTGAGTATTAAGAGCGGATAAGGAAAGGTGGTTTGCAAGCGACCTCCCACTACCCACTGCGAAGGATTATACGTGACTAGGATACGATTACAATATTTGCTAGTTTATGAGGAAGGTTGGTTATAAAACCAAGGAAACAACCTCAGAAAGAGATTCAAGCACAGGCGTCATTTACGTAAGGGTCGCTATAATCTCATCTAAAACTTCGTGCAAATAGTCTCTTATGTTATAGAGTCAGAACTCACACCTAAGTCATATGGTAATTGGTATTGCCAGAAGATTTTATGGGCAAAATCTCGTCGAGTACATCTCTGACGTGCAAGCTATTGAATGCAAATGTAAACAAATTATCAGATGAACCTTCTAGCAACGCACAAAAGGTTGTCACAGCGATCTATTGTTAAGGCATAAAGCCATAATTCTTGTAAGAAAAATATTTACGGGCTGCCAAAATATTTAAAAGCAATCAGGAAATAACGGGTCACCTGTAATGTATATTCATATATTTGAAAATTGAAGCTGAGGTTCAGTTACGTGAAAATATATACACAGTGTAGGCGATTGGTTTTGTTTGTTCTTGCCCGTCGGGCACTGTATTTGTACTACTGATTCTCAATAGATTTTCTAGTCAAATCCTCGTAGATTAGTGAAAGTGGTCGGATAATTACAACTTAATTATTTTTCCGTTTTCTCGATGAGTTATCTTTATTTATTTTAGTGCTAAAGCGGTTTTTAATAGCAGTAGTTTTATTATAAGGTAAAACATACCTAAGCACTGGAACGCATTAGGTAATGTCGTTCGCGGATCACTCGGATGCCATTTATCATGTGCGGCGCCGTGGGCGAGATGATGTGGCGTGCGAGCATCTCTGTTCGCTCGCATGGACCCGGATCACAAACTTACAACTCAATTTCGTAATTCATTTAATAAACATTTTATTTTTGCTTGTAAATCGAGACGATTAAGGATCGATCACCGAGACATGTCCGGTTCGGTCTGATACGCTCGAGAAGAGTCGATATCGGTGTAATCAAAACCGTGGTTCAAGGTGATCTGTGGATATTGATTTGTGGTGACAAAAACAATACGTGCAGCTATTAAATTACGATAAAAACTATTTATGTAAGATGGCATCAATCGTGCATGGCAGTCACGTTGTCGTGTTACACCTGTTCTGCAGTTCGGTTACGGTTGACAGAGAACAATGCCACGGCGACTATATTGCGTAATTGAGCAATTTCCACGCGAACATCGCAGGTCAGAAGGATAAGGCACGGGAAGTTACTTGGCCGGGTGGAACATCATTTAATGTTATTTTGAGATGTCAAAATGGCAGTGCTCCGGAAAGGACTGAAGAGGATGCAGTTATTTTAACTACATTCATCCTTCCCAAAAGGCATATTTCCAAACTCGTAATGTAGTGCATTGTATATAGTACAATTCAATTAGAAGTTACGTGCTGTGTACAATGTGTACCTGTACCTGCGTCTAACATGACGTGTGTCACGCTACCAGCGTTGAAAATCATAGAGAAATATGGAATTACATAACTACTAACAGGATTATAAATAGAAACAACGACAATATCCACACGATTTACTTAAATTTGCTTAACAATAGATATAACTACTGGCTCAGCTTAGTACAAGTTGACATGCGAAGATAATGCTGCGATGCTAGGAATGCCAAGTAGTCATTAAGGTGGAATATTTATTTATTATTTACTTGTTATGGGTTCTAAGGTCAGGATGCAGTTACGATTGCTACGTGGCGCTCATGCCAGTGGCCAAACAAGGCTAAGTGCGTTGGAAATTGCTACTGTTGCTGATCTAACTTGTAGAAACGCTGCATGACAGAATGATTATAAGTACAGTGGCCCAGAGGTCATGGAGAACGTGTCACAATCAAATGAAGGCTTTTGACTGCCGGCACGCATATAATAGAATCGGGAAGAAATGTATACAATGGATAAATGGATACAAATCAATAGAATATGAACCATCCAAACAAAACAATATCATAGAAAGTTCGAAAGATAATCGTAGACACAGGACGTTACGGGTACAAGGGCAAGGTCAGAGGGTGGTTCAAGGAGAACTACACTAAAACTAAGGGGGAGAGTTAATGAAATATTCGTAACTGTTACATAACCGTTCCTTTACGAGTTTGATAAATGAAGCCATGAAACTCCAAATGCAAAGGCGTTTGTTTTGTTTCAGTTTCATAGCACATAATCCAAGGACGCTAGTTAGAACAAAAAGGTTTACACCGTTTTTGAAAAATCTCTGCATGTTTTGCATCGGAATACGAATCATCGAATTCAGAGCGGTATTGTCGCTCTATGGCTGAGATCACTAATTCTTATTTATAACTTGGCACCACCTACTGACCGCAGATTTGATGATGTTTACTTAGAACTCCTTTTGAGTTACTTTACGATTCCACTTTATGAGAAAATTATGCGAGCTCCATGAAACAAGAGCGCGTTATTTTTCGGCTTACTGTTATAGTTTGCTTACATTAACATCCTAGTTATCTTATTCTGTAGTCTAATTCTTTTCTAGCCTTCTCGTATTCATGACGTTAATGCGTGCCGTGAATTTAAGTACCTATTTACTTGTACTTATTTTCTGTAGACGTTCAGGCCTAATTTAAATATTTCCGTGTTGCGTCGCTGCGATTCAAGACCAAATCTACCGAAACATTTTCAGTGAAATCTGTCTAATTTGATTAAGTTAAGTATGTCACGAAAAAAATGGTTGCGAAAACGCGTACGAAATTACAATAAGTTATGTATGTGGGCTGCCGAAAATACGAATTGAGCAATATCCGTATGTTTTCTCTTCTTATATGGAGTTTTCCATCCAACGGATTCATTTTTTTGAAATCCTTTAACTTTGAAAGAGTCTAACGACAGGAGAAGTCTTTGTTTTAAAAGATAACCATGAACCTACATGGGCAATTTTTTATTTTGTTGTCGTTTTTTTTTTCTCAGATTTCAATAAAATTTGGTGAGTTGGTAAAGAACTAAATGGAAATTGGAAATTTTGTAGGACATATCGTGAAATTGGGCTTACCTTGTTCAGAATAAGCAACTTTACCAACTAACCAAATTTTATTGAAATCTGAGAAAAAAAAAACGACAACAAAATAAAAATTTGCCCACATCTTTTACGAGTAAGTACAAAGGTAAGATCTTATCGTTTTAACGATTAAAATAAGGCAATCAGTTTAGTTTTATGAAAACGAAACGAAAATATAAAAAAGAAAACAATGTCAGAGAGAAACGTAGAATTCATAGAAAAATCACGCAAATACTATATTCAGGTAAAGAAGGAGATGACTCTTAAATAGTGTTCGTAATGTGTCTGTCGGTGTCTACATAGACATTGTAATGAAATTGCATCACCTCATTTAACTTAAAAGCTAGGCTTTGCTGCACTGAGTAAGTATTCACTCTTCATTAGCACAATTGCCGACTGACATGCTACCTTATTAACACATGGAGCCCTGAATCTAGTCCTGCCATTACGACATAATGTCTTGTGTCCGCTCAAATGTAGTCTATTTATCTTGATCTGTATATCTGACAACTGTTTAATGTATGGCGCCGGAAGAATAATGTTATGATTATTTTGCAAAGATATGTATCGTACAGAAGTATCGAGTGTTACTATTTTGCATAAAACGACAATGGATATAGGTAAATCGGCGATATATTTAAAAGATGACACATACCTCAACAATACGAATTGTACAGGAAAACGAAATAAATGAATGTCGTAATCTATATTGTTATCAATTGGTTTCATCATATTGCGAATTGACTAAGGGCTAGTTAAATGTGTCACAAAATAGTAGCCTTCTTTATTGCGTTCTTATTCCAAGACGATTAGAAGCAAATCGAAATCGTTGTAATTAGCCTCCTATCGACGACGTAATTTAACGACTTAAGTCATCAGATGATTCTCGTCATTTTGCAAGGACAAAATGGTACGTCATTTCAGTTACTTCAGTAAAAATATACCTAGGTATTATCTCCGGCATTTAAAACTGATAGCTTTGTATCTCGCTTATCGTTACTTCATTAAAATTGTTATTAAATAGGCCATTGTTACATTACTTAAAATAACAAATCCGGCAAAATATAAAAATAAAAATTTCACTATCACGAAAAATTTGGGCGTCCGAAAATACAAATTTAAGACTCACCGGAGAAGCTGATTTTTGTTTCGACCGGCATCTTATTTCCGGCTGTAACTCCCTTGGGTTAAACTTTAAAGAATATATTATTTAAAATGATCACAATAATATCGTTGATTCGTGTGGTAGGAGCCTCGTCGTGTTTGGTAGGCCGTGGCGTCGGGACGCGCGGATCGCTCGCCCGCCGAGAGTGCACTGCGGCCGGCGCGGCGTCCCACGCCCGCGCCGCCCTCTGATACGGGCCCGGCCTGCTCTTGTTTTTGTTTCCCCGGCGCCCTAGCGAGCCTTTTCATGAAATGTTAAATTAACTATGTTACTTTGGGAAATTGGTGAGTGAGGGTCAAATTTTGCGAGATTGTGATTTTGTTTAAGTGAATATATTTGTTGTGTTGTTTGGTTTGTTAGTGCAAAGAAAAACAAAACTTAATAATTAAATATTATGTGTCATTAATAAGAGCTAGTATGTTTACCTCATCTCTGTTATAGTAGATAGTTCCCCGTACCGAGCGCATATTACTATAGTTTTTTTTACTAAGTATAGTATAGTATAGTAGTGTTATCTTATCGCTTTTCTTATCGGGCGTAAATTCTTAACTCAAACACAGTGTCTACAGTGTTTTATTCGCCATAGTGTGGATTCGCGGCCTCTTTGTCTACTTAATATTGACATGAAATAAACAATTCACTTCCGAAAGAACCTGTAGTATTTTCCCCGACAATACGAATGTTGACGGTTGAGCGAGTCACGCTGTCTAACAGGTCAAAGAAAGCGAGTTGACGAGGTCGAAACTTCTAAAAGAGCATGCCAGTCAACGTCCATTCCGGACACATTTCATAGCCGTTTGTGGTGACACGTCCGTTATCAGAGGAAACGATTGATTGTTACAGCTCAAACTAACAACACCTTTCACTGGGCATCTAAGAAACGGACAAGCAAAAGCTCATTTACAATCAGAAAGTGAGCTTACACCAGGGAACAAATAGCCAGGTAATCGGTGCTTATGCAATTTCGAGATGAATAAAGTTCAAACTCCTTTCACCGATGAACATGCGCTCTATGAATTTCAAATTTGTGTTAAAGTAATGATAAATAATGACTCCGCTCTGGTAGGATGTCGGCTATCAAAACTAGACATGAAAGTTTACATTTCACATGAGATGATTGTTGACTTCTGAGACGTTCACGGTCAGTAAATACAACGCATGATAAAACGAGACCTGTATATGGTTGTCCTCGTGCTTTCTAGTAATAAAACATCTAATACGGTAACACTAATGTTAAGTTAAGACGTAAAAGGACGGTTAAACCTTGTAAACATGAATCGAAAAATTATGATTACTAATTTCTAGACTCGGCAGCATCAAAGACTATTAATAAAATCCCGTAGCGATCACGATTGTTATTCAAATATTTTTACAAATTTCCGAAGGTAGAGTTTGTGGGCCGTTGACCGATAGATTGGAATCCAAACAATCCTTGACTCATGGTCCAAGTAACTGTGGATGGCACGTACTGCCTGATTTACGACTCATACAAAATGTCGCCTGATACCTAATATGCACTTGATACCGACTTAAAGAGGACAGGGTTTTAGACAGCCTTGGCTAAGATTTACGATATACCTTTAATATTTAGATTTATTGCGCCTCGGTATGGAATAAGAACGAGGGTAGTTTCCTGCTGGCAAAATAGGTTTTATACTTCAATGAATATTAGATCTCAAGGAAGTATCTGTAATAAAATATATCTAAATAAATAAAAAATAATTACTAATTGTACTGCCAAACACAAAACGCGACAGCGGGTGGGCGAGTTTTACATATTCCATCAGGTAGAAGAAAGGTTTATATGACGAAAATAATGATTTTTTTATTCCTACATATGTTTCCTCATCAAAATATGAAGGAAGATTTGTAAATATATAACAGCTTGTTCTTACTAATAATGATTGTTCAAGAGTCAGTGTTGTTTACATAGACCAGGATTTTTAAAGTAGAAAAAAACAATGACGTGAATCGCCGTAAGAAATTCAAGATGTAAATGTCGGTGGTGTTTTGGCTGTGTAAATGAAGTGTGACTGCCGATATTATTTTGCCTTTGGTCACGTTTTGTTTGTGCAAGTGACTGTTCACTCGCCATATTTATTTAAACACAACTCCTAAGCTGATGTACAAATAAAATAAAACGGCAAGCGAACTGGATTCCTAACAAAGAGGTCTAGCTACTGAGGAACACAAATAAGGATAATTTCAGAAGTTGGGTCAGTAAAATGTGAAAATAAATGTCCACAAAGCCTTTCTCGGGTAATTTTAGCCAAGTTATGTATGTCGTATTCATTGGCTGACCGTATCCTTAGAGAGTCCAAGTTTGGACAGACATAACATTAAAAGTAAACAGTCAGATGCAGAGAATAGTAACACTGCCAACCTGTATTTGTAGAGCAGGCTGCACGCATCTGTACCAGATATAAATGTCATCAATCGACATAAGCATCGTCAGCTGGATATTTTTTGTATCCAAAATGCTATTTAATAACGAGTGTATGTCTGGGACCTTGTCCTTTCTCTTTCTGTGTTTTAAATCCTTATTTCTCAGTTCACACGGTGATATGGGTCGCAAGCATTAAAGGCTATTGTCTTCTAGATCAGCGATATGCAAGCGTAACACGTACACATACCATGAGCATTTCAGTAAATGCGGTATGTTGACAACGCAGCGATTTTCACACATGCGCGGCGGCGCCACGAAACTCTTCTCAGAGCTTCTCTGTATTCATTGCTTAAATCTCAGTTTAGACAACAACGGGGACAAAGCGTTAAAGGCTACGGTCCGCTAAATCACCGATATGTAAGTGTAACACGTCGACATGCCACGAGCATCTCAGTAAACGCGATACGTTGACAACGCAGCGATTTTCCACACCTGCGCGGCGCCGCGCGCCAGACCGGAACACTTGCCAGCGATGGCGTTCTTACGTTGCGACCTGACTAATAATCCTGCTACCGTATTAACTTCAGAAATGGGCATCTATTCCATAAGAATGGTATACATATCCATGGGTACAGGGTTGCGTATTTCATTTCTAACAAATTAAAATTTAAACACTGTTATAATGTGATAGTGACATTAGTGACACTTAGTCTAATTTTAGCTACCCAAAAAATGTTACAAAGTGTTACAGCGATATACCGGTTTCATTGTAGGAAACGGCGTTCTAAATTTATATATATTATAGGTACAAGTTAGTAAATGTAATATTTAGTAAGTATCAAATATAAGCGGTTGCGACGCCTGACCACATGTAATGTTTCCTCAGAATCATTATTTCTGTAGGCTCTAACTTTTAAAGTCATGGACAAATTATTAAGTCGCCTTTTCACATATAATATAGGCATGCCTTAGGTGTAAAAAGGTATAAGAATTTAATCTATGAAGAGAACCATCTGGTACTTAGTTGTGATACGGTGTGTCAAATAACGTCGAGCCACTGCGAGAAAGTGTTAAAATTATCAGTTACTTACTTCTGAGAATGACATTACTTATGCACATATTTATTCGTAATTTGCTCTTGCATTTGAATTTAAAGGTAAATCACACGTCATTGGTTACCTACGCACTGCAATATCAAACTCCTGACTCAACGGACCTTGGTCTATAAAGGCCAGAAATGCCTCAAGGATCGAATCTTGCACAATTCTCGTGACGCTGGCGGAGCCATTGATACAGTCAATCTGAAAGTATCTTTTGGTCGGTTGACGTAGTAGGAAGGCTATATGAACGGAAGTAGTGTGAGTTAAGTATGACGCTTACGTCACAGCAGTTACAAGAATCCCGGGAAAACCCATTTCGTACAAGATCAGCAGTCAGCATCAAAATCTACACATTGCTCCTGACTCAACGGACCTTGATGTATCTAGACCTCAAGGATAGAATCTTGCACAATAGGCGTGTAAACAATTTTTTTGAAGGTGTCAATCAATCAATCCAATTTTTTATTGCGATCAAATGCTTTATATGCATAGCTGACATGTGACGTCATTATATGTTGTGGGTACCAATATTTGTATGATGACAATAAGTAATTTGCCATTTTCACCGTGAAAAAGGGCGTTTATGTTCATGGTTGTCATATTTACAATTATTGATTTGTTAATTATGAGGATTCTTAAAATAAGTAGTTTCAAAATGTCTTTTGGATAAAAACATTACATTTTAAGTGTGCGTACTTTTGAGGTCACATATTTCAAAAAGTATTATCTTTTTTTTCTTTGGTTCATAAGATATTCGAGCTAATTTTATTAACATAACTACCGTATGCTATAGAATTTAGCATCAGTCGCATCCGTATTCTCCTAACGCTGGTAGTGCCATTGATACAGGCATTTTAAAGGTGGTAACTTTTTAATCAGCTAACGTAGTAAGAAGGCTACAGGTACGGAAGCAGTGTGAATCAAGTATGATGCTTGCGACACCGGAGTTACGAGAATCACGGGCAAACCCATTTGGTGAAAGATCAGCAGTCAGCATATATCTACGTACATGTGGGAGAAGTTATGTCCTTTTAAGTATTCTCTAAGGAAGAATTAACGTGAATATACTCGTAGTTAAGGATCGGTAAATTGCAGCATTGCAGTGAATGTAAAATTAATATATTTGTTTTCGTTACAACGATAAGTTAATTTTAAACCGTTTTCTTAGCAGACGTATTAAATTATTCGTGAAATACGCAAGCGGGACGTTTCCTGCCCGTAAAGGGGATCTTCAAGCTTACGCTAATCTGATAACCTGACTACTGCGGTAATATTGAACGTGAGGATTCCTCAATATACTCTTTAAGAACATTGCAGTCGCAGTTACTTAAACACAGGTATGTAGCAGATAAAAATACAAGTTCGCAACATCCCAGCAACACACATAAAAAAATTGCTAGTCATGTTTCAAAAACCACATGACTTGTCAGTCCCAGTCATGTACAACTGACCCAAAAGTCCTACACTTAATAGGTACGTAGGTATAGCTAATTAAGTGTACACAGGTATAATACACCGTAAAGTAAGAATAGGGTAGCAATCCAGGCATCAAGTACACTTTATCGAAGCCTTTATTCGTGGAGAAAGCGAAAAAGGGGAGGCTGGAGAGTATTAAAACTGGATACTTTTCGTAGCCTAAACTTATTTAATTCCGGAACGGCAACAGTCGATTAGGTTTTGTAGTAATTAGTGCGTAAATGACTTTCTTCGGATATCTCTGCTAAAAGAATGCTCAACATTTTAAGACGATTTATCATTATCTTGATAATAACGTTGTAGATGTCGTAATCAAATTGTTAATTAAGATTTTATAACCAAATCAGATTTGCTTTCTCTTGTACTCAAGACTCAATTATGAATCTATTATATGCTTATATGAATCTAATAGAGTCGTGATGGAATTATGCATAGTGACAGTCAATTTTTTTTCTTTTTCATTTTTTTACTTAAGTTACGTTCGCGTAAGAGAAAAAAGGCATTACTCTCCCATTCTTATCCGATTAAGAATAGTCATAATAGTCGTGGTAAAATATCCTACAATAATCATTCAGCTAAGTGAAGATAAGATAGGTACCTATATTTTTCTTGAAATTATGAGTAAGGATTTTATAAATAATATAGCATCTAGATATAAATATTTATTGAACTAATATATCCATTATTATTTATTATCTGTAATAAATTACGTTTACGGGGGGTTTTACTACATACATGGAGACAATAAACTATTTCTAGATTTATTGAGACGGGAACATAATTATATTTGCGTAAGTAAAGATGACGCAAATAAAACATATATCATAGAATGGTCACGGATAAGCTGTGGGATGCCGCTAGTAGGTCCGATGACCATGGATATCCTTGAGGGAGGCCTTTCCCCTGGAATCGTTTATTTTACTTATGATTGATAATGATGCCCTTAATTTATTTTTATTTTTTATAATATAGGAGGTAAACGAGCAGACGGTACGCCTGATGGTAAGCGATTACCTTTTCTCATGGACAACTGTATCTATAACATAATTCTGCAATATTGAACAAATCTATTAACCTTTTGAGCGCCACAGTCGGCTGTGGCCGTCAACAAAAAATCGTGCCCCTGACGCCACGTCGGCCACAGCCGTCCAAATTTCAATGATCAAAAACTTTGTAATTCTAACCGCTACAAGTATTTTCAATCCCTGTTGATTTTGGGGCACATCTTTTCTTTTTTACTCTGGCGTCAGTGGCACAGTAAAGTTGCTAGACCGCTTGGCGGTCAATAGGTTAAGGACCCCGTCGCCATCATAACGTGACATTTGTTCAGAACAGAACAATATTCCTAACATTATTGTACGAAAGACCTTAGTTAGGTCACGAATCAAATATGTTAATAGTACATGAAATCTGTAGGGGACACGAATTCCAAGCCAGCTCCGATTATGATGTCACCCGGACACTGATATTATTAATGCAATTGCGACCTTGAACTGAGATCGTGTCACGATCCATGCTACGGTAAAAGGACGTATCTTACTATGACATCCGTATAAAGATACGACCTTTTACCGTAACACGGCAGAATCTGCTCTGCAGTGCTCGAAGCATCTAGATAACTGACAGGAAAGCTACAGAGTGACGCCCAAAAATAATAGGTAATGTTAATTTAATTCACTAGAGCGGAAGTTTAGTTCAAATGCAAGCAATAGGTATGTAAGTTAGGTACAGTCAGCGGCAGAAGTCACTACGTACGCTAAGTGCTCAAAATGATAAACACACGGACTCTTTTACCTAGAATCAGTGTTGTACTGATTGAGAGCGTGTTATTGCTTAGCTACTTTTGCTGCTGACTGTACTGAATGGTAGTGTCAACGCGGTAAACATCCGTGGGTAAGCTGGAGGATTACCTATAGATATTACTTTTTATTCAAGAATTTTGAAGAGCTAATTCGTCCACGTAATTCTTTACCGTAGTCGGGTGGAAAGTATAGGTACTACAACCATCTATGGATGTCCAGCTATCCCTGTATCAAAATTGGTTAAAATCCGTCCAACCGTTTTAATGTGATGAGCGGATAAACATTTTTTTACCAATAGATGGCGCTGTCAACTGACGTCACACGCCATACAAATCCTGCACCGTACTGCTACGATTTTGCCTGAAGTAGACCGCTTCACAGTGATCCGCGTAGTACAAGCTAGCTAGACAAAAAGGCTTATTGAATTTCCTTGAAATTCTTATCACGTTATGTTAACAACATGTAATCATAAAGAAATACATTAATTATTTTTCATTATAAGTGTCTAATGAGGAGTGATTAGCATGGGAATATAAGGTAAGGCAAAAATTTCATACATTCATTACCAAAATTGCATTCTAGCTGTTCACTCACTGTGCTTGTTTACTAAACCAAGTGATTTTTTTATATGATGGCGTTGGAACAAGAAGGTATGGGCTATTTATTTTCGTTGTTGCCACTGAATTAAACTTAACATGTAATATTTAAAATGTACCTCATTTGTAGGAGTTAAACTTTTTACCATCATTTTGAAATTGAATAGTCATGAAAACATATTGCCCCAAGTTGCTCCAATGTAATTTTTTTATATGTTAAGCCCATGCTATTGTAGTTTTAGATAAATGCTGTTTTAACCCTCGGAAATCGTCGCTAATTTTTTTATTTATTTTTTTCCACTTGTCAAGATTGTCGTGTCAAGAATGGATTTTTTTGAAAAATGGCTCAAACATTCCAAAAGAAGCAAAATCGAAAAATTATTTAGTTTTTTATTGTCAAATCATGATTCGAGCGGCGCAACAGGAGATTCCCTGAAGTCCCTAAGAGCGAATATTAGAAGATTCTCAGCGAAATTTAACGAACGATGGGAACTTGCAGGGAAGAAGAGAGAATGCTTCTTAAAAAAGTATTCAGAGTGGCTGCAAGGTGCGGAATTTACATTTGAAGTCTCAATAGAACCATCTGTCCCATCGTCATCTGCAGAAAGCCTACAAGATCCCGGACCTGGTAGATCAAAGAAGGAGTTTTTGGAATCCAGCCTAAAAACAAAGCGGAGAAGAGTCGTCGATTTGATTGAGTGCAGGAGCACTGAGGAGCTTATGTACGCTGCTGAAGTATCTGCTCGATGTTCAGGCAGCAGAAACATTGCACAGGCTATAAAAATATCAGCGAACCGAAGTCCACAAAAGCAGAAGAAGACCACAGTGACAAAATGAGCAGCGACGAAGCCTTGGCCTACTACATTGACTCGAAATCCACATCGTCTACATACAAGCTGATTCGGAAGCATACCTTAAAAAAAAAATGTAAAGTATTTCCATCTATGTATAGTGTTGGGAAGTCTAGGAAGACAGGTCCCACAGAAAAAAACAGAAAGTTTACCCGTAGAAGTCTTAGATTTGTTAATTTCCCCTAGCAATATCGTAAACACTAATAGTACTGTTGTCACTGCTGATCATGACTATTCAACAGGCGATTTACCTGATGAGGTGGATGAGTAATTAGGTAATGATCATTAACTTCATCATCAGGTGAGTAGTCTGTAGCTTAGAATAAGCTAAAAGATTAGAATTAATTGTAAATAATGAATAAATTTAAATAGGAATATACTAATTAGTTAAGCTAAATTATTATTTTTTCCTTGTCATGTAAATAAATTTCACCTGTTTTCATACATATTTTATGACGATTTTTATTTTTTCCACTTTAAACCAGTTTATTGTATAAATATAAATATGAATACATGTAATAAACCATAATAAAAACAAATGAAGCGAGAAATGCAAAAAAATAATTTTGTCTAGCTAGCTTGTTCTACGCGGATCACTGTGCGCTCTTCATAGAAAACTGATTTTTAACACAATTTAAATTTTTTATAAAAGTGTAGAAGCACAATACGATAACATGCTAAAATTAAATGTTTAATAAACATAATATACTCTGAGGATCGTGTACCATAGTCGCGTTACTACTGAGATAAGTGCAATATAGATCTTCCCATTGGAATATGTTGTGATGCAAATGGAACTAGACTTCTGAAGAAGCCCTAAGATTTAGTAAGGAAAATTGGAAATTTAACAACCCAACTTGCCTCCTCCTACTATCGGAAGTGTTTGTGGTACAGAGATGAGAGGGAAAACATTGCAGCTTATATACCAGTAAAACGACCTTAACACACAATATTTTTTATGAAGCTTCCTTAAAGGTTGAAAGTTACATACCAATATAAAATAGCTGACTGAAGTTGCAATTAAATTGTGTCACTCATTTCTTATTAGTTTCACAATGCAAACAAGTATATTGTTTACTCGAGCGATTGTGTAACATGATATTCGCACTTATTGTCAAAATATAATTCGGATTTCGCGATGAATGTTGAGCAACAGCAGCAATAATACCAAATGTCATGTCACCGTCGTAAAGTCATTGTTTCGAACAAGGAATCTGCATTAACGGCAAAACACAATGGATTTTAAATTGGCTTCAAATAATAATGGAGATTATATAAGCTTTATTACCTACTTATTAATATCAGATATCGTTTTGAAGATAGGAACGTGATAGAGACACAAGTTATTAAGAGGCCTTATTCCTTTTAAAATTCATTTTTTTTATATTATGACAAATATGTTGACAATTTCAACCAACTTTTTCAAGTGAATAATACTTTTCCCCGAGTTCTACGTAGTAACGTAGCTATTTCATGCTTTTATTGCGTGCAGTCGAAAATAAGTTGAAAAAACTAATTTTCCGCGTGAATTTTGTCAATTTCGAGTAGTTTTTGAAACAATAGTTATCAATGAAAAATTCAAACTGTAGGCTTCTAATATATACCAATAAATCCCAATAGCCCTGTTCTAGGTAGTAACATCAATAATATGTTAAGAAACATGTTTGATCATAGAGAAAAATGTCCAGAACAATCAGCATTTCAAAAGGAATAAGGGCTCTTAAAAAGAATTATTTAAATAATGAATTCTCTAAAAAACTTTTTTAATTAACATAATTGTAATGTTAAGTGTCATCTGTATTTGTATTTCTTTCTTCTTGAGGTGTGCAATAAAGAGTATTCTATTATATTATATTCTATAATAAGACTCTTCTGCAATATTCTCGATCTCTCTAGATAGATCTATGTAATAAGGTGATCCGTGTTATCTTTTATTAATTTAATTAAGTACATCGATTCTTCAATAAAATTACTCGACTCTTGACTCTTATATAACTGTATTCTTAGCAAATGAATCTTTGAATCTGGGTTAGAATTCAGTGTAACGAATTATTGATGTCAAAATCTATATCAGTAACAGACAGTTTTAAACTAGAATAGTAAATCTTAATTGAGTCACTTGGACCTGCACGATCTCAAAATGGTTTATTTAATGAGTAGGTTTATGATGATATAATACTTAAATATATACATAGGAAACATATAAGACCAAAGAATAAAAGATTCCTACATCTCTCACATAGTTGCCCCTGCCAGGATTTGAACCTAGCACCGCCGGTATCTCAGGCCGTTGTACAACCAACTTAGCAAAATGCGTCGTAATCTAATCAGTGAAAGGTGTAATAATACCATAACGGGAAGCAAATGCCTCAAACGGAATTTTAGGCGCAGGCGCAGCGCACAAATAGGCTCTTGACATTTTGTGTGCATATCGCGAAAACGATTTGATTGTAGAATGCCTCGAGGCCGCCTTGTCGCGGGATTACGTTTAGCATTTGATTTCAATGGAGACCTAGGTGGGCCGCTACTTTAATGATCTCGACGTGTGCTGACATGAATCAATGCCCTGTGTGTTGAATAAACAAATAAATAAACGTGTATTGCAATCGGATATCTTATCGATATATTGGAAAATGTCCACGGATTGCAGGCGTGCAATTTGTTTTAGAACTCCCTTGCTGTTTGTATGTGCCTGTATGATGAGAGATAATAGCTAGTCTTTTCTTGAGAGATTCTCAGGAGGCAGAGAATCTCTCAAGAAAAGAGACGTATAAATAGGTCAAAGAAAACGTAGTTATACTTTTGTAAGATTACCATTTTCTAGCACCTGTTCTCGTGAAAATTGGTTAGTTAGGAGAAGGAGCGCACCTAACACTTCCTTAACCTGAGATAGGCCTGTGGGAGAATGATAGATCAGATTCTTTATCTGGAGATACAAGTCGACATTAAAAATAACTCTTAGAGCTAATTACTAGGTACGGATTCTGACATTATATTTGGGAACGCAAAAACACCGAAAAAATTACGAAAGCTAATTGTTTTGAATTTTACCATTAATTGGAATAGTCTCACTCATTATATTCGTGGGAATCGGGAAAGTGTAAGCAAATCAATATTTATCTCCACTTTAAAACGCATTACGCTAGCAAACGGTTAGACACTAACCAGGCAGACGTGTCATGCGAATTGATGGACAGACGGCGACCCCGACAAAGAGCTAGAAAGCGGAATGAAGTATTTAGGCGGAACGTTCTCGTGAAACGTTATAAAAGGCATACTGGAAGCCAGGTGTTAATGAGTCAGCCAGTTCATTATGCAGTCGAAACGGCGGGCAAGTGATACTGGAAAACCCTCGATTAATGCACATATCGCGTATCGAAAACTGGTCGAAGCGTGTTGTTGTGTCGATCGATGACAAACAAGTTATCCTAGCCCTGGGATCGGCAAACTTTTTAAACAAAGAGCTAAATGTCCGCCAGCCAAAGGGCCGCTGTTTTCGGTTTTAGATTTTAATTACATACCAAATTTTAACAGGACGAAAAACGACAATGAACTATGTGAACATAACATTTTGGTCGTGCGAGGCGCATTAAAGAAGAAACCTAATAATACTACAATTTGCGAAAAGCTGTTTCTTTCGAAGCCGTGTAGACTCGATGGGATCTGAGAAAAAAGCGGAATATCCATGCAGAGACCATCAGTATCAAATTCTACATTAGCTTCTGCGTCTCGAGACATTTATTTAATTTCTTTCAAATCAAGCCGGCGATTCTTTTCACCTCTACTTTTGTGGAAGTAGGCCTGAACCTCGCCAATACCAAGTCGTATATCTAAACGAGTGTTATTCACATCGATTAAGGATTCAATTAATGTACAAAGCGAACTGCACTTGCAGTCGTAAAACGTAGCTCGTTAGCTAATTCAATCAATTGGCTTGAGAAGCTCGTCCTTATCCCGAGCCGGGGCAACGGTTCGCAAATAAGGTCAACAAGGTAATAGGATTCGGGCGAATTGGAGGGTATTGACGAGTCATTTCCGTAGGACTTTGAAGTATTCTTGAACATTTGTTACCGTGACCAATTCGGTCGTTCATGGCGTATCAGTATGCAAATCCATAACGTCACTTGTGAGTTGTTATTTCAAGTTCGCCTTTTATTTTTCACAAAACAGCTAGTAGTTTCTGAACGTTCAGCGGGCGTGTGTTTATAACGATAGAGTCGCTATGGTCTATCAGCATGAGACAGGATGTGGAAGTCGCTTACTTCCTGAGCTTCCTGGTGCCAAAAGTAAAAGATATTGGTAATGAAGACGACGTTTTCAAATTAACAAACATTTAAAGATGACGAAAGAAACATAATCGGCCCTAAAATTTTCCAGAAGTCGTATTATGTGATGGCTTGGACACTCCCTAAATCGTAATCAAAAAGTAAATAAATCAAGCACGTTCAGGTTTACCAATGACGATATCTAAAGAAACATTAAGCTTATATTAGTCTTATATGCTCTTACACCATTCTTCTTATAAGCGAGCATCAGCAAAAAGTCGTGATCGTGCACCGATAATGGAGCGGATGGGCCGGCGCCGGCGCAGGAGAAAGTGAATCACGAACAATAGAATGGACGAAGACAAATTGAAGGTCCATGACCAAAACACGAATAAGCTATTTCGGACTCACGGGGCTTACTGAGCTACCAGGACATCCTTGACACGTTTCTATATGTACTTCTACACTTAGTCGTACTAATTAATGCCATTTATTTTTGTTTCACTAATAAGGTGACCAGTCGTATCCGTACCGTTTTTACCGCAAGCTTCTCAAAACCCGTAAACGCAGTCAAATGTATGAAGAAGACGTGACGCCAACGTCAAGCTTATATGGATTTCATACATTTGAGTGCGTTTTCGATGCGACGCTGTTTTCTAGGGTTCCGTTCCCAAAGGGTAAAAAACGGGACCCTAATACTAAGACTCTGCTGTCCGTCTTAGTGTCTGTCTGTCTGTCCGTTCGTCTGTCACCAGGCTGTATCTCATGAACCGTGATAGCTAGACAGTTGAAATATTCACAGATGATGTATTTTTGTTGCCGCTATAACAAAAAATACTAAAAACATAATTAAATAAATATATAAGTGGGGCTCTCATACAACAAACGTGATCGGTTGCGTTAACTTTGCAACTCATTTGTATGCGGCGCCATACATACATGCCAGGTGCAAATTTAACTTAACCCGGCCAGTTAAGATGGGATAAGCGTCTGTAAGGAACCCTCGGTGCGCGATTCCGACTCGCACTTGGCCGGTTTTTGACCAACGTTGTGGAGAGCCTGCGGTAAAAACGTTACGCATTGGTATGGTATCCGTGTGGTCACCACACTGCGTAAACGCACCGTAAACGTTTTTTGAGCAGTGGCGTGGTCGAGCCATTACATAGTTTGCTGTACCTATCAATTATATAGTTAAAATCAGTTTTATATTGTACGCAGACAACTGATAATTTCAATATTCTTGGCGTTCTGAGAATAATAAACGAAACATAAATGTTCACATGCAGTTGTTTAATAACCGGCTATGCAATTTCCTCATAGCTTCAAAATAACGGTAATCGGTACTATAATATTAATACCGCTCATTCCGCAGTACATGAAGGTCGCGGCGAGAACCGGTATTCGAATTCACTTTACTATAACAGGATTTAAGTTTTTGTTGGGAGGACCGTTAACGAGGCATAAAAACACTAAACAAACGTTGTTTACAACTCCCACTAGTCCCCACTCTATTGTGTACGCGAAAGTTTGGTAAGTGTTGAATTACGTTAAGTATAGTGTAGTAGATTATAATGCAACGAATAAAAGAGTGTAGACTAGTGTAGATACATGTATAGTATAGTGAAAATCATGGCATTTGCTATGGAAAGCGTTAGGTATAGGAAATAAGCTAGCTGGGTGGATATTCCGTTTTTTTTTTGACATTCCCATTTCTGCAAATACTGTTAAAATAGAGTAGATGATCGTTGGAAGTCTCTTCCGTTGCGGGAATCGTTGACGACGCGGTTGGCTCAGTTTGTAGAGACCTGCCTATTGAGCCGGCGGTCCCGGGTTCGAATCCCAGCCAGGGCAAATATTTGTGTGATGAACTCGAATATTTGTGCTTGGGTCATGGTTGTTCTATGTATTTAAGTATATATTTGTCGGAGACGGTCATGAGTA
This sequence comes from Apotomis turbidana, assembly GCA_905147355.2. NCBI lineage: Eukaryota > Metazoa > Arthropoda > Insecta > Lepidoptera > Tortricidae > Apotomis > Apotomis turbidana. The sequence continues at coordinate 8,777,690 of LR990288.1, forward strand.
CGGTAGCTCAACGAAGCCAGCGCGCCATCGGAAGGCGACAGTGGCGCCCCCTTGAACCTGTTTTGGCGCGCTAGACAGAGTCTTGGCGGTTCACTCAGCGAACGCCCACCGACACTTCACTCTGGGCCACCATCGAGTGCACTACTGCCTTGGAACTGTCCCGTTTCGTTGTGCTATACCAAGTTAGAATCAGTGAAACGTTATAACTCAACAATACTGTGTTAATTTAATAAAGACTATTGTGAGACTTTGATAACCTAGCTTACAGACCTCTGTGCCAGGAACTGTTATTTTGTGCTTCATTGTATAAGGAATAAATCAAGTTAATTGCATCCGTATTGTTTCATCTTGCTCGCAACTACCTCCTCGTCCACAACTATGTCGATTAGCTCATCTAATGTGTCACACCACACCGGCCATCCAGACCTGTCCCCGACATCAGAAGTTGGGATGGTATCTATGGCCCATGAGCGAACACGAAGAATGATGGAACACCAAGCGAATAAAACGGAAGAACAAAAGTTTGTGGTTACTCTTTGAAATACAACGAACCTGACATCACAAAATCAAGGAACAGGAGCTACAAGCGTTTCCGTTATTGAAACTCAAGCTAACACCGTCACGGAGACCTACAAAACCGTATGAAAACAAATGAAGATTGCACTGTTTAAATTGTTTTCATTGCGAGAGAAACGGACATGAGAAATTCGATTGCTTACTTCGTATAAAAGAAAACTACAACTTACCACCTCAGCGACAAAAGCCAGCAGTTACAATACAAACTACATACATCGAAGTTCATTGTTTACTTCAAGAACAGCGGGACACATCGTCAGTTGTTGCACCAGTAGAAGTGACCCAGAAGCGACAGTCAACTACAACTTACAAGCGACGCGTGAACGTAGGCACTATGGCTTCACCGACACATTTTGAAAAACACATCAGGTCAGTCGTTAACTTTTCACTAAGATTCCGATATTTTGTTCACAAATAAAAGTGTAGCTAGATTCTGGGGTAGACTTAAGTCGCACTTATTCAGTTTAGTGGGTATTTGTCAAAAAAAGTACTAACGGGTACTGGTAAAAGCAACCCTCCAAGTAAAGCTGAATATTGCGTGATAGAAAATAATAATCATTTGCAACAAAGTTTATTGCACGTTTTGTAACGATTGTTTTCGTAGTGATATAATATGACTAAACGCGAAATGTTTCTACAGAGATTTAGTGTTGATTAATATGACCACTACGCAGGTTACCTACCCTTAAAAAAGTTTATCATTTTAAAATTGCGCTGTGAAGGTGCATCAATCATACACACTTAGAATTATTATTCTAAGCATACACAGTACTTAGTAGTAGGAGCGGCTGGGCTTAGGAACTTGCTTTAATAATCTACCCTCTGTTCATGATTTTCCAATCATTCTGTAGAATTTAATTTTTTGACATCTTGAATAGTTTCTTACTCGGTGTACATTAGCTCTGGTGTATAGTTTAGCGCCTATAACTTCCGTAAGAACTGGTGAGCCTGAGATTTGTTACTTTGACGATTCTAATGTTACTTTTAACTGTGGTGATCGCTTTAGCCTAAAATATTTAAACTGGAGACACTAATAGGATTAGGAAAATATTAGAACAAGAATTTGAAATTGAAATTTGATTTTTATCATTAATGTTTCATAATCGGTAAAGCCTTGGTAATCCAAAGGTTATCATACAAAGTAAAGTTTGTTATTAAAATGCAAATAATGATTTGATTTAAATCTTTTCTTGCATCTACGTCGTAGATTATTTGTTCACATTAACGAATCATAATTTCAGTGTACCTACCTAACTTTGCTAGATTGATTTGAGTTTCCTTTTTTTTTGTTGGATTATTATTATTCGTTTGGCATGTTATTTCAGATAACAAAAGAAACAATTCATTTGACTATAAGTAATTACAAATCCAACTTCAGTTGTTGTTGAATTGAAGTTGAGTTTGTTGGATTTAAGGTTAGAATGACCGAGCTTTGTGATACTGTGCTTGAAGTTTTTGTTTCAGGAAAAGATTCGCGAACTTAGCAGCTAACAGCTAAGCCATGAGTCATCTGCTTCGGCTGCCACGGTACAAGACATCGCGTAAAGAACTGCGCGAAGGCGAGCGACAGGGCGCCTTCAACCACGGGGAAGAGGGTTGACGTGTGACGTCACCACACCACACCATATGAGGCAATCTGGTGAGGAGTTCTCATTTTATTGTGATTTGGTTGCCGAGTGATCGCTTATGGAAGAGTTGATTTCCAATAAGTTCCATGGCAAACGGCTGTATAATTCAGTGACTATGTATGACTTGTATCAGTCTAGCTAAAAATTGTTAGTACTGTGCAGTAAATAGACTTACTGAAGCGAGCCTATTAGAAATGTTGACATGTAGTATTGTAAATTGGAAGACCATTTGCCATAATCTTGACTTCCAAACATGCGCGTACTTGCACTATAGGTTGAGGGAAATGCCCGGGAGCTACGTACCATTTGAAGTAGACGAAAAAAAAATATTGTGAGACTGGTAGGGAGGTTCTCAGTTCGGCTGGTCGACCATACCAGTCACTTCATCGTAGCCGTAGTCCGGTAGAAGTCGGCATCTGCTCTAAGCAGTCCGTGGATACGCGGTGCGCGGTAGGTGCTGGCGGAGGTCGGGTCACTCTCGCAGAGACCGTAGAGTCATAGGGTTGACTCGGCGATCCCGTGGGGATGCGCGTAGTGGGTGGCTAAGTTAGCCCTAGGCCACGAATGAGATACCTGTTTTGTTGAACGAATTTTCGTTGATTTAATTGTTTTGATATTGTCAATAAGGTGAGCCAAAAGGAAATGATATGGTGGTACATGGTTCCTAATGTGTTTTCTAAGGTAGAAGTGGTAAATAGCTAGTTTGTTTCACAACAAGCAACATTGTAGTACAATCTCATTTAAAACGTATTGCACTATTGAAAGAATAAGTAATGTTACAATTGGTAGTTGGTTGTAAAATACCATAATTCGATTTGTATCTTTTGAAATATTGCGGTTATAAAACAAAAACTTTCACTTAGTTGTCAAAATTATTTTTGTGATATTTTTTTTTGTTTTGGTGTCAGTAACTATTTGATGCGAAAGGAAAGATGAAGTTTTTGTTTTGTCTTAGGTACCATTTTGACGTGTTTGTCAGGACTGACCGAGTGGATACTGTTTTGGTTGTTGATTGTTTCAGAGCAACACACGAGGACGTGTGTCATCGCAGGATGGCCGTGTCGGAGACGGTCATGAGTCCGGTAGCTCAACGAAGCCAGCGCGCCATCGGAAGGCGACAGTGGCGCCCCCTTGAACCTGTTTTGGCGCGCTAGACAGAGTCTTGGCGGTTCACTCAGCGAACGCCCACCGACACTTCACTCTGGGCCACCATCGAGTGCACTACTGCCTTGGAACTGTCCCGTTTCGTTGTGCTATACCAAGTTAGAATCAGTGAAACGTTATAACTCAACAATACTGTGTTAATTTAATAAAGACTATTGTGAGACTTTGATAACCTAGCTTACAGACCTCTGTGCCAGGAACTGTTATTTTGTGCTTCATTGTATAAGGAATAAATCAAGTTAATTGCATCCGTATTGTTTCATCTTGCTCGCAACTACCTCCTCGTCCACAACTATGTCGATTAGCTCATCTAATGTGTCACACCACACCGGCCATCCAGACCTGTCCCCGACATATTTATCTATATAAGTATGTATATCGTCGTCTAGTACTCATCATAGCACAAGCCTTCTTGAGCTTAATTTGGGACTAGGTTGATTTGAATGATTTGTGTGAGGTTGTCTAATATTTATTATTTATTTATTTAAATCGTGAAAAAGGAATGATGCTAGAATCTCGCGATTAGAACGCTCGGAGAATCACCTAGCTCCACCTATCTATAATTAAGATTGACTCTCAAACTGATGGTTTTATTACAGTTTTGATAATGGGCACGTTGTTCATTAGCCGAGTCGAAGACGATAATTATCATATATCACCGTTTGTTACATGAAATGATCCCGATTTCATGACGTCCAAAAATTCACACGCAATGAGTTAGTCGGAAATGAGCTGCTTTTGAAGTTCAGTCTCAGGGAGGTTATAGATATATGTAGATACAGAAATAAAGTAGAGCGTCCCCAAGCTCACAATGGGGTTGAACTATTCAATGTATTCAAACTAAGTTAAGTACCACATATTTACATACATTATAACGATACGTGATTTATCACTTATTTGTCTAGACGCATGCAATGAAACTACAGAACGCTTTCGCCCGTATGGATTACAAAGTGCTCCTATAAGTTTTGAAACATGCTCAGTCTAATTCAGAGCAACTGATCGAGGGAATCGTACCTTAGGTCACAGTTACTTTAAATGGTCTTGTGGGAGACCTTTGACATGCCTCTATGAAATGACTGCTTCAAGCGTAATTTTTATCGTTGACTCATTATTCTCTATAAAAGACTAGCTAAGAGGTTTCGGTTTTCTTTGGTCGCAGTGCCCCTTCAGTTTTAGTATTATTATCGGCGCCATGGCCGAAAAAAGGGTACCATGATAATATCCTTTCCGAAGAAGAGTAGACAGGAGCGTCTCACGGCGGCCAAGTTTACTCTTTACTGCGCACAGTTTGGGAAACCCTGATTAGCTGGTGGTCTTGTGGTTCCAAGCCAAACACTTGATGTGAGCCAATTTGAAGAAGTTTGAAGTGTTTTATGTAGTAATTTAGATTGTCTGACAATGTTAAAGGTGTCGTTTCGTAGCCGATCGCAGACAGCAGCAGCAGACGACGTGTCGAAGCGACACGTCGTGGCATCATGTCGCTATTTTATGATTTCGGACTCGACTGCTGACGGCAGGTCCGTATCCAGTTGGTTCCGTTCCGAGTGCTCTACTAATACATTCAATATACTCTATGGCTCTACTGATCTACGGTCGGGCGACTGTATCGTCTGCCACTCGCCGACACGTCACTAGCTTCATGTCGCTAACTACGAATAGTGTTTCGTAGAAATACAAAGAGACCATTAGTGTCGCTGCGACACGTCGTCTGCTACTGCTGGCTGCGGTCGGCTACGAACCGACACCTTTAGTCAATCGACGCGACAACCGAAGGGTAACCACAAAATGCCGAATGTAACCAGCACCGAAGAGCCAGTAAAAGGTAATCGAATGAAGTATCACGTAACAATTATAGGTGTCTACGGGCGCGGTGAAATCGAATTATTGCCGGTAACGAACGGCCGCACGATCGAGCCGTTTCAGGAGAAACTACCGTCACGTGTCAATGGTGTGAAAATTACACTCATTACTATACATATTTTATTACAAAACAACTATTTTTCTCAAAAATGCAAAGAAATGTCGACATAACGTGCGTTATAACAGGCTTCGAAATACCTATAACGTTTCGGGCGGAACAACTCAACAGAACTGTAAAGGAATTTCATACAAAATTAAAGGCCTAGGCCGGGAAGTTTTTTTTTATCATGGCGTCTGTGTTACTTTGACCATAAAAAATGTAATATAGAACTTACTAGTATTGAGTCACCAATATCTACGTACAGTTTACAATCCAGCTTTTAGAAACGCCGCCTTTACTTTACTTAAGACGGAAAGTATTGATAATGAACCGATTTTAATTACATTTTCAGATTTGCATACTTCTGAAAATTATTGATCAGCTTCAAAGGTAATTGAAGATTTTATTGCGATTTTATATTGCGACATAGTACAATTATTCAGCTACTTGTGAATTTGAGGAATTATCTATAAAGTTGCAATTTTTCTATAGTAAATGTTGTTACTTTCAGGATTTTCGGGCTCAGTAGTTCACATACTTACGAAACTATTGTGTATAAGTATTGATAAGGAATTTCCGGATTCCTAAAATACTTGATAAATTAACATAGGAAACGTTAGCACAGAATACCCTATAAAATGCAAATAAAATAAAACTAGAAACTACAAGTGTTTTAAATCAGCCTTGCTTGCTTAATGATCCCAATTATTCATCAAGACTTTAAACGCGGCGATCGTGCTACGATCGCGCCGTATTTAAAAACCAAAAACTGGTTACGATTATGTGCCCAAGGTCGTATTATCATCGAAATTTAATGACATTCCAATAATACCAGATCTGAGATCATCTGCAGCTCACAGGATATTATTAGTGATGACCTAACACCATCTATGTTGCAAGTTAACAAACATATTAAGCTTCTATTTAATAATGTCATCTCTTTACATCTTAAGAACATAGGTATATCTTATCATTGCTTAATGTTAGGATAGATAATCTTTTAAAATGTTGTGGCCATGACTAAGAGTTCTGTTGATAACTGAACAGTTATTTTATCAAAACATGTGCTTGTGAAACTAGGGCAATGCACGCAACATTAACGATGCAAGTTTCATTACATTCTTTTACTGCAATCTAATAATGCAGTGGAAATCGCAAGAGAGGGGAGGGGGTCACGGAGGTCAAGTCCTCCCTTAAATCATAAACATTCAGGATAAATATCCTTATGCAATATAGGTAAATTATAGACATAATTTGTTGATAATTGAGTAAACAAAACTTTTAAAATGCTTTTTGCATCCAGTTAAAAAAATACTGATATCAGTAGTGTGCTAATTATGGAGATAAAACCAACTATTTGTTCAAATCTACACTTCAGATTAAAGTGTTTTGAGAATGTGTGACCTAGACATGCTTGGTTAACATGATTGAAGATAATGAGAGCAGCAGAACAATGGATAAAGTCAAATCAATCAACATTGTTAACCACAGTCATTATCTAAACTCGAACTCTGCCAATAATTGCCTAATGTGTCTTAATGAATGAATGTACACAAACCATTGAGAATATGTTGATGATGATAAGCTAGACAACTAGATAGATAAAATGATTTACCATCGAAAGCAAAATCTTGCCATTGTCAATTGCAGTTTGCTTAGTTATCTTCCAATCTAAATAAGATCTAGACTTTGTAATCATGCCTACTCTACTTCAAAAAAAATACTAAGGAAATTAAGAATGCTAGCACTCACCAGTTCTTGGAGAGATGGGGACTGCCGGTTTAGGAGTGGCGTTGGAGCACAGCCTGCCAATCTTGCTTGGGGGCTTGATTCCTGAAGGTTTCGGCAGGGATGAAGGTCGTGTAGAGTCAGCAGACTTGACTGAAGCTGCAACCGTGCTGTGAGATGCCGTGGAGCTTGGAGGAGATGCATCTCCGACCAGTGATGTCGACGACACGGCGGGCTGCAGCGCCGCGTCGCTTTCCGCCGTCTTTTGCGGTTCACTCATTCTTGATTCACTTTATTTTATGCACTTAATCTCAAATTGTTTATGATCCCATTTTATCGGTAGCCCGCGTGTTAAGTTTTCGCTGTAAATATCGTAATAAAAACAATATTTGCGACGCGACTCGGATAAACGCGCGAATGCTAAAAATAAAGCAAGTTCCCGCGCAATAGGAGAGGACACGCAATATGGATCACGGCCAATGTTGGATATCGTAAATATAGGATCTTGCTTTAGTTAGGGGAAGCTGTAATATTTTAGGTATTTTCGAAAATATATAATCGAGCGCTCAGCACTCACAATAACGTAATGTAAACATCGAATGAATTGAGAAATATTTGATTACGGAAAACAATACAGTGTTTTTGTTTTTAATATGGATAAAGTAGTTAGCTCATCTCTGCTAAGCAAGCATAATAGAGAAAATGTAACGGCATACCTTGAGGAACTGGAGCACAAAAGTGCTTTCCGCTACCTAGAGAAAAAAAATCGCGATTTTTACCGCTCGTTGAAACCCAGCTGAGCTTGACAGCGTTATCAATATCACTAGCACTGCACATACATATTATTTAATCCATAAACAGTTCTGTTCATATCCTTAAATAAATTTGGCACTAAGAGTCATTTAATATCAATGTAATGATTTAAACGGCACGGCGGAAAATAATTATGAACCCATTATTAAATACCACGACAACAAAATACGCTATTTGCTCCACTGTCTCCGTCACTGACCGAACGTTCAAAATTACCACAGACATACTTTCTCTGTGATCAACGGTGATCATGAATGAAATATTCAGGTATCAGATAAACACGCCGCTGCCCGATTAGGCGTGAACTGAATTTTCTGTTCCAGTTAGTATTCAATAAATAAACCAATTATACAGCTACGTAAAGCTTAAATCATTTTTTTTTTTTAATTAAGTAATTGTTCAAGTGTACAATAAATTGGAAACATTAGTCAGCTATTTAATACATGTTTCAAATAGACAGATACTCATCCAGCTGTCAAATTTCCTCTGTTTTTTTGCTCTGTAAGTGTGTATAGTCTGTACTCGGTAGGTGTAGTGAAAATGATTTTGATTGTTGGTTAGCAGATGGCATGGATTTGATATTTAATTAAAGCGCATATAAGTAATTTAAAGAAAATAGGTATATTAAATATGGAATTATAATAATAGAACGGTATCAAAATGAAGTTAAATCACAAAAACATCGAAAGGGATGGCTGCGGGTAAGCCATATTTGTACAAACATTTCGTGGCACTTTTTTTAATGTTTTACGCTTCCGACTAAGTAAAAACTGCTCATTTATCATTATAGGAGCATCGGCCTCACCCCTGAGGAGCCAGAAGACATCTGGCACGCGTACAACTTGATTTCTGAAGGGGATATAGTGACTGCCTCTACAGTTCGTAAAGTCCTGACAGAATCTGCTACAGGTTCATCTACTAGCAGTAGAGTGAGGACAACCCTGACGATAAATGTGGAGACTATAGATTTTGATACTCTAGCATGTGTATTACGGCTGAAAGGACGAAATGTTGTGGAGAATCAGTATGTCAAGGCAAGTTTTTTTTCATCCATTCTACTTCCCTGATTATGTGCTTAATAAGTTTAAATGTTACCCTGCGCCGCCTATGTAATTATACGGCAAGATTATATCAATTTTAATCTGCATTTTCCAGATGGCGGCATACCACACCTTAGATTTAGAATTAAACAGAAAGTTCACATTACAAAAGACGTTATGGGACTCGGTAGCTCTGGAAAGAGTGGATATGGCATGCGACCCTGCGGCTAACGCAGATGTGGCTGCGGTGGTCATGCAGGAAGGCCTAGCACATGTGTGTCTCATCACACCATCCATGACTCTGGTGCGCTCTAAGATTGATATTAATATACCAAGGAAACGAAAAGGCTTTACGCAGCAACATGAAAAGGTAAATATGTCTAAAAGTTAGTTTAATTTACATAAAAACTGAACAATATTTCTAAGCAATTACCTATATGCAAGATAAATGGAAAACTTTTCATATTGTAATAGCTACATTTATAGAAAAGCTTCCAAATATCCTTTATTACTGCATAGGGAAAGAGATTAGAGTAGTGCAAGTACCCATCCAAGATACCTTTTTAAACTAAGAGTCATAGAGTATTAAAATAGCAGTCACAATATACAGATGCCAAAGAAAAATATCTAGAAGCCACTCAGGCAAAAAGACTGCCTGACTGGTTTCTAAATTTATTTCAGCTCTATGTTTTTTCTGAGAGTGCCCTTCTCAGGTCAATTATTTAATTGATTACAAAAAGATAATTCTGGGTTGTTGCCTCTGTAGCATGAAAGAAGGGCAAACAAATGAACCAACTTACATTTCAACTTACTGTATATTCCAGGGCCTTAACAAGTTCTACGAAGCAGTGATGCAAGGCATCCTGAGGCACATAGACTTCTCCATAGTGAAGTGTGTGATAATAGCCTCCCCCGGCTTTGTCAAGGACCAGTTCTATGAGTATATGATGCAGCAGGCAATCAAAACCGACAACAAACTACTCATTGACAATAGGAGCAAGTTTCTGCTGGTGAAAGCATCGTCTGGATTCAAACATTCATTGAAAGGTAATGGTACCGTGATTATGATTATGCGGGATGAAATATAACAGGTTCCCCATATACAGAGGTACCGATACCCAGTCTCTTCCGCCAGGTTACGCATTTAAATTTTTCTTTGTATCAACGGTTTAATAGGTTTCCAATTTTTTTAACACTGAATGCTGTTGTTTATTTTGATTTGAAGCGTAGGTAGTTAGAATAGTATAGAATAGAAACTTTTATTTCAGGTCATAGACCCATAAAAATATTAGTAACAATGATACTTATTCTATGTTAGTAGTATAATTTAAACAAGGAATTAAATGTCTACATGCAGGGACGTCCAGCGGGCAAACATTGGACAGTCCCATCGGTCAGCAATCACGCTCAAAATGCGGTTGGGGCTGTCGCGTAACCTAGAAAGAAGTGAGGCACAAAAAAAAACAGTTAAAAAGATAAAATGACACATGAGTATACATAGAGTAAAATGGCGTTCTTAATGATGGCTACTGTGTGGCACATATTTTATCGTATATCAAAAAAATGATTTAGTTTTTAAAACGGCTCACTGTTTGTGCACCTTGCGCACTTTACATAATAAGTGTAATTAGCGGATTTAATGCTTTCTAATTTTGAACGCCAAAGACGGCTGTGCCCGACACCGAAAAATGACTCTAATGCCAACGTAGACCAAGTGTTGATTTTGAAACACTATAATTTTTTTGTGCTGTGCGGCGTACACAAGGAACTTGTGTATAATCTGTGCACAAGGTTAGACATTCTCTACCAGTCAACCACTGGGTTGAACAAGAACATGTAGTTGGATAAATATTGACCCACAACTGCTTTTTTGAAGCCACCTGTGATAAATGTAATGAATGCTCACGGAAAGTGGCTCTACGGGACGAGTGGCGACGAGTCATGAAACGGGTCACTGAGAACTTCACAAATAAAGCCTAAAGCTAGTTGCCTGCAGGTCGCACAACAACCCTCATAAACACTTTCTGAGCAATAGAGTTGTGAGTGCTTGGAACAAACTCCCCGAGGATGTAATTTCAGCACCTAACGTCAATAATTTTAAGAATAAATTAGACAAGCATACCACTGAGCAACGATCTCAAGACACAGATCGCTGGATATAGGCACTATCAGTTGTTAAACTGCCTGCCTCATTATAAATAATAATAATAATAATAATAATATATAATGGCCACAACCACTGTGTAAAGAGTGTACCGAAAAAGAAGAGTGATATATGTATCATTATAATTACAGAGGTCCTACAGGAACCAGCAGTGATGGCGAAGATCTCTGACACCAAAGCAGCCAGTGAGGTGAAACTGCTCGAGAGTTTCTACACTATGCTGCATCTGGAGCCGGCCAAAGCGTTCTACGGGAAGAAGCATGTCATTAGGGCCAATGAGGCTCAGGCGATTGAGACTCTGATGATATCTGATAAGTTGTTTAGGTGAGTACTATGCTAGCTTAATAATCACTATTTAACGAAAAATAACCGACGTCAAGAAAACGAAGTTATGTTATACTAAGGTGCCGGCAAATACGTACACGTAATATTTTTTATAACATAACTATAAAGTATGCTCTTTGAAGGATAAATAATTTTCTAAATCGGTCCATCCGTTTCCGAGAAATTAGGGACACATTAAAAAATAAATCCCCAACGTACTGAGAACCTAATCCTTTTTTTGACGTCGGTTGAAAAACGTGGTACGAGACAGGCATGAGAGAGAAATGAGAAATTGAACACGGTCTTCGTAGAGATGTGCCAATTTCGATAATGTTTCCCAATTTGTATGCTGAGAGAACATTTCCCATACAAAATGAGGAAAGATTTCGGAAATTGTCGAGGACGGCTCATTACTAGTTCTTCGTAAAACCTCCTAAAGATAGACAATTAACGAAAATTTTACTCTTAATAAACCTCCAAATGAACTCAGTAACTCGTTGTAGGAAAACTATCCTAGACTCCAGGACAATAAACCAAATGTATGCAACCAATGTACCCGCCTGGTCTGGTCATATGAGGCACATCTATCGGTATACGTTATTTATCATCTATTGTTCGGGATGAAAAGTAGCCTATGTAGGTATTAATCCAGGGTGTCAGCTACCTTCATGCCAAAATTTATCCAGCCGTTGAACCGTGAAGAAGTAACAAACATACACACAACACACACTCACAAACTTTCGCTTTTATAATACTAATATTATAAAAGCACACTAATGATGATGGAATATTATGTACATATACTAAATACCAAACAGAGCAAAAGTTCTGTGACTAGCTGCTTTTCTCTGTAATAGTTATAGGTATTTATTTAAAGGTATTTTCTTGTTTTATTTATTTAACATAATATTAAGTATTTTTGTGTTACTAACTTACTATGGATCGTTCAGGTCTGAAATATAATAATAAAAAAAAGAAAAAAAAAAGAAATAAACAATTTTTTTTAATTTATTATTTTATTTCTGTGTTTGCAGGTGTCAAGACATCCAGCAGAGGAAGGAGTACGTGGCGCTCGTGGACTCGGTGCGCGACAATGGCGGCGACGTGCGGATATGTTCCAGCATGCACGTGTCGGGCGAACGTAAGTTTGTGTTCGTTCCGCTCGTGACAGTTGAGACACAAAACGGTTAGGTACAGAAATCAATCTACATGCAAGCGCGCTCGAGCAAACGCACACATAGACATTGCTCACGGACACGTCAAGCGGGTGGCACTCGCGCTCGCACTGGTCTGAACTGGTCCGAGATATCGTGTCCGTGAGCAATGTCTATGTGTGCGTTTGCTCGAGCGCGCTTGTATGTAGATTGATTTCTGTACCTATCTGTTTTGTGGTTGAGAGCTATGTAGCTGGAGATTATCGCTGGAGGTTCGAATCGAATCCCTGATTTTATCTCGAATAGTTAATCGATCCTGCACCTCTAGCACAACTGTGACACGCTACTTTCGCGCGCTTACCTCTCTCTTTCTATGCAGTACCGTGAGAGAGTGACGGGTGACACTAAGACGCGCGACAAGAGTCGCGAAGCATAGTTGTGCTAGACAGACTGATTTTCGATGATTGACCCTTAATTTCACTATGTATAGCCAGATATACATATTTTTTTACTATCTTATTGTATTTTTTATTTAAACAGATGTTATGACTAATTAACCCCTCGTATGCTTAGACACGTATCCGTGCCAGTTCATGAACTGCCTAAGCACGGATACGTTCTAAAATTTGAAGCGGGCATACAATGACGTAACGCGGCCGCACCGGAGTGTCAAATTCTGAATTGGTTGCCGCATACGAGGGGTTAAATTGGATAAGGGCTAGAGAATATTGATTATTTTTATATTTTATCCATATTTGTATGCCTACAGTGCGTGAGCAGACAGAATGTGATTCGAGTTTTATACCGTCTCACTCGCTCTTACGCGATTCAGACACGAATTTTTTAGTTTTTTTTTTCACCCAAACCCGAACCCCAGTCAGAGCTCACGGATTGTATCTATGTATCTAGATAAATATAATACTCGTCGTTGTAATATCACACACAGGCCTACTTTAGCTTGATACTGACGACCAACAACCCGCCTGGTGGGCGCTCGTAACAGCTCGCCTCGCGGATTATACTATAAAAACGCTTACCTGGAGGGCTCTGTCGGCGTCTGGGGTGGGGTTGCGCCCACCTAGCGGGCTCTATCTGTTTCTTGGGTAGTTTTTTTTTTACCTGGTCGTGAAAGTGAATTCGAGAAGTGTCAAGTTGTGAAAGATTGTTAAATTTTTATAGTAGGTACAATATCTCTAAATAGCTTGTTTATTCCCAGAACTAGACCAGCTGACTGGCGTGGCAGCTATCCTGCGGTTCCCCATGCCCGAGCTGGAGGACAGCGACGAAGGCGACGACTCCGACTCGGATTAATACGAAACGACTGATCTGTTTATTATGCTCAAAGTACTGCGTTTATACAGATTGTAATAAGTATATTGCGACTTAAAGTTCAAATTCTTCCATGCTGCATTAAGGCGACGGGTAATGCGAAACTAGCGCCACTTTCGATTTTTTTCTTATACCTTCATAATCTGATATTTTTTTGAAATAGCTGAAGTCTAGGAGCTAGCAAAACACCTTTAATAATAATAATAATAATTTATTTCAGGTCATAGACCCATACAATTGTTAGTAACAATGTTAGTAACAATTTAATATTTATTAAATCACTATATACAACTTGTTCACTGTAGTTTCCCTACAAACTTGTTCACGTCAAAAGCGGACACAATAGTTTTGGGCAAGTTTTTAGAGAAAACGAAAGAACAAGAAATTGTGTATAATGATTTAAAAAACACTAAAGGTGTTTTTCCAGCTCCTAATATCTTGCAATTACTGAAAATTTATCTGGTTTGGAAGATATAAAAAAATATCGTTAGTAGCGCTAGTTTCGCATTACCCGTCCCCTTAATAGGTCACGCCATGGCACTTGTACGTCTAGCGACTACTAGCTGTCACTTTCCTTTCAATACCGTGCGAGCAGGAGAGGAGATGCTGACACGCCCGACAAGCGAAGTCGCGGCAAGATATGCTAGCCCAGGGATTAACGGGTTAACCCGCCTGTCAATATCGACCATTTACTACTTTAACCCGTTAATAACTAAGCATGGTGAGATGGGCTGTAGTTCCACATAACGCTAACATAGAAACGAAATAATGAGAAAAGTAAACATTTTCCGTTTACATGTTCAAAGCAGTAATTAAAAACAAGTTTGAAATGTACCTGTCTCTAATGTGTAGGTCCAAAATTTCATCAATCATATCTGTGAATAATTTGCCATATCTCTCGGTGTTTTGTTGAAAATCGTTCTTTTTCTACCCGTTGCCAGACAAACATGTTGCCAGGAACATTTCTATGATAAAGTCTTCCTATCCTGTCTTGGTCTATCATATCTCTGTCACGCGAATCTCTTTGCCGCGCGACATATACTACCTGTCACTTTCCTTTCAATACCGTGCGAGCAGTACAAGTGACGCTCAGTCGCTCGACAAAAGGCCGGCATCGTACTTGTGACACCTCTGGTGTTGCAGGTGTCTATGGGCGAAGGTAATCGCTTTCCATCAGGTGATCCGCTTGCTCGTTTGCCCATATGACATGAAAAAAAGACAACAGGAGCCGGGCTAAATGAATGCTAGGCCCGCTGGCCCCAGCTAGACTGCGCTGGAATGCTCCCCTTATTTATTGAAAGAAAAGTGTTTGTTGTTGTTTTATATCAATTTCTTATAAGTACATATAATTCAATGGGCTGTGCCGACAGGACATAGTCGAATATTATTGTTATGATTTTGATAACAAATGGTAACCTTGCATTGTTATTTGAATCTGTTGCTACGTCGTTGTCCTTGACCACAAAAACTGATATCTGTTTTGTAAAGCTGAAATCTAATACACTTATTTCTGTTTACCAATTCCCACTATTCAACTGAGTTTCAGTTTTATGAAACAGGCGTTTTAGCTTACTATAAGTATGTAATAAATTAATAATAAATAGTTATATTGTTACAAATTTCGGTATTTAATTTACTTTCTCAGACCCTGTAACTACAAAATTTACTAGGACAAGTCTAACGCTCGTTATTGTAGTGTAGATAACTATAATAAGATTAGGCAAAGTAACCGGCGCGTGAAGATTTTCTGGACTTGAAGAGCATATAGCTTGTAGAACTGATCCAATGGTTGATAGTGTTGCCAAGTTCTTGAATGAATAAATAAATATTCATATTGCGATAGGGATCCCTACTAATATAACAAATGCGAAAGTACTTCTTCCAGCTTAAATCGCCGATTCAGATGAAATTTGGTGCGGAGGTAGTTTGATTGAGCCCCTGGGATACGGGAAGGACATATGATAATTTTTATCACTCAATTCCCTGCCGCCTTATATGCATGCAACAACATGGCAATCTTATTTTACAATGAAACACAAATTAATGTCCAATACTTTATTAAATATTAAGCAGATGCTGCCTCCAAAGCCTGCATCTTCTGTTTCCTCTTGTCTGCCTTCTTATCTTCTTTGACCTTCTCATCATGCAAGCGTCTCTTCTTGCGGAGCAGCCAGATCTCCTTCTTGCGGGCCTCCTGCCCGGCCTTCATGCTCTTGTAGAGGTTGCGGTGCTTCTTGCGGACAAGCTTCTCTCGGAGTCTGAATGCTTGCTTGTCTTCAATCTCCTTTTGATATGGGTGCTCCTTGTGGGTCACGCCTGTTGTTACTGCCATAGATTTTTTCTGCAATTGAAAAGTAAGTATTTATCACCAGCTGATACATGTATGAGTAGCAGCATTCTTGATCTGGACCAACCTTAGCATATGTTTTTTGGATGTGCAAAGGACACGTGTACCACTAATGCATGCCGTCAGCTAGTTATAAACTGCAAAGCCTATGGAGCTAGGTACATTGACAATAATAGTATAATATTTTTTTTCTAAAATTAAGCTGTTCTTGATTAACCTTTTGACCAGCCAACTCCTCAACAGAAAGCTGTTTCAGACTGCTGATAGCAGCATTGTATAGCGGAATATGACGAGGCTTTTCCGTTTAGGATTCAAGATCAAGACACATATTTTACAGATGTCTGATGGTAACCTAAACACTGAGCAACTGCATCCACAGAATTGACAGAAATATTTCCAATATAAAAGAAATATTACCTATAAATTTCTGTATGAATAGCTTGTTGAACAAAATTACCTTTTCCTTTGCCAACTTCTTCTTCTCAGTATCTTGCTCATCATCCTCCATTTCCTCTTCAGAAGATGTCTCCTCAGCCACCTCCTCCTGATACTGTCTAGTAAGTGCCTCTTCAGCCCCCTCGTCCTCAGATTTCTTTTCAGCTTCTTCCTGGTCTTCATCACTGGCTTCTTCAATATCTTCATCAGAAGCTTCATTATCACCTGAAGAGGGGAATTAATTGTTATTAATGCAATAGCAAAACTATATAAACATGAATGATTTTAGTTGTCTCGTGTAATACTGCTATTTTATATACATGCTAAATTAAATGTTAAACTGTGCAACCATAATTATGTCCAGGGTAAGTAAGTAAAGCTGAGTTGTTTACTCCTACTATCTCAGGCACAGGCTTTCCATCAATTTTGACTTTAGATATAGAGTATTGTGGGGGAGGGAAGGCTCAAGAAGATTGATTATCTTCTCAAGTTATCCTTTTGATTGAGGGTTTATTGAGGAAATCATTGGAAGATCTCTGTCTAGCTCGAAAGTATTTTACCTGATATGGTAACTTCTATACAAACATTGACATACCTAGAGGCTTGAAGTCAGGATCATTGAGTGCTCTCTGCTCAGGAGGAATGTATACTTGATCCTTTGTCTTGTCAACAAATGGAGACAAGTGAGGAGGCAACACAGCTCCCATCAGATACTTGTTGATGGGCAGCAGTGTCCTCGCATTCACGCTGTCAAACACCCACTGGGGCTGCACATAGTACCGAGAAAGGAACTGCTTATCCATGCTCGGTCTGTCCACGATCTGGTAGTTAATGGACTCATTGGACTCATCAAATGTGGCCCCAACAAACATGTTGCGGTCCCATGACACTTCCCCACCGAAACACCGAATCAAGAATACAAGAGGTTCTCTAGGAACTTCTCTGTTGATGAAGAACTTCAAGCCTTTGAACATAGTCTTGAGCTTCTTTACTTTTTCAGCTTCGTGCTTTGCATCTTCCAATTTCTGTGGATCTTCATCTTCTGTATTGAAAATGTCAATTTCTGGCAATTCTTCTGCTTCATTGGAACCAGCAACTCTTGCTAGGGACAAGTTCATGGCAGCTATCCTCTCGGCCACATATTGCCTTTCATCAATGAGGTCCTTATCGGACTTGGAGGACAGTGATGCTGTCAGTTTGGGCGGGTACACCAGGTTCAAGGAATGATACAACTTGAAGTTAACAAAGCCAAGCATCATTGTGTAGAACTCAACAAATGTCGACATGATTTTGAAGTCTACTTCATCCTTATTTTGGGGCTGTAATAATAAGACACACAATATTAAATGTCAGAATATTTTACAAAGTAGCCAACTTTAAATGCAAGAAATACATCTTAGAGTTGTTATTTATCTACAAATCATTTTGTTCTCTATTTGCCCAAAATAATATTTTCATATTTTGAATTTGTACACTAAATAAGTTACTAAAATAACACAAGCAGTTTTAAGTTAGGTTATCATGTATTTTAGAGCTAAAAATTTACCAATCTAAGTTAGTAAAGAAATTGTCATCACTAAAAAACCTTTCTGATTTAAACTAAGCATTATGTTTTTAAATTACCTGGAATGAGAAATGATGTGGCACAATCCATGTTATAGTCTGCCCTTCAAATTCAGCCTGGTAGTAATATCCTTTTACAGACACAAACACTTTCCGTAGTGCCTTCGCAGCAATGACTGCGTGCATGAACTCCACTGTCAGCCTCCGGCATAACATGGACTGGTCTCTGGGCACCTTCTTGAGTGATGGGAAAGTACTGAACAGGAAGCATAGTGTTAAGCAGTCATCCAGATCTCGGAGAGCATCCACAAAGGTAGGGTATCTCTCTTTTACAATATGGTCTATGTTTATCTCTGGATAGTCTCGGAGGAATTTCCTCATTTGTCCATATCGACGCATAGCTCTTGCTTTGCGGATTTTTTGTTGGTACACCTTAAACACGAATAAGAAAGCATTGATTGATTATAGTGCTACAGCAGAGTAGTATTATTAAATAATGAAGAAATGATTTACTTACTTTTAAATCTCTCAACTTCCATATTATAGGTTCATGTAGCAAAAATTTGATGTCCTTTGTGTGGTATAGAGTCTTGATGCCTCCCGCACCTTTTTGAGCCCTCTTGCGGTTGCGGGGTTCCCTCGGATATATCCCTTTTAATATACAAATCCGTCTGAAATCTTTGAGCGAAAGCTGCAGCTTTTTTAAGGCTGCCTTCCTTGACATAAATTGAGCTCCCTCTCCGGACGAATACTGTAAAAATTAAACTTCTTCATGATGTATACAAAAAACACGTGTGGTTTCAACATTTGTTGGTTATTTGCACAAACCTTCTTCTTCTTCTTTGACACCATTTTTATAGTTGATTATGGAGATTGGTGTTATGTATATAATGTTTTTTTGCAATTTTATCTAGTATTTAGAATTAACTTTTATTTATTTCTGCAACATGCGCAGTATTTAAAACGTCATTTTGACAAAAGGAACGAGTTTGTGTTGCCAGTACATAAATACGAATAATACGAATACTGCAAGCGGCATTATTCGTGAATATTCCTCGTAAGTTTTTTTTACTAGACAATTCCGTGTGTTGGGAAAAATAAAGATCTACACCCATTTTGTTCGTGACTTTCCATTTTTAAGTTTTATATAAGGTATGTATTTTCTATGAAATTGTTACTAATTTCGTACAAGGTACGAAACCTTAACATGTAGATAAAATTAATATTCTGGCAACATCTTTTTTTTTTAATAGAAGGCATAGGCACTGTGAGAAAAAGGTCAAGATTAAAGAAAATAAAATAAAACAGCACAAACTTTTGCGTCTTTTATTAAAAATTATAAAGCAATATAAATTATTAAAATTACGTAATAAATATTGTTATTATAACTTCATTGAGACTTGTCACTTTCGTTATCAGGCTCATTAGTAGTTCCCACAGGTGTAGGGGCTGACAGAGCAGATGCATGTTGTTTAGCCCAAGCACTGGGATCCATCGTTACGTAACGCATAGGGTAATATGAGGTTGTAGGCCAATACGCTGGGTAACCAGTTATCGCATTGCTGTTAGATGCGTGATCACTGCTTATTCCAGCATCGTTCAGAACCTTCAAAGCGCTAGCGTACGCAGCGTGTACCATATGAGGGTATAAGTAATGGTAAGGAGACCATTGGGGAACAGCAGTTGCAGCTGGAGTCGGAACTACCTCTGCTTGAGCTTCAACTGGTGACGCTTCAGTTTTAGGAGACTGAATCCCAGCATAGGCGTAGTGTTCAGCAGATACTGGCCATCCATATGCATACTTTGCGGCCTGGCCTGTGATTGCGGCGCGCTTCTGAGTTCCAACAGCCGTTTCATCGTGTGTCAGGGCGTTACTGGAGAGTGCAGAGAACAGAGGAAGAGCGGTAGGCTGAGGTTCTGAAGCAGCCGGAAGGAAGTTAACTGGCTTGTCTGTCAGCCATTGCGAGCTGACTCCGTTTTCTTCCGTGGCCGCCACGTAGAGGTCTCCCGTGGTGCCGTCGCCGGATGGCTTGATGTAGAGGCCTTGGACTGGTTGAAGCTCAGCGTCGTTCCACGCCAGGTGTCCTCTCGCTGAGGCAAGAGCCAGGGCGAGTACTACTGCACTCTGTAATCCCGTACACATTTTATAGAGAGGAATTTAAATTTGATTGATTGATTCGTACACTTTTTATTTGACTGATTACTTTCACCAGAAATATATCGTTTTAAAGGAAAATAAACTGATAGGTGTCATCATTGCATCATGAATATCAAGATGGAGATAATACCAGATTGCTCAGATTATTTGGAAATGATTCAACTTTTTTGCTGACAGCACGTATTTTTAAGATGATTCGTTGATAAAATTAACGTCTGGGAAAGTTATGAAAGAATTATCAATTACTCACAAGAAAAGTTACGGGATAATAGAATCTATCAATATATACCTATAATTTCGTCACAATGTATTTGTTATCTAAGTAAATTACATATAATTTAAGTAATTGGTACTATTCATTATACAGTCAGTAATAGCAGAAGTTGCTATGCACGCTAAATGCTCAAAATTATATACAATAATAGAAGGCGCCTCCAGCTTCGTACGCGTATTTTTTTATACCTTAGTAGGGTAAAAAGTATCCTATAACCGTCTTTGGATGTCCAGGTATCCCTGTACCAAAATTGGTTAAAATTGGTCCAGCCGTTTCGGCGTGATGAGAGGACAATGGAAATTATGAACAACAGATGGCGCCAGGTTGGCACGGCGCCGCGCGTCCATACAAAACAAATGACGATCATACATCACGCTATTGAGATTTTTCCTCTCCATAGAAAACTGATTTTCAATACAATTCTAGAATTTTATAATAGTAGAGTTTATTGGGAAAATAAGCGTTGTACTCAAATCATTGTGAGCATGTTATTATGTTTAGCTCTGCTGGTGACTGTACAAGGCAACTCGACGATCTTATATGAACGTGGAAATGGGAAACTCTTTGGATGCGAGGAGCGCAAATTAATGGTGAAGAAGAATAAGCATAATAATTAATTTCTATACCCCTTCATTATCTTAACGTTTATAAAAAACAGAGTTGAATATAATTATATCATTATTTCAAAACTTCAATAGGTATCCAAAATTCCATTAACGTATGTAAGTATCATTCATTAATCATCAAAATCATCTAAACCGTGCTCTTCGATTGTTAGGGGAGCGTGGGGTATTCAGAGCGGGTGGGTTAATGGGACAAATGGGAGCGGTGTCAAAAAGATCTATTCTAGCGATCATAGTTGTGAAAAACTCAATGTGTTCAGAGATGCTCAAATAAAGTCACCTCCAAATAGAACCCTCGAAGTTCTCTTCGTTTAGTTGTACTACGAAACGGTTTTGAGTTTTTTGTTTTGCGTATAAAACAAATGAATCGTAGGTAATTGCTTCGTCTTAAATGAACATTACATTTTATAGACACCTTATTGTATTTGTATTACGTATGCCAGCACTCGATTTGGTTGCTATTGTGGGTAATGAGAGCTTTTTAACAGTTCCCTAAATGTAGTTTGAATTAAAACTTATTTTATAGGCATATTAAATGTTAAAATATAAAACGGCTTTACGTCGTAGAAGTCGAATATCGGTCGACATATTTCAAATCAGTACGCGATTCATCATCAGGAGAGCCAATAGGTCGCGGCGGCGGCCAACCGAGCTCAAAAAAAAAAACAAGTCGAAGCATATTCGACTTCTACGACGTGAGTAAAACTGTTTTGTATTTTAATACGTCTGGGACTCACGGTAGTTTTCTATGATCTTATAGGCAGATTATAAACATAAATACGACTTTATTTTTAATACAAAATATGCCTCCTCTTTGACATAACCTATACCTAACCTATAGCTCATTTCACGGCTCTCATTTCCCAAAGCGTGGGGTATTGGGAACGACTGACATAATTATTGTTTTTATGTTTTCAATATTATTTATTTCCATATTTTTCGGTGTTTATCCTTAGCCATAACCTTCCGTAAAAAAATAATAATAGTTCTGTAATCAATATTTTATTTTAATCGAATATTTGCTCCGGGGGGTCATGGATGTCATCCATATATTTATTTATATATTATGTATAATTATCATCGTCTATAGTACCCATAGCACAAGCTTAGTTTGAGACTAGGCTAGGTGGATTTGTGTAAGATTGTCCGTTGATATTTATTTATTTTATTATTTCTTAGTAAGTTGATCAATTCCGCCACGCTCCCCTACACAACGTAAGCAAAAATTTATCACGGTTAACATTATTATATTTTCTTACATTGCATACTTGGCTAATTAGGCTATAATATTTCTGTATGCATCTGCTTATGTTTATTGCATTGCAGTGAATAAAATACGTATGAGATCAAAGATTGATTGCCGTTTGATATTGAGAAATCTTTCAAAAACATGCGAACTATGTTCTGCTAAATTTGAAAGTTGTTAAATTTTAAAAACCGGCTAAGAGCATGTCGGGCGACGCTCAGTGTAGGGTTCCGTAGTTGCTCATCCTTCACAATAGATTTAAGTTACGAGAAAGATTTCAAGCTCTATAAAAAGGTCGTAAACGCCAAAGTAACTGTAGTTACTTATTACCTTCTGGAAGTCAACATACGTCCTTTTAAGAAAATTATGAAATTTTGCGATAACTCAAAAACGGCTCGACCGATTTTGTTCAATATAGTTTTCATTGAAGGTACTTATAAGGCCTCATTTTCATGAATTTTTCCATAAAAGAAGAGAAAAAGAGAGGTACCCGAAAAAAAAAATGTTTAGTTTTTATTTTACCCTTTTGTCGGCGTGATACATACATATACTCATACCAAATTTCAGCTTTCTAGTTCTAAAGATCACGGAGCTAAGCCGCGGACGGGCGGACGGACAGTGTTTGTCAGGATGGCCTGAGAGATGTCTGAATACCTAAACTGTACTATACTGTACCTATGTGAAAAACCCTGTACCTCAAGTAATTAAATATTAAATAGATAGTGACATAGACACGCCGTTCTGACGTCAGCTTGACGCGCATAAGTCGTGTATCGCCACAACGTGTGGGAACTATGTTCTGGAACCTGGAACATATACTTATCAATAAACTGTACCTAAACTGTCATAAAACTTTCAATAGAAAAATTAAATCACATCTGTCAAACCAACAACAAAAATTTTTTCGCAAGAAAATAAGTACCTAGCCTATGACACATTTTTAAAATTAAATAATCATTCATGTTTTATTTCTTGTTTTATGTTCAAGTTTTGAGAGATTTTACTAATCCATACTAATATCCATACTAATATTATAACTGCGAAAGTGTGTCTGTCTGTCTGTTACCTCTTCACGCTTAAACCGCTTAAACGATTTTGATGAAATTTGGCATGGAGATAGTTTAAGATCCGAGGAAGGACATAGGATAGTTTTCATCCTGGAAATTATCCCTAAAAAGATTGAAAAGTGAGTAAGTAATTCATGATGACATTGATGACCCTGTAGGAAATGTAATGATTAGACCAAAAGCACAATTGCTCTTATATTTGCTTAGGCGCTTTTAATAATACCTTTTATTAATTAAGGTGATTAGGTGGATATCTATCGTGTTGTACGAGGCTGCTTCCATACTTCCAAGTTCCACGCGGACGTAGTCGCGGGCAAAAGCTAGTTACACATAAATATGATGTTTGATAAGCATACCTGTGCTAAGTCGGGGCATGTTCTAGGGATAGGATATCGATAAAAAAGATGTCGATATAATTAAATTAATATATGTGCTCATTGAACATTCTCGATTACTATAAAGAGGTTTGATGTCATATCTGATCTGATATCGAGCCTCTTAAATTAAGATAATAAAAGTATGAGGATGTCATTTCAATCAAAATTACAATTTACGTATATTATTAAAATTATTTTAAAATAAACATGTAAATACACGTTTTAATATGTTTATTTTTTTTATCTGAAAATGTGGAGAAATAAGTAATATTTCTTTATGTCGATGACATCTAGATGTTGACAGCAACATAGATATATTTTTTTGTCGATAAAATATTTTGCTATGTCACTTTCGTATAGGTGCCCCGAGTTATCCCAGGTATGTTGATAAGAGTTTGACCAATGTTTATAATGAATACATTATTATAAAATAAATGACCAGTAATAGAAGATATCACGTGTGATTAATTTTTTTATTGGCAGTTTTATGAGGTATAGTTTAGGTACAGTTTATTGATGTTATGTTCCAGAACATAGTTCCCACACGTTGGGGCGATACACGACTATATGCGCGTCAAGCTGACGTCAGAACGGCGTGTCTATGTCACTATCTATTTAATAATTAATTGCTTGAGGTAAAGTTTTTTTCACATAGGTACAGTTAAGTACAGCTTAGGTACAGTTATTTGGTGCAAATTTTGTGACTATTCAGACATCTCTCACGCCATCCTGACAGATACGACGGAGAGACGGACATGGCGAAACTATAAGGGTTCCTAGTTGACTACGGAACCCTAAAATGGAGGATATAAAAAAGATATTAGAGGTCATTCACTATGAGTTTAGGTAACGTTAAGTTTTTACCTGGTTAGTTGAAATGAGGTCCAAAGTTAACGTAACCGGGTTAGACAAATCGAGGTTCCGTCTCGACTGTTTCCTCTTCCAGACTTGACCAATCGTCACAAAATTTTGGGAACTGAATAGGAGTTACATTTTGTGTCGGACCGTTTAGTTTTTGGCGAAAATTATTATAGTGTTCGTGTATTCGGCGTCCCGTGTGCGTCCGGTTGCCGCATAATTTTAGCCAAAAACAGACGTAGGCGCCTACTACAGAAATTTTATAATAAAAAAACATTTTCTTGTCATATATTCCTAAAATTTCGTAAGGATTGGTTAAGTTTTAGAGGCAGACACAGACGAGCACGAAACCTCGATTTGTATGGAAAAATGAGCAGTGGTAATTCCTCTTAATGATGATGATGATGATACATAAATTGGGAACATTAAAAACATAAAACTGTCAATGTCACGACTACTTTTTAATCTTTCTTAAAAAAACTATATAGACCAAACATAATACGTCAATTAGTACAAGAAAATTAGATTGAAATGTATGAAAAATTTGGCAAAATTAAAGAACAACTTTTATCTATCAGGATATGTAGGTTATAGAGCCAAGTTTAATTTTATATACTCTCCCCCCTCTCAGGGGTGAGCGTCACCCCCCTATATTATAATTGAGATGTTCATAGTGTACCCTTTCATTTGATATGTCACACGATATACTTTGCTATTTTCTCTACTATGCTCACCCCTGAGAGGGGGGAGAGTAGATAAAATTAAACTTGGCGCTGCATGCAACATATTCTGATAGATAAAAGTTGTCCTTTCATTTTGCCAAATTTTCAGCTAATTTTATTGAATTAAATGAGACCAAAGTAATGTTGTGTAACTTCGGAATGCAACCAAATGTCATATCAAAGTTTAAAAAAATTTAGTCTGAAAAATAAACTAATTCGTAGATTCTGTCTGAATCCTAATAAAATATACCTATACTAACGGGAGAATATGATACGAACACCTTTGTAAAACTTATTGTTCTCAATTGTAGAAAATGACGATGAAAATTGAAGGTTCGTCGTAGAAACTTAACGAAGTTTACAGTTAGCTATCGAAAAACCCGCTTATCAGTATGAATCGTTCTGATTCCTTTGTTTAATGCCAGTTTCCCAACACAACCTAACCGCGTTATGCACGTCCAAGCGGCATTTTTCATATCAAACATACTCGCATATAACGCGTATTTGTCTTCAGTATGCATTGGGAAAAACGAGGAGTTTTCCATGTGTGCATGGACATGTGCCCCAACTTGTGTCAACATACAGTTACTGGAGTCGAGTGATTGGTGCCCGCTGCCGTGGTCGTGCCAGGTCGGGTGCCGCTGCTCTCCTGGGTTCCTTCGGGACGAGTGGAAGAAGGAGTGCGTCATGGTCGCCGAATGTTCAGGTAAACCTGCTCAAACATCACAAGCATGATGTTATACAGTCGTCCTATGAACATTTTCAGCAGCTTAGTGTCATAGTACTTCAAACAAAAGTAAGAGCCATTCAAAGAATTAGGGCTTGAATTTGACGAGGAATTGTGATATGTGATATCTCCCATTCGACTTTTCATTACCTAGCACAAGTATGACACGCGACTCTGCCGCATGAGAATCACTGCTCTGTCTCTTTCTTTGCAATATCATGTGAGCAAGAAGGGTATCGCATTGGCGCGCGACAGGCGAAGTCGCGGCAAGATGTGCTAAACTTAGAGAACATCGCGTAAAATCCACACAAAACATAAGTAAGTAATTCATTACGAAATCATTATCATATCTGCTGAAAGATGCCCAGGAAAAGGACCTATCCTTAAGAAGTTCTATCACGGGCATCACGGCCGGTGGTGTGGTGCGTCGCCTTCATCCAAAAGTTACATCAGTGATTAAGCGTTGGAAAAGATAAATTTATAGCGTCATAGTAAGATAATAAAGTATCCGTAATTTTGGGATACGTCTATGAGTGCGAGAGTAACGGATGTTTTATCGTTTATCAAACGCGCAACAAACGCGATCGGGCTACACATTTAATAACGTATGAGTACGTATGTTGAATTCTTGATTTCAATGGCTTGACTTTCACCTGGTTACCCGTGTCATTTTATCGCCAGCTGGGTAGTAATATGTGAAGTAAAAATGGTTTAGTGCTACTACCTGCCTAATGGGCTTTATTGTCTAATGAGGTTAGACTAACAGTTACTTATTTATTGGGCTGGCATCTTCTTCAGTCGAAAACTGGCGAGAAACTGCGCAGGATCGGGACAAGTGGCGTGCTCTCGTTTCGGAGGCTAAGATCCTGTTTGGGTCACTGAGCCAGAATAGTTAGTTACAACACGGTTACAATATCTGTGGACCTCGCTGGAATGTGAAGCCCCTCCCCCTACCCTTGTACCTACCCGCGCTCGCCCCGTCGCGTCGCGCACCGTACCAGAGCGCCGACGTGACGTCATCGACGCCAGGTCCACAGATATTGTAACCGGGTTGTAGTGGCAGTCGTCTTCCGGTGATAGTCTTATCCCACGTTACCTTACCTGTCTTACTACTGATAGTAACAAGGATAACGACGGTACGGTGATGACGATTTAAAATGTTGACCTATAAACAAAGATTTGTTTAAAATAACGTTACATCATGAGAATAATGATAATATTTAAAGAAAATTAAAATTGCAGTTGTAACAAGTAATTGTTATGAAATACCTCACGTTTTAGCGTTGCCAGCGTTTACCTTTCCGTCACGAATGTTCGTATTTGATGTTGCATTGTTTAATCGATTGCAGAATTTAGGTCAATTTATTTTATAATAAAGGTTAAGTGTTAATTTTACAATGATATTTGAAACCATTTTATACATTTTTAAAGTTCCGTGCCTCAATCGGCAAAAACCGTATAGGATCACTTTTTTAATACTATTAGGTGCAACAATAAAAAAAAAACTTTACTGCAGTCGCGTAAAAATTCCTATCCTAAGTAGGTATCACCATCATTGGTTAGGTTAGTAGTTGGTGCCAAAATTGGTTAAAACCCAGCCAGCCAGCAACCTAATAGAAAGCGCTGTAATGAGGCTGGCCCGCCGCGCGCTAATATAAATAAATCCAGCATCGCGATTTTTCCCAAAATACACCCTCACCATAATGTATACCGGGTGATCAATCCAAATGGGTCAGTAGGGAGAAAACGAGAACTATAAGAGATAGGGAAACCTGTTCTTAAGAACCATGGCTTCGATTTTAGATTTATTAAAATCTGCATTCAATTTTTTTTCGTTTATCTTTTGCATAACCCGGAATCGAACCCGGTCGAAATTGAGTAGAGGAAAAACAAAAATTAAGATGTCAATCGATCCTATTTTTTATTGAGAACAAATATCTGTATCGGACTACATACATTTAGAGTGCTCTATGAATCAGAAATTGCTGTTAAAGAGTGACATTCCTTTAAGGTACGAACATTTTACGTTTTTTTTTTATCCAAAAGCAAATATGAAATTGTTTCCAATATCCTCATAATTCAACAAAACAATAATTGTATGACAGCTAGGTATGTACCTAAACGGAAATTATCATGGTCAAAATGGTATAAGTAATTTTTCCATACACAGCACGCATATTTGTATCGAGCGTTTTCAGCTTTAACAGCAATTTCAGACTCTTAGAGCAATCTAAATGTATGTAGTCCCATACAGGCATTTGTTCTCAATAAAAAATAGGATCGATTGACATCTTCATTTTTTCTCTACTCAATTTTAACCGGGTTCGTATCCCGGTTATGCATGAGATATACGAAAAAAATTTGAAAGCAGTTTTTAATAAATCTAAAATCGAAGCCATGGTTCCTAAGAACAGATTTCCCTATCTCTTATAGTTTTCGTTTTCTCCCTACTGACCTATTTGGATTGATCACCCTGTATATTTTTTTTATCTAGCCTGTTTGTGTGTGTCCCACTGCTGGGCAAAGACCTCCCCTCTTTCTCGCCAGTCGGCTCAAGAGCAAGTTCCTCGCAAACGTTCTCAAATGCGTACAGGTCATCCCGCCATCTCCGTTTCGGTCTGCCTCTGCGCCGGTACCCATCCTGCGGTATCCACTCGGTGGATAGTTTGGCCCATAATATATGTAACTGATTTTCAATACAATTGTGGACCTTAAAAAATAGTATACATGAAGTACTGTCCGTAAAGTAAGTATGAGACGCGTAACTAGATTCGTTTTACCAAAAAAAATAATAAGGTAAAACAACAAAAAGGTAAAACATTATAAATTGCTGGCCAATCGAGTCCAGGGATGGCCTGGCGTCAAAAAATCTGCATAGGTGTTAAGGTAAGCAGCAACAGCATAGACTTACGTACGAGCAAACGAGTACTCTAAATTTTAAAAGCATTAGATAAGGGGTGCTTTTTCTCTTAAATAGTTAAGCCGTTGGAAATTGGGTTCATGGACTTCGGGTTCGCCACTTGTAGGAGGCTTCAAAATTGGTATATGCTAGTAGTAAATCTGTCACCTACTTTTGATGCTGACCGTACAAAGCCGATTTTGTGTTTTTTTTTTGTTTAAAGTGGTTTTAATAACTTATTGCGAGTAAATAATTACATCATCTTATCATATATGACATATGTCCATTTAAGCTTTTATCTATCCAAATATCATAAACCCTCCATGATGCGTTCAAGAACCGCACATTATGACCACCATAAAAATAGACTGTTTTGTTACCACAAATTTCTTATCTGTAAAAATGTTATTATTAATAAATAATAACATCGATTTCGATAATATTATTTATTCATATTTCGAACATCTCTGAAAAACAAAGAAATTTGATTTGACCTCTATTTTAATATCAGTCGAGATGACGTTTAGTTCGAAATGAATTGTCAATTTGCAATCAAATTTGACAAATGTCGCACGTAAGTAAGATATCGAACGATATGATAGTTGGAGCCGACTCTAGTTTGTCTATGAATAAAAAAAAAACCTATGACCGCTGCCAGAAAACTTCATTACCGCCATTACCGGGTAATATTTGTTAAAATGCGCGACTCCTGAATGCATCATGAAGGCTTATGATATGTGGCTAGATAAAGTAGTGTATGAAACTGTACCTACATAATTAGGCATTAAAACACTCGTGTGATGTTATTATGAAACTTGCCTTCGACTCGTTTCATAAACCTACACTCGCGTTTAATACCCTTAATTATGTCCAGTCACATAAACTACTATATTATGTCATGACAGTGGATTAAGATGCTGCATTGTTTTATGTGGCTTTGATATTTTAAACTTCTTGATATTTCTTAAATTGAAAAAAAAAGGACTGTTGATAAAAAGGTTTGTTAGGAAAAAGGAACCCTAGGCTGAATGTCCACTGGGGCGGGGCAAAGCGAAGATATGGACCAATCACATTCCTCAGATTGAAATGCTCTTATTTTGGGCTTCACAAAGACGTAGCCTGATTGTTTTTTTTGTCTTCGCTCCGCTTTAGACGACAGAGCCTTCGAAGACTTTAATCTGATTTGACTTTTGCATTTCTAGAAAAGTGTTAGACTTAGATTTCCCGTTAGGTATTAATATATAAGTATTATACATACGTAAATACAATCATCATCTTGATGTATTAAGAAACAAAGTGAGTGCTTTCCGAGTTGATAGCGAGCAGATAAAGAGACGTGCCCAGAGTTTCGTTTATGTCGGGTATAGGTACAAAATGAATATTATATTATCAAACTTTAACAAGTGCGAGTCGGACTAACGCACGAGGGGTTCCGTAACATTAAATAAGCGGCCGGGTTATGTTAAGTTTGCGCCTGGTATGTATGGCGCCGGATACAAACGAGGTGCAAAGATAACGCAATCGATCACGTTTGTTGTTTGGGAGCCCCGAGCCCCACTTAAATCTTTATTTTATTCTGTTTTTAGTAATCGTCTAGCTATCACGCTTCAGAGGATAAAGCCTGTTGACAGACAGACACAGACAGTGGAGCCTTAGTAATAGGTCCTGTTAAACCTTTTGGGTACGGAACCCTAAAAATTAAATGTCTAATACATTGACGATATTTTAATAAAGTAGCAAGCTGCTTGAAGGTCATGGTCACTCCGAGTTTGGATTTTTTGTATGTTTGTTCGTATATGGTATGTATTTGTCGTTGTCTTCTCATCACGCCTAAACGGCTAACGTTTTCTTCCACGTTCAAGTTCACGGACACTCTTCTATAAAACCAGATGACGTTGGCAAGGGAATCAAGACCAGGGTAAGTACTTCCCGTTGACCTAGAATCATGAAATTTGGCAAAAAGCAACATCATGTAGGACAAGCAAATAATTACGCCCAAAAACCGTGAATTAGTAGTTAAATTACAGTCAAATATATTTATTGTGATTACAAACTTATTTGCAGTTGATGACCTAACCCCGACTTATGACAATAGTTTTACAACGGCAATGTTAAACAATTGTACAATTGACCATAGTTATGCAGAAAGCGACCAAAGTTTTTTTTTCATAATGCAAAAAGCGACCACAGTTTTTTTTCAAAATGCAAAAAGCGACCAAACTCATTCATTATTTAAGACTGAAGTCACTTTGACAAAAAAATCTACGCTCTGGTCGCTTTCTGCATAACGTGTGCATAACTATGGTCAATTCAAAATTTATCTTTTGGTTAGAACAATATGCAGAGCTTTGATTCTGTGTAAGGAAGTTTCGTGCGCGAATCTGACTCGCACTTGACCGAATTTTTTGTAATTAGTTTCACATGTCCCGGTGGCTGCCTATAATTTATTACTATATCAGCATCTTTCAAGTTAAATTTGACTTGACCTGTTCACAAATAAATGATTTGTATTTGTATTTGCTTTCCACTTTCCGACAAAGCATTCCAGTTTTGCACGCATGTGTAGATCGAATGTCAATGCGATATTATTATAACATGGAACTGGTCTGATGATTATAATTTTTATTCAAGCAACCCTTACCGTCTAAAGCACACCAGAAGTAACTGGTTGAAAAATTCAATGGATCTCGCATCAGGTTCTGTGGTCCAATAGGTAGGACGCCCGTGTTGGCTCGGAAAGCCGTTGGAGACGCGGGTTCGAACCCCTCCTGAACCATATTTTTTTACATTCTAAACATTTGGTCTGATGATTTATTATAAAAGAACGAAAACCTATCGAGCTTGGGCTCTTTAAGATAAATTCATCGACCGGGGTTTAGTGGGCCGATTTGAATGAGGTGTTAAGGTATACATTCATGAACGTATAGCCTGATTATTGAGGATGGTGCCTATAACTATAATGTCAACGTGTGTGAATAGGTGAGTAAGTAAGTATAGGTATCGTATTTTGTAATCGATACTTTCAGTGTACATGTTAAAGGCTTCCATATTTTTTACAAGTGACGACTGTACTTAATAATAGATTGACGTCGTTGATGCACCTACGAATTCGTCGAAAATGCACATTTTGCTAATTCCTATCGCTACTTTCTAAGTGACCCAAAACCGAGTATGCAGAAAAATAGCCGGTCAGCTCATACTGCAAGCTAAGGTATTCGAATTCGATTGCAAAATGTATAAATATTAGCGTGCAATGAAATGTGATCACAGTATTCCAACGTATCGAAAATGCAGGTCGTGATCGCTTGTGTCCTGTCCTTGGCAGTGTCGGTATTGGGGAAGCCGTTCTACGGGCAATTCCTGCGTGTCCCGAGATCTCACGGGTACGGGTCGTACATCTCACCATGTGCCGCTGCGGGCGCGTACCACTCCCTACCACTTCAATCGTACCACGCGCCTTCGTACGGACTGGGACCTGTCGGGTACCCACATGCCCAGGTCGGCTACGGCGGCGGCTACGGAGCACCCCACTACAGAGCTGACGATATGGAAGACAACGCCGGCGAGGAACCCGAAATGATGAGTTTCTCTGAGATGGAGCCTGCAGAGAACACGCCTGAGGCCAGATTCGTGTCTTTGGGTGGAGCTGGATCCTACGGCGCTCCGCATTCGTACTCTGCGATTGCCCCGGCATCGCCTGGTGCGATTGGAGTGTTCCCGGGTGCCCATGTAAGCGGATGCAACGTGCCACTACTCCTGAGCTGCTCACCTTCGATCGTGCCCGGCCGCATCGTGTCCCACAGTTCCTACGCAGCACCTTCCTACAGCGCTGCCGCGCCTTCCTACAGCGCTGCTGCTCCTATTGCCGTGGCTGCTGGGGCTGGGGCGTACCGTAGTGAAGCAGAGCACGACCAGACCCACGAGGAGCATGCCGATGCCCCCCAGCACACCACGACGGTGCACGAAGCCGCCAGCATCGCAACCAGGACTCAGTGAAACTAGCTCTAAATTAGGTTATCTGTATTGTTTGTTATAGTAGGTAATATAATAATAAATTATAACTTGAGATTATACCATGTCTGTCTATTTTTATTATACTTATACATACTAATCCCTGTTCTATATTATGCTTTCTGAGACCATGCGAGCCACGTATGACGTAGGTATTTATCGCACAATTATTAACTATGCCAAAAATTTACGTCGTTAATGTCTCATGGGGGCCTATGATGGTTACTTTTACCACGCGATAAATAAGTGACAAAGCATACGTTACGTTTTGTTTTGACATGCGTCCACTGAAAAAATGCGAGTGTGAGAGACAGATGCTTTGTCACTTATTTATCACGTGATAAACGCAACCATCATAGGCCCCATGGTGTCATACATAACATGACGGTAAAACGAACTCGTAAACGGCTAAAGATTTATGCTGGGATCAAATAGCATAGCCTACTAATTATAAATATTCTATCCAAGACTCCCTGAATGAAGCTGGCCTGGAACCTCCCCAATAACTGAGTGAAAATAACGACTAAGTAGAATATATATTTTTAAGCTAATAAATTAATTATTTATTCACAGGGACACAAAGTATTTCATAGTAGGTAATGGTACAGTGGAAATGGCAGTGGTAATGGTAGAGAACACTAACCTCCCTGAGCTCACTTAGCTATAAAACTTAAGATGAAATATGTAATTAAACGCCTATGGATGGGAATGCTTTCTACTAAAATGTAACATACAATATAACTTAATACGGTATTTGACTATAGTAAAAATAACCACATAAACTATCACTAACTTTTGGAGATTAATAATGTCACAGACATGTCTATGGCCTTAAAACTGTAAATTATATTATTTTTAATTGTACATAAACTAAAAAGTTAAAAAAACGTAAAACGTTTTTTAATTAATTTTTATGACGTCACAACGTCCTTCTTAGAAACTTCATATTAACAGATCGTTTTTGACATTTCATAAAGAGGAGCTGATTTGAATACTTATTAGGTACTTTAGTTGCTTGTTGATGGTACACACTTTGAAGTAATTATTGTATAGATCACTTAATTATCAGTTAAAGAGTCTATCTGTCTTTGCGTATTATCTCGATAACAGCAAGCTTCCAATACGTGCCAAAATTGCTGTAAAATCTAGTTACAACACTGATCTGCGCGATCACTTCCGTCATAATACAATATAAATAGTCAGTTTATCTTTCAATCATTACATTCCAACCATCACAATGAAACTGGCAGTAGCTCTCGCAGTTGTCATCAGCTCATCAGCTTTCGCCGCGCCAACTGACGAGATCCTTAAGGAGAGGACGAAGAAATCTGCCTCCATAGCACCATACGGCGGCGGTGCATCTTACGGCGCAGCAGCATCTTATGGTGGGTCCTATGGCCCACCATGTGCTGGAGGCGCACCTTTAGCGCCCATAGCGTTGTATCTGGCACCTCAAGGCGCTCCGCACTACAGGGAGGAAGAAAAGGAAGAGGAGCATAACGAGCTCGCTCGCTCGTACGATGGAGCAAGCTACGGGGTGTCTCCAGCTATCTCCCTTGCTCCGGCATCAAGCGGAGCTATCGGCTACTTCCCGCACTCCAAAATCGGGCCTTGCGGCGTACCTCTTCTACTTAGCTGCTCTCCTAATGTCATCGCTGGACATCTAGCTAAGAGTCATGGTTATGCCGCAGCAGCCAGTTATGCAGCTCCTGCTTACAAGCAGGTTGAGAAACAAGAGGAGACGACAGAGCTGAAGGAAGCTATGGAGAAATCTTGGGCGGAAGCGGAGAGGGAAGCGAACAACAAACTCGGCCACCACCATCACTTGATTGGTCTGACCGACCACCATGATGCTCTGGGTGAGCATGCGCACAACCATGAACTTATTCATAACCACAGCCAACACGTTTTAAACCACAACCATAACGGACCTGTCTAAAATCGTTGCAATGGGTGCTATGTGCGCTTTTGGAACAGTTTCTCATTTTGTGTGACAAGGCTTTAAATGTAGCAAGTAAGAATGCATCGTAATGGTCATGTGTAATAATTTATTGAATTATTTATTTTTTCTATGCAATAAAATTGTGGAAATTTCAATCGTTCTTTTTTTGTACGGGAGAGTGAAAAACCGGAACAATACCTAACTAGTAATGTTCCGCTTTTGGAATTTTTCCTGTTTGGTGTAAGAAAATATGTAAATATTGCATGTGCGTTACCTATGAACTTATGATATCGTGACTCGTGACATAACTCCTTCCCTTATTTAAACGAATTTTCTGAATGAAACAGAAGGTTCTCTGTTGTTCTGTGTTTTCTTTACCGAAT
Organism: Apotomis turbidana; assembly: GCA_905147355.2. Taxonomy (NCBI): domain Eukaryota; kingdom Metazoa; phylum Arthropoda; class Insecta; order Lepidoptera; family Tortricidae; genus Apotomis; species Apotomis turbidana. Next base: position 8,813,205 of record LR990288.1, read on the forward strand.
TAAAAATGAAGTATATGATTATTATTCGTTCTAGTATACTATAAAATAAAAGTTATTTATTGGTAATTCGATTCTGAGATAATATATACCTACGTACTTGAGGTTAGAATGTTGCTTAACAAATTAAGCAAGCTACGATGGATACACAGTATATGGATGGCACAAAGGTACCTACTTAAAAAGTAACAAAGTATCAAAGTAGTAAGTTAATGAAGCGCCAACTGGTGAGTGAGGTCAGTAATTAAAACAGATCAAAACTGCACAATCTATTCGACAAATATTTGCTTTTCAGAACACACATCTATATAACATCTAGATTAATTTATTTTTTAAAGGCTGTATTAATAAATTCGATTTTTTTTTCTGAATTTTTACATAATATTTAATTTTGACCCCTAGACTTTATCGAGATTTTCGCTAAATTACTCATGATCATCGTAATTAATATATACGTGTATTGTATGTCTGTCTGCAGTCTACTACTAATCAGGAACAGCACAATATTAGTAATTTAATGAAAGTCGCGAGAAAATTCCATAAAATATCAGTTGGTAGTTCAGCTGCATTCGACAGTCCTAAATGACCTCAGTCGACACTAGCGCGTCTAGCGGCGAATTCAAGCGCGGTAGCACTCATTGACACAGCGAGCGGCAGTAATGCTGTTCTCGCCTACAGCTTGCATATCTCAACTTATTCTCTTGAAATTTTGTGAGGGTTTAATTATATTAGTTTTTTTAGGGTTCCGTACCCAAAGGGTAAAAACGGGACCCTGTTACTGAGACTTCGCTGTCCGTCCGTCCGTCCGTCCGTCACCAGGCTGTATCTCAAGAACGGTGATAGCTAGACAGTTGAAATTTTCACAGATGATGTATTTCTATTGCCGCTATAACAACCCATACAACGGGGGCTCCCATACAACAAAGGGGTAGGTTGCGTTAACTTTGCACCTCATTTGTATGGAGCGCTATACATACCAGGTGCAAACTTAACTTAACCACTTAAGGATGGAAAGTTTTTGTACGGAACCCTCGGTGCGCGAGTCCGACTCGCACTTGACCGGTTTTTTTTATTTTATTATTTCAGTTTCGAGATTTTTCGAAATCATAAAAACATATTTCAGTAATATCGAAATATGATCAAATGCTCGTTTAATCTCCCGGGTCTACACTGCTCACACAGAGCCCTTTTAACGTTCACATTACTACCTGGAATCCGCGTAAGCGATCAGCGCATAGCAAATATCCCTCACGTATATGTGCGTAGCGCTACAAAAAGTTGGTAGCAAGAGTGCTATGCCAAGTGGGAGGTAAGACTACACCAAAAGGGCATCTCGGCGCCTTGTCCGAAAGGACGAGGCGTGTCAGCTCCAAGACAGGCAAAGGGCCCCCATGGACCCGCAGTCAAACATAAAACAAAAGAAAGAAAACTACACCAAAAGGGATAATAAACTTTCCTAGCGTCGATTAGAACAGTTTTTTTAACAAAACAAGCGAGAAACGCTATACACATAAGAACAAACCATTTTTAAATTCTATGGCATCCTGGACCTGTACCCTTACCATGAGTTAAAGAGACTGCTCTCGCTATCGACAGCTTTAACGATTCGTATGGATAGTATATTCGTATGGATAGTATATTCGTATGGATAGTATATTCGTATGGATAGTATATTCGTATATTCGTAGTCCAGCGCCCCTGGCGGATACTTTATAGAACTACAATTCTCCATAAAAATCGTTTACGCAGTCGCTAGCGAGTACTGTCACTGTAAACTCATGGTAAGGGTATAGTCGGCTGATGGAATTTGATGGTGGTTATGGAAACTATACTAATGTAACAAATAACGCAATGCTTACGAGTTTGGTCTGTCGAGAATCGTCTCGGTAAGTACCTAGTTGACTGATGTTTAAAAATAAACATGAAATTTTTGACAGAAACTTATTCAAATAACACACAATGATGGATTCTATACTGCATTACCCATTTTTTTAATATATTTGAAATCGTTAACAAATGATCTTATTACTAGCTCTAAAATATTATGTTTTTGTGAAAGCTAGAAAACTAAATTTTAGTAATTGAAAATAGAAATTTCATGAACAGTCTAAAACGCCGTCCGCCATTTTTGCCTTTTGCTTATCTGTGGCGTGACGTAGAATACCGAGTAGATAAACAGAAGGACTACTCCGATATTCGAAATTCGACCGTCGTATAGTGTCGTCCCGCTCACTCAAATATACTTTGACAGGAGATTGAGAGGGAAGGCACTATTTGGCATCTTCGGAGTAGCCCTTCAGTTTTCTTTACGGGACCGGTGACGTCACTATCATGAACGAAAATGGCGGAAAGCGTTTTAAGCATTTCAAAGTACAGAATAGAAAAAATTCAAATTCAATTATTTCAGCCATCTTCTTCGTCTTTTATGAACTGAAAAATATATACTTAGGTTTTCTAATATGCTAAATACTATACGAAATAAACATTATTAGTTTATCGCTATTTAACATGAGTCAACTAGCCTATTGTGTACACATGTCCCGCTAGCGGGATTCAGGCAGCGGATAGTAACAATAGTAGATTGTTTGTCAAGGAGCTAAAGTAAGACATCATGACACGAAGTGATTATTTGGACAAGCGAACGCAGTGAGCGAGGGATAGACAATTGCAAGACAGGGGAAACGCATAAGATTGTAAACTGCGCCTAACGTTTCTTAGTTGTTTTTCCATTCTTAACTGCAGTGTATGTATAATTGACAAAATTTCAATTTTCAAATAGTTTAATTGATTACACCGACTATATTAAAAGCAGCGTCATATCTAAGAATCGGCCTTCTACATGACGTTACCTCGTAAAAAATTCAACAGTCGCAACACACAAAAAGAACAGTGGTACAATTGCCATACTAAATCCGTCTTCGTGACAGTTTGACTGTTTGAATTTTTCCGCTGTGACCAATTACTGGTCCTTACGCCCTTTTTAGAGTGAGGCACTTATCAAATGATTTTTTCAATCATAAATGGGGATATTTTTGAAAATGTAAGAGTATAATAAAAAGCCTGGTTAAAAAATTCAATACACAGAATACATACATGTGCAGGAAGTGTGATTATTTTTAACACTGGCACTATTTTTTTCGTTAGAAATGTAAATCATTAATTATATACTTTTATTAGGCACTGGTGTATGAAAAAAATGCTTAAACCATTATTCATAGGTACAAATCATCAATATATTAGAAAAAAAATGTTTGTATAGGTAATTTGAAGTAGAAAGGTAATATTTTATCACGAGTACCTACTAAGTGAACTTTATTCCTTCTAATTCTGTGAAACAAAATATTACTAACTTTACGAGTTTTTTTTCATCGTAAGGGATAGAAATTCTAGCGGCAACCTAGTTGAAACTTCGGTATTTTGCCCTAGCGTTTACCTACTTTAATAAGAATCTACAAATCAGACTGAAATAAGGGGTCCCTCTCTGTGTCTCTCTGACAAACGTTTTGTAAAATACTCGTAGTAATTTTTTTATACCGGTGACAACTATTATTTCCTATACATTTTAAGTAGGTTAAATTTATGTGACGACCCCAAAAAGTAAATACATAGTTTGTGATAGACTGTGACTGTGGATATTCGATTACATGCCTACCGGTTGCCGTATAGGTCTATTGCGCAACAGATGTCGATGTCTACTCATAATCAAAACTTTTTGCATACAAGGGTGTCCTATAACTTGAACTTGAAAATAAACAAACTCATGCGCATTTATTCATCTTTTCTGCAACCTCGAGTTTGAACCAGATATCTACGATTTTTTAATCCACAAACAAAGCCGAGCGATAAAGCGAGTATTTATATTAGAACATTTGTGACAAGGAAAACTATCTATTTTTAACATCTATAATCTCCTATTGCCTGGAATACGTGATAAAAGTTATGTTTCAACGGCATTCTTAGAACGCGGAACGATGACAAGGTTGCGCACAGGGCCGCCTCAGCATATCCCGCACGAGCCACAGCCGCCGGCACGTACTGTTGTGGATTAGCCGGAGGAGGGACGATTAGACATTATACAAAATTTAGTATAAATGCATTTGAAAATCGATCTCCACATCACACAACGGTAGCACACGATGAAGACTCTGGTTGTGCTAGCCGCCTTAGCGGCTGTCGCCATAGCCGGACCGACGTTCCGGGCCGGCGACACAGACCTCGACGTTACCAAAATAAAGCGATCGCCAACCCTGCATCAGCATCACATCGCGACGCCGGTCCACGTAACCCCGGTCCACCACACCTACGTGCAGCCCATCATACCGCACCACTTGGGACTGAAGAAACCTGTATTCGTCAAGAAGCCTTATGGTCACCACCTATTCCGATCCGATGACGAACAATTGGAAACTCACTCAGCCGAATCCAAGGAATCCAAGACCAAATGTATGAAGGAGATGGAAGCCAAGTGTGAAGACGACGTCATTGCCAAATCCAGTGAATTGCAGGAAACCAAAATAGAGGATATCGATGGAAGCGTATCTGAAAGGAAAGTAGCCCAAAGCTTACAGATGGCCCAGGAAGCTGTAGATATGTTGCGAAAAAATCTGGAGCTATCTCACAAACATTCGAAGTCGATATCAGTGCCATACAAACATGAAGAGACGGAAGCTGATAAAAGAATGCACGCGGATCTTGAGGCCGCGAAACTTGCCCTCGAGCGTATGCAGTTCCACATGGGTAGCTTGGAATCAATGAACGTGCATGCTAGACAATTCAAGAATGCGGAGGTGCATGATGTCAACTTGGAGCTTAAATCAGACGAGGAAAGACTAGCTCAATGGAAGGATGCTATTGAAAATATTCAAAAGAACGTAGAGCTGGTCAAAAATATCGAAGATAGTTTTCAAAATAACGATAATTCTGAGAAATCTGCTGCTTTTGAAAAAAGCTCCAGTTTAAAGGACGAGATGAGAGAGGATCACAAGCTTGATAGAATGCACAACGAACATTCTGAAAAATCTGCTGTTCTTGGAAAAAGCTCCAGTCTTAAACATGAGATGAGTGAGAATCGCAAGCTCGACGCCACACATCAAGGAATCTCTGAGAAATCTGCTGCTCTTGAAAAAAGCACCAGTGTTAAACATGAGATGATTGAGGATCACAAGCTCGACGCCACACATCAAGGAATCTCTGAGAAATCTGCTGCTCTTGAAAAAAGCTCCAGTCTTAAACATGAGATGATTGAGGACCACAAGCTCGATGCCATGCATAACGGACAATCTGAGAAATCTGCTGCTCTCGACACAACCACTAGTTTGAAACTCGAGATAAATAATGGTCAGAAGCACGACGCCCTTGCGCTCAAAGAAGAGAAGGCTGCGGACACGATGTTGGCTCGGGATATGGAGACGTCCACTGACAAAAAAACAAGTTGGCAAGCACGTGAACACGAAAAGCCTTCTAATATCGAAATGGAAACTTCTGCATCAACATTGACCGAATTTAAGTCCCTTCATAACCCAAATGAGCCAAAATCTTTCAGAAGTGAAACCACTAAATCAGAAATTAGTGCCGATATTCCGACTGCCTCAAAATTCACCGCTGAACATCATGACAACTTAAAAGGATTTAAAAACAATGAACGTTCTGTGAAAATTACTGACGACAAGAAAATCAGCAAATCCATGGAATCCATTTCTCAACCAAGCTTAAAATCAAGTGTAAACATGGACATCAAATCAACTCGTTTTGAACAAGAGAAGATGGCTCCCGTTGTCGATACCACCAGTTTTATGAAGTCTGCTGAGCATCACCAAGCTGAACAACATAGCACAAATTTACAACATGGCATGAGCTCTCACAGGTCATTTGAGCACTCGTCTCATAAGGAACATGAAATGAGGTCAAACCAGGACCACACTGCTGTACGCGGTCAAAACGCTCATGAAATTGACCACCTACGAGATCATCAGAAGGCCAAAGAGAGCGAATCGTTGAAACAACATGAATTATTAAACTCCGCTATGCACGGTAAGGATGCACATGAAATGATGATGAAGTCATCTGATCAAATGACTGGCCAAAGTCAGCAGAGCGGAGTCGCTGTTAAAGCTGAGCAATTGACCGGTCATCATTCGGAAAAGTTACATCACACCTCAAACGGAGCACACGGCAAGTCAGCTGAAGAAGGATTATTCGCCCCCATCGAGATGCCCGCTTTTAAGCAGTCTTTGGTACCAAGTGGAGGCAAATCTTGGAAGGAATTACAATCGGCTAGAGGAGCTTATGGATCCGGGTTGGCGTTAGGAGGCAGTTACGGGGCTGGATATGGTTCTGGGTCGGGGGCTGTGGGCGTATTCCCTAAAGCCCACGTCGGTGGCTGCGCGATCCCGCTTCTGCTGAGCTGTTCCCCGTCCGTGGTGACTGGAAGCCTGGCTAAGAGCCACGGCTACGCCGCACCGAGCTACGCCTCTTCTGGATACCGCAGTGACAACATCAACACGCAGTCCAAACGCGACATCACGAAGATCAGCCGTCCATACAAAAAGAGGACCCCTAACAAGGATTTAAAGCAGAAAACTATCCTGATTACTGATAAGCTGTAGGTAATAACAAAATACCTTACCTTGATTACCTTGTTCTTAAGTTGCGATGGTGTAATTTAATTCGTTTTAGGATCTGATTATTAATTTATTATTTATTTATTTTTTGTATTTAAAATGTAACAGAGCAATCACAAATAGGAAATAAACTATTTTTAAAAATTATTCAACTGTGTGTTGGTCATTTTACTACGGATGAGCTTTAGCAACATAGCAATAGCATACGGAGTATAATTTTGGACAATATAGACATTCGAAATTCCTCGAAAATAAATTTAATATTTTTATCTATCCAAATATCATAAACCCTCAATGATGCGTTCATGAACCGCACATTATGACCACCATAAAAATAGACTGTTTTGTTAGAACAAATTTCTCTAAAAATGTTATTATTGCTAAATAATAACATCGATTTCGATAATATTATTTATTCAAATTTCGAACATCTCTGAAAAACAAACAAAATTGATTTGACCTCTATTCTAATATCAGTCGAGATGACGTTTAGTTCGAAATGAAAGTGTCAATTTGCAATCAAATTTGACAAATGTCGCACGTAAGTAAGATGTCGAACGATATGATAGTTGGGGCCGACTCTAGAGTTTGTCTCTGAATTTAAAAAAAAAACTATGACACCTGCCAGAAAACTTAATTACCGCCATTACCGGGTAATATTTGTCATAATGTGCGACTCCTGAATGCATCATGGAGGCTTATGATTATGATATGTGGCTAGATAAAGTAGTGTATGTAACTGTACATAATTACTATAACCTCGTCCTGCCCATTGTCTTTTTAAAATGACAAAATATACTACACACGTCCTGCCCATGCTTAAAAATATTAAGATCGTAATTCTGCCCAGTGTCAACTAAAAATCACAAATTCGAATTTCGCGCCTAGTGTTGTCAACTGCCCTTATTGGGCAATTTTACTACTTGCACCTGATTGGTTAAAATGTTGTCAATGACGGAGCCTCCATTTTGGATTCAATAGTCAAAAAACTTTGCGTCAGTGTCAGTCCACGTGGCCAAGATGGCACGACGCTCGGGAAGAGGTAAGTTTAATCCATTTTTATCAATGTAATCGTAGATTCTAAATGAGTAAAAAGGTTTTAAATCTTACATTTAATAGTTGGATAAACCAAATACGTAATAATTGAATAGTTTTGTTTCATTAATGATTTTTAACAAATGCGTAAAATGAATATGTCCTTTTTAAATATCATTGGGCATATTTGATGAATAATATTTGTTTTTGTTATAGGTTTTAGGGACATAGATATCGAACATTTGCTCAGTGATTCTGACATCGGTGACTTCATTGATTCCGGTGATGACAGTGGAGATCCGGAGTATAATCCTACACGGGAAACGCGATCGGTAAGTGACAGCGATTCTTCGAAGTCGGAAGGAGAAACCATTAATTCGACTGAACAACGGGAAAGCAACCGCGGAAAAGCAAAACAAGGGGTTGCTGCACGTTGTTCTCGTGGGCGATCTCATGGAGGTTCTCGAGGACGATCACGTGGACGAGGAAGGTCAGTAGTCAGTGTGCCATCATCATCAGGAACCACTCAAAATGCATGGTCTGAACAGCCGTATCTACCAAAAACGCTCTATATATTAGAGCCGTCTTATGTGCCTAATGATCTTCTGGGCAAGACTGATCAATTAGAATTAAAGAAAAGGGCTGTTACTTAAGTTTACCATTGACAGTAGGGTGATTGATCTCTGTTAAGATTAAGTAAATAATAAAAGTTTGATTATAAATAACTTAAGATTTTTTATTTAAATGTACCCAATGTCCTCCATAAATGACAAATAGTACTAAGATGATTTTGTTGGTTCTGCCCAATGTCCTTTTAAAAGAACAAAATATATTGGCTTAAAACCCGCAAAAATCAGTAATGTACAGTACCTTTGTATCTCAATAAAAAAATAAGTATAATATTTTATATGCAAGTTCAAAATTTAAGCGAAAATTGTTCTGGGCAGGAACGCTTACATTTTTACTGTCCTTTAGGAATTGACAGTGGGCATATTTAGCAAGTAAGAATTTAAAGCCTGGGCAGGACGAGGATAATTAGGCATTAACACACTCGTGTGATATTATTCTCGTTTCATAAACCCAGACTCGTGTTTAATACCCTTCATTATGTACAGTCACATAATAATAAATTACGTAACAAGGGTGGTAAACGAGGAATTACAAACGCAAACGAGTGTCTATTAGAGGCGTAATTTCCACTTACCACCCGGTTTTCTAGCTTGTAAACCCTTGATTTATGAGCAAGTGTGATGAAAACTACTACCACGTCCATAAAAACAAGTAGGTACATAACATAACTACCTAACCTGCAGTAATTTATACATCCTAAAGAAATAAAAATGTTAGTGTCGAAGTGTACCCATTAATTTACCAGTATAGGTATGTATACCTGTTTGTTTGATTTGTTTACATTGCTTACTCATACACGAAATGTAAGCAAGCAAACGATCACCGGAAAACAGTGCAGTGATGCAGTCAATTATGATTTTTCTTTACACTACTTAAATCATTTTTCACGAGACTGCTCGAAAATGTGGTCATAGATGGTCAAAACATGTAAAAACAATTAAACATTAGTTATGATAAAACAAAAATCTCAATTATGTTAACCTTTAGAGCGCCAAGCGGCAAAGCAATTCACCGTGCCACTGACGCCAAACCAAAAAAAAAAAGTGCTCCAAAATCGACAGGGATTGAAAAACACAGATAGTGGTTTGAATTAACATGTTTTTGACCATTGAAATTTTTGACGTCAGTAGGCGTCGTTGGCGTCAGTGGCACGAATTCCCGATGACGTGATTTGCCGTCTTTGGCGGTCAAAGGGTTAATGATAATGACATTTCGTTACCTTATCAAATAAATAGAGGGTGGGAAAAACACACAGAACAGAAAAAACAGTAGAAGTGTTATGGGGGCGTGGCGCGTGTGCCAACGTTAAGAGCCGTTGCTCACAACCTGGTTCAGTTAAGCGCAGTGACTTTAGAGAAACGGTTGTGCCGATCACATCGAAAAAAATATGTAAACAATTGTAAACATGCCGTATTGCTCCATTTTGGAATACAAAAACCAGAGCCGTACCAAAAATATCACCCTTGGTGGCATTTCGTATCATCGGCAAGTTGTATTTAATTAGATTTTAATATATTTCTTGTTATTTTAAAAACGTGAAATAATTTGATACAAAAATGAACTTAATAGGAATGCAATAAGGTCGTTTTCATCCAATGTCACTAAGTCGTACCCTTCCAGAACGTTCGCTACTCGTTCGTCCATTGACCCCGCAAGAATAGTGAGAGATGTTATCGATAAAATTATCGATATTTTTTTCCCGTATTATTAGAGTTTATTTTTTGTTTCGTAAACATCGACTTTAAAAATCATAACGAAGGTTATAAGTTTAGTATTCATAACAAGGCTGTATTTAATTTAAATTACGATATTAGTATTTATGTATGTTTGTCAAATCTTGCAAACGATTTTTAAACCATGTACCGTGGCTGGGGTATATTGGTCAATTTCAAAATTAAAACGTCTGTATCTTCCTGAACTATCGACTATATCCACCTACCAACTAAATTGACATTCATTAGTAAAGGAGTAAAATCTTATAAATATTATCATATGATAAGCTGGGAAATAAGTCAATTACAGGTATTATTAGGCCATGCGATGAAATACATAACGTTATAATTATATTCAATCACATTTTAGTATAATAAATTATGAAATATTAAAACATAATATTATTTATAACGTTGACAGTGTAAGTTTTATCGATATTCTGAGCTACGCAATACGCACATCACTTGTTAGTGTAGAGAAAAGTGCTGCCACCTAGAGTCAAGTAGCCAAATTATTATCGTTTGTTGATGCTTCATGGGTCGACTACTCGCCGCTAGGTGGCAGAACTACCTTTGTAACTTTTGGATTTGTATCTTTACGTCGTAAGTAACAAACATACGCCATGTAATTTATACAGTATTACTAAGACATGAGGTTCAAAATACATTTCCTGACAGTGGTTTATAATCTCATTCGTAATGGAATGCTATAGCGAATCACGTTCAAGATTTCTTTGTAGTTAACTATTTCAATGTGTGTTTTTTGGCTACAACCGATCACTTAGAGACCGAGGCGTATGCCACTTCCACTGTTTTTTCTATTCCGTGGAAAAACACGTCAAACACTCTTCCTTGAAAAAAATACTATAATTTCTAAGTATAGTACGCATTAAACTATCTTACCACTCAACTATACTTTTGAAAAGATGTATACGAAAATTATATGGATAATTACCTCGTTCCAAACGTTCAATTCGCGATTCCAATCTACTCATTTACCCCCGTTTTCTCGTGGTCCCATTGACTTGTCGCATCAATGGGACCATGAGGGAGACTTATTTCTCGTAGTCCCATTAATAAAATTTCACTTCCTATATAATATGGTCGAGTAACATTACCTACTCGTTGAAGAAACGTGCTAGTGGGCATAGTCTCTTAGTATATTTTCTTGACTGACACGTTCCTATTACGGATCATTATAGGATCACTCGTGTGCCCGTCCGCCCATCCGTCTGTCACAGTACTTTTTCTCCGAATTTACTACTGGACCGAACGAGTTGTACCCGGTTATGTTCCCTTAGAAAGAATCAGCGTTGGTTTTAAACGGGTTATTATTTGTGATTGTAGGTACTCTGACCTACTGAAAAAACGAAGATTTGAAAAGCTGGCCACTTGAAAGTCTGACGTTTTGAAAATTTGACCAATGGGACCACGAGAAAACGGGGTCATTTATACCATAAGTTTGGAAGAAGGGGCGCATTTCACAAGACCAGCGTCATTCTACAAGTTATAAACGGAAGCCTCTTTCTAATATCACTAATCAGTTGAAAAGAGACTTCCGCTTGCAATTTAGATACCAGGGCCCCATTTCACATCTACATATGGTGTCGCATACAAATACCAAACTTAGCATGCACATTATTGTACATAAAAAACAAAATCCTCGACGAACTAAACACTTCATCTTTTTTGAAGTCAGTTAAAACAGATCCGGCATAGTTCTGTCAATCAATCGTGAGTTGGGAAATAATTAATTGGCTTTTCCATTAATGTCTCTGTAATGATTTGTACTGACAGTTCTTTGGATCAGAAATTCAGAAGAATAACAGTCAAAAGTTACTGTTTGGCATGGCGAAATTTCTTTCTTTTAGCAAATGTTTGCCATTTGTTAACAAAATATTTAATTGGGCTAAAATTAATATAACATGAATGTTTCATTTACATGTTTGACACTTAATTATGTTGACTTTAGGATACTCCAATGGTAATTACAATGTTACAATGTAATACCTAATCGTGCACTGTCAAAAAATATTATATCTTGAAATACTCAGGTATGCACTTCAAAAAACATTTAGCGGTATGCAAAGTTTGCAAATAAAGAAAACTCGTGGCCTGCACTATGTTGTAACATGAGGAGGAAAGTGTCATTTACACAGGCGAGTGTACCACCGCTGTCCGACTTCGTTAGTAAGCAATTGAATCTCATACAGACAAAAACCATGTATTCAGGAGTATTGTTAATATTTTGTTCGACAATTGTAATTGTTAAAAGTTATCCAACCCTAATTTATGACTACTACTCGTATAATCCCAATATCGGCAACGTTAAAGAAATAGAATTTCAAGACGAAGACTATTTGATCAATGACCTTAAACAAAATGAAGATCCAACTCCATGTTTGCAGAACCAAAATGGTGATGTGAAGTGTTTCTTCAATAACGGGTTAAATGGAAAATTACTCCCGGACGAGTCTACAGGAACAGCTGAGTACCTTACAGAATTGGAACAAGATCGGAACTCTGTTTATGAACAAAATCTTCGCAATTTGGAAAACTCTGCAGTCATGGAAGTTGTGCCACCTGCTAATCCTAATTACAATGTTTATCATCATGACAACTCTCCGAAACGCTACAGCACGTACATACACGGTTTGATCCCTCCTCAAGACCCGCCCGTTATGATCAGGAGTATGTATTTACCAGAAAATCGACTGCCTTACAATCGGCCGGCGAGGAGGACGCAAAGCTACGATGACTTTTTGGCGCAGTTGTCCCACGATGCGATGATGAATAACATTCTTCCTACGATGCCTTATCTAAGGACTCCAGGTGGTCAAGGAGCGTATGGTACCGGGTCGGTACCCGTACAAGCTGCCTTTCCCCATGCTGTGTCCGGATGTTCTCAACCAGTTCTCGTCGGCTGTTCCCCAGTCATATCCCAGGGCTACATACCACATGTCCATGATGGATATCCATATGTGAAAGCACCACAAATACAAGTAATAAGCCCGTACAATGGTTACGCGGTACCGAATCGTAGACTAGTTCATAATAAAGTGAATCCAGCCGTTATTACAGTGAAGCAAGATTTCCAGAAAGAATTGACTGAGTCGGTACCTGTTGACAATGCATGATTCAGTCAACTATGACGTACTTATAGGCATCAAGAACCCTACTTGCTATTAATTTGTAATATAAATATTAAATTTTAAGAATTTTTCAATAGCCAAAGTAACGTGTACCAGTTAAATTATTATTGTAATTATGCAGAATCAATAAATAATAAATGTTTAATTAATTTTGATGTATCTGTTATTTAAATAAACCCTAAGAGACAAAACATAATTACAAGACACGACATCAAATCGTAGCACGACGCGTCATCGTGCCACGATGCGACGTCCTGAGAGTGAAAGCTGTATTTTAATTTTTAATCCGACAATCTGAAATCGTGTCTTATAAATGTGTTTAGCCCTAAATCATTTATTTTATAACCCGAGAAATAAGCAAAATGGACTCAAGCGGTCTTTTATAAGTCCGATTACAAAGCAAAATTTTGCCATAAATCACTAAATCATGGTCCTAATAGTCTAGGAGCTCAGAAAATTGAATTATTCCTATAGGTAGGACCTCGGGCCTTAGGAAGCTAGCGGCGCAGATACCAAAGCAGAGGCGTAGCCATCGCCGTATCTGAATATCAACGATTCGGGGCCTCCAATAATTCAATAAAATTAGCTGAAAATTTGGAAAAATTAAAGGACAACTTTTATCTATCAGGATATGTAGGTTATTGAGCCAAGTTTAATTTTATGTACTCTTTCCCCCTTCTCAGGGGTGCACGTCACCCCCCCGCGCCCTCTAATGTGTCCCGGAGCGCGGTATTTTCCACTTTAAAAGAAAACCGTGTACGCTATACATACAAAGTGTATAGGAACAAAATAATTCTGAATAAATTTACTATAAACCTTTCATACATACAAAAGCCATATCACTTATAGAATCAGCGCAATCTGTTATCAAATACTAACGTTTTTAATTATTGATCTTTTTTTCTGCTAAAAGGTTAGTTATCTCAAAAACTTCACACTTATCGAACAAAATATGTATAAAAAAATAAAGAATAGAAAATTTTCTTTCTAAAAATGTATAATTTATTTCTGTTACTCATTCATTTACCGTTGCAATGCTATTTTTAAAATTTAAGTCATTTGGCCATTATGCGAAATATAAATATTCGTACTAGTTAATCGGTGTTTTTTTCAATACTATAGACTTCTTATATGTTTTTCTGTAATCTATAAGTATTGAACTATATTCGGTATTTTTTTTTCTTTTTTTAGAATCACTATTTCAGGAAATAAAGGGTGTGTGGGGAAATCGTCAAGTTTTGCTCATTTTCGTAAATAACTTCAAAACCGTTTAATTTAGCATTATGAAATATATATATATTTGAGATGTTCATAATGTACCATTTGATATGTCACACGATATACTTTTCCATTTTTTTTTTCTAATTTACCCCCCAAATCTGGCCCCCATGTTTCAAATTACTTGATTTACTTTACGTTACGTTACACGTCCATGTTTGGGTCATCAATTTACATATGTGTACCAAATTTCAACTCAATCGGTCCAGTAGCCCACCCCTGAGAGGGAGTAGATAAAATTAAACTTGGCTCTATAACCTACGTATCCTGATAGATAAAAATTGTCCTTTAATTTTGCCAAATTTTCCATACATTTCAATCTAATTTTCTTGTACTACAAGCCACAGGGGCCCAACGTGCCGTGGCTCCATCCGTCGCGCGTCGTCGGGCCACCAGATTTTCATATGAACTTAGAGTTACCTATAGCTATGCTGTCCCGAAGTTAATAATATTCTAGCCTTGTATTTTTTTGTCAGATCACGACACCTGTCCACCCGGAGAGCAGATGGGGTACTACCTGCAGTGCGTGTCTCCAGACAAGGCCCCGGTCTTCAACCATTCGCAGTGGGAGCAGTACCCCGACCTTCAAGACCATTCCAACGATACAGAAACAGAATTTGAACTCAACGACGATTATTCCTATTGATTACTTATTGTCTCTTTCATTGATGATTTTTGATTACTTATGTTGCGTTCCGGCAATATTATAAGAATGAACTGGACCTGAACTTAAGAAAACAATTCGAATGTTTTTATTAAAACAATCATGTTTTTTTTAAATTGAACATTAAATGAATGCGAATCTTCCGAACCAGAAATTTATTTTGTTTTTGGGAAAGCATCGGGAATTTTTCAAGTAAACTTGGCACAAATGATAATATTGAAGGGTTTTTTTTCCTTTTGTTATCCTACTACCGATTTTATGCATTATCTTGGGTTATTTATCGTAATAATGTCGGGGTAGATTAATAAAAAAAAGTATGGAATAAGGCAGTGGGCGGCAGCATGCACCGGGCGGTCCACGCAGCATTTTTTTTATATCATAGGGGGAAAACGAGCAAACGGATCGCCTGCTGGAAAGCGATTACCGTCACCCATAGACACCTGCAACACCAGAGGAGTCACAAGTGCGTTGCTGAACTTTCAGGTCGTACCGGTCCGGAAATACCGCAAGCGACAATTCATTCCACAATACAGTCGTGGGAGACAAGAAATTTCTAGCAAAACGCACTGTTAAAACAGCATATAACCGCACTGAGTGGAAACAGATATGTGGTTGCGATCCTCATAAGTGAGGGAACGATGAAGAAAAAGCCTGTACGGTGGAGCGATGTGGGGATTGGAAGAGTCTCTTCATCGTTCTTACATTTCTACAGGAACACAGACAGCATGTTTCAGTCTCAGGTTTTTTTAATACGAGGCTTTCTGAGAGTACATACGTGAGAGATATGCGTGTTATATAGAGACATGTTATGATAAACCAGCAATTCTAGCACAACCACAGAATAGATAATAGTACAGCACAACTAGCACACGCGACTATTTCTCGCGCGAGATAATTACCTGTCTCTTTCTGTGCAGTAATGTGAAAGAGTGACGGGTAGTGCTATGCCGCGCGACAAGAGTCGCGAAGCGTAGTTATAGGTACTAGACGGGCTGTGGTTTATTTTTCTTTTCCTTAAGGCGACGGGTGATGCGAAACTAGCGCCACTTACAAATTTTTATTATAACTTCTTAACCAGATCAATTCCCAGTAATTGCAAGATTTGAGGAACTGGAAAAACACCTTTAGTACATATTTATTAAATCATTATACACAATTTCTTGTTCTTTAGTTGTCCCTAAAAACTTGCCCAAAACTATTGTGGCCGCTTTTGACGTGAACAAGTTTTGTAGGTTTTGTAATAAATATTAAAGGTGTTTTGCTAGTTCCTAGACTTCAGTTATTTCTAAAAAAATATCAGATTATGAAGGTATAAGAAAAAGAACGAAAGTGGCGCTAGTTTCGCATTACCCGTCGCCTTAAGAGGCCTTATTCCTTTTAAAATGCTGAATGTTTTAGACATTTTCCCTATGATCAAACATGTTTCTTAATATACATACTCGTATTATTGATGTTACTACCTAGAACAGGGCTATTGGGATTTATTGGTATATATTTGAAACTTACAGTTTGAATTTTTCATTGATATCTTTTGTTTCAAAAACTACTCGAAATTGACAAAATTCACTCGGAAAATTAGTTTTTTCACCTTTTTTTTTACTGCACGCAATGAAAGCATAAAATAGCTATGTTACTACTCGGGGAAAAGTATTATTCACTTCAAAAAGTTGGTTGAAATTATCAATATATTTGTCATAACATGAAAAAAAAAAATTATAAAGGAATAAGGCCTCTTAACTAAACAAAATACATGGGGGAGATACCATTAAAATCATCACAGATAGTGAGATTGAGATTTAAAATGTAACCATGGAGGGAATTACGTGTCCTTGGCAATCTGATTTCTTTAATATCTCTAGGTATATGTTTTGAACATAGACAGAATAACAACAAGATAAAGTTGATCAACCCAGCAACGATAAAAGGTAGGTAAAAATAGGATTTAGTACTTAACTTTGAAGTGCTATCGTACACTTCTAAACGATTTGTAAAGATAGGTGTTTGTAGAAAAGATAATGATTGAATAATATTTATTGTGAATCGGCTGTTTTGTGTGCTTAGTCCGCATGCGTCAAAGATATGCGATACGTTGGATACGACCGATTTACATGTAATTGGTACACGTATCTAAATTATAAAATACATTACTATAGTATTCTAAAATTGTATTTATATATAGTTTACAGTTAACTTTCACGTTTATAATATTATTAGGATTTCTATGGAGGGTGGTCATTTTTCACGAGAAATCGTCACGATGTATCCAAATATAAATATTTTTTGACCAACTTTTGTAAAACATTGTGGAAACAGATTTTTAAGCCTATTAACGGCATCGAGGTTTGAACCTGGGTTTCCTTTTAGGGTTCCGTACCCAAAGGGTAAAAACAGGACCCTATTACTGAGACTTCGCTGTCCGTCCGTCCGTCCGTCCGTCTGTCACCAGGCTGTATCTCAAGAACGGTGATATTAGCTAGACAGTTGAAATTTTCACAGATGATGTATTTCTATTGCCGCTATAACAAAAAATACTAAAAATAAAATAAAATAAATATTTAAGGGGAGCTCGCATACAACAAACTTATGATAGATTATGGTACGGAACCCTTCATGCGCGAGTCGGACTCGCACTTGCCCAATTTTTTTTAAGACTATTAACGACATCGAGGTTTGAACCTGGGTTTCTTTTTTATTTTGCGACGTTTATGGAAAACAGTGCGATGCAGGATAATATACATATAATCATCGCTATCACTCAAAACAAAGTTGCTTCCTGTCTGTCTGTCCCTATGTACGATTAGATCTTTAGAACTACGCAATCGATATTGATGCGGTTTTTTTCAATGGGTAGTGAGATTCAAGAGGAAGGTTTATATGTATCATACATGCATAATTTATCAGCATTGCACCCGTGCGAAGCCGGGGCGGGTCGCTAGTATATTATATGTAAGTATGGGGGCGCGGCGCCAACTATAACAACGCTATCTGTGTTCATAAAAATTGTCTACTCATCACGGCTAGACGGGTTTGAATCAATTTTGGTACAGAAATATCTGGCCATCCAAAGATGGTTATAATATAAGATACTTTTTACCTGACTACGGATTAGACTAAGTTTTATGCCGACGAAGTTACCTAAAATGAAGGTAAAACCGATGGTACAAAATGAAGGTAAAACCGATGGTACAAAAATGAAGGTAAAACCGATGGTACAAAATGAAGGTAAAACCGATGGTACAAAAATGAAGGTAAAACCGATGGTACAAAAATGAAGGTAAAACCGATGGTACAAAAATGAAGGTAAAACCGATGGTACAAAATGAAGGTAAAACCGATGGTACAAAAATGAAGGTAAAACCGATGGTACAAAAATGAAGGTAAAACCGATGGTACAAAAATGAAGGTAAAACCGATGGTACAAAATGAAGGTAAAACCGATGGTACAAAAATGAAGGTAAAACCGATGGTACAAAAATGAAGGTAAAACCGATGGTACAAAAATGAAGGTAAAACCGATGGTACAAAAATGAAGGTAAAACCGATGGTACAAAAATGAAGGTAAAACCGATGGTACAAAAATGAAGGTAAAACCGATGGTACAAAATGAAGGTAAAACCGATGGTACAAAAATGAAAGTAAAACCGATGGTACAAAAATGAAGGTAAAACCGATGGTACAAAATGAAGGTAAAACCGATGGTACAAAAATGAAGGTAAAACCGATGGTACAAAAATGAAGGTAAAACCGATGGTACAAAAATGAAGGTAAAACCGATGGTACAAAAAGGGCACCACGTATTTTAGTGTAGTTGTCGGGTAGACCCCGTGATTATTTTTCGAAATGGCTAAGATACGACTTTTTGCGTTTTCTACCCCAATATCTCCGATATTTTGGTCCTTAGGATTAATTTATCACATGGTATTTTATTATACTATATAGTTGACCGAGCGAGCGAAGCGTCTCTGTTAGTGTTTTAGCTTCATACATTTCAATACAATATATTTTTTTTCAATTAACATTTCTCAATAATCAATAGCTTCATGGTAAACTGGGATACACCCGCCATACTTTTTTTTAATTAGGTATAAAATGTTTTCTTTTCGGTATAGTTGTTTTACAAATTCGTGATGGTACACCCGCCATTTTGACCTCTCTTGAGGTTAACTGGAAGAGATCCCTAAGGTGGGATAAGACTAATACAGTTTATTGTCTAATGGGGATATCTTAAGACTAACAGTTAGTAAGTTATTGGACTGTGGCAGTCTTCTCCCGGTGATCGTTTTACCCCAGCCCACCTTACCTCTTAGAGGACTACATAACAGGAATGCATTCCAAAAATTACGTAAATTCGTATTCTTTTGGCTGTGGTGGAGTTTGGGTTTTGGCGGTATCTTCGTTTCCGCTTTTTGCCGTCGATAAACAAATCGATTAAGTATTTCGATATTTTTCAAAATGGCGGTGTTACGGGGGTTGAAACCGTAAAAAAAAAACAAATTTCAGTAATTTCGGAACAAACTCGCGACGTCTACAGCCAGCTCACACAGCCACAGTAATATATCGTTAAAATAACAGTACAGTAGTTCGGACAATTTGGCGGTTTTAGAAGCAAATTATGATTCATTCGAAACATTACTTTCAAGTACCTATTATAAATAACAAGGGAAGTTTTTTCTCTCAGATTTTTTGTATACGATAAGATAATGGGTGGATTTAGAACTTCAACATGAAAAGCATATCATTTTTCACACTCCCTAAATTTAACAGATATTAGATATTAGACGTAGATATCCACGAAAGGAAACTATGAGTAAGTATGCGAAACGAGGGTATGAATGATGTACGCGTAATATTATATTGAGTAACATTCGATTCATATTCATAAACATTGATTTATTTGTGTGTGAATGGACGAAGCATTACACAGAGCATTTCTGGGAACACAAGTACCTACTTACTTATTACCTACTGTAAAGAAACAGACCAAGTACTTAGGTACTAATTAATAGTACATTACTGCAGACGCCAGTAAAGAAGGGCTTGCCGGGTGAGTAGGTATAGACGGCCGACCGTTGGGAGGCCGAATAGTGATTTTCTCAAACATAATGCTATGAATTAAAAAGAAAATCACAGACGCCATGTTAAAAAAAAGTACTTCCCGGCCTAGGCCTTCAATTTTGTATGAAATTCCTTTACAATTCTCTGTTCTAACGCACGACAATGACGACATTTCATTCCATGTTTGAGAAAAATAATTTCAGACCAAGTTAGACAGCACTGACCTGGAAACTGTCGGTCAAAAGAAAAAGAGGTCGTCCCAGAACAGCTCGGCGTCGGTCAGCAGAGCAGTACCCTAACCATGAGTTTACAGTGATCGTTCTCGCTAGCGAATGCGTAAACAATTTATATGGAGAATTGACAACATTTCATATTTTTAAGACTATCATTTTATTACTTTTCTGAATTCTGCTTAAAAAGATGAAGTAATCTCTGTTTTTATTTATTTTCTGAGATGATTATTTATTTTATTATTAATTTATAAAAACATACTCATTTTAAAATGTGGCAACACCAAAACCAGAACTTAATGGAACGGTTACTTTAGTCGGTTTTCTTATTAAAAAAAAACTTAATAAAACTCGGTATGCATATGCATCTGTCATCTGTCAACGTCAAATAAAAAAATAATATATATTTTCGCTCTTTGGTTTAGACAACAACCCTATTCAGCCCGTATTGTCTTAGATTGCAGTTATTTGATGTATTTTCTTATATTTCTTTAAATACAGAAGAATAAATTCAAAGATTTTTTTTTAAGGTACACGACATAAAGCCCTGTCGATCTCTATATTAATTTCCACCTGTTATAAATATGAAATGTTGTCAATTGTAGTTCAACAAAGTAACCGCTAGGCTAGGGGCGCTGTACTGCCGTCGCTAGCGAGTACGCTACAGGAGATTGACGTTTTGGCAACGGCCGTGGGAGGAGGTAGAAAAGACTGCTAAGACCGGCGCAAATGGAAGAATTTGATTCAAGCCCTACACCCCAGCAGAGGGTACAGAACAGAAGAAGAAGACAACTTTCAGAGTTATTCGCAAAATGTTTCAAAATGCTCATTATATAAATAAATAACAAATACTTATATTAAAACTTTCTATACACATTTCCAAAGATATAATGAAGCTGAGCGCATCAAGGTTTTGAAGATCAACTCTTTTCGGGTTCGAGCTCTTCCTGTTCTGATCGTGACACAACCGTAAAAAGAAACAATTATGTTACACTTAATGATTAACAATGAAACGAAAAATTTAAACATTTTATAGTTCAGGGTTCGAAATTCGAACAGCTTTCCGGGCCAACACAGTTTACCTATCAGGTTCAAACCAAATCAAAGGTTGTATCAGGGACGCAGGATCAAACTCTGCCTGAACCATTACATTTTTCAGTTTTTCGCTTCATAATAAACATTTGGTTTACGCTAGCAGACGTTACTGCTGTTATAAAAATAATGCGTTAATGAATTTAGACTAAATACCTAATTAAATAAAGTTCTTTCATGGCTAATACTAAATTATTTAATTTAGTTTAAAGACAAACTTTGAAATTAATTTAAATTAATTAATAAATAATAATAATATTGTCCAGCTAAAGATTGTGTGATATACTTATTTGACTATTTGGATGTTAGAACACACAAGATGTTAAAACATACATAATTTTTGACTGCAGGTACGAATCCTCTATGTATAATTATTTTTTATGACATAGGAGGGAAATGAGTAGACGGATCGCCCGAATGGTCAGCAATTACCGCCGCACAACACCTCACGGACTTTGATCAGAGTACGACCTCTGTACGTTATACTTCATTCCGCTTCCAATTTTATTTCATTTCGGTGTTAATTAGTTGCATGTCCACCACCACCACGGTCCACCTGTTTTAAACGACGGCTGTGTTGATAAATGCAATCTAATTATACACTTGTTGATAACAAAGCCATGTACCTACTTACATAAGTGTATTGAGTATTACCGGGAATGGAAAGTTTGCAAAAGTATACCTATTGTCCAGACGCGTGCGTTCGTTCAATCATCACTATCAGTAAACACTAATTATAATAAGCATATCTATATCTTGATTTAGTTCCGATTCCATGATTATTGTTTTTTAGGGTTCCGTACCCCTCTTCCCCACACTTACACAAATAATCTGCATTGGAAGAGAACAAATAACTCCCACTACAAAACTAGGTTTGGTAAATTTATTTTTCATTGTACTTACAAAACCTACTACATGGTCCCGGTAATGATTGATAAAAGAGGATTTTTACTAGGTACAAATATTTGAAATCATTTTGGAAGACTTACGAAGCGATAGCGATAATTTGGTACCTAGGTTCCAAATTATCGCTTCGCTTCCCCGCCGCTCGTGGGGCAATCATTTCCAGCTTTCGTCCAATACAAATTGCAGAATAACAACTCTATGGGTTATTTAGCAGGTGTAGCTGCAGGGAATAAAGAGGCAGCATATGTATGGTACAATGTGTATGTTTGTGTGTGAAATAAACCCAGTTAGATAATATGAATAGTTACACAGATATTTAAGCGATTATACCATAATCCATATAATCAAAACACGGCCAGCCCGACCTAATGCAAGGCGGATTCGTCGAAAACGATGTTACTAGACCGCTAGTTTTTTTTTACAGAAAGTAAATTTTAACAGAATGTGTGTATGGGATAACCCATTTTGGGCTTACCTAAATGTTTTTCAAACGTTTTCCAATAATCGTCACATAACATTTCTGACGCAAGCAGTGTGAGTGTCAAACCGCATAGCGTCCTGTGTCAACAGTCTGCTTGGCACCTGGCTCAAACTTCCTCATATACCATCTTCAAACTACATCTACCCAAGGCGCCACTGTCCATAAATAGTGTATTACTTAGTAGGGGTTTTCAGTAGTTCTCAATTTCTCCACCTGAAATGACAACTTTTGCAGCCGTTATCGTCTACCAAGAACATGACGTATTATTGCGCGGCAGAGGCGTATCGTAAGATAAACTACAAACCATTTATAAGGACTCGGTAGCCGTGACGATTCATAAACAAAATTGTCGAGTTATAGTACGCACGCCTCTAAAGTAAACAAACAATGACGAAGTTAATAGTATTGTTCCTCGTGTCTGTCTTCGCGTTTGCAAATGGAAGGCATATAAGGCATCATGAAGATACTCACAAAATGCCTCAAAATGTAGAAATATGGAAGATCGATTTAGAGGACGCCGAAAAAGTTGCTGCGATCAAGGAAGAAGTTGCCGATATGGTAATATTAGAGGTAAGATGGTTCTGCATACTTGAGTTCAGGTTTTATTTAAGTGTTAATAAAAAATAATACTAGCAGCTTCAAAGGTTTGGCTAACAAAATCAAACGTTCCCTCTTTCAACATTTTAAGTATCTAATATTGTCAGTTAAAAAAACGTGAGCCTCTTTAGTAATGTACTTATTACTCTCATTTCTAATTGACCTTATGAGTAGCATGTTACCTGCGAAGGAGCTACATTTACGATCACTTATCCGTTACCATCCAGTAAAATTATGGTAGTTTTCAGCAATAATCAATGAAAAAGGATCAATTCAGAGATAAAATGCAGTCACTTACATCTCACTGTTAATAATCTAACATGTTATAGAGTCAGACCACGCGAACTCTTCCAAGCAAATGAACTGTCAAACTATACAAACTGACTTACTTTGTATGGTTCGACAGTTCATTTGCTTGGTCTTGGTTAGCGTGATGGTCTGACTCTACTCGTACCTACACACATTAAGACGTGCTAACGTCCATCTTTATCACACTCTAAGACCTCATTATATCCAATGGCATTTTCTTCCAGGAAGTTCCGCGCCACATGAAACCGAATCGCTTCATGCCGCTAAACAACGCGTTGTTCTTCATGGGCCAGCAGCCGTGCCCAGAGGAAGGCTTCAAACGCGACTACTTGGGCATCTGTAGGGAGGTCTGGGACTAAACTCAATAACAACCCTTGTACTTTGGTATCCTGCTGAGTCTGATGGGCTTAGATACATCAAAAACTATTGGTGTACGTTGGTATCTGACACGGGTGTGGCTGGAGGCCACAAAAACTACTTGTATTCAAGAAATTCCTGTGGTCGAATCTGAGCTTCGTGTCGTCCTACTAATTTGTATGTTGCTTAACTGTCTTCGGAGTAGCCGCTCAGATCAAGACTTGTTTGTAAATAGGATTTTTAATTTCTAATGTGTAAATAACGAAGCGAGTGTGTAAATAAACACACTTGATGTGAACTATGTTGAATTGTTTAGTTTTTATCAATGATATAAACTTCTACGTTAGTTCCACTTTATAAGTATTCCAGTTTCTTGGCAAGATAGCAATGTTAGATTAAAAATGCATCGCATGCCTCATTTTAAATTATTCGTAATTCCTTTAAAATATTGGTTACTTCATAGTCACACCCTGGTCGATAAATAAATATAATTATGTACATAAATATCTTTCTTATCTTTATAATTTTTTTATTTTCATTCGTTATTGTGATACTAGGTTTAAGATTTGTATTATATTGCTTTAGCCCATGTATCATGGACATGGCTTAAAAATATAATTTAAGATAAAGCGCCTGTTATACATATATACGTGTGTATGTGTGGGTAGCAGCTCCCACCACCCACAAGTATTAAACAAGTGTGCATTAGATTAGAGTTTGTTTCACTTGTGTTCCCGTATAATCCTACCCATATTTATCAGTGGCGGCGAGTTTGATTAGTTATGGCAGATTTCGTCTGCTCTGTAGGGTTTTTATATCTTTGTTCGGGTTACAATTAGCGCCTATTAAATAATGCAACGACTCCATGGTGTCTGTCAAAGAACTAAGGTGTGTTGCTCTGTGGCGGAGCCACCAAAATGAAAATCAATTAATTATATGGTGAATGATGTACGCTGAAGGTACACCTTGTACAGTCGAGTTCATTTACATCTACACACTTACGAGAACAAAAATAGGGTCGTGTTCAGATATTTTTGTTCTCGTAAGTGTGTAGATGTAAATGAACTCGACTGTAATACGTATGATGTTTTTGGCTGTACCTGTACAGTCGCCATCAGATATATCGCAGCATATAAGGCGTTCATAAATATCTAAACACGACTCTTATTGACTGGGCATTACAGTACATGTTCAGATATTAATGAACGCGATGGCGACTGTACCAGGGAACGAAATGATGGACATTGATTGTGGCGCTGCTGGGGAGCATGTACCTACTCTGCAGCGGCGCCACAGAATTCATAGATCGAAATTACATTAGCTATTATTTCTTATGGAAATTTATGTATTGATAGAAATCATCACAATAAGTAGCACACAGAACTAGAGCAACGTTTTTACCTCGGTTACGGCGATGCACTTTGCGCGCCAGCGGTGCGGCGGTCTCGCTTACTCGTATGGCCGCGGAGCTCGGGTCTAGGCTGCACTGGCATTTAGCTGTGCCATCTAACTTTTCATTGTTTTGTATAATATACCTCTGTGCTATTATAAAGCCCTGCAAGGGGTTTTACAACCCAAATGCTTAAAATAATGAAGTTTTATTAGCATTTTCTATATCACTGAATAAACGAAGGTCTCATGATGACCAGCTAGTTGTTAATGGATTTCAGCTAATATTGAAGCCAAGGATTCCAAAGTTTTGACTAAATGTTAAGTATTATTAGCATTTTCTATATCACTCTATAAATGAAGGTCTCATGATGACCAGCTAGTTGCGAAAGGATCTATGCCAAGAATTTCTAATGTTGGTTAAATGTTAACTTTTATTAGCGTAATCAACAGATTAATAAATTTTTGACAGTACAATAATTTGGTACCTTGGAGCTGAAGATGGCCGTAGGAACTCCTAAACAGCACAAGATTAACCCATGGTGTTTGGGCTCGTTTGATTGTTCTTGATGAGCAATTAACATTTGTGTAAGAAAGTACAGTCAATAATGAAACCGAGTCTCAAAAAAAAATTGTGACAAAAAAAAAACTCATTATAATTTCTGTCACAGTACTGGGTCACTATTTTTAAGTTTCGGAATTCTGCTAAAGCTGAATTTTATTGTTATTAGGACTATTGAACAGGTTCCTTTGATTGAGGTCACAAATAGCAACACCCTGCAAGATTTTAACGCGACTAAATGACACATAAGCTTTAGCAAAAGTACTCTTGCCTAAGTGAATAACAGCTTTTTAGGATTTTGTAGTTTGTGTCAGTCTGTCCACAGCTTAGCTCAGAGACCTTCCCTAAACGTAACAAAAGTGGGGATGTTTATCCCATGGTGTGGGGTATCGATGATTAGGTCTCTCAAAACTAAGTTAAGTTACCTAGCACCAACTGCAATTTTTATGGAGCTATTGGAGCTAAGTAAGCCACCCGTACCTACTATTTGGATCCTGTAGAATAGAAACCTGGTTCTGTTTTAGGCCATAAGTAGCAGGTTCTTGCGACTCATGCAGTGCATTTAAAGTATATATTTTAATTGTCTTGGCTAATAACTTCGCCATTTTACCATTATAGGTAAGCATTAACTAGTCTGACTTTAACGATTTTTTCCCAGAATGTTGCTTAAGGCTATTGAAATCTAAATATATCCTAACTTCAATCTTAGAGAAGACGGCATTCATTACCACTGGCTTGGGATCCTGTTGTAGTTACCTACATATAGTCAAGGATCAAGCTCGACGAAGGATTGGAAACCCTGGACCTTAAACGGTGTAAAACAAAAATAGTGTCAAAAGAAAAAAAATCCGGGACGAAACTTCCCTTTGCTTAAAAAATATGAAATAAAAATAAAATTTAAAATTTAAAAACCCCCGACATGACAACCAATAAAAAGAAAGAAATAAAATCTACGAAATGTGCCTATACAATGTACAGTAGAAAAAGAATCCAAGCATCGTTGCGTCGGGGGACCGCTAAGTAAATGAAATGCAATGTACTGAAAATCGCAAAGTGGGAACCCCAAATGCATACATGCAATTTTGCGTTGAAAAATATATTTCATTTCATTTAGGTACTTAGCGGTCCCCCGACGCAACGATGCTTGGATTATTTTTCTACTGTACATTGTATAGGCACATTTCGTAGATTTTATTTCTTTCTTTTTATTGGTTGTCATGTCGGGGGTTTTTTAAATTTTAAATTTTATTTTAATTTAGCGAATCCGTAACGGTCCAGGCCTTAGGCGACCTATATAAAAAGTATGCCTACAAAGTTTGACATTCCTGTTTTAAAGGAGTCATCTCCAAGAGAATTGGAAAAGTGTTGTACTTAGTTACTGCAAATGATACAATGTATTAAAAAACACAAATCAAAATAATCACATGTTATGGAATGGTTGATAACCACGGCAATCAATATCTAGCCGATTATGAATGGCAGCCGCCGTCTTTGGTGCCACCGTCGCCACCGCCATTGCCGCTATCGTCGCCGCCTCCGCCGCCATCGCTACCACCGCCGCAATCGCCCTCACCTCCGCCACCGCTATTGTAGATGCAGCCGCCACCGCCATTGTCGCCGCCGCCACACCACCGCCTTCGCCGCCACCGCCACAATCGCCACCACCGCCGCCACCGGCACCGCCGCCGCCGCCACCGACACCGCCGCCGCCGCCGCCACCGCCGTCACCACCGCCGCCGCCACCGCCGCCGCCACCGCCGCCACCGCCGCCACCACCACCGCCACCGCCGCCACCACCACCGACACCGCCGCCGCCGCCGCCATTATCGCCGCCGCCGCCACCGCCGCCGCCTCCACCGCCATTGTCGCTGCCGCCACCACCGCCATTGTCACCGCCGCCGCCACCACCACCACCGCCGCCACCGCCATTGTCGCCGCCGCCGCCACCGCCGCCGCCTCCACCGCCATTGTCGCTGCCGCCACCACCGCCATTGTCACCGCCGCCGCCACCACAACCACCGCCGCCACCGCCATTGTCGCTGCCGCCAAAATTATCGTACCCGGCTATTTAATTCTCCTACACAGGTCAAAGCGGCAGGTCATCGAAAATGTGTTAAAAAAACAGCTTCAAAAGCGTGTTTTCACACAGATCATGAGTTCTTTTTGTGGCATTAACTTCATTTTGATGATTTTTTCTTAGGTATTATGGGAAATTTAGACATCTGGCATTGGCATCCCTGCTAGTGCTATAATAGCGACGAGGTTGACATAAAGCGGGTACCAAACAGTCGAAAATTTTAACGATCTGATCAGGTCGGCAGTTATTAAAAACTCTACAATATACTCACCTTCTACAACCTGCAAATACTCTTACTTTTGCGTACGATAGTACGCATTGTATCGTACATCGTACCTGAGGGCTACCGCGACTTTCGACAATCGATCGTAAGCTCGATAACGAGATTTCGTAAGTGAACCTACTCCGAAATTTTTTCGACGATGTTTCGACGTCTTAAATTTTCTATCGATACCATAAACAATCATCGAATTTATCATCGTGAATGGAAAGAATGAATGGATCATAAAACGGCGTTTGCATTCCGGTAAAAAAACGGTAAATGGATTATTTCCTTGAAATTAATGTGAAAATTATTTAAGAAAATTTATATTTCGTACATGTATTATTTAGATAGTTCATAATTTCAAATAAAAGCGGTAATTTACAAATTTTAATACTCAAATATCCAAAATGTCGTGTATCACAGATTTAAATAGTCCGATTATACGTCATCTACATACTCGTAACGTCTTGTCTTGTCAAATCAAAACAAACTCTCCCGCCTGCATAGTGCATCAGATAGATTGTTTTTGATTTGATACAATAATTAATATTTCACAGCAAGAAGTGAAAGCCACACAGAAAAAATAATTAGTATTAAGAGTAGGTACAATAAAATATTGTAGGTAAGTAACTAGTCATTAAAATTTAGCTATTATTTACGTTTGTAATTAAGTACTTGAAAAAATTTCATTTGAGTTAAATTTGTACTATTACGAGGGGCGTCTGAAAAGTTCTAAGCCTAAGATAGAAAAAAACAATTTACACAAATGAACTCGTGTTTATTTTTCAATATAGTCTCCTCCTAAATCAATGCATTTTTTACATTTTTTATACAGTGCTTTTAGGCCATTAAAAAAATAATCTTCATTTTGCCCTTCAAAATGCTCCTGTACAGCCGCCTTCATCTCTTCGTCACTTCTAAATCGCTTTCCCCTCAACTCTTTCTTCAAATTATTGAATAGAAAATAATCGCTTGTGGCTAGATCTGGGCTGTAGGGTGGGTGGTCAATTTCGTCAAAACCAACTTCCTTCAGAGCACGCCTCGCAACATTAGCGGTGTGAACGGGTGCGTTGTCTTGCAAAAACAAAATGCCTTTCCTTAGTTTACCCCGCCTTTTCTCAACTATGGCTTGTCGCACCTGTCTTATTAGATTTGCATAATAAGTTCCGTTTATCGTAGAGCCTTTTTCTAAATAATCGATTAAAAGAATGCCATCACAATCCCAAAATACCGTAGCCATTAACTTAGAGGCCGACTTTTGCACTTTAAATTTCTTCGGCGGCCTTTCACCCTTTTCAATCCACTGCATCGACTCAGACTTACACTCCGGATCATACTGTCTGATCCATGTTTCATCAACAGTTACTATTCGGGAACAAACTTCATCTAAATCATCTTCGCACAATTCTAAAAACGCCCGAGAAGTTTCCACACGACGTACTTTATCGAAGGCCGTTAGCATTTTCGGTACCCAACGAGCACTGACTTTACTCATGTACAAATGTTCATGTAAAATTTCTCCGACTCTTTCTTTACTAATACCTAAGACCTCAGCTATTTGCCAAACCTTAATTCTTCTATCTTCTAATACCAGCTTTTTGACTTTTGCTACGTTTTCTTCGGTCACTACCGATATTGGCCGCCCTGAGCGGGGGTCGTCTTCGATCGATTCCCGTCCGAGTTTAAATAAGCGACTCCACTTTTTGACTGTGGCATAAGAAGGCCCAGAATCACCGTAAATAATAGCCATTTCCTCAAAAATACACTGCGGTGATTTGTCACTTTTTGTAAGGAATTTAATTACAGCACGGTGCTCAATTTTCGTAATATTCGTTGGTAATTCACACATGATGTATAATTCTGTAATTCTTTTGGCTGAGCGAATCCACTTAGCTTTGTACCCAATGAACAATACCCATTATCTGTATTGTTAGCTGTGGCCAAAACTGCCACTTCAAAATGTAAGGCGTTATAAGTGCAAATTACTTTTACACTAAATTGGTCTTTAAGACAAACGAAATAAGGTTTACTCTTAAACAAAGAGAACAGAGATGTTGGTCACTTCATTGTCTTCTAAGCATCCAAAACGAGCTTCACTGCTCATTCACTTACGAAGTGACCAACATCTGTGTTCTCTTTGTTTAAGAGTAAACCTTATTTCTTTTAACTTAAAGACTAATTTAGTGTAAAAGTAATTTGCACTTATAACGCCTTACATTTTGAAGTGGCAGTTGTGGCCGCAGCTAACAATACAGATAATGGTATTTGTTCATCGGGTACAAAGCTAATGGGATTCGCTTACCAAATGTGATTAGAACTTACTTTTCCGTTGAATATCTCGAAACAGAATAATAAAAACGTGACATGTTATTTTTTAATAATTTGTTTTTAAATGGCCTTTCTAGTGGCCAGTATCATAAACGCATATATAACCTCGAAATACCTTAGGCTTAGAACTTTTCAGACGCCCCTCGTATCTATTCTGTGGTTAAATGCAATAAATTATTTCTCCAATGCGTTATGTATCCATCGCATATGCAGTTAAATTACTGAATGTTATGAATAAGAAAACAGAAGTTCAAATATTTTTACCAATGTGCAGCAAGTTTTGTATTATTTTAAGTTATGAATTTATTTTATTTCAGTGTTGTAGAAAAAATGCCGCCGACACGACGCACTGCATCCGGCTCATGCACGGCTACCTCCGAGCAAATCGAGGTTCCCTGTAGTATACTTGAAACAATTAGCTTGATTCACCCAGGTGAATCAAGGACACTAAAAGTACATTTAATAGACTTTCAGCATTGAAATAAATTTTATTGATATTTCAAGTAAACTTTGTGCACCTGAGTATGCGGTAGGTACATTAAGTTTACTGAAAGATAATTTTGTGCACTGTGGTGTTGGTCCACATCTGCATTTTAGTTTTGGAATCGGTACAGTCAGGGTGCTCAAAAATATCTGAACATGCACTCTAACGCCTTGAAAATAGAGTCGTGTTCCGATATTTTAGAGAACGTCGTTCAATGCGTTTTGCCTGAAGCTGACTGTCAAGGTCTCAATATGACCAAAATACTTCAAAGTAAATTTTTTTTGGGTTTTTTATTTAAATATATCGTTTTATTATCACGACCTATTTCCAAATCGTGAAGAGTTTTTTAGGGTTCCGTACCCAAAGGGTAAAAACGGGACCCTATTACTGAGACTTCGCTGTCCGTCCGTCCCGCGTCCGTCCGTCTGTCACCAGGCTGTATCTCAAGAACGGTGATAGCTAGACAGTTGAAATCATCACAGATGATAGATGATTAAGGGGGCCTCCCATACAACAAACGGGATTGGTTGCGTTAACTTTGCACCTCATTTGTATGGGGCGCTATATACCAGGTGCAAACTTAACTTAACCACTTAAGGATGGAAAGTGTTTGTACGGAACCCTCGGTGCGCGAGTCCGACTCGCACTTGACCGGTTTTAAAATTTGTCTGTTAAATGGGTCAATCAACTTTTTTCTGTTGCTTGTTGCCATGGTGATGTCCCCTGGGCTACTCTTTAAAACTACGATTTTCTGTGGCAATATTCAGCAAAAAATGTTATACGCCAAATCTTATTTAGAATATCTCTTAAAATTACCAATATTATAAATTATCAATTGACAAACCTGCTAAATATCTTTAAAGTATGGCTGGGACCGGGTCTGACTGTCTCAATATGGCCAAATACGCCAGTCAGTACCTAGAGGTTGAAAGCAGTATGTATTGGAAAAGGTGATGTCGTAGATTTTACTTTTAGCTTTTAGCTTTTACGGTAGTCGGGTAATCGTAATAGTAACAACTATCCTATAGCTATCTGTGGAAAAAGTATCACTAGCCCTTCAGGCGACTAATGTCTATAAGGAAAAATTACCGAGGTATAAAAATGTCAAGAAAGCTTTATAAAAATGACAAAGTAGAAGATAGGTCAAGGAATAAAAATTTCGAAATAGAATTGGTAAGTATTAAAATGACTAATTTCCCTTTGCTTTAAAGTTATCGGAGCTCCGCTTCGCGGGGCTCCTATTTCTGTGCTGTTTTGCCCTTCGGGCATCTGAAGATAACTGACGAACCTAACCTACCTAGACCTGGTACATCCCTATATTTTTTTTACTGTTATTTATTTTATTTATTATTATTTTATTAAAACAGATAATGCAGCTATAAACTAAGAACTTAACTAACTAAAATGAAAGGATAAAACCGATTAAATTCATCCCTACATTAGGTGTTTTTCAGAATTACAAGTCTCGACATTTTTTTAACCATTATCAGTTAGTCTTTATTACATCTCGTCAGTTTTATACTTTTGGTAATTTTTATTTCTTGACAATAATTCTTTCCCGAGGTAACTAAAGCCTTGCCAGCGTCAACACATGTAGCATAAGGGCCTCCATCTTTGGATTGCGTGGACTTAGAATTATGATTTATTCATAGCTCTAAGGGCTAGCAGACCTGCGAGAAAAGGAGGTAGACAGACGGACTGACCGACAGACAGACAGACGGGCAACGTATAAGGATTTTCTTTTCCGATTGAGGTACGGTACCATAAAAAATAAATTATGTATATAAATATTTAAAAAAACTAGGGTGCCTCTCATAGCAGGGCAACATTCAGCCAACTAGTAAGATTCTCTTGTTTGTCGAAAGCATATTTTTGAAAATAATTTTTAGAACAATAAAACTATAGACGATAATTGAAATAAATAATGAACTTTATTCTGAAAGTAGGCCACAAGGGCACTTTTACATGTCTGAGTCTACCGGCATTTCACAAGATGAGACCACTGCTGAGAAGAAACGCCAAAAGAAACTCAACAGTCAGTCATTTTTCAGAAAGGATAAGTACAGTAATATATGAACTTAACTATACGTAGTTTTCGAATAAAACAGATTAAAAGTGTATTCTAAGCATACGTCGTTATCGTGGGTACAATTACCAATCAGATAAAGAGCAGATAAAACAGAATGTCTATTTGGTAGAAACGGACGTATTCTGCCTACAGCTACTAAACATCTAAGAAGCTCTTTACAGGAGAGTTTTCTCTAGAAAAGATCAATAAAAAATACAGCCGTAAAGGGGTATGGGTTAAACTGTTGTCATATCTGTTTAGTTAACAAGTTTATACATAGGAAATAAGTAGATTTAATTATCTTTTAACGTCTTTTTTTAACAATTTTAACAATATATACGTACTTGTGTGAAGATAACTGTTATCGTCTACTAATTAAACGCTTACCTACTTAGAAGAGAGTCTATTTAAAAAATAAGAAAACAACGTGTGTAATTTTTACTAACGTGTATTTTTCACATGTATTATTTGGTTTTCGTAATAGATTACAAAGATTTTTTCTAAATTATCTACAGTCAATTTGCGGCTAGCTGCGGGTAGCTGATGATTATATTAGTGATTTTAGTACATCCAGCTTTGTAAATTTAATATGTCGTATATTTTTTTAATCAATGTTATCGAATTAAAATACGCCTGCTAAATGAAAAAAAAATACAATAAAAGCGTGTTATCAATTGCCCACTAATTTACCTTTTAGTATACCAAAAGTCCGCTCGATGGTGGAGCGAGCCCTCTTCTGGATGACGTTGTGGCGGCCCTCGGGCGAGTGCTCCGCGGCGCCGTCCACGGGCGTCATCATGTACTCCCGTAAGGCGTAACCGGAATCGCCTGCGTATTAGCACATAACGTAACATAATTTTGGTATTGAGTACTATTTGGTCAAATTTTTATTTTGTTGTCGTTTTTTTTTCTTAAAAAAAATCGTAAAAATCCATACATTTTTGTAACTCAATGGAAAATTTTGTAGGACATATCGTGAAATTGGGCTTACCTTGTTCAGAATAAGCAACTTTACCAACTCACCAAATTTTATTGAAATCTGAGAAAAAAAAAACGACAAAAAAATAAAAATTTGCCCATTTATTACTTTTGTTTTATTGCCTCCTTGCATCTTAGACTAGGTTTGCAGTGTATAATTCAGAAATATGACTTTGGTTGTTAGTTAGTTAGTTGCGACATCCAACGTGCCTATTTTGAGTGAAAAAGAGGGGTAGCGCTACTCCAACCACCCCAACTCGTCGACGAACCTTAGCAAAGCCTTTATGTTGCTTGTGGCGTCGTGTACGGTACTTGGAGATCCTAGGTACTTCATCTTGTATGCTTCTACCTGTTTGCAATCTAATAGAATATGTCTGGTGGTTTCTTCTGCCTCCATGCATGCCCTGCATAGAAGGCTGTCTGTTAGTTATACCTAAATTGAAAAGGTGTTTGTTCAGAGTATTATGTCCCGTTATTGTTCCTACTATTTTACGTAGTTGGTTTCTGTGGATTCTCAGTAAGATTGTGGTGAGTTTGTGGTTTCTATTCGGAAGAATTTCTTTTGCCTGTCTACATGTTCCTAAGCCATAGAAACATGTTGGTTCATTGTGTTGTAAATAATGTGGTGTACTTCCTTTTCGCCGAATTATGTTTCGCAAACGTTTCATTTCGCAAAAGTTTCATTTTGCCAAAAGCATTTTTCACTGAAACTGTAAACTATTTCAGATTGTTGTAAATATCATCTTTTAGATTAGGTTAGGTTAGGTTTGTTTTATAACAATTCGAAATATTTTACAGTTTCAGTGAAAAATGCTTTTGGCGAAATGAAACGTTTGACGAAACGTTATTCGGCGAAAAGGCGGAGAACCAAATAAAGTATATATGTTAGATTGTGGTAGGGGTATTATTGGCTCTGGTCCGCATGTTGGTGTCTCTGATCCTCCATAAATAGGTATTAAAAGGTATGATAATTACCCCGCTTTAATTTTAGAGCGCTCGGCTCGGTTTTGTGGGGAACGCACCTGGCGTCCCACAATGGTAGGGTCGTTGAGCGCCTTTGTCACCTCTCGGAGGCAGCTCGAAACCGATTGCTGGGAAATCGGCACCCAATCGTCTCTCCCTAACCCTCCTTGGTAGTCGCCTCTGGCAAAAAAAAAATAAGGCCACGAGTATCTGAAATACAAAAAAACGTTTTTGGCTAAATCACTAACGGAGGCCTAAATCTTTGTGTGTCTGAGGTTTGGAGATATTTTACACAGTCGTACTAACTCAATCCTTAACCTTATAATTACAAAGTGTGTACATATATTGTTTTGTCTTATAATGCAACATTAAATTAACTGATTGGCAGACTTGAGTTACCATATGACTCGCAGAGTGATGCAGGCTAACTTTCATTTTGGAAACTACTGTTTCTAGGTAAATAAAGTACTATAATGTGCACAAACCGCGAGAGTATAAAGTGTCAAAATCTATTTAATTAACACATCTAACTGTATTGCTCTCATTAACATTTTCTGAACAACACAGAGGGGAGTGCATGGAAAAAACTCCCCGACATGTAATCTGAGTCCTAATGTAAGTTGTTTTTGAACTATTGAATGAGAATGAGACAAGCATATTACAGCTAGAGCAGCAGCAACCTTAAGATACAAATCAATGGATATACAGATTATTATATTAGTTGTTAAACTGCCTGCAATAATAAATAATACGTATTTAAATAATAATAATTAACCTAGCCAAAGATTTAATATAAATAAATAAATAATAATAAAAAAACATTTACATATTACCTTCATTTCCGGATCTATCCCATGGACGTTTGTCTTTCGAGGAAGTAATGGGATTACCTCCTCTCAAAGACTTTGCATCAGTTCCGGTGTTAACCGGAATGTATTAATGAATTCCTTTGTCCGGAGGATCCCTGTAAAGGAATTGGTCTCTGACCATACGGCGTTGCTTCTGGCGTTCAAGCAGTTCCTCTGCCAGAACTTCCTCCAAAAGAAGAAACCTGGCCATCTTCGTAGGTATAGTTCTCTTATCTTAAACATAAACAATAAATATCAGTGTGTTTTCTTCTCAACTAATGTTAACTACTCTGCTAAAAATAACAATTGTGTCTAACCGACAAAAAACGTACTTATTTAGGTAATCAAATTAACTGCGAAATGCGAATGAAAACAGGGAAAGGGAATTATTAAGGCCGATAATTGAATAATGTGTGAAAACCACACGAACGTCAAGTTTTATTTTGCAAACGTATATGTGCTGTAGTGCATTGTGTGTTAATACGATGATTTTATTATTTAGTTGATCACATCATTGCTATATTACGAATATAATAAGTTAATAAGTCGACTATTACTTACCCAGTAAAAACTCCGAAACGGGGGCACAATTACTTTAAATCGACTGTATTAATCCAGAAAGCACGAGAAGCACGTGGCTTTTTCAGTTTTAAATAATAATAATATAAAAATGAATCCTAAGCCG
Source organism: Apotomis turbidana (assembly GCA_905147355.2). Lineage (NCBI taxonomy): Eukaryota > Metazoa > Arthropoda > Insecta > Lepidoptera > Tortricidae > Apotomis > Apotomis turbidana. The sequence continues at coordinate 8,849,967 of LR990288.1, forward strand.
TTAACTTCTGACCAATCTCTAACGTACAATATATCGAAATTACGCAGTGATAGGATTAGGTAGTGCCATTTCGCGGGACTTCGGTACGTAAAATTAGTATGAACATACCTGTTAATCCCGGGATTTCATATGAAATTTTTTAAGTTTATGTTTGGTTCAGAAATGTTATAAATGTGTAATTGTACAATTATTTTGCTAGCATAGAATATGGCATTCACAAGAAGAGAATATGAAGACACTAGATAAACCGTACCCTACGTCTTATCTTTTGGTATTCACGTATTATTTTTCATCAGACATACTTAAATTATCTTTACCTGACTCGCCTTTTATAACTCTCTATTGTTTACTGACCTTTATGACCAGGCCGCGTCTTTACAAAGCCTATACTGATAGGGTTCAGATGCGAACTGAACCAGATTAGCTTTTGTTTGGACAAAACTTAACAAAACCCTAATCTGGTATAGTACAGAAATTTACTGAAATCGTATAGACTTTATTAACTAAATTCATACGGATATTGCTGGTACAAATGCTAGTCTGTTGCGGTCTATAACTTGAATAATACTTTAGTAACGACTCCGATTGTATTCAATAAATTACCGTTCATGCCAATGGCTAAGCATTTTTTTTACGTTTAGAATTATTTCAGTTGATAGGTACTCTTATTAGGCCATACTATTTAGTGTGAAATCGTGATAAAATTGTTGAATTTATATCAGGAGGCGTGCTGTTGTGGTCGCAGTTCTAACCTAACCTACTTTACTGGTAGCAAATCGTTTCTGGCGCTTCGCCGACCGCTGCCGCGGTACACTCGCTTCGCTCGCTCGGCTCGCGCGCTGTTGTGGTCGGAGTTCTAACCTAACCTAACCCATTAATCTAGTTCACTGGTAGCAGTTTGGTTCATGCGCTTCCTCGTCCACTACCGCGGCACGTTTGCTCCATATAGACGTTACCAAACTCGACTAGGTTTTTGTCGTGAATAATACTTGAAAATATGTAAGCAAAAAGCTAATACATTTGAGTGACTACTTTTTACTGTAACGGTATAGATATTGTTAACTAATATGCGCAAACAAAAGCTCCCCGCTTTGAATCTGAATTGTGACTGAAATAGTATAGGTTTTGTAAATTCGCGACCAGGCCGAGTGGGGTGCAAAACAAGCAGGGTTATTTTGTTAATGCTATCTCTTTTTGGTTGAAAGATAATAATTCTAAGCTAGCACATTAGGTACCTACATGTTTTGAGATTACTTAGGTTCTTTGGTACGATTTTTTGCGTTTTCTTTTATTTAATGACATATCAAGAAAATCTTCTAAGAAAAAATACGAGTCCCGGAATCCCGAGTCTTATCCATACTATGCACAATGTTTAAGGTCATTCACCCGAGATGGCACTACCTAACCCTATCACTGGAAATTAGGCAAAACGACAACTATTTTGTTGTCGTATGAATTTGACGTTTCTACACGATCATAGTTACGTCAAATTCCACGATAATCGAATTTCGGAGTAGGGTTTTTCGAAGATTCGACAAGGTAAACGTCAAACAACGAAAATCAAATCGATCGAACAAATTCAGAGTAGCAATTCAGCAAAACGATAATCGAATCATCGAATTTCGAAAGTCGCGGTTTCCAGACGTACGATAATTATCGTACATGTACGATAATTATCGTACGTCTGGAAACCTTAGAGTAAGGAATAGTTAATAGAGCGCGTGTTACTCAGTAGAAACCTACGACAATATTGCTATCTCTGTAAAGCACGTCAAGTTCCTGCAAGAAAAAACGAGATGACAGCATATTTGTCAGTTACGTCTTTTAAAAAAAATTACAAGCCCATGTGTCAAATTTTTCGTTGTAGTGATGCCCGCATACATTTATCGATATCGGTACGATATCGATAAAACTACAATTTTATATTTGATAAAGTTATCATTTATCAAGTTAATAACTTTATCATCTTATTAAAAATATAAACATCTTTAACTTGGATTGATTTATTGCTTAGTTCCAAAAAAAATATAGCAGTTTTGGCTGAAGATTCAATAAAAAGCCAAGTCAAAGCACTGATTACTTAATAACAGATACGACGTTATCATACAATACAAATAATTCCTTCGACATTCACCCATATTCTTAATGGACGAAAAGGACCTATTTACATATAATCAATTATGCACTGCACGGCTGGCGAACTCTGTAGGTTTTTAGGCAAATGTTAATTTTTTTTGTCTGATCGTGTAAGTGTAAAAAGGAAAAGTAGATTAAAATTGACTTTTCTGGGCACCGATCGAGCTGAAATTTAGTATATTGGTTATGTCTCACGATAGAACTAGACTGTGGTTATTAGAAAATTATTATGCAAACTAACGGAATGAACCAAAAAACAATTGAAATCGTTATAAATTTATTATACATTTATTTGACAGTCTTCCCTTCTCTCACCTTGCTGATTAAACATACGATTGACAACATTTCATATTTCTAACAGATGAAAATTAATAAACATATCTAGAGCAAGTCGTGGACACACTAAAATATTTACTTGAATTTAATCTTCTGTATGACGTAAACAAATATAACAATTAACAGGAAGGGGGTAAAATTTAAATTACTAGATTTGACCCAAATAAATAAATAAACAAACGTTTAAAAATACATAAAATAACCGAAATCTACAACTATGCTCGGACAGAGATTTCATCTTCAGCCTATCCACGAAAAAAATAAGCTATCAACAATGTCCACCAAAACGTCATTGACTTTTTTTAATTATACACCTGACCAAAGCAACCTTGATTCACAGAATCGCAAAGTATCGATAACTTTTTCTACGTCACTAGTAACCTCACGACAGAAATTAACATAATTGTTTTTTTCACGATTTCTATGTTTATTTTAATTGTAGCCTACTTAGATATCATTTGCGTGCAGTAATAATCCTATTTCTAAGCTTATAGTTTTAATATTAACATGATTTCTGGTGCATTTGCTGAAAAAACAATACTGAATTACTTACTAATGAAAACTTATATTTTCACCCAAGTTCTCTTTTCTCCCAGAATACGAATTGCATCCGCGCACAATGCCCGACATTTTCTAAGTTTTGCACGCATTTTCACACTTTTTTTTCATTGAAAAACACAAATATTAATAATGTTTATTTTTCGCCAAAAACAGACGTTATAATGCGACTAAGTTGAAAAGGATTGTCAGGGTTGTCATCATCGCATGCTTACTCGTTTACTAAATATGGTAACATAATAATTTGACATTTATAGCCGCATTTGACCGATGCAGCCCATCTTGATGTTTATGCAGTGATAGGATTAGGTAGTGCCATTTCGGGTGAATGACCTTAAACATTGTGCATAGTATGGATAAGACTCGGGATTCCGGGACTCGTATTTTTTCTTAGAAGATTTTCTTGATATGTCATTAAATAAAAGAAAACGCAAAAAAACGTACCAAAGAACCTAAGTAATCTCAAAACATGTAGGTATCTAATGTGCTAGCTTAGAATTATTATCTTTCAACCAAAAAGAGATAGCATTAACAAAATAACCCTGCTTGTTTTGCACCCCACTCGGCCTGGTCATAAAGGTAAACAATAGAGAGTTATAAAAGGCGAGTCAGGTAAAGATAATTTAAGTATGTCTGATGAAAAATAATACGTGAATACCAAAAGATAAGACGTAGGGTACGGTTTATCTAGTGTCTTCATATTTTCTTGTGAATGCCATATTCTATGCTAGTAAAATAATTGTACAATTACACATTTATAACATTTCTGAACCAAACATAAACTTAAAAAATTTCATATGAAATCCCGGGATTAACAGGTATGTCCATAGTAATTTTACGTACCGAAGTCCCGCGAAATGGCACTACCTAATCCTATCACTGATGCTCCATACACTGTGTCGTCATCAACGCCCTATCTATGGTCTATTATATCTATGCTGGAAACCCTGCAATACACAAAGTGTCAACGTGACAGCCAGTCGAGCTATTTAAGATAGGGTATTAAACGTCCCGACCGGGACCGTACCGTGATTGTCAGTGATCGGGGATTTCTCTGCCACACGCGGGATATCAAGTCGAAATGATAATATGGATACGCCGCTTGGCCCGCGATAGGAACAATACTGTTCGAAAAGTAAACGCTATTTCGGTGTTGGTAATTCGTTTATAAAATAAAGGACTGTTAAAAAACAGTGTTGGTTATGATTTAAAAAAAAAATATTATTCAAAACTCTCAGGCGGGCAAAAGCTAAAACAATAATCAATAATGTCGGTTGAAAAAACTAGTTAAACTACAGGAACGAGATATGTCAATCATCGATGCCCTAGAAATCTTTGATGAAGTCCGGACAGTTGTAAGTTGGAGTAATAGTTTACGCATAGAGACTAAACTAGAAGCAGTCATGGCTCGAAATCCGGATTTAGATCTTGTCAGAGCATACGCCGAGCAAATATCACACGAATCCGCATCCGATGAAATTTCTATATACAAATTCGCCCCGCTAACGTCGGTCGAAGTAGAAAGGTCATTTTCGGCTTATAACTGGATCTTAGATGTCAAGCGAAATAGATTAACATTAGATAACATTAAAAAAAATATGGTTTGTTATTTTAATTTTATAGAGACCAAAAGTAATTAAAAATAATATGTTATTTGACATTCGAAATAAATGATTATGTATAATATACAATTTTTATGTGAAAACTGACTGTTATTTTTATATTAACTTATCTAGTTTTAAAATATTTTGATAGCATTAAGAAAGTTATAGTTTGATTTTATACAATTTGTAAGATTTTAATTATATGTATGTATGTCACGTTTTTTATTAAAAGAAGACCAACGCGTAACCAATGTATCGTTGTACTGACAACCAGCAACATGGGTCTCGACTCGGCCGTTGAAAGGCAATGCGAAACTGATAAGGTAACGCGAGCTTAGTGGTTTTATTGATATATTCAATTGATCTGTAATCAAATTTTCAATTATTAATAATAATAATATATGCCATGCATGATTAATTGATTAACAGTAACATGCCGTAACACTCTCCTATATCGCACACGAATCCCGGAATCCCGCGGCATATCCATACTAGCATAATGATTGAGGTCATTGACCCCAAGTGACAGAGAAATCCCCGATCACTGGTGATTGTCAGTCGGTTTACGCCTCCCGTGCATTTTGGAAATTATTAAATATTCACACACTCTCTACTTACTAGAGTCTGGCTAGCCAAATAATGTTGACAGATATTTCCTTGTGGCATCACCAATTGTCTGATTTAAACAATTTAGTAGGTGGGTGATCTATAAATAGTTTTGATACTTTATGTACTAGTTCTAACATTCCGATCGAGTCGAAATTTGGCATAGTACTTATGTAATTTTTTTGGTGATGGATTAATTATCGAGCTAGGTCTTATTTACACTACATTTAATTTTTCAACAAACATTTAGTTTAAGCATATGTGTTTGTCGTTGACCGAACTGTACATAGTGGTGGAAATTATGTAAGCTGACTATGAGTGCACGTCAACATATTATATTTTACTTATTTTCTTAGGTACACTTACGTGTTCATAGAAAATTAACAATATTTTCTAGTATCAAAAACTATAATTCCTATTACACGAAGTGTGGCCAGCCGCAGATTTTTTAAATTTCCCGTCAAAACTTTGAGTAATATTTCATTAGCCAGACTATACTTATATTTAAAAAAAATAGGGGGAGATTGTTATATACGTAATAATAATAACCGTGTACTAGAGTTTGTTTCACTCGTGTTTCCCGTAGATACATATCGACGACGCGGTTGGCGCAGTGGTTTTTAAGCAACTGCCTACTGAGCCGACGGTCCCGGGTTCGAATCCCGGCAAGGGCAAATATTTGTGTGATGAACACGAATATTTGTGCCTGGGTCATGGATGTTCTATGTATTTAAGTATTTATTTCTCTATATAATTATGTATATCGTCGCCTAGTACCCATAACACAAGCCTTCTTGAGCTTAATTTGGGACTAGGTTGATTTGTGTGAGGTTGTCTGATACTTATTGATTATTTATTTATTATATTTATCAGTTCCAATCTTGTATTTGATAAGATATCTGTGAATATTTATAGTCTAAGATCCCTTTAAGAACGACCTTCACCGAGATGTTTATTTGATGAAATGTATTTTATATTTAACTTAATATGTCAATAAATATATTGCATATGGGTTGCCTAACAAATTTTAGTCCAGGGTATGTTTAATTAATGATTAAAAAAATTTTTTTTTTAAACATTTGATTATTAGATAAATTCTATACCAATCGAAAGTATGAAGCCCATAGAATATGCAAACGTTAGGTTGCCTATTCTTTTCCCGTCACAACTATCGGGTAGCCAGGTTTAAACTGGTAAATCTATACTAGCATTTTGCAACGGTCTGATTATTGAATTGAAATTAAATAACATTAAAGATTATTTTATTATGAACACGGTGGTATAGGGTTGCCTGCGAAAAATCAGTCCAGAATTCCGGTTGTCGAATTTTGAAAAGTAAAATATTTCTGCGAGTGAATGTGTGCGACTGAGAGGTCCCAACCAAAACCATCCCATACGATAGAAGAGGACACAGCATAGCAGCTGTTTGAAGCCCGCCCATTTAAAAAAAGAGAGTGCGCATGCTATTTGTGCTTGAAAATGAAAAGGATAGCGATAGACTCGTATATGCTGTACATTATTTTGGAGTAGTTTATTATTAAAATAGAGAAATAGTTATTTAACTTTTTTTTTATCAATTAATTAATGAAATAATGAACTTTATTCTGCAAGTAGGCCACAAGGGCACTTTTACATGTCTGAGTCTATCGACATTTCACAAGAGGTGACCACTGTTGAGAAGAAACTACGAAAGATTAGATATATTAGATTTGTTTTATTCTACTACCTGTGTTTCTACTTGAATCACTTAAAATTAATGCCGTTTAAATACTTTTCACCATTGGTTAAAATTCTCCAACATTTAAAAGTATGAGAATCTCTGAACACCATGATGACGTAGGCTTGTGTCAGTCACGTGGTTCGCGAGTCTCGGAAGAGAGTACCAGGCGGAGTATATTATTATACCATGAATTTTATTGTATCTATAGCGACAATCTACTCCAAAATAATGCACATCATATACGAGTCTATCGCTATCCTTTTAATTTTCAAGCACAAATAGCATGCGCACGCTCTTTTTTTAAATGGGCGGACTTCAAACAGCTGCTATGCTGTGTCCTCTTCTATCGTATGGGATGGTTTTGGTTGGGACCTCTCAGTCGCACACATTCACTCGCAGCAATATTTTACTTTTCAAAATTCGACAACCGGAATTCTGGACTGATTTTTCGCAGGCAACCCTATACCACCGTGTTCATAATAAAATAATCTTTAATGTTATTTAATTTCAATTCAATAATCAGACCGTTGCAAAATGCTAGTATAGATTTACCAGTTTAAACCTGGCTACCCGATAGTTGTGACGGGAAAAGAATAGGCAACCTAACGTTTGCATATTCTATGGGCTTCATACTTTCGATTGGTATAGAATTTATCTAATAATCAAATGTTTAAAAAAAAAAATTTTTTAATCATTAATTAAACATACCCTGGACTAAAATTTGTTAGGCAACCCATATGTAATATATTTATTGACATATTAAATTAAATATAAAATACATTTCATCAAATAAACATCTCGGTGAAGGTCGTTCTTAAAGGGATCCTCTACTATTATTGACATTGAGAAATTTTCCTGACATACGCTCATTTTATCACATACTTAGATAAAATATGAAATGGAGAGATATGGTGCATGAGTGGTAACAATAAATATTAACGAAATAACAAATACAGGAATTTATTTTACTTTATAAACACAGAGTAATTCTATTCACAACAATCTACAATTGATTTTAAATACCAACACTTAAATTTCATCGGTTACAAGTGCAATCTAAAAAAAGTCTAATAATTAAACAATTTTAAAAGCGTCAGCCCTCATTCGAATTTTGAATCGTTGAATCCAAAAATAACCGAAACGTTTTAACCGCCTAAAGAAGTTTACCTGGTTGGGCTCTTAGGGTTACATGAGTGAGGCTGGTGGCAAAGTGATGGCCCCGTGGCCGGACAAGGGCGAGGGCATGGAGGCGACGCCCCTGATCCATGCAGAGCGCTCGCAGCAGAACGACTCCACGTTGTTCAAAGCGCGCATGTAGATTGTTGTGACGCCGCCTGAGTGGTTAAAAAATCATCACTATTATTAGCAGGATGAAGTCCACTGCTGGACAATTTGATGTTCTAGTGGTGGTGGTTCTCTGGTGGCATTGCAACGCCTGAATCCAACGGAGCCTCGGGACCATCCTATCCGAAGAGTGGGTGTTTTTGTGAAGGTTTTTCGGTACGTAATCGCCAGAAACATGGCACCCCATCGGCCATCAAACAATAAAGGACTGACGTCACATAGCTCTCAGAGTAGAAACATTGACGAGACAATGGGCTTTATGTCGAGTTTGATGAACCAATGACCGACCGATTTTCGAAACGGAAAATCATAATCATGATTACTTACTAATCAAAATAAAATGACCTTAATGTGCACCGCTGCTCCATGATGATTGATGTTTAATTCTACAGCATGCTGTAGTTTATATGAATAAAATCAATGTCATGAAATAATGAAAAAAATGTTTTTAATAGGTATGTGACTTCGAAGGTACGCAAGTTTTGTCTTTTTTATTAATCCAAAGGAAATTTTGAAATTGTTATCAGAATCCTCATAATTTAGCGAAATAATAATTAATTAATTAGACGAGAGCCATGAACCTAAGCGCACGTTTTCACGGTGAAAATGGCAAACTACTTCTTGTTTTCATGTATAAATATTGGCACCCATTATTATTAGATTTTCATGGCAGCGACAATGACTAATATTGATAGATTCATATAGATTTTAATGCTTCCCATGATTGATTGGGACAATGTTTACTACCTTTAGCTGGCCACTGCACAGAATCAATACTATGTTAATGTTACTATCTATCTCTATAATATTAATGTATCATTTGAAGGGCTGGCAGAAAGCTGTTGTTTCGTTGTCAATCCTATCAGTTACTGCCCGTCTGGCATAACTACGCTTCGCGACTCTTGTCGCGAGGCATAGCACTACCCGTCACTCTTTCACATTACTGCACAGAAAGAGACAGGTAATTATCTCGCGCGAGAAATAGTCGCGTGTGCTAGTTGTGCTAGAATTGCTGCTCGAAACACCATAACAAATTGTACAAATTGCATGGAATCAAATATTGCTGTTCTATAGTACTGACCAATGATAATGATTTGCGTGCCGAGGTAGGCGAGCGCGTGACCATGACGTGGGATGGACATCTCCGTCTGTAGCTTCCAAGACCGGGACTTCCAGTCCCAATAGTCTATAGCACCCACACTGCTCGCCGTTTTCTCCTGAAAACGTTTTTACCGATAAATTACTTCTTTCTATTAAGTCTGAACGATTCCGGAAAAACAACTTCGTAAACTAGGTAAAACCTACGTCGTTGGTTAAAATACGCGTAAAAATTCTAAAATAGATGAACGTTGGTTGGATATTTCTAACAATACCTACTAGGCGTGTGCTTGTATGCATTTGGTTATTGGCCTTTACGTAGTCCTTCACGGAACCATTATGGCTAATGAACTTCGGGCAAACGATAGACAACCGTTTACTTTATTGATGGATTATAATATAATACGAAGAAACATTTTGGGAGTTACCTTATCCGTTACTTTGCCGGCGCCTCCCACTAGATACAGTTTGTCATTCATTGCAAAAAGTGTGGAGAAGCATCGGGGAAACCGCAGACTGTATATCTCCGTCCACCTCAAAATAATATAAATACGAATAAACATCTGACGAAGAAAATTTCAAGATAAAGTATAGTTTGGGTTTTTTTTCCTGGCAAAAAAATCAATTAAAGTTAATTATGGGGTTGTCAGGATTGATATTATCTTTCATAATTATCATAGTGGTTTCTGCAATGCTGCTTCGCATTAACAGCATTCTAAGGAAAGTCCTAAGAATTTCTCACTCGTTGGTAGCAGCACTCCACGTTTCTTCTCGTCCGTCATACCGCCGGTGACGCAGATGTATTCGCGATATTTAGTAGAGGCTATTTGCCATCCGGGCCAAGCTCATCGAGACGACTTCAATGATGGCCGGCGGCTTCCTCCAGACCAGACTCTGGATCCGTGACAATTCATTCGACGAATAAATTATTCGCGATAACTTATTCGACGAATCATTTATTCGAATGACGAATAATCATTCGTGGTTTTCATTCGTCATTCGCGAATAATTTGGTTACTTATATTCTTATTCTTTATTCGTCATTCGAATAAATTTTGCCCATCTCTGCTCCAGAGATTCTGGATGTACTCTCGATACTTAATGGTAGTTAGTGTCTTTCAGCAAAGCTAACCAAGCGCACCTTATTCTACGCGCCAGCCTTAGAAGAAATCTCACTAGATGCAGGGGACTAGAACCGGTCACCATGGCATTCTTGGTGACGACCGCAGAAAAACGAAAAGACCTGTATAGATTGTGCGGCGCAGGCGCAAATCGTAGGAGTACCTAATACCCTTAAAAATATTAATTCTCACTCGTTGGTATCCGAGTTGTAGCACTCGACGACATTGCAGACAGGACGTTTCTTCTCGCCGGTCATGCCGCCGGCGACCCAGATGTATTCGCGATACTTAGTAGAGGCTACTGCCATCCGGGCCACGCTCATCGAGCGGACTTCGCTCCACGAGCCAGACTTAGGGTCAAACTTCTCAACGGACCGTAGGACTCTGCGTAAAGATATCTAAACTATTATAAAATCCAGCAGTCACTTAGATTTCCTTTGGAATTGAGGATTTGTATCAAATGGAAAGTCTCGTTGTCACAGAAAGGAATGAGTGGAGCAGGACGGGCGGGTCATGCAAGTCTGTGCAAGTGCATTTACTGCGTACAGAGTTAGGTTAAACCAGGTCAACCTGACTTAAGGCCAGGATGACAAACTGGGAGAATTGGATATGTAACCTTTTATTTACCTGCCTTTTTTATCCTGACCCCCTATAGCGTACAACGCCATCTTGTGCACAACGAGGCCGAAGTTCTTCCTCGGCACGGCGAGGCCCGACACGCTGAACCAGGCCCTGGTCACGGGCTCGAAGCTCCATGCCGTGGAGACCACCACCGACTTGCCGCGGGTGTCGTCATCACGGGGATCCGATCCCCCTAAAAATGTGAAAGGAGATACGATTATCCAGGTCCTGCACATTAAGGGTACCTAGTGCACAGTGCTGTATGGGTAGCTGAGCGATACATAAATCTTAAGGAAATTACAAATGGCAAAGGATAGGTAGAAATACAAGAAGGTTATTCATACCGACAAGGTAGACCCTTCCGCGGAGGAAGGCGACAGAGTGGTGATGTCTCGGCTCTGGGAGCTCTCCAACGTTATCCCAAGTGTTCGTAACTGGATCAAATCTGTATGCAAAATACAAATTGATTTTGAGCTTATTTACAAACATGTCAAAAATGTATCTGATGGCGACTGTACGAGTACACCTTATAGCACAGTAAAATTGCGTTAGTATTTTTAGTATATACCTGAATATATCTTTTCCAGTATTTCGTCCAACACCATATGGAGCGTGAGGATCAATCCCTCCAAAAACTAACACCGTTTCCCTATTGTAATTGAAGAGAGAACCGTCGGCAGTGTACATCTTATTGGTAGGGCCTAGGATCGACGTTGATAGTTTATTCCTGTAAGTGAAAATTGTCTGATTATTTCAATTGTGATTATTTAGTTAATTTAGTAAAGTTTTTATTTTATTAGGCAACTTCTTAAAATTTTAAAAACTACTACCTGTTCCGGCAAGTTCGTATTGGAGAAGTTATATCGTCCAATTAATTAGCAGGCTAATAATTGGACTTCACCATCATCTTAATGCAGTTCTTACATATTAATCCTTGCTAGGGATTCCTTCGACTGGTTGAACAGAGAGATTGTGGGGCTGAGCGGGTTCTGACGGGCCTGCGACGCCTGTTGCCCCGTGGAGTTCCTCTGTTGACGCGGCGCCGCCTCCACTTGTGGTGTTTGTGGCCTGGAATATACGTATGTGGGTTGTGACAATGTTTTGCAACAGTTCATGGCTTTGTGTGGATCCATTTCATACCGATTGTGGCTGAGTGACCAACGAGCAATCGTAGGACCGAGTGTCGTTGGGGCAGAAAGTTCGTGAGTGGCGATTACGTTCCGCAAAATTAAGCATCGGATGGCCCCTAGAAGGTAGTCCGACGATCTGGTCAAGATATTGATCAATCAACACCTTAAGGGAACGATCAGTCGTTGCGGAGATCTTTTGAGAATCAATCTTTATGTATGATTGTCCCTTAATATTTATTATTGTTATTTTTATTATTTTACTTTGTCTTGTGGTCTCTCAGCTAATTTTGATTGGATTTGTCAATGTCACTAATCTAATAGAATCTATACATTTAGCTTTGATATACTGCTGGAAGCCAGATAGGAAAATCTTAAGCGTTCTTACTCAGTAGATAATTCTGTCTAATAGACAACTGAGAATATCCCACCTGCCGCCGCCGGCTATAGCCGCGGTGGCCGCGGCTAAGTAAGTGGCTGCTACGCTGGGCTGCCGCTCATGGCGCACGGGCTAAAACAAACAAGATTCACACTCAACAGTGGCGTAGTGAGGATTACAAAACGTGGGCTCAGTCACCGGCGGAGCCCTCCGATTCACTATAGGTTCAACGATACAGTGTGCGGGAGGCCTTCACGCGAGGCTGTGGGCTTGTTGGGGCCTCCTTGCCCGCGGCTAGCTACTCTACAGATAATGTAATTTAAGGCCTGTTTATAAAATTTCATGTAACGAATAGAGATCACTGAACATATGAGCGCAGAACTTGACAGGTTCATCAAAAAGTGTTTTACGTGAGATTACTAAGTAGATACCGACTGATATGGCGGAACTTTAAGAACGATCGAATATAAGGGGCTCGAATAGCTTAAAAAGGGTATATATAGGCCCTTTTCATTATTTTGTGCATTAAGTCATCTATGATGCGGATGGACTCTACCTTTCGAATAAAAACTATATAGTTAATTGGCTTGCTTCTTTAACTACACGGGCCCATCAGGCCCGGATCTTCTACGTTCTGTTTATTCTTCGCGTCATGACTGTCTATAATGGTCTTCTATCTGGCTGTTGCCTAGACATGTGTTCCAAGAACTGGAGGAATTGTTAGGACAGGTTGTGAATAACTAGTCCTCTCCTCTTAGTCCTTGGCTCTTGGCAATTACGGAGTAAAAAGCTGTGAAAAGTTGATAACTTACGATCATCATATCTGAGTCATCATTGCTCGTATCGCTTTGGTTCGTGTTGAGTTCTTCAACAGAATCCTTTTCAGGGGGTTCAAACACCAGTTTGCGTTCCTGAAAAGGCAAACAGAAATTAAATTACGTATACCTATTTCGATGTCTGCCTTCCCAGCAGACGGAGTCGGCTTTTAATCGCTAGTGATATAGTATTTGCTAACTGCACTCGTTCTTTCCAAACTCCAAATGATTATGTTTTTAGTCAAAAGTTTCTTTAGTTGTCGGTATGTATACTAGACATAATTTTTTGCACCGCAGCATTAGAGAGCTGCCTGTCCACTGAAGCGGGACGGAGGGAAATTAACCAATCAGGATACGTCTTTGTGTAGCCCTAAAGAAGTGCATTTAAATCAGTGGAATGCGATTGGTCTATTTTACACAGCCTCGCTCCAGGGGACAGCAGCCATAAGGAAAATAAATTACTCTCTCACGCGCCACTAAACACATCCGCACTTGCTGTACTTGACGGGGAAGATGCTGCGTGGGTAGATGAAATTTACATTGTTCAGTTCGTCTGCAGTTCTAAAATAAAAAAAAATGTATCAACAAAACATTAGTTCAAGTAATATTTATTTCTGGTAAGATATCACCACAGCAAGGCGCGACGATAAGTAGAACGGCGTTCGAACTGACAATGAAATTTCGCAAAAATAAAAAATCGGTAAAGTGTTGATGAGCATTTCTCAAAAAGTTTGTACAAAACAAAATTAAATATTTTTTCTATTTTGTTATCAATTTTATTTGTGGTTTCCAATACATTGATTACATATAATGAAAGAAATATAACAGAATTATCAAACACAGCCATAACATTGATATAAAATTACAAAAAAAAATGGTAACAAAATAGGATAAATTGACGTCTTAATTTTTTACAAACTTTTTGAGAAATGCTCTGATAAATATTGTACCGTGCATTTACGCGACACGGTACCGTACCGTGCGTCTGCTTGATACGACCCGACACCGTGTATCTGCACGACGCGGTAACGTGCTTATCAGGCGCCGTGCCGTTTCACGTTAATGGCGTCGCGCCGTGCTGATGTGGTCAGAGTTAGCTGCTAATTAAACCACACTAAGAAAAGGAGTAAAAAGAGTAAGTCTCCTATTTTTCTGCTATTATTTTTATACTGCAATAGGGACAAACAAGCTTAATGCCTGCCTGATCATAAGCAGTTACTCAGTTACCTCAGCTTCTGCACCGCCATAAGCAATTACACGCGGCCTTTAAGAATCCGTTTATCCCTCTCTTGAAATAGCCTCCATCTGCATACTGTAGCATCCTAGGAATCTTCTATCCTCTATTTTGCGGTAGTACCTCTCCTGCAGCCTTCTGGATGCTCTTGTTGCGCAGCACATGCCTCATTCTCTTCATTTGCAGCGCTAGCTCGTCGCGAGGAGCTGATGACGGCGCCTCACCCGCTGATGGCTGAGTTCGATCCTGATTCTAAACATATAATTCTATTACAGTGATTAATAATCCCTTATTCAACCATAAACTGTTTTTTTCTGTGCTCGTTGTCACAGTGATGCCCTGATGCTGGGTCACTCTTTATCTACGATTTTCAACGATTATAATATAATTTACTAAAAACTTTGTAATTGAAACAATTATAAGCCCATACATATGTATACTATCTTCTGACAATTCGAGTAATAAAAATTATCAGTACTCATCTAGGAAGATGTTGTTGGCCTCTGGGTCACGGTCACGGGACTGAATAACAGCAAGAAAACGTTTATCCACCCAACTACGCACTATCTCAGACACGTTCATTTAGTGGACTTCTCTGGTTCAACGTTCATTCAGTGGTTGATACGACTACGATGATGATAAAAAAATAAGAAATGAGAATCCCACCTGACACCTACAAGCTAACCTTGCAATTTTTTAGGTCATGTGACATTGCTTTTGACATTTCATTATGGTATTTACCCTTATTCCCCGTACATAACCAAGTTACACAACCAGCACTGGAAGAGGACAAATAATTCCTATTCCAAAACCGGGTTTTGTAAAGAGATTTTTTTTTTCCTTGTACAAAACCTTCGTCCAGGGCTGGTTATGTACTAGTAAAAGAAATTTCTAATGCAATACCCGGTTTTAAAGTAGGAATTATTATTGCCTTGTACACGACCAACGTTGTGTACGAGGATAGAGATTTCCTGCCGCTAAACCGGGTTATGTTGCAGGATTTTCTCATTCTCGTTACAAAATCAAAAAGGTGACAGACCTCATTTCTTAAACCAATAGTTGTACCATTTGACAAGTATACAAATATTGGCAACTGTTGTTGTTGTTGTTGGTGGTGATGAAGGTAGTGGTGGTGATGGTGGTGGTAGTCATGGTGGTGGTGGGGATGGTGGTGGTGATGGTGCTGGTGGTGATCACCACCATGACCACCACACCACCACCACCACCACCTTCATCACCATGACCACCACCACACTCACTACCACCACCACCTTCATCGCCACCACCACCATCACCATTACCACCATCATCACCACCATCACCACCACCTTCATCGCCACCACCACCGTCACCATTACCACCACCATCACCACCACCACCACCAGTCACCACCATATTCATCACCATCACCATCATCATCATCATTACCATCACAAACACCATCACTATTTCACGAGTCAATGCCCACCTATAACCATATACACAGTACCACCACAAACAACCCTTTCGAAATTTTCTACGTAGCCAACTCCCGGCCAACTCCGTGCCCTTGCGGGGTGAGGTAGCTCAATTCGGTGCGCGGGTGTGCGTGTCCGGTAATACTATTAAGTATTCTGTGCTATGACAATGACTACCATGTCTACTAACATTTTAAATTACAAACGAAACAGTTGCCAATATTTGTATACCTACTTGTCAAATGGTACAACTATTGGTTTAAGAAATGAGGTCTGTCACCTTTTTGATTTTGTAACGAGAATGAGAAAATCCTGCAACATAACCCGGTTTAGCGGCAGGAAATCTCTATCCTCGTACATTACCGATCTCAACGTTGTTCGTGTACAAGGCAATAATAATTCCTACTTTAAAACCGGGTATTGCATTAGGAATTTCTTTTACTAGTACATAACCAGCCCTGGACGAAGGTTTTGTACAAGGAAAAAAAAATCTCTTTACAAAACCCGGTTTTGGAATAGGAATTATTTGTCCTCTTCCAGTGCTGGTTGTGTAACTTGGTTATGTACGGGGAACAAGGGGGTATTTAACTGTTAGAAAATTAAGATGAAGAACATGACTACCATTCTACGGTCCATGAGAAATTCGCTCATTGCAGGGAAGTTCTTCTCCTTGTCTCCAGCCAGGCCTGGTAACGGTGCGTCCGTTTTCGGCCTCCGCATATCCATTTTGTCAGGGTCCACGCCGCGAATACCTCCTACTCAAACAAAGCCTAGTGTTGTGAATGATTAAAATTGCTATCGTAAAACAGCAGGCTGTATGCCTTTTCTGTTTGTTGTTTTTCTGTTCTATAGGAGTGATTGAACCGAATTATGTACTTTTGGGTTTGCGTTTATCTTTAGTAATCTCAACAGATGAGAAGTGGCGGCCATGTACATTTGATGAAGTAGGTATGCTCCTTGTGCTCTTATTTAAGATGCCTGTTTACTCTAGCCTCAAAACATACAGGTAACAATTTCATAGAAAGGTTTCACGTGCAGGCGCTGGATCAAATTCCAAGTCAAAGCAGTGCGAAAAAGAAAGCTTTTTTATGGCGTGGTGAGCCAAATACATTTATTTACATGGGAAGTGAAATCCTCACGGCACGGCATAAAGTAGTTGAATTAGAAAGAGAATAAAGGTAGGATAAGGTCATGTAGCTCCATATTTAATTTTGTACCCGTCATATCTTCAGTCCTTCTAGGCGGCTGCATCATGGCCATCTGCTGGTACATTTGATCTTTGGGCACCAGGAACTGTTCCAAATACTTCAGGAATTCCTTGTAAGTGACGTGGTTCTGCAGTAAAACAACAGTACCTATTCATAATATCTAGTGACTAGTTTTAGTCATGTAGCCCAAAAAAGCCACTTAGTTTTCGTAGATGATAATATTTAAGATTATTTAAGATGTCGGGGAATTGCAAGGTAAATGGAAGTGACAGATGAGGTAAAGTCTTGAGAAAACAACAAAAATGGTCGCTTATCGAGCACTGTTTGTCAATTACTCAATCACAAAAATAAGTCCCTGGCACACAAATATAGTTTTCCTTGTTGACGACGGTTGTTGATTTACAGCATGACGTGTGTTGGTCACCGTAATAAGTTTCTGTGAACGCGTCGATAGGTCTCCGACTACGTGCCATATAGCATGTGTGAGGAAAATTACGTTTAAACCATAAAAAAGCCCTAACTATAATCGGCGATTATTATTAATCGCCCAGGTTCATTATAGGCTATGTGCAAAGTGCATCAAGCACATGGTGGGCTTTAAACGATCGCAGTGCACGCCGTGGTAAAATAATGATACTTAATGTATAATAGGATAAAAGAGGAAAGTAAAATATCTGCACCATTTAATTATTTGATATTTCCCTTTTATTGTGTACGCTAGATTGCGTTGCACAGCACATATCTGCAAAGTATTGGTTCTCCTTCGTACAGAAATGTAACAAAAAACCGGTCAAGTGCGAGTCGGATTTGGTTGCGTACAACACTTAACTGGCCGGGTCAAGTTAAGTTTGCACCTGGTATTTTATGGTGCCGCATACAAAAGAGGTGCAAAGATACCGCAACCGATCGCGTTTGTTTGTATGGGAGCCAGCTCATGAAAAATGTTTATGTACAGAAGCGTTTTAATGACTCAATTATTTTACTTATTATGCTCTTCTAACCCATTTCCATTAGGATTTTATCCTTGGAAGCTATTAATCTTTAAGTTAAAATATTTCAATATGTATTTACAAATGAAGCGAAAATTGAAAAATTTAATGATTCGGACAGGATTCGAACCTGCGTTTCCAACGGCTTTCCGGGCCAACACTGGCATCCTCCCAATTTGGAATCGAATCCTGTCCAAATCATTAAATTTTTCCATTTTCGCTTCATTTGTAAACATTTAGTTTACGTTAGCAGACGTTACTGCTTTAATAACAAATTTCAATCTGGGGGCACGGTAGTGCCCCCGCCAAGACGAACAAAAAAGAGGCGGGGCACTACCTACCTTTTCTCGAACCGTTTCGTCTCATTTTCAAACCCTCATAGTTTCGTCCCAGTTAACACCAGAACGCCCAAATTCACAGGTTAAGATGCAGTTAGGGAGTATATAAAATGTACAAAATTTCATTGATCTAGCTTTTATACTTTAGGTTTTATTGGTACCTAAAATACGCCAACGAATTTTGCCACTCACTTATACACTGACGTATCAAAACCTCTGGGGTACTTCCCGATGACCTAGAAAGCTGAAATTTGGTATGTAAACTAGTATTAGCACACAAACAACAAAATAATTCTAAAACTTGGAACTTTTACCCCCCAACCCCTTAAACTAGGGGATGGAAGTTTGTATGAGAATTCTGCAAATTTTGATACTAGAGGTCTGAAAATTGGTATAGGGACTCCTTGTTATAAATAAAACACATAATATTCTAGGATTTTTAGAAAATCACCCCCCACCCTTTAAATAAGGGGATGTAAGTTTGTATGGGGTTCCCATAATAGGGGATAAAAGTGTATATATATATATATGGGGCTAAAAGTAGGTATTTCTTAAATACACAATTATTACTACACACTGACTTCGTATTTTAAATATTTCTTTATAGACCTACCAAAATGCGATAATAAATGTAGCACAATTAACACGCGGAATTTTATATTTTATATTGTTGAATCAATGGTTTTTATATCCATCTTAAGCAGATTTAAGCGTAAGACGAATGCGTAAGAGGAAATGATATCAACAAGAGAAATATGCAAAGATAGAGCTCTGAAGACTGATGCTCAAGAAACGCTACAGCCCAAAATAAATAAAAAAGCTAGGGCACCTTACAAAAAGAAATAAGATCCCACCAAAACATTTCATGTAAAATTGGCGGCCAATACTCACATGCTCATAACGCTTTCGCTATAAAAAGTTATCAGATCCCAGGAAAAGCCAAGCCCCTAAGCCCTGACTTTACTAACCCTACACCTTGGTTTCAAAAGTATGGCTTGGCCGTTTCATAGTACCTTAAATAAGTCAAACGGACCGTTTGGCCCATTACGGTTTATATATTTACGGTAACCTATGAAACAGCCAAGCCATACTTTTGATGAGCATGTGAGTCTTGGCCGCCAATTTTACATGAAATGTTTTGGTGGGATATGTATTTTTTCAGCTACTGTATTTGGTACACCGATGGTCAATCTTACTATTATTTCTACCTAAGATCCCAGAGACGATTGCTCTGATTTCTTACCGTTTCTTCACCAATCCAATTCCTCTCAGCAGGCTCGGTGAGGCCGAGAACGTCGATCCAATGGTAATAGTTCGTTGAGTTGTTGCCGTACCAGTATTTTATAATCACGTAGCTGCAATTAAAATACATACCTACTATAATTATATAACCAAGCATTAGTTAGACCTTTAGCTCAAAGATTGTTCTTTAAATATGTACAGAAAACAGAAATACAATTGCATATAGGTACTTTGCACTAATAATGCTGATGCATTATTTTTAAATGAGAATAATTATTGTGTGTTCTAGTTTAGAAAATACATAGCAGTGGTATGATGCCTCGTTTGGTTCTAAAGGAAAAGTAAGCTAAGGCACCATCCTCTGCCAGTTATAAACCGCTGATTATACCTGTCAATGTCATCTATTTGGCAGATGTAACGTAGTTGATAATGGCTAACAGAACTTGGTAAAACAGGCCATAAACCTGCTCCGGCTTGTCTAAATGCTTTTGTAACCACACCTCTACACACACAAACAAGTTTTATGTGCAATTGGTGGAATGACATGGATTAAACAAAATATGAGGGTAATTCCCTCAAAAACCATGATTCACACTACTTTCGTAAACAGAACGAACAATTAACACTTCGGTCGTACACCCAACCCGTAATCGGGTGTGAAACATTTCGCATATCTTACGCAATCGACATAAACTGCATCATACGAGTAACTATAGGTGCCAAATATATGTTATTAATGTTATTATATGTATCTATGTTAATTACATTTTTACGACTAAAGCAGTTTTTGTGGAGATTGTAGATTGTTTTTGAATCATGATTTCTTTGGCTCTTCTCGACCTTTAGGAGTATACCGTTGCGTTCGATGTTAACAAGCTGGCGCGGAGGGATGACCCTTAAGCACAATACTTATCAGCAAATCTAGGATAACTGTCAAACGCGACTCTTTGATCGCCGACAATAACTATCTGTCACTTTCCGTTCAATATTGTGCGAGCAAGACAGGTGATGCTGAGTCGCGTGTCGCGTGACAAGTGAAGTCCCGGCTAGATATGCTAGCTCTGCAGGTTCAACACCAGTCACGTCTCCGTGAGATGATGGAGTAAGGCCGTGTTCAGACCGGGCTGACTGTCGGCCGCCCATTACCGCCCAAAGTGAGCGAACGTTACGCAGTTTCCATACATATTCACACATTCGGCGGCCGACAGTCAGCCCGGCCTGAACACGGCCTTACCGCCCAAAGTGAGCGAACGTTACGCAGTTTCCATACATATTCACACATTCGGCGGCCGACAGTCAGAGCCAGGGGACTGGACTTTTCCTGTGTGAAAATTTGACTTTTATTTCACATTCAATGTGGTTTAGCTCTGGCCTAGGGAAGTGTTCTGTCTTACGCAAGTCCGTCGTCAACCATTTGCTGCACCTCCGACTCGTTGACGATCTCAAGAATCTCTCCATTGTCAGGGTTGCGTTTGATGTCGACGAGCTGCCATGGCGAGATGAGTCCGAAGCGCACGCAGCGCATCACTTCGGATGCGTGGCGGCGACGCTCCGGCCAGTTGCCGTGCAGCCATCTCACCCCCGCCATGAGGACTTCGATCTCACTAGACAGAGAGAGATGGGGGTTAGTTAGCAATTTGACATACTTAAGCTAGTAGAACAATTGACAACAATTCATATTTTTAAGACTACAATGTAAATCTTTTTCGTATTCCGCTTAGAAAGAGGATGTAATCACGGTTTTTATATTTTTGCTGCGATTACTATTTTATTATTAATTTATAAAAATGTAGTCATTGTTTGGAACCCTTCTTTTGTCATAGTTTTGGAGTTACTTTAGTCCCGTGTGTATAAAAAAAAAACCGGCCAAGAGCATGTCGGGCCACGCTCAGTGTAGGGTTCCGTAGTTGCCCATCCTTCACATCACAATAGACGAAAATTACGAGAAAGACTTCAAGCTCTATAAAAAGGTCGTAAACGCCAAATAAAATAGTAATTACTTATTACTTTCTGGAAGTTATCGATTATATGCGCCAGATTGAGCGAAATGTTTTAATATATAGTAGAGGATCCCTTTAAGAACGACCTTCACCGAGATGTTTATTTGATGAAATGTATTTTATATTTAATTTAATATGTCAATAAATATATTACATATGGGTTGCCTAACAAATTTTAGTCCAGGGTATGTTTAATTAATGATTAAAAAATTTTTTTTTTTAAACATTTGATTATTAGATAAATTCTATACCAATCGAAAGTATGAAGCCCATAGAATATGCAAACGTTAGGTTGCCTATTCTTTTCCCGTCACAACTATCGGGTAGCCAGGTTTAAACTGGTAAATCTATACTAGCATTTTGCAACGGTCTGATTATTGAATTGAAATTAAATAACATTAAAGATTATTTTATTATGAACACGGTGGTATAGGGTTGCCTGCGAAAAATCAGTCCAGAATTCCGGTTGTCGAATTTTGAAAAGTAAAATATTGCTGCGAGTGAATGTGTGCGACTGAGAGGTCCCAACCAAAACCATCCCATACGATAGAAGAGGACACAGCATAGCAGCTGTTTGAAGTCCGCCCATTTAAAAAAAGAGCGTGCGCATGCTATTTGTGCTTGAAAATTAAAAGGATAGCGATAGACTCGTATATGATGTGCATTATTTTGGAGTAGATTGTCGCTATAGATACAATAAAATTCATGGTATAATAATATACTCCGCCTGGTACTCTCTTCCGAGACTCGCGAACCACGTGACTGACACAAGCCTACGTCATCATGGTGTTCAGAGATTCTCATACTTTTAAATGTTGGAGAATTTTAACCAATGGTGAAAAGTATTTAAACGGCATTAATTTTAAGTGATTCAAGTAGAAACACAGGTAGTAGAATAAAACAAATCTAATATATCTAATCTTTCGTAGTTTCTTCTCAACAGTGGTCACCTCTTGTGAAATGTCGATAGACTCAGACATGTAAAAGTGCCCTTGTGGCCTACTTGCAGAATAAAGTTCATTATTTCATTAATTAATTGATAAAAAAAAAGTTAAATAACTATTTCTCTATTTTAATAATAAACTACTCCAAAATAATGTACAGCATATACGAGTCTATCGCTATCCTTTTCATTTTCAAGCACAAATAGCATGCGCACTCTCTTTTTTTAAATGGGCGGGCTTCAAACAGCTGCTATGCTGTGTCCTCTTCTATCGTATGGGATGGTTTTGGTTGGGACCTCTCAGTCGCACACATTCACTCGCAGAAATATTTTACTTTTCAAAATTCGACAACCGGAATTCTGGACTGATTTTTCGCAGGCAACCCTATACCACCGTGTTCATAATAAAATAATCTTTAATGTTATTTAATTTCAATTCAATAATCAGACCGTTGCAAAATGCTAGTATAGATTTACCAGTTTAAACCTGGCTACCCGATAGTTGTGACGGGAAAAGAATAGGCAACCTAACGTTTGCATATTCTATGGGCTTCATACTTTCGATTGGTATAGAATTTATCTAATAATCAAATGTTTAAAAAAAAAATTTTTTTAATCATTAATTAAACATACCCTGGACTAAAATTTGTTAGGCAACCCATATGCAATATATTTATTGACATATTAAGTTAAATATAAAATACATTTCATCAAATAAACATCTCGGTGAAGGTCGTTCTTAAAGGGATCTTAGACTAATAGTATGGCACAACCAATATGTGTAACGTTCGAAGTGTAGGGACACCGAGCGGCACTTACGTAATTTTAAAGAAATTATGAATTTTTGCGATAACTCAAAAACGGTTCGACCGATTTTATTCAATAGTTTTCATTGAAAGTACTTATAAGGCCTCATTTTCAATTTTTTGACCCATGGTTGAATAGTTAGAGGGGGGACACTATTTTTTTTTATTTTCGGAGCGAATGTTTACGAAACTGTAAGCAGTTCCGTAAACATTCAACACAACACAAGCAGTTAGGGGTCTCCTAGCATTATTTTTTGATAAAGTAAGCTTTATCAAAAAATAATGCTAGGAGACCCCTATTATTTTTAAAAGACCTATTCAACGACATCCTACACACCAGTGTTGGAACGATGAAATTTTTTTTTATCACGGAGTTAAGCCGCGGACTGACAGACAGACAGACAGACAGACAGACGGACATGGCGAAACTATAATGGTTCCTAGTTGACTACGGAACCCTAAAAACCAATGACGTTTTGGTTGACATTGTTGACAGCTTATTTTTTCTCAGATAGGTCGAAGATTAAAACTCTATACCTACAGAGTATAAGTAGCTATCGTAGGTTTCGGTTATTGTAAGTATTTTCTTATATTTGTTTACACACAGAAAAATAAATTCAAATAAATATTTTAGCTTGTACCTACACGACGCAAAGCTCTCTCAATCTCTATATTAATTTTCATCCGTTAGAAATATGAAATGTTGTCAATTGTCAGCGACTTTTGGTGTTGACCATACATACCTGGAGACACAAATATAGTTGGACTTTAGAAAAGTCATGACCTCATCCAGTTCTAGAGTAACAAAGTCTTTGGATGCCACGAGAGGGAGGAAAAACCTTTGCACCCGTGGTACCTGTGTACAATAACACAAAATTTCAGCTATTAGACGTTGCTTGCTTGGTGATTCGGCACGGGTATCTTGAATGTGCTTATTAGGAGCGTACTTCCAAAAGGCAAGCAAAAGTATAATATAACTATGTATCGTATGTATAACACGCACCTGATGCTAAGTATCACGTCTGGCGAGCCCTCACTACCAGTGAATCGGACTTTGTCTGGAAGTACTAACTACCTAACTAACCCACTAACGGGAGTGTCTTCACACCACAGAAATGATTACGGTAGGTGTGGTGCTATCAGATGAAGTAATAGGCACGCTTCTTGAGAACCTCAGAACAATACAAAAATTTGAACTTACCATCAAATCCATAACAGCGTTAATGCCCTTCGCTCTCGCTTCTCTAAATAACACAAAAGCTGTGTCTTCGTTTAGCAGGGTCTCGTTAACAATAAACGCCCAGCATTGATCCTCCAAATCTGTGTAAAGATCATCAATCGGTAATATTGTTGTCAACTGATCCTTATTTTGATGTAAGTATTTAAGTTGACAATGTTGCAAAATAGTAAAAGTGGAACCGACCTAAATTTGCTGTGTGGCACCTTTAAATTGAAGAAAGCAATAAATATTACCTTTTATGGCAAGAAACTGTGCTGCACAAAACAGCGTTAAAATATTATCTCTCTTTAGAGCTCTGTTGCTTTCTGGACCGCTGAATATCATCCATTCGTAGATTGTTTGAAAAGCTTGTGGCGTAACTCGATCCTGAAAAAGATACCGTAATTTCTTTTACTTTATGTTCTATCTACCTTACAAGTGGGACCGAACGGAAAACCTCACACAAATCGATCTAGGCCCACAGACCTTCAGTAAGCTCTATAGTTATAGGCTAATAGCTGATGATAATATATACATAGGTACTTATGTAGATAAATATATGTTTAAATACATAGGAAACATCCAAGACGCAGGAACAAATATTTGAGTTAATCACACAAATATTTGGCTTTGCCGGGTTTCGAACTCACCAACCGCGTTTTTTTCTATGATGGCAAAGTGCTTGGCTTGATTCGAACCCAATAAATATCGAACCAAATTCAGATACCGTTGGATGATATTTTATGAAATTTGTATGAAATCGTTAACGGGAAGTTCATTTATTTATAATTTAAGCTTCGCTTTTGTTGGCGAAGTAATCGCCACTCTTCCCTATTCCTTGGTAATATCTTGGTCTCCTGATACGACAGGGTGCCTATTCTCTCCTTCACTTGATTAAAATCTCATTCATCTTCCGTTAATTTTTCCCTCCAGGATGTTTACAAAGAAAGCATCATGTCGCATCAGGTGTTCATCATCTGTCCTCTTCTATTTTGTAGTCTTTAGTATACATCTGTTTTCGTTAACAGTACCTACCCCTATTCAAATTGTACCTTATTCTTCTGGTGCCCATCAGGCACGATGTGCAATCGCTTTAATTAAGCATTTGCAATCACTTACCGCAGGCAACGTGATATCTCTTTTCTTATTAGAATTGAAGAACGACGAATATACATCTAACACCATGTGATGGCAGTGGAATTCTTCATCGGCAATGTGAACCACCGTGTCCGTGTTGCTAGAAGTGAAATCGTATGATAGTTATTTGATGGGGCATATGATAGTCGCGTTTATCACGTGATAAATAAGTGACAAAGCATCTGTCTCTCACGCTCGCATTGTCAAAACGTGACGGATGCTTTGTCGCTTATTTATCGCGTGATAAAAACAAACATCATTGTAGCAGTTGAGTGGATGGTAATAAAAGGATACCGGAGACGGGGTAACACACCTTTTACCGTATTAGGTACGTCATTACAATACGCATTGGCGTATTTAGGGGGGTGGCCGGGTGGGCCGTGCCCAACCCAATATGGTCTAGTACCCACCCCAGGATTTTGGGCTACCCATAGAAATTCATGACTTCAATTCATATGCTATGACCAGGCCCCAACCCAGGCCCCACCTGAAAAATAATCTTAGATACGCCAATGACAATACGCCGAAAATTTGCAATCTATACCAAAAATACCAAAAGTGGATTGTTAATATTTGCTTACGTACGATACGAATGCTAACGATGTGTAATTTAGTAATATTGTGTGTAGATAAAATTAATTACTTAAATACAAATGATACATTTACTAGGTATCCTATTTCTAGTAGTTGCAACTTCTTCGTCTTTATAGATTCAAAGTTTACATGTTATTGATTTGACGTAAAGTAATAAAGTCCATAAAGTGCAGTATTTATTTATAGACAGAAATTGACACTATAATTAACCCGTTAAAGCCAAGAACACCTAAAGGTGTCATGTCGTGCCTACCACGCCGGCACAAAGCGTCACTAAGTAGGTATAATTATTTCCCAAATTAGACGTTACATAAAATATAGTTTTACAAATAGATCATGATACAAATTATTTATTGGACAAAACATCATATCACAAAACATTATTTAGTAAATTATTCATTTATTATTCTAGTCAATTAACAAAATAACGAATGATAAAACAACGTTAATAAAATGCATTGTTTGGTAAACATTTCGTTTAATAAATCATCATGGTGTGAACGCGTTATGTAATTTAAACTTTCTTTGTTAGATTAATATTTACCGAGATATTGAGGTTCAAACGTTACTCATTTTAAAGGGCTACGAGACATGAAAATTCGAGACAAATAAATTTATGTCAATATAACACCTCATTTTTAGGGTTCCGTAACCAAATGGCAAAAAACGGAACCCTTATAGATTCGTCATGTCTGTCTGTCTGTCTGTCTGTCCGTCTGTCCGTCCGTATGTCACAGCCATTTTTTTCCGAAACTATAAGAGCTATACTGTTGAAACTTGGTAGGTAGATGTATTCTGTGAACCGCATTAAGATTTTGATGCAAAAATAAAAAAATAATAATAAATATTGGGGGCTCCCCATACTTAGAACTGAAACTCAATTTTTTTTTGTCATCAAACACATACGTGTGGGGTGTCTATGCATAGGTCTTCAAAAATGATATCGAGGTTTCTTAAATATTTTTTTTCTGAACCGAATAGTTTGCGTGACAGACGCTTCCAAAGTGGAAAAAAGTCCCCCTCTAACTTCTAAAATAAGAAAATGAAAAATCTAAAAAAAACATATGATGTACATTACTATAAAAACTACCAACGAAAATTGTTTTGAACGAGATCTAGTAAGTAGTTTTTTTAATACCTAACTTTGCACCTAATTTATATGGGGCGCTATACATACCAGGTGCAAACTTAACTTAACCACCTAGGGATGGACAGTGTTTGTACGGAGCCCTCGGTGCGCGAGTCCGACTCGCACTTGGCCGGTTTTTATTAATTTATTTTATAAAACATGTTAAAAGAAGTATGTTTTGTTATATGAACTTTCTGGTTCAGATGAATATTTACCGAGATATTGAGGTTTTTTAGGTAACATGGCTCAAAAACCGAGAACTGTAGGTTAGGTTAGGTTTGTTTCATGAACATGTATACCGGAGCGAGCGAAGCGAGCGGAGCGTCAAAATGCTTTCTTAAGAAATGGAACATCACTCAATCTAATTTAGCCTAAAAATGACATTCAAAAAAATATTTTTTTAACCCCAATATCTCGGTAAATAATATCGCTCTGAGAGAAAAAGTTTAGAGAACAAAACATGCTTATTTTAGCGTAATCTACAAGATTAAATCTAATTTAAGCCCAAAAACAGCAAAAAGTCCCAGAAACGGCCCCCCTAAGTCCTGCGTTTTGTTACATAGTTATTTTTAATATTTTTATGAAACAATAGTTTATAAATTAACGTTTTGTAAAATAACTGATTTTAAAAACGATTTATTCGTGAAGTGAACATTTTTTAAATGAAACTTTGTCTTTCAATATGTTTATAAAGCGTCAAAGTTACTAAATGTATATTTGTCACGTAATTATTTGTAAAATGAGCATAATAAGGAATGACAATTTGTGAAATGAATAGTTTGTGAATCGTTGTTTGTTAAGTGATTATTTGTAAAAAGTTGTTTAGCAAATGATGATAAACCATAAAATCACAGTCAAATAACAGGTGATCGCATATGTATATGTATACGCGCGTTGCTGGCTGTGAATGCGTTAATAAATAATTGTTTGGGCGGTTGCCAGTTTTCGGAAATCGTCGTAAATAGCCAATTGTCTCTTTCCAAAGACAATATTTTTGGCCGGGTACTGTAATTCCAATAATTCCAAAGTACCTTTGGTTGGTTCTTTTCATACTAATATTCCATTCCATCATGAATATATTAACTCAGTGCAAAGGAATATGGCTAAAAACATCTTACACATAGTTATGTACGCGTCGGTAGAATTCCTGATACAGGTCCTGTTTTTTCGGCAGCTGGACTCTCAGCCAGTCCACCGGCTCGGCCATGGCGTATCCCAGGCTCTCCAGATCTTGCTCACCCTTGGCTTTGGACAGTTTTGGCTTCGCACCACATCCTCCGGGACAGGTTCCGCGTCTTGGTGACTGAAACTGTCCATAAAATATCGGTCCTAAATAAATTACTGATTCTGATTCTGGTCTATCGCCTACTGGATTTTGCGTTACGAAATATGGAGGAGGTAAAGGAAGGTCAAGATTGTAATCTTTCTATTATAATTTAGATGCCATTCCAAAATATTGTTGAGAGGTATTTAAAATATTACGTACAAATTTCTTATTTTGCTACATCGCCTTAGGGTAAGAATTTCGAAAATGCGTGTGCACCACTTCTTCGGATTCCCATATAAAACTCATAATTTCATGATTCTACGTTATATTCTGGTCGATTGTTATTGGATCGATGGATGTTTTGTACAGATAAATATAAACACATCAACTAACTTCGTTGACTTCGCTGTCATCGTCAGGCTCACCGCCTGCTTTACTTTCATACTTCACTTTGACCTTGGCTTGAGTGGGATCTGCTAGAACAACTCCCACAGTCGAAGACTGGTATACTACCTACAAAGTATAACATTAAATGGTTCAAAAACCGAATAATAAAACTTCCAATGATGAAGTGCAAGCGCGGTGTTAAAAAGTAGGTGGAGAGACAGTCACGCACGACTCTTAGTTATGAGGATTATGACTTATGACACAAGAAGAAGAAAACAAGTGGGCTACTGCTGAGGCCGCTCGGTATATACTAATATGGAATGTAGGAATATGGATGCCCGTAACAGCTTTTCAAGCGCCGCAATAGTTCCAAAAAAGGTCTTGCTTTGCTTTTTTACACGCACAGACACACAGGGCAACTTTCTGAAATTTTATTAAGATTAAAAGAGTGTTATTTGACATCACATACAAATTTACCTCCGTGTAGAACTTTGTTAACTAGAACCAATAAAATGGGCCCTTATAGCATAACAATGTTATTCATAGGTACTGCGGTTTTATGAGAAAGGATATATTATCGAAGCAGATATGATATATAGGTTAATACCTGATTGGACTGCACTTTTAGATTACCGCTTGGAGTCTCTTTGAAAGGGAAAGTCGGGAGTTTCTCGACGGCTTGGTTTGAACTCTCCTCACTAAAATAAAAATAGATCGGTGTAGTCATAAAATTAAAGACAGTCTTCATACGTATGTGGAAGACTTCAGTTACTGATTTAATTAGATAAAAATAATAAACAGAAATTATAGTCATTTTACCAACTAAACGTTTAAAAAATAACTACTTTATATTGGTCATAAGTCAGGGTCAGACCGATTGCACTATTCCTTCTTTCTATAGCAACTTATATGGTTTACCTGGATTCAAGGTTGCTCTCAGCGAATTCAAGCTCTGGTCCCCGCGCGAATTCCTCAGCAAATTTCGACCCGTACGAGTCTTCCCCCATCTCCAACCTCTTCTTATGCGATCTTGTTAATCATGGTATGAACATTTTAAGTCGAGGGAGTGAGTTGACTATTTGTAACTTACAAATAGGTATAACGGGCATAGCTGAACTTCACTTACAAATTGTAAGTGAAGTTCAGCTATGCGCTAAGTGTCTTAGTTTTAGTTTCGTCACACACGGTGGGTGCCGAAGTGCCCAGGTGAAGTTGGTGTTCGCAAAGAATGCGCATTGGCCAAATGGTATAGGGGTTTCCACGGCAAACTAGTTGACGATCGTATTTATATGGGTCACTCGTCGACGATTTCACGTGCTTTATTGTTGTATTGATTTTATATTATTATATTAGATTGTAAAACTGTGCTCCCTCATCGCGAGCGTCCGCCTGTTATGTGATAGTTACTAAATCCGAGCATTATATCAGTGAAGGAGGAGAACCGACCATTACAGTCCGCAACCAGTAATGTTACAGATTCGAGCGTCTCATCAGTGAAGGGAGGAGAACCAAGCAAGCAAGGAAGGAAACAAGCAAGAAATATATCATTATAATGTAAAAGGAATGTAATGCTTCAAATCAAATCATAAATGTTACATTAAAGGCGAATGCTCGCGGCGAGATAAGCCCTTAACATGTCAAAAAAAATAATGTGGCAAAAATAAATCGTTTAAATGGAATGAAATATACAACTCAAATAAAACACAGCTCAACTTACTTCACTCTATAATTACGCGACATGCGAGTATAATGCAAGTTGGTGTTGTTAGGATAGTAATTGACAAGGGCGTCTCCAGACTCCTCGTAGAAAGACTTGCTTCCGTACCTCTGCAGGGATATACTGTTTGTCTGTTTGAAGATGCCTGAAATAGTAAATTAAGATGACAGCGGTGAACTAATAATCGCAGGAAAAAAGATTAGAAAATATATGACCTACAGTCCGACCAAAAAGAGTAGAAATTGAAAAGTGGCAATACTGTAGTGTCCTCCCTTTCTAATCAATATAAGAAAAAAGGGCCGACACTACAGTATTGCCACTTTTTAATTTCTACTCTTTTTGGTCGGACTGTACGAGTATGACCTCTTCCTATACTCACGGTCGGGATAGGTTAAAAATAGGCAGATGAATACACGGTTTTAAAACTCAAAAGTGCGACGAGAAATCCGGTCTCTGATGATGATGATTTTAGATATTAATGCAGTGAATAAACTGAGCTTATATCAGAGAAATAATAAATTAATAGTATAAGAAAAGTTATCTTCAAAGTACTAAGAAAATATAATCTACAGAAATACTTCCAGTATATACAGATAAGGATCAAGATTCAGATTCCTACTACATCAACAACAGCCAGTGTCTCTTGTCAAGTTTGCGGTCGGATATGCCGATCGCGTATCGGTCTTTTCATCCACTATAGACACGGTGCTTCGCAGACTGATGACCATAAATCGTGTGTCTGAAATCGTGTGTCGTGTGGCCTATAATGATGATGATGATGATGATACAGATAAGTGGTATGTTTTGCACAGATTTGAGCTGAAGTGTGAATGACTAGGCTCCTTAGAATCACTGGGCACTGATCGTATTATAGTCACTGGTTTAATATTACAGAGTTGTATGTTACACTTTTGAAGAATCGAAATTTAAACAGTCTTAATCTACTTTCTAAATACGAGGTTTTGAATAGCAGTGAGAGAAATAGTAAGTTTTAGTTCAAATTTTAACTACCCTGAAAATGTAACATGAACTCTGTATCGTAGAGACAGAAGTACCTACTAATGAAGGAAAACTTACTGCCGTCGCTGCAGTTGGTGGTGAGTTCCGATAAAGAACTACTCCTGTACAGTTTGGGCTTGATGATAATGGAATATATTTCACTGTAATTTTCGATCGTATTCCTGAGTCTTCTCTTGGGAGCAATTACTACGCTGTGGGAAATAGATAATAGATACCGCATGTGCCAACAAATGGAAGTGATCAAAATCTTCTTCATTTTCATTAATTATTAAAAGACTTAAGTTTTTCCGACCATATATTTACTTCACGTTGGTGTTTTCTATTTATTGCTGTTGATTGAATTATAATAATTAATCCTATCTAGTGTAATACTGATCTGAATCGTCATACATTTTTCTTTTTTTATTGTAATTAAATTACATAATGGAATGTATACCACGAATTCAATGTACGTCAACTGCACATGACATTTTGATGGTAACGGGAATTTCGATATGGTACTTCAAAAGAACACTGATGTAATGGTTGTTTAGAAACAAATAAATCGTCATCAAAACAAAGATGCATTCAAGGAATCATAACATAATAAACTAATCAAAATACACTATAACATGTAAAATAAGGATTCTACATATGAACGACAATTTGCTAAGTAAAACAATACGAGTGGACATATGTATATCAAACTGATTTATTTATCACATACTTGTAAGAATCACCAGATTTGTTCTAAAGAACTGTGAAACCCTAAAGAATAGAGTTCTGTGTCGAATAATCGCTTCATTGGGAAGTACTATTACAACTAGAAATTAATGTAAATCTTTGTCATACGCTAGAACAATAAGTACTTACTCAGGATATCGACGTATATAAGAGCTGTTTCGTACTGGGGACACTATTTCATCATCATATATCTGAGGAACACAAGAGGTGCATTAACAATGTGAGTGGATACAGTGCACGGTATATGTATATATAGCTATTATAAAATAGAAGGTACCGGAAACTTCATCCGTGTACCTTTTTTTTGTAACCATATTCGGATAAAAAGTAATACTACTTATAATCATATTTGTATGTTCAGTTATCCCTGTACTAAAACTGGTTAAAATTGACCAGTCGTTTTGGTGTGAGGAGAGGATAATAAATGAATGGCTCGGTTGGCGCCACGCTCTTGAAAATGACCAGGAGTCACTAAAAGGACCCTTCTCCATCTAACCAGATTCTCAACACAATTGTTGAATTTTAAGCTAGGGTGATTATCACAGCCGAGAGTCCACTGCTGGACAAAGGCCGCCTCCGAGGAGCTCCATGACGACTAACAACCTCACAATAAAATACAATGGTTCAAGGCATTGAATTAAAGTCTTGTGAACGGTATAATCTGATACCTTGTGACATTTATTGATGATTACAATATATATGGGTACTTCATGAAAAATAAACTAGAACATTTTAAAGTCTATTAATAAGAAATTTAATTTTACTGGAAATAAGATTAAACACTTGCAAACAGATAACGGCACAGAATAGGAATGTGAACCGTAAATTTCAAGCTATGATAATGATTTCAAGACGTATTTCTGCGCTTTACAGACCACACCAGAACGGTCTCGCTGAACGGAAAAATCGGACATTATTAGACAAAGCAAGAGCTATGCTGATCGACACCATTCGACACACAGTAGCTATAAAACCGAGTTTTGATATACCTATTGCAATTATGTTTCAGATGGAAATGCAGAGTTTCAAAATGACGAGCCTCATATTATTAGTCTGCATTGTGAGTATCTTGATTACCTGTTACCTTTCCGATTTCTATGCAGTTTGAGCATGCTTGACGAATGTACCTAGATCGTACGGCGTTTAAATTGAAGGAATATTACAGAAACTACTTAATTGTCTAAACTGGTTGTGACAACGAGTCTCTACGTTATTTCGTTGTTCTATAGGTAGCCTTTATTTACTCCTCAAGCTATATTATTTTGACGACGACTTTGGCACCAGTGATACAATTTTCCGATTTCTTGATATGAAGACTGAGGAGTTCAAAAGGTTAAAGAACCGCAGGGAGCGCTAGCTTACTTTATATATACAATGAAGAACGATAGCACAGTCTGAGTGGTCTATAACTAAGAGAGGTTAAAAACCCAGTGCTGCTTGATGCTTGTACAAATTTGTATCCACATCGGTTTAACTAACCTATCTATATCACCACCAGCCATACCAACGTCGTCCTATTGACTTACTTTTGTAAACGTTTAGCATGAACCTTTGATTTGTTTATGACAATTTTCCAGATACACAATACTAAATAACGTTAATGAATCTACGACAAACCTTTTCCAAACTAACGCTCTTTAACATTTCAATATCTCTGACGAAATACAAAAAGTGTAACCTTAGTTCTCATAATTGTTTTAATGGGCTATACAAATGCCCACAACTCTTTGAAATTTTTTGACTGTTGAAGCTTGAATTTCCGCAAGAATAGTGACAAACTCATTTCAAACATTGACGTGACAACACATGCCAGATATTGTTTATGGTCAAAATATAATGTAACCTACTTTCATCATGAATATAATGATAAACTTTTATCGTATGAAGTCTATTAAAATGTCAAATGGAATGAACATAATATGGAGGGAACACGGAAAAAAACATGTCTTTTCAAACCAAACGTTTCCTGAAAACGAGATTTTTATGTCAAAATATACAGACTCAACCGACCAGTTACTGAAGCAAATATTTATGTAAATTGACCTTTTTTTTCTCACTTAATATGTGAAAAAAAGGATAGTAATTACATCGCTCCAAACTTTAAAATCGCGATAGCTCTAAGGTTACTAGACATGTTCTTTGCGTGTACCCTTCATATAGTGAAAATGCTCGCCGTGCTCACGGGACACATACATTCATGTGTGGGAATTCCTTATTAAATAACCCTATTCTCCATTTAAGAACGTCACAGATAATTCATGACTTGTGTTTGATAGTAACTCTGTCCGTTACCTTTTCACAGCTAAACTACTGAACCGATTTTTTTTAATAATAATGATGCCAAATGTAGGGTAATATTGCAAAAAATACATTTGGCGTGTAAAACTAATGACGACAACCAGAGGTGACTTTATATCTTGAAACCAGCAGGGCTAGCATAGCTTGCCGCGACTTTACTTGTTGCGCACATCAGCATTTCCTGTCTTGTTCGCATGGTATTGAAATGAAGGTGACAGGAAGTATTTCTCGCGCGACAAAGTCGCGTGTCTAAGTTATGCTAGACGTTGGATTAGTGAGGGGGTCATAGCAAGATATGGGGATTGAACATGAGATTGTCCTAATATGAATTCCACGTGCCCTCAGGACATAATTTAAGCATTGTAATTATCGTATATCATTGATCTTCTCATACATAAACTTATGAAATGAACTCAACATTTTACAGGGATTATGCCTCGCAGCGGCTGTATCCGCATCTCCTGCGGAGAAAGCATCAGCAACACAGCCTCCTGAGCATGTCATCATGTCTCTCGAAACCCACTCAACTGAGCGACCTACGGGCAACGCGTCCCACCCAACTGAGCAACCTACGGGCAACGCGTCTACAACTCAACCCCCTGCTGTTGGGAACATGATAACTGTCCCGGATAACTGCCCCGGCGACAAGAAATACATTAACGGACAATGTCGTGATGTTTGGTAATACTTATGAATCTTCCCGGTAAATACCCAATCTAACTGTAACTTGGGTATAATCGGATTTTACCTGGGAAGATTGGGTATTTACCCACCAGCGTCCATCTCTAATATGTTTTAACGCTACAAAAATGCTGTCTCGTTTATGTTATCCGTAAGGACATGACTAAAAATGTGGTCGAGATGTTTTTAGTGTGTAAACTGAATCATATTATTGGGATGAAAATAGGATCCAGGATTGATTGATATCTTCAAAAGAAAAAAGAGGTAATCCTGCCTAATATGATTAATTGTTGCTATACTTATCTCACACTTTACTACAATTCAACATACCTACAATAGTATTTTATGCAACCGTTGTATAAGAGGGGCCAAAAAACGCGAGTGGCATGGGTTACGATGTGAGCGTAGCGAACATCGTAAGAAAGATGCCACGAGCGTTTTTTGACCTACTTATACAACGTTGCATACAATACTTTTTCTACGACTCGACATTTCATAAATATAATGCAATTAAACAACAAAGAAAATAATTACATGTTCCCGCTCGGAATCAACATAATTAAAAAGAAAAATTGTCTCTGATAAACTTTTTTTTATTTACAACCATCTGTCAAAAAAATATTAACTTATACATAAAGGTATACGATCACCATACTAAACATCTGTCAAAAAAATTAAACTTATACATAAAGGTTACGTTCACTATACTAAACATCCATGCACTGAAGACAAAACTTTTTTTTTAAGTTGGCAGCAATGCCTTAGTACAATAAGTTTTTTTTTAAATTTGCAAATTGTGTGAATGCAGCTATTCATCTTGTAATCTGTGGTACTAAGTGATGCTTTTTTGGCGACATTATACCATCGGTTAGCAGTGTGTTTTTGGGCAGTAGAGTATAGACTTTTACAGACTTTCATAATTTATGTCTTTATATTAGAGTTAGTAACTATATAAATGACAGAAAAAAGTACTGGAGTAGAAAAAGGTATTTGAAGGGTACACGGAAAGAACATGTCTAGTCACCTTAACATCTTTTTGAGTTATCGCGATTTGAAAGTTTGGAACGATGTAATTATCCATATAATTTTCGTATACATGTTTTTTTAAAGTGATAAAAACTACAAGTTACGTGAATATTTGTATTTGTAACTGAGTGGTAATTTATAGTCTATAGAATGCTCTATATGTTGAGATTAAAATGTAGTTAAAAAAAAAAGTGACTTGAGACATGTTCTTTCCGTGTACCCTTCATTTACTTAGTATTTTTGCTTTTGCCGAATATCTTAAAAATAATCACCCAAGCCAATTGGATCCGAAAACGTAAAAATCTGGGGACGTGGTTTCAACAAGGAATTATAATATCAAATCTCAATATCATGTACAATAAGCTATTAGAGTTTGTAAATGTCATAATCATAAATAAAATGAAAAAAAAAAATGAAATGATTTACTATATAAAATATTATAGTAAATGCCAGTATATTCCTGTAGTAGTACCTTTTCCGAGTTTCATTTTATACTAACATAACATTTACTTGCGGTGCTACCTTGTCCTTGTTACCACTATTACCAGGACATCCTTTGGTTTAAGTAAACTAGGTACCTACATGCCCTAATACCTATTTTTCCAAGTATTATCAAAATTAGTTTGGTACTTTTCGCATTATTAAGATCGAAACATCTTTACGAACTTATACATATTTACGTCAATCGCGGTAACTTTGTCCCTTCCGTATTAACTTTGGCCGCATAAATAATGATTTCAACAGCATTTTTTGTTGTAATTATACACTCTATTTTTTATACGGAAGGGCTAAATTTATCCCGAATGACTGTAGTAATGTCCTGTCCTCAGTACGTCTAGCATAACTGTGACACACGACTCCATGTCGCGCGAAAAATACTACCTGTCACTTTCCTTTCAATATAGTGCGAGCAAGACAGGCAACGCTGATTCGCGCGACAAGCAAAGTCGCGGCATTTTTTTTACAAATTTCTTCTTTCATTATTTTGCACCAATTATTATGAAATGGCAGGATTACGGTTGAGCCTAACCAATCATTTTGATTGCTGAAATGGAAAAATAGTACATTACTTACAGTGCGACCGAAAAGAGTAGAAATTAATTGAGGTCGCCACTGTTCTTCACCAGGCAACATTTATACTAGGTACAACTAATGATAATAGTATGATATAAAATGCACTTTTGCAACTTTTGCTGTCTTTCAATATTATATCGTAATATATTGCTAGTTATAAAATTAAATACAAGAAGGAAAATAATATTTTTTTTGTTTTAATCTAACATACTAAATCTGGGGGCACGGTAGTGCCCCCGCCAAGACGAAAAAAAAGAGGCGGGGCACTACCTACCTTTTCTCGAACCGTTTCGTCTCATTTTCAAACCCTCATAGTTTCGTCCCAGTCACGTCCAGAGCGCCCAAATTCACAGGTTAAGATGCAGTTAGGGAACATATGAAATGTACTAAATTTCATTGATCTAGCTTTTATACTTTAGGTTTTATTGGTACCTAAAATACGCCGATTTTGCCACTCACTCACTTATGTATCAAAACCTCTGGGGTACTTCCCGATGACCTAGAAAGCTGAAATTTGGTATGTAAGCTAGGTTTAGTACACAAACAATAGAATAATTCTGAAACTTGGAACTTTTACCCCCCAACCCCTTAAACTAGGGGATGGAAGTTTGTATGAGACTTCTGCAAATTTTGATACTAGAGGTCTGAAAATTGATATAGGGACTCCTTTATTATTTATAAATAATAAAATACATATTCTAGGATTTAAAAAAAAATCACCCCCCACCCTTTAAATAAGGGGATTAAAGTTTTTATGGGTTTTCCATAATGGGCGATAAAAGTAGTATATATCGGGCTAAACGTAAGTATTTCTTATACACAATTATTACTACTTCCATATCTACACTTCGACTTCGTATTTTAAATATCTGGGGGCACGGTAGTGCCCCCGCCAAGACGAACAAAAAAGAAGGGGGCACCACCTACCTTTTCTCGAACCGTTTCGTCTCATATTCAAACCCTCATAGTTTCGTCCCAGTTAACACTAGAGCGCCCAAATTCTCAGGTTAAGATTCAGTTAGCAAACATATAAAATGTACAAAATTTAATTGATCTAGCTTTTATAATTTAGGTTTTATAGGTACCTAAAATACGCCGATTTTGCCACTCACTCACTGACGTATCAAAACCTCAGGGGTACTTCCCGATGACCTAGAAAGCTGAAATTTGGTATGTAAGCTAGTATTAGTACACAAACAACAAAATAATTCTAAAACTTGGAACTTTTACCCCCCAACCCCTTAAACTAGGGGATGGAAGTTTGTATGAAACTTCCGCAAATTTTGATACTAGAGGTCTGAAAATTGAAACCTATAGGGACTCATTGTTATAAATCAAATACATATTGTAGGACTTTTAAAAAATCACCCCCCACCCTTTAAATAAGGGGATGCAAGTTTGTATGGGTTTCCCATAATAGGGGATAAAAGTGTATTATATATGGGGCTAGAATTAAGTATTTCTTAAATACACAATTGTCTACTTCAGTTGTCGCTCAAGAAACCCTACAGCCCAAAAAAATTAAAAAACTAAAGCACCTTACAAAAAGAAATGAGATCCCACCAAAAACATTTCATGTAAAATTGACGGCCAAGACTCACATTCTCATAACGTTTTCGCTGTAAAAAAGTTATCAGATCCCAGGAAAAGCCAAGCCCCTAAGCCCCGACTTTACTAACCCCACCACCTTGGTTTAAAAAGTATGGCATCAACTGGCTTCAAGCCCCTAAACCCGGAGTTTACTAACCCTACACCTTTGTTTCAAAAGTATGGCTTGGCCGTTTCATAGACTACCGTAAATAAGTCTAGCTGACTGTCCGGCCCATATCGTAAGGAATTAAGTTTATAAGTATATATTATCAAAGACATAAACTTAGTTTCTTGATACCATATGGGCCAGACGGTCCGTTGGACTTATTTACGGTACTCTATGAAACGGCCAAGCCATACTTTTGAAACAAAGGTGTAGGGTTAGTAAACTCCGGGTTTAGGGGCTTGAAGCCAGTTGATGCCATACTTTTTAAACCAAGGTGGTGGGGTTAGTAAAGTCGGGGCTTAGGGGCTTGGCTTTTCCTGGGATCTGATAACTTTTTTACAGCGAAAGCGTTATGAGAATGTGAGTCTTGGCCGTCAATTTTACATGAAATGTTTTTGGTGGGATCGAGATATTCCTCTTCCGTTTCGTCTAAATATTCTTCTTGCATAGCTCCAGTTTCTTCCTCAATTTCGACCATAATAGTGGGCTCCTCATACTCTTTTCAGCGGATTCAGATTCAGAGGACTCTGAACAATAATAATAATAACTCTAGGGGGCTGAATGTGTTGAATGTTAGTGAATGTCCCAGTCACGCGTGTCAGTAGTAGCAGTAGTGTCAGGCGTTTGTGGCCCGAGCCGAAGGTAAGACATGGACATCTATCCGGAATACGGACATACGAAAGTGTTTTTGGCCGAGCTGAACGGAGACGCTTCGCTCGCTCGGTAAAAATTGTTCATTACAAATCAAGCACAGCAAACATACAATTCAAGGAAATAATAATTTATTTTTAGTACTGTTGTTACTGCAAAATTGATG
Source organism: Apotomis turbidana (assembly GCA_905147355.2). Classification (NCBI taxonomy): domain Eukaryota; kingdom Metazoa; phylum Arthropoda; class Insecta; order Lepidoptera; family Tortricidae; genus Apotomis; species Apotomis turbidana. Next base: position 8,890,494 of record LR990288.1, read on the forward strand.
TTTGTTAAGGAACATTTTGTGACTCTTGCATTAGTCACTATTAGTCATTTCATTAGCATTCCATTCGTGTAGATACAGTAGCTCTCAGAGGAAGTCTCGGAGTATTTAATAAGAAGTCAATTCGACTAGACATCATTCGTTTCATCCTAGAGCGCAGCAATCGAGTGTTTTGTACAGAATTTGACTGGACATTATTTAAACGTAAGTACAAACAAAACTACAAAGTAAATTAGGCCAACACTCTCCACCTTTTGAATTGAAACACGTTTGGAATTTTGAAAAGAGACTTGTCTCCTTAGTAATATTTGTTTGAATGATCTAGTTAATCTTATTAGGCAAACCTTTCTGTTTGGTTATTTCTATGATCGACTGGTACAGATCAGTAGCACAATAAAATGAAACCCTGACACATTCAGGTTTAGGTGTTTATTCGTATTGTTGCTATCACAAATACTTTTTACCTTTTAATACTTTTTCACTTCTCCTGCTCAAAAAGTGCGTTATCTTACTCGTAGCTTCATGAAGCGGGGCTATAAAATTTTACTTTTAGCCCCTAGGGTTTAAATAGATTCCATAAACCAAGTAAAAAAATTAAAAAACGAGAAGTACGAGTATATATGCGATCTAATGATCTTAGGCGTTTTTCTGAACTTACAATTGTCTTTGCCCGCTATTTCATAGAAAGATAGAAAAAAATAAAATAAAATAAAATAGAATAGAATAACTCTTTCTTGCACACCTCAAGAGGAAAAAAATACAAATACAGACAACACTTATCATTACAATAGAGGTAAACAATAGGCGATCTTATCGCTAAACAGCTATCCCCTCCAGACAACCTTTGGGTAGCGGAGTAATAAATGAAATATCTCATTTCAGTAGGCGATGCAAACTACAAAAAATATATATTAAAATCTATTAAAAAAATGTGTCATATAACAATAAAAAAATTAAAATCAGCTATTGCGTATGGTGACATGACAACTATTTTATTTTATTTTAAAGGTTACTTTTTATGGGGATTGTTTATTTACAAGAAAATATTAAAAAAACAAATAAACTTATACTAAAAGGTGGCTAAAACTATTATAAGCTTTTTATTATATTTCTTATCGCAATGTCGAAGTGAAAAGCAGATTGATAAACACGTGGCAAAAAGCCGTTCTGCCACTCAGATTATATGTGTCCTCACTCACTGCGTTCACAATGGATTATTTTAGCCCCTTTGTCAAACAATCTACTTTTTTAATGCTCATGATAGGAGGAATTCGGTACCAAACATGTCTTTTATTTCCAGATAATGGCTGACAACGACCGTGTTGAGAATCTTGAGATCCCCGACGACGTGGAGATTGTGGACGTGAAGGTACTGGGTAGCACGGGGGGAGACTGCAACTCTGTGGAGAAGCCTGGTTCTCCCGAGACGACCACCTCCAACTCTTCAGACAAGGGTCCGATAGGCTGCGCCTTGACCTCGGATGGAGTCTATCGTGATATGTATTAATATTTATACTATATATTTATACTTTTTATACTTTGAGTGCCAGGTACAAGTTTATGTTTGGTGCAACCGTTGAACTCTTTTGATATTTAAAAAGAATAAAGAATTACCGAGACTCTGCGAGTACGCAGATAACTAACTCATTGTTTTTAAACCAACTGTTTGGAACAAAAAAAAGGAACTGTTTCGTATGCTGATTATTATTGTTTGCTATACAAACTTCGTCGTTTTACTAGTTGATTCTGATTGTTTATTTAAGAATAATCATAAGCTCCTAAAAATTAAGCGTAGTATACTTACAGTATAGGTAGGTACAGGCGAATTCACGACGTTTTATATAAATTCACTTTTTAGTTTGATAATTATACCATTGATTTGTATTAATATGTAACGAATGGTAGGTATAATAATGTTGATTGTAAGAAGGGATATGTAATGAATTATATATTCATATATATTTTTTTAAGATTTCCAAGCCAAGCATTTCGCTTCGGTTGCACCATCAGCAGGTTCAGTGACAATAATGCCTAACTATTCCTTGTAGAATTGGAATTACTTATATTTGTTCAGATAATTTGTGCACTGGAAGAGAGTTCCTCTTTTGCTGTGCTGATAGGAAAAGTAGACGCAAATCGTTTTGTACGAATCTCAAATCCCTTCAAATTTACAAAATATATCAATTTTTATTTTTACTGGTCTTATTTCCACTAGATTACTAATTTAGCACCTAATGTAACTGTGCAAATAAAAATATACTTAATTACTTATCCGTATTTCCGTAGTTTAACTAAAGAAATAAATATGTACCTAATACCTATTTAGCTGATAGTCTATACGATACATTCACGATACTTTTATGTTTTAACGTACAAATTTTGATATAAAATTATGTGTGAATCACACATGTGTGATGAAGGTCGTGTCTTATTTATAAGAGTATCGTGAATGGGTCTATTTCTTTACTATTGGATCGGAAGGTATTAAGCCGTAGGTACAGTCGCCGTCAGATATATCGCAGCATATAAGGCGTTTATAAATACCTGAATACAACTCTTAGTGACTGGGCGTTACAGTACATGTTCAGATATTTATGAACATAAGTCGGACTAATCATATCAAAACAAGAGTTTAGACAAAAAATACGGAAATAATCACAAACTGTTGGCCAATTTTTGGGTTCATTTATAAATATAAATATGAATTATATTTTTAAACCAATGTTGGCCAAAAAAAAAGAGTATTTCCGTATTTTTTTTTCTTAAGTATTGTTTTGCTATGATTAGTCCGACCTATGTTTATGAACGACTTATATGCTGCGATATATCTGATGGTGACTGTACATCAAGACTGACTTGTGTTTGAATTTACTATTTTTGTCTATACGCTGTGTCATAAAATATTAATCCGCAAACAATCGGCTTCTTATTCTGAGTAGGTACTTATATCAGAAACAGGAAAATAATACGAACGTTTAATTTGTGAAATCATCTATTTAAAGGTTGCATTTAAAACAATTTAGTTATTATAATATGTCGTATAATCGTTAAATGTTAGTTTGTAATCGTAGCTAAGTACATGTGTTTTACATGTTATGAATACTTCTTATTTATATAGGTAGGTATTAAATAAAACGTTAGATTGGCGACGCGTGACACAACTTCTGGGTGTTAGGTAACCGGCCACGAAAACAACGAAACACTACACCTTTCGGCCAGAGTTCCTTCTGCCTGAAGGTCGACAGCTACTTGGCGCCCTCACTACAAATGAAACATAGTTTACATTGTGACGAGACTCCAACTGTTCAACCCTCAATATGTAGGTGTATAGATGTAATAGAAAAATAACATAAAAGACTTCAAAATAAACTGAAACGCCAAAAATACCTAACCGTTCATGTACAGATTTCATTTGAATCACCTTTTGAGTCGAAGACATCGGTGAATATGAATTACATACAGTGAAACATAGAATCTCCTTTTTTGGAAGTCGGTTCAAAAGGACGTGCATACATTTTCGAAATAACACCTACTCATTCAAAAACATTCACATTTCCTTCGATTCACCGAAATCAATTTTATTTTTAGAGTGTATGTTACTGGTAATAACGAACATGTCTATAGAGAGACTTACGTTATTGCATCCTCTCCACACTCATACCTATTCGCCCAACTTCGGTCAACGTCGCGAGTAGTGTGGAGTCGCTATAACACTTGGCACCCTCACCACAAATGAAACAAAGTTTACATCGTGACGAGACTCCAACTGTTCGACCTTCAATATGTCAGAGTATGGTGTATCTGTGTAATCAAAAGGACATAATGCATGCATACATTTTCTTAAGAACACCTACTTATTCAAAAACATTCACATTTCCTTCGATTCACCGAAATCAATTGAATTTTTGGACCGTATGTTACTGGTAATACCGAGCATGTCTATAGGGAAAAACGTTATGCCATCAGGAAAGGAGGTTAATCAATTTTCCGAGTATTTAGCGGAATGGCAAACAGTGTGCACATCAGTCATCTCAAATCGCTGTGATTAAAAGTGTCGTGTCTTGCAACTTACGAATAAAAAAACTTTAATTAAATGTAAGTATCGAGTTAGTACTTACGTTTTTCTATAAGTTTGTATTACTGTACTTGTGTTGCTGTGAATTTCGCTTAAAAAGTTGAAATAGAAATATAAAACGAGCTTATTTGTTATTGAGATTATTTTATTATAATATAATTCAAAGGTTTTATTGAAATATTAGAACGGCGGAATAACTGAAATAACTAAAGAGAATACCTAAGTAAAAGGTGCCGGCTCAAATATAAATGCTACATTGACATATGAACATTCAAAGTCTTTGGATATTCAGCTATCCCCGTACCAACATTGGCTACTGTGATACTTTTCACCTGGCTACGGTAAGAAAATAACTATTACGTGAACGAAGTTGCTAGAAGTCATATAGAGCTCCGTACAAAAAGGTCGCGGTTTTAGCTTAGACAGTTTTATGGCAAACAATGTTTTTCAACTTTTGTTTTGTAAGATTCTTATTTAAATAGACATCTAAATATAGTATAAGCGTATCGCTCCAGGCAGGTGCGGCCGGCTAGCCCCGCCCCCTGCTAATTATTGATCATCGGATGCAGCCATACTAGGCTTCCGGCTACTCATGTTAAGAAAAAAAAAAAAAAAAAAAAAAAAAGTATAAGCGTATACAAACGCAGCGGATGTCTGAATCTGACCTACGTCATAGGGTTTCTCTGTCCACGCGGACGCACTCCAAACTGCGATTGTAATCGAACCACAGATTATTTATATGTCTCACAATAAGATACGACACTCGGTCTTTTTTGTAACAAAAGCCTGCAGTTGCTTTGTTAAGCATTGTTAATATATTGTGTAACAGTTACACTGTAACTAATGCAGTTGATGTTCGAAATAAATAAAATATAATACCTCTCCTGAGAATGTAATATGAACCCAACGTGCTCAAATAGGTTGCGTTGTTTTATTAAAGATTCGATATTCTATTTCCATCATCAGAATAAGCTCATAATAATATTGCATAATTATCCGATTATGCATTATTTATCACTTAGGCTCGTCCTATTCGTAAAATGTCTGATTCTAAATCTTGTATGGTACAGTGTGAGGTTCTCATTAGCTATGCTTCTTATATCGTCTGAATCGAACCTGTGCCGAACCCACTTACCGGGGGAAGTGGGTTCTCGGTAAAATTATATTATTACACTTCTGAAACTAAATAAGTAATAGCTTTTAAAAATCGCATAAGAGTGAGTTTGCGTGTCAACAAGAGAAAAAATAGACTTCCTCTTCGACATATCCTCCATAACGTGGCTCCCAGGAGTTTGGCACTAAGTTACTTAAATACACGTTACGTGTCCTTTTAAGAACTATGCATACCTAAATCCCTTACTCTCGTCAGCCACACACACCGTACGTAAATCAGTAGCATCGAGATTGACGCGATATTTTTTTTATTGTTAGTGTAGTGTAGTGTAGTCGAGTGTCGCACCTGGTCGGAAGTAGTCTTTGGTCCTACCCTTGACAACTCTGTAAAATTGTAGACTTAGACGCACGACACCTATAGATTCGCTACTGAATTCATATTCTGTAATTAGTTAGTACTGAGTGTCGCATCTATTCGTAAATACTGTTATATGGTCTATGGTCGTATCCTTGAACAACTCTGTGTACTTGTTGACTCAGACGCAGACACCGATAGATTTGCTATCGATTCCTACAACCCATCGATAAGTTCCGAGTATATTTACACAATAAACAAGTAGGTACACAACATAAATACTGCGCCCACACTATCTTTATGACGCGATGAACTTCATAGATACGAATTACCAATGGAAATATTGTCAGTTATCGGTAAATACTGACAGAGGAAAAATAATATGTTTGCAGTTCTGCGAACACAGGCATTTATTGCTTGAAGTATCTAGAATATTTCTTTATAAATTTAAAACAACTGCAGCCTCACCAGGCCAGTCTATCTTATAAGATAAACTTTCTTTTAGTTAGCTCTCGAGCCAGTTTTGGTTAGCCACGGGCTAAGTTTTGTCCGTGTTCGCATCTGTCACAACGTCAATGTCACAAGCAAAACGTCTTCGTCCACACGCACACATAAACCAAAAGCGGCTTCATCTTTCGCAAATCTGTTGTATTTATGAAGACTCTCCTTCTTGGCGTATTTATTCTAAGGACAGTACAAAATATCGTCGTGCTTAAGTATATTTTTCTTTTTTATGTCAAACTCAAGGTATTCGACAAGAAATAAACATCCAGCTTTAGGTTGGAGATGATCTATTCTGGGTACTGTGGGAGGTGTAACCCTGGTAGAGGAATATTAAAAGAAGATAGGACTTGGTTTGTAATTTTATTATTCGTTCAGCCACGATACAGAGCTAAAACATGAATGCCCGGCCCTCTTGGTGAGTGACAGAGACGGCCATAATTCTAAATATTTAAATATATTTTTAATGTAAAACCTAGTTGCCAGTCCTGCTGTCATTCACTAATGAGCCTCACAGTTCGTACATCTCGAAAATAATAAATAATGTATGCTTTCTCAGTATAAAGTTGCGGATACGTTACGATACCTACAAACTATTAATCTATTTCACATGGTGAACCTTTGATCTCTTTCACATAGCTTTGCGCGTGTGACATATGTCATCTCAGTACTATCTATCAGCTACAGACGTCCACTGCTGAATATAGGCCTCCCCCATGGCTCGCCACAAAGTGCGATCCTGTGCAGACCGCTACCCTGAGGTCATCCGTCCATCTAGTCGCTTCGCTTTTCTATGCGTGGTCGCCACTCTAGGACTTTGCTGCCCCAACGGCCGTCCATTCTCCGGGCTACATGGCCTGCAAGTGTGCAATCCAGTGAGCTATGTATAACATTTACTAATGTAGGTTTTATAAAATGTACTGAGATATGTCACAGGCAGTCAGTTGAATATGTAATAAAAATAATCAAACACGTCTACAATTTTAATCCATCGAATTACTCTGTTGCAAGTTGGCAAAGGAATATTCTCGGCAATACTAGAATAACTAAAGTGCAGGTTGATCATATCGCCCCCTGCCTGCTATACGGTCACATCTCAAAAAACAATTTTTTCGAGAAATCGCTTGTTAAAGTTTTGGCAGCGTAGTGCGTGGTAGTAAAACGGGGATTACTCCCTGAGTTTTGGGTCAATTCATTTTTGATTTAGCTTTTTTTACTCAAGATGATACAATGCTTCTAATGAATACATTTGTTTGTATAAAACATGTATATTTTTTAAGATACAAGGCCTTTAAGTCAGGTACTTAGAGTTGTGGCCATATTGCAGACACATTTTGCTGAAATTTTGAGATGCGTCCAAAACCGCACAAGAAAATTATGGGAAAATGGTTACATGAAAATATAAATACACCCACCAAAATAGTTAAAATACTTTTATTAATCAACTTTTGTTACAGTAAGAACATCACTGTAAGCGATAATCAGTGCATCCAGCTTTTCTACTTTTCGGTTCAGGAATACTGGACGAAGACTGGTTCGATTCAGAGTAGCAATTTATGTGAGTCGGTATTTACTTGCAGTTCTATTCTGGCATAGTCTCGAATAATAGAATTCCACCTAAGTTCAACCGCTCCAAAATAATAGCCATACTGAAACCAGGTAAGCCAGGCGACGACCCAAAGAGTTACCGACCAATTGCTCTACTTAGTTACGTCTACAAACGTTTGGAGAGGCTAATCTACATCAGATCGAATCTATTGCCGACGAAATAATTCCTGAGGAACAGGCTGGATTCCTTAATGGCTGGAACTGCGTGGATCAGGTAATGCAGCTCACAACACACATAAGGCTGGGTTTAAGAGGAAAGAGAAAACCGTGGCAGTCCTTATCGACCTCTCAGCTGCATTCGATACCGTATGGAGACAGTGACGACCGTGGTGCCCTTTAGAAAGATTGTGAGACTAATTAACTCTATGCTTAGCAATAAGGGAATTTATCGTCTACCTTGAAGCACTCCAAGCAAAGTCAGGAAGCTGAACAATAGACTAAAGCAGGAATCGGTCCTGGCCCTGCTCCTGTTCAACCTACAACTCGCGATCTGGAATATCTTGGGAAATACTTTAAAAAATGGCGACTGCAGTCCGTTGCTAGTAAAACAGAAGTTGCGACATTCCATCTCTGATGGTCCAAAAATCGGCTTTGGAGAGACGGCGATGAAATTAAATCCTACACCAAAGTACTTATCTATTTATTAAATAAATTTTATTTAAACTTTATTGCACAGATCAAACTAGTACAAATGGCAGACTTATGCCACAAGGCATTCTTTACCAGTCAACCATAAGGCTAAACAGAAACATTGAGTTGGTGCAGGGTCTATAACGTTCGAAAACAATTAAAAAAAAAACTAACTCTGGGTGTAACTCTAGACCGCAGTCTCACCTATGCGCCAGATATTAGTTAGGGAAAAAGCGACAGACGCGGAATAACATACTCCACAGACTAGCGGGAACTACTTGGGGAGTAACAGCTGATGTGCTACGCACTACCGGTTTTAGCCAAGTTTACTCCACGGCAGAGTATTGCGCGCCAGTTTGGCTCAACAGCGCATGTGCATCGGATAGACGTATAGCTAAACCAAACCATGCGATGTATATCGGGAACCATCAAAATGTAATCCTCTGGTTTGGCTGTGTTGAGTCATATAGCTCGCGCCGAACTAAGAAGACATCAGGCACTGGTCCACGAAGCACAAAAAGTCGTGGATCGTCCCGATATGCCCATTCATGCAGAGCTCGTAAACCCGCCTCATCGGTTGAAGTCGAGGCACCCACCGTACCATACTGCTCGAGACCTGCTGCAATCAAATTCTAACCTACTTGCAACTCAAATCGCCCGACTTACTCAGAGATGCAAGTATAAATCCCACGGCAAAACCTCCTGGCTTCATTCTGCCTCGCGGTCCCGAGACTTCCTCTACAGATGTGGTTGGAGATACTCACAGTATAATGGTGACCCCGCAGACTTGTTTGTCATCAGTAACGACGCAATTCATTGGATAAAAGATCTTGAATTTAACTTATAATTGTATATAAATGACTACATAATGGGAAAAAAATTATTACAAGAAAACATTAAAAAAAACAAATAAACTTATACAAAAAGGCGGCTAAAACTATTAGAAAGTATTATGCTATACGAATAAATTCAAATAAATAATAGGTAAGTACTATGGGTACTTACTGTTGTGACACAATCAAATGCCCTTTAATTCGCTTATATTTAAAGGGATTCATCGGAATAACACTCGAATAATCTTTATGCCTTTAGGACGCAACTCAAAAAATTGATTATAAATTAATGTTATACAGCCATAACTCCAAAGTGGCTGTCTTGCAGGGAGTCAACTGACAATTTTTGGTCAGATCCATAAGGCCACTTGTGGAAAAGGACACAGGCCGGGTTTTAAGGACACTTTTTCTTATATCTCTCGAAATAAGGTCGTAAATTAGACAATTCAGAATCAGAAATAAAACAAAAAAACAAATTGAGATGTGGCCGTACAGCCGGGCGATATAGCAATATTAGCAATGTATTTATTTATGCTTTATATATAACTGAACTGTTTTGATAATGCGCTTCTGTGCCTAAAGAGGATCTGCACTACTTCAAAGATGATATGTGTTTACTTACATTTAGCTGTGATATACTATCGTTTAATAAGCAAGGATTTTACGAGATCATAATATAGGTTCTCATACTGTAAGGAACGCCCCTCAAGGTAGGCACAATAATAAACTCATAAGGGGCACGTACACAAAACTTGGCTACTGTAGCTGGAACCATAATTTTCCTCCAATTAGAGTAGCACCTTTATCATTTGTTAAAAAAACGTTTTTAAAGGAGTAATTATTGGCTCAACAGCTATGTTTGGGCGGTATGCTTGGCCGGATTTGTCGAGCCCGCAGACGTAGAGATACTTAGGGATGAACCATGACAATCTGTACCTATGTAAAATTTAATCGGTGTGCAAAATAAATTTATCTATTTCTACTAGCTACAGTTAAACTAGGTCATAAAAATACTGACTGACCATGCATAATATACATTTTTGTCTGCATGATAGAGGCGTGATAAAAAGAAGTTTGAGAATCCCGGGTGTTCTGGTGATCTAAGATACACCGTCCCTTGAACAATATTTCCTGTGACGTCATGTTCCAAGGAAATGTAAATAATTATTTACTTGAGTTAATCATATGAAAAATAAACCCTTCTATTTGCTCTTCAGTGACGTCAATCTTGTTTCCGCTGCAGTTGCTAGGCGTCACCAATGTCACCATATATTATTTTCTTGGTATAAGCGGAACAACATACCTATTTTCTTCGTTCTTGCTTTTTACTTAAGAATATACCTAAATTAATTAATAATCAAATATATCTAAATCGGTGGAAATCTACAAATAATAAAAATATAAAAGCTAAATAGGTAGGTATTCTATAGAAGTGAAATCAAATTCAAAAATACAGTTCAGTGTCATCTAGAATCAGCGGGCCCACATCTAGAATAATAATGGGAAAACATTGTGCATAAAGAGAGGAAGTTTGCCAGCCCTGAAAATTCAGCGGACGTTTTTGGATATACAAGAGATAGTACTTCTTATTTTACCCTCCACAGTGCGTATTTAGGATAACAACTAAATACCTTATTATGTGGGAAAATACAAATAAACAAATACGTGTAAATTATTTTTAAATTTCCTCTGAAAGTTCGTGGAATAACATAAATAAAGAACAGATAAATGGGTATTACCCAATAAAAGTTCCAGGACGCTTAACTTTTTCTTAGAACTATGTTACTGCAAATAACATGTTTATTAGGGGAGAAGTGACTCACATCAAGAACCAACACCATTAATCATTCGCCTGTAATTCGCACATTGGCAGAGATAAGTCGCGAATATCGATAAGTATTTAACGGGAGGGCAAGTCGACTACACTCCAAACATCTCGTCCAACCGCGGTGATCAGACGTGTTGTGAAGTGAACACTGAAAAATCTTGAATTTCATGTAAGTTTGTAAGATTTAAATAGTTTATTTATTAGTTTAGGAAAATAAGTTTACTGTAAATATATTTGCTTTATAGGTAGGTTTTTGTTATTAGTGATATTGGGAAAATGAGAATTTGCGACTTGAGTTTATTACTAAGTAGATAGGTACTTAAGTTTTGTTCGAACTTAGTGTGGGCAAGTTTGTTAAGCCTAAATTTATTGATCTAGTCCATATATGCATTGTTGAACTAATGTCGTTATGTGTATAAAGAAAATTGTCCGCAACGGCGTGGAGTCTATCTATTCTAACAAGACTTGCTTGTTGATTCCAACCATTGTATTGTGTTTATTACAAGGTCCCATATTGCATCTCTATACTTTTCCCGTTCTGTCACATATTTAGATTCTATTTAATGTAAGGTTTAACCTATTAAAGATTTGGCATTGTTCAATCCAACTTGTTGATTATATTTGTCTATAAATTTCCAGAATAATGGCCGACAACGACCGCGTCGTATTTCCCGATGAAGTAGAGGATGTGAAGGCGAAGGCTGCGGAGACGGTGGATCCTGCTGCGGGAGACAGCAACTCTGTGGAGGAGGCGCCCCAGGAGACGGCTGCCAACCCTAACATCGCCACGAGGAACATGATCCAAGTGCCGTACAACTGCCCGGAAGGCTACCAGATGGATGCGAATGGAGTTTGCCGCGAAGTCTTCTAACTTGTTAGGCTTACTTTAAATTTAGGCATGAGGCATTAATTCAAGAACACGCAAATGTCCATGCAAAATTCGTGTTCCTCTAGATGATGCTAGCGTGTTAAGCCGTGGTCTAAGCGTCATATGACATGTATGGGGTAGATAGATACCTCACTATGTGGTGTGGTGGCCTAGGGGCTACATTAGTTTGGTTTTATTGGAATGCAACTTTGTACATGCAGGCAGTCAGTCTCCTTGAATATTAATGGTTCCTGGTTTAGGTTAAGATACTGAAGTGTCTGTGACAGTCTTTCTTACAGTATTATTGATAGTTACTACAACTAATGTTAATTATCTGTTATGTTATGTGTGTGTTCCTACCGCTTCGAATTACATTTTTGTATTATTTTTAATGTAGCTTGTTTTATTTATTACGAGTTTTTGTCCTCATTAAAATTTAAGCTTTTTAGAATTATTATACTTAAGTAAAATAAACTTTATTTAACTTTGTATATCTACATAGTATTAAAAAAAAAGCATTTATTTCGGACAAATTAATCCATATATCGTTAGTATTACAAAAACAACTTAAATAACTAATGTTAGTGCCTAAACTAATGTGTTGCGAGGTCCAGTCCCATCTCTCTGCCACGACAGTCAGGAGGCTGTGATTTTAGGACACTACCATCTTAAGCTGTAAATACTTGAGAACATAGTGTTGACAAAATTAGGAGGCCTGGAGGGAAACTGTCTTAAATGCTTAAGTTACCTCATGTTACTTAAAGGAAACACACCATTAATCTGCATTCATTCAGAGATTTTCTAAATTAGTAGGTAGGTAATGATTTTCTTTAATGTTCACCTACTTGTCCTTGTCGTATATCGATGAAAAAAGTTAGTTTTTACGTCACGATCTTTTTTATTTCTAAGGCCGTATGTTTATTAGAAAGTTTTTATCCTGATTAATGTGATCAATAATCCTAAATAAAATATGGAATTTATATTTTTTAGCTTGAAAAGGATGTTTCCGTTCTTTTAAGTAAAACTTAAGGATTTTAGGCAGTTTCGCTAAAGGGCCCTTCAACTTTTCCACACTGTATATTGAATTTAATGAATCATATTTTTCGTTGATCAAACTTTTTATATCAAGAAGTTCCTAAACCGGTTTGTCCGGCATTGCAAAAAATCTAGTCTCGTTATCACACTTGGATATCGAAAGTGCCCGAGATCGCTTTATACCATAGCATTTTTTACAATGACTGTGACTCGACAAGTTGTCTTGAGAGTACGTTATAGGATTTATTATTTGTTATAATAACAATTTGTATGTTCCATTAAGGAAATACCGAGTCAAGCCGTTTGTATGTTATCTACACATTGTTTTTATATCACTTAGATAGCTGAATGCTAAGCTACAGAACAAAACCAATTATCACAATAAGCCTCTACCCTTACCATGAGTTTACAGTGACTGCAATCGCTATCCACTGTGTAAACGATTTGTAAGTTTGTTTGTTTGTTGTCGAATTGTAGTTCTACAAAGTGACCGCTAGGGGCGCTGTAAGTAGGTACTATTCTCCATACAAATTGTTTACGCTGTCGCTAGCGAGTACGGTCACGTTAACTCGTGGTAAGGGTGTAGTATCGAGTTACCGTGGTGTCCATGGCCTTCGATTGTCGTGACAGTTTTTTGCATCAGCTACGATCAGCCTTCAAGTTTAGGCTAGCATTCCACTTAGCCGTGTTTACCAAACTAACGTTATGTACAGTCAAGGAATCTGAAACGCGTAGCTTTTTGACCCTTATTGTCTTTGTGACAAGAGCGAAGAAGGTACATGTTTCAAAATTCCGTGAATGTACCTACTAACTCTTTGTTTAACAAAAAATGCAAAAAAGAATTAAATATTAAATATAAAAATGCTATGTTAGGACCGAAAACAATAAACCCAAAAGCAAATAAGCAATTCCTCAGGGTATTACATTTTGAGGGTACCTACCAAAGAAATTTGCTAGTATATTACGAAACGTAAGGTAAACCTTTTGTACAGGCGTCGATTGCTTGAGGTATTAGTATTATTAGTAGTTTTAATCGGGCATCTGATATTTCCCTTTCTGACAGAACGACGACAATATTTTAAGTAGGTATAACAATATTTAATAAGGAACAAAAAATAATGCGGCCATACTATTTCAAAGTAAGAAATTACCTACTTAGATTCCGTTCTAGTGAGTAGTACACTGATCACGTAGAATTCGCATATCGTTTATGATTCAGAATGATGTTGTAAGCCATCCTTGTCTTTGTTAGGCCTTGTTTATAATTCTGGGTTTTGCGAAAAGATTAGTCCGATTTGATATATGATACAGCCAAACATACATGTACCTACATTTTGATTTGGACGTATACATAAGTATATTCGTAGGTGAGACGCATATCACTAAGCGCCTTCGCTAGTGCTACGTTAAAATTGTTTAATACTTGAACTTACTGTGTTATTGCTATATAGATACAAAGTACTTCTCAGGTACATACAGTGAAATGCTTACCTACGCTAAACCTAACGATATAGTTTCAGAACAATGGCTGAGAGCGATCGCGTCGTGTTTCCGGATGAGACAGACGTAGACGATGTGAAGGCGAATACGACGGGCGGCGCCGGCGCAGCAGGGTAAGAAATAATTATTCAGCTCGTGTGCTTTACTTATATATTTCGTAAAAATACATTTGAGAACTCGACGGATTCATACGATCGAAAGTAAAATAGGTGCCAATAACGCTATAATTATTTACAAACTGTACCTATCTTTTAAAAAAATCCGCACCATGATTTCAACAGAATATTTTTTTTTATTTCCGACATGACAGTTTACCATGCCTATGGCTTGTACTTGTCAAGGTCAAATGTATTTTTTTATTTTCTTTTATGTCTGTTTTAAAGACAGAGCGCTAGAAATATAAATTAAACTGTCAGGTCAGGTCGAAAATAAAAAAACAAAATATTTTGGATGATAACTAAAGAGCTAATCCTAATCCTCAATGCCACGCCTGCGCGCTTGCCAAGCTCGGCAAGCCTACAGTATTCAGTTATATGTTAGAGTTAGACGGAACTACATCGTGCTCACTCTAACATATATTACTGCGTCCTGTTGGCATGCCGAGGCTTGGCAAGTGTGCGGACGCAGTAACGTTAAGCAAGGACCATGGGAAAAAGATTGTGTTCCATAAACATAATCTACCCTATCAATCTATCTCGTTCAGAGCTTGTTGCATGTTATTGCTGTATGTTGAGTAGGTATGAGAATTTCTGCTGCTATTATTCATACCTATAATTTTTCAGAACAATAGCAGCCGACGACCGCATTGTGTATCCTGAGGAAGTAGAAGCGAAGGCGAAGGCGATCGGCGGAGCCGGCAATGGAGGGTAAAAAAAGTAAAATAAATAAAAATCGGACAACCTCACACAAATCAATCTAGTCCCACAGTAAGATCCAGTAGGGTGAATTTCAACAAGCTCGAAATTTACCTAATTTTGGTGGTTTTTTTTATTTTTGATGTTAGAGTCAAAATTATATATCAATAATACGAATAAAGTCATAACCAATATTGTGTAGTAATGGCCCTTTGTTATACATAATAGTTTTAGAGATATTATGATTTTAGTAATTTGCCTACCACCAAAATTGCTTGTGTCCACAAAAATTAGAAATCTTGGCCACCAAAATTGTACATCTACACCAAAATTAGTTACTTGTGCTAAAAATTAATAATTTTCAATGAAAATAAGGAAAAATGAAAAGAAAGTAAATGTTTTATTAATTATTTTTAATTATACCAAAATATCTATGAAAATACAATCACTAACTCGTTTGTAACAACAATATATTTTTTCTTTTCGAGGACTTCTTCTCTTGATTGATTTTTCTTGCGATTAGCCATCCTAAAAAAATTAATCAATTATGAATAGCAAAAGTAATGATTTAGATTAATTGTATGCATGTAATGTATCTAAACACTTTATTGTACACAATACCAAATATACATTTAAAAAAAATAAGCATGTACAAAAGCGAACTTATCCCTTTAAGGGATTTCTTCTAATTTACCTTCGAGTAAATTAGTGTTAAACACACATATGGTAGACAAACCAAGCAACATGTATAATACGATAACTTTACCATAGTAAAAAATGAAAATGCAAAAACCAAATGAGAGAGAGATAGGCCAACAGTCAATGTACTTAATACATATTACGTAATATCTATATAAATACATATAACATAAATATAATCATAATTATAACAAAAACAGCAACCTAATCAAATAATCGTTCGTTCGACAGCCACAATTTCTTTAACTTTCCCTTGAGCGATGCTACGGACTGCGTCTGCATAAGGGCGGGAGAAAATTTATTCCATAATTTCACGGCGCGCACAGCAAAAGACACGTCGTAAACGTGAGATCTATGCAGTGGGAAAGATAGAGCCAGATTCGCACTTGACCGCAGACGATCGCCACTACCATCCGCCATGTAAAAAACTTCTCTGCAAGGTACGGAGGAGAAGAAGGAATGAAAAGGACATTATACAAAATACAAAGAACATTTAAGTCTCTGCGCTGATGGATCGGAAGCTATTTAACTTGAGCGCGGTATTGAGACACAAGATCAAACTTGCGGAGACCAAAGCAAAAGAGAGTGGGGAAGCATGATCTTCGTATAAAGAGGAAGGAAATTCTGCAGACACCTCAATGAATGAAGGGACGCGAAAATTTTCCTACTGATCTCAGAAATATGAGGTGCCCATGACAAAGATTGATCCAATTTTTTTTACAGTAGAAGAGAAAGGTACAGGCGTACATCAAAGAAAATAACTGGCTTAACTTGATCTGAAAGCTTGGAAATAAAATGTGGGCTTCCAACGACAATAGCCTGCGACTTCTTGGCATTCTTCATCAAACCATCAAAGAATCAAGCCCAAGCACGGATTGATTCCAGGTTTGAATTGATTTACGAAACCAAGGAGCCAGAATCATTAATGCTGGCCGCCGCATAAAGCTGCAAATCGTCTGCATAGAGATGGAACGAGGAGGAGAGTGACTTGGTGATTCCGTTAATGAAGACAGAAAAGAGTAATGGAGAGAGCATGCCCCCTTGAGGGACACCAGCAGACAGATCACACCAGCTAGAAAATCGGTCATCAACTCGAACCCGCTGTTGCCCCCCAAAGAGGTAATCATAAGACGATTGTCGTCGGTGATCTTAACCAAAGCGGTGGTTGTGCTAAAGAATTGAACAAGTCTATCTAGATGTGATGAGAGACGTGGATTTACAAAGGATTCAATGATTTTGGATAAGATGGGAAGAATGGACATAGGACGATACTGCGACAAGTACGACGGATTAGGGGTTTAAGAGAGAGAAATCACATGGGCGCATTTCCAAATTGTAGGAAACGTGCCAGATGGGAAAGAAAAAATAGTAATATAAGAAAGGATAGGAGCTATAGAATCCGCCACCAGCATAAGCATAATCTAATCTAGTATTACCCTCACCGACAGCTTGTAATATTAGATGTATTGTGTTTATACTTGAAATCAAATAACTACACCGAGTTACAAATTACCACCAAAACCACCAAAATTGATCCACCAAAATTAGAAACAGAGATTAAAAAAATATTTAAAAAATATCTGTATTATTTACTTCCAATTTAACTTTATATTTAAAAAAGGAAACCTTTAACACGTCTTACACACAATTCACACACAGTCAATTATTGCTAAGTCACTAGAAACATATACCACAAAAATTGTGTCAAAAAGTATTTTGAACACACCAAAATTAGATACTTACGTGCTGAGTGGACAAATCCAGCCAGTTACGACATGTGTGTCATCGCTCAATGCCGGAGCAGAACTAAACGAACAGGTTAACACACGGATGTTGGTCTTGTTGCGTTTCGTTTAACCATAAACACATTTTCAATATTTACCACCAAAATTGACAATTTCACCCGGACAACTTTTAGTGCTCAATTTTGAGTATCTATTTATGTATTAATCTTTATTTATATATCCTTATACGATACTTAAACTAATACAGATTATAAATAAATGCAATTTTAGTTTAAAACATTGTTGTTATGGCTCTATCAAAGACATTAATGAGGAACAACGAATACTGGACGCCGCACCAAAATTATCATTTTACCGCAAAAAAAATAATTATTAATCATAAATGACTTTTACAAAACTTTGCGATTTGGCTTAAGATAAAAATTAGTGTCTTCTTTTCAGAAAAAAATTAAAACTTTTAAAACAATTGTTTCACACTATAGTTATCAATTCCGCCGCAATTTTTTTTCGCTGAGATAATCACCCAGTAGGCTTTTGATATGGACACTATAGGCGACAAATATTCGAGTTCATCACACAAATATTGCCGGGATTCGAACCCAGGATCGTCGGCTCAGTAGGCAGCTGCTTTACCACTGCGCCAATAAATATGCGCGTTATCTCCTTAAGGTTGTCTGATCATTGGAGCAGAGCTGTATAAAATGGACCAATAAAATACCTCACATTTAAATGCAGTTTTTTTGGGTCTTTGTGAAAGACGAAGCATGATTGGTTGGACGGATGGTGCAACTTCAAACTCAACCGACTGCGCACAGGTGCTCCTCATCTGTACCGTGGGAACCCAGAAAGATACCTACACATCGCGCATCGTGGTCGACGCGCTCAGCCAGTCGGTTGCCACACGCGCTCACGGCCGGACGCCGCCGGTCGCGCGATATAATCACCACAAAAATGGCTTTGTCGCGAATAAGACCAACGCGCTGCAAGGTTTGGGGGGTGTAAAAACATAAAAGCAACGGACATTTATCCTTTTTTCTTTACCGACAGACGATGAAATGATACTAAAAATTTTTAGAACTTAGAATAAGCACCTACCTAAACGCATTGCATACACTGCACGGCCTAAAAAGGGCGTAAATTTATGTGGGCGTTGTTCTTGGCACTTAAGACCTTTTGCAAGGAATGCATTCGCGAAGATGAAACGCGTGATCAGAATATTAAACAACTTGTATCTAGTGACTGTTTCGAAGCTTGTAATGCTAGTATTATACAATATGTAACACATCATATATGTATAGGCACCTATCAAACTTTATTTACTTTGTACCTACTGTCATCGGGATATATTTAGGTTACTTAGGTACCTTACACAGAGTTTCATGTTTTTGTTTCATGTTTCTGGTATGTTCTGAAAGAATAGGTAGGTAAGATTGCGATATACCCTACTCGGAAATTCAAACCATTTTGATGGTGTGCCACAGCGAATGTGAAAACCTATTTCTAGTATGTTTCTGGTATGTTCAGAAAGAATAGGTAGGTAGGTAAGATTCCGATATACCTTCTCGGAAATTTAAACGATTTTGATGGTGTGCCGCAGCGCATGTGAATAGGTACCTATTTCTAGTAGGTACCTAAATACCTAATGATAATTAAATTTGACTAATAAATTTAAATAAATCGATCCTTTTTTTTCATTTATCTTGGCTTTTTATAAAATCATTTCTAAGCGGTGTCAACCCTAGCCTCGTTTTGCCGGCACGTGCGGCCAACGACAAGCACGTTTAAGGTCGCTCCATTGTTAAATTGAGTAGGCATGAAAAGCGGTAGGCATTTGCCTTTTTATTCAGACATGGGTATCTGTTCGAAGAACTATTATATTAATCTGTGGCACAGGTTGAGGGCAAAGCGAACAATTTAAACACCTTTGCGGCTGGATCGATTCGCTCAGCTGCGACTGTGGTGCCGAATCACATAGTACAGGGATGCCCCGTCAGTGCCTACCCTGGAAACCCCAAACACCTGTTCTCCTTCACAACTGACGCGGCTAAATGGCTAAAGAAACTTGTATATCAATTTTGTGACATAACTTTTGTATCTATATAATATATTTATTGACATTACTTGTGATGCTTTTTTACGCCATACGATTAAATAAATAAAGTTTAGTGGACAGGCAGCCTTACGACGACTTTAATCTGATTTGACTTTTGATTTGGCTGATTTTGGCATTTCCAGAACAGTGCCTGACTTTGACTACGACCGCATCGTGTTCCCCGATGAAGTAGAAAAAGTGAAGGCAGCAGCGACGGCAGAGGAATGCAACTCTGTGGATGCACCGCAGATCGACGTGAGGTTCCAGGACCCCAGCAACATCTTGTAGCCTTCTGGTCTCTTGTACATAGGGCTGCCATCACTACATTCGCCGAACCCGAACAGACTTAAAAAAAAACCCGGAAGGCGTAAGTCGCATTTCTTCCCCGGACGTATGCGAAAATAATATAATTAAAAAAACAATCGCTTTATTTTTCATTCGTATAAAAAGGTTTTCCCTGGACACTGTTTGAGAACCCCCCGGGCGGCCTCTAAACTAGGACAAATCCGGGGAAATCCGAACGGATGGCAGCCCTACTTGTACGCGAACTTCTTAGCCGTACACTCTTGTCAGCGTCAGTCTACTCACGACGCAGTCCATACGTCCAGTGCGCCCGCTTCACCCTTCCTATAACTCATGTGGCGCGGAGATATTCCTATTAGCGGGTTATATTCCCACACAAAAGTCCAACTACTGGTAGTGAGGGCTAACCAGCCCTGATACAGTTCAAGTCACGTCTTAAAAAAAAAAACAGTGTTCTTGGTTACGGATTGTCTTCTTAAGAGGCCTTATTCCTTTTAAAAAAATTTTTTTTCATATTATGACAAATATATTGATAATTTCAACCAACTTTTTGAAGTTAATAATACTTTTCCCCGAGTTCTAGGTAGTAACATAGCTATTTCATGCTTTCATTGCATACAGTCGAAAATAAGTTGAAAAACTAATTTTCCGCGTGAATTTTGACAATTTCGAGTAGTTTTTGAAACAAAAATTATCAATGAAAAATTCAAACTGTAGGTTTCAAATATATACCAATAAATCCCAATAGCCCTGTTCTAGGTAGTAATATCAATAATATGTAAATAAACATGTGTGATCATAGAGAAAAATGTCTAAACAATCAGCATTTTAAAAGGAATAAGGCCTCTTAATGACGACTTTTGCAATTTTTCTCCAACTCTCTCCGTTGTGCACACTGTTAGGGAACATTTCGTCGTGGACTTTATGAGATCAGTCCCCCTAGTAGGAGATCGGCCGCGAGAACGTTGACCTTCCACTTTCCCCTGCACTACCAATCGCTCCATCATATATGCGAACTTAGAATAGGGTTTAACCAGCTTAGTCATCTAAGTTTAGTTTAGGGTCAAGGTAGTTCCTCCGCGTGAATAATTTTTTACCGTAGTCAGATAAAAAGTGTCATACCCATCTTTGGACCCCTGTACGAAGATTTGTCAAAATCCTGCTAGCAGTTTCGGCGCGATGAGCAAAATCTTTGCCAACAGATGTCGCTGTGCGGCTGCGTGGGCGCTGTGAAGATTTTTCCTGAAATAATGTAATGACTAAGGACCCAGTATCAAATTTTAGAATTTTAATTAGTATAGTATAGATGTTTTGTAATTACCAATGACAGTCGTATCGGGATTATCACGCGAAAGATAAATGATAAAGCATCTGTTCCTCTTGCACATGGCACATCAAAACCGTCAGAAATCGAGCTGCTTTTTACCTGAGTAGGCTCCACTTTTTATTATATAAAAACAGTAAGTTGTCCAGGCGCAACAAACTCACAATCTATAAGACTTGCATAAGGCCAGTCTTTTCATATGCTAGTCCAGCCTTTGCACACGCAGCACCATCAACCTTAAATTCCCTACAAGTATTACAAAACAAATTTTTACGCTCAGCGACAGGGGCTCCTCCCTACGTCAGAAACGTAGATTTACACCGGGACTTACATCTGGAGCCCATCCAGACCTGGTTCAGGACCTGCTCAGAGCGGTTCTATAACAAGGCCGCAATCAGTTCAAACCCGTTGATAGTTAACTCAATAAATTACACCCCAACCGCAGATGTGCCTGCTTTACATCGTAGACCAAGGAACATACTGACAGACAGACTAGACAAACTCTCACAGCACTACGCTGATCACCCGCCTACAATTATGCGGAAAACCAAATACTGGTCGGAGGAGGAGACGGACGACGAGGATAGCGACTCGTTATCCGTACCTAAATCCGTCCCATCCACACACTCTCAGGTTTCTGTAATTAAAAACCAATTACATACACCTACACAAACAAATCCAACTGACACACCTCAGTGCAACATAACCCTATCACGGCGGGACTCCATCAGGAGACATACCAGGTGGAAGCCCAAGCCGAAACACAAACCCGGTGCCCCAACGTTTAACGCAAGGAGGGCACACTATTTTTCAAAGGCCCCCCACTGGGAGGCAAAACGCCAAATACAAGAAGACTCGGCAGAGGTGACCGCAGCTGCGGCTGCCGCTAGACAAGAGCGTGTGCGAGCCCGCCACCAACCTCAACACCAAACCATGAATCCAAATGGTTCAGGTTAGTAGTCTAAGTTAGTTTATAAGTAGGTTAAGTTCTCTTCGGCGGCTCGTCCAAAAGGACGAGCCGCGACAGTTCCAAGCAGTGCAAAGGGCCCCTAAGGACCCGCAGGCCAAGAGATAAAAAAAAAAAATCCTCTTGCACATTTCATTGAATTAATATACCTAGGAAAGTAACGGATGATTTGAGGAGTGTCTTTTCAAAAGGGCTTCATTTTGTATGAGTTTCATAGAGAAATACGCCCTTTTGTAATGACACTCCTCATTTATTGACCGTGCCAGCAAAGTGAGCGAAGCTTCTCCGTAAGCTTGGCCAAAAATGTTTTTTTTATGTCCGGCTCCGGATGTTAGACAGATGGTAGATGCTTTCCGGTATAAGCTGATTTTATTGCAATTAAGCGATCCATGTTATGTTTGTTTTCCTGTTGCTTCGAAATACATTTTTGTACTAGATTTACGTACTTATACCTACCTATATTGTTGTTTTATTAACTATGAGTTTGCTACTTTACGATTTAGCGTAAATCATTATGCTCAAACGGTAAACTTGCAAACAATAATGTGAATACATATTTTACATTTGCATAATTACTTTATTTTTTCTTTACTTTGTTATGATGAACATAATGTAAATAGAAAGTAATTGACATCATTTATTTGTTTAACTTGGGTTTTTAGCGATATTATCAAATTAATGATAAAAAATCATTGTTACATTTCCGAAAATATCCCAATTTCAGATTTAAAAAGTAATTTTTAAAAGTTCCTCATTCTCCAAAAGGGCTGAGGTGACCGGTAATTTTTAACATCACAGCGCAGAATATCTTACAGTCAGACTGTTTATTAGGGCGGATTTAGAATGGGAATTGTGCCACTGTTATTTTTGTGTGTTGTGAGTGTCAAATTTTCCACACAGTGACGTCATGTATTGGGCCGATTCTTTTTTTTTTAATTAGTCGGTATAATGAAATAAAATAATAGTTTTGAGTTCTGTGATAATAAAGTAATGCAATTAAACTGAGCACTATTTGACAAATTTAAATGTCGTTAATTATGCAAATGTAAAATATTCGCACTATTGCAAATATCCCGGAAGGATAACTTGCTGAAAACATTGGTTTATGGAAGTAGGTCGCTATTGAATAATAAATGATAAATATACCAATAATTGTCATTCCTTAGGAGGTTGAATGAACTTCTGGAGGTAATTAATTCTCATTAGGTGCAATGTTTTTCACAATCCAAACTCCAAAGTACTTATTGAAACAAACGTGTTTGATATTTTCTCACAATAATACTATGAGCGCACTACAGGTAAAACAAATAAAACAAGACGTCTTCTAATAATTAACGATCATTTACTTTAAAATATTCATATAATTACATAATAATGATCTAATCTGTGATAATTAGAACATAGGGACTAAGTTAAAAAATTAAATTTATATTATTTCAATCTCTATAATGAACCCTGACATTTTAAAACATTGTTGATATTTCCCTACACAAATCAAAAGTTATAAGTAACCGAGCGTTGCATAAGTTTTAACAAATGGAGCATCACCCTCACAGGAGTTCCTGAAAAAGAAGAAGCAACGTTTAGTAAGGGCCTTATTACACTTGCCATTTGCGAGCGAATTTTGTATGAAGGCGATCGCGCAGCGAGTTCGCCGCCACGCTTATTTGTATAGAAAACTCACTCGCAAATCGCAAGTGTGTGAAGGCCCTAAGAGATGAGGTACGAGTTACGCGCTGCCCGTCTAGATAGGGCTGCCATCCCCGGGTTTCCCCGGATTTGCCCTAGTTTGGACGCCGTCCGGGGGGGTTTTCAAAAAGTGTCCGGGGAAAACATGGACACTTTATGTGAGGCACTGGCTTCATTTGTTGTTAAAAAAAAATGCGATTTACGCCAAATGTCCGTATTTTTTTGAGTCTATATCCGGGTTAGGCAAATTTAGAGATGGCAGCTCTGCGTCTAGCACAACTTCGCGACTCTTGTCGCGCGACATAACATAGCCCGTCACTCTCTCATAGTACAGCGAAGAAAGAGATAGGTAATATGTCTCGCGCGAGAAAGAGTCGCGTGTCACAGTTGTGCTAGAGCGCAGCGAGTTAACGCGCCATAATACTAGTACGTTCCTAATTGTGATGCGCCTGTTCCTATTTGTGACACTTATCAGGTGATAACTAGGCATAGGACTTCTGATAGCACGGTAGGACTTTAGAGTGCTATAGAGCCGATGTAAATATTAAAATACAATTCATACTCATTCGTCTATTTCATTCCAAACTGCGTTGATGGTTATTGTGGTTAACATTCCCAAGCATTAAATTACTAAAAATATAAAGAAAATAAATTTTGTACAATATCACACACACCTAGATTTAACTTTATTAATTGTCGATATCATGCATTTTCTAGTCATAACTGGATATTCGATCAAAACAGAACCCAATTTAATCCAGCCTGCCTGCACAAATCAGGTCTTTGTATATTCCTCTGACTTTGTCCTTGACTATAAAATAAAAATTGGGAATTAAATATACTTATGGATATGAGTATGAATTGTATTTAAATATTAATATCGGCTCCATAGCTCTCTAAAATCCTACCGTGCTATCAGTAGTCCGATGCCAAGTGATAACGATAACTTGTCGTCATGACGATCATAACCCCTCCAGCTATGGAAGGCACCCTTGGGGCCGCGTAGTAAGCCCTCTTTTTGCGATTTTTTAGAGATACCACAGATATTATGTTGGCTAGATTAAATCGCCGTTGTAACTTCATGTTTGTCATGACGTGACTGTGAAACAGTGCCAGATGCGTAACGTTTTGCTCATGTCATGGCGTACGGTTTATTGCATATTGTGCGATATGATATAATGAGTAGGCATAACAATAACATTATTGTATTTAACAAAATGTCATACAGAGCTGAATTTTATGAAATATTCAAACATACCTACCGTTGAATAATGTTTACAACGCTAGTTTCTCACTTAAAATGTGATTGAATTATTTCCATAGGTTTAGCACTTTACTAGTTAGTGTTAAGTTTCATAATGACGACGATTAGAACCTGAGGTAGGTATGTAGATGTTCTATCTATACCTACTATGTTTGTATGAGTACACGAGCAGGGATACAGGCATTTCAAAACAAAACGTGCAAACTGACTACTACACAAGGATAAAGAAACAACAAAGAATATTCAACTCATATAATTACGTCAAGTACGCAGGTACTTTATATACACACATAACAAAAAATAATAAAATTATTGCAACCCATTATAAAAAATATACATCTCTCTAATAGGCAGTTATAATGCACTCAACGTTCTAGGAGGAAGCGTGTTTGGGAATGTTTTTCGCATCGTCATGCAGCAATCGTTTAGTGACGGACAAGACATCGCGCTAGGCGGGTGCTACGGCGGTACTTACTCGTCCTCCCAGGGACAAATGTCGTTCCGCTGTTTACGATCACCGACGTCGCTCTTATTATCACGCTTAACAATATTAGATTCAGAAACCGACGACAGTTCGTCTTTATGAGCAATTTTTTTCGTCGCGGCCGCGTCGGCCGCCGCTTCGGGATCCGCCGCGACCCTCTGCAGGGGCGCCGAAGGCACTTTGTCTACGTGGTCGTCGTCGACCCCGATGTCCTCGCCCTCCGCGAGCGGCGCCACCGCCGGGGCCGCGGGCGGGGCGGGCGGCGCGGACACGGCTGGCGCCGCGGCCACTGCTGGCGCCGCCGATGTCGCTCGGGCGGGCGAAGCGGTCGGCGTTGACGCCTCCGCTGGAGGCTTCGTGCCTCGTGAGTCCGGCGCTGCCGGCACGGGAGTGGGCTCGGGCGCCGGCACCGCGGGCGGCACCGTCGGCGCGGGAGATGCGGGCACCAGGACTAGCTCCACCGTACTGGCCGGTGCGGTCGCCGCGGTACTAATGGTCGCAGGCGCACTCGGCACGCTGGCAGGGGGCCCGGGCGAGCCTGATGCCATACTGGCCGGTACGACCGACGCGGGGCTGCCGGGCGCAGACGGCGAAGGACTGGCCGGGACGGACGGCGCGGTCGGGGCCCCGGGCGCTCGGCCCGTCGAAGTCTCCGCGTCGCTCTCGGGCGCAGGGTCTGGAAGATCGCCGATTTTGCTACTTTTACTCGAGGCTTCTGTCAGCGTCACGGGTTCTGCGTCGTCGTCCCTCGCACGGTCTTCGAGCGTTCGTTGCGCGGTTCGCGCCGGGTCCGTGGGCGTGACATCCGCCGACGCGAATACCGACGACGGCTCATCGGAGACGGCGAGGGACCGCGGCTCGTCGGGCGAGTCGGTGGGCGCCTCGCCGCCGGACTCATCGTCGGGCGCGGAGCTAACGCTGATGGTTGGAGTGGGGTGCGGGGGCAACGCCGGCGCGGGGGCGGGGCGCACCGGGCGGGGCTCGCGCGGAGGAGAGGCGAGCGGGGCGAGGTGGCGCGGCTCCACGGCGGACAGCCGGCGGAGCGGCGGCGGCGCGCCGCGCAGACCTCCATCCAACGTGCTCTGTTGGGGTAGCCTCCGAGCTCTCTCCGCCACGCAAACGGCGGCGCTGACGTCCGAGGAGGAGCTGCCCGAGTCGGCGGTGGAGTCCTGGCGCCGCCGCGCGCCGCCGTACGAGTCGCGACTGGAGGTCTCCCAGGGCGCCACGTCCGACGAGTCATCGTCAGTGGGATCCCTGTGAGAGGATTATGAAATCAAAATCTTTTTTGTCGTCCACCTCAGCATCTGTCACTCACACTCGCATTTTGTCAAAACATGACGGATGCTCTGTCACTTATTTATCGCGTCATAAAAGCAACCATCATAGGCCCCCTGGAGGATTTGATAGATTAAGGAAGTCTTTTTGCACTAGTGATAAAGGTTTGTCATCTCATTTAAACATTATCTGCCAAGAGACCATGATACCTGAGGAGGATGTCAGGGAAGTTAAGTTACTAGGAAGGGGATCCTGATTTGTACCTGAAAGGGATGATGTCAGCCAGGTTGGACTGCGAGTGCGAGTGCGGCGGGTCAGGCGGCCGCGACTGCGTGGCACAAACAGCTAGTTCGTGGGCGGAGCCTGACAACGAGCGGTCAGAGCCACGCCGACGAGACAGTCCGCCGCTGCTGCCACCGCCGCCGGACGTCGAGCCCGGCTTCTTCTTCACTTGACCACCGAAATTGAAGAATCTGGAATACGCATGTGTTCGATTAGCGAACGTTAATGCTGATTATTACTATAAAATCATACAATACTTTGATTTTGGCGAACGCATAAGATGGCAGAAGGATAATCTGCTTCAAAAGTAACTTCAGGATCGAAGGGAATCCTTTGAAACATTGGACCTTATAAAACGTCGAAAATTACCAGCTCGCATGACATCAAGTACCAGCGGTGGTAATATTTCGTAAACCAGAAAGTTAAGAGGACGGCCCTGGTCACTCGATCCTTCTTCTGATGCTTGTCTTCCTACCTGATAGCACTGCTGCTACCTACTGCTCATTTTGAAGCACGACTTTTTTCTTACTGATGTTAGGATCACGTCTTCAGCAGCAGTTCCGAAATGTAAACGAAAACTTTTGAAGGGCATCATGGGGTCCAATTGCTTATACTTAACTACCTGTCCGCATCAACTTACTTCTTCTTCTGATGCACGTTCTTCCCCTCGGCCAACAGCCGCTGGAAGTGGTCAGAGCGAATGAAGCGCGGGTAGCAATCCTTCTTCAGCAGCAGCGAGTACACATGGTCGGCGGCGTGGTCGAACGCGAATCGGGACCCGGACTTCCGACCCTCGGCTACCTTCTCCGCCGTCGCACCGTCTATGTTGATCTCGCAAGGTGCTCCAGACCTCAAGAATTCGCTGTGAAAAACGGTTAAACAAAATTAAATTTGATTGTTAGCAAAAGGAAGTTTACAATCAGATATTTCAATGTTGAGTCTTTTCGGTTTAGGAGGAAAGTGTGACAAGAGTTTACGGTTTCAAAAAAAAGAGTGACCAGACGATTTTCCACAGTGGAACCGGTGCGAAATTAAACTGATTGTGTATCATAATGTTACGGTAACATGCGCGGTGCTATCTCGTGTCGATCCTGAACTATCCGTACTATGGATAATGGATCTGTGCAGTAAATTATTCGTCGTCTAGATCTAATTTATGTACTGCTCTTTTTGTCATATGACCACTAACATCCCTTTCGAATTGCCACATACCTACTCATTGTAGGCAAAGTTGCTTAAAGTACTTCGGTAAATTTGATTCTTACTCGTAAATATCTTCGAGTTTCTTCGGTATTTGTTTAACACTGCTCCGTCTGAGGTCCTGGACGGCGTTCCAGAAGCGGATGTTCTCATGGGAGTACTCCTTGCGCAGGAAGCTGGTAAACTCCTGCAGGCCCGTGGGGTCCGTCACCAACTCTTCGATGCTCAGCGCCCAGCGCTGCACTCTCTTTTCACTTGGCACTTCCACTCTGAAGGACAAAGAGCTCACATGATGGACTCCTCAATATCAGTAAAGTTCACAAAAAAATAGATATCAGATAACTCCAAACAAATCAATCTAGTCCCACAGTTAGCTCAAGAAGGTTTGTGTTATTGGTACTAGGGGACGATATACTTAGATAGATAAATATACAAAATACATTAATAACATCCATGACCCAGAAACAAGTACGCAATCACACAATTATTTGCCGTTGCCGGGATTCGAACCCAGGACCGCCGGCTCAAGTAGGCCGCTGTAATACCACTGCCACACCACTGCGCCAGCCGCGTCGTAAATGGTCGTTTTGTATCTACATATTCAAAATCTCAGAAATATAGTTACGATAAATTTAAATGTACTTCGCATGTCTTTAGGTGTTTGAAAATAATTGACTTTGCAGACTTAGGAGTAGTGCAATTTCACTAGACTTCCACAAAGTAGCTGCTAAGTGACGCGTGATGCAAAAAAATCCAACGGAAAGAAAAATACTATATACCAGGAATCAAAACGATGGATTTATTCCTCGTGCATCGAGTAATATCTTTCCATTGTAGTACTTCGGTTTTTTGTTTCACGGGTGATCATGGGGAGCTCACCGAGAACATTCGCCCGTATTGTAATGTAATTTTTTGTTACCTTACAGGCGTATGCTTGCGGTGAGGGCGCTCCCTTAGAGTTAGAACATAACGATTAACCTACACCTGGTTTTGTATTAAAAAGGGGAGTATACTTAATGTGTGGCTGTGCATGATAACGGAAATTAAGCTATGAGAAGGCACTGTCAAAGAGGGTGTAATGTAATAGATTCTAATTTCAGAAGTGTTGTGAAGATATAACGAATGTTTATTTTGAAACCGATTGAGCTAATTTGGGAAAATAGCCGGCATTAGCAATATAGGCGCCCTGGGCGAGTAATTCATTGTGTAGCGCCCTAGGCGCCCTAAACTTGGTTAAAGAAACGTCCTCTTAATGGGCGAAGGGCGTTCTTAAAGCCGCCAATGTATGAATGTAAATTTGAGAGATACTATTGCTTCATTCCGAAGTTAATAAGGCCATGCTCTTGACTAAAGGGATTCAAAACAAACTCCGCAAAGACATCGAGTGTGACACTCACAGGGGACTGTTGATTTGCCAAAATAAGGTGTCGTCGCTGATCCAAGGGTTGGAGGGCTGCGGCGGGGTGAGCCAGGGATCGTAGGGAGTGAACGTCTCCGAGTACGCCAAAAGGGCTTCTAGGGCAATGGACGTCTTCACTCGCGTACGGTCCAGGCTCGCTTTTAGATGTTCGATCTAGAAGGAGAAACCAGAAAGATAGGTTATTAGATGGCAGAAGATAGTGAAGATAGGGTTCGCTAGTTTATGGGATATCCGAAACTACTCTACTATAGGTACATATTTATAAACTCTACTAACGGAAAGTGCTGCACTCCATTAGATGACGTTTGTATATTATATTCGAAAATGAATAAAAATATGATTAATTTATTTTCCATGTTTAAAAAAAAAAAACTACTCTCAAAAAAACTGTGGACTGTCACAACACAACCAAACGGTGTTTGTGGCCGACATTTTCAATCACTTTCAAGAATGTAGTCGTGAAATAATACCCTTAAAAGAAGTATGTGTTCATTGTCACACCATTCCAAATACAGTTTTTGCAAGAGTGCTGTGTTACTTAGGTTCGTTTTTATCTTGTTTTGAAGCCGTTTACTTTTAAACTTTTCAAATAAGTTTTGGTTAAGTATTATAAAATGTGGTTTGAATGAGTCAGTTGGTATGCGTTAATCATATTTGGTGAATTTCCCCAGAACATGATTGCATACTTTAAAATAGACGTAACACACGCATGATGTGCAATTAATACAGATGATTGATTACCAATTTTACACAAATTGTATCCAGCCTATGATAATTTACTTAGTTTTTAATATTTAAAGTAAATCTGATTGTTCCATGTCATCTTTATCTTTATCTGCATTCAATCATAACAAATGTGTTTTGTCGGTTTCTGTGACATTATATCCCTTATAAGCTATACTAAAATAATTGATTTGAGGACAGATAATTGTTTTTTTCACTAAATAGTTTTACGTTAACCATTCTATAATTCTTACTAATGCATTGTTAATGTCAATCATTAATTCAATATATATGATTGTACTGGTTATCACCAAATAAAACCATCAGGCAATATATGGCATTAATATAGATCAAAACAGTAAGGGCCTAATACACTTCCTTGGGGTACACCATAACGAATCTCTCTATAATTTGTTGAATACATATCTTCGAAAGTAAATCGAATATTGCTTGATTGACAGACTATTTCTTACGGAACCTTTTTTTTTCTAATCCATTCGCCATATGCCGTTGCACCGAAGTTTAAAAGAATAGGGTGTGTAGGGTGAAACAACTTAAAAATTCTTGGTTTATTGATGCAAACTCGTTAAAAACTAATTAAGACTCACTAAATAAAATCGCATTTATTTACCTACCTTATTATCGAATATTATTTACCTTAAAATGTAGGTATTCAAAGTCAAAAATCGTTGCCATCTACCCCGGTTTACGGTACCTTAAAGACCTTAAAGCCAGTTCTGTCAACTTCAAATTTAGGGAACTGTTTGGAGCTGGCAGTATCCCAGAAGCTAAATGAAGGCAAATACCACGCGTGGACGCCGGCCTCAGTCAGAGTTATAACGTTAATTGAGTTAGCCATTGTGCCAATGTCTTTAACCAGCCAATCCTAGCTCCGATCCGTAGTAATATATATCCTCAGAGTTGGCGCCCCAGAAAACCGTGCTAAATGTGTTCAGGATCATTGCAATGATGTGTACGCAGGCTACACCACTCTTCACGTGCTTCTGGATGTCGTTTTTTGTGATTACCTCTCTGGTAAGCTGCTGAATTGTCCGCTTCTTGGCCTTGGGCACGCGCGAGCGCACCGGTACAGGGCACGTGTCCTGAACGCTTGGCATGCCCGGAGGGGGCCGCGCTACCCTCCAGTATGCTCGCTCCTGGCTGTCGCTCACTATTTTGTCTCCCTTCTTGCGATCTTTAGCCAGCCGCACCTGGAAGTAAAAGCTCATTTAAGATAACTTTTTATTACTCATCTGAGAGTGCAGTTTTTAAGTCTAACGCCACAGATTAAATTATTTTAAAGGTTTTGCTGTCTTGGTCTCTTGTCTGGGATGAAAACCTAACGTGCTTGATCGATATCCGTACTCCATTGAATGCTCTAATAGGTACAAGCCGAATGATGAGATTAACAGAATCAGATAAATCACAAAATGACCTTGCCGAGATGTATTCCTAAGCAGTAACTAATCAAAACAATACTCGTATAGCTAGTTACATCTCATGATATTATTTATTTTAGGCTGGTGAGTTATTAACTTTAGAAAATTAATCTGAAGAAAATGAACAGACCTGCTCCTCAGCCTGCATAGTAATGAAGTCCCACTTGGCCGCCAGGTTCTTCTTCAAGTTGGCGAGCGCCTCCATCTCATGGTCCTCCAAGCCATGCCGCTGCTTGTTGCGTAGTGTACGCTTCACGAGGTAGATGGCGTACTCGACGTTCTCGGGGCCCACAATGGGCGCCGAGCCGCCAACTCGTGGCGGCTGCCACGGCCAGTAGTATGGACTCTGTGAAACAGGACGTGTTTTTTTACGAGGGAGTTTAGGAGAGCATGAAGTTTGGACAAGTAACTATGCTCGCACCGCGCAACGCAAGTTTTACAGCGCAAGTCTTAGTAAGATCCCATCTGGGTAAATACCCTCGAAAAAAACGAGGTTTGCGTCTTAGAGAGTGAAACGAATGAAGGAGAGAATAATAATTGTATAAAGTACTTATAAATAAGTATGTGGGAAAACGATTTCGCTTTTACTACACCAATATGCACTAGGCTAGCGTCAAACTAGTAAGACAGAGGGTATTAACACATATGAAGCTGGAAGCGGATCCATTCGGGAGGCATAAGATTGATAGGGATGCCGTATTGTTTGGCATAGAATCGACAGACATAGGTAATTCTGTAATTATTAACTCTAGAAGAGCTTTGAGAGTAAAACCCATTAGTTTAGATTAAGTTACGTAAGTTTTATAACAATCCTGAAATGTTATCTGTTTCAGAGAAGAGTAATAATTATGGCTACGAAAATCAAGCCAAATGACTATCAATTTTATGCAACCCAATATGGAACCAGCTGAAATATGGGTACTCACTTGAAATCGATAAAGAGAAGAGTCATCCTTTAAGACAAGGTTTTTTGAATCGTTGACAGGAAAGAAGTAACCATATTGGCAAAGTTGATTGGCTAAATTTATTGCTTCCACTGAAAGAAAACAAAATCTGTTTAGTTGTTAGTATTAAAATATATAAAAATACTCAATATAATATAAAATATTATTTAAAACATATTTTCCAAACGTCAAAGCTAGCAGAACTCACACAAATTGCAGTTGCTTTTCCTTTTCCTTTGCTTTTATTTTAAGTTAGATTTAATAATACAAAATGAATTCAATGAAGCCATATTTCTGTGAAATAATTAATTGTAATCGCAAAGAAAACGGCGGCGTTTACTTATACATAATTGGATCATCACATGTCAATGTAAAAAAATAATTACCATGTACTAGATTTTTTTTGTAGAACAGTCATATACCAATTTATAAACAAATAAAAAAAATAAAAGGAACCGACCATATGGCATAATATACCATAACAAATTTATATGAATTATATGGGAAACCAGATGTTAAGGTTATTCAATATGAACTAAGGATCCGTTAAAAAAAGTTCTTAATTTAACATTTTCCATCACGTAACATGCATCACAGTATAAGATAACACAGTATAAGAATCGAGACTTTATTGAAGTCGGTTGGACATCTCACTGGTTTTTAGTATGCGGGTAGATTCTAAAGAAATTGTAGGTACAATTTTTAGTCTATTTTTTTTCAAGTACAATTTCTTTTAAATCGGCCCATGTATACTAAAATTGTCCGAATTACGTACACCTACCATTACTAGTTTCGTCGAGATTAAACCGGTCCATTAGCCATTCGATAAGATCATAACCTGAAACATAAGGTTAAACTTATTTACACCATAGAAAGTAAACTTCAACTCGCATTGTGGATTTACATTCAATACATCTATGGTGCGTCCAACTTATCTGTGAAACGGCGAAATTAGGAACAACGACTGATGCTGACATTTCATATGATTGTCAGTGTTTCTGCGTTCGAGTGCTCTGTGTGAAGTGTGGCAACACCATTAGTTCACAGAAAAGATGGTCGCACTATATACAGTTTGTCAAATAATCTGGCAACCCCACCATAACCAAAAAATAGATAATTAATGTGCACAAGTACAGAAGGCAGTCGTCTTTCGGTCTTTGTGAAAGCTGTGCGCGCTCAGAAGAATCGGAGAATTTTGTGCAAGGATTGCGGTGCTCCAAAAGTGAGCGTTCGCGAGATATAAACGAGTATAGTCCGAGGGGAATTCCACTAAGTTACTAAAAGAAGAAGTCGGTTGAAAATACAATGAATAAGAAGGTAACAATAGTAGATAGGTACTAAGGATATAGGGTTGCCAAATTATGTTAAGCAGGCTTGGCTTGCTCAGAGTCAAGATAGACGCAGATAAAAATTAAATTGCAGCCTTTAGAACGAAACCTTGTATCTGCGTCTAATTCTAGAACTATAACAAATACATGACAGCTTGAATATTATAGGTAATTTTTTGAAAAAAAAAAAACATAAGTGTACGAAATCTTTATTTATGCAATAAAAATATGTCACGCGTGGAAACCAATATTCACTAATAAATATGCCATCACTTTTCAAAACCCCGTATCTCTTCACACTGCATCGAATCGAAACTGATATATGATTTCTGTTTGTAGTGTACTTGATAAACACCGTAAAACTACCCCACTATAGTCCAGTCTGCAGTCCACATCCACATAACTTTGGCCCAAATCCACATTAACTCGAAAATTATTCGTAAATATATCATAATTATTACGGAAAATATAAGTTCTAAGACGAATAACTTACTTAAACAATAATAATGCGCATAAGCATTTCAAACATATGTTTGTAACGCGACTGGAGCTCCCTCTGCGTTATATATATAACGCAGAGGGCGCTCCAGTCGCGTTACGAATTATGGGATGAAAGATTTGGTGTGATTGACGTAGCGATCTGATAGCTCAGTTGGAAGAGTAATGCGCCGGAAACGCAGAGGTCGCAGATTCAAATCATGCTTAGATTGTAGTAGATCGCATTCAATTTTTCTTTCTTAATTTACCTTTGTGTCATTCATTCATTATTTATAAAAATAAAAATGTGGTATTTCCACATAAAAATATGAATCGATAAAAAGATTCTATACAAATATTTACTTAAACAAATTTAAATAAAAACGTATAAAATCACGGCTAGAATATGGATCTTAATAGAAATGAATAAGTTTGGATCATAATTGGGTAGTTGGACTTTAGTTGAGTAATTTTGGTAGTGAATTTTGGTTATCCACAGCAGATTTGATGTCTTGCCAATACACAGAGCATGCCATTCTAAACAAAAGGTAGGATACAGACAGTGGGAATACATTTATAGGAAGCAAACAAGGGAAAATACAAACAGGTATGTGCTTTCATTAATTATAAACAAACATCCACCACTATTGGACGATTCGCGTTAGGGATATCTACAATTCCCGTCGTCGCTTGTATAATAGGAATATTTTATTAAGGCCGAATTCAATTCTTTTCGCTGACAAACAATGGGACCTCGGTCTTAGTCGGTATTGTGCGCATTATGAACTGCGGCTGTACACTGCTACTTTGAAAGGAAAGGTGTCATAATCATAAGTGCAGTTTGTGGCTGCAGTCCAAAATGCACACAAATTACCAATGGTTCCTATTGTTTGTTAGAACAAAGCGAAGTGAATTCGGAGTCAAAAAATTATTCCTACTATAGATTATAATAATTCTGAATTTATTCTGGCTTTAATGACATCCCTAGATTTGACCGCGAATCGCAAGACAATTGCCGATATTTGATTAGGTATTAAATTTCAACGCGTTCCCAAGTCTAGTGAAATAAATTATTATCGAAAAGCCCCTGAGAGGGACTCGTGGGTTGAGCGGAAAAGTATGTAATTGGAGAATTAAGTATCCATCTACTTGAAATACTTTGAAGAAGTGCAAACGTGTTAAATGACAGAAATCACGACAATAACTCTTTAAAGGCCCATTTACAGGCCGTGACCTTTCAGTTTGGGATTCGGGTTTGGGTGGAAACTGAGAGGTTCTTATCTGGATCGTGTAAGAGCGACCAAGACAGGTATAAAACTCGAATCACATTCTGTCAGCTCACGCACTCTAGATGGGCAGAGAACTAGCGTGCGAGTTTCCTTTCATTGCGGGGTTCGATCAAACGATTGAACGACTGTAGCCCGCAATGTATCGCAACTCGAATGCGAGTTCACGCGTCGTCTAATTGGGTCTTGAGCCATCTACGGATGAACAAACAAAAACATCCATCGAATATTTTGTTCGCACGTGCGTACTGTTTTTGCCATGTTTTTGTTCGTTTGTTCGTACACTGCTTATGAAGACATTTTATAGTAAAAATAATATAAGCTAACCTAATCCACTTAAGAACTGAATACCATTGAACAAACCACAACTGGTAAACCACAAATTAAGACAACGAGCTCGTAGTAAAACCAGATTGTAACCACCTTGGAAGGTTAATATAGATTATCGACTCTATTGTGTTTTACTTTGAGCTTGTTATCAGAGACACCGTAGTCACAATCATGCGACGTGCTACAACGAAGTGACCATTGCAATGGATGACATCTACAAACGGTCACCATACATGCATTGTAGTAAACGGAGTAATAAAATGCGTGTATGCACAGAAACAGTGTGGTTCTTTTATGTAGATTGACTGTAAAAATCATATTTTATGAAAATATCTGAACAGTAGAAGTTGGCAGTATAGACACGCAAAAGCTTGTCAATATAGTTTTAGTGCGAACTTTCTGGTATTACTGACATTAAACTTCATTCAGACCCTAATTCCATGTATAGATATCGCTCTGATACCTCGGAGATATCTCCGAAGTGGCGATAAACTTAAAAAGTTCGCCAATCTAGTATGTGACACCATAGATATTAGGCGCAAACTTCACTAGTAACGTGAAATGTCACTAAGAAGATCTAATCTTTCTTTAATGACAGTTTATGTTGAGATATACCTGAGATATCGCTTTTTTGGCAATATCTAAAAGTACAATCAAATTAACGCTCAGATCATTTTTCAAATTTCACGCCTGAAGAAGTATGTAAATAAACCATGCCTTTATGGATAAAAACTGAAACATTGCTTGCACTTGTTTGCCTATTAGGATATTCCAAGACTCACGTCATGTGAAAAGAAACACACTGCATTGCAAACACAAAACATTTACTGTCAATAAATAATGACCAAGAACAGACCAAGAATTGGCGGCGGTGAACGGCCGCGGCAGACATTAAATATGACTCCGTATTGATTTTATAATCAGGCGGCAACGCATGCCGTGCCTACTCGTGCTGGCCTACGGAGATTGTTCCTGTGCCTTAAGTGCAAGTTGCTGGCACTGAAAAAGGCTATTCCTAAGAGTTAATTAACCACTTCAAAATTTTTGACTTTAGCATTATTGCTTGAATTCGAGTAATGAGCATGACATGTAGGTATCTACTTATGTTCACTTTATTGAAAATATAACAGAACAAAATAAACAATAACCCAATAATAATAAGTCTATCTAAATCTAAACTGAGTCTAAAAATGGCCCCCGTGGCATTGTACCAAAGACGCGGGCTGCATTACCTCGCTGTATTGCTATACTAAGACGCTGAGCGAGGAAACTGCCAGCCCTTTGGTCACCAGTGGTGTCGACGAGCCAACTATCTACTTGTACGGAATTTACAGTTCTCTAGTATGGTCAATCGGTTTTACTAATGCGAAAAGAGGACCAAATAAAAAGCGACTTGTCTATACCTACTTAGTACATTACTTTCAGACGCCTACCAATTAGCGATATCTTTTTTTAGGAACGTTTCTAATCGCGCTACTAATCAATGTACACTCAAGACTTCTTCACGGCTACCACTCTTGTCGTTCTTGGCCATAATACCCCTGCTCCGTCTGTGGGACAGACCCAAGAGGTGCTGCATTTTAAACTTGGTATTATTAGAAATATAAAGATGAGAGTCCCATTGGGTCGTCCCACAAATGAGGGGATAAAGTAACAAAAAATATGGAAAGGAAAAGCAAAGGAATACAGGAATTTGAAGTCCTTTACCACCGGCTACGCAACACAACGAATTTTGTCCTTTGCCTATTGAGCTTATATTGCCAATTGGGTTTGTCTCGGTCGAAATGAAATGTTCGCTACACAACGGCCGTGAATGAAACACGGGAAAACGCGATGAATTTTGTTCTTTTGCATATAAAGCTTAGTTTTGCCAATTCGGTTGGTTTTGCACGGGTTCAATAGTCATTAATAGCGTAGTCAGAAATAAACGGCTGTAGCTGGAATACAGTAAGGAACATATATTATATCTAAATATATATTACTTACTACTAAACACTGGCAAATCAACCGATTTTGACTGCGTTTTGAGTGTTTTGACCGGTTTAGCGGCTATATGCAAAAGAAAGATCACATTTTTCACTTTAGTAGGTACCTAAAGTTAAAAAAGCACCCATTGGATTGGTGAAGCTACTTGATATTTAAATAATATAATATATTGGGAATTCGCAGAAATTGTTTCAATTTTATCATACGTAGATTTAAGATAAGTAATTATGTGTAGTGAGGAACGTTCTCGAGAACATTTCCCCTTCTCGTGAACGGTACATCTCTACCTATCCATACTAATATTATAAATGTGAAAGTGTGTCTGTCTGTCTGTTACCTCTTCACGCTTAACCCCTCGTATGCGGCGTCAAAAATTTGCTAATGAAATTGAAATTAACTGACATTTAACATAAGGTTCAAATGTCCCGCACGGGTCCGTGTCTAAGCATACGAGGGGTTAAACCGCTGAACCGATTTAGATGAAATTTGGTATGGAGATAGTTTGAGACCCGGGAAAGGACATACGATACTTTTCATCCCGAATAAATTTAGTGACCCCGTGGGATGAGCGGGGCACAGCTAGTGTGTGTATATAAGTATTATATTGCGATTTTTCTGTGTACTTCGAAAAAAAAAAACAGTTCCAAAAACAGCATTGTATTCTATATTTTTTCAAAATTACGTTGCATGGACCGAAAAACCTTACCATTCAGACACAGACTACTTATAAAAACATTTTAAGTGGTTGACGATAATTTATAACTAAAGACTTTAAATTCCCTTCTTTAAAATAATCTACTTGAATAGAAAAAGAAAATACATTTCATTGCCACTGAATCTGTAGGTACCCGGTGGGTTAAATATTAGCCTTTTACTGAAAGATATTTCGATATATTAATATTTCATCTATGTCAAATAGCGCGGTGGACATAATGCATGGACAAACAGGCAGACAGATGGAATGACAAATTACAAGGGTAAGGGTTCTTTGTTAAAACACGGAACCCTAAAATGGGCGTAAATGATTTAAAAACTTCCGCAAGGTGACTACTATTATAAGTAATTTGTAGTTAAAAACACAAGGTGGGAAAACTATAAAAAAAACATCATCCCGACGAACTGAGAACCTCCTTTCTTTTTGAAGCCGGTTAAAAATACACACATATCAGTATCACTCATATTTCTAGCTAAATCTATTATAATAAGTTTCTGTCAAAAATTACATTTTAGTGGCAAGCTTTTATAGCCGACTGTACTTTTCTTTGGATATCCATCAAATGCTCACTGAGACAATTCTAAAGAGCCCAAGCTCGGTAGGATTGCTTTTCTATTATAGAGTTCCTATGGCCACCTTCCGGCTCCATCATCAGATCAGCCCCATGGTACCATATTATTGTATTGTCATCAAAGTTAAGTAAGTATGCAAAATTTCAGCTCAATCGGTTGACGATATCTGCTTCAAAATTGAGTTGCAAGATTTCACCCGAACAAACATACATTAAACATACAATGCAAGTTAAATATAAGCTTGTAAAAACGAGTCTAACGTGATTTTATTTATTTAGATATATGTAAGTACCTTTACAATTCAACGTTTCTAGACAACAAGCACATAATAAAACACTGCATAAGGTTGTTGTAAACGTTCGAAAAAAACAGCCTGAGAACTGTGTTTTATTGGTTCTTTGTGTAAAATGCGACGCAATAGCGATTTACCTATTAAATAAATACACATTATTTTTATTAAAATCCTAAAATATAGGACATTTTTAGATAATCATCTCATACGTTTGCCAATTACATTTGATTGTATTTTGTGGCTGTCGTCACTATTGACTTGAATTGTACTGCAAAACGACAAAGACAAGTGAAAGTCGAAAAATTAAATATGAATAACTTTTCACAGGTTTCATAATAGGCTAGTTGACTCATATCAAATTGTAACAAACTAATGTTTATTCCGTATAGTATTTAGCAAAGGAAACCTAAAAATATATTTTTCAATCCATAAAAGTGAAAAATGGCTGAAAAAATTGAATATGAAAATATGGTTTTTAATCTGTATTTTGAAATGCTTAAAACGCTGTCCGCCATTTTCACTCATGATAGTGACGTCACTGCTCATGCTGTAAACAAAACTGAAAGTCTACTTTGACGACTTCGAACAGTGCCGTCCTTCTCGATCTCCTGTCAAAGTATATTGGACTGAGCGGAATGGCACCATACGACGGTCGAATTCCGAATATTTACAGGCAATTCTACGTCTCGCCACAGATTAGCAAAAGGGAAAAATGGCGGACGGCGTTTTTGGCTGTTTATGAAATTTCTAATTTTCAATTGATAAAATTTAGCTTTCTAGCTTTCACAAAAATACAAGACATTTTCTTTAGAGCTAGTAAGATCATTATTAACCATTTCAAATATATTTAAAAACTGGGTCTACTAGCCTATTGTTACAATCTACTTGTTTATTGCGGTATAAGAGCGATGCAATAGTTTCTGCATTGACATATGTCGTTAACAGTTGGTTTATCCGAACTGGATCGCCTCGCCGCGCGCTGGCGCTTCGCCATTAGCAATGCTCGTGAGCCTATCTTAGGTTACCTATCTGAAGCACTAATTTCTGTTTCCGACCTATAACGTTTCGCTAAATTTACATTTGTCCAAAAGGCATTTTTTTCCAAAACTGTAATTTTTTCAGAATAATTACAAAACAAACCTAACCTAATGGGTTATTTAAAACGATGTTTATAAAATCCTGAAAATATTACGGGTTTCAGGGTAAAAATACCTACTTTCGGACAAATGTAAATTTGGCGAAACGTTACAGATGGGAAACTATGTTTCGTAGTTGAGATATGTACCCCGATCTTAACAACAGGCATAAATAATTAAATAAATTCATGAGTATGAATTATTTGAATGTTAATATCGGCTCCATAGTTCCTAAAGAGGCCTTATTCCTATTAAAATACTTAAACGGGTTTACTCACGTCGTAGAAGTCGAATAACGCTCGGCATGTTTCGAATCGGACACCGAACACCATGCGCGTGTTCGGTGTTCTCCTGATGATGAATCGCGTACCGATTCGAAACATGCCGAGCGTTATTCGACTTCTACGACGTTAGTAAACCCGTTTAAGTATTTTAAAATGTCTGGGACTCACGAAAGTTTTCTATGTAAAATAGGCCTTATTCCTTTTAAAATGTATTTTGTTCATATAATGACAAAAAAAAGAATAATACTTTTCCTCGAGTTCTAGGTAGTAACATAGCTATTTCATGCTTTCATTGCGTGCAGCCGAAAATAAGGTGCAATAACTAATTTTCCGCGTGAATTTTGTAAATTTTGTGTAGTTTTTGAAACAAAAACGATCAATGAAAAATTCAAACTGTAGGTTTCAAATATTTACCAATAAACCCCTATTCTAGGTAGTAACATCAATAATATGTTAAGAAACATGTTTGATCATAGAGAAAAATGTCTAAAACAATCAGCAATTTAAAAGGAATAAGGCCTCCTAACGTTCTACCGTGCTATGAATGCGAAGCCTGTTGTCATAACTGTGAGGCCATTCGCGACCCTGAAATAGTATTGCTTTTGTTAGATACTTAAGAAAAGTAAATAAATAAAATCGTTAGACCCGTCGAGAATGAGTATAAATAAATATGTACAAGTCAAGAGTGTGTTCCGTCACTCATATGACTGCTATGTATTTCTGGTCGGATTTTCGCAGCGTGATAGATAACGTCTGACTATTATTAACTAGGATTGAGATAAGAAGTAATCTTACCCATAAACGCAGACGGAATGTAGGTGAGAAAGAGTTTTTGACTTCGTACGGGCACACCTGACTCTGGATCTTGCATTTCTTTTATCAAACATTCCATCTGAAAATGAAAATTGTTTATTTAAAAAACTTATCTATGTTGCGAGTACTAATGTTCTATAATTAGACAAGATAGATTCTAAAAACTTCCTGTAGGAAGTTTTCCAAAGTGAAAACTTTCTATTAAATCCTTGTAAAAATCCAGAAGATTCCAAAAAAAAATATTCGCTGAAATCTAGTAAATGTCACAATTACGCACATTTAGCCGTGTATAGCCGGAGGAACGAACAAAAACATGTCACAAACATCGAACATGAGATCGTATGAACCGTCCTGTTATATTCAATGTTCGTTAGGGTACGCACTACGCGCGTGCGAACAAAATGTTCGATGGATGTTTTTGTTCGTTCGTTCGTTCGTCCGTTCTCGGCTTTATTATACACAGGTCCTTAAAACCAAAGCACGTTCATCAAAATGTTTGCAGACCATTTGGTACACCAACATGTTACATAATTCAGATTTAGGCAAATTATTACAAGCACGCATCTTGCCATCATTATTAAAACATTATTAATGTCGTTAACAGCAAGCTAGCACGATATGCGTGTAGATAAGTCGCCTTTATTCCAGTAACGATAGCATGCATGCCAAAAACGGACATAGTATAAAATTGGCACACAAATGGAATGATTTATATTTATAACTTTAACAAAAAAACAAAAACGAAACAATTATGTTTTTCAGTTTTTTTTTTATGTGGATCACGTATGAGCGCAATTTATTTTAGCTTTGCGTGTTGATCTTCGTATAGGATTAAAGAAAAAAAGTCAAATTCGAAACTGACTCGCGCATGAAGGTACACGGGCAAGCAAAAAACGTTGAAAAACACATGTGTTTTGCATTCAATATTTCTCTTTTCTTTCTAGCCTCTATAATTTCAATAATTAAATCTTTGTTTAGTTTAATTATTACTTTCTGTTAAACCATATCGTGTGCAAAGAGCCTATCAGTTTCGGTTGCAAATTTACTATATATGTAGAACATATATATTTGTATGCGAACTTTTAAGAGACTATCCAGTCCATTTAGCTGAATTTACAAAGATTCTAGACATTAAGATTTAAATAAAAATCAAAATAAATATGTTTTTATTTCTGATTTTCGATTGCGTAATCATTTGATCAAGTGCATGCCATAAATGCATCTACATTATGTAAACAATAGATCAGCACTTTAAGTCAATAATACTGAATCAAACGCCAAAGTGCCTAGTTTAAAAATAAATCACAAGCGATGCGTTCAAGGCGATTGCTTTTGAGTATAGTGACGTCATTCGTGTCCTTTTAGGTCAACGTGCACTTGAGCTGAGCTGAGGGCCGAGGGCCGAGACCGCCGAGCACTCTCCACTCGAGCCTCTCAACTCGAGACCCCAGCCTCTTCGAGAACAAAGCCGATGCAGCTAAACTCGATCAAAACGAGCCAGCGGCCAAGATGCAATCGCACGTAATGGCTCAGATTGATAATATCGATCGCGCTGTGTACGGACTCCGTGAAATTGGGAAAGTTAATGGTTCCGATTCCGTTTAGCTGCACTGGCGATATTAGATTTCTGTTCGATATTAACTTCGTAGTCGATCCGATACGATTTTGCTCCGTCGACATATTAATTTCAATTGTGAACATGTTACTAGAATAGAGGCGATAATAATGATGTTCAAATAAATTGGAACCTAATCAAGGATACTCTTTCAGAATAACGATCTACTTAAATATTTATTGATACAGTGGCGTGCGTCGATTATCCTAAAGATATGATAGTTGTGTAATAGTCTGTTAAACTGTTGGGGGCTAAGCGTGTTAGTGTACGGTGATTCGTCCCCGGAGACGCGAAGGCTGAGGCGGTGACGTCACGGGCGTATCGATCCGGCGTTCGGGTCGCATCCCCGGTCCGGACCTCGCTCGACGCCCGCCGATACCTATACGCCGTTTGTTTATTTTGAAACGCGGGGTGTACAATATTTGGAAACATTCATTAGCACCGGCTATTACGAGATTGGTATATAAATAGGTAAGTTAAAGGCGAATAGGAAGGTTTGTGTCCCCGTGACAGACACTGCACGTCATACCTAATACGAATCTGGTAATGGGAAAGATTTATGAACTATTTGATGGCGCAATCGGTACGTAACTAAGTACATTATAGGTAAAAACACAAGACTACGAATAATATTGTAGACATTAGTGCTTAACTTGAATTTTAATAGAAAATACATTTATAAGGGTTGAAAAAAAAGCAATCACTTAAACATCTACAAGTTTTTCAAA
Source organism: Apotomis turbidana (assembly GCA_905147355.2). Classification (NCBI taxonomy): domain Eukaryota; kingdom Metazoa; phylum Arthropoda; class Insecta; order Lepidoptera; family Tortricidae; genus Apotomis; species Apotomis turbidana. Next base: position 8,935,103 of record LR990288.1, read on the forward strand.
ATATACAAAATCAATGCAAGTTCTGCTGTTCGTGGTTGAATCCATTTAATAAACCATTATAAGGAACCATTTGCTGAAACTTCCATCATTAGTCACGTCAGAACAAGTCGTTAAACTGTGGACTAGAATGCCCTATTTAATACAGAATAGTCTAATGTACTGTAAAACACTGGTTTCGATCACTGCACTGAGTGAGCGAGCAGCCTCGGTTTGAGGTTGAATATGTATTGAGCCAATCCGGAGTGGAGGAGGTAAGTGGCGCCGGGAGTTGCGGACTTACTCAGCCTTTTTATTTCCACGCCGACCCCACTTCTATGAATAAAACCGGACCTCGCCCGAACTGAAAGCTCGCAATCTGTGCCTACTACAAAATATGCTTAGATTAAAAAACTCTCTCAAGCGATCGCTATGTTTATACCTATATATTATATAGATATCTGCTGCGAAGTCATCATCTGACGTTAAGAAAATATGACGGGCCCATTTCGCTTTTTGTCTCCTAGCTCGCTATCTGGCATGAACCCAAAAACTCTTTCTTCTTTTCGTTTTCTTATAAGTACGTTTTCGCTTATTGCGTGCAAAATTTCGGGGGAGATATTCCACCCCCTGGGAAAAAGTCTTTGTTGAATATTTGGGCTTAATTTAGAGTAAATAGGATCGTGATGTTATGAGAATTAATAGAACAGCATTCTTGGAACCGAAATGGGTTTCCTGGTTTATTATTCGAGCGTTCATTGTGTGTAGGGCTGTGGACAATAAAGGGTTGCATCGGAGCGTGTGCGTCGTTACAATCAACAACAGGGGCGGTTAGGTTGTAAATCAAAGGCATCAACGGCAGGAACAATAACTCCCTTGCCGGTATTTCTCGCCATACCATTGCCATGTTATAGCTTTCGCCAATTAATGTAATGGATCGGAGTTATCGAAGCTGGCGCAGTGAATTGTAACTTGCGGGTGTCACGAGCTGCCGTGACCACGGCACATTCAAGCCGATGGCTTCCGAGAATTGTCAACAAAGATTAGGTCGGACAAGGCCCCGAAGCATTACTGAATTTTATCGCCAATTGACCTTCCACGTCTAGACAGAATCAAAACTTAAGGAGAAGGACTTTACAGTTTGAGGCCGATGAAAGCTATAAGAATGTTTTCGGAAAATCTTTATTACTTTACATATGCATGACGTGTGAGGGGTTTACCTTATGAATACGGAAAGAAGCGGCCAGCTTGAAACCGGGTGAAACGAACCCTATCGATTTTCAGAAGAGCCGGAGGCGCCGCTGGGGTTTCTTGTTAAAAATAAATAGCCGAAGCAAGGCGTTATTTCCCGAGCCGACGTGATGCATAATGTACCAGCGAAAGTGGCAACGAGATCGAAATAGAAATCAAAGACCGAGGATTTTAGTGAGGGCGCCTTTATACCTGTCTACATATTTCGTAGAAATCACGTAATGTTTAAACGTTCATTAATTCAGTACTAGGGAATGCAACCCGGGTACCCGGGTACCCGACTACATTTGGGGTTGGGTAAAAACCCGGGTTTTCAACTCATAAACCGGGTTTTACCCGAAATAAGAAATGTTACGAAAAATTAGTGAAATCGTAAATAAGTTATAACAAAATGTTATATTACAGCTGTAACCCAAACTTACTGCGTTGTAATTTACTAGCTTTGACCGCGGCACCACCCGCGTGGAAATTGGTCTAATTCACCCCTTATTTCTCTCCCTATCCCCCGGAGGCAGAAGTTTAAGTAAAGTTAACAGATGGATACGATAGTCGACTGTAGTCCTGTCCATGTCCGCCCGGCGCCGCACCCTGTCAGAATCTGCGCCTCGATGAGGTTTCGCTGCATCTGCCCTACTTGTAACCGGGTTCCGTTGCAAACTTTGGAGGTGACAAATTCCGAAGAAGCCGCATGATCGGAACTCCAACTTCCAGGGTTAATGTGTGTGCTGGGAGTCCTGAAGCGCTCAATGAGTTTAGGAACTCCCCCGGGTGATGTTGTGACGTTGCCTTCATCCAAGACAGTTTTAATGGAATTATATGCTGCTTGTTCACCTTTGATTTCCGCCAATATCCTGCACGCATTAAATGCCGCTGCCTGTACATTTTTCGGCGTGAGTATGGCTCTCTCATAAACCGAAGAGTTCTCATGTCCCGTCACCTGGCTCAGGTCTCCGTATACGCTCCGAATATAAGGTCTTCAACGGACCGAAAGATCCTGCATAACGTGTCTGGTAATCGAACCAGGCCGTTGGTTTCCTTCAGATTCTCCAGAAGTCTTTTTCCAACCTGAAGCAGTACCCGGGCGAATTCTAGGACATGTGAGCCTCCTCCTTGTTGGACTCGTATATTCTCAGCCAGGCGCAGCTTCTGCACGCTCGCCCTCTTCAGGCAGGCATTTTACCTCGTCGGCTCGAGTACCATGCGTTACCGCAAAACGACATTGTAACGCTACCCATTGCGCGCGCCGCCCTTCTGAAGTCTTGGAGTATCCTTACTACGGCTTCTGTGGCCTTTTTATGCGCCAGACAATTAAACTGCATTCCTGGAGAACTCTGGTTTTATCACAGTTTCTTGATACCCCAGACTTGAGTTGCAGACAGGAGTTTCCGCACTGTCCAAATCTATTGGGCTCTTGAAAGTTGTGTGAGCCGTTTTGCCACCAGGCAGTAACGTAGCAGCGATTAGTCAATCATGAATTTGTTGATATCCGTACCCCCTCTTCTAAACTTAATTTAATTTGGCAAAATCCTTCCTCAGTCGCTTATTCATGTCACGACGTATAAATTTCAGCACCATCTCAATCTTAACACATGTTTGAAAAAAGTTTGCACCTCCTTCCTAAGTAGCGCCATAAGATTCAAAGTCTGGAATCGTAATCAAACGTGCTTTTCATTCTTAAATACCCGCAAAAACCATAAAACTCAATATTTAATACTTTTTGTTCATGTCCGGGTATTACCCGGGTACCCGGGTTTTGAAAATCAACGTCGGGTAATACCCGGGTAACAAAAATGACCGGGTATTGCATTCCCTGTAGGGTACATTCCATGTACATTATCTTGTCTTTTCAGGATTCCGTAGCTAAAGAGGCAAACACTCATAGGATCACTTTGTAGTCCGTCTGTCTGTCAGTCTGTCAATAGAGCATGGATACCGGTATTCGACAATATCGAAAAACCGGAATATCGGACGAAAATTCCGATATTGAAATATCGATTTTGTTTTTTCCCAATATCGGTATTTCGATATTTTCGATATTAGAACGAGGTTTTTTTTTATAACGGCATAACATGGCTCCACTTCGCCTCATGATAAGCAAAAAGGGGATGACACTGCCATGCTGGCCCGAGAGATGCTTCTTCACGCTTCGTTTGAAGGGTCGCAATTAAGTTATAAGAAGGAAGAAACACGTGAGCCGGCAAGGAGTTCCATATTTTAATAGTTCGGCAGATGAAGGAATTGCCAAACTTCTTGGTACGTGTGGGAATATTCTCCAGGGTGAGGCAATGACATCGCAAACCGGCACGTGTGGTTCTATGACGGAAAGGGGAGCGTGGGATAAGAGGCAATAACTCTTCAGAACACTCGCCATGATATAGGCGATAGAAAACGCTCAGCGACCCAATGTCCCTACGTAATTGAAGGGGTTCGAGGAATCTGGTATTTTTCTCGTCACCTATGATGCGGACCGCCCGACGCTGCAATCTGTCAAGAGCATCGAGTAGATATTGGGCGGAGCCATCCCAAAGATGCGAGCAGTACTCAACGCATGACCGAACTTGAGTCTTATAAAGAAGGCAAAACTGGTCCGGCGTGAAGAACCGTCGCACCCTGTTATGGATCCCCAGTTTTTTGGAAGTCAGTGACTCGATGTATTCGTTTTGATTAAGATTGCAGTGGATATCCTTGCCTAGCATATTCAGGCTATCACGCAAACCAAAAGGAGTGCTCTGGAGACTAGGGGTAGGAAGAAACGAGGACGTCTTGGTAGAGAACGCACACACCTGGGTTTTCATGGCTTTGAACTCAACCAGGTTAACAGAACCCCATTTGCTAATAAGGTCTAGAACCTGGTCCAGTTCAACGACAACATTATCTCGTATCGCACCGATTTCCGCCCTACAAGCTCCCGGCCGACCAATATATCGACCATGTAGCCTACTATCATCCGCATAGCAATGAATGTTCCCTAATGGTAGCATATCATTGATATGCAGAAAAAAGAGGGTGGGCGATAACACAGAGCCCTGTGGGACGCCAGCATTCACTGTCATGAACCGCGAAGCGCACCCTTCGACAAGGACGCGGATTCTACGCTCATGCAGGAAGTCAGCAATCCATTTACATAGCTGGATGGGCAGACCGTACGCAGGAAACTTGGAAAAGAAGTGCTTTATGCCAGACTCGATCGAAAGCTTTGGCCAAGGCTGATAGCCAAAGCCTCGCCGTGTTTTTCAATAGCCTCCCCCCAGAGGTGTTTCACGTACGCTAGAAGATCACCCGTTGATCGATTCGGTACTTTCGGTCTGAAACCATACTGACGATCATTAATTAGGGAGATTTTCACCAACAAACTGGGTTTTGCGAGTCATATCCGCGCCCACCGTCGTAGGAGTCCTACGAGCCCTACAACTTGAAGTCGCTGTCATCGGACCCGATGAAGAGGACATCATCATCATCAGGGAGTGATATTCAAGGTATCGGATCAGTTGGTCATTGATGATCCGCTTCATAACTTTGCACAACACTGAGGTTACGGCGATGGGACTGTAATTAGATGGGTCAGAACGGTCTCCCTTTTTGGGAACCCAAGTAATTATCATTATATTATATAATAATAATAGTGGGGAGGTAAATAATTCTTATAATTATGAAATTAGTTCCCTAAAATATTGATGCGTTGTTTGAAGTTTTGCAGTAATAAATACAACATAAATTATTCTAAGTCAAAATTTATTATTACTTTTTGCCTCAACAGCGAGAACATAATCGACTTTTTGTACAAACCATTCCGGTATGTTTATAGTCTTATTCTAGACTTTCAACGTATTTAAACAAGTTTTGCTAGAATTTTTTGATGTTTTACATTAATATCGAAAAAATATCGAAATACCGGAAAACCGGTATTTGAGATTCCAATATCGGTGAGAATACCGGTATTAGAAATAGCTCCGATATTCCATGCTCTATGTCAAACCCCTTTTGTTAGGAACATGTGGAGGTGTCGAGCTAAAATGTATAACAAATACTTAGGTCTGCTACCTCTTAGAGCCGTGAAAAGATAAAACTTCTAAAAACGTAGTAGCTGGATTTTGTAAATATTTACTTCAGAATCTTTTTAAAAGTAGAGAAATAAATTAAAACTCTCATCGTGGGGAGACTCCAACTTAACGATCATTTTTTTTTATTTATTTATATATTTATTCAAATGTCAAGAACATGTCAGGTAAGGTACCACAAAACTGTTTTCACAGTTTGACTGTGGGAACCTTTCTATACAATAGTAATACTCAAGTAATAAAATCTAAATCTTAATTAATGATAATATGTATAGTTAGGTAAGAGGCAAATATCTATACAATTTTTAGCTCAAACTTTGACTTAATTAAGTTAAATACTGTCTAGGTAGTATTTTAGTACAGCTTTTTTAAATTTATTTTTATTTGTCTCTGTCCTAATAGCCGCAGGTAAGACGTTAAGTAAATATGGTAAGCGCTTTTCGATGAGCCTGTCCCCATAGTAATTGCTTACTCTGGGAACAGCATACATTACCTGCAGCTACGGACTTGGTGCCATGGTTATGGCTCATTTTAGATAGGTTAATACTCTCTTGATTACCGTGTTGATTGACTGACATACTTTAAATAACTTGTAATAATCATTTCTATATTTATTTTTTACTAATAGCTTCAGGAATCTAATTTGTAATTTTTCAATTTTTTCCAAATTCGTTTTAAAGTGAGGCCATAGCTATCCAGAGAGTAACCTATAATGGATTCTACTAGTGACACATAAATACATTTTAGGGTGCTTGTTGGGACTCTATAGCTTAGATGATAAAACCTACCAAGTAGGACTCTTAATTTACTACAAATATAGTCTATATGAGATGACCATGAGAAGTTTTCATCTATTTTCATGCCAAGGTAAGTGATGCATTTTACACGCTCAATTGGCTTACATTGGCATGGAACTAGATTATTATGGAAACAGGAGAAGTCATGTGTAACTATTGTAGGCTCTGGCGAACAGGAAGGGTTTAAATAAGGTGAGTGTAAAATGATTAGTTTTGTTTTATCTGCGTTTAACAGTATACCATTATGATCCTCAGGATGACACCGGACTTCACCCTTACATATTCTACGGCAGGTAAATGATAAAAAATTCGACATTCTCACTCATACATAAGATACCAGAATGTGACAGATAGTCTGTCATTTATCTATTATGTGATGAACGATACGCTGGATTAGACGTGGCCGCTGCCTCCACTCTAGCTAACCTTTTTCGACGGCGAGGGGTCGGTGTCGAGGCACGACAGTCAGTTGTTCCCTTTAAGGGCGCAGGATCGAATCCTACCGACTGTGCCATGTCATAAAGGAGATCGGGGTAAGCTAGTACTCTATGTCATCTATTACCTTATCGAAGGCCAGGGGTCGGTGTCGAGGCACGTCAGCCAGTTCCATGGCGTCGGGGCGGGGTGGGGACGGGCGCGGGGGCAGCGACGCCGCTAGCCGAGCTCCATGGGCGTCTGCCGCAGGGGCCGCATGCCGCTCGCGCCCGCGCTGCGCCCCCGACACCTGGTGATAGAGAACAAAATTAATTAATAACAGGTTATATTGAAGAAGGTTCCATAGTTTCTAGACAAAACTAATATTCTAACAGAACTGATGGCCGTTGAGGGTAGGTTTTCGAATGTCAAGCGCATACCAGAAGGCATTATAGGTCTGGTCGTTGGTTTAGGGCAAGAAGTTCCCCGGAGAGGCCCGAGGTCAGCAGTGGACGTCTACTTTAGTTGTCGAGATGATGATGACAGCTTCCAATACATCACGATACCTATATTATAGTTTTATATAAGTAATAAAACAATGCCATAATTAAGGATATAACGAGATTCCATCTATGTTGATAGATGTAATTCATCGATTTTATAATGCAATGCCAAGGCAACATCAATGATGACAATAATCACACTCTTTACATTTCCATGAATAAGAAGATAAATAGTAATTTCGTGCAGTAATAAAGGTACTTAAACTCTTTTCTCGCGTACAAACAATATGCATGCATTTCTAAATCACCGAGTTGGAATTTCCTGTGCGTACGTCACTTAAAACTTTAATGCGTCATATCGTTAGTTATTTTACACGACTTAGGGTCTACTTTCTTGTCTTCCACCCTATCGTGGCCTTCCTCTGCCTCTTCTTGCGTTAACATTACTTTCTAGGGTGTACACGAAGAAAGCATCATAGTGGCGAATGTAGGTACGAGGTTAGTTCGAACAAATTGTAAACATGCACTGTCTTATACTCCGTGGTCTTTTCTTATATAAGAGGTCAAGTAATGACAGCAAGATGGCGACAATCAGCGAAGTGTATTGCAAGTGTATTGTATGACAATTTTATTTTTAAATATTCCGGACCGGATTTATTTATTTATTGAATCACATAAAATGTAACATGACGTTCATACACCAAAGCGTTAAGCGTTAAGCGTTACGGATACGGATCTAAACTGTGAGGAAATGCATATATGTGAAATTACGGACTAAAAACTACTGATCCTAGTCATAAGGGTTTTATCATATCCGCATAGTGGGTTACGTGTTCAAATCCAGAAGGTGTCCTAGAGATGACAACGATAGTGATATGACTGCCCTGAGTTGGAAATTATTCTACACAAGCGTGAGTAAGTAATCATATGCATTATGCATTGATATTACATGAGAGGAGTATTATTACAGAGATACGTTGTATATAAAGTAGGACTTTATATACAACATTCCTATGATACAGTGAAACCTGGATAACTGGGAATTGAAGGGACCAGCAAATTTGTCTCACTTAAAGAGGTATTCTACTTACCCAGTGTCTCAGATATACAGGTATAGATTAATGTTTGTCCCATTTACATAGGGTTCCATTAATAGAGGTAAAAAAGAGGATATTCCAGTTATAGAGGTGCGATTATTAAATAAAATAGGTAGGTAGGTGGTGTATTTCATAATGATTATACATGAATTAAATATAATCGTTGGCAGAAATAAAAAGGTACCTCATATCATAAACAAAAAATATTAACACTTTTTTATAAACAGTACCAAATTAAATAAATCTGACATTTTATATTGTCCTTTTTTAGGGGTCAGCTATTAAGATATTATTTTTAATTAATGTAAATTTAATCCTAGGTATAATGTTGATATTTCAACATTGGTGCGCAAAAGAATAGTGATTTTACTGTCATGCGTTTTGAAATAAAATGAAGTCCCAGTTAGAGAGGTAATGGATTGACGTTATCGCAGTTATAGAGGTCGAAATCTTTAAATTCAAAGATAACCATTTATTAAAAGTATTTAACTTAAAATTTAGTCTCAATAATAGAGGTTAAATACGCCCGCTGTCTCAGTTATGGAGGTAATTATGAAGACATAATCGAAAAAACGAATCCCAGTTATAGAGGTCTGTTTTGTCACTAACAGAGGTAATTCAGTGGTAAAGTGTGGGGACAGCAGCATGAGTTCCAGCTATGGAGGTTTCTCACTTATCCAGGTCCCACTTATACAAGTTTCACTGTAACAACATTGTTATTAAAGTGGGACTCTTTGCCGGCTCATATGTTGCCTCCTTCATGGGACCCTTCAAACGACGCGTGAAGAAGCATCTCGCGGGCCAGCATGGCAGTGTCAACTGACAAGGCGCCGTTGGTTTCTTGTCAGTTGCCGTTGCGACCTGGCCTGGGGTCTTCTTTTTGCTTACCATCAGGCGTAGTAGAGCCACTATGTTGTCCCAATAAAAAAAAAACTTAAGACATGCGCCAGAAATTATATTACCATGCGAAATTCTAATGCAATGTAGGGATATTTTCTATATTCATATAATATTTTAACAAAAAAAAAACCGGCCAAGTGCGAGTCGGACTCGCACACCGAGGGTTCCGTACAAACCTGCAAGGTTTACAAAGTTCGTTCATTACGACAATCGAAATCGACATTTACAAAAAAATATATATTTTGTAATGTAACTAAAAATTTAAGGTTTTCGGAATTTTTCCTTTATGTGTGCTATAAAACGTTGCTTCATGCCAAATTTCAAGATTCTAGGTCGACTGGAAGTACCTTTTAGGTTTTGATTCCCTTGCGAGTACTTGCGAGTTTCAAAATATGCAGCTTAAATTGCTGTTTCTTTTGATTGCGTTGACATAGAAGTTTGATTTTGTTACAGCTTAAAGGTATTATAGACCTGAGTATTTGGTATGAATTTCAATTTAATACGTTTACGCGTTTATGAGGAAATGGGTAGTAAGTTTAAAATTATTAAAAAAATATATATTATGTGATGTAACTAAAAATTTATGGTTTTCGTAATTTTTCCTTTATCTATGCTATAAGACGTTGCTTCGTACCAAATTTCAAGATTCTGAGTTCACGGGAAGCACCCTGTAGGTTTTGATTCCCTTGCAAGTGTCGAAAATTTGCGGCATAAACGGCTGTATCTTTTGATTGCGTTGGCTTAGAAGTTTGATTTTTTCACAGCTTCAAGGGACAGTAGACCTGAGTAATTGATATAAATTTCAGCTTCATACCTCCACGCGTTCCTGAGAAAAAGGGTCTTGACAGACGGACGGACGGACAGACGGACAACAAAGTGATCCTATAAGGGTTCCGTTTTTTCCTTTTGAGGTACGGAACCCTAAAAAGGCATGTATTTAAATCGATAACTGTATATTCCATTTTTTCGATCAAAATATTTCAAAGTTTCACCAAAAATACTGACTTGCACTCTAATTATCCGATGTACGAACCATATTTTTGGTGTGAATTCGGTTAAAAAGGTCATCTCGTTTTGTATGATGTTTAAGTTTTTTTTGTAGGACATGTTCAGTTAATCAATTGTTTTTTTTGCACAGTTTTCGTTTTTCTGGTATGCATTCAGTTAATTAGTGGAGTTACCTAGTGTGCTGAAAAATTATACAGATGTTCATTTAATAATATCTCAAAAAAAAAAAAAAAACCGGCGTCGACAAAACGAAGCACGACACATTATATGACAATGAGAAATTAGAACGTTGTTATACTCTTTCAAAGAAAAGAAGAGTTTTCCAAATCTGTTCAGCCGTTTTCAAGTAATAATAATAATTAAAAAACAGAAATAAAACTAACTGAGAACCTACTCCGTTAGTCCATATTCACGTTAGTTAAAAAAACTGCACCTCTTGCAGCATAGCATTAGTAGGCAAGTAAACCTTACATTCTTATTATTATTAAACTCAATTGACAAACAGTTCAATGTTTTATAATTATCACTACATTTTTTTTATAATAAATGGTTTAATTCGATAGGCATGGACATAATTATATCTAAGAAATGCCGTCGTGATATGACGTAGCAGATAAATACTTATTTCGTTGTGCCTATTCGACCTGCATTGACCATTAAATTGTGAAAAAATAAACGATAAACTAATCACAACTTGTTAAAAATAAATAAAATTATATTCTACACCCTACGTCAATGGATACGTGTAGATTATACATTATTATATATTATAGGTAAGGCCTCCCTCAATTCAAAATAGAGATCTAATTTGAAGGCCATTAATAGCGTGGGCAACCATTTCTTTTTGCATTCACGAGGTACTTAAACATAACAAACTATGAGACATGAAAACTGTTATTAAATTAAAAGCAACAAATTGATCACATAATAACGTGCACGAATGAAAATGCAGCGGGGTCCTGGTAAAAACTATTGATTTAATGAGATATTTAAGTGCATATACTCGTCTGCCTGTCTTACTTTTTGCAGCGGTTTTTATATCGCTTCACTGACTTCATATTTATTGCACAAGTACTCAGTAAAAACTTGTTAAACAATGTAGGGAACATTATAATCCTTTCATCTAACTAAATGTTCCTTATTCTAAGAACTAAATACCGGGCAAAATCGCGGTTTTGCCTGCGTCGATAATCTATGGCTATCATTTGGTGCCGAATCGATTATTCGATGGAAATTAACGTAAAGCCATTAGATCGATAATATTCAAGCTGTCTTTAGTATGATGCGAATCTATTTATATCTTCTAACAGATTAATTTTCAAAAGTCCCAGTTATTCAGTTCAGTTATGGGTAATTTTTTGGGTCCAACTTGAGGGACAAATTATTTATAAGTATAGTGTTTTAATGAATATTAAAGGTGTTTTCCCACCGGCATTTATTGAAAATCTAATTTAGAAGAGATAGGAAAGATTGGGAAGTGACGCTAGGTTTTTATTTCCTTTCACTTCTTGCTTACTTTAGCATGAAGTATTTCGCCAAGTTTATCGCCTTAGGTAAGTGTTTTTGACAAGTTGTCAGTTAGTAAGTTCCGTTAACGTTAGCATAGGTATCACTTGTAGTAGACGAGTTAAGTATGTCTTAATCTTGTAACTAAATCTGTAAATAAGCACAAGCCAGTTTAGTTAAAATGTTCTATAAGTAGTGACTAATTCCGAAATTTTAAGGTAAGTACATCAAAATATAAAGGTTATTTTGTGATTATTTAATAATAATGGATTTCAAATTAAGAAAATGTACATATAAATTTATGAAACATGTAATGTCTCATTTTTTAATACAAAGATCAAAGCTTAATCAAGATTAAGTTCAATTTGTCTTTAAGCTTTGATCTTTGTATTAATGGTTTAAAACGTACCTATTTAATTGTTGTTAGTTTGACCGGATTAAATGTGTTTTAAACTTTTCGATGATCAGACGCAATAAAACTCAAACTAACCTAAACTACAATTACCTACGTTTCCACACATCGACCATTACCCTATTTTTTCGTTTAAAAATACGTACACAAAACATACGTTTTATAGACAGCTTGCCGGTAAAAAGATCAATAATTCATAGGCGAATCGAAACTAGCTTTCTTAGTGTGAATGAACGACTTAAAATAGCTCAGGTGATTGATGAGATCAACCCATTTAAATATATAAATATGTACGTCGAACAGTTGTTTAATTATGTATGTGCGTTGTGTACGAAGCATTGTAGCATTACTAAGTGCTAACTATTATGCTGTAGAGGTAGGTGATGTATGACATAGATTGATCCTCTGCTCCTAGATATTTGCCTGGTACGGGCAAGGCAATGCAGACTGTTATTGTTAGTGTATGTTTAGGTAAAAAAATAATCATTAGCGTGTTAAATCACTCCGTCCGCATTTGGTACATGAGCAGCAGCCGTGTCAAATTCAGTGATAACGATCTGTGATAATTATGATAAGGATCTGAAGATATTACAGATGCATATTACATATTGTAATATTGTTAACGTGGCAGTGATATCTCACAGTGATGTTTTTGGAAGTGAAATGTCACGGCGATTGAAAAGTAACGCTTATCCGCACACACAGACACACGCACGCACGCACGCACGCACCCACACACACACACACAGCCCTTACACAGCTGAAATAAGTCGTATAAGGGCTATATAAGCTGTTATGCAGCCTGAGTGCTACTAATAATTAATTATTGGTGTAACTTACGTACCTATTCTTCGATATCATAATCGTCATCATCATCAGTTGAATATTCCATGGAGTTTTAAACCTACACGATTTACTTTTCAAAAGGGTCCTGTGTTCGCGAACGTGTTAAACGGTAACTAGCCAAACACTCGCACATTTCATTATATTAATTCAGATTATTCACATTTCTGACTTAAGTGGTGTACATTAATGTCGAAATTTTGCAAAAATCTTACATACGATTGAGTTTGCTACTTACTAAAAGATGAATAAAAAAATATATTAAAATTAATTTCAACAATTGAATTATGTGACTGACAATGCAAATAAAATTCTTTCCGGGATTTACTGTTTTTACTTGTGACATTAAACGCTGTACTTATTCGACAAAGTCCGCAGCAATAATGGAAGGATGCTTGCGTGATCGATCCACCATGCTCGTTAAACTGGGCACAAATAAGCACCTTCCCACATAATACTCGCAAATTATGGCTGTATTACCAGTCTAAACAACTCTTTACACCATGGTATTACAGAGTTTATTGTGTAGTTCTATTTCTTTGCTTTGCTTGCATAGCAAATTTAAATAAATACTTGTTTCAAAGAGCATTGGCCTGTTACATATGTATATATATAACAGATGAGTAAAGTAGAGTCTAATAAAGTTCCTTTTCTTACGAAGATGGCAGCGACAGCCACGGGCGATCGGTCGGTAAAAAGTTATTTTTTACACAATAGTTACTTATTTGCTCATCAGGACCAATCAAATGAGCCCAAGCACGATGGGTTTATCTTGCACTGTTTAGGAGTTTCTACGGCCATTTTCCGTATTCCTCATAAGATCAGCCTCAAGATACCAAATTAATGTACTGTCACGTGGACTATAACTACATACATTACATATATATACTTCATATAAAGTTTTAATTTAAAACAACAATTAGAAGTAGGTTGAGTTTGACTTCTAAGATAAAAAAATTACGTACTACGTTTGTAGCTACAAATAATTACAGAAACAGACTTAGTTACAAGTGAAGCTAATATAAAAACTTCCTGAAAAGAAGGCTACTATTATACCCGAAGATAAAAAAAATACGTCTATTTGTTGCTTCATTGTGGAAAAAAGGACCACAACCACAACAGAAATCAGTATATTTATGTTTTTAGTTTGGACAAGACAAGGACGAAAACAATTTTGACGTTGACGTGAAAATATAAACAATCTATGTTACCTTGATAAGCCATGCTGATGAATTGACGAATTCATCTACGGATGTCATCGGTTACTGTGCTATCTGAAAAGTTTTTGTCTTGATACAGTAAAATCCAATACGTACTTACTTAAATTTCCAAAATAATTCTATGTTAAAATAAACTTTGTAGTTACTTTTAGCAAACTAGCCGATAGATTAAAATATCACTCACCGCCAGTAAATAACTAAAACATACATTTGCACGAATGCATTACACAGTTTGCCAACACGATTCAAAACATTTGCACTATGCACAGAACTGCGAGTCTCGTAATCAAACACTATAGTAGGGGGATACTCAACGGACAGCAAGCAGCAAGCCGCCCGCCACGGCACTCAAACGAATTGCTATTGTTTAGCAAACGACAAACTCAGAGCTCAGGCTCACTATATCTCCTGATAAAGAAGATAAGGCTAAAATCTCTTCTCAAGTCGTAAATTTTCTACGCACGAGGGCATTTTCGGGAGGCTTAAGCACCTTAGATAAGTGAGATACGTAGGCCGTGTGAGGCCACCATCGTTAATGACATGGTTGTGACCTGAATTTTAAGTGCGAATTGTTGGCTTGAGGTGTAGTCGTTTCCGAAATATGCGGGTTATAGTGACATTTATAGCATACTAAGGTAATAAGTAAGTGCGAAGTTGATCACAGTGGTTAATAGACTGGGACTTAGGTTCGGTGATTATAGAAATTTTAAACAATAGTTAAAAGAGCTTTCTGATCGGAGCTAAGTTTCATACATAAATATGTTTATATCTAGGTACCTACGGTGAAGGAAACTGAAACGTGTACCTTTTTGACCAGAACATAAACAATGAGGATTGTGACATTTGTAACTAGAGCGAAAAAGGTACGTATTCCAATTTCCTTGACTGTACTTCTTAAGGTACGCTTTATAAATAGATATCTATAAAAGGTATATAGTTACGTTTAATATACTGGTGTACATTTTTCTTTAAGACATACATAAATAAGATGTGCATTATGTTTACTCGTGTTTATTGATATTTAGTGTGTCGTCAAATACGTTTTTTTTACCTTATCGATTTGTTGGAGATATATATTTCTGATGTACCTACTCGTATATGGTCGACTAAACTAGTATAAGTAGTTATATTTTTGAGTACTTAATGTTCAAAGTTTTATGGAGTTTTTGAATTCGACTGAATAGCAGCAACAAGAAATAAATCTTGAACTCGAACCCACCGAAACACTGTGAATGCACGGCTGGAACATTCCTAGAAATTATACAATTGTCCGATTGGTTTAACACTTAAGATAATTGGGCGGGAAAGGTTAATATAATTTCTTGACCCCACTTGGACAATTTGATCCTTTTCAGCATCTAATTTTATTTGATTACATCAATTATTATTAAGTAGGTAAGTATATAGTTAAAACGATTATAGCGATATAGTTAAACGATTCTCGAGCGCCTTACTTAAAAACTAACGAGTACCTATATTTTGTCGCCGTTTTAAAACATTAAAGTCAATAAATAACTAGATTATTTTTATAGAAATAAATAAACATAGACCGTAATTTGAACTTAACTAACATAATAGGAAACGTTTGAACTTTTTATTAACTGATAGGTATCAAAAGTACGTTTGCTATGTCCTAATGATACTAGGAATAATCCCTTTAGCACTGAAAAAAAATACCTGATAATTTTTGAAAACTATATCACTTTTGTTCCAGGCCTAGGCCGACTGAATAGACGGATAAGTATTAAAAAAAAAATCCGTGATAAACAGAACCAAGACCGCTCAAATGGATATATCGCGTGAATTTCAATAAAATCTCCACACTATATCTATAAAGCTGGCCATATATACACTACGGTCTCTTAATTGAGAGGTCTTCCTGTGCAGGCACTCCTGCGCCTGCCGGTGTAGGTAGTGTAGATCGTGTAGGAGCCTGTGGGGGAATAGACCTGGGCCGCGATTCCACTGAGTACTTAAAAGATCATAATGAAGGCACTTTAATATAATTCATTAGCATCGGCATTCGAGTGTGACAAATATAAGTATGACATTTGAATTGTATTATTCTCGCTAAATATGAAGTTTAGTTTTTTAAAGAAACCAGCTTTACTTGACCTGCGCAAGTAGACAGCAGGTTGCAGGGATATAATAAAATAAATAAATAAATATTAAGGGACAATCATACACAAATCGACCTAGTCCCAAACTAAGCAAAGCTTGTACTATGGGTACTAGACGACGATATATTGACAGGCAATTAAACATTCAATGAAGTGACGTCCGACAGACTCGACGGGTCAAAAAAGTAGCACTACCTATATCTAAGACGGCTTTAACTCTGATGCTGTATACCTATGCGTAAAATTGACGTCTACCACACGTGTCGGTGAACTCGGATATATTTGGAATGACCTTCCCATATAGCGTAGCTCCTGCCGCACCACACGGTGTACGGTTTATTTTTTTCTAAACACACTGCAAAAAAAATAGCTCAACTAGTTTAATAAAATACATATAATAAATAATAATAATAGTAAATAAATACATATGAAACGGGTCACATCGTATAATTCGAATATCGCTCGACATGTGTTGAGTTTAACTACTTAAGAAATATTCCAATTGTGCTTAGTAGTAGGTAACCAAGATTAATACATATTTCATGTAGGTTATTTTTTTCTGATTTTGGTTACTAGTCAATTTGTCAGTCCTCCGATTAATCTTACTAGAAGTTTAACATTTGGGCTACTGTTAAAAAAAAAAATTCAGTGCTAATTTTGGCAACACTTAGGCCAAAACACAATTCCACGTTACGTCGTCGTCGCGACGTGCGAATCCACGTCTTGCAACTTAAAAATTCACGACACGATAAGGTGCGACGTAGCGTCATCATCATCAATGTAATGTGAAAATTAATCAATACAAAACCAACTTTGTCTCTATTAAAAAAAAAACAACCTGACTTCGAAGTCACCATCGACAGCAACGACAAAAAAGCGAGTTATATTATTTAGCTCTTCCTGTGCCCTGCGTACGCAATTGCCAGCACCTCTTATATATGTATTTTTTATAGTAAAATTGAAATGGATATAAATCTATAAAAATCTCTACTCTAGCAATTATAAAAAATTAAGATATACTTATGCAATTACAGCATATGAACTAGCAAAGTTTATCCACGAATCCATAGATAGATTGGCGTGCTGAACCCAGCCAGATTAGCAATTTGAACTCGGCGATTCATGGGCTAGGTAGTTTATTTTGATTGAAAAACCGAGGAATTTCGTGTTTAAAACTGTTTGGTTGCTGGCGGTGATTTAAAAAGAGCGGATTATCTATACACTCATTTATATTATATTTTTCTCTTTGGTTCTCAATTCGGTTTTATTTTATATATAAGTATTATTTATTATATTTGTTATAGTACAAATTATCTAAGCTAAGCTAATCCACTTACCTGCAATCTGCATTCACAATAGCATTGTGTCTATTTAATACAATCCTATATATCTGCTTTTGTTCTCGTAAGCGCCAACCAGTTACTTACAAAAAAAGATTAGAACTACATTGCGTGGATATTGAATTTTCAACCTTATTCCTTGTTGAATAGGTTTAAAATGTTTGTTGACGAGAGTTCATAGTCTTTTTTCAAGAGAATACGTTCTTGTGGAGAGTCGGACGATTGTAAAATTCCAAAAAAGTTATGATCACCAGTATTCTGTTAGTGCATTTTGTAGTCTAATGTCCAAGGAAATAGAGTCGATAATCTATATTAACCTTCCAAGGTGGTTACAATCTGCTTTTACTACGAGCTCGTTATCTTAATTTGTGGTTTACCAGTTGTGGTTTGTTCAATGGTATTCAGTTCTTAAGTGGATTAGCTTAGCTTAGATAATTTGTACCATACCTCAGAGCACCGTCATTTATGAAGCCATTTTTTAGTGAAGATCTGATGACGAGATGACTGAAAAATCGAGGATACTCCTCAAATATTATAGGCAAATGTATCCAGATTTCGGTATTTTTTATAGTACGTCGTTGTTTTCTGAAATACGATTTCTACTTGATAAAGTCGGTATATTTTTGCAAAAAGTGACTATAATTAAATCAATGTTTTTGACATTTCAAGTTCAGTTCAACTTGTAGTTGCGGAAAGTAATTGAATGCATATGACTGATATTATATCATACTGTCTTAAGAAAAGACATCGGAAAAAACAACGGGCCTTCGGAAAAAAATATCAAGAAACTTATAGCTAACTTCTAGTAAGTATCTCTGTTTGGCCCTATGGTTTACTGGTAGACAATGACATTAGGCATTAAGTCCGCCATTTGTACTGGCTTTTGTTTTGTGCAATAAAGTTTAAATAAATAAATAAATATAGCCTACATACTTCTACAATATATTGGAAATAAAAATGATATCAAAACCCTGATTCGTATTCGAAAAAAAAAGAAAACAATTGGAAATTATGCTTACCTATCCGGAAGATTAAGGGACATATCACAAGATATTTGGCAACCAGTGTTGCCAGAGCCATTGTGGCATAAGTTACATTTAATTCCTCGAAAAGTTACATTTTTGCTGGGAAAGTTACATTACTTGGGCTCCCCTTTTTGCTTACCATCAGGCGAAGTGGAGCCACTATGTTGTGCCGTTATAAAAAATAAAAAAATATATTTTGATATTAATAAAAAGTGGTTAAGTTAAGTTTGCACCTGGTATGTATAGCGCTCCATACAAATGAGGTGCAAAGTTTACGCAACCTATCCCGTTTGTTGTATGGGAGCTCCCCTTAAATATTTATATTATTTTATTTTTAGTATTTGTTGTTATAGCGGCAATAGAAATACATCATCTGTGAAAATTTCAACTGTCTAGCTATCACCGTTCTTGAGATACAGCCTGGTGACAGACGGACGGACGGACGGACGGACAGCGAAGTCTCAGTATTAGGGTCCCGTTTTTACCCTTTGGGTGCGGAACCCTAAAAAACGGTCAAGCGCGAGTCGGATTCGCGTACCGAGGGTTCCAAAGGTACAAACTATGAAATGAAAGTATCGAATATTTACTTTAAATAAGTTCGTAATATCAAAAAAATATAAATATAATAGTCTATAAATCTATATTTGGCATGGGAAACTGTGTCATCATCATATCAGCCAATATACGTCCACTGCTGGACAAAAGCATCCCCAAACTTCTCCAAAACGATCGGTTATGCGCCGCCCTCATCCAATTGCTTCCCGCAAACCTAACCAGGTCGATCCACCTGGTTGGATGCTTTCCATGTGACGTGAAGCTGTGTATAGTGTTGAAAACTGTCCATATATACAAAAATCTTGTTGACATAAACATAAACGTTGTTGTTATAAACGACAATTGGACCAATCACAACAAATGTCGAAGTAAATTGACCAATGAGAATACATAATTTTTGAGGTAAATTTTTTTAAAACGCATAATATCCACTCTAACAGTTTTATATATAAAGTTGAATTTTTAATTATCCAGTGATTTGACGGATGTCGTAATTTATATTATCGTTATTCGAAAATTATTTCTTAAAAAAATGAATGAGAAAACACGTAATTGCTGATATTAGATTGACTTATTGATAAAAAGTGATATGTTCAAACCAAATTAAACTTAATCAAATTAAGCTCGTAAAAAATAGCATCAGTTTACTCCCGCTAATTAAAAATCAGACTCAAAAAAAATCAAGGAAGACGCCTCAGTTTTAATATGTTTAGTACTGGCTAATAGATAGTCTGTTAAGCGAGTGGTGTTGCTTGATAAAAGCAGCCAATTCAAAATTCTTACAGGTATCTGCACTGATAGTAGGTACACCGAATATATGCGTTAGATAAATTACAAATTTTATTTTAAAAAAATTATCACGGAATAGTATTCTATTTTTATTACGGAATTGTATTCTATTTTTATTGACTGTTGATATTGATATTTGTTGGGGTTTTTGAATTTATCACGACTTGTATGACAAAATTTAAGAGTGCAGATTATAGAAAATATTAAAAAAATTCAAACTGACGGGAGAAACATAATGTTAATCTCGATTTGCGATATTGTGTAAATATTTATTTTATTTTATTAGTTGTTAAAAGCATCATATACATATTATTAAATATTATAATGTCTTGGCCGAAAGTACAATACATGGACTTGTATTATCTAGGGCCTCATCTTGGCCCTCGAACTTACTCATCCATCCGTTGTTTACTTTCTAACCTCTACAAAAATGTGTTCGCTTTATATAAATACAACTTTACGGATTTCGGATATAAACGGAACATAATAGTTTGTATCTTGACAGATGGACAACGAAGTGATTTGACGATCGGAAGTTCTTTGAATCCTAAGAATATTTTTGGAAGGATAACCATCTTAAATTTTGGTGCAGTCCTCGAGTTAAAATGTAACATTTTTGTATAGGATTTTCACATATTATGTTATGAATCCTATCATATTATGGCGTATCTTATGAAAGAGCTTCGTAAGCTGACTCCGAATATATACTGGATTATTACATTAATGGTACTTATTTAAAAAAAAACATGAAACCCATTATCGAAATTTTCATTATTTTTTTCAGTGGTATACACATGATATATTTTTGCCCGATAGTACATGTTATTTGGATTCAGAATCGAAATTAATGTTCCCACTTTAGTATTTTTAACAAAGCCTATTGAAAAGTAACGAAAATTCCCCAGAAATCAAAAGAGACGAGAGAGGGTCAAAAGTTACGAAAAATGTAACAAATGTAACCATCTGGCAACGCTGTTGGCAACAGATCAACGAATAAATTCTAGGTACTTCTTGTTGATTAAATTGATCCTCGAGTAACAGTTAGTTAACGGTACCCCTATTTACTGTACATGCTGCCTAGTGCTTACCACAAGACGGTTACGGACGATTGAAGACGCCAGTAAATCTGCCACCCTTATAAGGGAATGCGACGTTCGCAACTCATTGCGTAACGATTAAAGTGGTCACCAATTCGGGTTCGCATATGGCTTAATGGATCCATTATTTGAATACATATATTTTATAAGCAGTAGGCATGTTGAAACGACACAGTGCGACGTGATGGGGTTATAATTCCTACTTAGATCAAGGCCCTAATTCCATATATTTATAGAGTAAGTATAGAATTTTGGTACATGATTAAAAAGTGCGTTATTGTGATTTTGTCTGTGAAATTATAATTGACAGATTAAAGTAGGTGTACGCGAGTATAAAAAGCATCATTTTGGTTTATTGAATTTTTCTTGTTAAAAAGTGATTAATTGATTATTATAGTACAGCGAATTCAGCGTAGTACGATAGAGATTTATGTAAAACCGAAGACTGAAGGGCTACTCCTAATTTCGAAATTGAAAGGCAGTACCGTGCCATCTCTCTCGATCTCGCGTCAAACAATATTTGAATGAGCAGGACAGCACGATACGAAGTTTAATTTTGAACATCGGAGTAACCCTCTTCGTCAGACATTGACACGCGCGAAAATTACCACCTACTCGCTAAAGCAAGTAGCGTATTGTCAACTAATCATACCATACGTCTAGTAACAGAAAGACAAAACCGTCGAAAACATTCTATCGCTAGTTCAATTGTAACTGACAGTCATAAGGATGTTAATATAATACAGACCTATTTTTAAATAGGACATCACTTTATCACGGTGGATGAGTCGTGTTGTTTGTTGGTAAATAATCTGTGACGTATTGACTATGAGTGAAAATCTATTGTAGGTATGGTTAGCGTTATAATATAAATACTCAAACCTAAATAACTAGGTACAGTATGAATTTAACCTATAGTGCAAAATATGTATATCAAAACGACGACGCGGTTGGCGAGGTGGTTAAGCAGCTGCCTACTGAGCGGACGGTCCCTGATGTTCTATGTATTTAAGTATTTATTTATCTATATAAGTATGTCTATCGTCGCCTAGTACCCATAACACAAGCCTTCTTGAGCTTAATTTGGGACTAGGTTGATTTGTGTGAGGTTGTCTGATATTTATTTATATTTATTTATTTAAAACACATTCCTGCGCAGGTGCCGTGATATATATCGACGGCAAAAAGCGGAAACCCTGTAAACGCCAAGGGAATTCATTGGCGTTTACAGCGTTTCCGCTTTCTGCCGTCGATAGATATATTCACTTACGGCGTAAGGTGAGGCTATTTGGAACTATTTGGTAATTTACAATATTCTCATCGCAATAGTTGGAACAAATGTCTTATACCTGAAAACATAAAGTACGTTCCTAATATTCCAATTGTAAAAAATATTCGGGCTTAAACGCATTTTTTTATAAATACCAAAAAATCCCTTGAGTTCCGAATAGCCTCACCTTACGGTACCTACATATTTTGGACATATTTCAACCCATATCGAGCATGTCACTTACAAATGGTCGCGCTTGAATGAAACCTTATCATATTTATTGAAAGAATTTAGAAGCAAATTAACCTATTGGGGGAAATATCGAGTAAAACCTTATTATTACCGACAGTACGGGATGTTTAAACAAATAGGTATACACTGTCAGGATATTTTTATACTTGTT
Organism: Apotomis turbidana; assembly: GCA_905147355.2. Lineage (NCBI taxonomy): Eukaryota > Metazoa > Arthropoda > Insecta > Lepidoptera > Tortricidae > Apotomis > Apotomis turbidana. Next base: position 8,957,687 of record LR990288.1, read on the forward strand.
GATGTTACTAATATGAGTTTTAAGTAGCGCCACGATAATCTTTGCAAAACAACACCGGAAACCTCTCCGAGATACTTAAATACTGTTTATACTCAAATACTAACCGCTCTTACCGCATGCGATTAGGTTATTTATCGTGGAGTTAAAAACACGCGGCAATCCGCGGAGGGAAGTTCGGTATATTAAATAGTTCTTCAGACAGCCACTGATATATATATAAATGGTATAAAGAGCTCCAACAAATGTTCCAGATGGTTGATTGTATTGTCATGAGAGTAAGAGTTGAGATATGTATCCTGCTGTTGCTCGGACTAGTGATTTTAAATGTCATACGAACGTCTATGATGCAATTTAGTCAAAGATCCCACCTATGTAATCTTTGTAAAACAACCAGAAACCCACCCAAGATACTTGAAGCTGTTTACTCTAATACTCACCGGTCTTACCTCATGCGTTTGAGTTATTATCGCGGAGTATAAACACCGGATTCCACGGCAGGGGGTGCGTTAAGAGGGTTCAATAAGATGTTATATTCGATCATGAGTGAGCTGGAGGAATTGATAAACTTCAGACAAGTAATACATAAAAATTACATATGAATATCTCTGCACCTAATCGGAAATTATATGATCTTAAGTCGAAGATCAGTAAGTTATATGCTTTGTACCCCTACATCTTTCCCAAATATTCTTGCTCACGACACAAGTATTTTGTTCTTGTTGGGATTCGATCCCGGGACATAACATAACTAAACGTGTTTGTCGATTAAGTAGCCTAATTCATAGTGTACTATTTATGCGTCAAGGATTTGACAATTACCCCTTTTTCTCTTAGAAGTTAACTCAACAATCATTTCTTTGCACTACTCCTGTTTCTAAGAATATCGTAATCCACCTTTTCCTAACTACACAAAGTACAAGAGAACCGGCGAGCATCGTGGATTAGTAAATAAATCTATTAAATCTGTTAAGATAACTAATCAAATTATTCACTTGTTTCCACAGGAATACCAAATACAACAGTACCACCCATGTTCAAAAGTATCGAGTACGGAGAGTGTTATGAGAGTGATTGCATATAAACACATATGTTTACGCCCGGCACGTGGTCGCGGACAAAGCGAAACGTGGAGTCGGGCACGAATGCCCCGATTAATTACAAGCTAACTAATATTTCAATACTAGTAAAGAAACGTGAGGATTGTGTAATCTAGGTACTTATTTGTAAAATAGTTCCGGTGGTAACTATTATAACGATTGATACTTGGGTAATGCACACATATTCGCATGAGTCGGTAAATTTGCATGTTATCTAGAGGAGGAACCTGATTTCCTCTACTGCGCTGGGAATTCTAGTGTGGAGGTCGGGGCACTCAGCTGTTATTAAACCTTAGCCAATAAGTGTGAATGTCCGTGAATGTCCTGCCATTATTTTGAAGATGCAGGGGTGGGCTAAGAAAAGAGTTTATTGAAAAGCGTATTATAGTATATTTCAAACATTTGCACTAACAAATAGAGAACGTTTTAAAGAAGGGCCGGGTCAATTGTACTCTAAAACTACAACGTATTAAGAATATAATTCTGATTTTTGGACTTATGCTCATGGCACAGAAATCGTGTTCTCTTTCTCCAATTTCCGTGGGCCTGAGGTTTGTGAGCATATTTGTCAAGGGAAGAACTCGTCAGCGTCTTGATCAGTCTGGTCTCCCGATCGCATTGGTGAACGACCTCGTGATCTATAGCCGTTGACTCTACCCTGCACAACCAGTCTCTCCACAAATTCAGGATCTCCGCGGGACGTGTGCCCGAAATATGTAAGGAATTTCCTATTTAGACAGCAGATAGTCTTCCTTAAGCGGTAGAGGTTCTACACCTTATTTTGTTTTCTTTTTGGCTATTATGAAATAAATAATGTCTGTTCAAAAAGTGGGCAGGTGCAGTACGGTTGAAATAAGACGCAGCGTATCTACAGCGTACAGATAGTATACACGACGAAGAAGAAGGCTTTATCATTATGCGTATCGAAGACTTCTGTAGACCACTCTTTACAAAAGAAGTAATGGGATAGTAATAATACTGATTAAACTTCTTAGAAGAGTGTTGAAAATTTATATTACTGGTATTATCAGGAGATAGTCTACATAAGAATGGGCTTACAACTGTTGCAATTGCGAAGTTTTCTAACCACAAGAAAAATATTGGAAACAATAAGGGATTATGTCTCATAGAAGTGATATCGAAATTAATCCCTTTGTCACTGGGCCCCAAAATTAGGGCCTGAGCAGCAAATGAGGTATGTCTCACCACGGGGCCAATTAAGCTGCTTAATGCCGTAATGCTTTCAAACCAGGGAATTGCGATTAAGTTAAACGTTATATAGTTTTGACATGCTAGTTACATAACATGTGTACATACGCACATATACAGGGTGGAACATTTCTTAAGACTGGGCTGACAGGATAGTGTCATCTGAATGATCTACAATGTGTCTACAATCGACCTATTATAATTGTAAAGCTGGATTTAAAAGTAAAAAAAAGTCATTAAAATAGAATATTTTAATATCAGCGCGAACCCTATCAATTCAAAGGTTTTATTTACAAATGACACCTGTCTTTAACTTAAGCGATGTTCAAAAGAGGCTGTATCTCAAAAATGGATAGAAATATTTACATAGTTCATTGGTGAAAAATGAAGTACTCAGTCTGAACAATTCCCTGTTTGCTTAAAAGTCCCTCGATCTGTTCCACTCTGTATATTGCAGTAAGTAAAAGTAGAAATTACAAGTATATTACTTTTCCCAAATATCCCGCTGATTATGAATATTACCTGAATCCTACCTATATGAAAAAATATTTTTTTTGGATTGATTCACGCAACACCGGAGCAACGGATGTACTATTTTTGCATACGTTATACGAGTAAGATCATAAAGTGATTCAATACATCTTAGAAACCGTGGAAAAGCCTGAGTTAAAAGTTCATTATAACAGTAACTTGTATTCATAGTACAAGTAAGTTAAGTTAGTAAAACCGCTGTATCCTGCTGCCTCTGATTAAAAAATGGACTAAGTAACAAGGTTTCATTGACATGTCAGTTCGGGTCAAGTGCGCCACAAAAATATCGAAAAGAGCCTTATTCCTTTTAAAAATTATTTTTTTCATGTTTTGACAAATATATTGATAATTACAAACAACTTTTTGAAGTGAATAATAAATAATACTTTTCCCTGAGTTCATAGATCGAAAATAAGTTGAAAAAACTAATTTTCCGCGTATATTTTGTCAATTTCGAGTAGTTTTTGAAACAAAAAATATCAAAACAATTTAAACGGATTATATCGCGTATATTATTTATTTGAACCTTCCGGTACCTTCCGTGACGTTTCGGTACCTTTACAGATACTGTTGTCAAAGGTTGACTCAATAATCCGTTTAAATTGTTTTATTTAAATGTGTGACGGTCGCGGAAACCGAAGAAAATAAAAAATATCAATGAAAAATTCAAACTACTGCTAAACTGTAGGTTTCAAATATATACCAATAAATCAATAGTCCTGTTCAAGGTAGTAACAAATAATATGTTAAGAAACATGTTTGATCATAGAGAAAAATGTCGAAACAATCAGCATTTAAAAGGAACAAGGCCTCTAAGTTAGTTGTATAACATAGTAGTTAGTAGTAGTAGTATAACGTGTGTACTTTCGATATGCAGTTATCCCATGTGGTGCGCTTGTCCTGTCTGACCTTACCAATACGCACACACACACAAACCCTATATAAATATATGTGTCGATATAATGATGTCATCATCAACACAAAAAAAAGAGTACGTGATGATGTGCTATATCAATTAAGTCATGATTCAGCACCTCCATCAGTTAAATAAATATGTTAGTTAGATTGGTATGTCAAGAAAGCCATTTTCCGTATTTTTGTCTTAACTCTTGTTTTGCTATGATTAGTCCGACTTATGTTCATCAACTCTACCGAACAATAATTCGAATATGAAGAATTCGAAGAAGAATAAAGGTCGTTTATTATTTGCAAGATATAGTAAAATGTAAGCTAGAAAATAATCAGCTAGTGTTTCATAATAGGGACGCTTAGGAGGCAAAGATTGGCACCTACCTCGCTCCTAGGAGGCGAGCTCCCGACTCCGCAGAAGGACAGCCTCCTCACGAAGGAGACGTCTCTCCCCATGGACAGTGTCTTGACAACACATCTCAGAGTGTCTCAGATGTCTCGCGGTCGTTATGGGCCAATTAACACCGATCTCGACCGACCTCTGCGTGTCCACATCTAATCTGTTTTCTTTACTATCCGCTCGCTAGAGGCGTGGGGGGTCTATATTGACTCCAAGAATTATTTTTTGTCGAATGTTTGCTTTCGCCGATTTTTGTTTGCAACTGTAAACTATTTGAGATTGTTATAAAACAAACCTAACCTAACCTAATCAATAGAATGATATTTGCAAGAATTATGAAAGACTAGCTGCCCCGCGCGGTGCCTCCCGCTTATCCCACGGGAACACACAATACCTATCTTTAAAAATTGTAGCCTATGTGTTATTCTGATTTGTAGAGCTTCATTAAAATTCATTCAGTAGTTTTTACGTGGAAGAGTAACAAACATCCATCTATACTTACAAACTTTCGCGTTTATAATATTAGAAGGGATTTTTTTTTTATATCGGACAACCTCACACAAATCGATCTAGTCCCAAATTAAGCTCAAGAAGGCTTGTGTTATGGATACTAGACGACGATATATACGTACTTATATAGATAAATATATACTTAAATACATAGAACAACCATGACCCAAGAACAAATATTCGAGTTCATCACACAAATATTTGCCCTGGCCGGGATTCGAACCCGGGACCGCCGGCTCAGTAGGCAGGTGTCTACAAACTGTTTTTTTTTTTTTTTATTCTATTCTATTCTATTCTACAAACCGAGCCAAACGCGTCGTCAATACAGGAACAAGAATTCTGCGAAGTGATTTTTCGGCGAAATATAACATTCCACGAAATAAGTTTCCACGAAACGAAGGACAGTCCCTTTTAAGCTTTTATCACAACTTATATTCCACTAATAATAACAGCTCCTTAGCACTGCTACAATTACTACAGAAGCTTTGCAAACTACACGTAATCTTTTTATTTTTTTATTCTAAAACTGAAAAGTAAGCTTACATTGCTACGCTTTAGATTATCTACTATATAGTGTTTGTTGATATGAACACATTTGTGCTTTAAACATAAACAAACATGGTATTATTTAACATCGAGCTGTTTTAAATAAAAAAATTGAAATTAAAAACTAAAAGCATGCACACTACGAAGTTTAATCAATTTTAGAAGCTTTTTAGGTAGATAAGAGTGGAAAGAAGATCTGTTATGTAACCACTCTCACTACAGCTCCAACCAGATGATACGAAGGAAGGTGGTATAATCAGACCAGTTATCTAAGTAAATACGCTATATCTAACAATGGGTGACGATAATAATGTAGAAACTAACCCACAAGGCATCGGAGCAGCTGGCTGCGCAACACACGGTTTATCGACGCTGGAGCTCGGAGGTTCAGATAGATCGAAGATAGCCTGCCGCGTGACGCGATAGGTACTGACCGCAGGACTGATAATAGCTATGGAACAGCACGGAACCAGGCACCACCAGACACGCAAGCACACTGGGATACGTTACCTAGTGGCGGCGTATTGGGGTGGCTCTTCGTGCGGTCGCGGGTCGTCGTCGGGCGCGGTCGGGCGTCAGCGGGCCGGGCGCGTCGCGGCCATGGCGGCGCGGCAGGCGACGGCTCGCGCACTGCCGGCCCGCCGGGCCCGGGCCCGCGCCTGCGCGCTGCGCCGACTGTACCCGGCCCCCGCCGAGTCGCCGCCCGCCCTACCCGGTGATACCAACCTCATCACTCCAATTAAGTATTATTTTTTTCATATTATGACAAATATATTGATGATTTCAACCAACGTTGAAGAGAATTATACCTACTTTTCCCCGAGTTCTAGGTAGTAACACGGCTATTTCATGCTTTCATTGCGTGCAGTCGAAAATAAGTTGAAAAAAACTAATTTTACGCGTGAATTTTGTCAGTTCCGAGTAGTTTTTGAAACAAAAGTTATCAATGAAAAATTCAAACTGTAGGTTTCAAATATATACCTACCAATAAATCTCAATAGCCCTGTTTCTAGGTAGTAACATCAATAACATGTTAAGAAACATGTTTGATCATAGAGAAAAATATCGAGAACAATCAGCATTTTTTCCTAGATACAATACAGTAGTTCCGCAACTAGAAACTACACAGTTCAAACTTCAAAGCAACTTTTCCTTCTAAACATTTTACCGGTTTATTTTTAACCGCTCGCGTCCTGTAACCCGCAATACTGGAGGTAATATAAAATATAATAATATATTATTTCAATATTCCCTCCGATAGCAACCCAGTCACTCGACTCCCAAATTGATCACCCAGATCCCCGATTGCACTGAAATTTATGACAGGTCGTGGATCTATAATCGACTGGCTACGGTGCCGCGGGTAATTTATGCTAGGTTCGATAAACGCAGCTCTTTGCCCGTAATCGGAAGTGGATTAACTTCATATAGATTTAAATTGGTTTGCTGAGATAAGCCTTACAGATGGAGGGCTTGGTTAATTTTGATCATGATAAACAATTGGAGTGGTTGAAAGGTTGACGGTTAAAGTTACTAAGAATCACTGTAGACATATCAATTAAATATTTAATTTAATCTGTATTTAAATGTGAATTGCTCATCATCATAAGCACGTAAATTCGTAAACAAATGAAGATTTTCTTATTCTTAATTCATCCAACTTTTTTTTTATTAATATACTTTCACCACAGATTAAGCAACGGGGCTTCTCTTTACTTTTTACAAAACTCTAAGTATTTAGTTTCACTTTTCCCGGTGTCTGTGTTTGTCTGTTGTTAAAATAATTATTGAATGTTAAATTATTAATAATAATAATAATTCATTTATTTCAGGCATCAAAGGCCCATAGATAAATACCTTACAATCTAACATACATATTAAATATTAAAATACCTACTAAAGAACTAGGTCACATTTCTCTTTCTACGTTGTGTTGCGTAAGTCTGTGGTGTTTGGAAATTAAACCCAATTTCACCGCCAATGCACTATTATTTTGATCATGACCTAGAGCCGATCTGATGATGGAGCGGAAGATGGCCACAAAAACCTTTTTTAGGGTTCCGTACCTCAAAAGGAAAAAACGGAACCCTTATAGGATCACTTTGTTGTCCGTCTGTCCGTCCGTCTGTCAAGACCCTTTTTCTCAGGAACGCGTGGACGTATGAAGCTGAAATTTATATCAATTACTCAGGTCTACTGTCCCTTGAAGCTGTGAAAAAATCAAACTTCTAAGCCAACGCAATCAAAAGATACAGCCGTTTATGCCGCAAATTTTCGACACTTGCAAGGGAATCAAAACCTACAGGGTGCTTCCCGTGAACTCAGAATCTTGAAATTTGGTACGAAGCAACGTCTTATAGCATAGATAAAGGAATAATTACGAAAACCATATTTTTTTTTTTAAATACCTAACTTTGCACCTAATTTGCAAATTTTCGACACTTGCAAGGGAATCAAAACCTACAGGGTGCTTCCCGTGAACTCAGAATCTTGAAATTTGGTACGAAGCAACGTCTTATAGCATAGATAAAGGAATAATTACGAAAACCATAAATTTTTTTTTTAATACCTAACTTTGCACCTAATTTATATGGGGCGCTATACATACCAGGTGCAAACTTAACTTAACCACTTAGGGATGGAAAGTGTTTGTACGGAACCCTCGGTGCGCGAGTCCGACTCGCACTTGGCCGGTTTTTTTAATCTTTTTTAGACCCTGACCATTTTCGATCTGGTATCTTATGCCAACGCCATTATGTATACGCAGTTTCTATCTTTGTATACGTAATATAGGTAGGTACATGAAGCCGGTTAAAAACATAGTGATCAACTTCACTAAAAAAATTGCGAAAATCATGGCAGTAAAAGCGTCATGATTTTCGAAAAACAATCAACCTCCCTTTTTGTCGAGGATTAAAAATAACGGGACGGCCGCGGGGTTTGTTTATTTGTGATTGATTGCACTGTATTTACCTACGCGCCGCCGAAGCCGCCTGATTGGGATTGGATGGATTTTCATCCGATATTGTGACTTCAGTTTCTGAGCTGTTGGCATTTTACAGCTATTACCTTTTTTCAATCGATTCGATTACTTGCATTACATATGAATGCTTTATTCCTGTAGGTAAAGTGATTGTTTATAGATTTTTATTTCTCGTGTTTTTGGGATTGTTTATTATTCCATTCAAGACTACATTCTTGAAAAAAAAAAGAGACTGATCGACACAATTGAATAAGAAATTGAACAATCCTTTTCTACTTTATTGTTATTAAGTTTTAAAAGTAAAACTCCTTTAAATACTCAAATGATATTTAAATGAAAATTACTGAAATCGGCTCATTACTCGCGTCACTTCATTACCATTATTGTTTTGAATCATTTTTATGTAGACCATTACAAAGAGAGCTGGACTTCCAGATGTAGCTGTAGGATTGGTTTGTACTGTTATATGCACGTTTTACTGTAGCAGGCTCGACGAATGAACGCAAATTTTAGCATAAATATAAAAAAAAAACGAACACGCGTACGTCAAAAACATCCACAGCTGGACAGAAGCCGAAAGATACACTGATCAGACTAAAACGACTAGGACTTCACTGTAATCGGATTGATGTACAAGTACCTACCCTATAACCCTTTATGGGTACCTACTATGCTACATGGGGTCCCCACAAGGAATCGAACATGGTAAATGGTCTCAAAAGCGAATGAGGAATTTGAAAGATGAGACGTTGACCAGGAACTACAAAGTTACCAGGGACCTTTCCTGTCGTGGACGGCGACCTTACTTTAGTTTGTCTTTGTATCTATACAACAATAAGACCCCCCTTACCATTTTTAAATTATTCACTCTCAAGCAAAAGTTGTGAGAAACAAGAATTCCTGCTAGCAACACGTTTTTCTTGAATCTTAGTGCGAAATGGACCTACTTTTGGTATTAAAGACGAGCTACACTCGTCGTCCTAATTGTCAAAAGTAAGCTGTGAGTAAAGACAATAGCAAATCTTCCTATCTGTCTACCTAAGTATGTACCTACCAATAGGAAGATACTTATTGTCCCTCATTTTGTAAAGGCAGACACACACGACATAGGCTTTAGTGTAAGTGTGAGGGCTAATGTCGTGCTAGCAGTGTAGTTTAACGTAAAAAACTTCGAATACTCATGTAGGAATTTATTACTAATTGATTAATCTTTGTTACCTACATACTGAATTGTCCGAAAGTAATTTCAGAACTAATATTAATAGAGTCAGAATCATGATCCTCATTTATGCTTCACCGGAGTCGGGTAACAAACAAAACTATTGCTACACAAATGAATAGAACTGTTTTAGATACACATTACACATGTTCTAGATTAGGGGAGAGTCGGGGAAACGCGAACGGCGGGTAATCCCGACCGCGATAGTTCTACTATGTTAGAAAGAGATGACAATATATTGTCCACCGCTATCTTGAAGTTTACGTCGCTGACAGTGCCGGTCAACAACAAGAGTGAGGCGGACGCACGCACGTGTCGAGGTATGAACATTTCAATATTTTGTGTGTTTTTGATGTAGTTTTTGCTTAAATGTAACTTGATGTAGCTTTACTTCCATCGACTATCGTAATTCAACATTTGCTTGGTGGAATACTTATGTATTAACAATTTTATTGACAATGACGCCAACCGCCACAATAAAATAACCTTGAATATTTTTTAACACTTTTACTGTTCTGGTCCTGCGGGTAAAGGCGAACAAACCACGTCGGGTAATCTCGAACAAGGCAGAGCCAGGCAAAAAAGGAAAAAATAAAAATGATGACTACTATTGTATTTTTTGTAAGTATAAATATGTAAGTCCTCCCGATGAAGACTGGATCATGTGCTTCGTATGTAAAGAATGGGCTGATGAGAAATGCACAGATGGACAGTCCTCATCGGCGGGTCATAAATGTGATCTCTGTCGTAACTAAGACTGATTATAAACTAAAATTGTTAATTTGTGATTAACCTACTCTCGGCAGGTTATAAATGTGATCTTTGTTGTAATTAGGCTGATTAAAAGAGTACAAATCTTTATTCGTAACTACCCCACTTGGTGTTCGTAATTACCCGACTAGAGTTGGGTAAATCCGAACACTAAGGGTTTTGTTTTTTGTTCTTAATGTTACATTTAATAAAAGTATTTTCATTGTTGATTACTTAATTAGTTAGCCAGATAGTTAAACTTAACTTTAAATGAATAAACGAAATTCTGAGTCTTGATATTTCTGTTTTATTTAAGTTTTCCCTTGGGTGTTCGCGTTTCCCCCACTTTCCTACAGTGACAAAGTTCCTGATGCTTGTAAGAATATCATAGATAGTATGAAGAACAAGTATTGTGCCCAAAATTAACATTAAAATACAATGTATAATAATCTCAATGTAAGTCCGTGCGAACTGTTGGCAGCAGGAAATGTAGATCCATTAACTCGCTCGATCACACACGCAAGTCAAAGAAAACATTATGAAAAAAGTCGGTTAAAAAGAAATTTGCTATATACCTACCTACTTTACTTATACATGAAAATCCTATAGTTGTAGGTTCAATGAGATGAGAATGATTGTGTGTGTCGTGTTTTATTATCAATTATGAAAAAATCATAAAAGCTAGAACTTAAGAGTATAAAAAAGTATCATGTATATAATTACATTTTTTAAATGAAAACATAATTTTATTAAATAAGTGTGTTACAATGCCAGTCTAGTGGTGGTGGCGGATCTACTTTCATAAGATAAGAAATCGATATACAAATAAAATGTATATGATGAAGAGCTCAAAAAGACCAATTTTTTTACACTTGTCTATATTATTATAGTAGAGTATTTTTTAGCCTTTCAAATCGTGTAAATATATATATCATCTTCTAAATACAAAGCTATATAGCCCACTTTATAAACTTAAAATAAATTAAAGCGAGAACGAGAATTAATTAACTCATTATATCGTTGTAAACACGTAAAAAAGTATGTATGTTAATTAAAGTAAAGTCTGCTACACATTGCATGTTTATGAATAATGCACAATGTGCACATTATATGCACAAAAACGCTTATCTTACAAATTTCTTGCGTAATTAAATACACAATTCAATACTAATAGATCCTACATAATATACCTACCTGTGGTCAGTATAAATTAATTCTCTCACCACCTATTTTATATTAGCTATTGAATTTGTTATAGGTAGCAATGTTTGTACACAAAAAAAAAAACGTAAATTTTCAAAAGGCGCATTCATGTGACGTTGGGAGGCCTTCAGAATCCTCATATTTTAGCTAAACAATAATTGCATGACAACCATACAAATATTGGTACCCAACCCACAAATTTATGACCTCACATGTAGGTGGCCATTTGTATGGAGCATTTTAGTGCCCCGTAGGAGTGTGCAAGCAGCAGTCTAAGTGTAGTTAGTCCTATCCTTTGGGACATTTGGTAGACATTTGATCCCAATAAAAATAAAAAAACAGGCCAAGTGCGAGTCTGACTGTCGCATTGAGCGTTCCGTACAAACTTTCACTTATCCCATCTTAATTGGCCTGGTTGAGTTAAGTTTGCACCTGAGTTGTATCGCGCCGCATACAAACGAGGTGCAAACTTAACGCAACCGATTTCTCCAAATATGATGTTTGAAAAGGACTATATTTTCTTATGATTTCATTAAAAATTTATAGTATTCAGATTTTTATAAGTATTTGTAGTATGAGAAGATATTACTTACCAAATTTCATAGTTCTAGGTCATCGGGAAGTACCCTATCATTTTGATTCGCTTGAGAGTGTCGAAATGTACGTTTTTTTGTGACATAAACGGCCTTATCTTTTTTTCACGTTAACGTAGAAGTTTAATTTTTTTACAGCTTTAATGAACCGTAGACCGAAGTATATGGTGTTAATTTGAACTCGATACCTCCATGCGTTCTTGAGATAAAGGGTCTTGACAGACAGACAGACGGACGGACGACAAAGTGGTCCTATAAGGGTTCCGTTTTTTCCCGATTGCGGTACGGAACCCTAAAAAGAATCGATCCAGATCCTCAAAAACATATCGACATGCCTATAGAGCTGTTGTACACATTGGCATGGTATAATGTTAACTATATAATTATAACTAGCACTTTTGCTTTGGGCTAGGATATTGTATTGTTAGAAACTGAACTCCTGATATATTGTGGAAGCAATAAAACTCACCAGCAGAACCGTTGCGTTGCAGTAATTGGCAACCATTGGAGCGGAACGAAAATATCGCGCTTTGTGAGCATTGTAATGCACTGGAAAATTAACTAATAATGCGTCATGACGTACCGCTCGTTGCTTCTCAATAGTTATTTTAGGAGTTGTTAACATTGCCACAACATAATTATCCTGGATAATTTATTTTCATATTCTACTGTAAAATTACCTAAATTTGTCCCTTCCTTATAACTTTGGCCCATACTTACACAGTGTCTTAGCTTTAGCTGTCGAAATAGATTATATATGCGCTGAAGTAGTAAATACCTAAAACAATGAAAACTGGCAGTGTGTAGATAGGTGTGGGTTACGCATTTGAATTTTTCTTTGTGCTTTGATTTTTATATCATTGGTTCAATATAAAAAAATGTGGTGTAACTACGCACATTATAATTATGTTTCATAAATTTATAAATAACAGCGCCTTCTCTCACTTGCTCGCTCCGCTCCACTGCTGTAGAGTAGTGCAGTAAGATGTGAATATTAACGTATTCACATAGAGGTCGCTAAGGTGCTTTTCAAATAAACAATGCAAAGATCGAAACTCAAAGTATCAGGAAAAAATCGAAACATTTTCTGGCCTTAGGGTGGTGGAGAGGTTAACACGCTCGACCGGTAATCCAGAGGTACCGGGTTCGATTCCCGTTCCCAATTTGTCTTTGCGCTTTGATCTCTGTATCAATGGTTCAATATCACAATTGTATATTGAACCATTGATGCAAACCACAAAGAACATTTTAAATAACGAGACTGCAAAGGATAGAGGTCGCTAAGCTGTAAAAGATTTTCGAATAAACAATGCAAATATCAACACACAAAGGATAGGGAAAACATCGAGAGGCCTCCTGCCGTTAGGGTGGCGGAGTAGTTTTTGGTAATCCATAGAAATACAAAGAAAAGCAAAGACATTTTGCTTGTACTTCGATTGTTAAATACCAGACAACCAAATATGAGAAAACCCTTCACCAATCATTACTATCTACGTATGTAATAGGTACTGACGAACTCTTTCAATCAAGGTAAATGCAATAGCGTGAAAAATTACAAAAATAAGTGTCTGCACAATTTGCCCCACCAATCCCACTAACCCCACAGTCATAATAACCGTTTAAAACAAGCCGCGAAGAAATTTTGCTTGTACTTCGATGGTTAAATACCAGACAACCAAATATCAGAAAACCCTTCACCAATCATTACTATCTACGTATGTAATAGGTACTGACGAACTCTTTCAATCAAGGTAAATGCAATAGCGTGAAAAATTACAAAAATAAGTGTCTGCACAATTTGCCCCACCAATCCCACTAACCCCACAGTCATAACCGTTTAAAACAAGCCGCGAAGGGATTGCAGCAGGCAAATGACTTGATATCGATCAAATAGCCCCAGCGCCGCGAAACTGCACGATCGCGTGCCTGAAGGGCTACTCCGATGTTCGGTGTTTTAGGAGATCGAGAGGGGTGGCACTATTCGACAGTCGAATTACAAACATCGGAGTATCCCTTCTGGAGCGACGTTTAGTATAAGTAAGTATATATTCTTTGGCGACGTGTAAGTGATGTGCCATTTCCGCGAATTTCTGGAAAATTTCCTCATTTTGTATTGCGACAAGTTCTCGAGAACGTTCTCTCTCCATACAAATCGGGAAACGTTCTCGAGAACGGCACATCTTCACGTGTAACAATTCGTGACGTTTTCTTCATCTAATCGATTTTGTTTCGGTGTGGGTACTTTTATGATCACTGAATGTACTACTTTGGCTTATTTTTTCTGGATCGATTGAACTTGAGCCGTGATTTTAAACAGAAATTGCACAAAATCAGTGCACTAGCTGCGCTTCGCGGTTTTACCCGCTTATTCCACGGAAACTACATTTTTTCAGGATACAAAGTGGCCTACGTGTTAATCCAGAATTCCAGTGTCAGCTACCTTCCTACCAAAATTTATCAAAATTGGTCCAGCCGTTTGAGCGTGAAGAAGTAACATATATGTATATAAACTCACAAACTTTCGCCTTCATAATATTAGTGTGAATACATTACATTACATATACCTACCTAATTCGTGAATGTCCCAGATCGCAGGTGTTTGGGGCCCGAACCGAAGGTGATCTGTCTAAAGTTTTACGTCCATTTTCTCCCCAGGGCAGAAACTTACTTACCTATTTATGTCTTTCGGTATATCGTCATCGAAAGTTTTACCTTTTTGAAGACGGGACTGCACTGTGAAAATAATCAATAATACGGCAGGAATCGAAATTTAAAATTGAGAACGTTCACGTGTGCCGTCACAAAGAAATGTCAGGGAAAAGATTTGAAGAATAAGTTTATACAATAGGCTATTTGACTGATGTTGAATTCTACAGCGTACGTAGTTATATGAATAAAATTAGCTAAATATATCACGAAACAAAGAAAAAAAATCCAGAAACATGTATCTTTTTTGGAAATATGTGACTTCAAAGGTACGCAAATTTTATGATTTTTTTTTTTAATCCAAAATTAATTTTGAAAATGTTTTCAGAATCCTCATAATTTTACGAAACAATAATTGTAAAACAACTATGAACTTAAACGCACTTTTTCACGGTGAAAATGCCAAATTTCTTAATTTTTCCATACAATTATTGGTACCTATACCGGCCTGTGACGTCACTAGCCTGACGCGTTTTGTATGGAGCGTTTTTAGCGCTACGTAGAAATGTTGAACTTTGACGGTCATTTCTGACTTTTAGAGCAGTTTAAGTGTAGTCAGTCCCATATAGACATTTGATCACAATAAAAAATAGAATCGATTGACATCCTCAAAAAAAATTAGTCAACATGTCTATTGCCCCACTAACCCCACAGTAATAACCGTTTAAAACAAGCCGCGAAGGGATTGCAGCAGGCAAATGACTTGATATCGATCAAATGGCCCCAGCGCCGCGAAACTGCACGATCGCGTGCCGGGAGCGACGTGGAACAATTCGTGACACATTTTCTTCATCTAATCGATTTTGTTTCGGTGTCGGCACTTTTATGATCACTGGATGTACTTGGCACATTTTTAGGGTTCCGTAGCCAAATGGCAAAAAACGGAACCCTTATAGATTCGTCATGTCTGTCTGTCCGTCTGTCCGTCCGTAAGTCACAGCCATTTTTTTCCGAAACTATAAGAGCTATACTGTTGAAACTTGGTATTCTTTGTATTCTGTGAACCGCATTAAGATTTAGATGCAAAAAAAAAAAAAAATATTGGGGGCTCCCCATACTTAGAACTGAAACTCAAAAAAATTTTTTTCATCAAACACATACGTGTGGGGTATCTGTGGATATAGGTCTTCAATAATGATATCGAGGTTTCTAAAATCTTTTTTTTCTAAACCGAATAGTTTGCGTGACAGACGCTTCCAAAGTGGAAAAAAGTTGGTCCCCCCCCCTCTAACTTCTAAAATAAGAAAATGAAAAATCTAAAAAAATACATATGATTTACATTACATTTACATTACTATAAAAACTACCAACGAAAATTGTTTTGAACGAGATATAGTAAGTAGTTTTTTTTTAATACCTAACTTTGCACCTAATTTATATGGGGCGCTATACATACCAGGTGCAAACTTAACTTAACCACTTAGGAATGGAAAGTGTTTGTACGGAACCCTCGGTGCGCGAGTCCGACTCGCACTTGGCTGGTTTTTTCTGGATCGATTGAACTTAAACGTCGCAAAATAAAAGAAGAAACCCATGTTCAAACCTTGGTGTCATTCTCATTAAAAATGGTCAAAAATCTGTTGAAATAAAAACTACGAAAAGATGGTAAATCATCATCACCATTGGCATTTTACATCTACGAGGGTAGTCCCAGAAGTATCCGATCTGACAAAGAAAACAAAAGAAAATCTAAATTTTTATTTTTTATTTTTCTACATAATCTCCTTTTAGTTCTGATGCACTTGGCCCAGCGATGTTCGATAGCTTCAACACCTTGTTTGTAGTGAGATTGGTCGAGCTCGTCGAAATACCCATCAACCGCAGCCTCCACTTCATCATTGCTGGCAAATCTTTTACCACCAAGCCATTTTTTTAAATTTGGAAACAATAAATAATCCGAAGGGGCCAAATCGGGCGAATAGGGTGGCACCCTATTCGCCCGATTTGGCCCCTTCGGATTATTTCGCATGAGGAAGTAATTCGAACTTTAAATCGCGGATTTTGGTCATGGCCTTGGTACACGTGTGTACTGGTGCATTGTCTTGGTGAAACAAAAATTTTTTTTTCGCTAGATGTGGTCGTTTTTGACAGATTTTTTCACTCAATTGATGCAAAAGGTTAGCATAATACTCGCCAGTGATAGTCTCTCCTTTCTGAAGATAATCTATGAAGATTATCCCACGGCAATCCCAAAAAACGGAGGCCATGACCTTTCCTGCTGATGGAACGGTTTTTGCCTTCTTTGGGGCCGGTTATTCTCCTCTTCGAGTCCATTGCTTCGACTGTTCTTTCGTCTCTGGTGTGAAATAATGCACCCACGTTTCATCCATAGTGATAAAACGCCGCATAAACTCCGCTTTTATTGTTATGAAATTTAGCCAGACACTCGGTTGAAATATCTTCGCGACGTCGTTTTTGTTCGTCTGTGAGCAATCGCGGCACCCACCTTGCACACATCTTTTTCATACCCAAATTTTCAGTTAATATGCGATGTACAGCACTTTTTGAAATCCCTGCCATGTCTGCTAGCTCGCGTACTTTCAATCGACGGTCATCTAATACCATTTTGTGGATTTTTTTAACTGTTTCTGGCGTAGTCACTTCATTTGGTCGACCACATCGATGTTCATCTTCGCAACTAGAGCGACCTCATTTAAACTCTGCCACCCAATATTTTACTGTTGTAAACGATGGAGCAGACTCCCCCAAAGTAGAATCTAGCTCCGCTTGAATGCTAGTTGAACTAAAACCTTTCAAATGAAAGTATTGTATCACATAACGATGGCCAATTTTCTCCATGTCTGAAAATTTGTTCCCAGCGTCCACTATTGATGGCTACTAAACAAAAGACAAACGACGCTACGTGTTCGAATTTCATATTTAAACTTTATAAAATGCGTTCTTTTTAAAAAGAGTATTTACTCAAAATAAAAACCTCTTTAAGTGTGTCAGGTCGGGTACTTCTGGGACTGCCCTCGTATAAGGCGGGTTTTAGTGTCATGCGGACCGTCGCGCGGATCGCTCCGCGCGGAGCAATATGTATGGCGCGTCCGCGCGGACCCGTCCGCATTACTCTAAAACGCTCCCTTAAGCTAATACATCGTACCTGATCCTCGCGGACGGTCCGCGTGCGATCCGCGTGATACTAAAACCAGCCTCAGATGAGTTAAGCAGCGTCTACTAAAGTGCAACATGTACGAAGTTGGCTCGATAGCCCGATACGAGAGCGACAAACAAAACAAATGGCTATAACATCGTGAAATTAAGGGTACAGAAATTGCACAAAATTATAGTACTTACATTACATACCTACCTTATTCGTGAATGTCCCAGATCGCAGGTGTTTGTGGCCCGAACCGAAGGTGATCTGTCTACAGGAAGTGAGATTTCCTCCCTTGGGCAAAAAATCCCACTTACGGCATACGGAGACGTTAAATTGGTTTATCTAAAAAGAAAGGGTGGCGATATCTTTTGAACGCCCCTCGGCCCTCGAACGGTGCTCGGGGATCGGAAGAACCGATGCCGCGATGACTTATTCACAAAGAATTTATGTACTTTTATTTATCTTAATTTAAGAGGCTCGATATCAGATCAGATATGAGATCGAACCACTTTATAGTAATCGAGAATGTTCAATGAGCACATATATTAATTTAATTATATCGACATCTTTTTTATCGATATCCTATCCCTAGAACATGCCCCGAGTTAGCACAGGTACGCCACGGACCTCTCAGTTTTCACCGAAACCCGAATCGCAATCTGAGTGCCCACGGACTGTGGTCTAGGAATTTATAATAAAATACTTAGATTTTATTTTTCTAATGGTTAGTGCTTATATAATAATAATATCGACAAACCTGTTATCGATAAGTCATACGTCAACGTTATAAAGGAATACAAAATATACATATAGACAAGACACACATAAAGTTTCATTTAGACTGTCTGATATTAACAACTTATTTTGTAACAACAATTGCAGTAACAAGTTAGAAAAAAAATGTGGTACCAAAAATCTTTTTCCCATTTGTACATGATCGGCGGCACGCGTGCGTGTCTGCAGCGTCTATCAATATAGGTACCTGTGTGATTTTCTTCTATGACGTTGAAGTGGTACTTATCGATAACAGGATGCTCGATGTTTTTTTTTGTCCAGCACTAAGGACACGTCGTTCATACTAGGAACGTTTCTACTTTCTAGGTATAATAATAAAACAGTGTTATACTTAAATTATATATTTTAAAACAGATAATACACGGACCACTAATATAATAACTTAATTTTTTTTATACATTATACTTGTGTGGAATGCTAATTGTATTTGTGATGTCTCACGAATATCACTTTAATATTGGCACAACTTATATTACAATAAAAAAAGCTTAATAAATACAATAACATTTATCAACTCGGATAATTGGATAACATATACGGTTCTTTTACAATTCTGAGATACGACAGTCTCAATACTTGGGTTTTGCCAATTTCACAAATATTTTGAGCAAAATACATAATCAATTAAAAGTAATACCATTAGAAATTTAAAGGCCATAATAATATGAGTCTGACAGAAATTGTGCCTAAAAGAAATGCCTCTGATGGTTTCATGAAAATTGCAATGTCTTGTACAATTGAGACGTTAGTCTTTTATTCGGGCTGTCGTTGTTAGACATTTAATCTACATACAACAGGAGTCTAGCAACAAATACTAATAATACTCGAATGATTGTACTTATCACCTTATCTAAATACGTGTGCTGCCATAACAAAACATAATCAGAAAGTTGACAGAGTTGTGTACAATATATTTAATTTCGCTTTTTATACTAATTCCACAGGAATGGTACAAAAATACAATTTTGCGCTACGTGGCGAGTTTTAAGCCCATTGCTTATACTTTACTTTACTGTAATAGATTGATGTATAGATGCGTGCACTTCGCCGCCGCTGCAATTGGTCAGCTCTCCTGATGATGAATCGCGAACCGATTCGTAACATGTCGAGCGATGTTCGACTTCTACGGCGTGAGTAAAACCGTTCCGTATGTATTTTAATATAGCTTATACGTTAATATTGTTAGTAAGTTCTGTGCAAGGGATAAGGATCTTTACAGTTTATTTATTTAGAATAAGTCCTTATCCTAGGATACTTTTAAGTGAATTAATTTGAGAACTGAATTTCATCCGTCTCTTGTCTTGTTAGGGTGAATATAGTTTATTCTAATAAAGTTTTCTGAATGTTTATATAGAATCGAAAATTTGAAAATAATATGTTTTGAGCGGGATTTGAACTCCTGCCCCCCACAGCTTTCCAGGCTAGACGGATGCATTAATATTAATTAATAGCCAAGCCGTGGGGACTTGGGTTCAAAACCCGCGCAAAGCATATTTTTTAAATTTTTTCGCTTCTATATAAATATTTCGTTTAAGCTAGCCGACGTTTACTGCTTTAATAAATATTTATAAATATCTCTTATTGTAAGTCCGTTGATGGCCTTTGTAACATAATTATGTAATACTTAAAATACGACAACCATAGTTGCTGTAGAAATATTCAAAATCTGATTGCGACAATATTTAAAAAGCCTATTCTTCATAATAGTTTTCGGCAGAAACAGGCTACCAAATCTCACGAAGGAGTAATTAGCGCGACTTATCAGACTTGATAAACTTGTCCAACTCAGCATCACTGGCCGGATCGACCTGGGACAGCTGACGGAAGCTCTCATCGTCCACGAAACAGATCTCGTGACCGTCAGGGTCAGCCAGGATGATCACGCGCACCGTGGCCTTACCGGGGGTGTCCAGGGAGATCAGGGGGGTGAGGATCTTCTCGTTGGCCGCCTGGATCTTGCTGTCGATGATCGGTTGCTCGTCGAACGGGCAGGCGAACGCGATGCGGCCGTAGGCTTTCGCACGGTTGATTGGTTCCGCTAGAAATTAAAAAAGGTTAGTAAAATTAAACATATGTCTCATGTGGCATTCAAAATAACCAGAAAAGGAGCCGAAGAGCTGTTTGTTCTCAAGTTTGTTAATATCATCATCATATCAGCCGATAGACATCCACTGCTGGACAAAGGCCTCACCCAAAGTTCTCCACAACGATCGGTCTTGCGCCGCCCTCATCCAATTTCTACCCGCGATCCTATCCAGGTCGTCGGTCCGCCTTGTTGGGGGTTCTTGAGCGGCGACCGCGGACCGGAAGACGAAGCGTGGGAAGGCTCCGAACAATGTGGACCGACGACCTCAATTTTGTACATACGAATTATTCTGCTACTGCGTCAAAAACGTTTTCGGCAACGCCCCAACCCTTAAGTTCTGTTTTCGTAGGATTTAGGACAGCGGTGACGGCAGCGGCTTTCTTGCTCACTCCTATGGCCGCCGCTCGCCGCTGCTGCCACCACTCTCCTAGAAAATCAGAGCTTGACCATACACAGTGCTCGAATCGCTCCTTTCCACGACAAGAGAAATACTGTGATTGGTCAAATTACGATCAACTACGTCTAGCTCCGCGTCAGTGGAAAACATTACCTTAAAATTTTAACTCTATAAATAAATAAAAAAATACAAAAGAAAACGGCGATATAATGAGTGAATACCTAGTCTCGTCTTTGAATGTTTATGGTGCCTAAACTAATGAGTTATTCTGTCATATGTCACAGTTATTATATTTTATTTACGCCTATAAGCTGCTACTTTAAAGTCTGTAGTCGAAACAAAGATGACGTAAACACTACACGGAAAAGTACTAAAGAAATTGTATTCTAAGTATAGTCATGGGTATATGAGCGTTATTATCACCACAACGGATGACCTTATTGAAATATTCATTGAAAAACATAAAATACGATATTATAGGACTGTCAGAAATAAGAAGAAATGGAACAGAAATTATGGAAGAAGATGAGCACATATTTTTTTATACGGGAAAACACCAAGGCCTCTATGGAGTAGGTTTTTTTTAATAAAAAAACAATACAAAGAAAACATAGAAACTTACGTAGGAATTTCAGATCGAGTATGCCTGCTTAACATGAAGTTTGAAGGAATTAAGTTGTCTATAATCCAAGTATATGCCCCGACCTCAGATGCAACGGAAGAAGAGATAAATATGTTCTACGATCACATAGAAAGCGCCCGAAACCTGGCAATTGGAAAAACATTATTGCTTGGAGATTTCAATGCAAAAATAGGGCAAAGAAAATCTACAGAAAAGTGGATTTTAGGGCCATATTGCTACGGAATAAGAAATAATAGAGGCGACAGATTAGTGCAATTCGCACTAGCCAACAAACTTACCGTTATTAACTCGATATTTAAGAAAAACATAAAACAACTATGGACTTGGATCTCCCCAGACAATCAATATAAAAATCAAATTGATTAACATATTGAGTAACTGCCCAAAACTCTTCACAAATATGGAAATCATAAAAACCTGTACTTTCCCTAGTGACCACCGGCTTCTGAGAGGTACGATACAATTGAAAACCCCAAAGAAAAGTAGAGCGGTTTTTAACCAAACGCCAGCTGATCTATCATGCGACAAAAACCAACAACAATATCTTACGGTCTTGGAAGAAAAAACAAAACAAATATGTTGGGAACCTAGCGACGACGTAGAGTCATACTACCTCAAGATAGAGACAGCCATAAAACAAAGTTTAAGTACAGCTACTTCACGAAAGCGGAAAAAAGAAGTTATCTCAGAAGAAACAAAACAACTTATTCAAAATCGTACGTTATTAGGCATAAAATCACCTAAAACAAAAGAAGAAAAGAAAGAACTTGCATTTCTCTACAAAACTACGAACAAACAACTAAAAAAGGACTACGAGCACCATAGGATGGAAATAATTGAAAAAAACCTGACTACCTACGGAAGCCAAAAAAGAGCATGGTTATGGTTATGGTTATGGTTATGGTTATGGGCTCCGCTTTCCGCACTTAGCCCGTGTATGTTCGGGCCATTGAAAAAAAGAGCATATAAACAATTACACATAGGGAAAAATTGGATACCAGAATTAAAAGCACACCGACCATCAAGCAAACTACAAACGCGTCAAGATATAGTAAATATCGCCTCGGACTTCTATCGGAACCTCTACCAAGATGATCAAAATAACGAAAATGAGTATGAAAAAGAAGACACACAATTTGATACACCTATTTCACCTTTCAATTGGCTAGAAATATTGAAAAAAATAGACGATTTGAAAAAGGAAAAAAGCCCAGGACCGGATAACATCCCAAACGAAGCTCTGAAAATTGGGAAAAAAGTTCTTATAGACCCTATTGTAACACTATTTAATAAAATAATAGAAATTCAAGTTATCCCTAAAAACTGGACAGAGTCGAGAATAATTCTTTTATATAAAAAAGGAGAGCCGACTGATATTAATAATTATCGTCCGATTAGCCTACTACCAACACTATACAAACTATTTGCAATGTGCCTCGAGAAAAGATTAAATTTAAGTATCGATAAAAGCCAACCAGTGGAACAGGCCGGTTTCCGCCAAGGATATTCTACCATTGACCACATACACACATTAGAGCAAATAATAGAGAAACAATTAGAATTTAATCAACCGCTCTACCTGGCATATGTTGATTACGCGAAGGCGTTCGACTCGATCTCGCACAAGAGC
The DNA here is from genome assembly GCA_905147355.2 of Apotomis turbidana. Classification (NCBI taxonomy): domain Eukaryota; kingdom Metazoa; phylum Arthropoda; class Insecta; order Lepidoptera; family Tortricidae; genus Apotomis; species Apotomis turbidana. The sequence goes on from LR990288.1 coordinate 8,980,997, forward strand.
ATATGGCAAGCACTAACGTCCCAAGGCGTTCCTAGCACCTACATAAACATAATCAAAGACATATATAAAAAAAGTTCAAGCCGAGTAAAACTTGACAGACTTGGACCAAAATTTCACATTAAACGAGGCGTGAAGCAAGGAGATCCGCTCTCTCCCAAAATATTTATATCAGTATTACAGAACATAATGAAAGACCTAGAATGGAGCAATAAAGGAATTAAAATAGAAACAAACTTTCTGAGTAACCTTCGTTTTGCTGACGACATTGTTATCTTCTCAAGAACACCAGAGCAGCTGGAAATAATGTTGAGAGATTTAAGCAAAGCCAGCAACGATATTGGCCTACAATTAAACACTTCAAAAACGAAAGTTGCTACAAACAGCATTCAAAAGCCTATAATCGTAAATTACACTCGTATTGAGTATGTAGAAAGCTATATATACTTAGGAAAGCAAATTTCATCCAAAAAATCGAGAAACGATGACGAGATAGAGCGCCGTATAAATATAGCCTGGAAAAAATACTGGAGATTCAAGGAAATACTTAAATCAAAAATATCACTCAACCTGAAGAAAAAGGTAATAGACACATGCCTACTGCCTTGCCTTACATATGGCGCACAAACTTGGATTTTCAACAATAAAACGATACATAAAATACGCTCGTGCCAGCGTGCTATTGAAAGAAGCATCCTAGGCATTAAGCTTAGGCATAAACAAAAATGCGTAGATATACGCCGGAAAACAAAACTAATAGACGCAAGGCAACACGCGCAACGGCTCAAATGGAAGTGAGCAGGACACGTCGCCCGAATGACAAACGAAAGATGGACCAAGCGCGTCACAGAGTGGGCAGGCCCAAACGGGAAAAGACTGCGAGGAAGACCAAAGGATTGCTGGATGATGCTAGATGATATCAAAAAAATAGCCGGTAAAAACTGGAAACATCTGGCGACGGACAGAAAAAGATGGAGACAGTTGGAGGAGGCCTATACCCAGAGCGGGGACATGCCTTAATCTTAAAAAAAAAATGTATAAATTTAACGTTTTTATGCATAAGTCAAGGAAATAAAAGGCTTGATTATTATTATTATATGAGCGTTATCTCATTACATTTGTATTATGAATAATACTGGTAAACATCCTCACAGGTGTTCCTTATGCGAATGCATGTTTGTTGCTATCTGTATGTTGCTTTTTGCATTGATATAATTCGGGAAGAAAGAAGAAAGGATACATATTGCTAGCCCAATATTACAGGGTTCTATGTTACATTTTCAGGGTAGTCAAAATTAGACTTAATGTCATTATGATAATATAAAATAAAACTCATTCATTTTTATTAAAGATAAAACCGACACGACATTATTGATACAGCGATATGTCACCCTGTAGAATAGATGGGTCTCCTAAGTGTTATTGTTTCTTATAGTTACCTACTGTTACATTCATTATCTATACTATTATAAAATTCAAAAATTGTATCGAAAATTAGTTTTCTACGGAGAGGAGTCATTATTTAAGGAGTAATCTAAACAGCGCGATGACCTGTCGCCAGTCGTACAGCGCACTTTGTTGGTAAAAATGGTTTGTTCTCTCATCATTATCAATGGCTAGCTGGTCATCCATCAAAGATGGTAATAGGATACTTTTGATCCGTTTACGGTAAAGAAAATAGTTTTACGCGGATGAAGTTGCGGGTTCGGGCCTTAGTAGGTACCTACTGAATAAATGTAGGCTTTCTGAAGGTGAAATATATTTACGCCACACGTTATGCGCAAAAAAATCAGAACCGTTTGGTACCGAGATAAAGAAACCTGGAACGTGCCGGGTAATTTTAGTTAACTGTTTTCACCAAGACGGTAACTTAAAGTACGAGTGTAAACCTGAAAGTATCAATAAGGTAGTTCAAGGTGCTAATATCAAAAACGGTCACAAGACGTGTTATCTAGTAGAATGCTTAAAACCCCGCTCTAACGCTGCAAGTTTTTAAACAGTATTTTATCACTATCGTGGTATATTAAAAAGAAAAACTAACTAGACTAACATGATTCAGCATAGCAATAAAATATAAACATACCAATTTCAACCAGCTCAAGCTTGGCCTGGTCGTCGCTGAAGCCCACGACGACAGACTTGTCCTTCTTCTCGAAGATCTTCAGGGTCAGCAGACCGTTCCAGTAGGCGATGGACCTCGCCAGGTTTGAGCACGCTAGCGACACCTTCAGCACAGGGTCTGGAAAGAGAATTGGAAAATTACCGCCTACTATTTTTATAAAATAAGTATGTATGTACTAAGCAGTTACTTTCGATCACACCATGTAAAGTGACTAAAAGACCGCCTGTTGTCTACCGTTATATAAATTGTATTTGTGTTGTTTCCTTATGTGAACTTTTATTGGTGTGCAATAAAGTATTGTTGTATTGTATTGCAACATGTCAATGAAGTATAGTATGGTGTCATCACTCTGGGCTTGAATACCTCCAAGTTATATTTTTCAGAGGAAATGTTCGTAAGAAAGGAAAGAAACGTTTTTCCTGTGTCGTTTAAAAAAGGAGCCACAGAGCGTTTCGTACGAATCAGTGCTAAGTATGTCGATAATTACTACTCTTTGCCACAGGAACTGATTTTTAATACTCGACCAGAAAAGATCGGTGAATGTCTGCTTTTCCGCGTACCTGTCAGTCTGTACCGATAAATAATACCTGTAACTTGATATACTGATTTTGTTTTTTTTGTTTGAAAAATAATTTGATGTTCTTTAGCTATCAAGAAAATCGGTTCAGCCATTTAAATACCATTAGCCTACTTCTAAGTGTGTCGGTTACGGTTGTACTAATATTTCACTTGGTAAATTAACAATACTTTATTGCACACCAATAAAAGTTTACAAAAAGGAAACAAAACTAATACAATAAATATATTTTTTCTAACTATTTTCGGAATATTTAAAAAACTTAACATACCTACCTACCTACTCCCAATTGAATATAAGATTAGAAAGTGTTTTGTATTTTTTTTTGTATTTTTTATTTATTTATATGTTTAACAAACAAATTACACAGCATTACAGCATTATGCTAGGCACTGTGAATTTTATAATAATATCTAAAATAAAACTAAAATAACAATTAACACAGATAATAACAAACTTTCACGAATCACTAGGAGGACGTTCATCCATCGCCTCACAGAACTTCAGACATTCGTCACATATGACCTTCCAGCTACTTGCAAAAACATCGCAATCAGGTGCTGATGCGAGAAGCGCATTCAGATCTCGCAAAGCACGGACCAATGGTGATTTACCGTGCGCGCCCTCGGAACTTCCAGCCAATGACGAGCACGTGCTCGAAGATTAAAGTTGGATTTAGACAATGAGGGCACAAGCAAGCATACAAACTGCGAAGCCAATTCTGGACAATCCGAATCACCTCGTAAGATACGGCACGCACAGGTCAGAAGGCTATGATTTCGCCGCACCTCAAGGGAATTAAACCCTAACATGCCCAGCAGGAATTTAGTTGGGTACAAAAATGGATAGTACCTACGGGTACTAGTTTTCCTGTACAAGAAACGCAAAAAAGCTTTTTGGACTTTCTCCAGAAGCAGGGCGTAAGTGACCTCATGAGGGTTCCAGACAATAGAAGCTGCCTCCAGTTTGCTTCTGACTAACGAGGTGTAAATGAGCCGTGGGATTATCAAAGTCACGGGCATTCCGAATTACACATCCCAACCTTCGATAGCAGCTGGCAGTTAATGTCCTCATATGCTCATGAAAGTTGAGATGCACGTCGAACATTATGCCTAAGTCATTATCATGAATTTGGGTCCACCTTCCCTCGTTTCTGACGAGAACGCAGTTTAAGTGCAAATGCACCCTAACAGTAAGCAAACCCCTTTCCCGAAAACGACATATTAGATTTTTTCAAAATAATGTGAATAAGTTTTATGTATCTATAGGAACACATGCTTTGTTTTAGACTTAATTGGTATATATCTAAAAAAACATTCATTTTATTTATTAAAAACGTAAACCATAGACTAATTTAAGATCAGATTCGTTTCTCCTGAGTATTTTGGGATGACGTCACTATTGACTTGAATTGCAAAACGGCAACGACAAGTGAAACTCGAACAATTCAATATGATATGAATAACTTATCACGGGTGTTATTGTCACAATTCAATTGTTTATTTCGATATAAGAGATAGTTTCCCCATTCCCAGACATTTTCTGAATTGACAACGTTTCATATTTTGCTAGTCCTAAATCGAAAACCATTCGTAGAATAACGTGATACTTACATTAAGAGCGCAAAAAAAATATTTTGGATTTTTTTCTGCCCATTTTTTTCAAAAAATCAACAAATATGTTAAACCGGAAGTATGACGTCATTGCTGGACTTGAGGGCCTAAGCCTCCAATGGAATGAAAAAAAAATCTCCCTTCCGGTTGTCACGTTTGAAAGTTTGTCAAATAATTGTCATTGACTTGTCTTTGTTCAGTTTTCGCTCAAGCGCAATATTTCATTTTATTATTGTTTTAACCCATTATACGACTCGGCTTTCCCACGGACATTGATTGTTATCCTTTTCACGACACGGCTATTCCACGAACTTTGATTCTGATCCCTTTTACGACTCGGCTATTCCACGGACTTAGAAAATAAAGAATTCTGAAGGACTTACAAGCTGACAGCTCAAACTTGAAACCCTCATGATGATGGAGTACACGAAAAGTTCTGATAAGTATAATTTAGCCGCCATAAGAGCTGCCAAAGCCTCACAATCTTAACGCAACACTTACGTCGATAACGCAGTCGGATATGTGGAGGTACGCAGAGAAGCAAATCACTGTTTCGTTCAATGCCGTATGACTCCGGAGCACCGCGTCAAGAATAAGTTGTACAAGATCACATATGAAATTGACGAAACTGAAGAACCCGTTATAGACGTACATTGTCGGATGGCGGCTGTAAACATCATCTGTGCTGTGCTTTCTTATGTGCATACCTGGGATAACTCGGGGCATCTATACAAAAATATATCGAAGATACTGTCAAGATATAAATGTTATAGAACATATTATTACCTATATTTTTCTTTTCAGCTTAAAATAAAAACAACAAAACGTCTATTATTCGTTTATTTTAAAATAGTTTTCATGCAAAATCAATATTTTTCCCCATATTCGTTGGTATAAAAATATTGCCGTCTAGATGAAAGTATCCGCCTGCAACACCATTTTCGTGTATTTCCACGAGGAACTGTAAAACAATTCTTTGCAGGATACGCAGATGAGTTATATTTGCAAGTTTTTAAAAAAACAATAAGTATTTTGTTTCACGACAGACATTTATTATTATCAAATTATTTTGTACTGGCGAAAAAATAATATTCCGTATCGAGTTGTTCAGATCATTAATCTGTCGTAATCTGTCACTCATCAAGTCATCAACAACGAAACTCAAACATCTATTCAATTCAAAAAATAGATACGCACACTCAAAAGTTTTGATTACTCTACGCAAATTGATACTAATAAGGTTTGGTTTTATATAAATGTACATTCGATAAATCAACAAAATACGGTTAAGTAGGATTAGACATTATGTAGATTGTTATAAAAGTCATGTGCGTGTATGGCAGTTTTAAGATAAATTTAAGAACGTCTGTGACTAGCGTAAGTTGTCATGGCTATCTTTTTTTTGACTGGCAACACGACACCCCAGCACTGACGTCATTTTTGTCGCTTACGATCTATTAGAATGAGCAACTATAAAGTTGGGCTTTTTGCTTCAAAATGGAGGCTTTCGAGGAAAATAAAAAATACGTGTAACTTAAAAAAAACCCTCTTTCGGACTGTATATTAAAAATGATATGTAAAAAAAATTAAACGTTGTCAATTATCTCAGGTCGTAAGTAAAAAAATATTTTTTATACTTACCTCTGGTAACTTGCGGGTCTATGAGACCTTTTACACTGTTTTTACAAGTAGTGAAATCGAGGTCAATTGCTTTTGCGTAATAAGCAAAAAATACTGATGAAATACAGTTAGCAATGTGCAATATCAGATCGTTAATCTTTCTTCGATCCTTTTGGTGTTTTTCCCTTCGCTATCAGTCCGTCTGCAGTTATATCAAACGGCAAGGTAAACAATACGTAGCTACCACATCACCAATTTTAGTTACATGACGAGATATATTTCTTACTTATCTTTCAATGGCTCTTAGCATGCATACGAAATGTGATACTTTATTATTTATTTGTAAAGAACTTACTTTTTGATAGTTATTATTTATCTAGTTAATGAATCATAATTTTAAACTTGTGTTGATTTGTCTCATAATGACTGGTTAATGTTGAGGTAAAATTTTGTTTATTATTGTTATGTGTATTTTTGCATAAGAAGTAAATATATTGCGATATAACAGTCCTATATTGACTTCGAAAGTATACAAATACATATAAAACATAAAAGGTTGACTCATTCTGACTTGACGTGCCTGCTTACCTACTTGCTAAGTCACTTTTATTAGAGATTAGATTACCTATACATATACGGTATATACAGTAATGATGGTGATGGTGCATTAATGAAGAAATGGCACGAAATTCTAACCTAACTTGAAAATAAGTAAACTTTTATTCTTTAAGATTATTTGGCTGTATTCCATGGATAGTGAAAGAAAGGAAGTTTTATACGTAGTCGGTCGCAAAGTTCTGACACTGGCACATTATTTTTAAATTTAGAACATGATTTTAAGAAGATTTTATTGAAATCCATTTTTGAATGTTTGATAGTAGACCCAGTTTTGAAATATATTTGAAATGGTTAATAATGATCTTACTAGCTCTAAAAAAAATGTCTTGTATTTTTGTGAAAGCTAGAAAGCTAAATTTTATCAATTGAAAATTAGAAATTTCATGAACAGTCAAAAACGCCGTCCGCCATTTTTCCCTTTTGCTAATCTGTGGCGTGTCGTAGAATTACCTGTAAATATTCGAAATTCGACCGTCGTATAGTGCTGTTCCGCTCACTCCAATATACTTTGACAGGAGATCGAGAGGGACGGCACTATTCGAAGTCGTCAAAGTAGACTTTCAGTTTTGTTTACATGATCGATGACGTCACTATCATAAGTGAAAATGGCGGACAGCGTTTAAGCATTTCAAAATACAGATTAAAAACCATATTTAAAAAGTTCAATTTTTTCAGCCATCTTCACTTTTATGAATTGAAAAATATATATTTAGGTTTCCTTTGCTAAATACTATACGGAATAAACATTAGTTTATTACAATTTGACATGAGTCAACTAGCCTATTATTTTAAAACAAAAAATTCGCTGCAATTTCTCACGATGGAGTGGCCATTGAAAGAAAACCTAATAGCTTAAGTAGGTATGGGGTTGGGGACCCACAATTTACCTGCGCAACTAAACCTTTAGACTAATTAACCTTTAGACTAAATTCATGCCAAATGACAATATTTTCAAGGTCTCTTAATAGCATAGTTTGTTGATGTAAATTTATTACAATATGGCGAAGTTAATGTAAGTCAAAACTCACCCTGTATGAAATGTCATCCCAAATTTTCTATATCATTGAACTGATCAAAATAGTTGGCACAATACATGCAATATAAAGGCAAGATATAAACAACAGCGCCCTCTCGTTTGCTCGTAAGCTGCTAAAGTAGTGCAGTAAGATGTATATATTAACATATTCACATGGAGGTCGCTAAGGTGTAAAGCCTTTCAAATAAACAGTAAAGATCGACACACAAAGCATAAGGAAAAATTCGAAAGGTTGCTTGGGCGTTAGGGTGGCGGAAAGGTTAACGCGCTGGACCGGCAATCTAGAGGTACCGAGTTCGATTCCCGGTCTCTTCCACCAGGTTTTCATCTTTGTATCAATAGTTTAAGATTCTGTATTACAAAGTAGAGTGGTTACATAGTGTAGAAGTACAATGAGTGCTCACCCAGACAGTACTCATGTTTAAGTTTATCTAGGATAAGACAAGCATGCCTAACACTAGTCAGCTGAGTAGGTATCACCGTCTAATGGCGTGATACTAACCCATGTATACTTGATACAATTCCTTATCAGTGCTTATCAAATAGAGATGACTATCATCATAATTGTGATGATTGAATAGTAGCTGCCAATGATAACATTGTTTCGAGGGTACAGGAACAAAAGACAGCTATGGCGTAATGCTCATCTTACAGAATTAGAGAGTGCTACCAACCACTCATGAAAAAAAAATCTCCTTTAATTTTAGAAAAATAACTGACTCAATGCCACTAGAAGACAATGAATTTCCACAGTGTAGAGTGGCAACAATTGACCGTTATGGTAATATTAGTAACAACGGGCTATAAGTGTCTGTGAAAAATTGATTTCATGCCAATACAATCATAGGATCAGGTTGTCAAACCTTACTTACCCAAGCCTGCTTTATAAAGTAGCAGCTTGTTGTTTCGCATTTCTTTAAATAGAAAAAATATACTGGGTGCATAAAAAAAAATAGAGCATAAAACAAAATCTAAAAGCTTCATGTCATGTAATCCCTTATTCACAATAAAAACTGACTTCAACAAAAATAAATTATATTTCTGAGAACAACTGAACAAGTTACTATAAAAAAATCACTGACATCATCATAGATTTGCCTATAACATTTGAGGCGTTATACTGGATGCATAAAAAAAAACCATAAAACAAAATCTAAAAGCTTCATGTCATATAATCCCTTATTCACAATAAAAACTGACTTCAACAAAATAAATTATATTTCCGAGAACAACTGAACAAGTTACTATAAAAAATCACTGACATCATCATAGATTTGCCTATAATATTTGAGGGGTTCCCTAGAGTGCTCATGGATCTCGTCATCAGATCTTTACCAAAATTTTATAGGACCTACTTTCAATAAAAAAAATTCAATCAGGTGAAATGAAATGAAATAATTTATTCAGTAAGTAAGCCACAAGAGCACTTTTACAAGTCAGATTGTGAATCTACCGGCATTTTCCAAGAGAAGACCACTGTTGAGAAGAAAGCCAAAAGAAACTCAGTAGTTTTTCGTAAATTTCACAAATGTCTATATATGTGAAACATAAAAAGAATACAATCTAATTGAGAACCTCCTCCTTTTTGCAGTTGGTTGAAATATTACAAAGGATGGCCAGAATGTGAAAGAAATGGGCCTAAACTAACATAAACTATCTTTTGTCACTAAAAGATAATGCATGATAAACTTGGTAAAATCCCAAGAAAGTCCATACAGTGCAACATAAAAAGTAGAAAATAAATGAGGGCGCCACTTCCTTCGCAACTGCCACATTTTTGACGTAAATTGCTTGAATATGGTAACAATTTTGTATGAAAAATTGTAGTTCCTTTATCATCCGTTTTCTACTCTTTTGTGTTGCACTGTAACTTAACTTACCTTTGTTCACAGGTTCCGGTTTGTCGACAATAAAGAACTTGTATCCACCAGGTGCCTCCACATATTTCACTCCGTTCTGTTCCTTCACTGGCCAGTTGTTAATTGCAGCTCTCTTTAGGCTCTCACTCGACTGGATTGTCAGGCCGATGAAGTCATTGCCGGTCTCGTAATGTGTGATGCCATAATTATATGTGAGCTCTACAACAAAGTGCGTGTCTTCAGGGCCGTAGCCCACCATAGTTTTGCTCCATCTGTTTGCGTATGGTCTGTAAGGAAAAAAGTTAAACATGTTGATTGGTTACAGATAAACAACAGGGTAATTAATATGCTATCTTCATTGATAAAAACAATATAATTCAGAAGATTTTAATCTCCTCATAGTAACTAAAAAATAAAAGCATGCTTAATATTTGTATATTATTATGATCTAATTTATTTAATTACTCACCCATTGCATGCAGCTTCACACCCTTCACTGAACTCCTCATGCCGAAGTACCTAGAATAATTATAATGGCACATTTAATTAGCAGTATGACTGACAGAAACGAATGGTTCCCAAGTGACTAAGCACTTGCATAGGCACATAGGGCACATTACTAGAAGCTAATTATTTAAGTTCCTGAATAAGCAAAAAAAAAACTACGAAATTGCATTTTAAAGTCATGTATAAGGCGGATATTGTACACAAAAACAATCATTATGATAATTCCAGAACATAATGACCGGTTCTAAGCAGCTATTACCTTCACGCTTCTCAAAACACAATTATTATACTATTTCTAAGTATACCGAAGCTAAACGATATCTTATGCTTGGGTTTTATGAAACATACACACATTTTTTATTAGTTTACCTTCATTCCTAGGATATCTCTGTAGAATTTCGCTGTGAGAGTCCTGTCGGCCACTTTGAATACGAAATGTAACGCACGTCCGCTAACCATTTTGATGGAATTAGTTTAACTTATGAGATTACAATATCTAATGAGTACTTCCACAATATTTCACGAAAACTCGTGAAAATAATATTTATCACAGAAAAAGTTTGACACGTCCACTATAAGCGGCGTATGACAAACCAATGACATGACAGTTACTTGACAGTGACAAGCGCGATGGGAACCAATAATGCTCAGCCACGTTTTGTACAGCCGCGTTTTTCGAGTGGATTCGAAAATCGAGGCCGTACAAAACAGGGTTAGGGTCAAGCCACGCTAACTCTTCCAAGCAAATGAACCGTCAAACCATACAAAGTGAGTCAGTTTAGCGTGGTTTGACTCTAAACCTGGCCAAGCAACGATAGTTCAGGTCAGTTTTTCGAAACCAATTTTGTGTAGGCGGTGATATTGCTCGGCTTTGTAATATACGGGCGCACGAGCCGAGCAAATCGAGCGTACCTCGGCAGCTGTCGGCGAAGCGCCTTTGAGCTGTCGGCAAAATGCAGCCTTACAAAACGCAGGCGAGTAAAGAGCATAATTTGGCCTAGGGCGATAATCCGTGTCCATGGGATTTAGACTTAGTCATGGATTCGGAACACGTCCTGTACAAAACGTGGCTGTACAAAACCCTTACTCCGAACGATATCACCCACGCGTTCACACTTGGTTCACGCATATATTCCATAGGACGCGTTCATACGAACATTGGCCATGAAAATTATTTTTTCTACTCCAGTACTATTTTCTGTCATTTATATAGTTACTAACTCTAATATAAAGACATAAATTAAGAAAGTCTGTAAAAGTCTATACTCTACTGCTCAAAAACACACTGCTAACCGATGTTATAATGTCGCCAAAAAACCATCACTTAGTACCTCAGATTACATGATGAACAGATGCATTCACACAATTTGCAAATTAAAAAAAAAACTTTTGTACTAAGGCATTGCTGCCAACTTAAAAAAAAAGTTTTATCTTCAGTGCATGGATGTTTAGTATAGTGAATGTATACCTTTATGTATAAGTTTAATTTTTTTGACAGATGTTTAGTATGGTGATCGTATACCTTTATGTATAAGTTAATATTTTTTTGACAGATGGATGTCAATAAAAAAAAGTTTATCAGAGACTATTTTTCTTTTTAATTTTGTTGATTCCGAGCGGGAACATGTAATTATTTTCTTTGTTGTTTATTTGCATTTTATTTATGAAATGTCGAGTCGTAGAAAAAGTATTGTATGCAACGTTGTATAAGTAGGTCAAAAAACGCTCGTGGCATCTTTCTTACGATGTTCGCTGCGCTCACATCGTAACCCATGCCACTCGCGTTTTTTGCCCCCTCTTATACAACGGTTGCATAAAATACTATTATCGAATAATGGTAACATTTCGAAGTTACAAACATTTTTTAGAAGTTATAGTATAGTCTGGCTAATGAAACTCAGTTTTGGCGGGAAACTTAGAAAATCTGTAGCTCGTCATTTTGTGTAGTAGGAAATATATTTTTTATACTAGAAACTATTTTTGATTTTCTATGTACCTACACGCAAGGTACCTAAGGAAATAAGTTAAATATATGTTGACGTGCACGCATAGTCAGCTCACATAATTTCTACCACTATGTACAGTACTGTATTATTTTAGAATTTTAGAATAAGGTATTCTAAATATTGTATAACATTATCTACTTCCTAATTGTTTGAATGCAGTAGTCTAAAGCGCAAAAGCTATATATGACCTTCTTAAGAGGTGCCGTTTCTTTGCATCTTAGGCCCTCTTGGAAGTCCCGCTGCAGGATCCATTCTTTTATTTTTTTTAGCAACTTTTATTTAGCTTTTATTTCCCTTACTCAGTTATTTACTTTCATACCAAAGGTAGACTCAAAATTACGTGGAATGAATTAATTGAGTGTCAAGTTTGTCTGATATTAAAAAAAAAAAAAAAGTTTCCGAAGACGACGATGTTCAGGATAGGGCGAAGTAAAGAGAAAAAAAAAAAAAACAAAAAAAAAAGTAAAAAGAAGTTAAATAAGGAAGGCTGACCCCACTATAGGTACCATGAGGCATAGATGAATATATGTATCCATGAGGATAATGGCTAGCAGAAGGGTGCGAGTGATTATGGAATAGATTTTCGGACGGCCATTCACACATTGCATTGTCTATAATAATTATTATTTTCATAATACTCCGACGAAGAGGGTATTTCTGTAGTAGCACAGAATAGATAATGGTAGTAGGAGGGTAGTTCCGTACCCAAAAGTTAAAAACGGGACCCTATTACTAATCCTCCGCTGTCAGTCTGTCACAAACAAACGCGATCGGTTGCGTTAACTTTGCACCTAATTTGCATCTGGCACCACAAACAAACACGTGCAAACTTAATTTAGCCCGGCCAGTTAAGAAGTGATAAGTATTTGTACGGAACCCTCGCGCGAGTCGGACTCGCACTTGGCAACTAGGAACCCGTGTAGTTTCGCCGTGTCCGTCTGTCTGTCTGTCCATCCGCGGTTTAGCTCCGTGATTAGTACTAGAAAGCTGAAATTTAGTATGAGTATGTGTATGTATCACGCCGACAAAACGGTAAAATAAAATAAAAAAAAAAACTTTTTTTCGGGTATACAGTAGGTACCTATTAAAGTGTGGGGGTGATTTTTTTTTTCGTTTAAACACTAGTGTGTGGGGTGTCGTTCAATAGGTCTTTTAAAAATAATACGTGTCTCCGAACATATTTTTTTGATAAAGTCAGCAGTTTTGTAATATTCGCTCCGAAAACAAAAAAATAGCGCCCCCCCCTCTAACTTTTCAACCACGGGTCAAAAAATTATGGAGAAATTCACGAAAATGAGGCCTTATAGGTACTTTCAATGAAAACTATATTGAATAAAATCGGTCGAGCCGTTTTTGAGTTACCTATCGCAAAATTTCATGTTTTTTAAGGTTTCAGTTTCATTTGTGTTGTGTACAATGCTTAAGATGTTAAGTGATTCCAATGCACGTAAAGGAGATAAAATACCGTGCCGATAAATAGATAAAGCGATATTATAAAGAGGTGCATAGATAAGTTTCAATAGTTTTCGAATTTTTCACCACAATACTTAATACCTAAGTGTGGGTACCTACTTATAGCAGCTATGCGACACGTGTGGTCAATGCTCCTTACGTACGTAATACTTACTCGATACTGGTCTTACCTAAGAGTATAAATAATAATTTCAAGTGCTTACCTGTATTATTATAACAAAACTGGACTAGGAAACGGGGGTCGCGTTCAGTGCTTATTTAATTAGCTCGACGTTTTGAACCTGATGTTTACGTTGATGGTCTTGAAGCGAAGGGACGAAATTTGTGAAAATCCTGTAAGTATAAATCAATATGCCTACCTATAATCTTCGACGACAAAAATGTTACATGCTTTATGTACCTAGTTGTTAGTAGTACTTTGAGCTGCAGCATTGCATGGCCCGATTTTGAATGAAATTCTTCCATAAATGGGCTATGTATTTGTGCAGCCTATAGTACCACAGCACGTTTTTCATGTACCTAGTCATTCGTTTGTCAGTTGCAGAGTAGTTAGAGCCAGAGTAGGTTTCTACTGTTTACATACATACTATATGTCCATTGTACAGAAGTACATACCTAGCTAAATTATGCAGATATGCAAGATTTTATCTGTGTGATTCATCATCATCATCATCATCTCAGCCATAGGACGTCCACTGCTGAACATAGGCCTCCCCTTTGGACCTCCATATATACCGGTTAGAAGCGACCTGCATCCAGCGCTTTCCGGCGACCTTTATAAGGTCATCTGTCCATCTTGTAGGTGGACGTCCTACGCTGCGCTTGCTAGTCCGTGGTCTCCACTCGAGCACTTTTCGGCCCCATCGGCCATCTGCTCTGCGTGCAATGTGGCCTGCCCATTGCCACTTCAACTTGCTAATCCGGTGAGCTATATCGGTCACTTTAGTTCGTCTACGGATTTCCTCATTTCTGATTCGATCACGTAGAGACACCCCGAGCATAGCCCTCTCCATTGCTCGTTGAGCGACTTTGAGTTTCTGTGAGATTGCTTCTAACAAATTCATATTAGGGATTAGTTCAAATTACTGCTAACAGTTATGTTAAACATGTTTTTTTTTTCAGGAATATTTTAGAAGTTAGAACTTTACTTGTAGGTATGTCCCTACTTACCTCTACATTACCTACCTATTTTCGACAAACTGGCAAGGAAGCATATGCAGGAAAGAAAATGTAATAGTAAACCAATCTGAAACCAGTAGCACTTTATGAAAACCATGTCATAATATTAGGTAATATAATATTCTGCAATTCTGTTAAATTAGTAGCTTCGCTTGTTTACTACGACAAGGTTGCTCAACTTTTTCACATTGGTTGTCTGTACTATAAGTAGGTAGGTGAGGGGGGTAGTAGGATACTAAATTGTATAAATACCCTAAAACAATTTAATAATCAAAATCCAATATTCAATCATCCACATAAAAACTACATATAATTTCATACAGAAATACGATTAATATATTTTCCCCTAAATCTAAACTACAATTTTAATTTCGTGGGTAATATTTTTTTTTACATTTTCCATTTCAATAAATATAATCTTACATAAACTTCATACATATAGATACTTATTACGATTTATTTCTATAGTTTCAGCTACAATCTGTAAATATTCATTTTGATCTCGTTAATTCAGATTAAACATTATCAGGTATTCCGTTCGTTCAGGATATGATTCGGTTGAAGACATCAGATGTCCACTTTAGTTTCTTGTAATGTAAAAATTGCATCAAGGAATGTTACCAAGTTAACAGATTAAGGTAATATTCGAATAAACAACAGAAACAACTAAAACGTCACTAGCAGCCATCGACAACTAACTACGGAGCTGCGGCTGTCCAGCACCGACTTCTAAGTACTTATCTAGAAAAAAAAGGAAGTAGCAACTTCTCAACGATTCTTACACCGAATTTGATTCCTAGCTAGACCATTATCTTGTATTCTGGACCGCCCGCACCATCCGTAGCTGAAAAGCATAGACAACGCGATAAATTCAACGATAAAATATTAAATATACTCATAGACTAGATCAATTCACAGCTAATGCATCCCATGCACAGTAGAATAATATATTTTTTTTGTATTTTTTAAGACAAAGATCAACATTTGATTAAAGATATCCAAACATTCGTATCAAATACGCAATAGACTGTTAAAAACTGCATGTATGTCTTTGGTCTTAGTCTCTATTAAGTATATGATCGTCCACACTCCTGTGGTTTTTTATTGTGGTGTCGACGAGCTGGGCAACAGGGACTTGCACAAGAGTGTAGAGCGCGCATATGATTGCATCTTTGCCAAAAAGTTTTAACCCCACGAGGACACACACGTGGCCCGTGGCATTACGAGCAACTGTTAGCAAATAAATTTTGGACATTTTAGACACCTCAACAATTGACCGTAATTTATATTTTTTACAAAAAAACATGACAATGAAGGTAACGGACAGGTATAAGTTACATGTTCTATACTTAGGACATAGTTATAATACGCGTACATCTACATCATTAAAATAGGACCTCTGCGTTACAAGAATCTGCTTTAATGACATATAGTATCTGAAATATTTAAGTAATTAAAATTGCAAATAATGCCTTGTCATAAATAAGTACGTAGGATGTTAATCGTAAAATTAGTTATGCATATTCTTATGAAAATATTTCCTCTCGCAGATAAAAAGCCGTAAAAAAATAAATGCCAAGATTTGCGGCTACAATAGGTAATGTAGCGTTTTACGACTGTAGCCAGTGGGAAGTAATATTTTACGCTATTTATTTCCTAAGTTTGTAGTGATAAAACATTATATTGGTATGACAAAGTCCATTAAAGTTGCGTCAGGCTTTGCTTTATTGTCGTCAAGGTTGAGAATTTCGGGTAGCCACTTTGCTTAGATATTAAATAAATAAACGAATATTAAATAGACGAATCAGCGAAATTCCCAGCCTGGAATTGGAAACACACATTAATACAATGACCAATAGTAACGCAACAACGTCAAGTAGCATTTGTTCAGTTGTTAGGCTTCTCCTTTTCGGAGCCTTCCTTCTCTTTCTCTTTTTCCTTGTCCTGTTCTTTTTCCTTGTCTTTCTTCTCCTGTAGCTGTTGGAGCTGGGCCGGCAAGGCTTTCAGAATCGCGTGCACCTGAGAAAGTAAATATGCTACGGTTATTACTTGCCAAATGAAATAGTGAATATGCAGATGTCGTCCAATTCCCTCCCTTTAATTGCGTCCAAGCACGTCGTCGAAGATTAAATTGCCATAGTTATGAAGTTTCGCAACATGCCACCCCTTCTTTTGGCTATTTTGAAAATGTTGAATTGGAAGGACGTCTTCATTTAAAACATCATTTTCAACATTGGGACAAGACTTAAGAGGAGAGTCACCAACACAGTGCCTGCGTTTTCAGTCGTTGCGAATACAGAAAACCATAAGAGTGACTCTGTAGTCACAGCCTCACAGGTTGCTATTAGAAGTGTTAACTCTTCCAGTTCCCTCTTTCCTACTGAGCACGTGTCCAGGGACCCTCTATGAGGTTTGATATTTTTTTATTGTGTTTTAAAAGCAGAGAGCCCTTCAGCTAAAAAATACCAAACTGTCATATCGAAAAAAAAGGATTCAGACAAACCATGGTAACGAAAAATGAAAAAGGTGTAGTTTGTAGAACCTTATATACTTATATACAATAAGAAGGTATATAAGTTTATACATTAAGTATAAAAGGAGCAAGGAATATCGATAAAAAAGTCATTGTGTTCAAAAAACTCTACGTACCCTATTAGCCTATATGGGGGCCTGAGCACAAATAATTTGAGTGCTCAGGCCCCCAGCATGTATAAGACGACACTTACCTCTTCAGCCACGGCCATGAGCACGAACTCGAACTGCTGCTTGGTGGCGACGGTGCGCGGGCGCTGGTCGCGGATGTGCTCCAAGGTGGCTGCGATGTCGATCTCCTTCGCGCCCTTGGCCATGCGGTTCAGGACCATGTCGATGAGGCAGTAGGTGCCCGAGCGGCCGGCTCCATCGCTGTAATATTGCGGCAAGGATCCATTTATAACTACGATTAGGGTTGCCAGTCCGTCTAGCACAACTATGCATGGCGAATCTTGTCGCGCGAGATACCGTCACTCTCTTTTTCTTTTTTTAAACTTATTTTACCTTGCGGGCCCGAGGTCCTTGCGGGCCCGAGAACCTTGCGGAGCTACTTGTACTACACATTTGTCTCAAAGGATGTAGCAAACGTAATTAATTTTAAGGCTAATACTCAATATGTTTAATATAAAGATAATCTAAGAAATGGTTATCATTAGTCATTTTGTCATCATTAATCATTATCTATCATTATGAATCATTATGTATGTGTATTCAACACATAAGGAAAATCTAATTATTAAATGATTGAAATTAGATATATCATCAATACCCGACCACAACGACCGAACTAACGGATACAAATATAATTTAGACACATATACATCAAAGTCATTATATGCCGGCAACGCTATGCGATAAGATAGATTACACGTTGCAAGTATTTAGATTAATATTATCGTCATAATAGTTTACAAGCTATCTAAATATCGGTACCCACAGAAAATTCTCAGTAACTTATCTTAATATGGGTCTATTTAAGAGCAGGTTCTTAGTCATTTACGTGTTTTAGAGAGACCCGTCCTCAGAATTTATTTACCTGTTCAAATAAGAAATGAATAAATCCGTAAAATAATCAATTATGGCAATGATTTGGACTATTTTGGACATACATATTTAAGTTTGTAGGTATTTATCAGAATGTAAAAGCTCTCAGATGGAGACCATGAGCCGATGCTGCAGCATCGTATGAAGCAGTTTGAGGACAGTTACTATATTTAGCCCAGGATAAGGGTGCGACTCCACTGAAGTGGACGGAGCGGAGACGTGTGGAATCGATCTAGTCCCAAACTAAGCAAAGCTTGTACTATGGGTACTAGACGACGATATACATAATATATAAATACATATATAGATCCATGACCCAACAACAAATTCATGACCGTTTGAGAACAAAAATTCGAGTTCATCATACAAATATTTGCCCCGGCCGGGATTCGAACCCGGGACCGCCGGCTCAGGAGGCAGGTGTCTGCAAACTGAGCCAACCGCGTCGTCAAATGTGAAGAGATAAAGATTTTAACTCAGGTGATTGGTCTATTCCGCATCGCTCCGCTCCGCGTTAATGGACGTCTCCATTAACGCGGAGCGATCCTCAGTTTACTAACTTAGTAAACCTTCAACAGCTAAGTGTTTTGAAGAGTGTGAGTGAATGTTTGTAGGTACAGATATGGTGCATAATGATTTTCCATCGTATTTTGTCGGGCAAGCTCGTTTTCATATTTCCATCTCAACTTTTTCACCGAAGTTGATAGAAAAACAAACCCATTTACTATATCTGTAGTAAATGGACCATGAATTTTGTTGACTGACCTGCAATGAACCACGATGGGACAAGACCTTCCCCTGTACGATTTGTTGACTTTCCTGTAAAGAAAAAAATTGTTTGGTCAATGTTATAATTTAACAGTTCGATTAGGTACGGAATGTCACACAAATGGATTATGTAGGGTAAGCCAAATGTGAGAATTAAGCTACATATATTTTCGTTTGAAATTATATAGTTCCCCGTAATAATTTACCTATTAAGAAAAAATTACTTTATAGTTTCAAATTAACCATCAGTAAACTGGTTGGCTGTATGTAGAATAGGTTTTAAATGAAATTTCATTAAAACAATAATAAGATATATTTTAAAACGTCTGTTAAAAAAGAGGCTTTAGATAAGTCAAGATCACTAAGCAGTAAGAACTGGCTGGTTTTTCGCAAAAACTTTTACAAATTGCCATTAAATCATAATAAAAAAATAAATTTATGATATTTGGCGATTCCATCAAATTGAAATTATTTGATACCTATTATCTTATCAAGAGGTTTCATTCATAAAAAATGCGAACGTTTATATTATATCCAGACAAAAAACTTAACTATATGTTTGTAGTGCAATTTGATTATAAAAGCAATGATTAAACAACAATAATAAATGTTTTATTCAGCTTGTCAATTATGTCATTAATTGTTACTAACCTGTAACTGAAAGACCACAAATAAACTACTTGCCTATTAAATAATTTTATTGTTTAGGTAAATGGGAAATCTTCTTGTAGGTATTCCTACAAGAAGATTTCCCTATCAAGTTTCAAGCGCTCTGTGATATACAAACAGGTATGACTTGGTTTTCAGGCCAATCAATGGTAGGTAATCAGTACTTTACAGTCTGGCCAACAGAGGATGAGCAAGTGACCTACTGGTACTGATAGTACTCACAGGCAAACCGGTACCTACTATGATAATGCATATCTTGACTTTCATATTGAAAGTGTATTCTAGGCCTTGAGCCTTGGTATGTATTAGGAAGTTAGCTGGCGTAGTATAAACGACATTCTAGTGGAAATCGAACATCCAAGTACTAACCTCCTGAATTCCAGCAAGGCCTTGGTAGATGCCGGTACTCCATTCTCAGGCCAGGAGAGGAAGTGGAACTGGGTGACGGTGCGGGTCTCGCCGGTGCGTTGGTTCTTCAGGTAGAAGCTTCGGACGAGGTAGTCGTCGCACCAGATGTGCTCGCTGACCAGGTGGACCTGTAATGGTAAAAGGAGATTACTGGATTTGACACTTGTTTCATGTTTGTAAAAATCGTTATATTATAATAGAACACATTAGTATTGTCTGGGAATGATTTTTCATCTCCTACTTACATGTTATAATACCGCTTGAGTCTATTTGTGTTGAGAATAAACTATTGGATGTTGCATTGAAAACCAAGTGTGTGTAATGTGAAATGAGCCTCTCTAGCTCAAAAGAGCTTGATAGGGATAGGGATAGGGACCCTTTGTAATGTAATAATTTATCATGGGATGATAATGTTTATTTATCAGTATCACGTGATAACCATGACAGTAATAAATCAATGTCAAAGCATCCATCACGTTTTGACGAGTACGTGTGCTAGAGTGAAGGATGATTTATGACCTCCATAGGTCCCTTTGGGACGCAGCACTGAGACAACCCTTCTTTATGTATTACTTAGTCAACTTATTGTCATCAATCAGTTAGCGACAATTACCTCATAGATGTGGTAGAGCTCCGAGCCCTCCTCCGGCCAATAGCGGTGGCACAGCTGCTGTCCGTTCTCGGTCAACCTCGTCAGCATCACCATGACGACGCTGCCTTGTTCCCAAACCATCTGCCAAAAGTCAGGCGCCGTGTGAGCTAGTGGGCCAGCGGCAGCGATGTAGGCTGGGTTGCGCGGGTCATGGTCCGTCTGAAATTGCATGAATAATTTCTTAATTAGAATAGAATAGAAAAAGTTTTATTTTAGATAACACATCATTACAATTTACAATATTAGGTAAGTATTGAAGACAGTGTATAAGAGATGCGCATCCGAAATGGTCTCCACTCATGCAGCAATGCTGTTGGATTGCTAGATATAGCAATTCCAACGGCGCTGGTTTTCTGTGGAGCCAGAGGGACAGTCCCGCGGCACAGCTTACTGATCGCCTTTGTCAAAGACGAAACAAAATATATGTGTGTGTATGTACATATATGTGTATGTAAATAATGTTTAACAGGTTAAGTTCAAGGTTCAGTTTAAATTTAAGTCGTGACTGTTTGATAAGTAAACTACAGAGCTTACGAGGCTTATACTTTCTTGTTAAGCGTGACCCTGGCCTGGAGTGATTACTTGACTATAAATACTATATTTGTATATCAGCAAATCACTTACAATAGTCGAAGCGTTGATGTAGTCCGAGCCAAGATGGTTGGAGAGTTTGTTCAGGGTGACCCTGGAGTGATCATAGGGCAGGACGTCAGCGTAGCGGTTCTTGCCAGCGTTGTCAGGTTTGGTGGCCGCGTTGGTGGCGCAAGGTTCAGCCTCGTAGGCGCAGAGCGCTCGCCATTCTTGCTCCAGCCGATCCTTGTTGCGGAGGTGGTCTTCCATGTAGGCCTGCACATAGATTTACTGGTTACTTTATGAGCCCAGAATGATAAATGTATGACATGGGACAGTTTCGACTACGAGTATGTCCTCTAAAATCAAGATCTGAAATTGTTAAAGATGATCGTGAAAGTTTTAAAAGGGACATTATCAAGGGGCAACATGGTGGTATGTGATTTAAAGTTTGTCAATTTCATTTTGGCAAAAAAAACATTGGCTTTAAGAAGAGATTGATTTTCTTATGGCTTACCAAAACCATGTGTCCAGTAGATATATCCATATTAGTCAACGCCGGTTCCTCACTCCTGTAAAAAAGGCATAAGAATAGAAATGCAAATGGTAACCGAAGATTCCGAATGGTGTTTCAGGTTCAAGTTTGACTAATGATAGAACTTAAGATCAAAGACAATGGAACTTATTAAACGCAGTAGGTTGGGACAAGTGGCGTAAACTCGTGTCGGAGGCCAAGATTCGCTTTGGGTCGCTGAGCCATTAAGTATGTAAGTAAGTAAGGTAAGTTACTACAGTGTTTAAATTTGTGTTCTTCACCGCCCTCATTCAAATTTCTCACCAAGGTCCACCTTGTTTGGGGCCTTCCCACGCTGCGTCTTCCGGTGCGCGGCCGCTACTCAAGAAACTTTCTGCCCCAACGGCCATCGGTTCTACGAGCAATGTGCCCCGCCCACTGCCACTTAAGTTTGGCGACTGTCTGAGCTATATATACAACCTTGGCTCTCATGCGTACCTATCTCATCTTTTTGCATTGGATCCCGCAAGGATTCTACGTAGCTCGCTCCAGTGCCCTTTGAGTAACTGGGTTATTGAAATCTAATAAATGGGTTACCAGGAAGATGTGCTGGATCGCGTGGAGGGCGAGTTGCCGTCGGGCTCTCGCGACAGCGAGGTGATGCGTTGCGGGGGGTCCGCCGGGTGAGGCGCCGTCGTCGTCTGCTGCCCCGACCACTTTCCCGACATACGCGCGCGACACAGCTCCTTGAGATAAAACAAGAATCTCCTAAATAGGCCCATAGGTAAATGACAGAGGAAGTAACAGCATAATCATACATAAGCATAATACGCGTTTATTCAAATACCTCCAGGTTCAGAAACAATTGTTATAAAGGTAAACAAAGCACCACATTTTGTATACTAGTACTAGGGTTCGTTCAGAGTTTAATATTGCAACTGGGTCACAGAATTGCAAGCCGTACCAATACATTACGTACATCGAGTCGTTTTCTTTTGCCGGCAGTCAATCAATTGGATTGACTGGCAAATTCAACCAGTTGGTCATAATATAACATAGATAAACAGAGTTAGATGCAGAAAACTACATACTTTATCAGCTACACCGACAAAAATTCGACTCTTTGATGATGATAATTTATTATTTATCCCTATGATCAAAATAGCTAAAATCCTTCATAATGGTTATATTTTCTTTCTAAACAAGAAAATCACGAGAATTTCCTACATATATTTGTACTTGTGTATATGTATGTGTTCAGAAATAAACCTTTACTTGGTAGTCTCTAGTAGCTTCAGCATCAATCTCAGCAGCCGAAGACAGACCCTGCATCTTCCTCTTGCCATTCAGGTCTCGTTTCAGCAGCACGGCAAACACGACTCCGCCCACCAGCAATACTGATAAGCTGCCTACTAATGCCAACAGTACTGGCAGCTGCAAACCGAAGATTTGGGTCTCCGGGGCCTCTGAATGCTCGATTATTGGTCGTTTGCTCTGCAAATTAATGAAAGACTTTAAGGTGATGATTCTATTCCAGGATACTATTGTTTTCTTCATCTCAATTATACATTATTTTTCAAATATAAAAATGTCTTACTCTATCTCCGACGCCAGTGGCTAGAACCTTTACACCGGTCTCACGTTGTAGCTCATCTTTGATATCATCTGAAATGTATGAAACAGTTAAATAATTATGTCTGTCTGCAACCGTTATGAAATGTATTTTAATGCTATCACTATCAATCTTACCGATACGTCTAGCTACAGTATCTGCATCATATCCTTTGCTATTCTTCTCAACTTTAAAGGTTACTTCTCCTTTGTCAACTCTGCAATAAATAGTTCCAATAAGTTTTGACCCTTGAGTTAACTCAGCCACCACCATCGTAACCATCTGAATAACTGATCATATATTTACCTAGGGTTGGTAAAAGTTTTCTTCTCCAAGCCCAGCTTTTCTTCGATTTTCTCAATGAATGAAACACCGAGATCCCAGTTATTAAACAACCTGAACAAAATAAAATAAAATGTTTGGTACATACTAGTTTTCCCCAAGTGACTTTAAACAACATAAATATATTAGGACACATATTAAACAAACCTGTTTTTGAAGAGAACATAAGCATAGGAAGGATCGTAATCATAATCATTATGGTCGTGGACGCCTGTAAACTTTTGTGCGCTTGGTGTACCCTGACCTGCAATACAAAATCAAATAATCATAATTTTCTTCTAATAGACATATCATCATTGTTTTAAGACATTGAGCAAGGGTTAGATCCATGCAAAGTCGTTTTATCCACAGTAGCTGTTAATAAAGTAATACCACGAAAGTAAGTAGGTAAGTTAAGAGTAAGTAGATGTTTATGTATCAATGGTTTCTTTTTTCATACATATTTTTTCTTTTCCAGCTTGATTACTAAGGCTTAAACTACCTTGCACAGCCGTGTCCTATAATAGCAAAAGAAAATAAAATAAAAGAAGACGACCACAATGAAGATGCACATAGAACTAAAACATTAATTGAAGGAGAAATGTGGCGACACCGATGATTCCCGTAGAACTGAAGAAGAGGTAGCTAAGGAATATCCAGCAACAGGAAATAAATAAACATGAAATGATAACAATGAGGTAATCAAAAACACAACACTTATACACAATACGAATATTTAAGTGGAACTCTCAGCCTCGTGCCTCGAGTGTTAAGAGAAAACAGAGTGCTTCAAAAGGAAGGGGAAACATGTAGTGCGGTGCGGTGTCTAGACAGGATATAGAAGTGCGTTATTGAATTGAATAAAATATCATTGTAGAGCTGACGTCAGCGATAGTGTATTTTAAGAAATACACCACTTGGTATTAAGTTTGAGGGAACATCGACAACTCTAGCACATCTCAGGCCTTTGTGACACTAACCTGTCACCGACTTATTCTTGTACAAGTGTTTTAAGGCTTTTGCGTCCAGGCGAGGCCCAGGTTTTTTAACATCATCTCGTTCCCTACGCATAAATCCCCACTCATTACTTAGCAAATCTTGGAAGTCCTCGGGATAAATTTTGGAATTTTCACCTGAAACATCGTCGGTATTTGTAACACTATGCGAACTGTCGTTGCCAATCCAGCATCTAGGATCAGGAGGGCTCATGTGGAGTTCAGTAGCCGTAAAAAAATTAGAAACATTGGTCAACTCAAAATACATTAACTGAGAAAGATGAAGTCTTTCAACAAGATGAAGTGAAATAATGTTGCTGCTGTACCTACAATGCAAAAAAAGCAATAAAGCAACAAATTTTAGTCATTATAAACACACAAATTTATGATTCAGATTGAGCGACTCACCTTGCAAATCATCAACCTTCAGGGGACCTCCCTCGGCGTAAAGAGCTCCTTGAGGCTTCAACTTGGAATCAACGATTTGGCGCCAATAGTTCATCAAGTATTCCATGTTCTTAGAATGTTTTCCTTCAAGTTCCGGTCCATTAAGATCTGTGCCAATGAAGATTAAGGTGAACATCACATACATAGGACTTAACATACTTCAAGTATCAAAATACTTATTTAAATAGTGAGTATTTTAGGTTACCTTTCCAGTTCTCTAATTCTCCGCTACCCAAATCGTAGGGTAACTCCTCCATATCGTCGAAGTAAATCCTTTGTTCTGGAATGTCGCTTGGATTTTCGTATTCGAATGGAAAATTCTTCTCGGCAAAACTCTGTTTGTACTTTTCTTGGGCGTTTGAAAGCACCTCGGCATCAAGAGGCGATACGTTATTTCCGAGTATATACTCGGCTGTAAATGGGGGTGCTTTCCCTTTAATTTTTCTATAATGAGCTCCTAGACGTTCTTCATCATAGGCTTCATTGTTATTTTCTCTTTCTACGTTAGCTTCAGGTAAAGACTTTTTAATCTTATCGATCATAGCGCTAGCATACGCCTCTGGATCAGTATCTCTAGCTTTCTGAGCTGCTCTAATCCTTTCTCTAAAACCTTCGAAAGGTAAAATGACGGGAGACTCTTCGTCTCCACTCATTAGCATTAGGTCTCGAAGTTTATCGCTTGGGGTCTCTTCGGCTGAGATTGCTTGTTCCTCGTCGGGAATTGTTGGTCCTAATTATCACAAGTATCGTATTATCATTTAAATTATGTGAATTTATGTAATTTTTGTTAGTAACAACAAAACAAAACTTATACTTTCTTACCTTTTGAAAGAAGTTCAGCAGCTTCCTCTTCAGTTAACGGTGGGCTATATACCTCATTGGCATAGTTTGAATCAAGTTGCGTGTTAGGTGTGAAACGAACGTAGGCCGTTTCATCATGGTCATTCTAAAATAAAGACATCATTATTTAGTTATCTTATGAATTTATGATTAATGATTGGTTTAATATTTGTAAGAATAAGTCACGCTTACATCTTCATCGACTGCTTCAGCGGCGTCAGAATTTAGTTTGGGGTCAACAAAATGATCGCATATTTTTGGGTTCACTTTGGCCGGGTCTCTGAAATACAAAATAATTAAAAATTAAGCCAATAAATTCCCCATTAGAATAACGAATACCTACACGTAATGCAAGTTATTATCATTATCGACAACTAAGTACCTAGAAATAATAGCAAATGTATGGGTTATAAAACAGTATGCCTAAAACTAAGACCCCTCAGTAGGGGGCCGCGGTATTAATAACGTCTCGTCGGGGTGCTTGCAGTCGTCCCTCACGATCTAAGGCTCGAGGGCAGCTGGGACGTTGGCGGTGGTTCTACAGGCGATGCTGGCATGCTCCTCGCACACGTCTGCACCAAGTCGGAGACCTGCCGCTATGCGTAGGGTGTTGGGGTCAATGTATACACCTGTGTTAGGACAAGGACAAGGCGTGCAACCAGTGTCCAGATTGTGACCTGGACACTGCTAGCTGCCTAGCCCTATCTCTGCCGGAGGAACTGGTAATTAGTGAATCAAGGGTGGAGTTAGATGCTAATGTGTTTGTGTCCCAGGGCCTTTGTTTTTTGGCGTATCAGGTAAACTTGGGTTCGCTCCAGCTAGCAATGCATGCTTCGCTTCAGCCAAGCACGTGATCTCGCATTTTGCAGCTGTATTGACTGTACGAGTATTTTACCTGCGAGATCGTAGGGGGATGAAGATAAGTAGAACTAAAAATCTAATTAAAGGTCATTAATTAATGTCCGAGTATGGTATAATGTAGATGAGTACTTAAGCTGGATTCAAGATTCAATTCAAGTCAAATCCAGCTTTAGTTGGCAAGTTTACTCTCTATAATACATTGTAGGCGTACCAGTGGTAGTCATCCTACAATCAGTATTCAAATCATCTGAAATTCTAAGCTAAGATGTAGATATACTGACAGCTCTCGACGCAGCGTGTACAACATGGCTTGCAGGACACATTGCGTGTACGCATGCTCCCAGCGGTAGCCGCGCGACGCTAGGCGTTGCAGCTCATCCTCGAACCACTGCAGTTGTTCCGAGCTCATGTCATACCTAAACAAATGAACAGGAATTACAAAAAAAGGGATTTCTCCGATGATATATCTTAAAGGAAAGTTCTTCCATCAATGTCGATGAGAATAACAACTTGCTAACATTTTTACATCTCTTACTACGGACCGTTCTTTCAAATAGTACAGCGCCGCAATTTAACAAGAGAAGAAATACCCACTGATTCTGTTCTGTGATTATATCGACCAGGCCACATTCAATATACTCCATGGAGCTAGGAGGGCAGGCTATGTAGTCAATGTGAAATCTTTCGGAGTCTACAATTATTTTTAGGGTAGAAGATTTTGATGTCAAACTGAAAGGACGTAGAATAGAAATGACGAAAACATCAATCCAGTAATGTGGGCATTATTAAAATGTAAACATTTTACCCGACCATAATAAAACGGCCGAATCATTTGCCCTATCTTACGTTCACACCTCCGCATATCAAAATATAGCACAAGCGTCAAGGGACCCAATTATCCCTATAACAAGGGTAAATGCAAAGGCGCACCTGGGTTTATTTCCATTACTGGATTAGAATATCCAGTCCTCCTTGGAAATCCGAGTGTTTGAAAGTTAAATGGAAAGTAAATATTTGTACTCACTGGTAGAGGGCGCCCTCATCCACTTCGCTCTCGTAGATCGGTATACACTTCCCGAAGGCGAAATCTATAAAACAGAAGCTAAATCTATAAAACGTTAATTAACTAACTTCAGTAAACGGGCATGCAATAAACGGGAACAATTTAAACGCTCACCAAAATGGCTTTTATACCCCAAAACTAAATTCCAAATAAAATGAATTGCCTCCAATAAATTAAACCCACTCTATACAGTGCTCCCCAAATTAAATCATTTTGTATTCCAAAATCGATATACATTACACCACAATAATTTTACGTTGAGTCCGTATATCTTTTTGCTTCCCAAAATGGGTTTTTTGCTCACCAAATATTGTTTTCATAAAACATCAAAATTATTACCAAAAATTGCAGTCTATTTTGCTTTAGTGTAATCAAATTATCTAACCTTTAGTCAAAATATATTACTGTCTATCTAAAATTACAATTGCTTCCCTTTATTTCTTAACCCCGCAATCCGCCCCTCGCCCCGCGTTTCAGTTTGGAAAATGTGCGGTAGTCATTATTAGCTATGCTATATACTATACTTAAATATGCTTTACTTTTAAATAAATAGATGCACGCCACAAATATAAATTGTGGTATATTTAGTAACATTTTGAGTGCAATATTTGCTGTGCAATCAGGAATTTTGATATAAATTTTGATTATTTTTGCATAGAAAAAGATTTTTTTTGATGTGCGTTTAAATACTACCCGTAATTGAAACCTCAATATTTATTTATTAATTTTAGGGTATAAAAGCCATTTTGGTGAGCAGTTAGTTTTTTGCCTCAACAAAAATGACTAAAATGGAAGTAATAATATAAAATATTGGTGACATCCATTTAACAATAATGGGTCAATTTCAACAAGACGCATTTTTTGTATCATTTCGGTGTGATTCTTTATTTTTGATTATTTTTGAGTTTTTTAAATGTGAAGAGATACTTTAGACTATATTATTAAACATATGTAAAAGGGACCCTGAAATCTAAAATAGTTTTCGAGATATTCGAGATCGAATATGAAACACACCACGGAATAATAAAGGTACACCAGGATGATAAAATAAGTGCACCGCAATGAAATTTCATACACCGAAATGAAAGAAAAGTGGCATATTATGAAAGCAATTTTACGTTTCATATTCGTAATATATATTATATTGCCATTACATAATAATATAAACATATATCTTAGTCTGGCATTAAAAACAAAATAAAAAAAATATTATTATTTCAACAATATCTATGAAAAGTGAAGCTACTTTTGATGTCATTCCGGTGTTTTCCTCATTTTGGTGGGGTATAAAGTCATTTTACTACACCGGAAACACCGGAATGAGAATGGTGGAATGAGAAACACGACATATTTTTATTTCTTAAAAAAAAGTAAGCACTATATTCTAAAACTAATTCAACTCTTGAAATCACGAGTATACTTTACCTGATATATATAAATTCCAAACCACGCAGTTAAAAAATAAGGGGAGCTATAACAAACTCCGGAATGACATTTTTTTTGTCCCCAGTCCACCGCGATGAAATATTCACGTTTATACAAGCCAACGTATTGCCACTATACACAACCGGCCTCGTCGAGCGCCGCAGCTAGACTAATTCTTTGAAGCGCGTGGGGGACGGGGGGCATACTTGATCAAATTTGGGAAATAAATCGTTTCGAAACATTGTCGGCGGTAATGAGAAGTTTTCTCGGGACAAACGTATATGCACTTATTCAAGGGTATACAAAGGAGATATAAAACGGGTGTTGTGCTTTTTTCGTTACCTATTTATATGGTAATAAAATAATGGTAACAGATTTTCTTTGTCATGCATAGTATTTGACTTACCCGGCATTTTACAAACAAAACTGGCTTGGGGACAACCCACCTTGATGAGAAATTCGGTCTAAATATTATTATTATTATTATTAAAGCCAAATTTATTCCTTAATATCATACAATTTTATACATTTACATGTGAAATAAAATTATAATATTTAAGTTAACATTTCATTACATTATTTTTAATTGATATATTATTATTGAGCTAATTTTATTTATTAATATTACTTCATTTCATTTATGTCACACTATTATTAAGGACCTCTCGACGAGTATAGGCCTCCTCCATTTTTCTCCACTCTTCTCTAGCTTGCGCTGTTACGATCCAGTCATCTCCTGCGATCTTTTTAATGTCATCTTTCCATCTTTCCATCGGTCTGCCGCGTTTTCGTTTACCAGGGGGGCCAGCCCATGTAGTTACTCTCTTAGTCCATTTATTTTCTTTAATACGTGCGATATGGCCCGCCCATCTCCACTTGAGTTTTTGACAATGTGATAGAGCATCGATGACTTTTGTCCATGATCTTATTTCAGTATGGCGTTTTTTATCTCTACGTTTCAAATTTAGTATGCTCCGCTCCATGGCTCTCTGACAAGTTACAATTTTTTGTTTTGTGTGCGTATTATAAATCCACGTTTGACTTCCGTACGAAAGACAAGGTAGGAGACATGAATCAAGGATTTTCTTTTTTAACCGTAGAGGTAAATTAGATTTTAGAACTTCTTTGTTGCTCCAAAACTTGTTCCATGTCATATTTATGCGTCTTTTTAATTCGTCACGGTGTCTCGACTTCATGAACGATATCTGTTTACCCAGGTACACGTATTCTTTCACATACTCCAATGGTCGGTTCTCCAAAAGAATGGGTATTTCCAAAAAGTTGGTCATAATTTTCGTTTTATCTGTGTTTAATTCTAAGCCAATATTGCGGCTTATAGAGTTTAGTTCATTTATCATCCTCTCAAGTTGTGATGCAGTTTCTGAGAATAACACGATGTCGTCAGCAAATCTTAGGTTGCTCAAATAATTTCCTTTTATATTTATACCTTTCTGTGACCAGTCGAGCTTCTTCATGATATTTTCCAGTACAGTTATAAATAATGTAGGAGACAGGGGGTCGCCCTGTCTAACGCCTCTACTAATTTTTATTTCGGGACCTTTTTTATCTAACTTTACTCGACTAACGCTTTTCTTGTATATGTCTTGAATTAGTTTGATTGTTTCTAACGGTATTTTACAATCTTGGAGAGCTTTCCAAATACTGTCATGAGAAATAGAGTCAAAAGCTTTGGCGTAGTCAATGAATGCCAGGTAGATGGGGCGTCTTTGTTCTTCATATTTCTCAATGACTTGATCTAAAACGTGTATGTGATCTGTGGTCGAAAAATGTTTTCTGAACCCTGCCTGTTCAACTGGCTGGTATTTTTCAGCAAGTGCATAGACTCGTTGTTCCAACAATGAGGCAAATAACTTGTAAAAGCTTGACTGTAGGCTAATAGGCCGGTAGTTAGCAATATTTGCGGGATCTCCTTTTTTGTATATTAAAATAATGTCTGATTGGGCCCATTCTTTTGGTATTTCACTAAGTTCCAGAATTGTATTAAAAATTGTGGTAAGAAAAGGCACCAGTAGGCATCTTCCAGCTAATATTATTTCATTGCTTATATTGTCTGGGCCACAACTTTTTTCTTTCTTTAAGCTCTTTATTTTCTTATCAACCTCCGCAATAGTAAACCGTTGTAGTGGCGGGGGACGTAGGGTCATTGAGTTTTCAGTGATTTCAGTAGAGGTTTGACTTGAAGGATTTTGTGCAGAGTATAGATTTCTGTAGAAATTTGTTGCTGTGTTTATTATCTGAGACCTTGAGTAGATTTCTTTACCAGACGGGGTTTCGTTTAAGTTGGGAATCCAATTTATTGTTAAATTTAGCGCCTTGTATCCCCTTTTCAAGCTTCCTGTGGTGTTTAGGTGATTTTCAATTTTCTTTAACCTATGTTCTTCATATTCTTTCTTAATTATTTTATGAACATTTTTATACAAGTTGCGAAGTTCCAGTTTTTCTTCTTTAGTTAAAGGTTTCTTGTTTTGCAGTTCCTTCCTTCTATTCAGCAGCGTTCTTGTATTTTCAGAAATAATACTACGTGTTCTGCTCGCAGGCTTTTTTGTAGAGATCGACGCATCGGTGATAGCTTTCTTTATTTTTGAATAATATGATTCTACATTTTCGCATCTGGTCGGGTCGAAATTCTGTAGGTTTTGGTTCAATTTATTTTGAAATAATTTTTCGTCTTCTATTATATTTGATGATGGTTTCCTGATACTGTAGTTAGCTCTACTTTTTTTGTTTTTTGATAGTCGAAATGTACTCCTTACGAGTCGATGGTCGCTTGGGAAATTCAGCTGATTTATGGTTTCAATATTCGTGAAACGTCCCTTTACATTTGACATGATATAATCAAGCTGGTTTTTGTTTTTCCTAGGTGAAAGCCATGTCCACAGGTTGCTTGTTTTTTTCTTGAATATGCTGCTGATGACTGTGAGGTTGTTTTGAAGTGCGAATTGAACCAGTTTTTCGCCTCTTTTGTTTCTTTTTCCATATAAGTACAAACCTAATACTCTTTTTTCTTCATATTTTCGTTGACCGATGCAAGCGTTGAAATCACCCATTACAATGACATGTTTGTAGCTTTTCTCTAGAGCGTCCTGCAAGTGGTTGTAGAAAATATCGATATCTTCGTCGCTTGATGTACTAGTAGGTGCGTACGCTTGTATAATAGAGATATTTATAGTCTCGAATTCCATGTTCAGTATACAGACTCGTTCTGAGATCGCAACAAAGCTGTCTATATTAGATTTCCATTGTTTCTTTATTAAAAAACCGACGCCATAGAGGCCTTTCGTTTCACCATAATGACAGAATATATGTTCTTTATCCTCTGAAATATTGTAGCCTGTTCTGCGTACCTCAGCGAGCCCAATTATATCGTAGTTTATTTTTGTTATTGCTTCTTTAAATTCTATGAGTCGTTCGTTAGATAGTAGAGATCTTGCATTATAGGTACAGATATGTAGCGAGTGGTGTGGAGGGTTTCGGTCGTTAGTCCCCGCGGTGACCGGCCGAGTTGGG
The DNA here is from genome assembly GCA_905147355.2 of Apotomis turbidana. Taxonomy (NCBI): domain Eukaryota; kingdom Metazoa; phylum Arthropoda; class Insecta; order Lepidoptera; family Tortricidae; genus Apotomis; species Apotomis turbidana. Next base: position 9,013,853 of record LR990288.1, read on the forward strand.
GAACGTCGTGGAGAGGTCGCCGCGTGTTGTCAAATTGCTTTTTGGGGCGGCGAGGGCATAGCGCTGGTGCCGGCGACTGGGATAGGCGCCGGGGCAGAGGTGGGTTCTACATTTTGACGTCTCGTTACAAAGCTGTTCATAGTAGAATTCTGTTTCTTTGGAACCTTTTTTGCTTTTTGTTGTCTCGTATTCGGAGACTTATTAATATTTGTACTTTCAGGTGATTCCGAAAGGCTTCTCTTATTTTGTTTCCTGGTGTTATTGTAGCTTATGTTGTCCTCCTGATCCTTATTGTTTTCAGGCATGATTATTAATTTATCATATTTCAGGAATGCCTTTTTTCCTTTGTTTCTTTCTTCTATCAATTGCCCAATTAGTCTCTTTCGTTCTTCTATCACCTCGGGAGGAAAATCTTCTTTAATATAGTAAGTTGTTTGGTTCAGGGATTTTTTCTTACGTAAAAGTTCTATTTTTTTAATTGTAGAGCAGAATGTTACTACAACAGGCCTTATTTTTCCATCTTGTCTCTGTCCTAGGCGTTTGAGATCTTCTATATTGTCTTCGTGTATGTTTATTTTCATTGTCTGTTTTATTATTTTTATTATATTAGTTAGTAGTTGCTTCAAATTACTTTCATTTTCTTCCAGCCCAAAGAATATGATATTTTTCTTCCTAGACAGGCGCTCAAGTTGTTGTATACGGCGGCCTTGGTCTTCGATAGTTTTTTCTAATGTATTATATTTCGATTCTAGGATTGTAAATTTTTCATCAATGTTGTCGTTTATTGTCTTCGGCAAGCTTTGCTTCAAATCTCTTATTTCATTTGTTTGCTGGTCAAATTTATGTTGCAAGCTTCTAATTAATGCCGTTAATTCTGCCATTTTATTGTTTATTTATATTTCTGTTGCTTACTATTTTATTTGACACTGTCCTCTATCGGTGGGTAGAATAAGTTAGATTTTGGTAGCGCCTCCTGCGGCCAACAACAGAACCAATTTTTTCAGTTTTGCTACTCCTCGGTAGATGGCGCTGTTAATGGCGGTGATCGATGGTCTGTTAATATTTTTATGATGTAGGTATTTGTATAAATCGATTTAATTATAATATTCTTTTTTCTGCATGTAACTTTCCACTTCACAAGGAGAACTTGGATATAAAAGCGAGGTTCGGGTCCCACAAAGAGTTCAAAATGATTTCACGACACAAAACATAAGTTTGCGGAAGTATTAGTCACTGTTGATAGACACAAAGAATCATTGTTTATGTTCGGTTTTTTAGCACTATATGTTAATTTTTAGTTCACACTTGAGTTTTCTTCGACGATTCATTATGCACACTAACTTCTAAATACAAATTGAAAGCGATTATCGGCGTGTTTAATTTTTAATCTTTAAAACAACACAGAGCTGATGTTGACAGTGGCACTGCAGCGCCCTCTAAATATATATTTTTAAATTATTATATATACTAATATTTTAATTTTAGCTGTTGCCCGAGGTAGACATGGCGGCCTGTTTCCGAACTTTATTATTCAACCTTTCTGCACCTACGTTTTCAGTCTTGCCATCAAAAAATACTGCTTGGGAAATTGACCCTAATATAGATTATTTGGTCTGAAATTAACTTTAACGGTGTTCACATATTTTTATAGCATGTAAGAAAAAGAATTATTAGCTTTATTTATAGAATAGTTTGTGATACACTATTTGGTGAGCATTCATCCGTTTTGGCAAGCATTAAGAATTTATTGGAAGTAAATTATCAACATATTCGGTAGGCGTTTAATCATATTTGGTAGGCGTTTAAACACAAGCCGAAATAAACCCGTAAAAAAGTTAAGGCGGTACATCTCCTACGACCATGCGGGCGAAACATATAGGTTAGGTATATGTTTACTCAATTACTGGAAAATGTGTATAAGGGTAAGAGTGTACCTAACACATCAATGCCTGGCAGATACCTTTTAATTCTGAAAGATGGCATTGTTAATGGTGCATGAACAGTTTGCTTTTTGCAGGTAGATATTGAGAGTTTGGTTAGTAAACAGTCAATTGATCTCGAATAAAATCACGTTGACCACACCCTTAGTGTAGATACGACCCACCAAACCTTGGTGATGGTGTAACGACCACCAAGTATAGATGCAAAACTTATCTAAAGGATCAGATGTAAGTAGTAGTACCTAACGTGCCTGTATACAAAAATTTGCGTTCGATACTTGAATGTTGACGTAACTTCCATACTATTTGTTACACAACTTAGGTACCTATTCTAAATATATCACCCGGTTTAGGTAATAAAGTATTTTTGTCATTGGCATTATTTAATTTGGAAAATATATCAAGACGGACAGACTGCGCTTTAAGTAAATAACGAATGCAAGTTTTATTTACGACGCCGTAACTGAAGCCATAACCTTTAAGGTTTTCACACGCGTGGCAGAATGCACAATACATACCTACCATAAAATGGGGGGAAAATTATTTCAATTGCAGTGACTGCCGTTACGGCTCCAAAAAAATCACAGTGACTTTGGCTACTGAATTAACATTACTTAGTCTACGTTGATCCAGTGATCGGGGATTTCTCTGCCACACGCGGGATATCAAGTCGAAATAATAATATGGATACGCCGCTTGGCCTGCGATAGGAACAAAACTGTTCGAAAAGTAAACGCTATTTCGGAGTTGGTCATTCGTTTATAAAATAAAGGACTGTTAAAAAACAGTGTTGGTTATGATTTAAAGAAAAAATATTATCCAAAACTCTCAGGCGGGCAAAAGCTAAAACAATAGTCAAAAATGTCGGTTGAAAAAACTAGTTAAACTACAGGAACGAGATATGTCAATCATTGATACCCTACCTTTTTATTTATTTATTTATTAATATACAATTTTTATGTGAAAACTGACTGTTATTTTATATTAACTTATCTAGTTTTAAAATATTTTGATAGCATTAAGAAAGTTATAGTTTGATTTTATACAATTTGTAAGATTTTAATTCTATGTATGTATGTCACGTTTTTTATTAAAAGAAGACCAACGCGTAACCAATGTATCGTTGTACTGACATTTATTTTTACGCGTTTACTACCAGCAACATGGGTCTCGACTTCTCGACTCGGCCGTTGAAAGGCAATGCGAAACTGATAAGGTAACGCGAGCTTAGTGGTTTTATTGATATATTCAATTGATCTGTAATCAAATTTTCAATTATTAATAATAATAATATATGCAATGCATGATAATTTAATTAACAGTAACATGCCGTAACACTCTCCTATATCGCACACGAATCCCGGAATCCCGCGGCATATCCATACTAGCATAATGATTGAGGTCATTAACCCCAAGTGGCAGAGAAATCCCCGATCACTGTATCAAGTTCTTCCCTGTAATTATCATATAGGTAGATCACCATAATTAATGATATTGCCGGAATTAATTATATCACGTCGGTTACTTAAATTTTCACTTTTACCCAAAAATACTCGAAATAGTGACGGTACAGCGTGAAGTAGAATAAATATGTCAAGAAGTTGAGAAACAACCCTCACGATTTTGTTTGTATTCCATTGGCATATGTAAGATTATTTTTGAGACAGGGCCTGGGTCGACTGGCCGTGACCTAGAGATGAAGCCAAGATTTTTTATCGGAGACCCAACATCCTCGGGTGGGCATTAGACCATATTGGGGTGGGCACGGCCCACCCGGCCACCCCTAAATACGCCTATGTGTATCATGTTACGGCCCCGTTCTTTATAAAAACCCACTCACAGTGTAATTTTTGTTCTGTCCCGTTTGTGTGGGCAGCCAAGCCACATTACACTTGTACTTAGTTATAGCCTACCAAGTATCGGTCCTGCCCAGCGAACGAATAAAACATAGAAGCCTAACTAGCGTCGGAAAATGGCCCCACGGATTTTGTGTCAGTTAAGGCGGGGCGTAAATTTTGTGTCAAACGGCTGTCTAGTTTGCAAATGGCGACGACGCCGAACAGTTGCATTACGTGAAAAAAGTGAAGTCTCAAAGTAAGAAAATATGCCGTACTGTTGAGTGAAATGGTGTATTAATCACTCAGAAAAACACAAAGAAAAGATGGTATCAGTTTTCATACTTAAGTAAAGCCTTACACATATTAATTTAATTTATTTTACGGAACAGATTTTGTATAGGGATGGTGTTATGCCATATGACTAATTTATATACGATATTTGAAAAAAGTAATGCAATCAGTGGCGTGCCTAAGCTTACAGGAGAGGGCAAGCCCAGGGATATGTTTTGGTAATTTTTTAGTGGGTAAATCCATTTTATTGCCGCATTAGTGTTCAATGTATAATTTCAATAATACACAGGTCGGGCGTGGGTTTTGGGGAAAATATGAGCTTTTTCTGGGCGAAAGTTAGTGCCTACCTTTCCTTCGCCTATTATAAGACCTGCATTAACTCATCACCATCGCACAGAACTACTCCTTCCATCGTTTAAAGCCACAGTAATCACAACAACAAACAAAATCAAAACACAAGCACTGTTTCTAATAGTATTATTACCTACTTTTCGCTCAAACAAACACACTAAACTAACTAAACATTTCTAAACAACGTGACGTTAAATCACCCCTGTTTACGCGCGCGCGCACGAAATTTGCTAGTAGCCGATCCGTATCTAACTTCAAGCGCTGATACATAGGATATTCCCATGTGTTAGAGTGGGCGGTATGAAGCCCGATTGCAAGCCAACGCGTTCGAGGGAGATGACTAGCGGTGACATCGATCGGCGACGAGCGCTCAGCGAACGAGCGGCCGGCGCGCGGCGGTGGCGTGCGCGGTCGGAGCGCGGACAAATTTTGAACCACGCGGCGTCGACAAAATTTGAAATTATGAAACACGTCATGGCGCACCATTTTCGTTAAAGTGTGTACGTCTGTCGTTCACGATTAAGAATGTTTGCAAAGACCGTTCAGAAAAGGCTATGCGTTTTCCGTTAGTCCGGCAGGAAAACTTATAATCACCTAATTATGTTTGATATTTTTCCACTAGAAAGGTTAATTGTATCGACTTTACCTACAGGTAAAATATAAATTATTACAAAGAAGGAGAAATAATAATATATACAGCACCCATTAATAACAATCATTCAAAGTATTAGTAACAACAAGGAACAAACAAGGATTCCTTAAAAAAATTTTTTTTTTTTGAATCCGTATGTAAGCAATAACCTTAACATTCAAGATTTATAATGAAGTAAACAAAAATGACTCTTTATTGCATTAACGATTCACCAATTATGAGTTTTCACTGTCACCGCCATGTTACCATAGACAAATGTCATGCGTTTAGTCGAATCACAGCTGGCCATTCGGAAATTGACGAATCACATTTATTTGTTAAGCGTAACTGAGAACATTTGACTGGCTGTGATTGGTGGACCGGTGCGCATGCGCATTTCGACTATTGGGCCGGTTTTTGATGGTAAATTTGTATGAAGCTCGTGTTCTATGTTTTATTCGTTCGCTGGTCCTGCCCGGAATAGTGGCGCTACAAACAGCTTTCATATGCCAATGATGTGCATATGTCAGATATTTGCATTATTAAACGTCAGTAGCGATTTGTCAAGGATTTGTCATCGACCAAATTCAAAGCATTTTTTACCGGAATGCTGCTCAATCCTTCGTTCTTTATGCGAAACAAACACTGTATCCTATTGAAAAAATATATGGCGGAATCTTAAGTCCTGTTTCCTCTTAGTTTACATTAGTGACATTCAGTGACTTTCAACGTCAGTTACCAAAAATTTTACGTTGCCAGTAAAATAAATTAGTACCACAAAAAATTCCGCAATATGGCGTGGGTTGCGATTAACCCTGTTGGGCTAAATTATACATATGTATAATTTAAAAATTGCACTTTAGTATTGTGATATAATCAGATCGGTTTTGGTGGCGTGACGCTTTGCGAGTGAGACCTTATGAGCCCAAACTAGTGATGGGCAGCTTGTAAGTTTCCAAAGCGTTATTTTCACTTAGATTTCATGTAAGTTTCTGTAAATTTCCAAAGTGAAATTTATGCTTAAATTTCTGTACCAATTGAAAACTTGATGTAAACAAACCGTTGCTAAGAAACGTAAACGTGCGTATTGAGTTGCGTGGTTCAGTGTGGTAGTGTAGTAGTCTACAGAGCTGGTGGTCCTGGGTTCGAATCCCGTATTGTGTGATGTATTCAAAGATTTGACTCCGCCCACATTTTATTTAAAAAAAAATAAACTCACCATCGTAGCACCACTCCGCGCCCTCTATGCACAAGGTTGAACTGAATAAGCAACCTGAGGACAAAATTTCAATTAATGTAGCTGTATGTGTACAAAGAATATGAAAACATAGGCACTGCAAGATAAAAAAAAAACAAGAAAATCCATATCAATTTGTGAAAACGCCCAGGTTAATAGAGTGTCCCATCGGTCAAATAGGTATATATCTCTGATTTTCGCCGTCAACTTAATTGGCTTCCCATTCGTGAACGTAGGTCATTACTAGTCTTATCCACTCTTTATTCCATTTTATTTGATCCAGCTGCACCCGAGTATCTTAGATCTAAATTTCAATTTGTATCTGCTCGACCCGGTTGCTTCCTTCGCACTTCTCGTAAACTCATGCTCATTGTCCCTCCTCATCGCACCGGCTTTATGTCAAATTCTTTCACTGTTCAGGCTTTGGAACGATCTCCCACTTTCCATCAGGCAAGCACAAACAAAGCAAACCTTTAAGCACATGTTGCGCAAGCATCTCACCAGTAAGCTCCTAGACTGATTCTCGGTTATGATATTTTGCACTGGGTACAAGAATTAATGTTTATGTAAGTATTGTATTGCATATTTGTGTATGTATATTTATTGTGTTCATTATATTACTGATATATAATAAGTTTCTCTTTTGGTATAATGTTGATAGTTGACAGGCCCTGCACGATAAAATGTTTCTGTTTAGCCCAATGGTTGACTGGTAGAGAATGCCTTATGGCATTAAGACCGCCATTTGTACAGTTTTTGTTTTGTGCAATAAAGTTTAAATAAATAAATATATTTTAAGTTATTATGTAAAGTTGTCCAATGTCCATGGTTAAGTTTTTCAGTTTGTAAATGTAAAAAAAGTCTTCACAGGGCAAATGAAAAATACACGGTAAGTTATCGTAAGTTTTCCAAAATAACACATCAACACGTATACAATAGATAGCATCTCATAACTTGTTTCGATTTTTACTTACTTAAATCTTGTTACTACTAATATATCTCCTGGGCATAGATATAAGTCTGACATGTAACGTTTGTTTTACTAGCCCAAGGGAGCCCGAGCAACATGTGAATTAAAACTTTGATCAAAGTGTGTAGGAAGTTGCTTGACATAAAGTAACATCCGAGAGAAAGGTCGACGGAGTTCGCGAGAGTTCTTTGATCAAAAACATACAAATAATTTGATTCAAAGTGTACAAACACTTCTGGGAAAAACGATCAAACTAATACGCTGCCCATATAGTCGTTCTATTTGTATAGGGGTCGTTCATTAATTACGAGTCCCTAGGGGTAGGAGGAGTTATCAAAATTCCTATATATCGGACGATTTTTAACAGTGTGAGGATGCATTTGTATGGGTATGAGATTGCTTCTGAATGAATGAGTATGGAGGTCAAAAATTGCCAAAATTGTTCTTTACCCTCTAACAAAACGGTACCTATTGGCTATTCAACTTTCAATCGCTTTCTGTATTCAGGTTGTATTGTTACACATGACCGTATCCAGTATGTAGGAACATTGTAGTACTTATTAATATACCGGGTGGCTCCTGTAACAGGAGCAACAAACTAAAACATAACTTAGATTCTACTCTTCAAATTGGAACTCTTCAACCTGTTCAATAACTTGTATTATATAGTATTATTTTTATAGAATATTGTTTATTTAAACAAGCAATGTATTGTGAAATATGTGATATTTAGTAGCGTAGTGGCCGCCCCTGACTGATTGATTGTTAAAGTTGCTGTTCCGTTCGATTCTGTTATTAAAGTTGCTGAACAAATGTTGTTCATTTTGTTAGACCTGCTATAGGCGATACTCGATATATTAATGAGGTATTTTTTTTGGATTTCGGACACGCTCATAAAACTTCTGAGACTTTTTACGCTCCATACCATGTTCTATTTCCATCTGAAAACGTTCAAATTAAATTGCAGGTGCGTTTTATTCAAGCCCAGTTCTCAGCCTGGCTATTTATAGCCTTGTATTGATCGTTTGCCGCGAAAAGTGAAAGAGATAATATCTTTGTTTGTGAAGCTTGTCGAGGTTTACAGTCCATTAACCGTCTCAAGAGAGGTCTTGGATAGGATACGAGAGAAAAGGACACTACTAACACTAATAGAAAATAGAAGAGGCAATATCGCTTGGTGATAACCAAAACTCACTGAAATGTCTGTCACTGCTCTTCAAAACTTCGTATCTAGTGAGTAAATTCACTCTGAGATACGAGCTTTGATTTAAGTATTTGTAACGTAGTAAGTTTAGGTTGTCAACAGACGATCTGATAGGGCATCTGCTCAGACATGATTTTATCCTTAAAAATATCATAGAAGGAAAAATCGAGGGAAAGCGAGATAGAGGAAGGCCAAGACAAAATTACTTTGAGCAAATAAAAAAAAGGTTAAAGCCTTTCCATGAAGTGAAGAAGAAAGCCCTAGAAAGAAACGGCTGGCAATTGCTACACTGACAAGAGCGCAGCTCTTAAATTGAAGAAGAAAGAACGCCTCTCAACTCAATAATTATTTTCTTTATCGATCTATAACGAAAACTTGAATCGTGCTTTAACGCCATTGATAGGTATACCTACTGACTGTTATTGATGACGTAAGATGATAATCACTTTATCACAAAAATAACCGAATTCAACGAAAATAAATTGTTTTTTCGAGAACAACTGAACGAATTATTATTATAATAAAACTAAGGGTCTTAGCCTACCTATAATATTTACAGACTTATGCCTATTGCCTAACCTTAAGGAGTAACATAAAAGCCTGAATTATGCCTAACCTTAAAATTAAGTAGTTGTACCTTCCCCCATCAGCTCAGCATAATGAGATGATGACTACCAGACGCAAATACCTAAATAATTTAATAAAATAAGGTGCTTTGGGGTATATTCGACATATTTTTAGGCGAGTGTAGAGTATGTTAGGGTTTGGGCTCGTAAGTCAGAACCTAAGAAGTATTCCTTCCAAGTAACGAGATCTTTACGAAATTGGATATATTCATCAACGCTTTGTGAAAACAGCGTTTCAATACGTTGCTTGAATTTGGAAACAAATTAGGATAAAAAAAAATATATTTTGAATACTATTTCTTAAGGAGTGGGGTAATTTCGAAAGCAAGTGGGGTAATTTCGAAGCTGGTTTTTATGCAATATGAGTTTAAGAATCATATTTCTTTTTAGTTCTAATTTACCCCCGCAAAGATGCAAAAATCGCACTGCTTTTATTTAATCGACTGCAACACACGTGCCCTCACGACTAGCGATGCGGAGTGAACTGAAGCGGGGGAGGAGATAAACATGGCGTTTTGACAAGCGTTGCAAGCGTAGAATTTGTTCCCAGTTTAGGAGAAATGTGTGATTTTCGACTAATCCCCATTTTCGACTTTACCCCAAAGCACCTTACTCCAAAATCTCTAGAGATGGTCACAATAGGAACACCCAAATATTCCGAAATATTTTATTCCTAATATTCCGAAATATAAGAGGGAAGAGGGAAGAGGGAAGAGGGAAGAGGGAAGAGGGAAGAGGGAAGAGGGAAGAGGGAAGAGGGAAGAGGGAAGAGGGAAGAGGGAAGAGGGAAGAGGGAAGAGGGAAGAGGGAAGAGGGAAGAGGGAAGAGGGAAGAGGGAAGAGGGAAGAGGGAAGAGGGAAGAGGGAAGAGGGAAGAGGGAAGAGGGAAGAGGGAAGAGGGAAGAGGGAAGAGGGAAGAGGGAAGAGGGAAGAGGGAAGAGGGAAGAGGGAAGAGGGAAGAGGGAAGAGGGAAGAGGGAAGAGGGAAGAGGGAAGAGGGAAGAGGGAAGAGGGAAGAGGGAAGAGGGAAGAGGGAAGAGGGAAGAGGGAAGAGGGAAGAGGGAAGAGGGAAGAGGGAAGAGGGAAGAGGGAAGAGGGAAGAGGGAAGAGGGAAGAGGGAAGAGGGAAGAGGGAAGAGGGAAGAGGGAAGAGGGAAGAGGGAAGAGGGAAGAGGGAAGAGGGAAGAGGGAAGAGGGAAGAGGGAAGAGGGAAGAGGGAAGAGGGAAGAGGGAAGAGGGAAGAGGGAAGAGGGAAGAGGGAAGAGGGAAGAGGGAAGAGGGAAGAGGGAAGAGGGAAGAGGGAAGAGGGAAGAGGGAAGAGGGAAGAGGGAAGAGGGAAGAGGGAAGAGGGAAGAGGGAAGAGGGAAGAGGGAAGAGGGAAGAGGGAAGAGGGAAGAGGGAAGAGGGAAGAGGGAAGAGGGAAGAGGGAAGAGGGAAGAGGGAAGAGGGAAGAGGGAAGAGGGAAGAGGGAAGAGGGAAGAGGGAAGAGGGAAGAGGGAAGAGGGAAGAGGGAAGAGGGAAGAGGGAAGAGGGAAGAGGGAAGAGGGAAGAGGGAAGAGGGAAGAGGGAAGAGGGAAGAGGGAAGAGGGAAGAGGGAAGAGGGAAGAGGGAAGAGGGAAGAGGGAAGAGGGAAGAGGGAAGAGGGAAGAGGGAAGAGGGAAGAGGGAAGAGGGAAGAGGGAAGAGGGAAGAGGGAAGAGGGAAGAGGGAAGAGGGAAGAGGGAAGAGGGAAGAGGGAAGAGGGAAGAGGGAAGAGGGAAGAGGGAATAGTTGGTTTCTATGGATTATCAGGTCGCTGATTACTAAAAAAAGAATGATTTTAAAATTCAACGTGGCGGACGCGTAATACCATCTCTCATGTTAGGTTGCGATGGGGTAGAAATGTCTAAATAATGACTAAAAATATGGGTGTCGTTTTTAAACGCACAGCCCAAAACCGCTGATTTTAAAGAGTCCAAATTTGGAACGTAGGTTCCTTATAAGGTCTAGGGGCGCACTAATAAACGATTTTTCTAAAGGGGGTGAAATAGAGATCCAAAGTTTGTATGGGAAAACAAGATTAGACTATTTGTATTCGAAACTTCACAGGAGTATTTCTAACAATAAATGGGTAATCCTACAAGTACTCTTTATTGCACACCTCATAAAATATACAGGAGAAATACAATGCAAGACATTACACTTAGAGTTAAACAACAGGCGGTCTTATCGCTAAAGAACGATCTCTTCCAGACAACCTTTGGGTAGTGGAGAACTTGAAAAAATAAGATTTTGTTATTAGGCGGTGCAAAAATCGGATAGTAATAATAATAATAATATATACATAAAAAACAAAAAAAAAACATAAATATAATAAAAAATAAATACTTACCTAAATACATACATACATTCAGCCAACAGATAATAGGACCATTTGAATAAAATACGAATTATGAAAAGGATAGATAGTGTTCTTTCAGTTGAGCTTTGAAAGAAACAAGAGATTTGGCGCGCCTTAAGCTAAAAGGCAAGGAGTTCCATAAACAGAAAGCTTTAAAAGTAAACGAATTATTATAAAATTTTGAGACGGAAGAAGGTACGGCAAGGAGCAAATTTTGGGCAGATCGAGCAGAAGTGAGATAAGTGAAACGCTCTTTGAGATAGCGGGGAGTTGCAGGATGAAAAAGTATACTATAAAGAAGAGCAAGAATATGAGTTACGACCTAAACTTAAACCTAGTAGATGTTTAAATTTGTATTTGGTGCCATCTCGATTGTCGTCAAGGCCAGTGCGGGCGGCGCGGCGAGACTGGACGAGTAGTCATCGGGAAACTTCCTGCAGCCGTAATAAATGCATTCAAGCTTTTCAACAATAAAACGGCTAGACGGATATGCATGAGGGATAAGCATATTATATCCTAACTTTAACAAATAGCCTAATTTTTAACCTGAAAAAAAGAGCATCGTTCCCGTAGGATAATGTATATTGTATAGGAACGCGAGCGAAGCCGCGGGTTAATGCTAGTTACTTATAAGGCCTCATTTTCATGAATTTTTCCTTAATTTTTTGACCCGTGGTTGAAAAGTTAGAGGGGGAGGGACACAATTTTTTTATTTTCGGAGCGAATATTTACAAAACTACTGACTTTATCAAAAAGTAATGCTTAGAGACCCCTATTATTTTTAACAGACCTATGAAAAGAAAAAAAAAAAAACACCCCCACTTTAGGTGTTCGAGAGGTACCCGAAAAAATTTAGTTTTTTAGTTTTTATTTTACCGTTTTGTCAGCGTGATACATACAAATACTCATACCAAATTTCAGCTTTCTAGTACTTATAATCAGTTGATCACGGAGCTAAGCCTCGGCCGGACGGACAGACAGACATGGCGAAACTATAAGGGTTCCTAGTTGACTACGGAAGCCTAAAAATAGAAAAGACAAATGTAGGTAACAGTGTTTAGTAAAAGGTTACATTGTTCGGGTTTCTATCAAGACGAAAGTAACCTGTCAACGTGTTTTTATGGAAACACGGATAGGTAATGGGATTTACTGAACACTGTCAGACATACTTTTCGCTGAGTATGTATAGCGTGTAATATCCACGCTACTTTTGTATTCACCTTTGGAGTTCTTGTAGAAAATAAATCATGGATATGAACACAGCCATTATTTTTACCAGGCATCGGACGCAGATGTTTGTGGTTCGAACCGAAGGGCATAAATATGAGATCTGCGGCTTTACTAATTACCGGTTTGTCTAAAGTTTTACGTCCTGACTTGGCCAGGAAGTAAGGTTTTCTCCCCTAGCGGGCAGAAAATTCCACTTACGGCCTAGGGTGACGTAAACATAATTATGGGGGTAATAATGAAAATATATCGTACCTATTAAGTCGTTTTCAAAAGATGTAAATGTTTATTATTTAAGGCCTTAATTGATCTTTTTGTCTAACGAAAGTTACCGATATATTTTGTACTAACTAGCTGCGCCGCGCGGTATTACCCGCTCATCCCACGGGAACACTACATTTTTTCGGGATAAAAAGCAGCCTATGTGTTAATCGAGGGTGTCAGCTACCTTCATACTAAAATTTATCAAAATTGGTTTACCCGTTTGAGCGTGAAGAAGTAACAAACATACACGTAAACACACACACACAAACTTGACCCTTAATAATAGTCGTGTGATGACTAACTTTAACACAAAGGACACGGCCGTGGGTTTGTTTCGTATTAAGCCTTTAACTATGTACCTATCTACATGTTTTTTAAGCGACTCATCTACCTATATATTTATTACAGTTGCAACTGCCCAGAAATAGGTATACACAGAACATACTGAGCACATAACTAATATCCGATCCAATTGGCATTGTCACCTTGAGTAGAGTGTTACGTCAAGATTTGAGAAATAAGCGGCATTCCCATCTCTGCAACTGACAACTCATTTTATCTTCCCATGCTTCATAGATTTAAATATAGAAGTGTTACCGAACGATCTACCTACTATTAGAGATAACTAAAGATTACTATACTAAATAAGTTCGGGCTATAGGTACCAAAGACACTTGTTTGAACTATATCGGCTTAGCTTATTCTTATACGACCCTTCATATCGATTAACCTATAAGATTGTTACGTTAACCAAAGCAAAGTTGCGATTTAATGAACCATTAGGCATGTATACAATACCTAAAATTGTTTTTTTTTTTTTTTATGTTTAGTTTTATACCCAGTACCTAATTGCGAATGATTGACTAATATTTTGGTAACAATTATGTTCATTTGATTTAAATGGCATTTGATTTTATATCGCGTATATTAATTATTTGAGTCTCCTAAAGTTTCAGAATCTATTCAGAGCTTCCGTTGTTAAGGGAAGACTGAGAAAAACATACATTATCTCTGTCAAAATCACATTTGTGAAAATATAACGTTAATTTGATTCATAAATTATTGGCAAACGGAAATATAGGTTATATAAGGTGCCTATATCTATCGTCTATGTAGTCTATATCTGCCTAAACATAAGCCTACACGTACACAAGCTTATCGACAGAGTTCCTCTTGCCCTACTTACCGGCCAGTAACTTTCAATGTTGTTCAAATTTTAGTTTGTTTTCCTCCCACACATACATCTATGTCTTCCCAAGTCGTTTACACAGGCTTCTTTGAAAGGTAGGGCACCTACTTACGATAGAATAATAGCAAAACAACTCGCGAGTGTATGGGGAGTGGCAAAGTAAACCATGAACCAGGTTTGGATGGAAGCATATTCCCCTTTCATTTGGTAGAGAGAAAGTAAAAAGTAGCAATGGTAAACAAGTACCTATCATCAAGTGAATAAAGGAGTTTGACCTTACAAATGATACTTGATATGTTGTCTAGGATGGTTGGTCAGTGTTTAAAATGTAAAATGAACAATTCCTCCCCCCCTCCGCGCCCGTCGACATATTGAAAAACCGGCCAAGCATGTCGGGCCACGCTCAGTGTAGGGTTCTATAAAAAGGTCGTAAACGCCAAAGTAACTGTAGTTACTTATTACCTTCTGGAAGTCAACTTACGTTCTTTTAAGAAAATTATGAAATTTTGCGATAACTCAAAAACGGCTTAACCGATTTTGTTCAATATAGTTTTCATTGAAAGTTCTTATAAGGCCTCATGTTCATGAATTTTTTCATAATTTTTTAACCCGTGGTCACCCCCACTTTAGGTGTTCGAGAGGTACTCCAAAAAAAATTTTTTTTTGTTTTAATTGGAGCGGAGCGAGCGAAGCGAACGAAGCTCCCATGGATCGACTCGAATGGACTTTGTAACAATGCGCAGATCTCAGCAAGTTCTCAACCGATTTTAGAATTTTTTGTTTTAAAATGCACAAATTAAATTTCGCTCGACGACGAGAAAATTTCGAAAAACAAAAAAAAAAACCGCTCTAATCTATGGTGCAAGCTTAGCCGGTGGCTGACTCTGCATCGACCTAGGTTTACCGTTTTGCTCGGCGTGATACATACACATACTCATATTAAATTTCAGCTTTCTAGTATTAATGATCACGGAGCTAAGCCGCGGACGGACAGACGGACATGGCGAAACTATAAGGGTTCCTAGTTGACTACGGAACCCTAAAAACCGGCACTTTCTTCATATTTTCGCTCATATCTTTCTTTGAGAGCATTTTAGCTAGAAGAAAGCTTCAACAATGTTATAGAGAGTTAAATTTACTACATTCTCCATTTTATATTTCGTTTCTAGGACAGATAGTTACGGAGATAAGCACATTTAAAAAAACGTAAAAATCACAATTTTCAACTCAAAAACAAACTTCTGGATTGTATCTTCGTTTAGGAGCATTTTAGTTAGAACAGAGCTCGGGCAATGTTGTAGAGAATTAAATTTATCTACTATAATTTACATTTCAAATTTTGTTTCTAGGACAGATAATTACGGAGATATGTAAAAAATAAAGTTACATTTTCCGAAAATGTATGTAAAAATGGACATGAGTTTTATAAGCAATTATATTTCCTACATGTTTTAATTTGTCCTAGACTAGTCCGTAACTGAATGACAGCGTTCTAAACCAAGAATTTTGAGAAATTTCTTGAAAATTTGACATTTCCAGTTTTTAAAATGTGCATATCTCCGTAACCATTAAACTATTAGTCTAAGCATGTTTTATTGACGTCATTTTGACCAATAACGTGTGATCTCGAATCGGTAAATTGTTCGCGAGGTTACGTATTACTTACCAGCTGAACAATCTTATGAAAGAAGTACAATACAAGTCCTTTCGTTGAAGTTACAATATCTCTTTGAAAACTTTGATCGTCATATTTGAATTTTGTATAGTTCCTTCTGTTACTTTTAGAAGTTTGAGTAAGACCCAAAACACAAATGGGCAGAACGAATATGGGCCAAACTATGTCGCGGCATACCATGACTAACTAGGTGGGATAAGACTAACGTACGTTTATTGTCTACCTGCGCAGGATCGGAACAAGTGGCGAGCTCTCGTTTCGGAGGCTAAGATCCTGTTTGGGTCACTGAGCCAAAATATTTAATTAGTGGAGTCTTCTCACGGTGATAGTCTTACCCCACGTTACCATCATTTTGACATCTTATTCAATATTATTAACTATCTTGATTTGTTGGTACTTGACATATATGTATACCAAATGTAAAATAAGAATAGTGAATTTAATTTATTCTATATGTAATAATAATAATGGCTATGATTGTGTTATAGCTTAGACTAGCATTAACCCGCGGCTTCGCTCGCGTGCCTATATAATATACATCATCCTACGGGAACAATGCTCTTTTTTTCAGGATTAAAAGTAGGCTATTTGTTAAGTTAGGGTATAATCTGCAATCTGCATTTCCCTCATGCATATCCGTCCAGCCATTTTAGCGTGAAGAAGTAACAAAACATACACAGACTTTTGCTTTTCTAATATTACTGGGAAATACTTTTTATTTTATCATAACTCCACTTTATCAAATCAAACCGAAAACTCAAGCACTCAAATCAAGCGATCTCAGCTTTTACTGTACCAAATAAAGTTCACTTCAAAATTCATAACTCGAAGTGAAGCTAGGACACCGGGATATGTGTGCATTTTATTTGTATAAAGCTTTTATAATGTCCCGAGCCTCCACTTATCGATTTGGGATATTCGAGATTGGTTTAATGATTCTAAGCCATGTTCTAAGTTACGTCATGTTCTATTGTAAGATATTGAGGTTATCTTCGTTGATGAATAAAAAATGTATTATTCTGAGCCAGATAAACGTAATTCAGAATTCTGAAATGACTTATTATTGAAAAGCTTGAATGTATTTATTACGGATGCAGGTATCCCGTCCCAACGCGCCGCCCGCCTATAGGTACCGATTGACGACGATCGAGATTCCACCAAATACTATTTTTTTAATCTATTAGGATAACGCGGGTCTCTATCCATACCTCAAAAGCAAAAAAAGAACCCCCTTATAGGATCACGTGTAGCTGTCTTTCAGTCCGTCTGTTACAATCGATTTGCTGCAAAACTACTGGACCGATTAAATTGCAATTTGGCGCAAATGCTTTCAAGAATTTTCATGACTACAAATAAAATTTCAAAATCGGTGGCATTTTCGTAATTAACGTCCCAACAAACCATAAAAATTACACCCGTACTCATATTTAGTCATTTCAACCCCATCGCACCCCAACAGGCGACCCGACCCGATAAACCATAAAAGCATTACCAATGAATTTTCAGACTTTGTCACCATATTTCTCCCTTTTAGGGGTTGAATAAAAAAAAACCTGAAACACATGTTTACTCATTTACTTATTGTTAGAAATACTCCTGTGAAGTTTCGAATAAAATAGTCTAACTAATCTTGTTTCCCCATACAAACTTTGGAGCCCCATTTCACCCCTTTAGGGGGTGAGTTTTGAAAAATCCTTTCTTAGCGGATGCCTACGTCATAACATCTACCTGCATGCCAAATTTCAGCCCGATCCGTCCAGTGGTTTGGGCTGCGCGTTGATAGATCACTATGTCAGTCAGTCAGTCACCTTTGAGTTTTATATATATAGATTGACAATGTATGATTATTACAAATAAAAAATCCATCTACCTTAATGTTGGCCTTAAAGGTGAGGTTAAAAGCTACGATCGTCACGGTCTTGTATAAAATATTAAGGGACAATCAACGAGACAACGAGTGGACTGCTGACGCAGGCTCTAACGGTGGGAACAGCGGTGAGAACCTAACTTGAAAACTGCTATCTTCTCTTGTAGGTCGGTTACTGTTAGTTCTATTCACGCTATCAGTGAAAAGGTATGCGAGTTTCCTCTTATGAGCATGATTTGTAAGCGAACAGTGCGCTACTTACCTATGTTTCCATCGGCGTGCGAGGGCGCCAGCGTGCAGAGCAGCGCCAGCGCCCATAGGGCCGGCCGCTGGCGGCTCATCACATCTGTATACAAATATAGATAAACATTAACATCTGTACTATTATAACGTTCTTGATTTGTATTGAAATTCACTTTTCTATGGAAAGGGTATGAGTTCTGGAAAAATCTGAATAGCGTCCAAAATAGCTGATCCAAAAAAAAATTTTTTTAATACCAGGTCGGCCACCCCCTTAATTTGTTACACCTTCCCCTTATATTACTTATGTTAAATTACAGATTCCTAACTTACTTCCAAGAGAGTGCTCAAGGTGATCAAAGTTTTAAAAATTGTTCTTATTTCTGAAATAAATATGGTTGTTTTTAATAAATATTATTGTTTGTAAGAATAAGAATAAGAATAATTTATTTGCATAGAATAAATGGGTACAGTGAATTGTCAACAGGTGAACATAGACATTAGGCGGCTTATTCTGCTATATGTACTATTAATACTAGCATGCAAATATATATCTCCTCCAAATTAATTACAGCGTACTATGAAGCAAAAATTCTTTGACATCATAGTAGCTTTTCTCCAGTAAATAATTTGTCAGGCTATTTTTGAATTTATTTATAGGAAGTTCCTTAATGGTTTTAGGTAACTTATTAAACAGTTTTTAAACACATTGCATAGCATTGCTTCATATATAGTGCAGTTCTAGGAACGTGGTCATGCACAAGACGCCCCGTGTTTCTTGTGCAATTTGGAAACACGTCTTTGGCTGTCTTAAACAAATACATTTGTCTTTTTACAAAAATGCAGCTTTCAAGAATATACAGACATGGAAAGGGTAGAATCTTTAATTTTTTAAACATTGGCTTACATGATTTGCCATAAGCTGCATCACATATGGCTCGAATACATTTTTTTTGAGCAATGAACACTATTAGAGCTTGTACAATTTCCCCATAGTATTAAACCGTATCTTAAATTAGAGCTGATATATCCATGATACGCTGCTAAAGTGGCTTGCAAACCTGATATGCGCTTTAATCGACGTAAAACATACGCAAACCTGTTTATTTTACAACATACTTTTTCGACTTGTTTCTGCCAGTCTAAGTATTTGTCCATTTTTAATCCTAGGAATGTTACATCGTCTCTTTCGTGTATAATATTATTTTTATGTTGTAAACTTAATTGTTGCTTTTTACCTCGTTTCGTACTAAATTGGACATAATTCGTTTTATCCAAATTAATGTTCAAATTATGTCTCTCCAGCCATTCGATCACCGTTTCTAACGTCGTGTTTACTTTACGTTCATGTTTTTTTATACAGTCAGCTTTATTTGAAGTTACAATTATCGAAATATCGTCAGCAAAGAGAACGCATTTTTCAGTTATTGCATCACAAATATCCTTTATATAAATAATAAATAGTATTGGACCAAGCACACTACCTTGAGGAACACCGAAGTTATTATAATGAGATTCCGCTGTATAGTGAATTTCCTCATTTCTATTCACTGCGGCAATATCGACAACTTGCTGTCTTCCTAGCAGGTATGTTTGGAACCTCCTCAATGCGGGTCCTCTTACCCCATTTTTTTCTAGTTTTCCCAATAGCAAAGAGTGATTAACAAAATCGAACGCCTTAGACATGTCTAAAAATACGGCAGTAGTGTGGTTTTTGACGTCAAGACTCTTTGCAACATATTGCAGTAAAGAAAAACCAGCAAGTGTCGTGGATTTATTCTTTTGGAACCCATTTTGTTCTTCTTTGATGATATTGTGTTTATTAAAAAAACTCATTATACGCGTATGCATGCACTTTTCAAATATCTTGGACAAGATAGGTATTAGAGTTACAGGACGATAATTACTCATATCTAGTTTATCTTTACTTTTATACATTGGCTTTACTATGGACATTTTTAATATTTCTGGAAAACACCCGTTTTCGAAAGGTTGATTTACTAAGTGTGTAATAATCGTTACTAATTGCGATTTACAACCTTTTATAATACTGGTGCTTATTTCATCAAATCCAACTGCATTTGTGTTGTTAAGTGACATGATTATGTTACTAATTTCAATTTCAGAAAACGGTCTTAGAAATATACTATTTTGTATACTTTTTTGCTTATCACAAGAGTATGTAACATGTGTTTTCATTTTATTTGTTAACTCTATATAGTATTTATTAAAGTACGATGCTATTTGGAGGGGGTTTCTTATTATTTTGTTGTTTAATTGTATTTTCTCAATATAAACTGGTTCTTCTGTGTTGTCTGTTTCTGTTTTAATCAATTTCCATGAAGCTCTACACTTATTTTTACTAAATGTAATAAACGGTTATATGATAACTTGTTTTTACCTAAAAAGACCTTTCAAGTGAACATATCACTTGTCCTCGACTCCTAACTTGCTTGCAAGACATTGCTCAAGGTGATCAAACATTTAAAAATTGATCTAATTATAGTAATAAACAAATTATAGTAATAAATATTTGTAGTAAATAGATTATTTGTAATAAATATGATTGATTTGTAATAAAAGCCCGTGTACTAATTACTTATAGGGCTACAAAAATAACTTTAAAATGAATCTTTAAGACGCTTGAGCACTGCTTAGTAGATGAGATGAATTCACAAAACTTTCAGTATTTACGCTGGACGAATTTTAACCAATTTTGGTATAGGGATAGCAGGACAGACAAGATGGTTATAGGATACTTTTTACTCGACTATGGTTTAAAAAATACGCGTACGAAGTTGCTGGTAACCTTCTACTTAAGTCATAGTATTTATTCATTAACAATAAATGATTGTGTTTGAAATACATTTGTTTTGGATATGATAATAATGTTTGCCAACAACATTAAAAATTAATATTTTGTTGATGTCAACGAATTACATTACATAATTTTTCATCGATGACAATATATAGCAAATAAATTATAAGTGTAGTAAAATTTACAAAGACTTAAACAATCGCAAATTCAATAATATAAATACTGAATAAAATCAAAATTGATAAATAAAATACAACGTCAAGAATACAAATCTGATTTTTTTATCAAATATTTCTTCCACACTGTACGTTCGTACGCCTTCGCCTCCGAACACCTTCTCAATTATAAGTTTCTGTCACAAATGTCATTTTAGTGGCAAGCTTTTATAGCCGACTGTACTATTCTTTGGATATCCATCAAATGCTCACTGAGACGATTCTAAAGAGCCCAAGCTCGGTAGGATTGCTTTTTCTATTATAGAGTTCCTATGGCCACCTTCCGGCTCCATCATCAGATCAGCCCCTTCAAAATTGAGTTGCAAGATTTCACCCGAACAAACATACTTTAAACATACAATGCAAGTTAAATAAAAGCTTTAAAAAACACTTTAAACGTCTTCTAAAATTGCGTAATTTGAAATACATTTTAAACTGGTAGGTAGTTTATTAAAAAAATTAACAGCCTGATGCCTTGAACAGTGTTCCTTAATTTTATTTTAGTTTGGGCAAAAAGTGTGGCTTATATTTTTTGTCCGCGTGAGGAGACGTAGTTCTTGATCTTCATAAGTCTCAAACCTAGATTTATGTTTTATCAGCTCTGTAAGAAGAACGAGAACATACAAACTAGGCACTGTAACTATACCCAAATTGAGAAAATGGTCCCTACAGGAAACCCATTGAGGGATACGCAACATAATCCTAATGGCTCTCTTTTGCGCAACTAGAGCTCTATTGACAATAGTAGCTATAGCGTAGCATAGCTATTCCCCCAAAACATGATGCAATTTGATTCAATCAATGCATTGTAGGTAAACCATTTTTAGTTCCTCTATGCCTACCTCATCCCTCAGGCTTCTCAAAGCATAACACGCTGAATTTATAGCATTTTCTATGGTATGTAGTTCGTTTGACCAGCTTAATTTAGAATCCACACTAACACCCAGAAATTTCACTTTGTTAACCGAATCTATCTTAGCACCGTTTAGAATCACATTGAGTTCATCATGTCTTTTCTCTGTGTTTAGACGCAGGTTATTAAAGTTAAACCACTCGTGAAAAGCCAAAAAAGTACGTTCAGCTATATTATTAAGTTCGATTATATTATCTGCGTGAATTATCGCGTTTGTATCATCGGCAAACATTACTAAGTTACAAACAGGAACTTTGCTGTTGATGTAATTAAGGAAGTCATTGGTAAAGATAATAAATAGCACTGGGCCCAAGATAGATCCTTGTGGTACACCTCTTTCTACCTTTACTAACCTTGACCTGACTGACTTTTCACAACCTTCTTCAACATCTTTAAATTCTACGTACTACTTCCGATTTTGAAGGTAATTTCGCAGGAGATGATGTGCTTTACCACTGATCCCATAAAACTCCAATTTCTTCAGAAGTATCTCGTGGTCCACAGTATCGAACGCTGAGCTAAGGTCGAGAAATAGCCCTATTACTCTCTTTCTACTGTGGATATGGTACACGATATCGTTGATCAAACAATCGATCGCATCAACGGTTCCTATATTTCTTTGAAAGCCGAATTGCCTTGGATTAACGATGGCTCTATCTCGAACGCTTCTCTCGAATGCTTCAGAAGATGGGTTTTGATAAGCTTTTCAAACACCTTTGAGAGCACGGAGAGAAGTGAAATCGGTCGATAATTTTTAGGATCCGTTTTGAGTCCTTTTTTGAACACGGGTATAACTTTAGCCACTTTTAGCTCATTTGGAAAAATACAATATGTTGTTTCGATTTAGGTATTTTTCCAAATGAGCTAAAAGTGGCTAAAGTTCTACCCGTAACTTTAGCCACTTTTAGCTCATTTGGAAAAATACCTAAATCGAAACAACAACACTAAAAAATTTAACACTTTATAATTTTAAACCAAGGAGACACTGTCATATACGTCCTCTTTGCGCTAGCGTTCGGGCAACACTAAGACATAAATAAGTTCCAAAACACGCGTAGTAGATAGTATAGGTGCCAACCGCAAAGCTGAAGTGAGACTGGGCTGGACATGTCTGCCGTATGCATCCGGAGTCCAGATTAATTACCGAATGGACACCGCAAGGCTACCGGAGCAGAGGCAGACCGAAAAGAATGGCGGGATGACTTCGATGCACTAATTAATGAGTGGAAGAAGCATCATACAGTCAATAGAGACAAGTGGCGGAAGATAAGGGAGGCCTTTGGCCAAGAGTGGAACACATCTATAGGCTTAGAAAAAAAAAGCATATTAAGTACATGCCTGATAGAGAAACTTGAGACGGTAATGAGGTAATTTTAATCAACATAATATGCGATTCACCAAAAAAATGTTACTCTCATGTTCAGAACTAAACCACGTAGACTTAGGTAAAGATTATTTTACTACTTCTGTATCTACACTGAATTCGTATTTTAAATATTTCTTTATAGACCTACCAAAATGCGATAATAAATTTTTTAGTTAAACAAGAACGTTCTTCTATATTGGATTAGTTTTAATTTCGTTTACAATTTTATTTATACAAGTATTTCTCCCCGTCTTCTTTAGAATAAATTTCAAATGAGATGCTATAGTAGAGACAATATTTTAATATAAGATCAAAGACCAGCGAAATAAGGGAATGGCAAGACAAAAACTCTAATAAGTTAATTTCTTAGAAAACATCCAATTTACGAAGTAATTTTCAGTTGGATATTTTTTACAAAATTACTGAAAGATCTTAAAGAGTAATTGAATTCAGCTCACTGCGGTTATGCTTTCCAGTATCTCTGGTAATAATTAATATACATATATCAGTATCGGGAATTTCCTTTACTCGCATTTTCCTACAAAAAATCCGTGTTGCATATAGGTAGTGGGCGGTGTTCACGACACAATAACGGCGTTTGAACCGCTTGAAACTTTAAACCCTAAGAACTTTTTAAGGAGGAAAGAGAATCGTCTTGATTTTTAGTGCAGGAGGGAGTTATGACGTCATAGTTTTTGTCGTCGTGGTTTCCCTACCCTTATCCCATTTATTCTGTCTCTATTACTCGTCATCTTGTCGTTTACTTCCTTCTTATTCATATCATCTTTCACGCAATCCATCGATCTTTTCTTTGGTCTTCCTCTTCTTCTATATCCGTCCACATTCATGCTTAACGCTTTTCTGGGGGCCTATGATGGTTGCATTTATCACGTGATAAATAAGTGATAAAGCATCTGTCACGCACACTCGCATTTTGAAAACATGACTGATGCTTTGTCACTTAGTTATCCCGTGATAAAAGCAACCGCCATAGGCCCGCTGGTTACGTGGCCTTATTCTTCTCTTCGCACGTCCCCATACCATGATAGTCATACTATTTTTGTATGGAATTTTAACATTTGTTCTTCTGAATCCCATCATGTGGGGTATCTAATGAAAGAGCTCCAATAGCTGATTGCAAATATAAACTGCATTATAGCCACCGTTATTTAAACCATTCGTGTGCTACTGCGCCACCGGAGATGATTTACTTATTTTATTTATTATTTATTACCAGCCGAGGCAGACACGTGCTCAATGCGGAAATAACCGCAAGGCTTGAGCAGGGTTTGGCTCGGTTTGTAGACACCTGCCTACTGAGCCGGCGGTCCCGGGTTCGAATCCCGGCTAGGGCAAATATTTGTGTGATGAACTCGAATATTTGTGCTTGGGTCATGGTTGTTCTATGTATTTAAGTATATATTTATCTTTATAAGTACGTATATCGTCGTCTAGTACCAATAACACAAGCCTTCTTGAGCTTAATTTAGGACTAGATCGATTTGTGTAAGGTTGTCCGATATTTATTTATTTACATAAATGACCGAGCCTCCGTCAGCCAGGAGTAGCCAACAAGTCGACGAGCTTGCCTGCAGCTCTACCATAGCTGTGACACGCGATCTTTCTCGCGCGGGATATTCTACCTAATATCTCTTTCTGTAAAGTACTGCAAAAGAGGGACGTGTGAGCGACTAGCGAAGCATAGTTGTGCTAGACAGGTGTGGCCGCTGCGATCATACAGCTACAAAGACCCACTGATTTACCACTGGCTTCTCGTAACTGTAACGCTGCAGTTTAAGGGTAAAAACGATCTTCGCCTGCCTTTTCACCGAAATGGAGCCGAGAAAATGAACAATGAGGCTGCGTCTTTATGAAGCTCAAAATAAGTGATTGTTATATTTTACAAAGTTCCGCTCTAGTAGACAGATAGTCTTATTCAGATATCCGCTGCCTAAAG
Organism: Apotomis turbidana; assembly: GCA_905147355.2. NCBI lineage: Eukaryota > Metazoa > Arthropoda > Insecta > Lepidoptera > Tortricidae > Apotomis > Apotomis turbidana. Next base: position 9,039,048 of record LR990288.1, read on the forward strand.
GCCGACAAAGCGCAACGCTGCAAACCCCACTGCGACCCAATTAAATAGTGTAAACATTAGGCTTTTAGTATGTTGGTTAGTAAAGCCTAACAAAGTGTCGGTCCCGCACAGGGATAATGGCGCTACACACAGAATTTGCATACGTCATATATTTGCATTATTAAACGTCCGTGATTTGTCACGTATAGGAAAGCGCAGCGTGGGTCGGCCCCCGACTAGATGTACGGATGACCTCGTGAGGGTAGCGGGGAATCATTGGATGCGGTCTGGACAGGATCGCACTTTGTGGCGAGTCATGGGGGAGGCCTATGTTCAGCAGTGGACGACTGTGGCTGGCCGGAATGCTGCTCAGTCCTTCGTTCTCCTTGCAAAATAAATACTGAATCCTATTGAAAACCCTTAACTTTAATCACTGTGGATAGTTTTCGCTCCATTGTAAAAATTACTTCCTACTTTAATTTGCGAAATATAATATATATAGTCCTATTTCCTCTTTGTTAACATTCACCGCGCACCGCAGTGACATTTACCGCCTTTAACACGTTCACAGTCCCCATACAAAATGTTTCCATTTTCTCGGACGTCCAAGCAAATTACTTCCATCACACATCCGTGCTCCACGTTTGGGTCACTATGATACGACCAGGTACGCACTCGCATTATTACAATATAGAATGGGACTCTGCCTATGAAGCCGATGGTCCTTGGGTTCGAATCCCAGTAAGGGCATTTATTTTTGTGATGAGTACGGATATTTGTTCCTGAGTCTTGTATAAAAAAAATATATTAAAATTTAGCCGTTAGGAGTAGCGGAACAGCCCGGGTATAGAACTCGGTGCTTGTCGGTGTCGGGGGCAAAAATATAACGAAAATATGTTTCATAAAAAATGTACAATACCTACTAGTTTGACACAACATTTTATGTGCAATTATCAGTACACAATAATTCGCATCATGATCGTCAGGCAAAAGAATATAACAAAATAGAACATCTAAACAAAAATATAATTTGAGTGCGTACCTGGTCGGCTATAGTGACCCATGTACGGGGCACGGGCTTGTGGAGATAGTTCGGCGTGACCCATGTATGGGTTACTGGACTGTGAACGTGTTAAAATAAACGTCAGTTATAAAAAATTTGACGTAAGCAACATAAATTAGTACCAACAAAAATCCGCAATATAGCGTGGCCTGAAAACATCCTGTTGGTCTATAATCTAACTCATAATCTATCTGACCAGATACCAGACCAGAGCGTGGGTGTAGGTATGTGTGTGAGTCAACCATACAGGTATTTTGCTAACCACCTAGATACTTATTTGTGTTGTACTGCGTTCAAAATTGGTAAATTGATGTACTTAAAATTACATCTCAAGAGTTTGTGAACGTTCACTGATCACAAACTTTATAAATATAGCGAATTTAAACTTGATTTTATAAGGTCTAGCCGTTATAATAATTCCGTATATCAAAGGAAACTTTGAAATGAAATATTTATGAAGCAATATAACGATCGATAAGGTTGTAAAGCTCTGGAGTAACCGACGACAGATGTTTTAATATTGCGCAAAGTTTTTAACCTATTGAGTGCCAAGCGATGATTAGGGGGAAATTAAAAAGTAGTTCGTGACATTGACAGTTATTTTTATTTACAATGCATGTGCTCGAAAAGAGCGTATTCTAGGCATTCAAACTGTGCGGAAAGTAGGTACTACTTTTCCGCACTAGTGCTTTTTACTTTAATTTTTTTTTTTCTAGCTGTAGGTAAGTAATCTGACAGCCTCACACAAAGAGTTTTTATTATTTACAAAAAGTTAGATAAATTAGTCAAATACCGACTATTATTACATATAAAAGTACAATTAATTCGTTTAACCCGTCATTCATTACATTAGATTTATAAAATTTTATTAATAAACGAACTTTAAATCGTTATTCATTAAATACATTTGGCTGAATGTACACGCGCTTGTGCCATTTTGACATAAGACGAATAATAAAAAAATACTTTTGCACATGCGCAGTAGTAGACATGTCGAGCGCAGTTTACAAATAACCCCGCCATTTTTAGGGTTCCGTAGTCAACTAGGAACCCTTATAGTTTCGCCATTCCCCCTGTCCGTCTGTCCGTCCGTCCGCGGCTTAGCTCCGTAACCATTCCTACTAGAAAGCTGAAATTTGGTATGAGTATGTGTATGTACGTCGACAAAACGGTAAAACAAAAACTAAAAAAATTTCTTAACAAAAAAAAGAACCGACTTCAGTAAAACTAAAAAGCCAATAATAACCCGTTCAAGTACAGATTACATTTGACTCACCCTTTGAAATCGATCCCAAACCACTCAGTTATTATATTTATATATTAAAGTTTACGTGAGGTTTGGCACCGACTTCAAAGGGTGAGTCAAATGTAATCTGTACTTGAACGGGTTATTATTGGCTTTTTAGTTTTACTGAAGTCGGTTCTTTTTTTTGTTAAGAAATTTTTTTTTCGCTTTTTAGTGATTCATGTAAAATACTTATGGCGGGGTGATCAGGGAGGTCTTGAAGGCATGCATCTCGTTTGAATTATCTCCTAACTCCTAACCGTTAAGGAGTTGTACCTTCCATCATCAGTTCAGCATTGGAAGATGATGACTACCATATGCAAATACTTAAATAGTTTTAGAAAATACATGAAAAATATTATGAGTGCCTATAAAATTTCAGGAATTCCTTCGATTCCTCATGGATCTCGTCATCCGATCTTCACCAAAATTTTATGGGACCAACCTTGAGATGTCTATTCAGGAACCTTACAAGAATTTTCCAAATCGAATCATAAATGACGGAGTTATGAGGTAACAAACATTAAAAAAAAAAAAAAAAAAAAAAAAAAAAACATACAACCGAACTGAGAACCCCCTCCTTTTTTTGAAGTCGGTTAAAAAAAACCTTTTTTTCAGGTACCTCTCGAACACCTAAAGTGGGGTGATTTTTTTTTTCGTTTCAACACTAGTGCGTGGGGTGTCGTTAAATAGGCATTTTAAAAATAATAGGGGTCTTTTAAAAAAATTTTTGATAGTCAGCAGCTTTGTAAATATTCGCTCCGAAAATAAAAAAAATAGCGTCCCTCTAACTTTTAAACCGCGGGTTAAAAAGTTATGGAAAAATTCATGAAAATGAGGCCTTATAAGTACTTTCAATGAAAACTATATTGAATAAAATCGGTCTAGCCCTTTTTGAGTTATCGCAAAATTTCATAATTTTCTTTAAAATGACGTAAGTGCCGAGCGGTGTCCTTACACTTCGAACGTTACACATATTAGTTAACTGCCATATTGAATTTAAAGATTCCGCTCAATCTGGCGCGTATAATCGATAACTTCCATAAGGTAATAAGTAATTATGTAGCTACTTTGGCGTTTACGACCTTTTTTATAGAGCTTGGAATCTTTCTCGTACCTAATTTAAGCCCATCTATTGTGAAGGATGGGCCACTACGGAACCCTACACTGAGCGTGGCCCGATATGCTCTTGGCCGGTTTTTTTATTGATGTCTAGTTTATTTCGAGTTGTTTTGGCAAATCTGCTCAAATAATGTCGAGATAAAGGGACGAATCATAAATTTAAACCCGTAAAATGTTTTTGAAGAAGTAAATAATGTTAACGACGGCCTCTTGTTGGATAAATCAAATCAAAACACTATTTTCCAATGCAAACAGTCTTTGTGAGTATTAAAGTATTTTCTATTTTCCCGTACATGCATAGTAAAGTTTTGTACGAAACTCGTGTAAGATGATTTCCGACTCGTGTTTGTTTAATCACTCGCTCGTACCTCGCTCGTGACTAAAAATCACACTCGTCTGAAATCACCTACCTTACACATTTGTATCGTAAATAACTATTCATTTGCATTACTAATTCCATTTAGACCAAAAGTATTGTTGTTCTTATATACATTCAGGATGATGTAGCCAAAATGTCACACAAAGTTAAAAAAAAAAATATCTAAAAAGACGTAAAAAATAACTATACCTAGTTACATAGATATCGTATAATATCAGGAAATCCAAATAACGTATAATATCGGGAAAAAATATAATATTAACACCGTTTTCCAAAGGTATATTTGCTTCCCAATTCACAGTAGGTACCCCTGACGCCACAGAAAAATAACATCTCACCATACGATGGATCCACCAACGTTTTTGCCATAGCCTGAAGGACACGGTGAATTGCTTCAGCGCTTGGTTTTCAAAAGGTTAGTTAATTGATGCTGCGTCGAAGTTCCAATAATATTATGATCATAACAGTGCGTCGCTATTAGGAAAAAATCCAATAATCTCAGACAACGATTTTCATACTTAACTAATTTCGTCTTCGTAGCTAATGAATGCCAGCGACAGTTCATTGGATTAGCTACCTGCATCCCGGTGGGATCGCTCTTGCGTTCGACTGATATTATTAGAGCCCTATCACACTTTGCGAGATGCGAAATTTGCGAGAGCGCAACGAGTTCGTCGCGAGTACGCAACGTTTTTTTTTTTTTTTTTGTATCCATGGTTGCTTGCGGGTCCGAAGGACCCTTTGCACTGCTGGTGCCAGGCGTGCTACTCCGCTTGGAGAAGCACCGGAGAGTACGCAACGATTTCGTCCCGATTTCGTAGCGATCGCGCAGCGAGTTCACCGCGAGGCGACATTTTGTCACTAAGCGAACTCGCTGCGCATTCGCGTCAAAAGCTCGCTCGCAAGTCGTGCTAAGGCTTTTACATTACGATCAATGATCATTAGGCGAAAAATTCACTTAAGTTGAAAGCTAGAAATTTAATTTGTAATATTGTTACGTAAATTTATGAAATATTTTTGAAGCGAAAACTTCTTTAGCGGCGCTTGGCACTTTTTAGATGGGTAAAAAATGTTAAACTCGCGACAGACAAATATCGACAGATCCGGGGCTAGTACCACATGGCGCGACTTTGCTTGTCGTGAGACGTCGAGAGCGTCGCCTGTCTTTTTTACACAGTATTGACAGGAAAGTGACAGGTATAGTATATGTCGCGCGAAAAAGAGTCGCGTGTCAAAGTTGTGCTAGACGTGCTGATCGAAAAGCTTAGCTCGTAGGACGGATGGAGAGGAGATAATCATGGACCAAATATACTTAGCGCCTGCGCGTGTGTGTTGACTGTCATGTGTCAATCGTTTGTATACTTGAGAAATTCGTGTACTTATTAACGAAAAAAGGGACGAAGAATTCAAAGATGGAAATGGAAGAAAGTGCATTTATTAACGAAAAAAAAACCGGCCAAGAGCATGTCGGGCCACGCTCAGTGTAGGGTTCCGTAGTTGCTCATCCTTCACAATAAACTGCTGTTTTAAGCCCGAGGTTTAAGTTAAGACAGATTTTAAGCTCTATAAAAAGGTCGTAAACGCCCTAGAAACTGTAATCACTTATTACCTTCTGGAAGTCAACTTACGACCTTTTAAAGAAAAAATATGAAATTTGGCGATAACTCAAAAACGGCTTGACCGATTTTGTTCAATATAGTTTTCATTGAAAGTACTTATAAGGCCGCATTAACATGAATTTTTCCATATTTTTTTGACTTGTGGTTCAAAAGTTAGAGGGGGGGGGACACAATTTTTTTTATTTTCGGAGCGAATATTTACAAAACTACTGACTTTATCAAAAAGTAATGTTTGAAAACCCCTATTATTTTCAAGAGACCTATTCAACGACACCCCACACACTAGGGTTGAAACGAAAAAAAAAAATCACCCCCACTTTAGGTGTTCGAGAGGTACCCGAAAAAAAATTTTTTTTTTAGTTTTTATTTTACCGTTTTGTCGGCGTGATACATACACATACTCATACCAAATTTCAGCTTTCTAGTACTAATGATCACGGAGCTAAGCCGCGGACGGACGGACAGACGGACAGACGGACAGACGGACAGACGGACATGGCGAAACTATAAGGGTTCCTAGTTGACTACGGAACCCTAAAAAAGGACGAAGAAGTAGCGGAAGAAAATAAGTGAGTAATTTATAAAAATATACATATGTACCTACACATAATAGATGTAATCCTATATATATTTTACAAAACGTGAATGTTTTTATGTAAAGTCGCTACATTTTATTCATTGACGGTGACTTTACGTTCCACTATTGCGCAAAAACTACACAAAAGATTTGCGTAAAATTCTGCAGTAATGTAGCTTAGATATCCGATTAGGACATAGGCTAAAAATTTTGAGGGCATTCATTCATAAAAGGGTTTATTTAACAATAAATGGAAAACCATATAAAACACCACTTTTTATTCATTGTGACATTTTAATTTCTAAATAATGTATAAACAATTGGTAACCTAGCAACCGCGTCTGTTTCAAAGAAATAAGGGGGCCTTCGAACAACAAAATGTTGTAAGTGACAGATGGTGAAGCGTAATCATAAACTTACATTAGTAAGAAATAGAGATTAAAATAGAAATCAAGTGTCAGTGAGATAGAATAATATCGGATAGTTCAAACGCACACAAGGCGGACTTAATGCCATTGGGCATCAATACCAGTCAACCTTTGAGCAAAGCAGATAAGTTGTAGGCGGTGAAAAAACTGGTTTTAATTATCTCACTAATATTATAAAGACGAAAGTTTGTGAGTGTGTGTGGGTGTGTGTGAGTGTATGTTTGTTATTTCTTCGCTCTCAAACGGCTGGACCAATTTTCATGAAATGGAGGTAGCTGACACCCTGGATTAACACATAGGCTACTTTTTAACAGCGGGTAGCACCGCGGGGCACAGCTAGCATTTGTATATGTTTCATACTTTATAGCGTTAACCTATAGGTATATACGCGCGACAAATTTTAGTGACATACAATACAATACAATACAACAATACTTTATTGCACACCAATCAAAGTTTACAAAAGGAAACAAGACAAATAAAATACAATTTATAAATAACGGTAGACAACAGGCGGTCTTATCGCTAAAAAGTGATCTCTTCCAGAAAACTTTTGGGTAGTGAAATTGATGAAAATTTTAACTTAATACAGAGTAGGTGCAGCAGAAGTGCGACATATTCGAGGGAAATCGTTTATTTTTCAATAATACATTAAAGCTATGCGCGCGTGACTCATTGGTTCTTGATATTTGGAGTATCAATTGTGATACATCCACCTTACGTTATATTACGCATAAAATCATAAAAAATACGATACCAAACAAATAATTTCAAATAAAAATAAAATAATAATAAATAATCTTCGTTTTTCAGAAAAAAAAAGAAAAAAAAGGAATAGGAAACGGGAATATCAATGTGCATGGCGTCATAGTAGAAAAACATTTAAAAAGACAATATTCGAAGAAAGAAAAAGAAGAAGAAAAAAGAAAAAGACATCGTGAAAATCAAAGGGCATATTTTCAACGTAAAGAAGGGTTGAAGAAAAATGAAAAACAAAATTGTCCCAAAAGAAATTGGATGATTTGCAAATGTAATTTATTTTCATATTTTAAATATTGTAATAAGTAGGTATATACCTATAATTCATATTGTTATTATTTCTTTTTATGATTTCTTTGTTTTTTTTTCGCAGAAAAAGAAAGAAATTGGACAGCAATGAAGACCAAGAAAATGTTGTGCAATGCGCGAAATTTAGAAAAAAATCTTCTCAAAATTTACAAAATATACAGCTCGATCAAAATCAATTCCTCACCCAACAACTTCGTATATATGAAGAGAGTTACGAATGCATTACCCCCAAAGTCATTCTACACAGAAACACAGATATTCCAGGTGATGGTAATTGTTTATTCCACTCACTCATACTTGTTCTGCAACTTCAAATTTTGACAAGTGATTCGAGGAAACAGTTGGATTTAGGTAGCCGACCCCGATTGAGAATTCATTCTCAAAAAATGGGACAAAGGCTAGGAGGATGATGATGATTCGAGGAAACAGTTACGTGATTCACCATATTTAAACTGCTGCCACAACCCACAGGAAGCATATAACATACTCTCAAGTAACAATGAATATGGAGATTTGGATTGTTTACACTTGTTTTCAAAAATTTACACTCAAAATATTTGTGTGCATTACCACTACCTATTTCAACGTAATTTCAAAAAATGAAGACGCTTCTGTCATTTTAAAGAAAATGATACGCATAATTGGATTCATCTTGATCTTCGTGATCTGCACTTTACGCCTTACTTCTCTGATGATGAAAAGAAAAAAGAAGTTGAAAGGAAAAAAAAAAGCAGAGAAACAAAGAATCTTGTAAGCGGTATCGAGATAAAAAAAGAACATCAAATTTACAAACAGACCCGTCCGACAGAGATGTCTCAGATGTACAACCAGTCATTCATACTTCACAAATTACAGGCCCGTCGACCGGAGGTGTGCCATATGTTCCACCCGTTATCTGTACTTCCCAAATTGCAGATTTATCGTCGAGAGATGTACCTTCAAGTATATCAATACATTCTAAGTACAATTATATCGAAGATAGAGTGCATCAAAGGCAATCCTCTTCTCAAGCTGTTGCATTATCTCCATGTTCTCAAAAAAAATTAAGTACCTAGGTAATATAAATTGTCATGTTTGTGTACGATAGCGCAATAAATAAATATTGTATTTTACCACATACAGGATAGTACTTTTATACTGATAAATAAAACATTATATGTATATATGTATGTATGTATTTTATGTATGTATTAATAGTTTATATATGTAATTATTAGTAGTCTTATTATTTTTTAATACCTTTTTGTACACGGTGTTAGTTTGTCTATCTTCTTCTCGTACTCACTCAATTGCTCAAAGGTTAACTGGAAGAGATCCCTTATAGGGATAAGTTCGCCTTTGTACAATACAATACAATACAACAATACTTTATTGCACATCAACAAGAAAAATATTACATGAGAAATCTTAAATTAAACAATGGTAGACAATAGGCGGTCTTATCGCTAAAGAGCGATCTCTTCCAGACAACCTTTGGGTAGCGGAGAAAACAAATTTAAACAGAAAATAGTAGGTGGTGAGAGTTTGTACCATGTTATTTGTAATAGATGTATTTTTTTACTGTTTTTGTGTACAATAAAGTGTTTACTTACTTACTTACAAGTTCGCCTTTGTACCTATATGTTATTTGTAATAGATGTATTTTTTAACTGTTTTTGTGTACAATAAAGTGTTTACTTACTTACTTACAATTTGTGCGTGATTATTTCCTAAACATTCCAAAATATTGAAAAATGCACAACGTTGATGTTTAGGTTTTCACTTCTGTCGGCACTCCCGGAGTGCAACCCGTCCTTTTTTTTTCTATGGGTAGGTACAGTCAACCAATTTGATTCCTAGGCCACTATAAAAGTTTGTCGCATTAACTATAGATAATTACAACGTCACCTACACACTGAATACAACTGGGCTGGGCAGCGTTCGGAAAACTGCGTCGAGTCTTCACGTCGCCCATACCTCAAAGTCTAAAAACTAAAGTTTTTAATCAGTGCGTCTTACCTGTTATGACCTACGGAGCCGAGACGTGGCCACTCACCATACGACTAGTCCACCAATTCAAAGTCGCTCAGCGAGCCATGGAAAGAGCTATGCTTGGTGTGTCTCTTAGGGATCAGATCCGAAACTAAGTAATTCGACAGAGAAACAAAGTTACCGACATAGCACAGCGGATAAGCAAGCTGAAGTGGCAGTGGGCTGGTCATATCTGCCGTAGAGCCGATGACCACTGAGGCAAACGAGTCCTGGAGTGGAGGCCACGAATCGGTAAACGTAGTGTAGGGCGCCCTGTAACAAGGTGGAGCGACGACATTCGTAGGACAGCGGGTAGTAACTGGAGGACGAGAGCTGAAAATCGAGCTCAGTGGCGTGCCATGGGAGAGACCTATGTCCAGCAGTGGACTGAAACAGGCTGATGATGAATTACAACGTCAGTGCGGGTCAAAGGGTCAAACAATTATCAACTTACGGATCACAATATGAAATAAACGTAAAAAGTTTATAATCGTTTTAGCTCCATGACATGAACAGAAAAATAAGTATTTATATATTTAATACCATTAATGTTAGCACTAACAGCTATACCTTACATGCTAACTGGCAAATTAATCTTAACGTGCGATGAATGAATGTATACATATGTATACATTGGATAATAATTGTTAGTGGAATGTCAAACTATTACAAAATTATTGCAGGTAACAGAACATAGTCAAAGTTTAATAAAATCAATAATTATAATAGAGATGTCGGCACAAAAAGAAAATAACAATCACAGAACACTTAGATGCTTATGGAGTATTGACAGACAGACAGTGTCAATTCAAGTTTACCCTCTGTCATCAATTTTATTCAAGTGTATTATAATAAAATTAAAAATTTAAAAAACCCCCGACATGACCACCAATAAAAAGAAAGAAATAAAATCTACCAAATGTGCCTATACAATGAACAGTAGAAAAAGAATCCAAGCTTCGTTGCGTTCGGGGGAGCGCTAAGTACCTAAATGCAATGAAATATATTTTTTAACGCAGAATTGCATGTATGCATTTGGGCTTCCCACTTTACGATTTTCAGTACATTGCATTTTATTTACTTAGCGGTCCCCCGACGCAACGAAGCTTGGATTCTTTTTCTACTGTTCATTGTATAGGCACATTTGGTAGATTTTATTTCTTTCTTTTTATTGGTGGTCATGTCGGGGGTTTTTTAAATTTTTAATTTTATTTCATATTTTTTAAACAAAAAGAAGTTTCGTCCCGGAATTTTCTTCTTTTTACACCGTTTAAGGTCCAGGGTTTCCAATTTTTCGTCGAGCTTGATCCTTGACTATATGTAGGTACAACAGGATCCCAAGCCAGTGGTAATAAATGCCGTCTTCTCTAAGATTGAAGTTAGGATATTTTTTGATTTCAATAGCCTTAAGCAACATTCTGGGAAAAAATCGTTAAAGTCAGACTAGTTATGCTTATAATGGCAAAATGGCGAAATTATTAGCCAAGACAAACAAAATATAATATAAACTTATGGCCTAAAACAGAACCAGGTTTCTATTCTACAGGATCCAAATACGGTACGGGTGGCTTACTTAGCTCCATAAAAATTGCAGTTGGTGCTAGGTAACTTGACTTAGTTTTGAGAGACCTAATCATCGATACCCCACACCATGGGATAAACATCCCCACTTTTGTTACGTGCAGGGACGGTACACAAAAAATTGTTTTTAAAAATGTATTCAACCACTATGTCTCTGAGCTAAGCTGTGGACAGACTGACACAAACTACAAAATCCTAAAAAGCTGTTATTCACTTAGGCAAGAGTACTTTTGCTAAAGCTTACGTGTCATTTAGTCGCGTTAAAATCTTGCAGGGTGTTGCTATTTGTGACCTCAATCAAAGGAACCTGTTCAATGGTCCTAATAACAATTCAGCTTTAGCAGAATTCCGAAAGTTAAAAACAGTGACCCAGTAGGTACTGTGACAGAAATTATAATGAGTTTTTTTGTCAAAAAAGTTTTTTTGAGACTCGGTTTTATTATTGACTGTACTTTCTTACACAAATGTTAATTGCTCATCAAGAACAATCAGACGAGCCCAAACACCATGGGTTTATCTTTTGCTGTTTAGGAGTTCCTGCGGCCATCTTCAGCTCCAAGGTATCAAATTATAAATTATTGTACTGTCAAAATTTTATTAATCTGTTGATTACGCTAATAAAACTTAACATTTAACCAACATTAGAAATTCTTGGCTTAGATCCTTTCACAACTAGCTGGTCATCATGAGATCTTCATTTATTGAGTGATATAGAAAATGCTAATTATACTTAACATTTAACCAAAATTTGGAATCCTTGGTTTCAATATGGGCTGAGATCCATTAACAACTACCTGGTCATCATGAGGCCTTCATTTAGTAAGTCATATAGAAAATGCTAATAATACTTAACATTTAACCTAAATTTGGAATCCTTGGCTTCAATATTAGCTGAAATCCATTAACAACTAGCTGGTCATCATGAGACCTTAATTTATTGAGTGATATAGAAAATACTAATACAACTTAACATTTAACCAAAATTTGGAATCCTTAGCTTCAATATTGGCTGAGATCCATTAACAACTACCTGGTCATCATGAGACCCTCAATTAGTGAGTCATATAGAAAATGCTAATAAAACTTAACATTTAGCCAATATTTCGAATTATTGACTTCATTATTGGCTGAGATCTCATCACTTGTTCCCATTACAGCTGAATATCTTGGAAACTACTGGTCCTATTTCCACCAAACATAGCTAAGAACCATCTCGACAAAAAAGTCTTTCGATTAAAAAAAACGCACTTAAATTGGTCCATCCGCTTGGGCGCTACGATGCCACAGACAGACACACAGATACACAGATACACAGATACACATGTTAAACTTATAACACCCCTCTTTTTTCGTCGGGGGTTAAAAAATATGGAAATGCCGGCAGCAAAATTTGTGGATCAACCAATACCTACGCAACGGAAGGAGATTTATCGGATCTTCACTTCCTTCACTAAATATTTTGGGGATAAATTTATTGTCTGTATCGAAACTATTAGAAAACATTTGCATTCCATGGGGCTCCATCACAGACACTATGCAAAAAAATAGCTTTGACACAGACGACAGGTTAGATTTCGCACAGCAGTATCTTCACTTCGATTGTTATATTTTCTGATGAGAAAACTTTCCAATCCAGTAAGACAGGTCGTCTGCACTGGTGGCGATACGAGAACACTCGTTACAACGAAGATCATGTTGTTCCTAATCACGCGTCAGGCCGCATCAGTGTTAATCCATGGGGCTATTGGGGCTGGATGAATCTGGCAGGTGTGGGTGAATTGACTGTTATGCCTCCTCGATCAAAGGCAACAGATTATCGGGATATTTTGGAAGATGTCATGCTGCCCACTGTGCGAAACTTCTATCCGCAAGATGAGGTGCCTCAAGTTTATTTCGTCCATGATAACTGCTCTATACACAAGGCAGCAATTGTAACAAATTGGTTTTATCAACATAGAGACGAAGTAACTGTTATCCCATGGCCTGCTAAGTCACCCGACCTAAACCCTATTGAAAATTTGTGGGGCCTAATGTGCCAAATGTGGCAAATTGATAGGTCACGGGCTGCGTCAATGCACTCGCGACTTCTAAAAGTGATACAAAGCGATGTGATGCATTTACTTGTTATTAATGTTTAAGTTATTGTGTTTCAATTCAATTGTTATGCTAGTTATTAAATCATTTGCATAGTTAACGAAGATTTTTATTTTGTTTGTGTTACCTAATACTGCCTGGGTTTAGTAAAATATTTGAAGACAGGTTTGGCCTAATGGTTGCCTATGAAGCCGATGGTCCTAGGTTCGAATCCTAGAAAGGGCATTTATTTGTGTGATGAGCACAGATGTCTGTTCCTTAATCATATAAAAAAAAAAACAATCAGAAAAGTATTTTAATATTCATCTTGATATCTAATATAAAACGTTATTATAAGCAAACATAAGCAAACCTCTTTTCCTTTCCTATTCATTATCGTTGACACACGTTCGCAAAGTTTGAGAATGTCACCACGACATGCATCACGCAACAATCAATGTCATAGAAGATAAACAAATTGATTCACTACGACATGGTTCTACAGTGGCCTAGGAATCAAATTGGTTGACTGTACACACCAATTTTTATATGAAACAATTAAAGAACGACGACGCGGTTGGCTCAGTTTGTAAGCACTTGCCTACTGAGCCGGCGGTCCCGGGTTCGAATCCCGGCCAGGGCAAATATTTGTGTGATGAACTCGAATATTTGTGCTTGGGTCATGGTTGTTCTATGTATTTAAGTATATATTTATCTATATAAGTATGTATAAATATCGTCGTCTAGTACCCATAACACAAGCCTTCTTGAGCTTAATTTGGGACTAGATCGATTTGTGTGAGGTTGTCTGATATTTATTACATATTTCTTATTATTATAAAGATCGAGACACAAAGCATAAAGAAAAACTCGAAGGGCTGCTTGGGCGTTAGGATGGCGGAAAGGTTAACGCGCTGGACCGGCTGATCCACGCTGGCGTTAGTTATTTATGGAACCCATCATCATCATCACCTAATGGTGATGATGATGATGGGCCTATGTAAATGGACGTCTTTTGGCTAATGCCTAAGTGCCACAAAAGTGATCAAAGCCGCAAAGGGCCAAAATTTATTTTCCGCCTTGCGGCCTAATTTAGGTAATCGAAGAAACCAAGACGATAAACCTCCTCTATTTGTCGGTTACTAAAAACTGATTAGGTACTTACTTTTTCGGTGTTTTTATAGTACCTAGATATCTCCCGTTTCGTTGAGAAGTTTTTTTTTTAATACACAAGCTTTTTATCTCCAAGAAACCAATATAGTTAAGCTATATTAAAAACGTCAAAGGCAGAACAGCTCCATCGAGTTAATTAATTACGGATTCCTTGCTCAAGTTACGCAAGTCCTTTGCAACGATCAGTGCAGGTACTGTACTGCCCTTCTCGCTACTCATTTAATAAAATGCACGTAACTAGGGCTGCCATCTCTAAATTCGCCGAACCCGGACAAAGAATAAAAAAAACCCGGACATTTAGCGTGAAACGCATTTTTCCCGGGACGTGTCCGAAAATAATATTATAAAAAATTGGGCAAGTGCAAGTCCAACTCGCGCATGAAGGGTTCCGTACCATAATCTACAACAAGTTTGTTGTATGGGAGCCCCCCTTAAATATTTATTTTATTTCATTTTTAGTATTTGTTGTTATAGCGGCAATAGAAATACATCATCTGTGAAAATTTCAACTGTCTAGCTATCACCGTTCTTGAGATACAGCCTGGTGACAGACGGACGGACGGACTGACGGACGGACAGCGAAGTCTCAGTAATAGGGTCCCGTTTTTACCCTTTGGGTACGGAACCCTAAAAAAACAATCGCTATTTTTCATTCACAAAAAGTGTCCGGACACTTTTAGAAAATCCCCCGGACGGCCTCCAAACTAGGACAAATCCGGGGAAACCCAGACGAATGGCAGCCCTTGCCTGTATTTATTCAAAGGTTACTAAACTAGTGGGTCAGGTAGACCTAGCGATCATTTTCGAAATGGCTGATATATGCCTCTTTTACGTTTTCAACCCCCATATCACCGCCATAAAATAAAATGAAATCTGACTACTCTCTATGAAATAAAACCGGCCAAGAGCATGTCGGGCCACACTTAGTGAAGGGTTCCGTAGTTGCCCATCCTTCACAATAGACAACAAAATCAAATTTAAATTACGAGAAAGATTTCAAGCTCTATAAAAAGATCTTAAACGCCAAAGTAACTGTAATTATTTATTACCTTCTGGAAGTTATCGATTATACGCACCAGATTGAGCCAAATGTTTTAATGCAGTAGGTATGGCACTTAACTAATATGTGTAACGTTCGAAGTATAACAACACCGCGCGGCACTTACGTCATTTTAAAGAAAATTATGAAATTTTGCGATAACTCAAAAACGGCTCGACCGATTTTATTCAATATAGTTTTCATTGAAAGCACTATAAGGCCTTATTTTCATGAATTTTTCTATAATTTTTTGACTCGTGGTTGAGAAGTTAGAGGGGGGACACTATTTTTTGGATTTCCCGAGCGAATATTTACAAAACTGCTGACTTTATCAAAAAAATATGTTTGAAGACCCCTATTGTTTTTAAAAGCCTTATTCAACGACATCCCACACGCTAGTGTTGGAACGGAAAAAAAATTCACCCCCACTTTAGGTGTAGGGGAGGTACCTGGAAAAAAGTTATTTTTTTAGTTTTTATTTTACCGTTATGTCGGCGTGATACATACACATACTCATACCAAATTTCAGCTTTCTAGCACTTATGATCACGGAGCTAAGCCGCGGACGGACAGACGGACATGGCGAAACTATAAGGGTTCCTAGTTGACTACGGAACCCTAAAAAACGATTTGTTAAATATGAAGTTACTATGAAGATACCGGCTTTAAGACGTCATAAAATTTTAAAGTCAAAACACGTCTTCTTTTAATTTTTTGCCACATTAAAAATATAATGTCCAGAAGTTAGTGGTAGTTTATTGGTCCCGCGTATTTTTGAGTGTGTGTTTAATGGTTCCAATGATACAATTTATTTTCACTATAGTGAAATACCGTATTGAAATTGCTTATAAAATTTCAAGAATCAGTTCCACTTATAGTATCTCTGTTTGGCCCTATGGTTGACTGGTAGAGAACGCCATTTGTACTGACTTTTGTTTTGTGCAATAAAGTTTAAATAAATAAATCGGTTGAGAAATCTGGCCTGCACCTTTCTTATGTCCGGATGGTCGGATGTCCGTCCGGTTGTCCATCCGGCCGGATGAATGATGTGAAATGATACCCATAGACGAGAAAAGCTGGAAAGTCTTGTCATCCAAACATCCGGTCGTACGAAATAGTTTTGGACCAAGCTGAAACGGAGACGCTTCGCTCGCTCAGTCAATAATATATTACCTATTTTCATCCGATCCTTAATTTTAGCTCACATGGAAACCGGGAATAGGGCCGAATTTAACTATCAAAATTTGATTACAGACAAAAAGGTACCACTCTGGTACCTATACCTAATCTAACGTAAAAACAGCGGTGTTAAACTCATTCCGCATTATAAGGGATCTAGCACACTTGCAATTTGCGAGCGAGTTTTCTTTACCAATAAGCGTCGCGGTGAACTTGCTGCGTGATCGCCTTCATACAAAATTCGCTAACAAAAAGCAAGTGTGATAAGGCCCTATGACTTCTGAGATAAACCGGTTTCCAAAGCCGGTTCAGAATGCTAAAACCTGTTCCCAATCCTTGTCTTCTAGTCTAACCTTCTTTAATATTACAGTATGACGTGGGCCTCCAAGGGGGTGCTTTTATGGCGTGGCGATGTGCCACGAGCACAGACTGATGCACCACTACCGGCACTGCACTTTCCGAGAATAAGTTTGACACCGCTCCTATTAAGTGAGATTAGGGTATACCAGGGCAGGTCAGTTGAAACTTAATAAAAGCTCATACTTAATTGGGCTAGTTTTGGACCCGTCCATTCTAGACTAGATAACGGTACTATAATTATAAGATAACCCAATTAAAAAATTACCCAAAGTACAAAATTAACTCTCTATTTGGATATTAGCTTGAATGCTACTTTACAGGTAAATGCCCTCAGCGAGGGACCATTTTTACTGAAGTCATCCAAATAAGTACTGTGTCATAACAACTCGGCATAAGTTACAGGGTTTACGAATAAGTACTTTTTTTTTTTTATTTATTTATTAAGGACCTTTATACTACTGTACATATCGGTCCTATAAAAACAGAGACTACTTACATCGTCAACAAAATATAAAGTACAACTAAACTAAAAGAAAAACTATTAACCTACTTAAAAAAAACAGTTTACACAATGCGAGCCAACCTATACACCATAAGTGCATAGTCTGACGATGGATTTGCCAGCAACTGCATAAAAGCTCCGATATCATATGGGTTTAGGTTGGCTGACGCTATCAGCGCATCTCTCTGGGCACGATTGCGCCGGCACTCCATCAACAGGTGCTGGGCGTCTTCTATAGTACCACAGATATCACAATTAGGTGAATCAATTATTCTCATGAGACATCGAAACTTATTGAGTGGCACATGACCAGTTCGCAGCCTATGAGCAGTCACAACATGTTTACGGCTTAAGTCAACATTCTGAAACCACGGTATCCGCGGAGGCTCGCTCTGTATACATTTGTACCATATCCCTTTGTCTCTAGACCTTTGATCGAAGTACTCCTTCCACAGTGTATAACATTTATTCCTATATTTATTAACTATTTCAAGATAACAGGGCGCTACGACAACAACACTTCCATCCGTTATACCCGCTTTTGCCAGCTGATCCGCCTTCTCATTTCCCCTCAAACCAATGTGTGATGGAACCCATTGCAACCGTATAGTAATATTGCTTTGTTTTAAAAGAATTACCTTTTCTAAAATTTCATAAACTGTCGGCACACCCCTTTCACCGCGAACAGATCGAGTAATATGTTGTAGCGCACTTTTACTATCGGTACAGATCACCACATTTTTAAAGTTCTTTTTTAAAACATATGACAATGCACTTGAGATTGCAACCAGTTCAACAGTCATTATACACACATCGCCAAAAACTTTAAACATATAATTCCCCTGGTTGCATGAAGGATATATCGGATCATAGAAAGCTGCACCCCGTCCAGAGGCATCCTTGGAGCCATCTGTATACAAAATGTAGCAATCTTTATACTTTTGACGTAATTCAACAAGAACATTAACACGAAGACAATTTTGCTCATAAGCCTTTTTAGATTCTGTTATACATTCTAAATTAGAGAAAACCAAATTATCCACATCAATATTGGATAACCATATATTGAGAGAAAACATCTGAAGCCGCTCAGATGAGAATACATTCTCATCTACGACGTCAGATGTGGCAGTTGTAAGAAGGGGGATCTTTTTATTCAACCAATATCTATTCTGATTGAGCAAAACTAAATTATCCAGGAGTACGTTCGTTTCATTATTTGACACAGAAAGAACTTTTAAACGATATTTAATTGCAAGAAACCTTCTCCTTAAAAATAATGGTGGGATGCAAACCTCGCTCTCCATAGCGTGAATGGGAGTACTCCGTATAAATCCGCCAATAATCCTTAACGCCTGATTTTGTACTTTATCTAATTTATAAATATTTGATTTTGCACTGTTGTCATATAAAAAACTAGCATAATCTACCCTGCTTCTAATTATCGCAATGTAAATCCTACGCAAATGTTTCGGATGAAGACCCCACGATTTACCAGCTAGCACTTTTAAAACATTAAGGCTCCTCTGTATTTTAACTACAATTTCATTTATGTGCTTGGTCCATCTAAGTGATCTATCTAGCCAAAGACCTAAGTATTTATAAAACTCGACGGGCGCTATACCAACATTATTTATTTTTAAATCCACATATTGTCGCCTATGCCCCCTACTAAAAATACAGTATTTAGATTTTTGCTCCGACAACTCTAAACCTAAAGAACCCAGTATCGACACGAAAGAATTTAGCGCTCTTTGAATTTCGCCAGAACTTTCTGAGATATTTCTATTACTTTTATATAAGATGAAGTCATCAGCATACTGACAGATTTGAACGTTTGTTATTTCCTGGCACAATTTTGACGTAACTATATTAAACAACAGTGGAGACAAAGGATCACCCTGCGCTAGGCCCTTACTTGTATGCCTCACTAAAATAGTGTGGCTGCCAGGATTATCTTGTATCTTAAGAACCCTATCGCTTAGAAAATTCCACAAGTAATTGCAAACTCGCTTACCTACACCTAGATTATCCAACATATAAATGAGCTTATCAACTAAAACGTTATTATAAGCACCCTCAATATCCAGGAAGCAAGCAAGCGTTGGTATATTTGATGTGAAGCCTATTTGTATGTGAGAAACGACACGCGTCAAACTGTCTAATGACGACTGGCCTCTCCTGAAACCCGTCGTACACGGATCCAAAATACCGTGCGATTCCACAAACCATTCGAGCCTTTTAACCAACAAGAGATGGAAAGTTTTGCATAAACAAGAGATTAATGATATGGGCCTGATCTTTGGAGCCGAGTTAGGATTGCTGTCTGGTTTAGGAATAGGGACCACTTTTATCTCACGCCACTGAATGGGAATATAACCAGTTCTTAAGATGAGATTGTATAAATCTAAAAGATACCGTTTGCCTTTCCCGGGGAGATGGTATATCATGGAATAGGTGATACCATCATCTCCAGGCGCGGTATCTTTCTTTTTTAAACAATTGCTCAATTCTTGAATGGAGAAATTTGATTCCAACAATGCATTCGTGGAAAAACACTCAGGCGTTGGCGATAAAACATAATCTGGGGCAAGGTTATTTAACATACCCATCTTTTCTTCTTCCGAGAAGTTGTAACTAGTCTTTCTGAAACCTTTTATCCATCTCATACGTTGCCACATCTCAGAAACTGTTGTTGACTCATCAACGCTACTACAGTATTTTTGCCAACTATCTCTCCTAGCACTGGATATCGCTTTCTTTACCTCTGCCATTTTGGTTTCTAAAATATTGAGATTATGTGGCGTAGGGTTTCGCCTAAAGACGCTCAATGCGAGCCTACGACTTGCTACCAATTCCGATAAAGCGGGGTTCCAATATGGTTTGGGTTTGAAATTAGTGTTAGGATAAGGACAACATTTTACAGTAGGAACACTTTTCTCTGAGGCTAAATTAAGATGCCTAATAAAGTTGTCATATTGGTCTTGTACATCCGAAACCCCTCCCGGACAATTTAAATACTGCTCTAAATATTCCCGGTACAAGTCCCAATTAGCTAACTTGAAGTTTAGTTTTTTATACATAGTAACGTGTTCTTGGTAATTAATCTTAATCTTAATTATTAAATGATCACTACCTAAATTTTCACTAATTATATTCCAGCTAAAACTAACGGCTATATCTGTAGAGACAAAAGAGATATCTGGCGATGTCTGCTGTAGTCTACCGTTTACCAACTTTACTCTCGTAGCTTGCCTATTATTAATTGATACATATCCTGCCTCTAATGCAGCATCAAAGATCCGAGACCCCCTTGAATCGCTGTTACTGCACCAATTTGTGTGGTGAGCATTAAAATCACCCGCAACTAAACACCTCGTTGAAAACAGTGAAAAAATGTTATCCCAGTCGGCTTGCGTGGTTCTTACGTTTGGTGGACAGTACACTAAGATAACGTTCTGCAATAAATTACAATTTAAAAGGTTTACAGCTATACATTCTATGCCTACATTTGGCACATTGACTACCTGTAATCGCGCTTTTATCGATTTATGAACAATCAAACATACACCGCCATATGCATCATCTCTGTCTTTTCTAAACACATTATACCCACTGATACTTAAATGAGACCCTGGCTCTAGCCAGCTTTCTGACACTAACGCAATATGAACTTTCTCTTGCGCCAATAGAAGATCAAACTCTACCAATTTCAGCCTCAAACTTTGTGCATTCCACTGAACTAAATTTAAAACAAAATCTTTATGCCTACTTGCCATTATTGAAAAACGATAATAAATTAAATATGTCACCACCTTTGAATATATCAACAACAACAGAAAAAATTTGGTCAACTAGACAAGTAACAACTAACTTAACTTTACATTCAAATGACGACGTGGAAAGGCAAATATCTTTGAGCTTTTTAAACAGCTCTCGGAATCTCATTGATCTATTTTTTCGTTGTTCCCTTTCCTCGTCCTCATCTCTTTGATCATGGTTACAAGGTATATTTGATGGCTCTGGAAATTCATAAAATTCGGCCTTTCGCTTCTGTTCAATCTTTTTCGGTTTTTGTTTAGGCGTCATCCTGATCCGTGGAGATATCAAGGGAGGGGGAGAAAAGCACGCTGTCTGTTTCTTGTTTCCCTCTATGACTTCTGTTGTATCCTGTACATTAGAGAGAAGCACATCTCTATATGACGTATAATTCTGGCTACTATCAACAGTGACTCGCTGCGTTTCTTCAATTAAACCGATTTGTTGAGTCAATCCTTTTTCACCTTGGTATAAGTCTAAAGCATTTTTATATGTGCAATTATTGTCGCTCATTATTTTTCTCAACTGTTTTTCTTTTCTATACATGGGGCAAAGTTTACTTAGTGCCATATGGGAGCCTTTGCAATTTATGCACGTGTACATTTCGGTCTCACAACAAGGATGGTATTTTCCACACTTCGGACAAATAATTTTCTTAGTTGGGCACGCTCGTAAACGGTGTCCAAATTTCCAACAACCTGAGCATTGAGTTACGGGAAATATAAACGGACTCACTTCAAAACGACACCCGTAAGCGAATACGAATTCAGGCAAACAGGTACCTTTGAAGCAAAGACGAATCACTTGACTTTTCACCCACTGACCTTCATCGTTCAACCGATTCAATCGTCGTAGCGCCGAAACCTCTTGAGCTACATTAAACTCCTTCAATAATTCGTCTTCCTCAATATCTTCATCTACTTGCCTCACGATTCCGAAGCAACCATTGATCTGATTAGACCACTGAGACTTAAAATCATCGTTATTAAATGTTTTGCAACCCAGTAACTTTTCTGCTTGCGACTTAAGTGAAAACTGTATCAACACCTTATATGCTCCTTTAAATTTAACTTTAAGTACACCTTCAATACCTTCAGCTCGCAATAACTTTGCCATGGCAATTTGTTTAGGTAATACCTTATTCGAAGTTATAGCTACTTCAACCTCATCACTGTTACCGACGTGACTGGGATCAGTTACAGCGCCCGTGCTCGCAGTCACACCCTTTCTTAAACGCTTTTGCCGCTTACCAATCACAGTTTCAAAGCTCTCCTCACACTCACTGCTTTGCTCGCCTCCACAGACTCGTTTTACGGCAATACGTCGATTTTCACCCACACTCTCCTGGACTGCAGGTGCACCAACACCTTCCGACGCATTATGCAACATTTTGTCCCACTCTATATTATCGACATCCTCTGCAGAATTTTCACCCTCACCCTCCGATGGCGACAACATTTCACTTCTGTCAGCACTTAAAAAGGGAGATCCGCGGCTACGCGTACTCATATAAAAATACGGATAATTGTTACGTATATTTCACCTATATTTACAATGAATAATATACAAATTTAAATAAATTAAAATTAAAATTGGGCGTAATTTAATTTGACAACCGCCTTGGTTGACAACTCGTTGACACGACGGAATAAGTACTTTAAACTTATAACTAAACCTTAAAACTTTCATGAAAGTAGTTTACCTACTAAAAGTAAAACTTTGTAGTTTACTATACTGGCAGAGAAAGGACAGAGAAAAAAATTGTGTTTTTCTTAATCATCCTTTGACAACGGTAACTGTAATAGTTGCCGAAACGTCTCAATTAACGAATATACACGACATAATACGTTGAAATTGTTTTATTTAAAACGTAGTAAATAATACAAACTTTTTTAAAAGTTGCTGTACCTAGGTATAAATGTAGTTCTGAGAAGTGAACGAGACGATTCTATATTTTAATTTATTGCCCCTATTACAGGCTCCACACGGTAGCAGGCAAATTACTGTCAATGTAAGTTCGTCAATAGTGCTTCAAAACCAACAAGCAAAATTTCATTTATCTCGGGTCCGAAATAGAAGTAAAAGGAACACTCTCTCAGTCCTAATTTTCCTCCCGAAGACTTGATTAGGATCAATAAAAAACGTTTTTCCTGCTGTTAATATTTCAGCAGGACTGTGCTCGTTGTTTCCTTACGGTTTAATAAGGTATCGAATCAACGCCTGCCTGCTATAGGTGGAACAAATAACTTCCATTAAGGGATAAAGGCCTTATCACACTTGCGATTTGCGAGCGAATTTTGTATGAAGGCGAACACACAGCGAGTTCGCCGCGACGCTTCTTTGTACAGAATACTCGCTCGCAAATCGCAAGTGTAATAAGGCCCTAAGACCAACCTAACAACGCCCACTGAGCTTTAGAATATTGAATGTCTTAGGGCTATTTCGGAATAAGTATAAGATGTCCTTTATAACTTGCAGCTATTGTAGGTATTTATCGGTATCATATTATCCTTTGGACAGGCTTGTCAGACTAACAATAGGTATCAACGGGGTGCCATAGTCATTGTGTGACAAAACCCCTTTCTAATTAATAAAGAAAATAATTATAACAATAGGTATTTTAACACGCTCTCATTAGCTTCATTTGTAACTTGGTTTGTTTGCCTGTAATCTAATCTTTATAGTATTAAATATATACAATCGTTGCACAATGAAGGCACGACGCTTGCCGAGTGGCTCAAGTAAGGTACGAGATTTAATAAGACCTAATAATTGTGTAACTATTGCATACAATACTTTTTAAACGAGCAAAACACAGAAGAAATTTTCTTACTTTGATCGTTCCTTTCCCCATTCATTCCCCACTATGAATTTTGATTTTTTATGTACTTACCTAACCTTTTTCATTCAACTCAAATTGAATTTTTTAACGTTTTTTAATAGAATCTCTTTATCAACTGGAAATGCCACTTTTTAGGGTTCCGTAGTCAACTAGGAACCCTTATAGTTTCGCCATGTCCGTCTGTCCGTCCGTCCGCGGCTTAGCTCCGTGATCATTACTACTAGAAAGCTGAAATTTGGTACGAGTATGTGTTGTGGGTAGGTTTATAACTATACACATGTACCCGCATTGTAATGGAATAAAGCAGTTGTTGTCTCGTACTCGCTAGTTTCATTACTTGGTGGCAGCGGTGCTTAATTTTTGCATTATAATCGGAGTATTGTCGTTTATATTGAGCTATAAAGCATTTTTTAGTTTGACGGAACTAAAGAAAAACTTAATATCGTGCCGCTTTAGTCATACGTGAAGTTTAGTGGTGTCATAGGTGAAGTAAAATGGAACACGCGCGTCCACCGCCGGAGTTAAACATGGAGGGCGGTCCCGTTAGCCGGGCTGAAGCGTGGAAGCGATGGAAACAACAATTCCAACTGTTTGTAAAGGCGTCAGGTGTGAGCAAAGAGGCGGCGGGAGTACAAGCAAGCCTGCTCGTCAACCTCATCGGCCCGGAGGGATTCGACGTTTACCAAACATTTGTATTTGACGCAGAAAGTGAAAAAGACGACGTAAATGTCATAATAAAAAAGTTCGATGCCTACTTTGGAGCAAAAGTGAACATAACTTTGTTGAGGTATAAATTCTTTACGCGGAATCAGGAGGAGGGTGAGTCTATCCAGGCTTACGTGACGGCGCTGAGGCTGTTAAGCAATAATTGCAAATTCGATTCGTTACAAGACGAATTACTTAAAGATCGTATCGTCTGTGGCGTGCGGAACACCACCGTAAGGGATAGATTATTGAGAAGCGACGATCTGGACCTGGACAAGGCGATAAAGATCTGTCAGGCCGAGGAAGTTTCGAAGGAAAGTGGTAAACAATTAAGTGTCGCGGGTGAGTGCTTGAATAGTGTCCAAGTGCATGCGGTGGAACGGCGTACGCGAGGTGGCGCGCGGGCCGGACGGCGCAGCGGCGCGGACGGCGCGCGGCGTGGCCGCGGCGGCGGCGGCGGCGGCGTGCGCGCCGCGCCCCGCGAGTGCGCCGGCTGCGGCGGCGCCGGCGCGCGCTGCGCTGGCCGTGAGTGTCCGGCGCAGTACGTCACATGCTTCACGTGCGGCAATAAAGGACATTTTGCGAGAATGTGCAAGTCGCGTTGTGGCTTCGGCGACTATGGGGTAAGAAAAGTGTATGAGATAGAAAAGAACGCTTCGTCTAGTAGTGACACTGATGAAAACGAACCGTTTTATATGGACATGGTTTCGTGCGCAAGTGCGAGCGGTAAAAGCCAGTGGTCGGAGACCCTATTATGTGAAAATGGAGCAGAACATTTTAAACTCGATACTGGCGCAGATATTAATGTTATTTCTTTTGAAAGATTTGTATTGTTAGGCTTCGATACAAATAAATTACAAACTTCACAAATAAAACTACAATCGTACACAGGCGATGTCATTCCTATTAAAGGCGTTTGTCATTTAGTTTGGTGGTATAAAAACAAACCTTATAACTTGTATTTTGCAGTGGCCAATATTAAATGCCAGAGCGTGCTGGGACGACAGTCTTGTGAGGACATTGGATTAATTGCACGAATTAACGTTATTAAATTAGAAGACTACGCAGATCTATTCAGGGGCTTAGGATGTCTTCCTGGTAAGTACCATATCGTAATAGACAAATCGGTTCCGCCAGTCATAAGTGCTACCAGAAAAAATCCACTAGGTTTGAGGGATCGATTATCTGAAGAGCTCAAAAAAATGGAGCAACTCGGAGTGATCAGAAAGGTGACTCATCCCACTCAATGGGTTCATCCGCTTGTGTTGGTCGCTAAAAAAAATAATGGGATCCGGGTTTGCTTGGATCCTCGCGAGTTGAACGTGGCGGTGCGGCGCGCGCACTATCAGCTGCCCTCGCTGACGGAGCTGGCCTCGCGCCTACGAGGCGCTACCTACTTCTCGGTGCTCGACGCCAACTCGGGCTTCTGGGTCGTGCAGCTCGACGACGAGAGTGCTGACCTATGTACCTTTGCAACGCCATTCGGTAGGTATCAGTTTGTTCGGTTACCTTTCGGGATTAATTGTGCCTCGGAAGTTTTTCACGGTAAAATGCGTCAGCTTTTGGAAGACTTAGAGGGGGTAGACAACTTTATCGATGATATTATTGTATGGGGAAAAACTAGGCGTGAACACGACGCGAGGTTAGGCGCGTTATTGAACAGGGCTAAAGATATTAACTTAAAATTTAATAAGGAGAAATGTAAAATAGGAGTTCGTGAGGTAACATATCTGGGGCATATATTCGACGAAAACGGGATGAGACCTGATGAAAATAAGGTTAAGGCAATAAAGGAGATGCCGCCGCCACAAGATAGAAAAAGTTTGGAAAGGTTCTTAGGAGCCGTGAACTACTTATCTAAGTTTATACCGAACTACTCACAACGCGCGACACCTTTGACAAATTTATTGAAGAAAAATAACGAGTGGCGGTGGGAGGACGGTGAACAAAAGGCTTTTAAGGATCTCAAAGAGGTAGTGTGTGGTGCTGGAGTTCTGGCACTATACGATGTGGCGGCGCCGGTGCTGCTCTCGGTAGACTCTTCACGCGACGCCCTAGGGGCGGTGATCATGCAGGGCGGGCGCCCCGTGGAGTTCGCTTCACGCACACTCACCGACGCTCAGCGCCGCTACGCGCAGGTTGAAAAAGAGCTTCTGGCGATTGTGTTCGCGTGTGAGCGATTCCACCAGTACATATTTGGTAAGGAAAAGGTAGTCGTGGAATCAGATCATAAACCCCTCGAAAGTATTTTTAGAAAACCATTAATGTCAGTCCCAGCACGCTTACAGCGTATGATGTTGCGTTTGCAGCACTATGATTTGCAGGTTGTGTACAAACCGGGAAAATACATGTATATTCCAGATACATTGTCTCGCGCGTCGCTGCCTGACCTTTATAGCGATGAAGTACATAAAAATAATTTATATCAGGTTAAATTAATTGTGAGTAACTTGCCGATGTCGAATGACAAATTATCTCATATTAAAAAAGAGTCAAAGGGTGACTCTGAGTATTTAAAACTAAGCGAGTACATAAATCTAGGCTGGCCAGATCACAAATCACAAGTAGAGAGCGAATTAAGAGTATATTGGTCATTTAGAGAGGAACTTTTTATAGTGGACGGCATAATATTTAAAAGTAATTTAGTTCTAATCCCGCGATGTTTACGTCAAGAAATGCTCAGCATTGTACACGAGGGTCACATGGGTATGGACCGGTGCAAGCGACGCGCGAGGCAAGTCATGTTCTGGCCGGGCATCACTCAAGACATCGAGGCGTTCGTGCGGCGCTGCCGCACCTGTCAAGAGAGCTCAAACACTCCCGCTAGAGAACCGCTAATGCCGGTCGAAATCCCCAAGCTGCCATGGGAAAAGGTTGGTTCTGATATATTTGAATTGAAAAAGAAATATTTTTTAATAATCGTAGATTATTACTCTAACTATGTTGAAGTCTGTAATTTGCCCAATATTACGTCGAATAATAGTAATATCACATATGAAAGAAGTATTTTCACGTCATGGCATTCCAAAAACTCTTCTTAGTGATAATGGGACCCAATATAGTAGTCGCGAATTTAAAATGTTCGCCAGAGATTGGGGATTTAATCACGTGACTTCATCGCCAAACTTTCCTCAGGCGAACGGCAAGAGCGAACGAGCGGTACAGACAGTCAAGTCACTTCTTAAGAAATCTATACACAGTAAAGAAGATTTTTGTTTATCCTTATTGAATTATCGAAATACACCTAGGGACGGTTTGAGCTCTCCAGCGCAGCTCCTGATGGGTCGTCAGCTCAGATGCAAACTACCAGTGCACCCTGAATTGTTAACTCCGCGTCCCGTCGACCCATCGGAGCACTCAATAATGTTACGCAATCAGATGAAAGCGAAAACACGATATGATAAGCATAGTAAACCTTTGCCGCGCCTGAGCGCAGGCGACGACGTAATATGTGTTGAGGGAAAAACGAGGACTCGGGCCACTGTTTTGGGCACAGCCGCGACTCCTCGTTCATACATTGTTGAAAATAAGTTAGGGGCCAGATTTAGGCGCAATCGACGTCATTTAATCAAATGCGAGACCTCCCCCGTCGCAGCTTCTTCGGACTCCAACGAGTGTTTACCGGATGACGCCGGGGATGAGTTCAAGGACGCAAGCGACGAAGTAGGTCACAGTAACGCCGAGCAGCCTAAAACTGAACCCAATGTCTCGGACGCTAAGGTCCAAGACGATAATGCTCCTACCATTAGCTTTCCAATGACGCGTAGACGCGCAAATAAATTAAATCAAAATAAAGACAGTACTAATAAGTAAAATTGTATAAACCTTAAAAAAAAATCGCAAAACACTTGGTTGTTGAAACTAAAAATAACAATACAAAAATGTTAAACTAATTTTAAATAAGGTATTTTTTTTTTCTATATACTTACAAGTGACGGGTGTCTCAATTAGATTTACTTAAGTATATACCTAATGTATATGCAATTTATTGTATAGACAAACATATACCTATAATTGTTGTTTTTATCTGCAGAAATAAAACTTACTTGTTCAAGGACGGCTAATTGCTAATTCACACATTTTATATTGTTTGTTAGTTTTGTAAGGTGTGCAGTAAAATACTGGTATTGCAGGTTTTTTACATTATAGGTAATATGTATGAAAATAAATAAATACAAATACATATCACCAAATACATATACTTTGTAGAGAACCTATAATAACAGGCGTTTACACTTCATAAATTAGAGTACCTAAGTATGTATAATATGTAAAATATTAGGGGTGGATAGGAGTGTATTAAAATATTATATTATGCATTAGTTGCGACCGTATAGAAAAGCAACGCAATGTTCTTTTCGTAAAATAACGCATCTTGTTTCGTATAGTGGTTTTCTTTAAAGTGATTATTTTGTTTGTTGCATAAGGTTGCATGTTATTCCTTTTGGGGGAGATGTTGTGGGTAGGTTTATAACTATACACATGTACCCGCATTGTAATGGAATAAAGCAGTTGTTGTCTCGTACTCGCTAGTTTCATTACAGTATGTTAATGTATCACGCCGACAAAACGGTAAAATAAAAACTAAAAATTTTTTTTTTTCGTGTACCTTACCTACCTCTCGAGCACCTAAAGTGGGGTGATTTTTTTTTTCGGTTCAACCCTAGTGTTTGGGGTGTCGTTGAATAGGTCTGTTAAAAATAATAGGGGTCTTTAAACATTACTTTTTGATAAATTCAGTACTTTTGTAAATATTCGCTCCGAAAATAAAAAAATAGTGTCCCCCAACCCCTCTTACTTTTCAACCACGGGTCAAAAAAATATGGGAAAATTAATTAAAATGAGGCCTTACAAGTGCTTTCAATGAAAACTATATTGATCAAAATCGGTCCATCCGTTTTTGAGTTATCGCAAAATTTCATAATTTTCTTTAAAATACGTAAGTTGATTTCCAGAAGGTAATAAGTAATTACAGTTACTTTGGCGTTTACGACCTTTTCATAGAACTTGAAATCTTTCTCGGAACTTAAACCTCTGGCTTAAAACCGCTGTTTTAAGGCCGTCTCTTGTGAAGGATGAGCAACTACGGAACCCTACACTGGCCACTTGGCCGGTTTTTATTTTATAAATATTGTCACAGAAATCACATTACGCTCTTTTTACAATATATATATATTATTTTAATGGCTTTTTACTCTAAGGGCCTTAATTATCACACTTGCCATTTGCGAGCGAGTTTTCTATATACCTACAAATAAGCGTCGCGGCAAACTCGCTGCTTAATCGCCTTCATACAAAATTCGCTCGTAAATCGCAAGTGTGATATGGTCCTAACACCATCGGACAAACTTAGATTATGTTATGCATCAGTCTCATTATAATCCGGAGAGCGGTGAGCGATGAAGTCGTACTCAGGACCCTCTTTCCCACTGGCCCAAATTGCCCAGTGGGCAATTTGGGCACGTGCCTGGGACCCCCAGTCTCACAAGCCCCTATTTTCACGTGGGGGTCCCAACAACACCCCAAATAACATACCTAGCTGAAGTTTTTTGAGGCCCCTAACTATGGAGTGCCCAGAGCCCCGGCATGCTTTAAGACGGCCTTGGTCGTACTAATTGAAATTACTAAAAGCGAATGATACCTGCGCTGCGATCAATGGTTGCATGTTGATTTATATGGTATCATTCATTACTGCTATAAATAGCTTAATGGATTTATCGATCTTTGTGAATAAAAAGTAACTAGCTAGATTATCTACTTTACATGTTGCTGTTCAGTTTCGCCTTGTTTATTTGAAAACGGTTCCAAGACTTGTTGTGTGTGTTTAACAACTATTCATGAAACTCAAAATTCGTAACTTCCCGTCGTTTCTCTTTCATTATGGTTTGCATCATACCCACAGTCCAAAATCCATTGTTGAATGATGAAGAGTGTAAATGTATACAGCGGAAAGCGGCATCTATTATAGTTAGGTACTTACATAATACCTATAAGATTTTTAAGTATGAAAATAATATGGCGTGACACACCGTTGAATGTGTGGATTGTGTTAGTTTGACACTTTTTTAGGTTTCCGTAAGGGTTCCGTAGTCAACAAAGAGCCCTTAGTTTCGCCGTTACTGTTTTGATACGGGTAAGGCCGCGGGAATTTACCAATGTAACATAAAAAGATACGTTATGTTATCATAAAACGTAACATAAGTCGTTATAAAGCTTAGATCATACTGGAAAATATTCCCATTAAATAACGTAGCTAAGAAAAAAAAACAAGTTATAAAATGATTAGCTTTATATTGCCTGTAAACAAAATTTTCATGGCACATTAAAATCAATATATCAAAAACGCGTGTGATGGAACTATGAAACCCAAACCGCTCTAGTGTTTTAAAGCCTCTCATTTTGTACCAGGTGTCAGTAATTACTATTTGTTCACTGCAGGTAGGTACTCAATATTAGTAACAAGACGACCGTATAACAATAAAACAGCTTTAGAATCAATGATTCTACTGTGACTTGAGGTCGAAAATAAATTATTTTGTTCTTAAAACAGTTTGTTTTACGAAGATGTTGTTTTTATTTATTTTATTATTGTACAGGAGTTTTGTTCGACTTCGTATATTTTCGTGTCATTAAAAATCTAATAAAGCTCATTTAAGTTAGTATATTCTGTGTGCACTTCCCTTTACAACATTTATTCGTTATGTTACGTAGAAAATACGTAACATTTTGCAAAAATGTAACATATTCGTAACGAAAGAGTAACGTATTAAAAAAAAAAAAAAGTGGATTTTCATGGTGAAATAAAGACATTTTGAATACAATAATACATGTCACTTGCGTGAAAACCATAACACTATTGTATGAAAAAACAACTGATAAATAATCACTCCTTACCTTCAAAATACACACAAGCACTTTAGAGGTTTCTTCGCGAAACTATGACTGCATCAACTTTGAATAGCATTTTTTGGCCAACTGACGGGATTGGGCTGTCTCATCGGTTATGTTATGCCCTACTAGAATATGAGTTGCCAGTGCACGAAAACGTATTTTCGCCAAAAAACATTTAAAAATAAGCTACATAAAGCGTCACGAAAGTATTCGTACCTAACACAAGTGTGGAATCATGAACCATTAAAGTAAAGTAAGATAAAAAAAGAAATTTGTATTACCATAATTATTCTGTAATCGGTATTACTATCGTTATGTCATAAATTTTAGTTTAAAACAAAAGTATGACCATGAAAGTTAGAATATCATGAAAATATCAATATAATAGCACTTATGATGCGTGGTCGAAAAAATTAACCAACTTTCGTTACGTTTTGGACGGAAATATATTTTTAGTATTTTTGAAGGGGTTTATATCAATTATCTAACTTGCGACCATGAGATTTCCTATCTCTACATATAATAAAAATATTTTTGAAACTGTAGGGTTTACCATTTTTTTTTAATCAGCTGGGTAAATTTGAAACATCCAAATCGATAACTTTCCGCGGCCTTACCCATACAAAAAATACACTTTCCTGAAGCAGAGATTGTGAATGCTAAAGATTCGTTTTCATAAAACATTTACTGAGTTGGGGCTACTTATAAATTAAAACAAATAATTGATTCCTTTGTGTAATATCTTTTGTATGACTAAATTTTATTACACTATGAACGCGATTGTAGTTTTGTTTTAATTGATCCTTTAACTATATAGGTAAGTACAATTTTATTAAAAATAATCCTAATACGATAGTTAATGATCTCATAAAACGTTTTGTGGCATCGTCCCCTATTTGTATAAAACTATCCTAAGGGATCAATTTACACATTCCCGCATTTACTTTGTAAGTTGAATTCACAGACAATGGTCGAGTTCCTTTGTTTATAGTTCAGGCGATGAGCAAACGTGGAACAGACATATTTAGGTACCTACGTGTTAATTACCTACAATAAAATCACATTTCGTCCTTTTTATAATAACATCTATCAATAATTGTGCACCACTCACTTTGTAAAACATTAAATTATTAATTAAATGGGATTAGGTAATTCAAGCTTATGATTTCAGGCTGTTTCGTGAAATGTGAGAAGTCATTGGCCCGTCTCCTTCCGCCTTCGTTATTAATTACCTACATTTGCCGACGTCCTGACACCCACCTGCCTTGTTTTGTAACAATTACCTACTTAAAACGATTCTGTATCCAATAAACGTAAAACAAAGCTTTTCATTTCATTTTACAAGTACACCAATTCCATTCAACAGTTATTAACAATATTATCGAGGGCATTCTTGAGAAAGTATGTAGCGCTTCTAGCTATCTAGACTTTTCGTTCAAAACAAACAAACACTAAAGCCTAAAATAAAGACTAATCAATAATTTCTACCCCATTCTACTATTAATGATATATTGTATTCGATCGCAATCCATAAATCTTTCAGAGCTCATCGACGGCAACCGCGGATTGTGACGTGCGGGCCGGGACCACTGACGTAGGCAGCACCCATGCCCTTTCCTCCCACGCGTCCAAACCGCTGCCTACACCACGACCCGTTTCTTTCATTGTCATCCTATTTTTAATTATTGCTAAAACTTATCCATCACAATCATAGCCCTGGTCCTATTAATATCCGCTGAAGAAGTTGACGAAGCACTAAGTCCCAACCAAGTCCCAACACTACACACAAGCAGCAAAATAATGTAAACTGAAAACTACTTACGTATAGGATTGCACTAGTTTCCCTCCCGTATATTAATGCAATTAATATCGCTATTAGGTTTACAGTTGATAAACAAACGCGTCCTCATAATTATTAGTTAAGGTCGTGTAACAGGTTTCGCGGTGTAAAAATAATGGCGACTTTCAACTGCGGAAAGCCGCTGTGAAGACGGCAGTTTTAGGGGTGCTGTATGTTGTAGATACATACCGTTTAGAGCCGCCGTTGGGTCGGGAGCATATCCGCAGTCCGGCAGGCACTTTTATTCCCACAGACACTGATCGCAGAGACGTGGATGTTGGCCGAGCCAGAATGCTATACCACCAGCTGTGTTCTGTTCAGGCGGACCTGCGCAGTGCGCTCTATCGATCCCCGAGCCGTCCATTCAGATGCGTCGCCTGCCCGCCCACACAACGTTCCGATTCTATGTTATACACCAATCATCATTAGATAACGTGATATTAGCACTCATCCACACAGGGCTACTCGAAGCACTTCACTGGGACACTAATAAGGCTAGCGATATGCGGGTGTTTTGGTGAAATATGGCTGGGATAGATATGAGTAATTTTTGTTTGAGTATTGCGTTGCTGTAATGGGCAATGCTTCAGAGGGGTTTTATTCTTGTGCCCTAGTACTTTGTCGCCCGCGCCTGTTATCACGTAAACAGCGCCAGAATACTAATGATGTTGTTACGATAACGCGGCTTCGCTACACCCGGTTCAATGTCTGTCTCTTCAAGTTACTAGTACTTTTATTTCCTTTGGCATTTAGACTAATGATTCTAACGATAAAATACAAGATACAGTTAAGCATATATTTTTTATTATGTATAGGAAGATGTCTACGAACCGTATAGTTAGTAGCATCTCACGAAGTTTCGTAGCACTTGAGTCTAAAAGTAAAACTTTTACACTCAACGTTCATTTGCCCAGTATTTTCTAAAACTTTTGCGGATGTAAGTACTCGTATCGTAGCCTTGACCTTTGCTACTCCAAACGGCTATTGAAATATTTGAAAAGCACAGCATGACTTGTTCATTTCAACTGCCAACGCGTACCTACATGAAACATTATAAGTGCTGTACCTACATGTTCATAACATAATACATTGTGTAATGTATGTATTAGGGAAAAACGTAACTACGTAAGGCACTTCCGGTTATTTTAAATAAAGCTACTTCGAAAAGGCGGCTATTCAGATTCAGAGTTAAGTCTTGTTAAGCTATATCATATCGTACCTCTATGTAAAGTATACAAACGTTTATTAATCGCTTTAGATACGAGATCGATATACCTAATGTCGGTTTAAGAGTTCTCTACACATGTAGGTATACCTAATTTATTTTAGTCACGGTACCAAACTAGTTTAGTGGTGGTAGCCAGAGCTGGCGCCAGAGGCATCAGCTGAAGATTGGAGACTTTGTTGTTGGTGAAAGAGAACACACGACACCATCAACCCCCGCGATGTACTTACTTACATTAGATTAATATTGTAAAGAAGTTGCATTAAACATAAATGTCTCGAAGATAAAAACCCCTGAGCTGAGTTGTAGGTACCTGAACAATTGAACATCATCGCCTCCGACAATTATTGGTCTGCCAATACAGCGTACTTTCTAACCAAACAAATGTAGGTAGGTACCTATGTGGTGATTTGGTTAGGTTTGAAGCGTTTCTTCAGACTTAGCGGGTTAACGACCTAATGTTAACGATAGCCAATCATAAAATGTGTGTTCGCGCTGGACACCCTACTTCTACATGATACGTATCAAATATTTGTAATCTAAGCTTTCACCCTTGCTTGTTTTCTTTTTGATAAACTATTTCCTTGACGGACCAGTATACTTTGACCTGTGATGTAAAACACGTACCACTAACTAAATTACGTGTCTAATTATACCACAGACATCCCAAGAGGCACAAAACAAATGACGTCGAGCTTGACATTATTAACAGTTAACAGCTTATTTTATTTTGGCGGATAAGTCGAAGACTACAACTCTATGCAGGTAGATTTCAACTCAACTCTAAGTAGATTTCCGTTATTTTATGTATTTTCTTATATTGCTTTAAATACAGAAAAACTAATTCTAATATTTTTTTCAGGTGTACCTACACGACGCAAAGCTCTCGATCTCTATATAAATTTCCACCTGTTAGAAATATGAGATGTTGTCAATTATCGAAAGGTACAGATCTTATACCACTAACGCTATTTTACTTTTGCCAACTATAGTTGCGTAGTTAGTTGTAAGATGGCCGGTTGCGCAATTGACCCAACTCAAATTATTACTTACTCTATTCGGAATGCCATGTTTCGGATTCTCATGTACTTATGGGCTGCAGAAATGCATGCATGACAATTCTGCAGCTCATTGTCCATATTCTTGTGGTCCCTATTTCCGCAGTTTTATAGTACGTGTCTCGTCTTGTGGAAAGAATAAAATTATAAGATCTTATTTAATATCAAGACGGGCTCATTGTGTGCCGCAGACCGTGCTAATAGCCGACGAGACGAGCCACTTATTTATTACTCAAATGTAAATAGAATACTGGTTCAAGAATCATAAAAACCAGGTAGGTACCTATAGTTCATTTAATATAGGCCCCCAAGGCCCGATTCCACACAATGAGAACCAATAACGTTTATCTTTTGGTGACTAATTGCCGTTCTGATCTCAGTTTTTAAAAGTGGCACGTGTGACGTGTTGTTATTGCTTATTACGAAACAGTAAAGTTTTTGCATGGTATCATTTGTTCCATTCTTATCGTAATTACGTCCTTAAGTGGAATCGGGCCTTGGATATGAAATAAACTAAACGATGTTCAAAATCTGGCTAAACATGAAATCGAATTTAGCTTTATATTTTGAATCCTTTACGGCACCTGACGCCCAGGGCGTTATAGTAGCAATTTTCCGATGTCGTGATATGACGACTGTGGCGTTCAAAGGGTTAATATACGGTGTCACGGGCAGAAATTTTGATAGAATAAAACATTTATTACGAAGCCAATAAGTTTTTTATTAAATCGCTTATTTTACTTTAGCACTGTACATTTAGACACTGCGTAAAAAACAACTAATGCTACTTCCACACTTGAGCGGCTTCAACCCCATCTCATAACCTAAACATTTAACGTAATCTGGAAAATAAAACTGGAAGAAAAACCGCACAAATGTGGACATAGCACAGTCACAACAAACTACCGAGACAACAGGAACTAACTGGATTTAATTATTTGTATAATAAATAGGCACAAAATTGAAATAATCAGTCAACTCTTGCACATATTAATATCATCTTTCAAACTGTTAGACGATGTCTTATCAAGTAATCAGTGATCAGAGCAATAAATCTCAAGATTAAATAACTTAAAATATTGCAATGGGACAATTTCAAATGCGGAATATCCCCAAAATAATTAATCTCCGTCGAAGATAGCAAGCGTTGTTAACGCATCCAATTTAATGGAGAAATCTCTGCAATAATGAGTCATTTTTGGAAATCTTCACATACAAAATTGTCAATTGCACTTACCTATTTTTTGTGATGTTTGTCATTGCACTTAAATCATTACAATTAGTTATGTAATATTTTTGTTTTAAACATATAATATCGTCATCATCATCAAAGTCCCAAAATATTACCACTGAGTTACAAAGATGTACTTGGACACCTCGGTGACAATTGGGGAACAATATGTTTATAATAGGAAAATTGTACAATAAAATGGGTTTACATTGCACGGATAGATCTACGATCCAACCTTGACTTACAGTAGCGGCAAAAAACCACTATAATAGATGCCACACTATTACAAATGTAAAGGTTTTAGAGCAAAATTCAGAACCTTGTTTCATTCAATATTTTCTATGTAGTAGATATTTTAAACTTTTAAAACGCGTTTTTTATCTTTTTTATAATCTGTACTATTTGGAAGTTCAAATATATAATAAATTGTAACTACACTAAAAATACATATTATTATATTTGTTATTTCTATCCTTGGATCCTATTAGCATTAAAATGTTTGAATATGTTTAGATGTTTTGCCGCTACTATCTTGCACAGTAAAATATCGTTTATTCGTAGTAAAATATAGTTTTTCCTCACACAAATCAATCTAGTCCCACAGTAAGCTCTAGTAGGCTTATGTTATGGACACTAAACGACGATAAACATAGATAAATACATACTTAAACAGAAATAACATCCATGATTCAGGCACAAATATTTGAGTTCATCACACAAATATTTGCCCTTGCCGGGCTTCGAACCCAGGACCGCCGGCTCAGTAGGCAGTTCTTTAACCACTGCGCCAACCGCGTCGTCAGTCATCAGTAAAATATAGTTATGCCGTACATGTACGCCGTTGTAACAGATACAATATCTATTCAAGTTTTCAGACTAGAAATGAAGCGATTTATTTGTGAAGTAAAATGAAGATACAATATTTCACAATACAATATCAGTAGGTACCTTATTACTTATCCAGTTTATATAAATTCTCGGAGATAACATCACGTCTCCGCTTCTATTATTTTGACGCGTTGAGAAATAATAATAAGGTGTATTTGCAGAAATATATTGTATTGTTTCATTTGAGGCAAGGATGTTTTTGTAACGAATAAAAATGAAATGTTTTTGTGAAACATAGACATAGATACACACATGAAGTACGACACAAAGAGAAGAGTAATACAATTGGGAACATTAAGTTCTTCAAAGGTAGAAATATTATATTTGATTCCGATGTTATACATTTCTATTTTGTTTTTTTTTCTATTATGGTCTATTTTTAAGTCGTATAGTTTTTCAGATATATTTTTTTAAGTCCTCAAAGTGATGTTTGTTAAACTTCTTAGGTATACATTTTGGTCTGCCTGTGATATACCTTATGTATACGTACGGAATTTTAACAAACGTCACTTTGACGACGTAATAATTGATATCTAAAAAACTGGGCAAGTGCGAGTCCGACTCGCGCATGCAGGGTTCCGTACCATAATCTATAACAAGTTTGTTGTATGGGAGCCCCTCTTAAATATTTTTATTTTTTTATTTTTAGTATTTGTTGTTATAGCGGCAATAGAAATACATCATCTGTGAAAATTTCAACTGTATATAGCTATCACCGTTCTTGAGATACAGCCTGGTGACAGACGGACGGACGGACAGCGAAGTCTCAGTAATAGGGTCCCGTTTTTACCATTTGGGTACGGAACCCTAAAAACTATAAAACGCAAAAATAAACTAATCGTAGATTCCAAATAACGTTTACTATCTATAAGGTTAAAGTTATACCTCTGTATAACTTAATGATCACAATTGTTTAGTAAATACACCAATAATTAACAAGGTCTGAAGCTTATTTTAAGCTGTTCATAATGTGTACTTGGGTATACGAGTATAATCTCTCTGCCCAAGTCGAGGAATTCTATCGCAGTGGATTGAACGGCAAATACCACTTATCGAAATTAAATTACACGAAGTGATGGGAATTACATTTACATCCACGTTAACAACGATATTCACACATATAGACGCACAATATCAAAAATACTGATGTAATGACGGAAGCTTTCCAAAATGGCGAAAATTTACGAATCGAAATCACGGGAACTTTTCAAAATACGAAACTTTCCAAAACAGAAACTGTCTTTAAATTCTCGTGAAGGTTTTGGAAACGATCCGTCACTATCATCACATTTAAAAATATGAATTTCTTGTAGGCTATTTGGCTGTGCGCGGGACATGGCTATGGGCTATTAATGACGATATAATTGGCCAAAGATATAAACACTCCGGCAAAAAGACGTGTCCGTCCTAAAAAATAGCAATCTGTCGTGTCGAAAATTTAAAAATAATTTTCCGGAAAAACAATGGTGAGCAAAAATGCATGAGCAGCAGTTATGAAAAAAAAAAGAATTATTAAAAAACACTAGGAGCGGTTTGAATTACAAAATTACTGAACGTTTACATATAAGGGCCGAAACACATAGCGGCGGTAGCGTCAGCCCGATTTGTATGAAAATCGGCCAACGCTACCGCCAATTTTAGCGGCGCGACGCCGCAACGCGGTTATGTGTTTCGGCCCTAACTATAAGATTGGTTACTCATTTTTTTTATTCCAATGTTAATAAAGCTGGATATGTTGTTTTTTTTTTTTATTGTAATTATTGGTCTACAATTTTGACTTGCATCTCCCTTTGCATTCTTACAAATATATTACAAAATCTACACATAATGAGTAATGACATTCAAATGGGAGCAACGTAAACAGTTTATAAGTATCCGCACAATTTAGTACATCTGCCCCTTTAACAGGATCTATAAACTAATAATTAAATTATCAAAATACTAAAATGTGCACATGTTTATGATTCTGCCTTGGACCCTAAACTGCTATGACAAAATTATTATACCAAAACAGGACTTAATCGTGTTCAAAAGTGTTTAATTACCTCGACGTTTTGAACGTGATGTTACGTTCGTGTGGTTTCGAAGGGACGCAAGGGGGTCGTTTGAACACGTTTTCGTCTCGTTTTGTTATAATAAAGTGTGAGAATCGTGTGAGTTTAAATCAATATATGACAAAATTAGATAAGCACCTCCTTGAGCTCATTAGGGTGTGTTTTCACACGCGGAGCTGGGCAAACCGGACAGTTTTCCACTCGAAATTGCGTGCGCGTGTGTGGAAACACACCCTATTCATGTATGAAAATAGAGATTTTTACATTGCCAAAAATAACCTATACATTTACTGTTTAATATGCACCAGTGTTTAATATCATTAAATCGCCACATCAATCTCACGATTAATAAGTGGATTCCAATCCAATCAACTTATAAGGCTAGATCTTGTATTTTTTTTGATTAGCTTTTAATTGACTTTAGTTATCAATGTTTCCATTGAGGAAAATCATCAGTGTAAATCTAGTATTTCACTGGAATATTTCCTAGTAATGATTTCGAATAGCTACCGTAGGAAAAAGTGAGTATTTGAGTTGAAAGAACGTCAATTTCTCGGATCTACATCCATTAGCGAAGCAAGGACGCACACGGTACACTGATCCCGCGGAGGGCGGGGCGCTTCAAAACAGTGTTGTAGCCGGCTCGTTAACGGATTTAGATACAGAGAAATCGACATTGTTTCAACTCACCTGTTTCAAAACCCCTCGGGCTCCCCTACAATTCGGTGGAATTGTGTAAATAGCTGCATAAACACTAGCACAGGCTACACATGTCGATTATTGAAGTATTTCTAAGGTTCTTGACCTTCTTGTGATCTAACCGATCGTTTTGAGCTAATTGTATGGATATAATAAACCAGATCTTTGGATATAATGTACAATATGTAATATATTTTTCTACCGATTACTTACATGATACATTTAGCTAGCTAATTGTGATATAACTTTCTGAGTCCCTATGATATTGTACGCATCCAAAATAGAATTCGAATATTGACTCAGAAACTAATCTTATGAACAGGTTTGCGAAAACGCTCAAATATCATGTATCCTGGACATTTTACGACGAATATCTTTTTTATTACTTGCATTAACATAAAATTACATTCTCACAAAGTCATGATACGTATAATTATAATCTGTGGTCATGCTCCAAGGTATCCAGGACTAAAGAGGCCATTTTCAATTATAATTTCAGTTTAAAGGTACACGAAGTATCACCGAAGTTAAAGTGGCTGCTCGCCTCCATCCTTTTCACCCGCTCAGTCAGACTGACCAGTTTCAGTCTATTCACGACGCAGTGCATGCGTCTAGTGGCCCGGATGCATTTCCATTAGTGGGCTCGTATTCCCACACAAATTCTGACCACTGGTGGTGAAAGCCAACCAGCCCTGACACAGTTCAACTCATGTCTAAAAAAACGTCCCACCGGCCGGTTGTTGCGATCTTGACGAAATGACTGGTTCATCTTGTAGAAGATTCATTAGGAGGTTCATGTGGAATGAACTCCCTGCCGAGGTTATCTCCTGGGGCTACAGTATGGTGCTCAAGAGGCGAGTAAGAAGTTTCTTAAAGGTCAGCCACGCGCGCGTGATGCTTCTAGCGCCGCAAGGGTCCATAGGCGGCGCTATCTGCTTTACATCGGGCGGGCCACATCCTTGTTTGCCACCGTCGTAGTATATATAAAAATAAAGATTTTTCCTCGCAGCGCCTTTCGACATCTCCATATCCTCTTCTTAGAATAAAACAAGTCCCAGAGTCCTCGGATCTTGACCGCAAAACTTTCCTGCACTAAGTACTTTAACCCTGAAATTAAATAGGATAAGTGCACCCGTATTGTAATAGACCATTCACCAGTTGACCGTAAGTGGCATACCTTATTTTTATTGGACGCTGTTTATTTTTTTTTATTAGTGCAGTATGAGTGCCACCTAGCGTTTGTAACTAGAAATGGCTACTAATAATGTCAAAGTTGCCAGGATACAAGTAGTCGGCCTTCTGATATCCAGATGAGGGAAGCGATTTTAATCTTATGTTGTCATTGTCAGTTATTCGAACTAAAGAATGGAACTGGCTCCCATCGTGTGTATTTCCAGAAAATTATAATTCGAGTCAGTTCGATTCGCTGGTCAGTTAATGAATATAAAAAAAAAATCGTGAAGAAAAATGAAACATGTTTACATAAAAACAACCACTCATTCCTTCTGAAATATTTTTTACCACGGCGTTTGCACCAAGTATTTGACCATTGACCAGATAGGAAAGACATCGTAACAAAAATGTCTGTCTCTAAGTCTGTTATCGTAGCATAGTGGTCAAATAACACTTTTAATTGGTCTATTACTTATACGACCATCTTATTCAATCCTTAATTTACGGACATTAATATCACAAACATACAAAACAATTTAATAAATATACACAATACAATGTTAGACGGGGACGTAGAATCTTATCTGTATATTAGCAACTAATCTACCAGGTACATAGTAGTGAGGCACCATGTAATGTTCGTGTATAAGTAAACATAATAGCACTATGGAGTTACGGCTCAGGCTATGACACCGTCAGAGAAGAGCGGCAGCCATTGGAGAGAGCAAGGCACCGTGCTCGGTCCTCCCGCTCTCTCCTATGGCCGCCGCTCGCTGCTGACGGCACCGCTGCCGTGATCAAGCCGATATTCAGACTATTTAATTAAAATGGATCTATGTAGAAGATTCATCATTTGACCAGTATTTTTTTTTATAAAAAAAATGCTTCGAGACCATGTCCGACGTAATGACACGTCCTAAAAGTTGTAGTATTTAATAATTAGACGCGCAAGTCTCTTAAAATATTTCCAGCCTTTTAACACACTTTACCACTCAAAATCAGAATTTTCATTAGTGTTCGTTTAGGTATTATTTTACTGAAAACCCTAATGAAAATATTCAAAGGGAATCTGTCTTCATTCCTGTTTCGCCAGCTGCTATAGATATTTATTACATTTTGATCGAAGCTTTTTTACCTCACACATTTTCGAACAACGTCCACCACTCATTCAACCATATATTAAACGCAACTAAATCATAATTTGTATGGAATTTGTTCTAAACGCACAAAGTACCACAAACATCTCCTACGAGTTTTTCGCTTTTGAATTGACTAATCAAATATTATGCTCACAAATTCGATGTTTTAATTCTCCATCAATTAATCCTACTTTCAGATTTAAATCTCAGAACATACAACACGTCAACATTGATATTAATAAAGTACACGAATTTTTTTAATTAACAAATGAGAATTTCACGTCGAGATTAACTAAACTAAGCGTCTATGACGGTTAAAAAAATATACAATTACATCATCTCCTTTGGAGTATGCGATTCGTTGCCTATTCTGTCTCGGCATACCTCACTCTTATCTTAGCTATTGTGATAAAACAACCCAGGTAATAACTATAGCACACCGTTAAGGCAAGAGTTCATTTCATGGCACGCCCGAGTAAGCAACATTAAACATTTAAAAAAGCACAACATTCCGTTTTACTCTGATTCATAATAAAATATCTAGAAATGTCTGTAAAATGCTTATGACGGTTTGAAGGGGCGAGGCGGGGCCGGTCGGTGAGGTCGCGGCGTGCTGTTATTCGTTTCATACACGACGTCATACATACGGCGGTTGGCATAGCTGGCGGCGTAGCCCCCATACACACTCTCAGCGTCATTGATCTCACTGTAGAGATTACTCGCCGTTTCGTCGACGAAATCGTACTGACCGGCACGCGACGTCGAAGCGCTGTTGAAACTACTCCCGTAAACGGAATTCTGATATTTCACAGCGGAGTAATTCTTGGAATTCTCTTGAGACTCGCTAAAGTTTTGTAACTTTTCGCTTTCGTTCGTGGGCGTGTAGATATTTTTGTCGTAGCCGTTTGTCCAGTTCCCGCTTGTCGTCGACCCTTTCGTGTAGAAGTCTTCTTGTTCTAATATTAGCAGCTGTTGAGCTGGGTTGGCGTCGAAGTTGCCGTAGATAGGCATATCGTTATACGAGGCCTCATTGCTCGAGTGATTCGGTTCCGCGGATGTAGACGGTGCATCATTGAGATTGCTGTTCGCGTAAATATTTTCGCTACTCCTAAGGTTTAGAGACTCGGAGATTCTGTCGTCTAAAGACAATTCTGTCAGAGCTTCGGCGATGGTTTTAGTTGTGTTTCTTTCTATTGACAACACATTTGAATACGTGTTGTTTGGTATCGCTCTAAACGCGTTGGAATTATTTGATTGTGTCCCGTTAGTGACATTAAAGTTATTAGGGAGCGTGCCATAATTATTACTTAATGAGTTATTTTGAGCTGCCCCGTAGTTCAAGTTATTCGGTAAAGTTCCGTAGTGGTTATAACTAGAGTTATTTGGAAGCGTCGCGGCGCCAGTGTTACTGGCAACAATACTACTATTTACATTTATATAGGCGGGTGTATTAGTGTAAAGGTTTTCTGAAACGCTAGAAGTAGTGGCCGGTGTATAATTGGACGAGTATCTATTGTTCTGTGCACTGAATTCACCTTGGATA
Organism: Apotomis turbidana; assembly: GCA_905147355.2. NCBI lineage: Eukaryota > Metazoa > Arthropoda > Insecta > Lepidoptera > Tortricidae > Apotomis > Apotomis turbidana. The sequence goes on from LR990288.1 coordinate 9,083,592, forward strand.
TCGTAGTTGGGTCGAGTCTGCGGGTCCACGGGCCAGCTTTGGGAAGTGTCGAATGGATCCGGTTGACTCTGCTGCGTTTGGTTGAGCGTTGGGGAACTGAATGTTAGATTGTCGAGGGATTTGGTTTCGTGGAGATTCGTGAAGAGGCTGTGGGGTCGGGACTGCGTGTAGCTCGGGAGACTGTCAGTACTGGGCTCGTCCCAGTCCACGGTTGGATCTGGAAGTAAATTAAATAAAAATATTGATAAGCAATAAATATCAGATAACCAAACACGAATCGATCCAGTCCCAAATTAAGCTCTAGTAGGCTTGTGTTATGGGTACTACACGACGATGGGTAATAAACACACTTATATAGATAAATATATATTTAAATATACAGGGAAGTTTGAGTTCATGACACAAATATTTGCCCTTGCCGGGATTTGAACCAGGACAGTAGGTAGCTGCACTACCACGGCGCCAATCGCGCGAACTTCGAACTCCAATTGGTAGGTACATATTGTTGGGATTCCTTAAAACAAGCAAGAAAATAGAGTAAAATCGAATACAAAAAAATACAAAAGTTCGATTTGATAGAAACGAACATTTGAATGGGAGGCTCAAATTTTGACTGCATAAGAGGGAGCGAATGACTGAAGTATGAACGTAGGCTATGGTAACAAACATATCACGGGTTGTATGTTTTCCCCTTCTGCTTAACTCGTCCAGTATCAAGGGCTACTAATAACTATAATATAACCATTACTTTTTTTTTCTTTCATAATTTACCTTTGTGTCGATATTTCTAAAAATAAAAATGTGGTACTTTCACAATAAAATAGAATCGATAAAAATATTGAATGAAATGAGTTGAGAAAAGCGCCATCTCTCTCACAGTCCTCGCACTGGCTGTAAAGCAATGGGGAATGGGGATCGTGCGTGTAAATGCACATCCTAGAGTATGGCTAATGCGCATAAGCATTTTAAATACATATGACGCAGAGGGCGCTCGAGTAGCGTAGAATTATGGAATCAAAGATTTGGTGTGATTAACGTTACGATGTGATAGCTCAATTGGGAGAGCACTACGCCGAAAACGCAGGGTCGCAGGTTCGAGTCCTGCTGACATTGCAGTGGATCACATTACATTTTTCTTTCATAATGTCAAAATAAGAAAATCATTCATGGGTAACTGTGTAAGATTTTATAATAAACTTCCTAGAAGCGTAACTGACTTGTCTGTTGGTAAATTCAAGAACTGATGTAAAACGTAAACTTATTTCTAAAGCTTATTAGCACACAAGACTACATGAATGATAACGTGTCATGGGATTAGTGAAAATCAAGCAATCTTATGTGTAATATTGTAACGAGTACCTATCAAGGTACTGATATTTTAATTTTAACAATTTTTATTATAATTTTTGACATTTAGAATTTTCTTCTAGCCTCTAGTTTTTTATTTATATAATTTTTTCATGTGTTGACGATCCTTTTTAGGATTTTTATTTTATTTTTTATAATGTTGTTTTTTATATTTTTTTTTATTTTTAGTTATAAGTCTATCAATAAATTGCTCTGCTCTCTGTAACTGACGATTCGAAAGTGCTTGTAGCTAGGCCTACTTGAATAAAGAATATTTTGACTTTGACTTTGATTTATATACAATAACCATTATTAGTTTTATAGAGTACTCACTGAATTCTGGCACGTCTATGGGCTGGTCAAGAATGGAGACGTTGTTCGCCGCAGTCCTGGCCGGGGGGCCGGTCAGTTTCGGCGTCGGCGGCAAGTACAGGTCAATTAGGAGGCCTTCTTTGACTGAAAAAATTAAATGAAAAATACTTATTTACGATACAAGTGTGTAAGGTAAGTGATTTCAGACGAGTGTGATTTTTATTCACGAGCGAGGTACGAGCGAGTGATTAAACAAACACGAGTCAGGTGTGATTTTTATTCACGAGCGAGGTACAAGCGAGTGATTAAACAAACACGAGTCGGAAATCATCTTACACACGAGTTTCGTACAAAACTTTACTATGCATGTACGAGAAAATGGAAAATACTTTATACTCACAAATACTGTTTGCATTGGAAAAAAGTGTTTTGATTTGATTTACCCAACAAGAGGCCGTCGTTAACATTTTTTACTTCTTCAAAAACATTTTACGCGTTTAAATTTATGATTCATCCCTTTATCTCGACATTATTTCAGCAGATTTGCACAAAACAACTTCGAAATAAACTAGACATCAATAAAAAATGGCGGGGTTATTTATAAACTGCGCTCGACAGACTTTTTTTAATATTCGTCTTATGTCAAAATGGCACAAGCGCGTGTACATTCAGCCAAATGTATTTAATGAATAACGATTTAAAGTTCGTTTTCTACAACTTGCTTGGAAATGTTCCCATTAATGTAGTAAAACTGGACCGCGAAATCGTCCATTATTTTTATAAGGCGTTAATACAAATAAAAAATAATAAAAATTATTGGCCTTAGCCGGGAAATCAATATTATTTAAATAAGACGATTAAGTAAAAAACACACCTTCCGTTTATGACGTCTCATACAAATGAGGGTACTCTTAATTTGGCCGGTTACTGCATTTTTAATTTAAAAATTTTCAAAGACTGATAATTCACCATACAGCCAATTGTCCGCTAAATTTAAAAAATAAAAATAAGTTTAAACTTTTTAATTGTTCTCTGCGTTTAGTTCTTCCACTGAACATTTTTTTGCTTTGCTACTGTCAATGTATTTTAAATGTCGACAAACTTCGAATAAGAGACAAACAATTTAAATAATAATCTTATTTGCGGTTAATTTATTTTCATGATTCTTAGTTATTTATTAGAGATTTCTCACGAAAGTTTTAATTTTGATAATATGATAGTAGTTATTTAATGAGTGAGTTGAAAAATAATTAGTGTACCAAACGTAAACAAATAAAAATATAACAGAAATGACTGTGTCCTAATCAGTATAAAAGTTATTTTGAACTTATGATCTTCTCTGAACGATAAATATGGTATGGTTTCTAAAAGAAATCAGTGCGTTTAGAAGTTGTTGTTTTAACTTAAATTAATAATTATGTGCATATTTTTTATTAATGTGTTTTCATATAATTTTAATTCTTATTCATATATTTTGTTTTTAATCAAACATATGATTCGGACCCGTTTTTTTTTTAATTTTCCAAAAAAAAAAAACCAAATGAACTTCATAGCACTGATATATTAAATTAAAACTGTAGATTGGTGATTATTTCCAAGCATATTTGGAGAAAAGCACTATACAAGCGGTGGCGGGAATGTCAGTTCGCAGATTCATATTATTGAAGGACTCTGCTACGCCTCGTCCTTCAAAATCATACTCATCCACGAACTGACTTTTGCCTGCCTCGGCAGTAATGTAATATTATTAATCAAATTTTATATCTAATGTAATGAATGACGTGTTAAATGACTAATTTATCAAACTTTTTGTAAATAATAAAACCTCTTTGTGTGAGGCTGTCAGATACAGCTTGAAATAAAATAAAAAATGAAACGTAACAAGCCCTAGTGTGGAAAAGTAGTACTTTCCGCACAGTTTGAATGCCTAGAATACGCTCTTTTCGAGCACGTGCATTGTAAAATGTTGAATGAATCAATCATAATTAACGACTGGTCAAAAATCAAAATCAAATCGAAATCGTTATTATCTTTGTTTGATAAAAAATCGGAGCTCTCGCTTGCAAAATATTCAACTTTTAGTGGAGCACGTGACCGGGTTTCAGCCAACATTGAAGCTAGGAATTCCAAATTTTGTTGTAGTGTTCAGTTTATTAGCATTTGCTTTATCACTCATTAAAAGAGAATAGAATAGAATAGAATAGTCTTTATTTCGTCATCACAGGTAACAATCAGGTAACAATGGTGGTAAAATATGCAGCAATTCCATGACGCGCCTTTTGGCATACGAAATACATTATGATTCTCTTAAAAACTAATACAATCAATAGTAAAAATAGTAATAATAAATATAAATTAAATAAAACAATTTAAACGGATTATATCGCGTATATTAATTATTTGAGCCTCCCTGACGTTTCAGTACCTTTACAGATACCGTTGTCAAAGGTTGACTGAGAAAAACACAATTTTTCTCTGTCAAAGTTACATTTGTGCAAACTACCCATTTTGTAAATATTAATTTAAAATAAAGGTGTTCATACATGCCAGATGGGCCTAATGTGTAAAGACAGTTACACATGTGCCAGAAGGGCATTTATTATTTATTTAAAATATCTACCAGCGGTTCACTAAAGGCTTACTGAGGAGAAAGAACCGCCAAAGAAAACTCCCAGATTGCCTTATTTATTACTATAAAATACTTTTAAACAAAAACTACATATACTACTTTTAACACTAATTTGTTTTACACCGTTCGAGGCCCAAGGCATCCAGTCTTGTGTCTTGCTTGATCCTTGATAAGATGTACAACAGGATCCCAAGCCGGTGGTAATGACAAACCATCTTCTCTATTGAAATTGGGATATTTTTTGATTTCAATAGCCTCGCGCAACATTCTGGGAAAATATCGTTTCTCTCTGGCAAGGATTGAAGTGTTATCAAACTTAATTGAATGGTTTGGTTTGTCCATGACATGCTCGCAGACTGCAGACCTGTTGCAACGACGGTTAGTTCCCTCCTGCCCGTTGCCACCAAAGTTGTATGGTTTGCCAAAAATACACAAACAAGATGCGCCTCTACGCCCTATAGTGAGTCAAATCGATGCTCCCACCTATCGCTTGGCTCAGTACCTAGCTGGGGTTCTTTCTTCGTTGCGGGGAAAGACGCAGGCATACACACGGGATTCATACCATTTCATCACTGAAATTAAAGATCTGATACTAACTGATGATGAAATTATGGTTAGTTTTGATGTCCAGTCCCTCTTTACATGCCTACCAGTACAGGATTGCATCAATATTGTGAGGAGGAGGCTACGTGAACAGAATATGGCAATGGAATATGCTGAATTATTAGAACACTGCCTTACATCTGGCTATATGCTATGGAACGGTGAATTCTACGTGCAAGTGGATGGTGTGGCTATGGGGTCTCCAGTATCTCCTGTTGTCGCCGATATCTTCATGGAGGACTTCGAGGGGAAAGCACTCTCATCGTCACCTGTTAAGCCGAGGATCTTTAAAAGATACGTAGATGATACCTTTACTATTTTACCTAAATCTAGTGTTTCAGTTTTCCTAGACCATTTAAACTCCATTCATGAGAAAATAAAGTTTACAATGGAGTTAGAAAATGGCAATTCACTAGCCTTCTTAGATGTCAGTGTGTTGAGAAGGTCTGATAATACAGTAGGTCATACTGTTTATAGAAAGCCTACTCACACTGATAGGTATTTAAATGGCAAATCACATCACCATCCTAGTCAACTTGCTACAGTGAGTAAATCTTTGTTTCAGAGAGCCAAGGGAATCTGTGACGACCAACATTTGACTGATGAACTACAGCATGTCAAGCGTGCGCTTTGGGCCAATGGGCTCAAGATACCACGCCTCAACCAGAAACCCCGTGTGAAGACTCCTACAGTCGAGCGTAAACCTGCGGTCCTGCCATATGTGAAAGGGGTCACGGATAGGATTGGAAACATCTTGAAACGGGCTTCCATTAAAACATATTTCAAGCCGATGAAGAAGATGTCTCAATACCTGAGGCCCGTGAAGTGTAGCATCCCTCTGCAGAGTGCTGGTGTTTACAAGCTGGACTGCGAGTGTGGTCTGTCATACATTGGCCAAACGAAACGTAGTATAGCTACACGGGTTAAGGAGCATGTAGCCGATGTCAAGCACCGTCGTTGCAACAGGTCTGCAGTCTGCGAGCATGTCATGGACAAACCAAACCATTCAATTAAGTTTGATAACACTTCAATCCTTGCCAGAGAGAAACGATATTTTCCCAGAATGTTGCGCGAGGCTATTGAAATCAAAAAATATCCCAATTTCAATAGAGAAGATGGTTTGTCATTACCACCGGCTTGGGATCCTGTTGTACATCTTATCAAGGATCAAGCAAGACACAAGACTGGATGCCTTGGGCCTCGAACGGTGTAAAACAAATTAGTGTTAAAAGTAGTATATGTAGTTTTTGTTTAAAAGTATTTTATAGTAATAAATAAGGCAATCTGGGAGTTTTCTTTGGCGGTTCTTTCTCCTCAGTAAGCCTTTAGTGAACCGCTGGTAGATATTTTAAATAAATAATAAATGCCCTTCTGGCACATGTGTAACTGTCTTTACACATTAGGCCCATCTGGCATGTATGAACACCTTTATTTTAAATTAATATTTACAAAATGGGTAGTTTGCACAAATGTAACTTTGACAGAGAAAAATTGTGTTTTTCTCAGTCAACCTTTGACAACGGTATCTGTAAAGGTACTGAAACGTCAGGGAGGCTCAAATAATTAATATACGCGATATAATCCGTTTAAATTGTTTTATTTAAATGTGTGACAGTCGCGGAAACCGAAGAAAATATTAATAAATATAAATGTTAATGTCAAAATATGGTTACAATTCATTACAGTACAGATTACACTTCTTATTTCTCAATGTCAAGGTCAGCATCATTAAAATAATCATTAATAGAATAATAACACTTATCTACGAGCATTCTTGAAAGCAATTGTTTAAATTTTTTATTGTCAGTATTTTTTAAAGTTGTAGGTAATTTATTATACAGTTTTGGGGCCATTACACTAACGTTGCGTGCCATCAATGCGGTATTATATTTCGCTATGCGTATTAACGGTTTCCTGGGTCGCAAGTTATTTCTTGGGTTTGTTTCCATTACTGGGAAAAGAGCGGGATTACTTTTAACGAAGTTGCAGCATTCGCAAATGTACAAACAAGGCAATGTTAGCAGGTTGAGAGACTTAAAATGTGGTTTGCAACTTTCCGTGCTTTCAAGCTTACAGATGGCCCTAACGCAGCGCTTCTGTGCTCTGAACACTCTGTCTTTGTAGGAAGAATTTCCCCAAAATATTATGCCAAATCTTAAAATAGAGCATACGAAACCGTGGTAAGCTGCTAGTACAGTTTCTTTTGCAGATGTCTTTGCTAGCTTGTACAGTGCGTACGACAATGTGTACAGTTTTTTGCAAACCTGTTCAGAGTGAGACTCTCATTTCATATTTTTATCTATATCAATACCTAGAAATTTAGTAATGCAAGTTTTATTTATAGTTTGACCTTTATATTCAACGTCTAATTTCGGCATAGATTTCTTTTGAGTAAACTGCATAACGCTAGTCTTCTCTAAATTAATTTTTAAATTATTAAGTTCTAACCATTTGATAATTTCCGAAACAGTTGAGTTAACATCATCCTCGTAATCTATATTTGTATCAAGCTGTATGAATACCGTACAATCATCTGCGAATAAAATCATTGGATGTGGGCTACTTTTTACAATGTCATTAATATATATTAGGAACAATAACGGTCCCATTACGCTCCCCTGAGGCACTCCATATTTTACATATTTACGGTCTGAGATATATTTCTTTTCCTCTTTTGACGTGGTACAGATTTGCGTAAGTTCCGTATATTGTTCCCGTTTTTCTAAATATGATTTTAATAACTGATGAGCGTTTCCACGAATACCGTAACTGTACAGTTTTTTTAACAAGATTTCGTGATCTACATGGTCAAACGCTTTGCTCATATCCATAAATTTTGCACAAGAAGGTTGTCTTAAGTCGGGATTTGTAATAACTTTTTTTACTAAGTCATAAATGGCCATGTTTATAGTGTTGTTCTTTCGAAAACCTTTCTGCTCCTCAATTAATATGTTATGCTTGTCCAAAAAACTATATATTTTGTTATACATTAATTTCTCGAACACTTTAGTAAAAACTGGTAAAAGAGTGATAGGTCTGTAATTTTGAATCATATCTTTGTTACCTTTCTTATACAGAGGTTTGACAATTCCTAATTTTAAACTACATGGAAAAAGCCGGTAGAAAAACTTAAATTAATGATGTGGCTCAAAGGCTCTGCAATATATCCACTGACATGTTTTATTACTTTGGTGGTTATATCATCAAATCCAACACTCTGAGTATTTTTAAGACTTTTGATTGCATTATGAACGTCGTAGGGTGTGACCGGAGCCAAAAAATTGTGTTAGGGTTGCTATTGATATTAGTGCTAGCTGATGTGGAATGGGATGCATTGCCTTTTACTTCACCGATAAAAAAATCATTAAATGCGTTTGCAATGTTTGTTGGACCTGTAATATTAGTATTATTGAATTTTATGTTTTGTATTGGTTCCCTTGGCACGCTTTCTTTACATTTATTTATTACCTTCCACATAGCTTTAGATTTATTTTTAGCCATTTTGATATAGTGGTCATTTTGGGAACGTTGAGTCAGGTTAATTATTTTTTTCAAACGGTTACTATATATTTTTAACATATCTTTTGCTTTTGCTCTCATATTTTTATTCTTGTTGGACCTATACATCCACAGCATTTGTCTTTTTTTGCGACAACATAATTTAATACCTTTTGACATCCATTTCGGTTTAATTTTGAGTGTTTTTTTGAAAATCATGGGAAAACACAGATCATACAACATTTTAAACGTGTCCATAAAAGTATTATAGGCAGTGTTTACGTCATTAGAGGTTAATACATCATTAAATGTTATGCTTTTCAGATGTTCTCTAAATTTTTCCATATTCTCTTGACTATAATTACGACGTTTAACTCGCCAAGATGATAAGGGACACGTTCTTCTTACAGGGCATTTAAAAATTTGGCCTGCATGATCTGATAAGGCCATCTCTACAACTTCACCTTTAGATCCCTTTATATTATGGGCAAAGTTGTCTAGGCAAGTTCCACTGCTGATCCTTGTTGGTTGTTTTATTTCAAGCTTTAGGTTTCTACTAAGTAAATGATGTCGAAAATCCCGACTCATTGGCGTGTTTTTTAAGACATTAATATTAAAATCGCCGCAAATGTCAATTTTTTTATTATGTTTCTTATCACAAATACTTTTAAGCACACATTCAAGGATCTCATGGAACTTCCCTAAACTGGAGTTAGGTACTCTATATACACATATTACAATAAGATTAAGATAGGCATCCGCGGTCCTGCACTCAAACTAATGTTGGAGTTTTTAAAACAACGACACCAATGTGTCGCTATCAATAATGGTCGAATCACATCTGAGAGTGGGAGAATCGACATAGGCGTACCCCAAGGGTCTTCCCTTGCAAACTTATGCTTCCTAATTCAAGTCAATGACCTACCGGAAAGCGTGGATGGCGAAATCTTCATTTTTGCCGACGACGCGTGTAATGTTATTACAGCGAGTACTATCCCAGAACTAGAGAACAAAATTGCCTCTGACATCCTTAAGTTACAAAACTGGTTCCGTACAAATGGCTTAGTACTCAATCTGATAAAAACACAAGTCATGCACATTAACCTTGGGGGCCCACCTCCAGCTCCACTCACAATATCTGTAGATGGGGAAGTACCGCCCCAAGTAACCACAACCAAGTTCCTGGGTATGACCTTGGACGCGACACTCAAATGGGATGCACACATCGAGACTGCCTGTGGAAAGTTATCGGGCGCTTGTTTTGCCCTGAGCAGACTGTCACGAGTACTACCAGATCAGCAACTTAGATCTAGCTACTTTTCGCTATTCCACTCGACGATGTGTTATGGGCTTGAATTCTGGGGCACAGCAGCAGATTGGCAGCGAGTATTTGTTCTCCAAAAACGAGCACTGAGAATAATATCTCATGCGGCACCAGGCACTCCCGCCCGGCAACTTTTTAAAGACAAACACATAATGACACTCACATCACCATACATTTTTTACATAATTAAGTACGTTCGATGTAATATACATCTCTTTCCACTGGCTACATACAAAAGCACACGTATTGCACAGAAACACGTAAACATGATGTCCACAGCACGTTGTCGGCTAGGAAAGTCGGGTAAAACAATGTCCATAGTGGGGCCAAAAATCTACAATAAAGTACCCGTCAATATCAAAGATATAGAAAATGATATAACGTTCCTCAATGTTTTAAAGAAATGGCTAACAACCAATGCTTTTTACAGCATGGACGAATTTTACCAATTTAATAATTAAATAATATAATAATACCAATAATGTATGCTTTTTACAGCATGGACGAATTTTACCAATTTAATAATTAAATAATATAATAATACCAATAATGTAACTACCTCTTCCAATTTGTATTTAATAATTAATATTTTTATAATAATTTGTATTTTAAATTTAATAGTAATAGAAATGATGTTTTTATAATGTATTGACTTGTAAAATGTTGACATTTTATCAATAAATGAGTATGAGTATGAGTATGATTTTGTTCACATATTTCTATGGCACAGCATTCAATTGCACATTTAACCGATATTTTTTTAATATTCACTAGTTCTGTGAAGAGAAGTCCTGATCTCAACAGTATACAGGCGCCTCCTCGTTTTGTGTTTCGGGAAAAACTCGTCGCTAAGAAAAAGTTCGGCACCGTGAGGAACTTTTGAATGTTGTTAGTCATGTTGTGTTCGGTAATACAAATAACATCTATAGTTTTTTGCTCTTTTTCCAGGTTTCTTAAGTGTATAGCCAATTCGTCACTTTTATTAATTAATCCCGATATATTCTGGTGCAGAATGAAAAGGTTTTTATAGACGAAAAAACGTATCTTCCTTATCTTCACACAGGTTCTTCGTATTTGGATCTCCTGTGTGCTGATTATCAGTTAACTTTCGTGGAAAATAAAATGGAATGGTTCCCTTTTTTGTGTGTATGCCTTTTAGGTTATTATTGGTTCCAGATTTCGACTCCTGTGTTTCCAAAACTATGTCTGTTTGCGTGGCTGTGCTTGTGTTAACTGTTCGAGATTTTTTCGCAATATATATAGTCTATGTACTTGTTTTTATATTCAATTTGTAGTACGATTTTTGTAACCATCCGGCTAATTAATATTTTTGGTGAAGCGTATTTCATGTTTTCGTTGTATCGTTCCGACATACAAATGTGAAATACGAGAGGGAAAAGTGATGCTAAGAAGGTGATAGTTTTATTCAACATAGTTTCGTTCAGGTGAAAGGGGCTATAATAACTTCTAGTCAACTCCAATAATCACGATATTCAATAAGATAATGCGCAACAAATACATACACATAATGTTATGCCATGTCATATACATAAACATAACGTAGGTACAATAAAACACAACACGAACGTCGGGTTATCAGCAGAGGGAATAAGTCAGCGTTGATTTATTCCATTGCCTCGCCTGATCTAAGTTTTACCTGCACTAGCGGAATGGGTTTAATCGTTCGTCGTGCATCTATCTTGCTTCGAAGGGAGGGTCTCGCTCTCTAGCTTTCTGAGCCTGTGTCTAGTGGTACGTCAGTTTTCAGTCTAACTTACCTTCAAACTCTTAGAGTGCGCGGCTCGCTCAAGCCTCTGTCCGGTCGTTGATCAGATTATTCTAGTTGATAGGCTTGTAATCTGCATGGACGGCGCGGGTGGTCTGCAGTGGGGTGGATTCGATCGTGCATCTGTAGTCCACAGTATAGCTGATTCTTACCTTGGTTCAAAGTCTTCGAGTGCGCAGCTCGCTCAAGCCTCTGCCGTTCCACTGTCCGGTCGTCGATCAGCTTATTCTAGCTGATAGGCTTGTAATCTGCATGAACGGCGCGGGTGGTCTGCAGTGGGGTGGTTTCGATCGTGCATCTGTAGTCCACATTATAGCTAATGTCTAACCTTGGTTCAAACTCTTAGAGTGCGCAGCACGCTCAAGCCTCTGTCGTTCCACTGTCCGGTCGTTGATCAGCTTGCTGTAGTTGATATGTTTGCTATCCGCGTGAACCGCTCGCGTAGTGTGTGGTTGGGTGGATTCGATCGTGCGTCGTTTGTTCCGGAGGACGACGGCAGAGTCGTCGTGTGCTGGCGGTGAAGTGATAACTGACAACAATAAGAATAGTATAGAGTATAATATAGTTCAGACAAACTTCAAGGGTTTCGAAGATTCCGTATAAACATTCAAAGCCATACTACATAAAATATTATTTTCAAAACTTATGGCGACAAAAAAATATACACATATACGTAGGTATAGACTGTTTTAGATATTCATTCATGCATAATGATGTATTGATGTCTCTATTAGGATTACTCGATTAGTGTGAAACTCTACTACGGGCAAATTTCATTTTGAATGAGAATAAGAATGAACGGCCAGACGTCATTCACATTCAATAAATTTCAAATATGATTTATTCTTGAGCGCGTCATTCTGAATGGCGTGAAATACAATAAATCAGGAATACGTCATTCTGATTACCGCTAACGCGTTGGTTGAGTTAGTTTGTTAGAGGTCTATTTAAAATAACGTTTTATTTGAATGGCGATCATCTTGATTAAGAGTGATTGTTTAGTATAAGTATTTTTTTATGCATTCTACTTTAGTTATTGAAAAGTCGAAATTAAACGGGGGTGTGCCATCACAAGGTCGGCAGCGGAGTGATTGGAAAGATTTGGAAAGATGGATAAGTACCTACGAAGCCATGGAAATGTGGTCCTAGAAACGCCTTCTGAAGATAGAAAAGATCGCTTTTCGCACGAACAACTCGATCCTCAAAGAGAAGTCGAAATTATATATTTGTGTCTATAATATTTGAAGAGTTTTTTTTCAATTCTTCGTGTATCTCGTAGACAATATTACACCAAAATGATATGGGACCATCATGGCGAGCCCCTTTTAAAATTTCAAACATAAAAATAGGTTTCCATATCGGTTTATAAAATACGAAGAAGGTTAAAAATATATTATAATCGGGTCATTGTCAGATTTAGGTTCGCGTCTTTCCGGTGGACATTTGCGAAATTAACCCTAGAGTGCTCGCGCTATGAGCATTTTGCCGCCCGCGGAACTACATTCGTGTTATTTTGTAAACGATGCATTTGTCAAGGTCAAGCTCCCTAGTAGCTGCCTCCCCGTACCTTATCTCCTTGTTTTAGAAATTAGAACAAATTCAGTGCGCGGGTGACTGCAGGAGGCAAAGATTGTCACAGGTGGGCGTTTGACGGCAAATTGCTCACTGCGCGACTACTCACGTACCTACCTAAGTAAAATTTATGGGTCTGTTTTTTTTAATATAGTTGAAATATTATGAGTTTTCATTGCGATTAGTATTGTTTTGATATAACTATCGTATTCATATTGATTTTTAGTTGGTTTTGTTTAGTTTTTGTTTTGTTTTGCTCAATTGACTTTATATTATTACGACGAACATTTCTGAAAGAAATTGCCTTGGCGATGACTAGACCACATATCATTAGAATATCCGACGTAAACACATTGCAGAAACAGCTAAGAAACCAAATCGTCTGATTAGTACCATCGGATCATCAAAATGTAATATGCGCGGTATGTCCGTCCAAGAAAAATAGAATTACGAAAAAAGGATGCAACAGCGTGGAGAGTTACTGTGCAACGAACATTGTATGTACATGTGTCAGGATTGTTGTGCTAAAATACATGTTGTAGATGATGAAAACGTATAATTTAGCTATTAAGTTTAATTTTTCCTTTTTTTTATATAATTAATTGTGAAGAAGTTGCAAAAAACCAAGAAATTTTACCTAGGACTTTGCAAAGCATTATTTTCTAAATTATAAGTATCAAACCTTAATAAATGTTTCTTATTCTGATTAAGAATTTCAACAGCCCGACACAAAAGAGTAGAAAATAAATGAGGGCGCCACTTCCTTCGCAACTGTCACATTTTTGACGTAAAGTGCTTGAATATGGTAACAAATTTGGTATGAAAATTTTTAGTTCCTTTTTCATCCGTTTTCTACTCTTTTGTGTCGGAATTAAGAGTGCGTCTCCACTAAAACGGAGCGGAGCGGAGACTTGCGGAGTCGACCAATCACCTGAGTTGAAATCTGTACCAGCTTCGCTTCACTTCTGTGATTGGTCGATTCCGCTCTCGGCTTCAGTGGGGACCCACCCTTAGTACAGTTATGCGGTGTACTGGCGATATTATTTGTACCAAACCCACACCTACATAACACGTAATAGGCGTAAGATTGGTGCAGTATGTTCAAGGAACGTCTTTAGTAGTCACAGTGGTGTGATAAAATCCCCGCTTAGTCATAGATTAGCGATTTGCATCGCTAACTGCGTCATACTCGTACATGTGACAATAATAAACCAATAATGTTGTATTTTTACCAGAGTAGAAGCAGCAACAGAGCATTCATCTTTACTAAAAAAACAAAAAAACTGGCCAAAACAAGAGTCGGAATCTTACACCGAGGATTTCGTACTACTAGAAAATAATATCTGTGAAAGTTTAAATTTTATAGTAATATATGTGTGTAGTGATCACCTTTACGTGTAAGTGCCAATTTCATTAGTTATAATGTAATTGGTTGATTTAAGTATGACCTACGATAAAAGGTATTACTATTGAGTTTCTTTCGGCTTTCTTCTCAACAGCGGGCTCCTCTTGGGAATGCCGGTAGATTCACAATCGGATTTGTAAAAGTGCCCTTGTAATACTAGATTATATAATAAAAAATCTCTCCTACAATGATATACTCTCTGATTTATCACCTCCATGCACATTAGTAGATACACGAGAAATAATCTATTATACGTATTCAGCTATTGTGTCATGTAATTATTTCTTGTGACAATTTTAATGACGAATGACGTCTCGTGCGATCGATTGGAAATTTAGTTTACGCAATTGACTGTGGACGCCTCTCGAAATGTATATATAGTCCTTAAAAATTGGTATATACGTAAATATTATACAATACAATACAAGCACTCTTTATTGCACACCTCAAAAACCATACAGGAGAAATACAACGTAAGAAATTACAATTAGAGGTAAACAACAGGCGGCCTTATCGCTAAAGAGCGATCTCTCCGTAAATATTATAATTATTTTTATACGTAATGACACAAAGGAAGAAAAATTGAATGCGATCTACTACAATCGAAGCGGGGTTTGAACCCGCGACCTCTGCGTTTCCTCTTCGTTTATTATAATTACTTGTTAATAATGTTTCTTTGAATTAACTTTAATTTAGCTACAATATGTAGCGGAGTGGTTGCGCAGCTGAGTACTGAGCCGACGGTCCGAGGTTCGAATTCCGGAAAGGGCAAATATTTATGTGATGACATGACATGGCGTCTGCGCGGCAAACAACCTAAGCTGTAATAGTCTAAAGATCAAAATGTCTGTCAAGCAAAAGGGCTAAATTGTCTAAAGATCGATCAAACAATTAGGTCTCTCGTACCTTACTTAGACCACTCGGTAAGCTTCGTGGCCTAAACGCGGTACTCGACTTTAAGAACCTTCATTGTGCAGCGATTGCATAATATACTATTTAAGGGTCCATGTGAACCCTGTTATGCAATGAATCATATATTTCATGAGGCAACCTGTTTTACCTTGAGCAAAATCTTTACATTGACTATGCACGAAGAGCACAATATCACTTTTTAAACTTCCCATGGCATTAGATAGTGGAAGCACGAAATCCCCTCATTATATAAAGTTACGTTAATTATTAGAAAACCTTCGGTTTTACTATAAAAAGAAGCCAAGCGTGAGTGGCGCACATCAAAGGGTTCTGTCCGAAATTATTTATTGTTTTGCTTCCGTCCTATAAAACTAATAGTTCTATTTTTATTTACCCTAATATCTTTTGTCCTAACATTATTTAGAAAGATGCTAGTGCATGATTTTAGGGCAAACCTCGTTAGGGATATCGAAGGAGACCCGATTATTTAACGTGGTTACTATATTAATATTAGGACCAAAACAAAATTCCATGTCATCCTTGTGTGGAAGGTTGCAGTGTGTAACGCTGCGTCGTTGCAGTGGATATATACAGTAGCGGCAAATATCTATAGGTATCATATCTGTGTATTTTGTATGAAAATTGTCACACTTTCAAACAAGTGATAAAAACCTGCCATTTCATTTCTAGCAAATAAAACGTCAATTGTTCTATCCAATTAGTTATTTAATGATACATGCAACAAACTACATACCTAAATTCAATGTTTATATTATAATGCCGACTTGTCTAAGATTGCTCTCTGATATTTCTTAATTAAATTGTATTCATTAAATCCCGAATCTACCGGTAGGTTTCTTAACAGACCACAGAACCCTAAAACCCTCCATGCACAATGTAAAACAAAAACACGACCACGCTGAGAGTTATGATCTACTACCGTAACTAATTAAATTTACTTTCATCAACGAAAGTGAAATGTATAACAACGTGGGCCAAATACGGCAGACAATTGTACATTACGTGAGATTGATCAAACATTTGTGCCAACGTTCGTCCAAGTATTACGTATGTACGACAACGTCCTCGGAGTAATATGCGATGCATACAAATGTGCGTATCATATTATTAATAAGTATGGCATAATTTGAGTGCTATACCGACGTGCTCACAATATTATTTCAGTAAAAGCATCGCACTAGGGAATTAAAGTTCACATTACAACACAAGGGAGAGATTGGAAGATGACATGTGGCGGCCACTTGACGCCGTCTGTGAATGCAAGTATGACTCGTGTGAAAGCCCACTTACTTCATATGGGAAGAATCCTAAAACCGGATCCCCGTATTTACTAGACACTGGTAATAAGCAAAAAACTAGGTATCATGATCCTACAGTGTTTCCATCAGGTATTAAAAGCGTTATGCATCAGAAAATTACGGTTTCTTACGAGTTCCGTACCTCAATCGACAAAACCGGATCACTTGTTGTACGTTTGTGTGTCCATCCGTCTGTCAAGACCTTTTTCTCAGCAACGCATGGAGGTATTAAGCTAAAATAGGTTCTACTCAGATTTGTTCTTGCAACCGTGTAAAAACCAAACTTCTAAGTTAACTCAATCAAAAGACGAGCGTTTATGCCACATTTTGTTGGCGCTGGTAAGAGAATCTAAATCTATAGGGTACTTCCTATTGACCTAGACTCATGAATGTCGGCAAATAGTAACATCATGGACTAGTGAACAAGTCCGAAAACTGTAAATTGTAGTACCTATTAACATATATATTTTTGTGATAACAAATTTATTTGCAGTTGGTAAACTAACCGCGACCTGAATGAGAATGAGTATTGCACCTACCTATTATTACGTTACATATATATATACCAAAGTTTAATTTCAATTCCATTAAATTTGACATCCAAGATTTGATGCATTGTTGGTTACAATTACAAACCTAAGTAACTAACAAAACTTAGTTGCACGTTCACTTAGTAAAAGTGTGATATTCTCTTCGGTTTCCGCGACTGTCACACATTTAAATAAAACAATTTAAACGGATTATATCGCGTATATTAATTATTTGAGCCTCCCTGACGTTTCGGTACCTTTACAGATACCGTTGTCAAAGGTTGACCGAGAAAAGTCAACCTTTGACAATTGACTTTTGACCTTAGAAACCAATTGACCTTTGAAATTAATAAAAGTGTGTTGTATGCGTAGCTCGGTTTTGAATTTGAATCCAGAACGACTACGAATGTAATTTACACGCCAATTTGATCAAACAATATATACCTATCTAGAATTTAGAATTTTACCTTTTTTCGATGGTGACGATGTCTCCAGCTTTTTTCTAGTCTGCACTAGTTTGGCTGCGCCTGTACTTCTCGTCGGCTTCAAGATATTACTGCCACAAAAATACATGCGTATAAGGGAAAATCCACGTAAATCGAGTAGGAACGACATCGGAGTTTCAATGTTCTGTACTTTTTATACTGAGACATAGGCCCTTTGACAAACGATAGATGCATATAATATGAATATTTTATTAATAAATAATTTAAAAATTAAGGTAAGTAGATATAATGTCCTATCCCATAAATAACTCCGAAAGTACTCCGAACACTATGTTTAAAGGCATAGACTTGTTAGCGCCACTCACCACAAGCTTTCGCATGTAATGTAACAAAGATAAAAATAAAAAATAAAAGATTTTCATATATTTTCTACATTACAAGCGAATGCTCGCGATGGGGAGCACCCTTAGGGCCGCCGCAGACGTTCGGAATTTTCATTCGGTTTCCGTGCGGCATGACGTCAGAAAGCATCTGTATCTCTGTCCGTCATATGGAGATGTCTCGCTTGCTGACGCCATTCCGTTCGGAAACCGAACCGGAATTCCAAACGTCTGTCGCAGCCCTTACCCGTATGCATGCAACAATCATAACAAAATAAAATACAAACTTTATTCCAAATGATTATCTGTGTGGGTAGTAGAATGACGTCATCTGGAATTTACCTCGGAAACAGTCCCACGTCCAACGTCTTCTGGTTCTGGCCTTTCCACCGATGTAGATCGGGTCGTTTGTCAATTAGCACGATCGCGTTCCCCGCTTCCACCGTCATCTCATCCTGCCCCCGCGCGCGGTAACTGCAATGAGAATCGAAGTAGAGGATCTACTTATTTCCACTGTTCTATAAAAAGGTGAATAAATGGTCGAGAACTGTGCGCATGCTTGTTTGCCACCGTCGTAGTATTAAAAAAGGTGAACAGGCTTACTAGCTTGGGCATCAACGCGTAATTAGCTTTGGGAATCAGACACATGGGGCAAAATCAGCGCGTGTCCACAGTCGCGTCGTCACGCCTCACGATCAACAGACAGAGAAAACTCGAAACGACCCAGCTCTAATCAGATCGCTTGTCAATTAATGCAATTGCGCTCCCCGCGTATACTGTCATCTTATCCTGCCCCCTAACGCGGTAGCTGCAATATAATTGACGTAAAGGAAGTGCAGCTACTACTACAGAGGTACCATATAAATCGACATGATGTCATAGTGAAAACGGCAACATGCGAAGATAAGCTTAACGCGTCCGACTAGGTTGAATCCCAGCTAAGACACGTGTTGCCAAAAAAGGGCAACAGTGAGGATAATTAACCTTTTGAGAGCCAAAAACGGGAAATCGCGACGACGGAAAACTGTGCCCCCGACGCCAACAACGCCAAATGACGTCGACATTTCGATGCTCAAAAACTTCGTAATTCAAACCGCTACGAGTATTTTTCAATCCCTGTTGATTTTGGAGCAGTTTTTAGGGTTCCGTACCCAAAGGGTAAAAACGGGACCCTATTACTGAGACTTCGCTGTCCGTCCGTCCGTCCGTAAGTCCGTCCGTCTGTCACCAGGCTGTATCTCAAGAACGGTGATAGCTAGACAGTTGAAATTTTCACAGATGATGTATTTCTATTGCCGCTATAACAACAAATACTAAAAATAAAATAAAATAAATATTTAAGGGGGGCTCCTATACAACAAACTTGTAATAGATCATGGTACGGAACCCTTCATGCGCGAGTCGGACTCGCACTTGCCCAATTTCTTTATTATTTTGCTGTGGCGTTAGGGGCACGGTCAATTGTTTTAGGTACTCCTTGGCTTTAAATGGGTCAATAGTATATTCAAAATAAGAATAGAATGGAGAAACTATGAAGTCTATGAAATCATAACTACGCACTCCTAATTTTGAACGCAACGTTATGGAGTACTATTAAGTATTCTGTGGCAATGTCTATCGCTCACGTCGGTCGTAGTCTTAATATATAGTACTTATAACATGTAAAAAGGAAAGTTCTAATTGACTGGCTGATCAACACGCTTTTCAAATCTTTACACAATTGCATATTTGATAATAAGGATAGATTAAAATACAAAATTCTCTAGAGATGTCCAGGTTCAAGATTCATTGTAGCTCATTATCTGACTTAGCTTCCGATCCCAACACACGAGGAGCATGTAGACATTGGGAGGACAGGCCTCCGAAGTCGACAACCACTATATAGACTTTGCTAGTTTCACTTTATTCTTACCTCAACGCAGCAACAGCGGTTTCAGTCTTATTGCTCTCCATATACCGCTGTATGCCCTCGAAGGTCGGTCTCTGGCCAGGTTTCCTCTCCCAACATTGCATCAACAGCATGTACACATCAGGAGGGCACGCCCCCGGCGCCGGGAGTCGCTGCCCCTCGTCTATCCGTTTCCGAATCTCCGCCCCGCTCAGCGCTGTAAAGCTACATACTTAATTTTTGGAACTAATATATTTCATATAATATGATAAATACTACATATCTGTACTTATATTTTATTTTCTTATATTATTACTTTAAAGTAGGTACTGATCATAATTAAATGTTAGACATAGTCATTTGTTTCTTGTATACAGAATAAATATAGAGTGTAGAAAAGGACGCGTAGTACTTTGCGTATCCAAAATGTTCGTTGAAAGGTATTAAATTGGTGGAGCTACTGTGCAGTTACGTTACTTAGCGGCTGTTCGTTAATAAACGTCATCGAGAACTTAATTATAGGTTTTTCCTGTGTGTAAACTAAAAAGAACTCGTAGGAATTCTGGTACACATTTTTTTTTTTCAACTCGCACACTTAGTCTAAACTGCGATTTTTTTCTTATGATCTATTATGCACAACATTGCCATATAAAATAGTGCTCCTCCTTGTCTACACTCCATAAGAATAAAGTAATATAACGTTGTCAGTTCTCATTTCGGGGAAATCCGACATAGAATCAAAGAGTAATGCTTGTAATATAACAGATGGAACCAAAGTGACAGAGAAACGCTCCTCATGTTTGCTGTCATTACCATTACAAAGGCATAAGAACGCTGCTACAAAATTATGAATTGATAACATTTCATGTTTATAACATATGAGAATTAATATAGAAATCGAGAGAGTTTTGCATCGTAAGCACGCTAAATATTTTTTTTTTTTTTTTTAGTAAGTATATGTAAACAAATATAAGCAAATAACCAAAATCTACAACAACTATGCCTGAATAGAGTTATTCGACCTATGCGCGAAAAAAAATTAGCTGTCAACAACGTCCACCAAAACGTAATTCGTTTTTTTAAATATACACCAGAGTAAAGTAACCTTCCCATTATGTCCTAGTTTGGAGTTTCTACATTTCAGAAGCAAACATATAAAAACAGTCACCGGAATAAGGATTTCGGGTGTCTAATTGTCTTTTTTTTTCGTTAACAAATATTATTATAAATACCTATACAATACAAAACGAATGTATGTTCCAAATCCTGTATTCTGCGCCTTTTATTTGCTCAAGCTTTCATTATCGACGAAGCAAACATGAGTAATAGGCTTTATTATTGAACATTTTATCGTGGATCGTTATCGCACTTCCCTATACGCCTTATCAGTTTTCTATTATAAAAATAATAGTGAAACTTTTTTAAATAGTTGGACGATAAAAGGGCCACGTAAATATAACATGAATTGTTTGTCATTAGAATATGTCTATGTTAAACCAATTTAAATGATACTAGCGACCCGACCCGCCCCGGCTTTGGCACCGGTGCAATGCTATATTATGCATGTATTATACATATAAATCTTCCTCTTATATCACTCTATCTATTAAAAAAAATAGTTTTATAGAGCTAAGCATACATAGGGACAGACAGACAGACAGGAAGCAACATTGTTTTATACTATGTAGTGATACCTACAATAAGACTATTGGAGAGGGTACACATAGGGGAAGAGCAATTTCATTTAAATTGTTTAAAAATGAGTTAATTACAATGATTACACTTACGTTTAAATTCTGGCTCCTGAGCTCCTCGCTCGCTTTGCTGCGGATCTGTGAGCATGCAAAGAAACATGCATTTGTTAGAAGAAGAAAACATTTAACAGGTCCGACAAAGCTCTCTAAAATATTATTAATTATTATAGGTAAAATTTGTTGAAAGGGCAAGCAATTACATTAGACTAATTTAACCTCGTAACGCCCACTGTACACGTTCGAAAGCCATTTTTATCATTCTTAAAATGACAGTAGGTAAGGGTCTAACTTTAGTAACACGATAACTACCTTGGCCCTCACTAGGATAAAATATCGATAACACCGAAGCTTAGCCTGTAAAATTCCACAGGTTTTACAACGCGTCTTTCGACCGTTGACCATATTCGGCTAATGTGTTCCAACAAACTGAACAGTGAACTGCATAGCCACTCAATTGCTTCGAATTTTGAGTTACACTCTATTTATATAATAAAATAAGAGCGGTGACAGGTAGCCGTAGTTACCAAAAGCAATCTAGTGGCTAAAGAAGACACTTTTTTGACGTCACAGTGTTTTTTGATATGAGGCACTTCGTGTGAAAGTGTCTCCTGAAAATTACACCATAAATCGACTGCAATAGACGCAAGGGACAATGCTACTACATTGTGATGCGTAGTTAGCTTTACTATGTAAATTCAACAGCAAAAACGCACGGAGACCCACTTTAGTGTGACGATATCTGGGGGCACGGCAGTGCCCCCGCCAAGTCGAGCAAACGCGCTTGCCGGCACGCCGTAACATCCTTTTCTCGAAGCCATTCAGACCATTTTCAAACTCCCAGTATTTCATTACGGACAAAGCTAGAAGCCTGAATTTTTAATGACCAGGAGAACATGATATAACCTAGGCATATTCTAAATTTCATTCAATTTGAACCAGTAGTTTAGAAATTATTGCCAGTAAAAGTTCCTTAATTTTGTCACTCACTGATTCACTGACTCACTCATGATCATACGAATTCTAAGTTACTTCTAGAAGACACACAAGCTTGAAATTTCGTGCTCTATTACGGTTTGGTGTACAAATCATTAAAAAACCTAAACATTACAAAATTTCCGTGTAGTTTTCCAGTTATGCGAGCTGCATAGATAAATTTGTATTTCCTTATGAACCCTATAAAAAATACACGATTACAAAGTTAACTTTGCGGTTAATATAACCTTCGGTTTAGATACTAAGACCTCAGGCACAGAATACTTATTACCTAATACATACAGAATGGACACGCCCATCGCCGTACCGAATTGAGTTACCTCACCCCGCAGGGGCAGTGAGTTGCAATCGTGATGGTAGCGATGATGATGATGATGATGATGGTGGTAACTGGTGGCGGTGATGGGGGTGCTGGTGATGATGATGATGATGATGAAGCTGGGGACTGGTGTTGGTAATGAGGGTGTTGGATTGTTCAGATGATGATGGTGACTGGTGGTGGCGATGGGCGTGTTGGTGATGATAATTATGATGGTGGTGGTGGTGACTGATTCTGATGAAGGTGGTATTGGTGATGATGATGATTATGATGACGACGATGGTGGTGATTGTTGGTGATGATGATGATGGTGGAGAGGAGGTGACCGGTGGTGATGATGGGGGTATTGATGGTAATGAAGATGGTGGTGACTGGTGGTGGTGAGGGAGGTGTTGGTAATGATGATGATGATGGTGGTGATTGGTGATGATGATAATTATGATGACGACGATGGTGGTGACTGTTGGTGATGATGATGGAGTGGAGGTGACCGGTGGTGATAATGGGGGTATTGATAGTAATGAAGATGGTGGTGACTGGTGGTGGTGAGGGAGGTGTTGGTAATGATGATGATGATGATGATGGTGGTGATTGGTGATGATGATGATGGTGTTGTTGTAGATGATTAATGATGATAATGATGATGACGATGACGATGATGATGCCGATGATGGTGATTAGGTATGATGATGGGGGTATTGATTCAGATGGTGATGGTCATAGTGGTGATGGATGATGACGATTGTGATGGTAATATTGGTAATGCTTGTGGTGATGGTGATGACGATGGTTATAAAATCAACATCCTCACCACATTACCACCACGACCATTACCACAACCACATCCCCAACACAATAACCACTACCATTACCACTACCACCATCATCGCCGCCATCATCACCACCCTCATCATCACCATCGTCATGAGAGGAATCATGAGAAGGATCATTATCTATAATGAGAGGGGTCATTATGGATCATGAGAGGGAGTGACAAGTCTGTGATCTAGATTTAGATTTATTTATTTCATAATATAAAATGTCAGTATAAATTACGCTAAGACAATTTACATGCATTTATACTATGATCGTCATAAAGATAAAAATGAGATAATATAATAATAGTAAAAAAAGTAAAAAAAAAAAAAAACATAACAATTGATTGGAACAAAAGATTATTTACATGTCATAATCATAATAATAAGAATATCTCCTTAAGGGATTGTCAAAAATTCTAAAAATACCAACTATATACCAACAATATTTATACACGGTGCGAAATACAACAATTATTATATGTTACTACGTCAAATAATATGAAATTAAATATGTCAAAGGTGTCTCCTTAGAGGATTGTCAACAATTTACAATATAAAAACAAAAAACAATATAAAAAACAAAAAATACCTATAAGAAACAAAAAACAATATAAAATGAAATATAAATTATTTATCCATGTACTCATTTACTGAGTATAATGGATTATCCAATAAAAAGTTTCTCAATTGATGTTTGAACTTCTCGTCTGATGCCTCGGTTCGCAGCTCGTCGGGTAGATGTTCATAGAACGTTGGGCCGATGACGCGCGGGTTTTTTTTTGCAAGTGCCATGCGACGCGGGACTGTCCTAAGTCTCCCCGTAGAACGTATTAGTTTGCCCGATACCTCGACACGTGCAAACATCGACAAATTATTTCGTACATACATTAATACCTCGAATATATAAAGTGAGTAGTGAGTCATAATGCGGTACTTTATGAAGAGATCCCTGCAAGAATACCTGGGTTCTACTCCGGCCAGTATTCGAAGTGCTCGTTTTTGGAGTATCATAATTCGCTGAGCATCAGTGGAATTTCCCCAAAAAACAGTACCGTATGACATAATTGAATGAAAATGTGCAAAATATACAGACTTTAATGCGTTACTTGATATTAACGTTTTTAATTTCTTTAAAGCAAAGACAGCACTACGTGTGGTTTACATTTAGTTAATGTCAACTTCGGTAGTGTTAAAGTGCAAAACTCCGCAATTTCGGAGTATAATAGACTAAGAAGTAAATTAATTACCGTTTACCCTTGAAATTTCGACAAACGTTTAATCGAATTTTAGTTCAAAGTCAACGGTACGCATTTTTTCATTTGATCGAATATTCATTACATCGAACAATTAAATAGTGTATTTTTATAACACCGATTCTTAATCTGTAGAAATATTATTTATTATATACTTTATTTCGCAGTTCTTTATTTCATATTTTATTATTCCATATTTTATTATTTTGTTTTAAATTTTATATTGTAGAAAATCATTTCAGTATTTATCATTCTACAACTTCAATAAATTATGTGAGGAACTAAACGCAATGCGCTCGCGGACGGATGTGGGTAGATATTATGTTTTATGTGTGTACCCTTTTGTTTACCTATGGCTGCGAGCCGTTTCGTTTTGGGGTCATAAAAAAAATAACCCTAACCTAACCTACCTATGTCTGCGAGCTGTTTCGTTTTTGGGGTCATAAAAAAAATAACCCTAACCTCACCTAACCAACCTATGGCTGCGAGCCGGTTCGTTTTTGGGGTCATAAAAAAAAATACCCTAACCTACCTATGTCTGCGAGCCGTTTCGTTTTTGGGGTCATAAAAAAAATAACCCTAACCTAACCTAACCATCCTATGTCTGCGAGCCGTTTCGTTTTAGGGGTCATTAAAAAAAAACCCTAACCTAACCTACCTATGTCTGCGAGCCGTTTCGTTTTTGGGGTCATACAAAAATAACCCTAACCTAACCTAACCAACTTATGTCTGCGAGCCGTTTCGTTTTAGGGGTCATGGAAATCAATGAGTTGTATAATAATACGTCGATGAAATAATATAAATTATTTGATTTTCTGTCTTTAAAATAATCAATTAAATGTAATTTTAAGCACTTAAAATTCCTTATAACATTGCTCTAATAATTGATATAATATGTAATGAATAGTCGATGAAGCCATAATACTCCAAGAGATAATATTTATACTGAATATTCTTTGAATCGTTTTCGATGAAATGAAATTCGATGAAAAGTTTGTCGAGATTTCAAGGGGCACCCCGGATACACAGCTAGTAGTCCTTAAAGGAAAAATAAGGACGACCACTTACAAAAAGAAATGAGATCCCATCAAAAACATTACATGTAAAAAAATTGCAAGTCTCGCAACCTTCTACCGAAAAAAGTTGTGAGATACAATATAAAACCAAGTCGGTTAATTTATTCAGTACCTATCAAAGTGACCCTTCGCCTATATGACAACTTTGACATACATTTTCACCGGATTACATAACTAAAAACATTATTATTATTAAACATATTTATCTTTATCATAAATGTAATGACTTGGCCATCGCACACGATAATACATTCTACATTATAATGATAATAAAATCTACCAAATTTTATTAAAGCTTTGAATGTCACGCATACAAACATAAATTCCTACTCATTGTTTCATCTTGGCCGTCCTTAAATAAAAGATGCATCTGGCCCGACCGGCAAAAGAGGACGGCAGAAGAAAATATAGGCAGACGAGATAGTAAAAACAGCTGAAAAGAACTGGATACGCACCGCTCCATACCGATCTATTGGTATGGATAAATAAAGCAAAAAATATAATAATCATTTTAATAAAAGGAGATTTATTCGTATTCTTATATACTTATGTTGTCGTGCGATGGCCAAGTCATTACATTTATGATAAAGATAAATATGTTTAATATTAATCTAACACGGTCATGGTAATATGTTTTTAGTTATGTAATCCGGTGAAAATGTATGTCAAAGTTGTCATATAGGCGAAGGGTCACTTTGATAGGTACTGAATAAATTAACCGACTTGGTTTTATATTGTATCTCACAACTTTTTTCGGTAGAAGGTTGCGAAACCCTAACCTAACCTACCTATGTCTGCGAGCCGTTTCGTTTTTGGGGTCATACAAAAATAACCCTAACCTAACCTAACCAACTTATGTCTGCGAGCCGTTTCGTTTTAGGGGTCATGGAAATCAATGAGTTGTATAATAATACGTCGATGAAATAATATAAATTATTTGATTTTCTGTCTTTAAAATAATCAATTAAATGTAATTTTAAGCACTTAAAATTCCTTATAACATTGCTCTAATAATTGATATAATATGTAATGAATAGTCGATGAAGCCATAATACTCCAAGAGATAATATTTATACTGAATATTCTTTGAATCGTTTTCGATGAAATGAAATTCGATGAAAAGTTTGTCGAGATTTCAAGGGGCACCCCGGATACACAGCTAGTAGTCCTTAAAGGAAAAATAAGGACGACCACTTACAAAAAGAAATGAGATCCCATCAAAAACATTACATGTAAAAAAATTGCAAGTCTCGCAACCTTCTACCGAAAAAAGTTGTGAGATACAATATAAAACCAAGTCGGTTAATTTATTCAGTACCTATCAAAGTGACCCTTCGCCTATATGACAACTTTGACATACATTTTCACCGGATTACATAACTAAAAACATTATTATTATTAAACATATTTATCTTTATCATAAATGTAATGACTTGGCCATCGCACACGATAATACATTCTACATTATAATGATAATAAAATCTACCAAATTTTATTAAAGCTTTGAATGTCACGCATACAAACATAAATTCCTACTCATTGTTTCATCTTGGCCGTCCTTAAATAAAAGATGCATCTGGCCCGACCGGCAAAAGAGGACGGCAGAAGAAAATATAGGCAGACGAGATAGTAAAAACAGCTGAAAAGAACTGGATACGCACCGCTCCATACCGATCTATTGGTATGGATAAATAAAGCAAAAAATATAATAATCATTTTAATAAAAGGAGATTTATTCGTATTCTTATATACTTATGTTGTCGTGCGATGGCCAAGTCATTACATTTATGATAAAGATAAATATGTTTAATATTAATCTAACACGGTCATGGTAATATGTTTTTAGTTATGTAATCCGGTGAAAATGTATGTCAAAGTTGTCATATAGGCGAAGGGTCACTTTGATAGGTACTGAATAAATTAACCGACTTGGTTTTATATTGTATCTCACAACTTTTTTCGGTAGAAGGTTGCGAAACCCTAACCTAACCTACCTATGTCTGCGAGCCGTTTCGTTTTTGGGGTCATACAAAAATAACCCTAACCTAACCAACTTATGTCTGCGAGCCGTTTCGTTTTAGGGGTCATGGAAATCAATGAGTTGTATAATAATACGTCGATGAAATAATATAAATTATTTGATTTTCTGTCTTTAAAATAATCAATTAAATGTAATTTTAAGCACTTAAAATTCCTTATAACATTGCTCTAATAATTGATATAATATGTAATGAATAGTCGATGAAGCCATAATACTCCAAGAGATAATATTTATACTGAATATTCTTTGAATCGTTTTCGATGAAATGAAATTCGATGAAAAGTTTGTCGAGATTTCAAGGGGCACCCCGGATACACAGCTAGTAGTCCTTAAAGGAAAAATAAGGACGACCACTTACAAAAAGAAATGAGATCCCATCAAAAACATTACATGTAAAAAAATTGCAAGTCTCGCAACCTTCTACCGAAAAAAGTTGTGAGATACAATATAAAACCAAGTCGGTTAATTTATTCAGTACCTATCAAAGTGACCCTTCGCCTATATGACAACTTTGACATACATTTTCACCGGATTACATAACTAAAAACATTATTATTATTAAACATATTTATCTTTATCATAAATGTAATGACTTGGCCATCGCACACGATAATACATTCTACATTATAATGATAATAAAATCTACCAAATTTTATTAAAGCTTTGAATGTCACGCATACAAGCATAAATTCCTACTCATTGTTTCATCTTGGCCGTCCTTAAATAAAAGATGCATCTGGCCCGACCGGCAAAAGAGGACGGCAGAAGAAAATATAGGCAGACAAGATAGTAAAAACAGCTGAAAAGAACTGGATACGCACCGCTCCATACCGATCTATTGGTATGGATAAATAAAGCAAAAAATATAATAATCATTTTAATAAAAGGAGATTTATTCGTATTCTTATATACTTATGTTGTCGTGCGATGGCCAAGTCATTACATTTATGATAAAGATAAATATGTTTAATATTAATCTAACACGGTCATGGTAATATGTTTTTAGTTATGTAATCCGGTGAAAATGTATGTCAAAGTTGTCATATAGGCGAAGGGTCACTTTGATAGGTACTGAATAAATTAACCGACTTGGTTTTATATTGTATCTCACAACTTTTTTCGGTAGAAGGTTGCGAGACTTGCAATTGTTTTACATGTAATGTTTTTGATGGGATTCGACTTTTACGACCTGAATAAACTCTTCATGTATTTTAATATGTCTAAGACTCACGGTAGTTATCTATGTAAAATCATAATAATGGCTTAAAACTATGTGATTTTAAATCCTAAATTAATCTTATTTCCTCTTATGATGTTTCAAATCACTACCAAGAATTACGTGGCCCTTATATATTCTTTTATATCTTATAAGTATTAGATAAAATTTTCCCTCTCATTAATTATTTAAACATCATGGTTACAGGTTCGGTTAATGAACACAGCCGGAAGCAGAAATTTCCTCCACACGCACTAGGTATATTTACTTAATTAAATTAACAGAAGTAAGACAATCCAACGTAGGCTCATGGACATGTGCATACTTCCAGTTCTCACCTACGGTGCTCAGACTTGGTCTTTGACAGAAGCACAGAAGTACAAACTCGGGGTTTGCCAGCGGGCTATGGAGCGTAGCATATTAGGAGTAAATCGGATGGACCGTATCCGGAACACCACACTGCGCTCACAAACCCTAATAGTAGACGTAGCTTGGAAGGCGGCTAAGTTGAAATGGGACTGGGCTGGTCACGTTTGCCGCATGCCAGATGACTTGTGGGCCAAAAACACCACGGAGTGGACGCCACACAATCACACAACTCAAGACGGGGACGCGGCAGACCTCATCGGCGATGGCGCGATGACTTGGACTTTTTCCTCAAGGACTGGCCAGATAAAGCACAGAATAGAGAGCAGTGGAAAAAAAGGGGGAGGCCTTTGCCCAGCAGTGGGACACAATGGGCTCATAATAATAGTCAATCCACCCCGCCCCGTTACGAGACATTAAGTGTCATAGAATTTAGTAGGTACCTAACGCATAAGTATCGTATTTAGTGAAATAGCATTAGTTTTGAATATAATCAAACACCGTTTTAGATTGAAGGTGCTTTAGTGTAATTTACCAAAATGATATTTTCACTTAAATTTCATGTACGTTTCTGTAACTTACTAATTGAAAAAATCTGATAAACAAACCGATTCTGCGAAACGTAAACGTGCATATTGAATGGCGTGTGTTATTGGTAGTGCAGCTGCCTACAGAGTTGGTGGTCCAGGGTTCGAATACCGGCAAGGGCAATTGTTGTGTGTTATGTACTCGAATATTTGTTTCTGGGACATGCACGTGTACTAAATTGTAAAAACTGGACAGCAAATTCAAGTTTGATGTATATTACTCATGTATACATATACCAAGCAGATAAATATAAAAAAAAAAATAAAAAATGGTTTTCAATCTGCCGTCCATCGTATTGGAACTGGGTACGATAACCCCTTGGCCACGCGGCTACTTTTAGTAGAATTTTCCGGTCACAATGCGCAGTGGAAATGTTACATGAAATTTACTCTGTAACAAATCTTTCAGAAAAGTTCCCTATCAATAATGTAATTTTCAATAGTTGAAATATTTCACTACGCACGATGTAAGGAGATACGTGTGATACGTTGTTGATTGTAGGAGGGGATGGATGACACAATAGATACTTGCAAGAACTATCCTCAGTATACAGACAATTGGAAGTGAATAGGATAGGGCGTTTACACGCAGACGCGAACAAGGGTTAACTTTAAAGCACTTCAAAATCTGTATGCTGACCAGTGTAAAACACCGCGATTCCAAAAAATGGAAATTATATGAACTTCACTGTATTACCGATCCAAAAGAGTACTTTTCAAAGGCGAGAGATAACCGCTTGTTCCACAGTGACTCTGGAGCACACCACGTGAATGGAACTCGTTCCCGGTGCTTTTCGTCCATCACGTAGAATTCCTCCCCGTCGGGTAACGCCCGCATTAGAGTGTAAAATGTTCTTACCGGTCCACGGCTCTGCTCCAAAAGAGTACATCTCCCACAGCGCTACAGCGAACATCCACACATCAGAGGCGAGAGAGAACTGCTTGTTCCATAGTGACTCTGGAGCACACCATGGGAATGGAACTCGTTCCCGGTGCTTTTCGTCCATCACGTAGAATTCCTCCCCGTCGGGTAACGCTCGCATTAGCCCAAAGTCGCCGATTTTGATCTAAAATTAAACTCAACATTTAACTTTCCATTGAGTGAAGGCTATGTGAGGCAGGTTATAGAAACTGTAATCCCTTGTTTCTAAGGGAGAATATGATCGAACACTAACCTATCCACGTGCGCGATATCGCTGCGCACATCCAAATTTTGTGGAGACAATTGGGGAGGCCTTTGTCTTAGAAGGCCTTTCTTTAGAGACGTTTTTGTTGGTTTGATGGGACGCAATACAGAAAAATTAAACTAAACTTTACAACTTCACGTCAAATCGGATTATCCGTATGTATTGCGAGTGGTCCCTAGAGATAAATTCATTAACATAATCCTTATTTCAATGGGTTGTGACCCTTTCTATGGGTATCCTATTCGTATGAACAGGCGTTTGAAGCCTTGTAGGATTGGAGGCGTTTGGAGCCAAGCCAAGGAGATTAATTTACCAGCAATTAGAAATCCGGTAAATTAGATCAGTCACAGTATAAAGACAACTCTGTTAGCTTTAATTAGTTATAGAACTTTATAAAATTCCTTTTTTGAAATTACATACAGATAAATATTCAAATACGGTAAATAAAAAGGCAGGCAAAGCCATTTATGTTCTAGCCCGTAAATCGTGAGTAGAGTTTACGTAGTCACGTAAGATTCAATTCTATTTTTGTTCAAATTATTTGGGCATCATCTGTAGTATTATAAAATTGGGTCATTATTTCAGGAAAAATCTGAAAAGCACGATGCAGTACTTGTATTGGCGCGCGGGGCCAGCCATACAGCGCCTGTTGCTTATATGTAATTCTTTGGCCGCACATCACATCGAAACGACTAAACGGATTGTAATCAATTTTGGCACAGAGATAGCTGGACATCCAAAAAAAATAATAATAACGCGGACGAAGGGCATCTTCTAGTGAAGTTAAGCCAAACCTTACCTTATGCTTAGTAACAGTGCCGGTTTTAGCACTACCAGCGCCTTGGGGATTTCTACGGCGCTCCCTAAACATAACGAGATTTCGCAAAATTTTGGAAATTTACGAGTGATAAGGCCTCGCTCAATGAGCGAGCGGAGCGCCTAGTCGCCCCTTTATATCCGGCGCCCTGGGCGGTCGCCCTACCCTAACACCGCTTCTGCTTAGTAAGGCCTTTTTAATGGCCAAGGTGGGAAGGTATAGTGGGATTATATCACTGATAATCATTACTATTTAGGTACTTAGATGCAGGATATACTTTCCACCTTCAATTGCCATAGCATAACAATGAATTGTCTCGATGTTTACAGACACAACTTAACCTGGTTGACACATTATCCCAGCATAAATGTTTAACTGAAGTGAACAACCGTTTAGTCCGCCTTTTGTACGTTAAGTTTTTCTTTTGTGCAATAAAGTTTAAATAAATAAATAATAAATAAATAAACAACCACACATCAGAGTCAAGAGAGAGCTGCTTGTTGCTCTGCAACTCTAGAGCATATCATGGAAAACGACACTCTTTGCCTCTATTACACAGAATTCCTCCCTGTTAAGTAATGCCTGCTGCACGTTAAACAGCAAACCAACACAAATGTTTCATTAAAGTGTGACCCAGTTAAGTTATGCCATGTTTGTAAACATCCTTAGTATAATATAGTTTGCACTCACCAAATCCAATGTGCTCAGCAGAATATTCCTGCAAGCCAAATCCCTGTGTAAAAATCGATTCCTTGCCAAATATGCCATGCCTGCTGCCACTTGTTCGGACCATTTTGCTATATAATTTAATGAGACTCTTCCATTCTGAGATGTTATATAGTCTAATAGAGCACCCATAGGGGCCAATTCGCACACCATCATATATGGCTGGAAAACCACACCATATAGCTTCATCAAATTGTGATGATGTAATCTGTGCATAGCTGCAACTTCTCTGCCGAAGTCATCATGCACCCCGTTTTTCAATACCTTGACGGCGACTGGCACTGTCTTGCCAGAATCACTCATCCTCCATTCGCCTTTTCTAACCACAGCAAAGGAGCCCTTTCCTAATACTTTTTGTAGCCTGTAAGAAAGCTTTAGTTTAATATTGCTTATGAGCATACCTGGGATAACTCGGGGCACCTATACGAAAGTGACGTAGCAAAATATTTTTTCGACAAAAAAATATATCGATGTTACGGTCAACATGTAAATGTCGTCGACATAAATAAATATGGCTTATTTCTCAACATTTTGAAATAAAAAAAATAAACATATTAAAACGTGTATTTACATGTTTATTTTAAAATAATTTTCATAATATACGTAAATTGTAATTTTGATTGAAATGACATCCTCATACTTTTATTATCTTAATTTAAGAGGCTCGATATCAGATCAGATATGACATCGAACCTCTGTATAGTAATCGAGGATGTTTAATGAGCACATATAATAATTTAATTATATCAACATCTTTTTTATTGATATCCTATCCCTAGAACATGCCTTGAGTTAGCACAGGTATGCTTATGAGTGTAATAACCTCATAAGAGGTTGGACTTTAAGACAATTTCAGGTTTTTCAGATATTCAAGTCTGTCTGCAGATTCTTTCTTTGTGTAAAGAAAGTAATACCGGAATTTAATATATATTAAATTATTACGATGCACTCTTCTTCAATTATACTTTCAGTATAAATAGATTTAAAAATATTGGAACAGCAATATTGAAGATATGTGGATCTAAAAGTGAATTGACACGAGTATGTCATATTAACTTACGTAATATCTTGTTCTGATATAATATGAGCTGTCCTTGATTCGGTTTGTGAGGGTAGTCTCACCACCTCTCTAGATAAAGAATGTGATGATGAACCAAACAGCTTGCTCCAGAATTTTTGAGCCCACAACTTCTTATTCTCTCTCTTTATTGCATGTAGTAATCTACGTATCGCAGGTTTACTGATACCAATTTTTTCCAGGTCATCTTCACGCACATAATCAAAGTGAGCCAATCTTGTGATCTGAAACAAGGAGGTAAATAAACAATACAGTGACAATCAAAATGTTTCTCAACCTTGACACCACATAAATGGCATTGCGAAAGGCTGCATGTCTTACAATGAAATATCTCTCAAGGATTATAAAACCATTTTATTGAACTGCCAAAAACATATTTAGTGTTTATAATCAGACTGCTATCAAGCACACATTGAAAATATTATAAATTAACACAAGTAATTAACTAATTACTTGTGAAGTTTTTAATTGTTTATTTTTATGACATTCCCCATAAAATATTCTAGAAACAAAGACCACTGCTGCTTGCAATCAATGTATGGAAACAAACCTTGGGACCTGGTCTTCATTGTGGAAATTAACAATGGTTTACCTGGAGTTCATCTCTGATTCGAACGTAAAAATCTTCTAATTGTTCACTTCGCAAAATCTCACGAAGCCAATCTGTGTCCTTATCCATTGTGCAAGTGCAATGTTTGTGACGCTGGTTAATCCTTCACATGTATTCGGTAGAAAACATTTGAACGCATCTTAAGCAGGAAGTTGGAGTCGTGAAGGAAGCATTTAGCGTCGAACAGGTTTGACTAGGGAAGACTACTAAAATAAACTCGGGCTCGAACACTTAAAACTAATACTTGACACTAAAATAAAACTATATACATTCGTTCGTAATATCCGCAAAAAAATTAACTTCACTAAACACACATCACATTCCTAGTGAAGAAATCTTGCGAGTTGCGATACGAAACTAGACTGAGGTGAGGAGGCGGAGTGAAAAACGTCAAAATCGATCAGTTGTGTGTTTGAGTTACAAAAAATAGCGCTTTATATCAAGTTACTTGTGAGTCAAAACCTAACATTCAAAGTATAAAAATATTATGTAAAATATATAATAAGTTATAGCAGACTGTTAAAAGCTACAAATACTTAACTTTTATTTAAATATACACTGAACATAATCTCAGACTGCCGCGAACGATTAATGCGATTCTTGCTGAAAAACTTATCTCAAACAATTTTAACTTCAAAGAAACATGGCGGTAAGTTTGAAGACTCAGGGCTAACGCCGCCTGCTATTTTATTATTGAAAAATAAACTGCGTTATTGTATACAGGCAAATCGACCAATTATGGAAAATCTTTTAAGTGAAAGTATTTGCGAATTAAAAGAAGTAGACTTCGGAAGTGTTCCTGTGGACACGGCTATTGAACGATCTGTTTGGGTTCAAAATACGTCAAATGTAAGTTGACCTTGTTTTTATTATATTTAATTAAAATGTGCCTGCAACTTCATCTATGCATGTATCCCAAAAATACATGAAATTCGGTCGTGGGACGTTTAAATAACTAATTTTATGTGAAATATCTTCAAGGTACCTACAGTTTTCATTAAATCATAAACCTAATTCTAAATATTTTTAGACACACCTGACCTACCGTGTCTCGTTGATCTACGTTTTAAACTCCGTGGACCATGTGTTCAAGCTGACGGTGTCTTCGGCTCCGGTCAGGCCCGGGAACAAGGTTGAGGTCCTTGTCCAGTTTCGACCTCGCATTCCTGGTCAGTCGTACACAGACTACTATGTGCTGGGTGACAGTGCTGGCAACACTTACAGATTTACCGTCAGCGGGAGATGTGTTGGTGAGACAATCAGTACTATCTTTACCGTTAACTCATAAGGGCGTGTCCTTACGGGCCGGGGCCTTCGAAACTCCACCTCTTTAATATTTGTAGTCCAGGAGCCCTCATTTTATTTAATGGCCAAGACGCCTGGCATCCACTAAGACGGCCTTGGAGTGGAGATGTCTTGGTCTGGTAAAGAGCAGAGTCGACTCGAGGTGGCGTTTGCTAGTTATAATTTTGGAGTTATAATTTTATTTAAAATCTCTTAAAAAGTCTGAAGGTTGCATTTACTTTCATTAATTAAAATTATAGTTTGTTCCCGACAATCAAGCGCGACCGATATTAGGCTCGAACTGCCTAATTAGTGCTTAAATCTATCACTGAACTCGCACTCGGCTTTACGCCCACACGCTGCGTAGTGCCCCATATAAGTTATTGCAATAGGGTTTTATTTTATTTAATGATGTGCCAAAGTTACCAACATGACGAAAAACTTGTTGTTCAGCGGAACTGCCCTCGGCATTTCCATCTGGAAAGATTTCGCTGAATTGGCATAATTTCCTATTTGTAACATAATTTTATATCGAAACTTTCTTTAAATTCTTATGAAAGTTTTGAGAATTTTCTATAACTTAGGTTCATATTATAGGTATAACCACAACCAATCGATTTCATATTTCTTCAGTAGGTATGTGTCAGTAGGTATAGGTACTTACATTATTTGTATACTATTATAGGTTCACATGTATCATTAAGCAAGAAAAAGCTTTCATTCGAAGTCAATAGAAATGTTTTTGAGCAACGGAAGGCAGTTGTGAACATTATTAACAACTCCGCTATGGAGACTACTTACCAGTGGTTTATGCCTTTATCCGGCCAAGGATATTTCCAGGTGAGGAGTCGTTTCATTTTAATGTCCTCTGTTTTTCCCGAAACACTTTGCACAGTCTACCGTATTTAATCCCTATGTCTATAGTACTGTCATAGTAACGGAGTTTTGCCCTATACCTACGATAGGTAGGTACCGGCTAGATTATTATTATTAACAAGGCCGTTGAGCACTAATAGAAAAACTAAAATTTGCTCCAGCTTATCGAAGAATGCTTTGGACGCTACGCTCCTATGCCAGAGTACAGCGCTCTCATTGTAATCTGTAAGAATTGGCTTACTTCTCATCTAAGAACAATAGAGAAGTATTCTCGAATGAAAAATAGCCAAGACGTGGATCGGGATGTAGGGGACATCCTAGTCACCGATCAGCATTTATTTTATAAATGTACCTATTTATAATGGTTTCAGATCTCCACTGGAAACTGTGGATTAATAAGAGCATATGAAACGATTACGACTACAGTGTTGTTCAGCGGAACTGCACTCGGCATTTATACTGCGGAACTCGTCTTATTGGTGTTGTATCAGGTTAATAGTAGTTTGTTTAGTGCTGTTTACATGTAATAAGTAGTTACTATAAACTATAAGTCGACGTGTAAACCTAAAGCGCTCATAAGAGCGACCGAATATAAACACGAAGGCCATTTAAAAAGACTACGGTATGTGCCTACAAAACTAGTTGCCCCGAGTTCCAATCCACGGCTGGAAAACACAGCCTAAAGGTATATTAAAGCCCATTTAATATATGTACTTACTCTCCAACGAGTCTCATAAAGCCTACAAACGTACTTTCAGACTTAAAGTATGTATTTTATTATATCTTCACACTGTATAATTCTTCAGGATCCCCAATTCATCAGCCTGATCGCAACCGTCTTCTTACCCAGTCACCCCATGTATACAATGACCAACCACGTGTTCGAGAAGAACTGGAAACGCAAAAACCGTTCCGCTCATCTCATGGAGAATAGTTTGAACCGCTTATGTCATGTACCCTCGGCCTCGGTGTATGCCAAATACCTTGACTTCGGAGTTGGAAGTGTCTCGGATGTGACGAGGAACATATCGCAGACTCTCTGCGTCACCAACCACGAGGACGAGGATGGTTATATGCAGTGGATTCCAGGTTAAAATATGCCTACGTCTTGAACTAGTGATCAATTAATTTAGGGGAACAACGATTTTAGACAAAGATTAAACTATTTTATTCAAATGAAGGGAAAAGTAGGCACTGTGTCGTATCCTGAAATCCTGATACGACACAGTGCTTGGAATAGTCCTGGTTAGTTTTTCTGATCTCCTGAGAAAACTAAATATGACTATTCGCTGGGAAAACGGCGATTACACCACCGACAAGAGCTAAGCTTTTAAATTAAGAATAAATTATATTTTAATCAATTGACGACACTTCTTGCAGATCCTGAAAACGTATTTGTAATAGATCCCATTGCGTCAGACATACCATCCAAGGAATCAAGATTATTTACCGTCAGATTTAGGTAAGTGATATCCAAAGTATCATGCACTTAAAAGTAAGTACAATACGTTTAATAATGTTATTAAAACTATCGTGAGACATCTTCACTAATTATAAAAAAAACGGTTTAAACTCGCGACCCCGCGAGTCGCGTAGCAGCACGGATAGCTAGCTACCCCTGATGAAGAGCTCCAAATGAGTTCGAAACATGTCGGGCCGTTCCTGACAATTTTTACGTGAGTTTAAACCGCTTTTTATAATTACAATACGTTTACTAAACTGCACAAGCCTGTTGCCTCACGAGTACAAAAAAAACAACAGCGCAGTAGGTATACAATTTGGTACAGTGGTCTACTAGCAACGTATATAGAGTTTGCTTGTTTTGTCCAGAGTATGTCTGTTTTCTGCACGAATCTTCAGGGCCAGCCTGAGCCGTACAGGCGCCTCGGGCGAGTCATTCATTTGTGACCTAGTCTAGACCTTATGAAAGTAACTCCTTTAGTAATCAGCGCCTCGGGTGGCTGCCCGGTCGACCGCTAAAGCCGCTACTTTAGCACAAAGCCGCATCTTTGCTCGAGTTTATTTAAGGTTCCCTGAAATCGACTACCGATATGATAGTAAGAACTCTTTAAGAATTGTAGTAGGACTAACAAAAAACACTAGATAGTTAATATCAGCGTTATAATAATATACTTACGTTTGATACTGCTATGGTATGCCCAGCCAAGGGG
This sequence comes from Apotomis turbidana, assembly GCA_905147355.2. Taxonomy (NCBI): domain Eukaryota; kingdom Metazoa; phylum Arthropoda; class Insecta; order Lepidoptera; family Tortricidae; genus Apotomis; species Apotomis turbidana. Next base: position 9,122,715 of record LR990288.1, read on the forward strand.
ACTGTATAGTTTAGTTGGTTATAACAATTTCAGGCCAAAACAGGAAGAGGGAGTATACGGCTATCTGATGTGCGGCGACTTTCAATACAAGAGTTACGATTACAATGCCCTCGACGAAGAGAGGGTGAAGCACACCTGGTTTCGGATCCCTTGTATTGGCAACACATGGTCGCACTGCACCGAGTGGGCGACAGAATGGGATTGTCCAACAGAAGTATATCTATAGGATTATAAATACTACAATTGTATTTAAAATTAGTTTTCATAGGGCTTGGTGTCCTTATATCAGGAATGCGGGATTTATATGGACGCACGTGGCGTCACCCCTAACAAGGGTATCTGTTGGTAAAAAACTGATTTTAACCAATTTTGGTGCAGGGATCGCTGGACATCCAAAAAAGGTATAGGTAGTATTACTTTTTACTCAACAACGGTAAACAATAGTACATTACATCAGAGGCCGAGAGGATTTCCGGCCAAGTAGGTACTCGTATATACCGGATAGTGATACGAGGCCGGGAATCCGTTTTCACGACGAGGCATGTATAGTGCTTTTCTCAAACATACAATGAAATAAAAAAATATACTTCAAAGAATAACACTTAATATTGTTTGTCCGATATTTTCCGAATTTGACCGAATTTTAAAAATCCTATTTCAGATTCTGACTCAGGAGCCCCCAAAACCCCCGGATACCGAATTTCAGCCTCCTAGGACCAATTTGAAATTGTCTCCATACAAATCTTTTTTTTCGATATTTTCCGAATTTGACCGAATTTTCGGACAAGATTTCAGATTCATATTTTTGAGCCCCGAGAGCCCCCCGATACCGAGTTTTAGCCGCCTAGCACCAATTTGAAATTTTGAATCGTGTTTTTCGATATTTTCCGAATTTGACCGAATTTTCGGACAAGATTTCAGATTCATATTTTTGAGCCCCGAGAGCCCTCCGATACCGAGTTTTAGCCGCCTAGCACCAATTTGAAATTTTGAAAAAAAAAAAGTCGCCATCTTGAATTTTTTTTTGCACAAGTGTCTCCAACCACCAACCTTTAAAAACAAAACCTGCTTTTTGTCAAACCAGCCAGCTGTGTGAATGACCTTGTTGTTGAAACCAAAAAAAAGTTACTTTGCAGTCCTAGGCCTGAAAAGCAGTATGAAATCCCTTTACAGTCCTCTCGAGTTGTTGCGCCCAAAAAGCGATACTTCCGAGCCTATTTTAAGGAACGTACGTAAGGAGCGTGCACCAGAGCTGAGCGACATGACATGCGAAGCGGTGTGCAATAGACTCATACTTAGATTTCTCATAGGTACCTACTCATTCCCAGCTCACAATTCACATTACATTTCTCGCACACACCTCTCGAGATCCCTTTATCCACAGGTAGGTAAGTATAGATAGACCGCGGGGCACCTCGGAGGTTTTCTTTTTCTTGTTGATTCGATTAGCCCTTGGGCTGTTATCGTAATGTGTTGTGGTGGTCGGCTTGCCGCAGCATAAACCTCGGCACCACGTCTGGGATGCTGTTGCGTGCGAGAGCGCTCGGAACAGATAAGTACCTAGCTGAAGCAACTAGTCTCTTGTCCTGTTAGTTTGTAAAAAAAAACTAGCTGGGCTTCCCTCGGAGGCATTGGTCCTTCCTTAGGCAGTTGCCTGGCATCTCTCGCTCGCGATGGTGGCTGGCGCTGCTACATGCGTTGCCTAACTAAGTTCTCAGTCCTCACCCACGCCACGCCCCTGTGTCTTTGCTGTGTAGGTAAATGAGTCCTCAACTACTACCGTGGACTCGTGTAAAAAATAATTGAATCTATTCTGACAATTATACCAGTTTCACAGAAAGCGCATAATTTACTGCCTTTTACGTACTTACTCGTATTTATTTCAAACATTCATAAATTTTGAACATTTTCAGTTGATATTGCCTCCTACGGTACCTGACAGAACCTGTTATGGAAATTTCATGCTATCAAATAAACTAGAAACTACCATGTATTTTAAATTTGAAGCTCCTGAAGGGACGTAAGTTTTAATGTACCATTATTTCGAGTGTTAGTTTATCTTGTGTCACGAAAGTTGTAACGCGATAAAATAGATGTAGGTATGATATGAGGTACGGACTACCGCACGCGCCGCTCTCAAGTCGTGGCATCTTTCCTAGTCGCAGATGCAGTTGTAGGTACCCGCCGCGGCCCGCGCCCCACGCCGCGACGCGATTCGCTCGGCAGAAACCGTACGGACCGGCCACGACTTACGCGACAGCGGCAGCGGTGGGCGGTACGGGCGGTACGAGTGTCGTGTTTGGGGAAACGCTGCACGCGGCGGGCAAAAACGACCGCTCCAGAACATACCATACTGACGCCGCGGGCGACGGGCCGCTGTCGGCCGCGAGCGGCGGTTTAAAACGACCGCGGCCTTACTCACTCGTATGGCCGCCGCGCTCGGATCTCTCGCTCAACCGCTCGCCGCGCCGCTTGCCACCGAAGTCGTGGCATGTCCGCTGGTTAGCGGACATGTTATGTATGAAGCATGCCGCGCATTTTGCATAGTCGCGCAAAGTATTGGCTGGGCCTTCGGTTTTAGTAAGGGAAAGAAAATTATTTATTTTGTATTAATGATGAATATGCTTAAAAGTTTGTTGCCTCGTAACTGCTAAAAATAATTTCTCATTATTGAATTTTAATTGATCAATGAGTAAACCCCAGGAATTTTGTCGTAATGCCAATGTGTGGCGTCGTGCAAGGACGAGGATGGCAGATAATAACTGTAGCTTTGGAGCCCAAGACTCTAGGAGACTTCTACGAAAGTTGGGATTTGAAGATTAACAAAAAATACAAGGTAATTACTTTAAATAGTTAAAGTTAACATTGGGTTGTGTGGGTGTCGTGAGTGCGACCAACCCAAACAATACCTAGTTCTTGCACCATGATTGTCAGTCTATTCATTGTTTTCTCTTGCTCTTACAATGCCCAGCCCAAGTCATTCTGTAGGTAAGTTATAAATGTTATGAGTTACTGTTTTAAAGCATATACCTTTACCTATAGTGTGTTACCGACAGAACAGACTGTGCATAAAGATATAGTTTCTCTATAGTATCTATAAGAGAGACTGCAGATGTGTTTCAATGTGTGATTTGCTTTTGATCCAGCCTTTCGCGTCGCCCTTTAGCGATAAGACCGCCTGTTGTCTACCGGTATTCAGATTTTTGTATTTCAAACACTATTGGAAACTTATTTCTGTGTTATTAAAACATTTTTGTATTGTAAATGAATAGTCCTTGGTTGTGATTCCCAGTGTCCAAAATTATTAGGGGCCATTACTTAACTATGAGTCTTGTAACTTGAAATAAAATAATTTTTATTATTTTTTTAATAAGGGGAGGTGGGTTTTGTAATGGCGATTCTCAAACATCGGGGTGTCAAAAATTGTCCTTACATAATTAGGGAAAAATCCAATTAGGTAATATTTGTTTTGTAGGCTCGCGTATGTCTCACAGGAAGCGCTGAGAGCAGTTTAATAGACGTGATGTCCAATGGATACAACCCCAACACGCATGCGCTTTATGAATTCCCGCCCACCATCACTGGCTGCGCAAACTATTGCACGGCATACCTGCACAACGTTACTCGGATGAGTATCCAGTATGTATCTTCTAAGTTTGAATCTTTACGGTAGATGGCGCTACGATGCCAACTGGTTGGAAAATTTAAATCCTCTCGCATCAGCTTCAATGTTCCAATAGGTAGGACGCTCGTGTTGGCCGTTGGAAACGCAGGATCAAACCCTGCCTGAACTATTAAGTTTTTAAATTTTTCGCTTCATTGTAAACATTTGTATCTTCTGATCAGTACTAGGCATTAGCAGCTTAAAATTACTAAAACTTGTTTCGACGACGCTTACAGAAACTTTTTACAAAAATTCTTCTGCGAAATTTTCTTTCAAGTTTTTTTTTTAATAACCTGTATGAGTGGTCTCACTGCTGGGCAAAACCTGATTCCTTAAATTCGGTGCAATAGTTTATGAAAAGGTGGGAACCAAACAGACAGTAACACTTAAATTGTATTGATTGAGCGAGCAAAGCGACTGAAGCGAGCGAAGCGTCTCCGTTTTAACTTGGCCATATCTTTCGTATGTTCGACCGTTTTCGCCTCAACCAATTTTCAGGATTTTTTTCAAATAAACAATACAAAGATCGACACACAAAGCATAAGGAAAAATTCGTCAGGTCTACGTGGAGCGAGGGTAGCGAAGTGGCTAACGCACTGGACCGGTAATCCAGAGGTACCGGGTTCGATTCCCGGTCCCTTCCACCAGGTAGCTCCTTTTTCAATTTTTCTTTAAGCTTTGATCTTTGTATTAATGGTTTAATCAAATTTTAGCCATTTGAGGAAACTGGCTTCTGCGCCGAAGCTGAACTAAAGTTCACGGAGCCACTAATAAATATAAAAAAAATAAGGGACAATCTAACACAAATCGGCCTAAGTAGTCCCAAACTAAGCAAAGCTTGTAGGTACTATAAGTACTAGACAACGATGTACATAATATATATATACCTATATACATTTATAGATAACATCCATGACCAAGGAACAAATATTCGAGTTCATCACACAAATATTTGCCCTGGCCGGGATTCAAACCCAGGACCGCCGGCTCAGTAGGCAAGTGCACTATAAACTGCGCCAACCGCGTCATCGACTAGTACCAGCCAAGATTCTTACAACATGTATGTTTTCAGTATAAGAGTATTAAATTCCGTGCCGTGGCTTGGCGGGGACAACAGTGGCTCCATATTAATACCGCCGAAAGAAATACTGTGCTACCACTGGTGGTTCTTTCCGAAAGAGGCCAACAAAGTTTACGATACCACTGTCACTTGTTCGTGCGTCGTTGTGATCGATGGAAGGTAACATTTCACAACCCTTACAAAGATCTAATCAGGAATTGATTAGGATAGGAGAAAAGAGGGCACTGAGATTAATAGAGAATAAATAAGTTTCTGTCAAAAACTACATTTTTGTGACAAAGCTTTTATAGCAGACTGTATTTTTCTTTGAATATCCATCAATCACTCACAGAGACGATTCTAAAGAGCCCAAACCGACATGATTGCTTTATCTACTGTAGAGTTCCTAGGGCCACCTTCCGGCTCCATCATCAGACCAGCTCACTGATACCATAACATTGCATTGTCACACGATTTGCAAATTCGTGCAAAATTTCAGCTCAATCGGAAACCGGAAAAAAATTAACTTGCAAAATTCCATTACAACGGGACAGGTGAAAGTAAATAACAGTTTTTTTCGAAAACTAGAATTTACATATTAGCTAAAGCTAGAAAGTTCAAAAAATCGTCCAAATTGACCAACTGAAGTCCATAGAAATTACTTTTAATAGAAAAAGAAGAGGGTCATGGCTTACCAAGAAGTGAACGTTCATAAATAAAATATGGTGACAGTATTCACAAAGTTCCTAATTAGAATCTGTTGTCGTGTCGCGTGCTCCAAAGCCTCTCATTTCTCTATTGTAATTTCTTGTGTTGTGTTTGTCCTGTAGGTAGGTATATTTTGTAAGGTGTGTTTTTTCTTAGTGAATTTGACTATCAATACTTAAGCCATATGGTATTATTTCATTGAAGAAATGCATTATCATTGCAGACCCGTTGGTGAACCTACCGAATTATTCATCCAGATTACTGGGTTCTCGGAACTCCCCGATTTGAGGGTAGGTGATTAATTATTACCATCACATCATTATTCATTAGTAAGGATAAAAGTTACTCTGATGGCGGATTGATGGACCCACGATGGACCGAACACATAACTTGTTTGTGTGGGTAGGCTCTTTTGTTGGTAGCTATGTACAGCTGTTATCCTTCCTCCACAATCTTTATTTTAGAGGCGGACCTTTCTTGCTAACATAACTGCCAAACTTTATCATCTCGGAGTTCTTTAAATCACTCTCACGATCATGAGGTAATTACTTATTTTTGCTGCTATTATATCTGAACTGTTCGCTTTCAACCCAAAGCGCGCCCTCCTGGTTTCGACGAATCGTGTAAGCTATGGTGTACTTATATTCAATCCTATCAGAACAGGCGTTGGAAATTATGCCCACCACTCGTTTAAATGGGGCTGGACCGAGTCCCCCGAGTCGAGTGTGGCACCCGAACCAGACGATCAAGCATATCGTATTCGACTGTCCTATCAGCAAATTCACAGGAGGAATAGAAAACATCAGAAACCTCACGGAAATTGCTAGAGATTACTTGAAGAAGGCTAACTTGAACCTTTAAATTTAATTAATTGTACCTATTTATACCCAGTGATTGAAATGCCATACTATAAATAAGTAACTGAACTGTTTTTATAGGTGCTGCCTAAGCTAAATAATTTGCACGATATAGTTGTCAAAGAAAGCGCTACACGGTCTATTACTCTATACAACTACGGTTCTTGCTATTTCACCTCGAAGTTGTATTACATCATCGACGGTATGCAGGACGATTGGAGCAAGGACAGGATGGAAATCGACTGTACAGTTGTACGTATTAAGAGGCCTTATTCCTTTTAAAATTATTTTTTTTCATATTATGACAAATATATTGATAATTTTCACCAACTTTTTGAAGTGAATAATACTTTTCCCCGAGTTCTAGTTAGTAACATAGCTATTTCATGCTTACATTGCGTGCAGTCGAAAATAAGTTGAAAATGCTAATTTTCCGTGTGAATTTTGTCAATTTCGAGTAGTTTTTGAAACAAAAGTGATCAATGAAAAATTCAAATTGTAGGTTTCAAATATATACCAATAAATCCCACTTTGTTAAGAAACATGTTTGATCATAGAGAAACGTGTCTAAAACAATCAGCATTTTATAAGGAATAAGGCCTCTTAAATCAATTATAATTATTAGTATCCACCCTGGAAATTGTTGGTGCAACGTAAGGATGACAAAATAGTTCGTGAAGTAATCTTTGTGACCATATCACACTAGAGCGACTAGAAGAAAAACGAAACAGTTACGAGTTTTATAATTTTGAATTTCAATGAGGAACGTATCATAGGTATCATGTTGCAGAACAGTCTAAAACCATCCCACCACTGCGAAGTGAAGCTGTCGGTGACCCCAGACGGGGCAGGGCCCAGACAAATCTGTATCAAATATACGGTACTGTACCGCAACGAGTTCGACGAAGTAGAGGAGATACAACCCGTCGCCAAGACCATATGCATCGTATGGTATGACGGAATCTATCCCAGCATCAAGGTAGGCTTTTAAGGATCCACCTCCCGTATCACCTTTAGCCTTTGCTGTATCATAAGTGACCCTAGACTAATCAGCATCAAGTAAACGTTGCTGTATCACAAAGAATTCGACAAGGTACAGGAGATCCAGCCCGTTACTAACACCATATGCATCGTATGGTACGACAGAATCTATCCAACCTTAAAGGTACTTAGGTATTTTTAGGATCTTAGACCAGAATTTCCTTAAGTCTTTGTTATATTATGTTTATATAACATATCACCACGGACAGAGCGGGTTCTAGACGTATCATAGGTAATGTCTACGGTGCTGTATCGAACCCAGGGCCCCTAGGCACTTAGTATTTGTTTGGGGCCCCTTCCCCTATAAGGAGAACATTATTATCGTGCAAGTCCTGCGTCTCGGACTGGGCCCCTAGACCTGGGCCTTGTGGGCCTAGGGGCAAATACGGCCCTGATCAAACCCTGCATGAACAAAATTTCCAAGTTTGATAACTGCCAATTGCAAAAATAACAGTTTGTAGTTAACCCAGTTATCAAATGGGTTTTTCTTCATAGGAAACTTCTATGAAACCGGCCCTCCTGTTGTGCCGCAACCTTGTGTGTCCTTAGCGCTATTACACCGCACTAAACATCACATTCGTAAATTTCTGAACGTGACCTTCGAAAGGAGCCCATTTTGGAAATACTACCTAAAAAGAGTAAACAAATTGTCTCTGATACCTCTGGTATCTTGATATGTTAAGAGATCAAATTATTTTCCAGGTGAAGCGAACTATAGCTGTGACATGCCCTATTATATTGAGCAATCATTGCGTTTGGAATCTGACTAATGTGGATGAGTAAGCAAATATTCGAATATATCAGAATTCAAAGTCCTCAAGGGGAGCTATAAAACAAAATCTTATTATTGTAATGCTGTCTAAAGATTTATAGAATCCCAAAAGGTAACATTGGAGCATGATAACTGTCTGTCTCCGTCTCTCTAAATTGCGATTCCGTGTAGTCGGATTTCTCTCAAACGACTTCATCTGACATGTAGTTTTCCAAAATGTAAGTAATTAAGCTTGCGTGCGTGCGATCCGGCGCGGTCGACTTATAATCTACGAGCGTTACTTACTAGCTTGATTTATTTGTCCCTATCGAACCTGTTCACCGACGAGAACTAAAATCAACACAATTCGACATACTTGAACCTTTTGTTGCATTCAATCAAACCAATTTTCCATCAATGCAGATTCAACAAAGCAGTGATGGACTGCCGCCCTGGCAAGCCCCTGACCGTGAACCTCTACGGGCCTGACCTGTGCGTGCGGCCGGGCGCGGTCGAGCTAATCTTTATTATGGGCTGCGTGTACAACGTGCCAGTCGCTTGGAGCATACGCAGAGAGAAGATATGCGATTGCGCCATGGTAGAGGTCCAGACCGGAATATCTACGTATGAGATGAGACATAACTGCATGCATAGATCTTTGGTTGATGTGACACCTTCGAATGGCATTGTTTCGGTAATTGCACGTTTTTGTTGATTTTATTGTTTAAGATATATTGCGAAGATATTTTTTTACTACATTATCACAACGAAAGCTGGACTTATCGCGTCTGAATATTATTTTACGTCACCCTGGGCCGTAAGCGGGATTTGCAGCCCGCGGGGAGAAAATCTCACTTCCTGGCCAAGGCAAGTTATAAAATTTTAGACAAGCCACGGGTTTCATAAAGCCCCAGATTCCCATTTCAGACCTGGGACATTAACGAATTCGGTTACCAATATCTGCGAACTAGATAAATCCAGTTTTTGTTGTGATATGATTACGTGCTAAAAGACTTAAAAGATTTAAAGATTTTTATTGCACATAATAACAAAACAGTACATAAAACAAATGCACGTAACCACTGCAGTAGTTAATATAAACTGTGTCGCAGTCAGTTACGCCCTCCTCCGGACACCATAGATTATGTTCTATCTAAATTTACCTAATTTAAAACATAAGCAAAGTTTAACTTTATTTAGTATGTAAAGTTATACAATGCTAAAAGCATTTCTAAGTTAATAACTAGACACATGTAAGTCGGTGAAAACTAGGAATAAGCCAAATAAATATTAACAAATTTTTATTATATTTTTTTATATCGGGGTAAATTATTCATTATCTTTATACAGGCATATTGATCAAAAAAGACAACTATAGTTAGTGATAGTGATGAAAACTATAGTTCAAGTACAAGCACAAGCATGAAGATTACAACACTTATCTATAAGTGAATGTGTAGATGTGTGTAGTGTATGTTAGTGTAGTGTGAGTGTTACTAAATTTCATTTAAGAAGAGTTTCGGTCTCATCATACGATAGTTGTCGTAAATAATTATATACTTTGATTTTGCACTCACGGAGAGATAACGGGTAAATGTTTAATTTATGGTTTATTTTATTGTATAGCATTGATGATAGATAGTCGTAGTGACGTCTTGCAAGGGCAAGGCGGCATTGTGGAATCCTACAGATCTTGGCCGTTCGCCGCCTGGTGGTGTTAATAGGAACAAAAGTTACTGTCGCATGTTTACGCAATATTACTTGTTGAATAAATAGCTGTCTTACTGTTAACATCTTGGTAGTCGCAAAAAGTTCACTGGTAGAAAAACGACAGGGTTTGAATAACATAACCTTTAGCACTGATCGTTGAGCTCTCTCCAGTCTTAGGAGATTAGTTTTGCCACTGCCACCCCAAGCCGTCACACAATAAGACAACAAGGATTGTACCAAAGAGAAGTAGACTATTCTCAAAGTTTGTTGATCAGTAATGCCTCTAAGTTTTTTAAATTTTTTTTTCTGATCCTAGGGACAGTTGCGTCCACCTGGTCCTTCCATGTCATTAAACAATCTAAGTGAACTCCCAGATACTTGACAGTTCGCGAACGCGTTAGTATAGTGCAGTTACAAAATTGTGCAAGTTTAATTCAATAATTTAAAATTATATTAAAATACATAAACGGCCGGGTTTACCTACTCACGTCGTAGAAGTTGAATAGCGCTCGATATGTTTCAAATCAAATGTGTTCGGTTGGCCTGATCGTCTCTCCTGATGATGATTCGCGTACCGATTCGAAACATATCGAAAGTTATTCGACTTCTACGACGTGAGTAAACCCGTGTATATATTTTAATATGTCTCAGACTCACGGTAGTTGTCTATGTAAAATAATTTAATATTTTTACCAGTTTCTTGGTCTGCCAGATAACAAAACAAAAAACAAAACTCAAGGCATTTATCTAATCAATAATGGTTGACTGAAAAAATCCCATTCATTATTTGGAATTAAAGTAAAAGTTGATCAAGTCAGGCTTATCTTAAAGTAATAGATATTAACTAGACCATACATAATAAAACTATCAAGTAACGCATTCCGCAACGAATTATAAAACTGCCTAGCCTAAAAGTATGTTAATTGATTATTCAATTACAGACAGGCAACCCCGCGCTCCTAAACCTGAAACTTAATTACACATACGAAGGTCTCATCACGCTATGTTACGTGCTGACTCTGCCCAATCAAAGGTCCCTACGGTTGTACATACACATCTACGCGAATGTCATCTCTAGGGGGAAGTTAACCCCGTTACGAAGACCTGCAGGCATCGAGAATAATTTTTTAGCTGTGCTGAATTGTGGAAGAGTGCCTATTAATAATTTGGATCCTGTTATTAGGGTAAGTATAATTGAAGACACCGTAGCGTCACGCTGTCGATGCGTGCGCAGCTCTCTGCGGCACGCGTGCTGCCTTGCGTACAATGCCTTAACATGACCTTACCCGCTAGCGACAGCATAAATGATTTGTATATTTTGTATGGAGAATAGTACCGCTCCCCTAGCGGTGACTTTGTAGAACTACAATTCTCCAGACAAATCCTTTAGGCCGTGTTCAGACCGGGCTGACTGGCGGCCGCCGAATGTGTGAATATGTATGGAAACTGCGTAACGCTCGCTCACTTTGGGCGGTAATGGGTGGCCGACAGTCAGCCTGGTCTGAACACGGCCTTACGCAATAGCTAGCGAGTACTGTCACTGTAAACTCATGGCAAGCATAGCACTCTGCATCACCTGCGTATAACTCGGTGTGACAGGGGCTGCGCACGCGTCAGGTGTGGCTTGGCGTTAATAATATGTACATGCATGTCATCGTATGTTCGCGTTTTACGGAGATTATTTTGTATGGGGTCACGGACAGCGAGCATATATGAAAGCATAATAACGGACTCGTCATAATATGTCCAAAATGTTACAGATTTTATGGCTCTACAATCCAACAGACGTGTACACAACATGGAGACTCCTGCGAGGCAACACGATGAGCTTAGATCCTGCGATCAAATGCCTATTGTATTTCGCTGAAGTCCCACCATTGGGGAAATTGGGCATCCCCTTCTCTTTCATGCCCACAGAAATGATTGATTATGAAGTAAGCAATGCATGATTGCCTTAATTTACAATCTATTTTATTCTTATATCGTCGATACTTTGAAAATGTTTATATCTGAAACTAGGGAAAAAGGCAGCAAGTTCTCACTTACCGGGAGTATTATTTCAATCACTTTTGGCACATTACGGACGAATGTTCGTGGTGAAGGAGCACCCGAACACTGAAATCCACTTCACATAAAAAGAGCGCTGTTGATATTCGCCCGCAGTATAAATCGCCACTGCGCAATAAGATTGCCATCATTCTTTTAACATTAATCCTAATATTATAATTGCTATGCGGAATGTTCAAGGAAGATTACGATGTTCTAATGTTTATTATCACTCGAAACAATTCATATTTTAACTAAACCGAGATATTTTACAGAATATTTTCTCGTGTTCTTTTGGATACGAAACGGTTAAATTATTAGTAAAAGGCCAAGGAGGTCTACCGAACTGCATAGAAACAAGACTAGACATACCATTCCATGTTGAAAAAGTCATCAGGTCTGCGTATAGAAGGGAAGTTGTAAGTACGAGTTCATACGTGACTAAAATACATTCATTAGAAATAACTAGGTACTACAAATATCACGACATTATCATCATCATAATCATATCAGCCGATATAGAAATAGATCCACTGCTAGAAAAATGCCTCCCCAAAGTTTTTAACAACGATCGGTCGTGCGTTCAATTGTTTCCCGCGAACCTAACCAGGTCGTCGGTCCACCTGGTTGGGAGCCTTCCCACGCTGTGCGTTCCGGTACGGCAAATATCAAGTAAAATTATATAGGAGGCTACAAACATACGTCGACGTCTTTAACAACGTTAAGATTTATCCTGAAATAATGACCCCACTCCATAAAAAACTGATTTTAAATACAATTTTATAATAACAAAAAAATTGGGCAAGTGCGAGTCCGACTCGTACCATAGTCGTAGTCACGTACCATAATCTATAACAAGTTTGTTTGTTTTTTGTTTTTTTTTTTTTTTTTTTTTTTTATTGCCCCCCTTAAATATTTATTTTATTTTATTTTTAGTATTTGTTGTTCTAGCGGCAATAGAAATACATCATCTGTGAAAATTTCTACTGTCTAGCTATCACCGTTCTTGAGATACAGCTTGGTGACAGACGGACGGACGGACGGACGGACGGACAGCGAAGTCTCAGTAATTGGGTCCCGTTTTTACCCTTTGGGTACGGAACCCTAAAAAGCAAGCTGTACTATGAACACATAGGCACTAACATGTTATGTATAACGCTTTTGTTACCTCCAGGTATTTTTGTCGATGGAGCATAAAACAATTCCAGCAATGCCCACGCATTCATTGAGCAGAGAAATATTATCAATCTGCAACGACACCGACCACATAATAAGATTCATTTGGCTACCGTAAGTGCTACAATTTATTTCTCACGTCTCCTGCTCAGAAAACGTTATTTTAGCTTAGCGAAGCCTTGGCTTAAATGGCTGTTATAGGCCCCTAGGGTTTAAATGAAAACAATATAAATTTGTATTTAAAAGCTCCGAGGAGCACGGGGAATGTCGTCTAAAGGCCACATTCAGATTATATTTGTACTCGCTTCGCTCGCTCGTGTAAATAATTACTTTGTGTCTCAGTGGCTTATTTTAGCCTCTCGTCAAATATCCTGATAATTTATAATCAGAAAATAAACTGTCAACTTAACATTAAAAGCCGCATTTGAGGAGTAGTCAGTGAATATAATTGAGTTTGTTACAGTCCGACCAAAAAGAGTAGAAATTAAAAAGTGGCAATACTGTAGTGTCCTCCCTTTCTAATCAATCTAAGAAAACGGGGACGACACTACAATATTGCCACTACTCTTTTTGGTCGAACTGTACCTCGCTCGTAGCTTGACAGGTACAGTCCTTATTTCAGGGAAAGGATCGCAAACATAGTAAACATCGTGATGACACCTTGTTGGGGAGTGATTCAGCCCAAGAGCTCAGAGTGGATCACTATGACTGTTTACACATTGCAAGAGCCAGCTACTTTCACGTCAGTACATACAAGGATACTTCAAATCGCGATATGACAAGGCATAAAAGAGATAATTTGACTTAGAGATTTTTTTTTATTGAAGGAATTATTCAGTTATATCCTGGACATCTCGGAATTATTCAGTTATATCCTGGATCATCTTGGATATCTTCAAGTCGAGAGTGAATAGGCATCTTCTAGCCAAGCATGCTCCATCTTAGGCCTTATTGTCACTTAACATCAGGTGCAATCGAGGTTAAATGCATGGCTATTTTGAATAAATATATATATATATATATATATCCTGGACATAAACCCGATGAGGGCCTCTTCACCCTTATGATATTAAAGAATGCATTTTTTATTTACTTAGTACAAAGAAACTAGAAATCACAAAAAAAGGTAACAAAATAGGAGAATTCTTGAACTTTTATTGAAGTCTCAATTTTGTAAGACTTTTTTCTTGAAATGCTTTATTGGCAATATTGGCATCGATTTCACAAAATAATAATAAGAGCTGTGTAAAGGGGTAAATGCCCATTGTAATTCGTGGACATGACACATACAAAATAATTACAGCACAACTGTGTCATGTGAATTGCTGGATTTAACTGAACGAAGGCGCTACCAGCAAAATGAATTGCTCCGGAGAACAAAGACAGAGAAGTGCTTTCAAGAATTTATAATCACTCAAGAAGGATATTTCCATCCTGTAAGTTTAAAATAATACATTCAAATCTATGTGTACACTTTGTGGAGTCAATGTAATGGGTTGGGATCATAACGACTACATTATCAAAGCGACCAAATCACCATATATCTCCAAAGGACCATTTCTGTAGAAAGCTCATATCTATAAATGACTAGGTAGCAGAACGACTGGTTCTTGAGAAGACCACATCGGTAATAGTCCACATATCACTAAGACCAGGGAGCAAAACGACTAGTTTGTGAAAATTCCATGTCGTCAATAAACCACATCTCAATATGACGAGGTAGCAAAATTACTTACTGAATTTGTTTCTGTACAAGTACAGTTAATTGTATTTTTTTTTCGTGACATAAAAACGCAGGAAATAGTAAAATAGTTCGTCAGAGGTAGTTGAGCTACTGTTAAATATAAATGAGTAACTAATTTATTTCAGCACATTAACGATCAACCGCCATATGTGTTGGACTTGAAGAAACCTGAACCGTTTTACCTATCGCTAACCATATCGATGTCATCCCTGGGGCAACGCGATGGCTACCGCAGGATGCTTTTGAAACAAATGTGGGAACAGGTATGACAATAATGATTTGCTGGCATGAATTCATATTCATTTCATTGAACAAATAACGGCTCTGATGACAGCAGACAGCGGCGACTTAGAAGTAAGGTTAAGTTGGAACTCTTTGCCCTCTAAGGGTATGAAACAAAGAAGATAGCGAAATTTTGACATATTTTACGAACAGCCCTTACTATTTTTCCAATACTGTTTACTTTTTGAAATAAAAAACATTTTATTAAAAAAAAAAAACTTGTGGGGTTTATAATTGTGTTGCGCTATTATTAAACCTGGGATAATGACGGGAAACCGACAAAAACTGCAAGATACAAAAACCGGCCAAGTGCGAGTCGAAATCGCGCACCAAGGGTTCCGTACAAACACATATCATCTTGACTGGCCGGGTTAAGTGAAGTTTGCTCCTGGTATGTATGGCGCCGGATACAAATGAGGTGCAAAGTGAACGCAACCGATCACGTTTGTTGTATGGGAGCCCCAGTTAAATATTTATTTTATTCTGTTTTTTTTAGTATTTGTTGTTATAGCGGCAACAGAAATACATCATCTGTGAAAATTTCAACTGTCACGGTTCTTGAGATACAGCCTGGTGACAGACGGACAGCGGAGGTTTAGTAATAGGGTGCCCTTTGTTTACGGAACCCTAAAAACCAGCAATGAAAATGCTGAATGGTGACCCTTTTTACGTCATCTACGTTACATGTCAGTGCGTTGAATAAATGTGTTTTCTTTTTTCTATATTTATCATCATTCAAGACGCCGGCTTACGATTTGTTTTCTTCGAACCAACTCCAAGTACAAGAGTCCAAGAAAGGACAATCCGGGAACAGCATGACTATCTCGGATATCATAAGGATTATAGACGATATACTGTGGTATGTAATTCTAGTGTCAATTACGATGAAAACGATGAGACGTCCAGGTCCGTTAATTGTTTCATCTAATAGTTGTCCCATGTAACGTATGGATTACATTAGGTCAAATATTACATTGGACAACTATTATTAATGTAACCATTACAATACAGAACCTCCACCTCAGTGGAGACGCACCCTAACACTTTTACTTCGCATCAAGTTACTTCTTTACCTGACTAAGATATCTCATACAAGTAGGGTTTTGTTTGCTATAATTTTTACGTCACCACAGGCCGTAAGTAGGGAGAAAATCTCACTTCCTGGCCAAGGCGTAAAAGTTTTGACAAACCACGGCAGTAATTTGTAAAGGTCTAGATCGCATATTTATACAAACATCTGCGATCTGGGATTATCACGAAATCACCGCCACGGGTGGTACTAGGTGTGTAATATAGGTACTATTATGGTATGGCTTACCTACCTATATATAATATAATATGAATTCTATAAAATAAAAATAAATTTAACTAGGTAGTTCATAATAATGATGTACCTAATTATTTCAGGGATGCGTTAAACAGCAAATTCTTCAGAAATCAAATTGAATACTATGCCAAAGAAGACATTCCAACGTATCCTCATCTGCTTAATGAAATAGAGACGAAGCAGAGGTCGAATTTAAGCAAACGGTAAGTATTTTTATGAGTTGTCTAAGATGTTATACTACTTTTCATCACAAAATAACTCAATTGTCACAGTTAACGAGGACAAGCGAGTTTAATCTACGTAAAATACCTTTCCAATGATAGGTATATAAATGTTGTCCACGTTTGCCGTTTGCACCAAATAACATTTCAGCGCTGCTCCTACCAAGCTCGAGGAAACGTACTATCGACTATTTTCTCTCTCAAGAAACGAACAAAAGTTAGACCAACTATAAATCGACGTTGCTATTGATGCATAATTGTGTACTTTGTTGTTCTAGGGTAACGTCTGGGATTTGCGATGCCATAGTGAATAAATCAGTATTTCATGTTTACAACCTGAACGCGAAACACGAAATAACCATTTTTGAAGCTGAATAATAAAGCTATAAATGTAGTAGGTATTCCATAATGTATTCAACGGGAGATTTTCATTGGTCGATGGAAAAGCCCAGGCAGAATGATCATTCACTTGTATTATTTTCTCTTTCAAGATAAAATCGGCTAATGAAAAAGCGCTCTAATTGTAATTTGATTTTCTTTGTGAATAAAATTAACTTGCTTTGATAACCATTCATTTATTAATTGAATAACCAATACTTAATCTTACATCATATTATATCACAATCGTCAGGAATAGGAAAAAGTAAGTAAAAAAATAATCATATACCTTGAAGGTAAATCAGTCGAGAATTCTCTCCAATTTCAATTGGATTCTTTTCGGTTTCGGAGATGCGATGACGGTGACAGAGACCCTGTCCCCCAGCTTCGGGGTCTGATGGCCGCCCAGCTGGCTGCGGTGGATGAGCCCGTTGTCCCCGACCCCGCAGTCCACGAAACAACCGAACGGAACCACGTTGCGTACGACACCTGAAATCAAATTATGAACATTGGCCATTACTGGAAAGGTGCGTATGTATAGGTAGTTCATGACGACTTGCACAATAAAGGCCCATGTTTGAAAATGATATTGATAATGCTGTTCATTAATGTTTTCGCAATATTGACGAACTCCGTATGATCTGAGGCGCCATTATCGGTTGTCTTGTAAAAGACTTACTGATGCTTTAATGAATTGATCAATATTTTAACCTTGATAGTGACGTCACTAATCCAGTAAAAAAAACGTCTTTCGCATCATAGATAAGAGTATATTACTGGTCTTTATTTACGGAATCGCCTACGTCACGCTACAGATAAGCTAAAGACAACAATGGCGGACGGCGTTTTCGTCTGTTCATGAAATATCTGTTTTAAATTTAAAACATTAGCTTTTGAGCCCTAGCTCAATATTTTTTTTATTTTTTTTTGTGTTAGTACGATAATTATTAACTATTTCAAATATGGGTCATGTAGTATTGTAGTGAAATGATACATATTCCTTAGACTTGAATTAACTTTTAAAAACGTCCAACATTAATTAACGTTACCTGTAAGCGTTACACCTTCCCTCAGCTGATCCGTAGCTTGAACCGCCATAGAATACACAGGTTTACAGAAAACTATAACGCTGTCCTCATTTGATTTCTGTTTAAAAGCGTTAATGATGAGCTCCAGAGTGCTAATATCAGTCTTTAGCTCTTTACTGAGAGCTTCTAGGTCAATATTTGAGGTATTTCTTTCAACAACTATAGGAAAATGTGACTGAGTGAGTTGTTTGATGTCAACGCTGATCTTCTTGGCGAATCTAGAAAAAAAAAGTTCTATTAATTAACCAACAGAGTATTATCAAAATTAATGGTGGTCATAATTCGCAACGAATTCATCTCCAACCTAACTCTAACTACTGCAAACAAATGATCCAGAATCCTCAATAATACTAGGTACTTACAATTTCGCAACGCCATAACTCTCAGGGTGAATGATGGTTGAGTCGAGCGGCTCGCTACCTCCCAAGACCTTTAGAAACCCAGCGCATTGCTGAAATGTTATCTTTCCTATTCCTGTCACTTTGAGGATCTCTGCTCTTGTGGTGAACCCGCCGTTATCTTGGCGGTAGGCTATGAGTTTTTTCGCTCGTCCTTCGTTCAGTCCTGATATTCGTCTGAAAAATGTAGACTTGGTAAATTCACTCGCTATTACAGGAAGTATAGGTAATAAGTATTTTATTGTTGGGTCAGAAGAGTAGATAAGGTGTAAGATGTGCCGTTTCGTAACAACACAGCACTAGTAAGAAGTACGTGTAATAGGTCTGTATAGAATGTCACATTATTATTTTTTTAAATACTGTCACAATGGTAAATCAGTTATGAAAGAAAAAATAATGTGACCACTGCAATGTAAGCAGGACTTGAACCTGCGACCGTGCGTTTCTGAGCTATCACATCGTTAGCTTGAGCGCCCTTTGCGTCATGTTTTTTGAAATGTTTAAGCGCCTTAGCCATACTCTATGAGCGTAAATAAGTTACATGAAGTTTATAAGAGCAAGTACACACAAAAAAAATACCTGAGAAGGGCCAACGAAGCCGTATTGATGTCAACCCCTACCAAACTGACTATCTTTTCCACTGCGCACTCCAATGCTGCATCCAACATTTTCGGCGGGATATCATGTTGGTACATACCAACTCCAAGATTTTTCGGGTCAACCTGAAATTATATCATCAACACCGTTAGAGAGAGAAAAAGAGCATAGCTTGTACGAAAATTAGAGTTAATTTTCATTAATGCGGAGCTGGTGAGAGCGCACTTTGTACCTATGACTAACATCATCATCATCATCATCATCATCATCCCATTTCGTCTACTTTCTAATCCCAAATCGACTACTTCTTATCTCGTCTACATTCCCAAATTCGTCCATTTCCTTTCTTGTCAACATTCTCAAATGGTCTATTTCCCATCTCGAATAGCAACAGCGGTTTCCACGCGACGCACGGGCAAGGAATATGGACATATCCCCATCGAGATACCCATCGAGTTTGGGGAAGTGGATGAGTTGGGAATGTGGATGATTTGGGAATTTTGACAACATTGGACACTGGACGAAATAGAACGATCTACGAAGTTAGAAAAATGGGAATGCTTACGAAGCTAACCTCAACGTGTCGATCTTTTCTTTCGGTTAGGTCTATGAGACTTGTACAAATTTATCGAACAAATATGAATTATTGTAGAAATACTCGAAGCGTACAACTGTATCACTTCGTCGCAACGCAACAACTCCGGTATTTTAGTACAACTTGAACACTTGCCATAGAAATTATAGCAATGTCTTGGAAAACAAAATTGAATAAGAAGTCAGGATTGTTAGCAATAGCAACATGCATTGACATACAGTGCAAATATACTTACTTTTATAAGCTCTCCCAAGGGGTCCAGAACTCTTCTAGCTATAGATAATGCTGATATAAGGTTGGGGTCCATGTTTGGGTGTTCCTATAACATTAGTAATTTATTAATATGGTATTTCTGTCAAATGGGTCATTGAAGTAAGGTCTGCAACATCCACTTCAACTGCAAAGGATGTTGCAGACTTTGCTTCTAAAACGAATTAAATAGTAGTTGTGATGTGCAAGTGTTTGGGCATCGCTTGCCTTTTACCTTTTGAGCCTCCTTGCTGATTGAGTAAATAGAAGCTCCTTGCTCTGGTACGATAATGACAGGGATCGAGTCCGATATTCGGTGATATTTGAGCCACTGTTCTGTTTCTCGGCAAGCCGTTCCGTTCCCCAAACTAATCAATTCTACCCTGAAAAATTATTATTTGAACTTTTACTAACCCATCTGCCGTCAAACGAAAACAAGTAATCGCAAAAATATAATCTTGATTAACTAATAATGAGATACGAAAAACAAAGACAGAGAGGATAAAGAGGGCGCTAAATATGATAGGAAATAATGATACAAAGGTTCCTTTCGTATTAGGTACCTAATACTTAAACTGTCCTAATATGCTTTGTAATACCTATCGCATAGGATCACCGAGGAAGTAAAAAGGCCTAATTGACGAGTTCCATCTTTTTTTGGTAAACATTACATATGACAAGACAAGTACGTATTCATTTTAGGGAAAACAAATGTTTGCTACATACTAAATTTTTACTAGATTCTACAATCACAATTTTACTTCCCAACCTCCCGTGCTATGGCTACGTTTTCACCTTCAGCGGCTACTTCGAAGATCGAAATTAAAAGTTTGCACTGTGGCTCGATCTCGCGTCAAACAATATTTGAATGAGCAGGACAACACGATACGAAGCTCGAATTTTCGTACGTACCTAAGCGGACTGCAATGGTCCGTGTCTGACCAATCACAAGGGATATAATCGCGCATCCACGTGGAAACAATGTTGTAATTAAAGTATTGGTCAAATCGCTATCTGCTCCGTCCAGCTAGAAACGCACCCTAAATCTCTATATCTGTTTCCCTTACTTGTGCTTGGTCAAAAGGTTTTTCAGTTGTGCGGCGGCTGGATCAGAATGCATATTCTGCCTCAAATTGGGGTAAATTGTACAGGCGTCTAATTTTTCGCCATCAGAGTTTATGATTCCTATCTGAAAATAAATGAAATGTTATTTTACTTTTCACCAGAAAATTACCCAGAACAAAAATCTAAACACTCTTTTCATTTACATAATCGTCTAAGAAACGAATCCTTAAATGTAAATAAGGTTTTTTTGGATTGAAAATTGCTTATTTCTTTCAACTTTCAGGACAACAAAAAAATACAAACGACAAACTTTATGGTCAGTCCGGTATGCCTTAACATTATCAAAATATCGAAAAAAAACAACATGTTATACTATCATCTTACAACCACGCAACTAGAGGGCGTAGTGCACGTATTGATTAGTAGTCTATCATCAATACGTGCGCTTCTGCCGTGCGCTCTAGTCCCGACTGACCTTATTTAATTTAATTTTGTACTTTATATTTTATAGTCACACTCTTTATCCAACAACCATATTCAATATAGATCATGTTACTTGCCTTACAACCTGCTTTAAACCCAGGATCTAAACCCGCTATTCTCCTATTCTTGATTGGTTCAGTCAAAAGGTATTTCTCCAGATTGGTGGTAAAAGTCTTGACAGCCTCTTTCTGCGCCGCTGTGGTAAGGTCCGTCCTAACTTTCCGTGATAACCACGGCTTGATGAGGCGATTGTATGCATCTTCTAGACCTTTGTGCACCCAATGATTACTTTTCCATAAAGTTAAGCAAAACCTGAAAAGGAATGAATTCTGTGTTCAACAGTTTATTTACTTAATTGAAGAACTATGAAAGCAAAAATGTAACGTGATCCACTGCAACGTTAGCGTCTAAGTCTATAAAGATTCTACAAAAATGTTTTTTACAATTGACCAGGGGCTACATGACCCACCAAGACACAGGCGACTGCCTAGAAACGCGCGTTGAATTGTACAAACAAAGGCAAATGGCGGAGCAAGGCACGCGGCGAGTAGTTTGGTATTGGTATGGGCCTGTCAGCTCTGGAAATAAACATTTTAAAGGCACAAACATATTCAATACCTTTCCAGCCTATGATGAAACCAATCTGGGACCACTACTTTAACACTTAATATTTTCTCATCTTCTCCCCTATTAATCGCCAGAGTCTGATGTGGTTTTACAAATTGAACTGGGCATTTCCATTCGAAATATAGTTTGTATGTGTCCGGGTCAGATTTAGAATCCGGTTTCTTGTTTTCAGTTTCCTTTGGTTTTGTAGAGCTTTTGGTACGGCTGGTTGTGATAGTGAACCTGGTTTCCTCTTTTCTGGAATATAAATTAAGTATTTAAATAAAGTAATTTAAACGGATTATATCACATATATTAATTATTTCAGCCTCCCTGATGTTTCGGTACCTTTACAGATACCGTTGTCAGAGGTTGACATTGTAAAAAGTCGAAGGATCGCGTACTTCGACTTTTTTTATTATATTGCGAAATCGTAAGTCAATCATTCAACAGGCTCATAAAAATATACCATACAATAAAAATAATTTTAATCATAGTAGTAATATAAAGGCTTATTAAAAAAAAAGTAAATATTTTAATCACTGAGGTGAAAGAAACTGTTACTTTAGCCACTAGATTGCTTTTGGTAACTACGGCTACCTGTCACCGCTCTTATTTTATTATATAAATAGAGTCCAACTCAAAATTCGAAGCAATCGAGTGGATATCAAGTATTTTTAATTTTCAGTGCACTTACAATTCTCTCATCTGTTCAAGAACTCTTGTATCCTTATAAATAACATCAGCAATGATGTGTGTTATATGAGTGTCCACTTTCTCCACCGTTAATAATTCTTCGTCGCTACTGCAGAGTGTTCTTAAGTCAACATTTTCTCCATTCAGCAGTCTTGTGGCATAAGGCTCTAAACCCAAGTTTCGTGCTTTTTCTGCTAGTGACAATGCATGTGTTTTTAAGGGGGCATACTGAAAATTTAATAATTATAATTGAAATATCTGCAATGGACAATAGTGAGCGAGAAATTCAATTACTAAATTACAATTAAATTGGCATCCTATCTGAGTTATTTGTTAAATTAGTGGTTAATTTTTCATATTTGGTAGTAATAAGTAGACTCAACCTAAAAAACAGAAGGTCTTCACCGTACTCCTCCATTTGATTCTCAACTGCACACTAACATACCACGTCAAAGCTTTTTCAGAGACTAATATTGTGTACTTGTTTTTAACCAAAGAAATCAATACCAATTTGACTTCAACAAGAATTATACATAAGATATAGAATATTAACTTACCACTAAATCAAGTTCTGACAAATTACGGGCATTTAACAGGCTTCTTTGAACATCTGGAGTCAGTTTCTTAGATTTTCTCAAAGTTTCTATTACAGTCCTAGTTTTCTTCTTCAAAGTGGTAATGTTTTGGTAACTCTCATAAAGTTCCTGAAGCCTAAAATTAATCAAATTAATTATAGAAATTAGTTTATGTAGTAATGTTGCAATTCCAATGCAAATAGAATAAGTTAAAAAAATATTTTTAAAAACATTGACCCGCCCAAAAGCAATAATACTTTATTATATGCATGCATGTAAAGTAAATCAAATTTCAAATCATACCGATCTGGCATCAAGTAGCCCACGTTTGTCTTTCGATATCTGGCAATGAATGGTAAAGTACACCCTTCAGTGAGAAGAGACACGAAACTTTGAGCCAATGGTAAAGGTACCCTCTCAACTTGCGAGAGCACAACGGCCTCATCCCAAATGTTGTCTTTCTGTTCATGTCCATCGTCATCTGAATTATCTGTTATTGTTTCTAGTTTCTTCGATCTACTCGCTGTGGCTTTAGATGCTACTTTGCGTGGTTTAACCTCAACTGTTGCGCTTGCCTCAGTCTTAAGTTTCTTATTTGCTGATGGTTCTTGTTTATCTTCATTGTCATTTTTAACCTTACGTTTACGAGTTGGTTTTTCCATGGTGCATGCAAAGAAGTTTTATTATAATATTATGATTATATCAAATTCAATAAAAAACGACGACTAACACAACACTACAAAATTCAAAAGCGGCAAGTTCTGCTGCTTTGACAATGACAATGACATGACATTGACATGTTTTTGACTAGCCTAGTCAGTTCATTCAAAGTGGTTCAATCAGTCAGAGTACGTTCAAATATCAACAGCGATTGTCGCATTTTTTTTAAGTACGATAATTTGGTAGTCAAACGTGTATTTGCTGTTTACCCTCTTGTGTAATATTAGCTTATTCGGGGAATCCCAGACCGTTATGCAACGAGTAGAATAACTACTACAAAATTTAGATTAGATGTATGCACCAAATTGTACAACAGCAACAAACGTATCAGCGCGTCACTGTTCCGATCACAGATGAATAATAATTATGTAGC
Organism: Apotomis turbidana; assembly: GCA_905147355.2. Taxonomy (NCBI): domain Eukaryota; kingdom Metazoa; phylum Arthropoda; class Insecta; order Lepidoptera; family Tortricidae; genus Apotomis; species Apotomis turbidana. Next base: position 9,147,125 of record LR990288.1, read on the forward strand.
TGTTCCGATGCCAGCTACACTAGAAGCAGTAAAAGAACAGCATAAGTAAACAATATAGTACATTGATACTTGATTGGTTTGAAGTTCAAACTTAAAAAATTCGTTCAAATGAAAAACACTTAATGTTACTTTACTAAGACAAGTCTGTTATTAAACACTGTAGATGTGGTAAAACATTAAAACCAGATTACCATCGCCACTTTTTAAGTATCTATTACTATTAAAACATTTAGAACAACTTACAAACCACGACTGGCACGATCCCATTTCGCATAAACAACCACAGTAAGTAAATGTATTGTAAGATTTGTAAGTTGTAATTGTAACACCAATTACATGACTGTCAGAATTGAACTACTTTGTGTGTTTGTGTCTCGCTTCGCTTGGCTGGAATATCTTCATTTATCAATAAGTTGCTGATAGTGCAGTGTTGGTGTTTGGTTCCATTTTCATATTACATTACATAGTGATGTTCCCATGAACATTTTCGTATTATTCGAATGATTTTAGTCGATCCTCGATATTACATCTGACGAGGCACGAAACAATAACAGATTTTTTTAACTTATCTGTGCAAATGCGAAGGGCTAAACATGGGCTAAACACTAAATGACTAATCTAATCTAACCTCAAAATAATAGATCAAAGACTACAATGTAATAATAGATAAACAGAGAAAACTGAAGAAGACAATTTAAGAATCATGTCAACACTAAACAAACATATAGATAATATTTTAAACACTCTTGTAAGGAATTATCTGAAAGGATCGTTAGCATTTTCTATTCAGGTATGTAACTTCGAAAAGATAAACACAACAATTTTGGTTTATGTGTACCAAACCATAACAGTAACAGTGATCAATTTATTTTATTGCATTTCAGCCTGAAGAAGCGGTACTAATGACATGGACACGCCAAAAAGAATTCCTTGATGCAACGATTCACAGTGAATTATTAAAGAACTTTCCTGTTAAAAATGAATTTGCAAAACTTTTCTTTAAGAAACTGATAAGTTTGATTGAACCCCATCAAGAAGTTCATGATGATTTTTATAATTTCCTGTGTATCGCCATGAAAAATACTAACCCAGATACTTTCTGCTATCGTCACTATGTTATCGGTGATGCTGATGATATTCGGAATATTATTACAATAAAGGAGACTAACAATATGGTTGTTAATGGGACCACTGGAATGCGAACTTGGGAGGTAACATGAATAGGTTTGTTAAATATACTTTATGACGTAAATTACATAACACAGCAGTATAATACTTGCACCATTTTACCGTAAGGCATTCTCTACCAGTCAACCAGGGGGCCAATCAGAAACTAGCATTTGGTGCAGGATAATTTAAGTAGTGTGAAAATAAATATATAGAAGGAGTCTCAATCAATTATTTAGGTATTGGAGAGATGTATGTGTAGCATTAACCTATTGACCGCCAAGCGGTCTAGCAATTTACCGTGCCACTGACGCCAGAGTAAAAAAAAATATATGTGCCCCAAAATCAACAGGGATTGAAAAATACTTGTAGTGGTTAGAATTACAAAGTTTTTGATCATTCAAATTTGGACGGCTGTGGCCGACGTGGCGTCAGGGGCACGATTTTTTGTTGACGGCCACAGCCGACTGTGGCAGTCAAAAGGTTAAGCATTTTTTTTTCATTTTTGGCTTCACCAAGAATTTAAACAAATTGCATCTTTACTAAATGTTTACTTTATTTTCAGGCTGCTTTAGTGCTAGCAGATTGGGCTCTATGCAATAAAGATATTTTTATACATAAAAAAATATTGGAATTAGGTTCGGGTGTGGGTTTTACTGGAATCACCATAGCAAAACATTGCAACATTAAATCTATAGTTTTATCTGATTGTCATGATGATGTTTTAAAAACAATAAAGGAAAATATTCAAATTAATGTACCTGATAAAAGCAATATTCAACAGGATTCTCCACCAAATATAGGTAACATTCAGAAAATTATCTTTCTCAAATTTATGTCTTTTATATGCATCCCTACATCAGATATGGTGGTTTAATAAAAGAAAACGACATTGTATCAAGTGTATTCAAAGGCTGGATGTAACCTTTGTGTCAAAGACGAAGGGTCTAATAAAAAAAATGTTGAGTTTGGGAAGGAGACATAGCCAATAAAATGTTATGTAAGTTGTTGTGGAGGCCATGTCCTGTTCATCCCTGCTGTGGAGCCGACCCTGGTAACCTCCATTTTAGACTAAGGAACTAAGTTTTCTTAACTTTTCTGGAGTTAATTTAACCCATTCTAAAATCCTCAAGCTTATAGATACGTACATTTTCTTATACATGTGTTAATTTGTTCAATTTTACATTTATTAACTTTACAGATGTCATGATGTTAGATTGGAATCATGATGATGAAATACTGGATGAACTAGTGCCTGATATCATAATTGGAGCTGATATAGTATATGATCCTTCAATTTTACAACTACTTTGTAATGTACTACAAAGGTTTTTTGACAAGAATGATAGACTGGAAGTATATATTGCTAGTATGATACGCAACGAAGACACGTTTAATGAATTCCTAAAGACTTTGGGTAAGGAATTGGAACATGACTTATTGGCATCTACATATTATGTCACTGCAAACCTATCCATCAGATCGGGCTATACATTTGATTATATGATTATAATGCGATTCTGGGTATCATTCCAATATCATGACTGAAGCTGTGAAAGATTTTAAAAATAAACCTACTTAAGAATTAGTTTTTTGGAGAATACTAATGTTCAATATTTACCCAGACTTGTTGTTGGCATAAGTTAATACAACATTTATTTTTATTTCAGAAATGAATGGACTAATCTACTCTAAACTATCACAAGAGTGCAGCAAGTTTGTTGAATGGGACCACAGAAATGGGCAAAGATGTTTATTAAAAATATTGAAAAATAAATAATTGGTAGTGAATTTAACTTTTTCTTAAGTTCCTTCCTTCTATTTGTTTAATTTTTAGCTATACTGAAAAAATTACACATAGAAAATGTGGGTATATATTTTTAAATTCAGTTACTTCTGAAAAGCCAGTGCTTACTTATTGTTTGTAGGTAAAATCATGCTCAATGGCTATTTCATTTTAGCTTATAATGGTAAGTATGGTCTATACAGCACCATTCACATTACATAGTAAAACGCTGAAATTCAGGAAGTTATTGATTGAGCGAGCGAAGCGCCTCCATTCCGGCTCGCCCTAATATTCTTTCGTATATCCGTATTCAAATTCAAATTATATTTATTTGCAAGAATACGGTTACAAGATCTTAAGGCTACAATAAATGTACATGCGAATTCAACCTGCATGCAGGTGTGCAATATATTCTGGCTGTTCTCGCCAAGAGGTCGCATTTCAATAATTCTCATAATTTTTTAAGTAAGTACGTCTGTTAATTTCACAGATTTTTTGTCACTTATTTTTAAATGGCGGAAATATGGGGGTCGAAAACGCAATAATAAAAAAAAACAACTATTTTGACACAAGCTCGCAAAGTGTACAGCTGACAGAAACACTTGTTTAAATATTCGCCTCCATTTTTAAAAGCTTTTATTTAGCTTGCATGGTATGTTTAAAGTATGTTTGTTCGGGTGAAATCTTGCAACTCAATTTTGAAGCAGATATCGTCAACCGATTGAGCTGAAATTTTGCATACTTACTTTGATGACGATACAATAATATGGTACCATGGGGCTGATCTGATGATGGAGGAAGGTGGCCATAGGAACTTTATAATAGAAAAAGCAATCCTACCGAGCTTGGGCTCTTTAGAATCGTCTCAGTGAGCATTTGATGGATATCCAAAGAAAAGTACAGTCGGCTATAAAAGCTTGCCACTAAAATGTCATTTTTGACAGAAACTTATTCATCTCTAACCCTCTCTACCAGTGAGTAACTGTGTGGCCTACTGGCTCACTACCCACTAACCTAACATTAAATCATTATTATCTCCGCGTCACGCCACAGGCATTTAACAATGGATGGAGTGAACCAAGAATCTTATAAGATTCTTGGAGTGAACATGGATCGGCACATCGGCAGTCAACAGGGGCATTTCACTCAGTACTTTACAGATTTCATACATTAAAACTTGCGTGCGTTTTATACGAGACTCGCTCGATAGATGGAGCAAAATTCAATATTTGAATTAGTGTTATTAAAACGAAATCTGTTTTTATATTATTATTTTATCCATAAATAAACATATAATAAAAACATAATTATAAGTTATTGTGAAAGATTATGAAGCATTATTTTAATTTATATCATTACAGGCAACATTACGGCTTAAGATTAGATCCCCGTTCCATTCCACTCATTTATTTTTTAGATTTCACCTATTATATTTTATGATGATTGTCACAAAAATTTAATATCCACAAAAAAATGGAAAATAATAAATGCGTATTTTTTTAAATGTAAAAAAACAAGAGTAGAAAGTAAACTAAAAGACTACTTAATACAATTCGGTGTAGAGGAACGCGTAGCGTGGTGCTGTTTGACAGTTTACTTTATTTATGGACAAGTTGGCAGGGGCATTTCACTCAGTACTTTACAGATTTCATACATTAAAACTTGCGTGCGTTTTATACGAGACTCGCTCGATAGATGGAGCAAAATTCAATATTTGAATTAGTGTTATTAAAACGAAATCTGTTTTTATATTATTATTTTATCCATAAATAAACATATAATAAAAACATAATTATAAGTTATTGTGAAAGATTATGAAGCATTATTTTAATTTATCATTACAGGCAACATTACGGCTTAAGATTAGATCCCCGTTCCATTCCACTCATTTATTTTTTAGATTTCACCTATTATATTTTATGATGACTGTCACAAAAATTTAATATCCACAAAAAAAATGGAAAATAATAAATGCGTATTTTTTTAAATGTAAAAAAACAATAGTAGAAAGTAAACTAAAAGACTACTTAATACAATTCGGTGTAGAGGAACGCGTAGCGTGGTGCTGTTTGACAGTTTACTTTATTTATTTATGGACAAGTTGGTTTTCTGGTGGATATTCAAACGGGTATAAGAAATCTTCTTCGACTGTGCTTTATGGATATCAGCGAACGTTGTTGATCTTCACGCACGAACTTGGATTCCGACGACAGAAGTTCCAGGAAGGATTTCCATCCCGGCTATGTGTAATGGATCACGATTGCCTCGTTAAACTATTTTAAAGTCATGGTAGCAGTAAAAAATGTTGTGTGTGTCTACCTGTGGTAAGCGTTTGTTCTAACTATGTTCCCCAAAATTAATTAAATAAAAATAATTAATTATAAATGTGTCTTTTTTATACCTTCCTACAAACATAACTAGTTTTAAAGCCCACTTATTATGTTAAGTGTGAGGTACAGATGAATCATATAATTAATATGTATTGAAAGTACCTATAGTACAGTGCATAGCGATTGCTATGTATACATATGTACATGATTCAGATAACTCGAAACTCGCTCAATAGATGGCGCTAGTACACAAAGGAAGCTGATGACTCTATCTCAGTATGTATAATTTACTCTATGCAAGTTGGTTTTCTGGTGGATATTCAAACGGGTATAAGAAATCTTCTTCGACTGTGCTTTATGGATATTAGCGAACGTTGTTGATCTTCACGCACGAACTTGGATTCCGACGACAGAAGTTCCAGGAAGGATTTCCATCCCGGCTATGTGTAATGGATCACGATTGCCTCGTTAAACTATTTTAAAGTCATGGTAGCAGTAAAAAATGTTGTGTGTGTCTACCTGTGGTAAGCGTTTGTTCTAACTATGTTCCCCAAAATTAATTAAATAAAAATAATTAATTATAAATGTGTCTTTTTTATACCTTCCTACAAACATAACTAGTTTTAAAGCCCACTTATTATGTTAAGTGTGAGGTACAGATGAATCATATACTTAATATGTATTGAAAGTACCTATAGTACAGTGCATAGCGATTGCTATGTATACATATGTACATGATTCAGATAACTCGAAACTCGCTCAATGAGGCGAATAGATGGCGCTAGTACACAAAGGAAGCTGATGACTCTATCTCAGTATGTATAATTTACTCTATGGCAGTCAAGATGATCGATTCGATTTTGGATTTTGATACATCATTATCGAGCGTAATAAAAACAACCCTTTTAATTGTTTCAGGTAATTTTTAAAATGCGGATAATGATGATAGTTTGGAAATATAAATGCATTTCTTTTGAACAAGTTTTCATTTATCAATTTATAAATTTTATAAATTACTGTATATATGCCCTATGTGGTAATGACTTGAGAATTACGAGTAGTTTCAACTATTGACGGGTGAAACGGCAAAACCTGTGTCTCAATCAATCCTAGCACGGTAACTGTCACTGTCAAAATCATATGGTAATTATGATATTGGTATTCGGTATTCTACCAGCACCTTGCACCTTATTTTTTCTTTCATTTTCATTTCAATCTGAATTGAGTGCTGAAAAAACCTAATGTTATTAGTTAAAATATTATAAAAATGTTTAGTGACAGTGCAACAGCACAAGCTGAAACTAAAGCCAGTCCTGATCTTAGTAAAGCTCCATCACAGAACGGGCCGAAGAAGGAAGAGGCATGGGGTTACGACCTGTATCCCGAAAGACGCGGGACCTTTACCCCTAAAATTAGCAATGTACTTATTGGTAAAGAGGGCAAAGAAAATGTCGAGAAACTAAAATGTGAACAGAATGTTATTGAGTGTGTTAAAACCAGTCAGTATTCGTTTTCTTATTAATTTCTATTTGTGTACAATAAATAATAAACAACAAATATTTATTTTTATTACAGGTCCTATTGTGAAGCTTATGATGAAAGCGTTAAAGAGCTCTGGGTGGTTAGTTAGAAATTTTATAGTGTTTATATTTTCCATAACCTGAAATTGATTGAGAATATGAGTTTTGTTTCAGCCCCATAGATATTCGAAGACATTTCTCTTGTGAAGTCTGTGATTACTCTGTGAGTGGAGGATATGATCCCGAACTTAACCAGGTAATTAGCTATTGTTGATTGTTGAGACCATTTTTCAGATATAAGGATACTATTGCATCCTTTAATACTTACAAGCAGTTCATTTCTGATCATTACATAATAAGTATCTAATACAAATGATGGGTAAGTCAGCCTGTCTAGCTCAACAAAGCGTCGCAACTCTTGTTGCGCGACATATAGCCTCGTTCGTCACTCTCTCACTGCACAGCAAAGAAAGAGATAGGTATTATTTCGAGTGTTACAGTTGTGCTAGAGGGGCTGGTGTTGGAGTGCCTTGACATGGAAAGGAATACATGTTATACTGTGTTCGCAAAGTCATAATCCTCAGCATCGAGGAACCAATTGAAGAGGATGGAGAACTATTTATTTATTTAAACCTTATTGCACAAAACAAAAGTCAGTACAAATGACATGCAGAACTTGCGGTTCTATTTCCTTCTCAAGTTACAACTTTAGAAAAGATACTTCCGAATGCTCTAATACCTTACCTTATGCTGGTGGGAATCAACTTCAATTAAAGCCGTATAATTGAAATATGATGTCATGTCTCCACCGCCTTGTCAATTTAAGGCATAATTTATTATTGCATATAAATTTTTTGAATTAATTATTTTCAGATTGTTGTGTGCCAGAATGTGAGTACGAGAAAGGGCATGGTGCAAGGCGTCCTGGTCCATGAGATGATCCACATGTTCGACTATTGCCGCAACGAGCTGGACTTCAAGAATATGGAACACTTGGCTTGCTCCGAGATCCGGGCGGCGAACCTTACCCACTGCTCGTTCACCAGCGCTTGGTCACAGGGTGATGCGTCTTGGACAAAGATAAAGAAGGCCCATCAGGTTATTATCACATTGATATTTAAATTTACTTAAAGTTTAACCTTCAAAAGAGCACCTGCCTACTAACTTAGCTGGGGGTCCCTGGTTCGAATCCTGGCCAGCGCAAATATTGGTGTGATGAACTCAAATATTTTGTGTGTGGGACATGGTTGTTCTATGTATTTAACTATAGATTTATCTTTATAAGTATGTACATAACATAAGTACATTGTTGTCTAGTACCCATAAAACAAACCTTCAGCTTAATTTTGGACTAGATCAAATTGTGTGAGGTTGTCCGATATTTATTATTATATATTAGGGTTCCGTAATCAACTAGGAACCCTTATAGTTTCGCCATGTCCGTCTGTCCGTCCGCGGCTTAGCTCCGTGATCATTAGCACTAGAAAGCTGGTAATTTGGTAAGAGTATGTGTATGTATCACGCCGACAAAACGGTAAAATAAAAACTAAAAAAATATGTTTTTTTCGGGTACCTTTCGTACACCTAAGGTGGGGGTGAATTTTTTTTTTCGTTTCAACCCTAGTGTGTGGGGTGTCGTTAAATAGGTCTGTTAAAAATAATAGGGGTCTCTAAACATTACTTTTTGATAAAGCCAGTAGTTTTGTAAATATTCGCTCCGAAAATAAAAAAAATAGTGTCCCCCCCCCCCTCTAACTTTTCAACCACGGGTCAAAAAAATATGGAAGAATTCGTGGAAATGAGGCCTTATAAGTACTTTCAATGAAAACTATATTGAACAAAATCGGTCCATCCGTTTTTGAGTTATCGCAAAATTTCATAATTTTCTTTAAAAGGACGTAAGTTGACTTCCAGAAGGTAATAAGTAATTACAGTTACTTTGGCGTTTACGACCTTTTCCCGTCTTTCCGTCTTTGACCGTCTCTTGTGAAGGATGAGCAAATACGGAACCCTACACTGAGCGTGGCCCGACATGCTCTTGGCCGGTTTATTTATTATTTATTAATCATAAGCCTTTATTGCTGACAAAGTTAACACACAAAATGTACAAAGTCATTAGTTTATAATATATTTAATTTTAATTTTTATGACTGTCTGCGTGTCCGGCACAAAGGCCTCCTCCAACTTTTTCCACTCTTCTCTTAACATCTAAAACTTTGTAATTCAAACCAATTGTAGCATAAAAATCTCTAGTCAGAAATATTCTCTGATAAACATTCCTCAATAAACAAACACATGAAATTGTATAACCAATTGACCATAAGTATGTGTTTTAAAATACACTTGTTTTTTAGAGTCTGGCTAGCTAAATAATGTTGACAGATATTTCCTTGCGGTATCACCAATTGTCTATGATTTAAACAATTAAGTAGGTGGGTCCTCTTTAAATAATTTTGATACTTTACGTACTAGTTCTAATTCCGATTGAGTTAAAATTTGGCATAGTAGGTACTTATGTAATTTTATTGACAATGGATTAATATATGGTATTATTGAGCTATGTAGGTCTTATTTACACTATACTTAATTTTTCACCTGTATATGGTTAGAAAGTAAACATATGTTGATATATGTGTTGACCTGATCAACCTCAACGACGATGCCATCAAATGGCTAATGAGTCTCAAACTTAATATATAAGCTAAGCTGTATTCGACCTACATCCCTACCATACGAATAAATAATAAATATATGTGTTTGTCGTTGACTGTACAGTACATAGTGGTAGAAATTATGTAAGCGTACTATGAGTGCACCTAAACATATATTTAACTTATATTCCTACTACACAAAGTGTAACTAGCCGCAGAGTTTTTAAATTTCCCGCCAAAACTTTGAGTAATATTTCATTAGCCAGACTATATTCATTTAAATCAAGGAAGTAGTTTTGAAGTTACGATATTGTAACTTTTTAACGGCGCGCCAAACCAGCGTGATGTCATAAGACTAGTACTCATCATCATTATCATACCCTTGGGGTTTTCGGGGCACGAAAGATTTGACGTCTACTGACAGCCTAGTGTTAAGTCATTAGTCCACTGAAAATCCCGCAGTATGTATCATATATTGAACGAATTCGTCTAGTGACGTCACAGTTCCATGCCCGACTAATTATTTGGGAAACTACATTACATAGGTACCTTCGAGCATAATCGTACTAACTTTTCGGAAAAAGTCGTTGCAAACAGGACGTCAGTGCACTGGTTTAAATTTCATTGGCAAAATAATTGTAATTAGTACGAGTGTGAACTAAGGTGTATCCAAAAAAACACTTGTTTATTATATTTCTAGTTTTGTGTTTAGTATAAATGACCGGTAGGAATCTAAATGTCGTGATATTCTTCATTACCTATGGCTAACAAAGCGACCCAATCCAATACAACCAAACACCACCGGTTGACTTTGCATACAGTACTTTTATCTCATGAGCGCGGGTGAGCCATGTTTGTGTGAGTAATGTACATGCACATTGGCTCTGTGTGGGTGAGCCTGCACTAAACGCTCCCGAGCTCACCCACACAGAGCCAATGTGCATGTACATCTACTAATGTACATGCACATTGGCTCTGTGTGGGTGAGCCTGCACTGAACGCTCCCGAGCTCACCCACACAGAGCCAATGTGCATGTACATCTACTCACACAAACATGGCTCACCCGCGCTCGTGACATAAAAGTACTGTACAAGTGTCGAATTCAACCATATAATACTCATTCCAGGACTGTGTAAAAACAAAAGCACTGTACTCAGTGATGGCAGTACGCCAAATCGGCAAAGCTGAGGCCGTGGACGTCATCGAGAAGGTGTTCCCGAAGTGCTACGCGGACCTGGAACCCATCGGGAGGCGGATACGAAGGAACTCCGATGACATGATTCGCGTGCTTCGAGATGCTTCTTACTATGGTTATGATTGATAGAAACCTGTTACTAGTATGGGTATAGTGTACAAATGGGACATAATTTGGTGAATATGAATCAATTCTTGTAATGGAGATTTAATTTGAATTGTCAATAATTATACTGGCTTTGTGACATGTATGTATTTCCGGGCTTGTCACCGGTTTGGTCTATGACTTCTAATTCCCCGAATATTTAGTCGCTATACAGAACGACATAAAAGAGCAGAAATTAAATTGTGGCAATACTGTAGTGTCGTCCCATTTTCTTAGATTGATTAGAAAGGGATGACACTACAGTATTGCCTCTTTATATCGTACTGTACGTCTACTTAAATTTTATTTGAATCTTAGACTCATAGTCATTATCTTAAAAATGGCAGTAAACAGACCACAAACGAATATATTCTAAACTAAGTACGATTTTCGTGATAAAATTGACAAACGAGTCTGATAAACACATTAAATCATTTATTCAACAGTAAATAATGCATAAGACAAAGTGTAAAAGTCAAAAAAGTCTGATAAACACTAGAGTTATTTTGTGGATTGATTCCTATTCGTAAAGTATGTCTAATGTAGAAAAAGTAGATATATTAACTCGGTTGTTATGCGGAGTAATAAAACCAGTGTCGAATTTAAAATAATGTCTTTTATTTCATTATTTTCATTATTTACAGAACATTATTAATATTTATTTTATTATTGCCTAAGAATTCAAACTATTATTATATACTGCCCCTTCCCAATTCATATCAAACTTTAATCTCGAGTAACAAGCATTATAGAAAAGGCACAAATGTATGAGCTAGTTATATTTTATAAATAGTACTATAGAAAAGCTGCCATCTGAAGTACCCCTAACGTTCCTAAAAATCAATTTTAGTCAAGTATAATATGATCCAATTACCACCCAAGTAGGTAAACAATCTGCAGAAGCGCCCTAATTTAAGCTGAATAAAGGCTATCTAAGCGCTTCTGTAGCTTATTTGCTACTTTAGCAAGATCTATCACACTGTCGGCTTCCTGCGGTTTCTTACGGTAATGTAGCATCTTGATTTGTGTACAAAAACCGCAAATTACAACTACTACTACGCTCAGTACTAGTTGTTATTGCATATTGTCATTTTTGTGTCTGTGTAACTCTGTTTGCACCGCTGTTATCTAAATTAGAATGGATAGGAGCCATTTACAGATGTTGAACTCGATGAGAAAGGTATTGAGCTAAGAGATATTTATGGAACAGAGACCTAAAAAACGGCACCTTTTTACATGAACGCGGTTTTGTATAAGCGTTGCCTCTTGAATTATTCGTTTATAACTAAAAATTACATATGAACTCACGAGGATTATGACTCCTTCCTCCCTTTTGTCCCAGCGGGTGCCCTTCGCTTGGTCTAACATTTTATGTTCTAAAATTGTTTGGCCGAAAATGTTTGGTATAATATTTAATGGCATACTTATTCTTTAACATAAAGATTTTTTTGCATACATATTTTTTGTCCTAAAACATGTTTGACCTAAAATTGTTTAGTATATTTTTTTTATGACTAAAAGGCTAAAAGTATAATATTGTTGGGTATAATTATTCTTTAGCCGTTAAAACCTCCTAAAAACCCATATGCTGAAGCGAGCACGCGAAAGTATAAGCATAAGTCGCTCCCAGAACAGTAGGTTAGGTTAGGTTAGAACTGCGTCCCTAACAAAAATAAGGCGCTCCCAGAACAGTAGGTTAGGTTAGGTTAGAGCTGTGTCCCTAACAAAAATAAGGCGCTCCCAGAACAGTAGGTTAGGTTAGGTTAGAACTGCGTCCCTAACAAAAATAAGGCGCTCCCAGAACAGTAGGTTAGGTTAGGTTAGAACTGCGTCCCTGACAAAAATAAGGCGCTCCCAGAACAGTAGGTTAGGTTAGGTTAGAACTGCGTCCCTAACAAAAATAAGGCGCTCCCAGAACAGTAGATTAGGTTAGAACTGCGTTTCCGACAAACATAAGTCGCTCCCGGAACACTAGGTTAGGTTAGGTTAGAACTTCGTCCCCAACAAAAATAAGGCGCTCCCAGAACAGTAGGTTAGGTTAGAACTGCGTTTCCGACAAACATAAGTCGCTCCCGGAACACAAGGTTAGGTTAGGTTAGAACTGCGTCCCCAACAAAAATAAGGCGCTCCCAGAACAGTAAGGTTAGGTCAGGTTAGAACTGCGTCCCTGACAAAAATAAGGCGCTCCCAGAACAGTAGGTTAGGTTAGGTTAGAACTGCGTCCCTGATAAAAATATGGCGCTCCCAGAACAGTAGGTTAGGTTAGGTTAGAACTGTGTCCCTAACAAAAATAAGGCGCTCCCAGAACAGTAGGTTAGGTTAGGTTAGAACTGCGTCCCTAACAAAAATAAGGCGCTCCCAGAACAGTAGGTTAGGTTAGAACTGCGTTCCCGACAAAAATAAGGCGCTCCCACAACAGTAGGTTAGGTTAGAACTGCGTCCCTAACAAAAATAAGGCGCTCCCAGAACAGTAGGTTAGGTTAGGTTAGAGCTGCGTTCCCGACAAACATAAGTCGCTCCCAGAACAGTAGGTTAGGTTAGGTTAGAACTGCGTCCCCAACAAAATCTAAGTAATATTAATTTAATAAAAGCGGCAGTTTGGATGCGATTATTAGTGACACCAATTTTATGCCTAAAATACATTCGACCAAACAATGTTATTCCATACAAATGTTAGACTAAACAATTTTCGGCCAAAAAATATTAATGCAAAACAAATTCGGCCAAACAATTTTCGACGTAAAAAACAATCGACCAAAGATTATTAGGCCAAAAAATATGTGCCGAAAAAAATATCGGCCAAAAAATTTTAGACAAACAGATATTGTCCCAGCATGTCACTCTTTATAGAAACACTCTTCCCCCCATGTGTAACGAGACGAAACTTATATTATGAGTAGTCCCATATGAGTGTTTGGATTGTGTTTAAAATATTTAAGTCATGTAAGTATGTGTTCTGTCATATTTAGTTTTAGGTAGGTACCTACTGAGTAAAATCGTTTCGAATTTGTGCTATACCTACATTAATTTGTGCTACGTTAGGTAACGTATGTTGAAGCAAACACGGAGTTAAGTAGACATTTTGAACTGTAAACTATATTGACTTTATCTACCAGCTATGGTTAGTTAGCTGAACAAGAGGGACATACACATAATATAACCGGTTACTACACTATTCGCGACAAACTATTCGGTGTATCGCTCGAATTATGGCAAGTTATGTTCTGTTGCGCGGCAAGAAAAGTTGCAGCCAGTTATGCTAGACCAGCTGTTAGTGTTAAAGAGATTAGAGTGAGGAACGACCGCACTGACTTCGAAAGATGAGCCTTTTGATGCTCAATGTTGGTACTCAACGTACATTCAGCATCATCTCTATAATTATGTATTAGGCAAGCCACTGTACTTAGTATAGAGTGACTTTTGTTTTTGTTTACCTCTTCATTGTAGGTAGGTTATTGTGTTTTATTCAGGTGTGCAATAAAAAATACATTCATATTGTACCTCAGAGTAAAATAATATTAGATTCCTTCTTAGTTTATTGTACATTGACTAGATGTGAAAACTTATAAGCTAAAAGATGTGTCATTAAAATAATTCAACTAAATCTATACAGTCAGTATTTGTTTTACTGAGCAGTTTGTAATTACACTATATTATTTATGTAAGTAGGTACGCGGACATACACGAACGGGTTCGTGTACAACCTACCTATGTGTACATCTTATTTCTTAGTATAAGTGGATTCTATACGGCTTCCTATATACTGTACCTTTACCATGAGTTAACGTGACTGTACCTACTCGCTAGCGACAGCGTAAACGATTTGTATGAAGAATAGTACAGCGCCCCTAGCGATTGTTTTGTTGAACTACAATTCTTCATACAAATCCTTTACGAAGTCGCTAGCGAGTAGGTACTGTCACTTTAAAGTCAAGTCAAGTAAGGCTACTGAGATTTTAATGGCCAGGCCACGACTTCAAACGACCAGCAAAGCGGCAAGTAGCAGCCTTAGGTGTAGGCAATGCAAACCAGTATTGTTGTATGGAAACGGTAACATACCTACAGGTAATTTCCATAGAAAAACCGGTTTGCATTCCATACATGGGTGGGAGTAGAAGGTCCGAGCGCGGTGTTTCACTCACTCCTATAGCCGCCGCTCGCCGCTCCGCTGGTGCCGGCCGTAAGGGTGTAGTTTTACATTTCTGATAGGTATTTATTTAAACAAAATGCTTGCTTCAACTTCATCAATTCTAACGGGACTCGCTCCCATCGTATTTCCTGAAAATTATAAATAGTGTCTCTTCAAACCATGGATACAAAGATCAAAGCTTAAAGAAAAATTGAAAAAGGAGCTACCTGGTGGAAGGGACCGGGAATCGAACCCGGTACCTCTGGATTACCGGTCCAGCGCGTTAGCCACTTCGCTGCCCTCGCTCCACCGAGCGAGCGAGATCTTTGTATTCATGGTTTAAATAAAATTGTGGTGTGACCACATTAAAAAATGAGACATAACATGTTTCATACATATATAATAGTGTCTCTTCTTGAAGAGTGATTAGACTCCCACGTAGCACAGTTAGCACACATGCTGCGTAAGAGGTTATATAGCCGTTATACGACTTATTTCAGCTGTTTAAGGGCCGTATAAGCTCTTATATAACATGTGTGCTACTTGGACTGTTGCTGAACCACCGAGGTAAATAATTCGGCCCGGTCTCTTATCTATTATCTATTGATAATGATGCCAGTGTGTGTAAAAAGTGTTAGTTTGTGAATAAAAAAAAAGCTTCGCTGCAAACACAGTCGTTATACGTAATATAGGACTATCGTTTCTCCCAAACAATAATGGTACTTATAAGATATTTTCTTCCATTTCCGCAACAGTCACAGATTCCTTTAAAACTATAGAAATAAATAATGCCTTTAAACGATTTTATTTAAATAATAGCATAAGGGTGTTTCTCACCGTTAGCATTCACCTGTAATGAACTAATGATACAATTAATACAATACAATAAACTGTTACTGTGTTGGAAAATGCTTGCGGTGAGGCAACACCCTAAGTAGAATAAATTTGTGTAAAAAATATTTGCTTTATTGTTTTGAATCGATTTGTTATTTGGTAACTGTTTTTTTCTGTTAAATTCCTTCTGTTGGCTTTGATTGACTTCAAAACAACCACAACTACCACTTATAATTTTTTTTTGTCTAAGAATTTAAGCAATAAATTCTGTACCTATCTCTTTGTTGCATTTGCGAATGTAGTAATGTTACATTATTATTAATATCAGAAGGTACT
The DNA here is from genome assembly GCA_905147355.2 of Apotomis turbidana. NCBI lineage: Eukaryota > Metazoa > Arthropoda > Insecta > Lepidoptera > Tortricidae > Apotomis > Apotomis turbidana. Next base: position 9,163,218 of record LR990288.1, read on the forward strand.
TAAGCAATTTATAGGTATAAGTAGGTAATATAATTTGATCAATACATAATATTTTATGCCACCACTAGGCAAAGCACCTGAGCAACTTATGTTTAAGTCTAGTGGTCCCTATGTCCTTAAAGTAGGTATTGCACTAGCTTTTGCCGACATAACACGAACCATTTTCCAAATACCTATTGAGCTTTGTCAAAGTGTGGGTTTCCGTTGCAGATGGAGATGGGCGCAGCGGACAGTTATTTTCCAAAAAAAATTGTCTGTCAGTTAAAATATAAAAAAAAAAACAAAAGATACATATACAGGTATATAGTCCGTTAAAGCCGTCGTGACGTCACGCCGTGCTACATTTTTTATTAAGGTGTGACGTCAAGAGACGTGCGCTTTATTTTTGTTCGACCGACAAAAGAAAAAGTACGTGTCCATAATTTTTTGATAATTTAAATCACGGACTAATTATAATCATATTTATTGTACCCGGGAAATTACCCAATCACAGTGCTCGCCATCGCGCGCGTGCGCAAATGGAAACAGTGTGATTGGTAAAATTAGGGTTTGCTCCGTTCTGTTCCGCGTTAGTGGAACACTGCAATGTATGATGTACAGTCAGCAGTAGAACTTGCTACGCACGTCTGGTTGATTATTGTGAGCGTGTTATAACGCTTAGCTACTTTTGCAGCTGACTGTACGGTAAAATTCATAAATTTATAATAAAAATAAAATATGTATATATGTGAACCCGCCGCTATTGTTTACGACAGTTAGATGCGTGTTCAGATACTTTTGATCACATTTTTGCTCAAACATATAAGAACTTGACTGTACTAAGCATACTAGTATTTCGCCCCATTGGCTGTGAAAATGAGCAATGTTGTCCAACATTATAATTCATCTATCATCTGTATTAACAAAAGACAAAGTAGACAGAAAGCTGTGCCCCAGGCGCCACGACGACATTTGTCAATTCAATTTTTTTTTAAATAAATGGCTACTGTCCATTAGGACAATTCTGCCAGCGTCAAGGTTGGGAGCTACAAGTAATCGGTTGTCAAAGTTGTCAAACCTCCAAACGCCGCGAACATTAAAACGGTGGTATACAACGCCTAATAAACGGAATCAAAAAGTGCGAAGAATTAGAGCTTGATACCGAAATCCTTAATACACTTTACCAGGACATACACGAAGGGGGTACCTATTAACAAACGTGAGGAGGTAACTAAAGTTAGCTGGACGGTGAATGAGATCAGGAAGCAAATCATACAGAGAAACTGGATTTATAGGGCAGTTAAAGAAGATATGATCCGGATTGCCTTCGTCCAAACCACATTCGCACAAAGAATGGTCACGTAATCGAATTTTAGCTAAAAATGATGGAGAGAAATTGTGGCCAAGCCGCAGTCCAATTATGGTAGCGGTTGGGGTTTTGTTGGTCTTTTGAAATTTAAAGAACCATGGTTTTACAGGGAGATTCGGCTGAATATTGCTATAATATTTTCCTTTAGAGAGACGCGTAATATTCCATGACGACATTTGTCGCTATAGTTACATTTTGCCATACTATTTGCTGTCATTTTGACGTTTGGGATACAGTTTTCCGTCGACGAGCTGGGCTATAAAAGGATGATTATTAGCGCGTTTTGATCTTCTTACCACTCTACCCCCAATATTGACGAACAGCTTATAAATTTTAGCGTCCTACGGTTGTCTTGTATAAGTAAGCGGCTTTTTACAAAATTGTTATCAAAATGATGTTGATTGATTGGCCAATATTGTGGTCAGACTAATTAAGACGGTTATATACAGGGTGATCAATGCAAATGGGTCAGTAGTTAAAAAAACGAAAACTATCAAGATATAGGAAATGTGTTCTTGTGTGAACAGAGCAAAAAACTGTAATATTAGTTTTTAATAAATCTCATACATAATTCATACACAACCCGGTCAAAACCGTTGTAAACCAGGTTCAATCCCCGGTCGTGTATGAGATTTGTAAAATAATAATAATAATGCAGTTTCTATTACATCTAAAATCGACGCCTTGTTTCCTAAGAACAGATTTCCCTATCTTAATAGTTTTCGTGTTCTCCCTATTGACCCATTTGGGTTGATCACATTGCGTCTATTGCAGGCAATTTATGTCATGGTGCAAAGGGGAGACACCGTCTTTGGTGGCTAAATAAATCCATACAAGACGGTCCACACGAAATGCTAAAATAATTACCCAAAAAAAATAAAAATCGTGCCACAAACAGTGAGCAAGGGACAGTGTGCTACAGTCAGGAACAGGCTAGTGCTTTATATATCTAATTAAATGATATATTTTACTTCCGTAGATAGTATTAGGTTTTCATATAGAATTGCTAATAGAATAGGTATATAGATAAGTACTTATGTTTTAGATTTAAGTCAGTGAATATAAGCTCAAAGTGAAGGTCGTTAATATATTGGCTGAAGTAGAAATTGCATATTGCATAAAGAGTCTTATTAGTCTTAGAGAGATTGTAATATGTATGGTATAAAGGCACTCATGATCCTGATTCTGGACGGTAAATACTTTTTGATATTTGCACAGTTTTCTCCGGCGACGTTATTCTCATTTTTGTGCGCAGTCACTAGGATACCGTGTATTATTTAAAATTATAAAAAAACATAATGACAATACAGAATTCGCTACCTACTGCACATCTCAAATACTCAGAAATACTAAGGATCGAAATTAATACATCACAAATTACGAGTACCTATATCTAAAGATTAGTGTAAGCATAATATGTTCTTACTTGTCATATTTAGTAAAAAAGATCCTAAACTCAAAATTGATATTGTTTAGAAAAGGAATTTATTTTACAATTAATACCTAAATAATGTATGGCAGTGACTCGTGCACAAAAATGAGGATAGCCCTTAATTCCACGATGACCCGCTTATATTTCTTGTAGGTATTTATGATGTTAAAAACTAATAACCCCTAATTTACAAGGCGTCTTGGCGTCACGGTGGAATAAAAAATATCTACACACCAACACGGAACCGCAAACGACTAACTTTGGTACTAGAAATCGTGTAAGATAATAAAACATCGAGTGTGGATGTTTGTTGGTAATTCTAAGTATTCTCAAGATCCGTGACCGTACAGTATACCTATGTAAAATATGTAGGTATGTAAGTATGTAGTTATTTTTAAGGATTCAGTTTATAGGTAGCTACACATTTTATGATTGTCTTACAGCAGTTTTGAGTAAGTAGTAAGTACATAAGAAGCAGCAAGATATAATATATCAAATTAACCTAAATATTTATACTATTACGGAACACTTGAAGATTTAGATAACTCTCTAAATATTTTAAATTTCGTTGTAAAATTAACCTAACTTACATAGAACGATTGTAAGTATAACTAACGTTGTATAATCGACTAGCATTTGTCTAATAATATGTACAATTAACTCACAACGTCTTGCACAGGCACTTTACACATTGAATGTGATCGTATTGTTTTGACACTTCACTTGCACGACTCTTTAGACGCTGCGCTGAGGTACGCGGTCCAGTATATGATGTTGAAGAGTACGAAGCACATAGGGAAGATGATGAGCGCATAGCGGTCGAGGGCTCCGTGTTGCGCACCGCAGAACATGATCCCTTTGTCGATGCAGCACCCGAGCCGCTCCCGCAACCCGTCCGACCCGTTCCGCCCCATCGTGTCCATTATCGGCGGCGAATCCTGCCGACCGACAAACGTTAACATACACAAAATAACACCCGACCCGAGCTCTGTACATCATCTTAGCCGAGCCTCCCTCCAGCCTAAATACTGTTACACATCGAGTAGGCCTAACATGCGCCGAAAGCTGTGCACTCAATATACTGCAGTTTAGTTGATTTAGTTGTCTACGTAAGCGTCAAACGTCAGCGTCTAGTACGGTAGGTACTTACACGGTGTCAACAAGAGCGACAGGAGCGAAAGACTTCGGAAAGATTGTCGGAAATTGTTAGTCTAATCTGGCGCGTGATATCTGTCGTGCTACAACTGATGCTCGCCCACCTAGACGTGATCTTCTACGACCTGCGATGCGATAGCCACACAGTGCGAGTTTCTGTAATTTTATTTTTACCTTGCTACCTGATCTTGACTCAGTTCCGATCTTATTTTTTCTCCAATTCCTTTTCCCCGAGAGGGATGACTAGAAATTGGTTACCTAAGTTTAAAAAATAATTTAGGCAGATACCTAAACACACATAGCAAACGTTAGTGGCACAGAATGCCTACCCAATGAATGTTAATTGCGAAACCGTCTACAGTATGCAGTCTACACATTATTAAACATATCAGAACATAAAAGTGAACAATTAATATTTACCCTTTGAATGGTCTGATGAGAGAATTGTTGCTGAAGGCCCTCGTCGTCGACGCTGAGTTTCGGGGAGAAGACTCCACCCTGTGGGGTGCCTGTCACGGGAGTGCAACTCAACCTCTGGAATCGCAAGAAAATAATAATTTATGGCCTGGGATCAACCGCATGCAGCGCCCGAACTTATAGACCTGCCACATGGGTATTGAGATCCACTCTCGTCTCATGGCGGATTGTGTGGTAAGTAGCAAAATAAGCGAACTATAAAGAGAAAATGGAGTGGAAGGCTGTGGCATGCACTATGTCGGACTATGCTGTACCTGTGAATGGTTAACGTGGAGGGGGGGCGGGGCGAGCTGCGCGGCTGAGGCGGCGCGGCGCAGGTCCTGTCTCCGGCGGCACCAGCTCTTGTCGTAGCGGATGCCGAACAGCACCACGAAGTACTCCAGCAACGCCAGGAACACGAATATCGTGCACGAGATCAACCACACCTCGATGCACTTCAGTTCGAGTGCGTCGGGGGAGTTTGTGCTGGAAATTGAAAATCAAAATGTTTATTTATGAAACTGATAAGTGAATAAGTTTCTGTCAAAAATGACATTTTAGTGGCAAGCTTTTATAGCCGACTGTACTTTTCTTTGGATATCCATCAAATGCTCACTGAGACGATTCTAAAGAGCCCAAGCTCGGTAGGATTGCTTTTTCTATTATAGAGTTCCTATCGCCACCTTCCGGCTCCATCATCAGATCAGCCCCATGGTAACGTATTATTGTATTGTCATCAAAGTTAAGTAAGTATGCAAAATTTCAGCTCAATCGGTTGACAATATCTGCTTCAAAATTGAGTTGCAAGATTTCACCCGAACAAACATACTTAGATACATACATACATACATTGCAAGTTAAATAAAAGCTTTTAAAAAACACCGGCCTCGGTCCGGGATTTGCCATAAAATAGGCACGGCATATACCTAATAACGCGAGAAATATTTTATGCTAATTTTTTTTTGTTTATATTATAATCTCTTTGGAATCGTATAGAAGCCTGTTAATGCTGTCATTACTAGGGCCGATTCAGACCGAGATGGTAATGGTGCGGCGAGCACTTTCAGTATAATAAAATCGTGACCACCAGGTTTCTCGAGGCGCCGCGGTCAGACGCGCGCGGCCGCACAACCGATTTGAGTCTTTCAAGCGATTATTTATCTTATTAAGTAGAACTTTCGTGAGACTTATTTAACTATTGTATTAAGCGGTTTGGTCACTCGCGTGAAATTATCAGGCCCGACATGTTTCGAACTCGTATGGAGCTCTTCATCAGGTATTGCTACCCGTACAGCGGCGCGGTAACTTCGTGACTGATTCTTTGATCGACGCTCTTTCAAGCGATACTGGTATTTTAAGTGTATCGATAAAGTTTAAAATAATTTTAAAGTGCTGCATACAAAAAGGTAGGTAATATTTGACGCGCAAGAAAGAGTTGAGTCTCAGTATTTATGTTAGAGTTGATTATATTGCAAAACTAGCGATAGCTTCATCTTCAGTCGCATTTCTTAAATGATCCCGAGGAAAACTTTGATACATTCTTACCTGACAGTGTCGAACATGGTGACGAGTGATAGCAACGTGGTGACCAGTAGCACCATCCGTCCAGGCACGATCTCCGGGATGACGCAGAAGCTGCCCCAAGAGATGATGACGAACAGCGACGACGGCAGGTAGCTCTCCAGGAGATACCCTCGCAACTCCCGTGACAGCGTGAAGTTCAATCGCGCTGCTGAATGGTCGCCTATAGGCATAACATACAGTAACTAAGCGTCATCCGATTTGAGTAAAATAAAGAGTAGAGAGTTTATAGTGTTTATTTTTGACGACGCGGTTAGCGCAGTGAGAATGTAGCTGATTTGTTCCTTACTCGTAGGTGGGTACTTAGCCATAGTATAAGTATTGGTTAGTTTGAGAGCGAAGATCTATTTTGTGTTAAATTTCCCCTACATTTATTATGTATTCATATTTAATGGTGACCAAAAAGCAGGGTCTAGCTTAGCTAGTCTTTGACAACGATTTAGTGACGAGAAATCAATTCGATGAGCATCGTTATTAAGATCAGTTGATTAATTTTGATCATACATATAAGAGTGTATTATTGGTATATCGAGGCCTTTACTCATGATTTGCAAACAAGATAATTCACTGATATCCAATTTTATGGGGATTAAGACGACGTCTAGTTTTTCTTTTCTTTAGAACTTATTGTTGATAAATGCCTGTAAGGAGCTAGCAGTTCTACTCACTTTTGGATAGTGTTATGCACAAACGTTTCACGCATAAGACACTCAGAATTGAACTTCGCTATTATATATCATAGTGTTCAAACTCGATTTCAAGTGACTTGTGGATTGTAACGTGTGTGTATAACTACGTCCTTTTATCCATTCGTGGAGCTTAAATATTGGGAGTTGGTCGTTTAAGGAGTCCTGAACACCATAAACTCTCTAACTCTAATATTATTAAGTATCTACGTCTGGTTTTTGTGGTTTATCTATCATACGACTACTATGATTTTCATTAAGTGTGGTATCAATAACATTTAAGGCAACATTTAATTAATAAATAACAGTGAACTGTATACTTGTGCACAGTGAAATTTCTGTAAGACAATTTTAATAATTCTACATTAATGACTTTATTTGCAATTGTTAAGTATTGTAGAACTTAAAAGGGATACGTTTATTATACACATTGATTGTTCTATAACTATATCTACGACTGCCACCAAACACTAAACATTGCATAATTTCTACAGACTAGGACAGGACATCACAGTAAAATATCAGTGTTGTTAACGACATGACACACACAAACTAACCAAGCTTTAGAACCACTATGATTATGAAAACATATATTAGAAGAGTAATTACAGAAGTACCGGACAACAACAAAACAACGCTAACAACAGAAAGGTATCATCAGCTAGGCCCGGATGATTTCGCGAATATGACTTTGAAGTATGTAATTTATGATAAAACAATCATGTAATAGGACATTATTGTAATAAGCAGTTTACACTGACGTGAAATTTTTGGGCACGGCCCGACATGTTTCGAACTCGTATGGAGCTCTTCATTAGGGACGACCGCAGACTGTAGAGAGAGCACCCGCGTACTTGCGCTCATATTAAAAGGGTGATGGATACCATCGGACACATCTTATGCCGCCGATACAGTATTAGAACCTGGTTCCGTCCGTTGACTGTAAGGCAGTTGTTGCATTCACCTAAAGATAAAGATTCGTTCGGCAGCCCGGGCGTATATGAAATACCCTGTGAGCGTGGGTCATTTGCCTGCACGGTTGTCTGAGCACATACGCAGTGTACGGAAGCTGGACACCAATAATTCTGCGGTCGCTGAACATGTCGTCGAAGCCGGTGCGTCTCATTTTGTCCGTTTCGACAAAACAAGGGTGTTGGTACGTGAGAAACGTTTTACGCAACGCAAGGTATGCGAAGCTATTGAACTAGGACGGCACCCGAATTTTAATAGAGACGGCGGTTGAGCTTTACCTCCAGCATGGCAACCTGTGCTTCCGGCGGTGAAACATATTGTGCGTTTGGAAAATCCCAAGGACACCATTAGTCAAGTGGGCATAATGTCTATGAAAGACAAAAGTGACGGGGTGGAGTGCCGGACAGGCAAGGTGTAGGGTTGCAAGCACCACCCCGCTCGCGCGCCGTTGGCGCGCGCTATAAGAGCGAAACTAGAAAAAGGCGAAACAAAAACACGAAAAAGAATCAGTGACAAAGTTGCTGCGCCGTTGTACAGCAGTCCCTGATGAAGAGCTCCATACGAGTTCGAAACATGTCGGGCCGTTCCTGATAATTTCACGTGAGTGTAAACCGCCTAATACAATAATTAAATATGTCTCACGAAAATTTTAATAACATTATGTAATGGGAAGGCTCATCCGAACCCAGCTCCTCGCGAGTCTCGCGACATGCCAGCGGCAAGCGACAGCGCATAGATTAGTAGAACCAGAACGAGCGTGATGCGATTTTGACGAATACTGAAATAGGTACAACGTTACAATTTGGGCTTTAATTACAATATTTTTAAGTGCCCCCATCTGATCTACTGAGGCCATTTATCAGAGTCTCGTGAGAGCACTTCTATTTCCCAAAAGGGCACTCTTAAAAAAACAAACTTGATTGGACCACTCACAGACATCACAGTAAGTTATAGAATAGCGAGTTTTATTATTAGGAGAAAAACGTCGCAATATTTAAATACTAAGTATTTTCGTTTAAAAATGCCAGAACGGGGCTGCCCGCACAGGTATTAGAAAATTGGGTACTTATACTTATCTATACACATTCTTGATCGCGATCATCAACAATAATTCGACCAAGGTACCTTAGTACACAAAAAAACAATTAAAATTTTGATTTTGAAGGAAGTTAGAGCATTTGAAACGATAGAAGGGACTCATCAGGAGCGTTTTGAACGCTCCCTGAATTATGTTTTCACGATTTCTTAACATTATTTTTACAAAAAAAAAGCATTAATTGGTGAACTCATCAGAGCGCTTTTTGCGAATTGTGGTGGAATCCAAAAATAAGATGATATGCGTTTATAAGTAAAAAATGCCACTCTAAGGCATGTAAAAGCAAATGGTTGAAAAATTCAATGGCGGAAAGCCGTTGGAGACACAGGTTGGAACCCTGCCTGAACCGTTAAATTTTCAAATTTTTTCGCTTCATTGTAAACACAAGGGAACGAGCAGTTGAATCGCTCCTGGGCCTTACCCAGAACGTTACTCTGATTATATTTGCATCCAAATTTTGAACATTGTACCTAGTCGTGCCAACGTGAAACTTGTCAGCCAAAAACGCTTATCTCGTTCTTCAATTGGTACGTACGTACATGATTAGTGATTTATGAGGCGCAAACTTAAGCGCAAAGCAATAAATATACATTTACCTTCACCATAATGGGCAATATGTTTACTTTTGTCCGTTGTGAAGCTGACTACGTATTTGGGCAGACGGAACTGGTTTCGATGGCCACCCTGCTGCTTCCAGCCGAGCCATGGAGGTATCTCCCGCCACTCGAACCTGACCGCCTCCGCCGTGTGCTTATCTGGAAACGGTTGAAATATGTTCAGATCTTCCCGCCACTTGAACCTCACCGTCTCCGCTGTAAAATCTGGAAACGGTTGAATATGTTCAGAAGATTGGATCATAGAGTAGAGAAAATGGAGTTGTAGGTGTTTTGAAAGTGTAGAACAATTTACTTATGATAAAAAGTCCTTAATAAAATAATGCTGTTATGTATACTTAATGAAAGGTCGCTCAGTAGCGTCAACTTCGCGACATTTTCCAGGATTGTATGGTTATTATGCAGTAAATGATATGATAGATAATACAAATATTTGTAAAAAGATGTTCTTGAACGGTATGGGTAATCCTCAGTCTTACGAATTAGAGGATACCTTGTCACTGTAATTGAACCTACCTAGTTATGGTTGTACTTTTAACCTGATATTATATAGGTTAAATATTGTGCGTACATAACTACGTATAGGTATTATAACCTCAGTTCCATGAACGACCAACCGTGAAGGCAAACGTTTAAATTAATATGAAACAAAACTGACGAAATGACAGCACATAATCTTCTTTGATTATGAGTGGATCATAAAGAACAAGTACATCATACTGAATTCATTTACAGGCAGGGTGCGTGGTCGAGAAACATACTTGTATAACGGTGAACTCATATACTTACTTATGCTAAGCGTTGCTGGCAGTGAATGCGAAGGAAGATAACAACAGCAAGGATGCATCTCAAAGCGTAAAGGCGATGGCTAATGCGAAAGTAGCTGTCAATTCTACTACTGGCTTATGTCTAAAATTGTTAGCTACTTTTGATGTTGAGTGTACTCAAGGTTGATAAATTGTGGTCTTTTTTCTTAGCTACAAACATCTGCGTGCTAGTTATCTTATGTTACAATTATTATTTTAAAATAGTCAGGGTATTTTTCTAAAACCTAATGACGTGCCATGCCATGTTAATTCGTGTATTTTAGGTAATATTAGTTTGACGTGTGTATGATTTTGAACTTCTTACTTATATACTTCTTACCCTAGTTTCGATGAGTCTTTCTTTTAATATATTTGTATAAGGTCAGCCGGGATAAGTGCGTAAGCAGGACTAAATAATTAAAATTACCGATAATTTACCGGTAATTATCTAGTAATTTCCTGGGGAAAATTACCGGTTTGCATACCCTATCGTCTAAAATCAGTATTCAATATAGAATCATACAAATGTTACTAAAGATGTATTACCTACTAACTTATATATAGAAAAACTACGTATAAAAAAGCTAAAATTAAAATATACTAAAACAAATTTAAAAAATTACTCCCCTGCGGCATGGTACCGAAAATGCTGGCAGCATTTCCACGCTGAACAGCTATGCTGATACGTTGAGCGAGGAAGCTGCCAGCTCTTCGGTCCCCAGTGGTCTCTGCAAGCCTTTTGGACAACTCTTTGTAAAGTTTGCAGTCACTGGGACCCCATGGACCAAGGGTCTCGACCCCAAACGGTACAAAATTGTATTCGGGGCCGAGACCCCTATATTTGGTGCATTTTAGTTTTTAAGCCGCTTCCGCCGCTGCACCCGCTCTGCCAGATGTTCCGCGAAGGTGGGACAGCGCCAGTGTGTCTACCTACTAACGTCATCTTACTTTGCCAACTATTTATAGTTGCGTTGCGTGGTTACAAGATGGTGTTATACTACTATAACATCTCTACTTTTCGATATTTTGATATGACAGTTGCGCTCGCCCGGCTTTCGCACTTATCCCAACTAACCTTAGATCGTGATGATGATGGCATTGGTTACAGTGATGGATGACAGTCTCAAACCATTATTCCGAAATACTTACAACTACTAAAATCGATGTAGCACTTCTGCACGTCCAAAGGATACAACACGAAGTCCATCTCGCATTTTATTATTATTGTCGCGCTAAAATAAATTAAAACAATTTTATCATCACGTACAAATCACATCCTAAACACGCCTGTGATTAAGCCGTCATCAGAATTGTAGCAAAACAAAACTTTTAATTCCTCGCCAAGTCGTAAATTCAGAGTACTGTACAGTCGTCGACGCCATTATAATAGATAGTTTTATATGTTACAACATTAAAATAACGAATTCTTTATGTCTGCTTGAATCAAAATCAAATTATAATAGAACGCTTTTATAGTTTAAAGTACGTCTAAGAGTTAAAAGTTTATTACATTGTTTTTTTAACCTTCGTAGCAACTCATAAAATTAATTGGGTAGTTGTAATAAAAACGAGAATAACACAATTTTTCTGCTTTGCCCTAAGGGTGACTGGTAGAGAATGCCCCGTGGCATTAAGTCCGCCTTTTGTACGTTAAGTTTTTCTTTTGTGCAATAAAGATTAAATAAATGAATAAACATACTATTAAGAATTTTGTAATTAGTTAAGTACCTGCGTAATATGCTAATTACTAATTTCATCGTATTCGTAACATTACTTCATTAAGACTGCGCCGAGCGTTAGCGACTGAACAATAGAGCGCGGGGAATGCGTATTAGATCGGCGCGCGGCCGCCATGGTAAAAATGTGTGGAGAATTAAAAGCACTTTTTGATAAATCTGGACCTTTAATACCAAGCAATAAATATTTGATACGGACATATTGTAATGTGAACATTCATCTTTTTTTGAACTGAATATCATAATAGATTCCCATTGTTTAAGTATAAAAAACTTTACTTAGTTTTCTAGGGTAAAATATAAAATCTTATAATATTTCCACGGAGAAGTTGTTAAGAGGCCTTATTCCTTTTAAAAAAATTTTTTTTCATTTTATGACAAATATATTGATAATTTCAACCAACTTTTTGAAGTGAATAATACTTCTCCCCGAGTTCTAGGTAGTAACGTAGCTATTTCATGCTTTCATTGTGTACAGTCGAAAATAATTTGAAAAAACTAATATTCCGCGTGAATTTTGTCAATTTCGAGTAGTTTTTGAAACAAAAATTATCAATGAAAAATTCAAACTGTAGGTTTCAAATATATACCAATAAATCCCAATAGCCCTGTTCTAGGTAGTAACATCAATAATATGTTAAGAAACATGTTTGATCATAGAGAAAAATGTCTAAACAATCAGCATTTTAAAAGGAATAAGGCCTCTTAACACATTCTTCGAAGTGCTAAATATATAGTTTAGAAATGGATTAAACAACTAGTGTTGTTGACGTTGTCTACTTAACGGCAACTGCCTATTTTTCATATTTCGCTCGGCGCAGTTTTAAAACATTGTTGTGAACATTCCTCTTATAGTATCGTATTGTAGCCCATATTTTTATGCAGAGATTAATATTGGGCGTTTTCCTATCTTTTCTGTATATTGTGAAGTGATTTTAACGTTACAAGTTTTTCAGATTGAAATGAAGTAGGTAGTAAGAAGTAGTAGGTACCTACTTTAGTGATCACTTGATCAGGATCTTTATTACCTCACTGCGCTGCACAAACGGTTGGATAAAGATTAAAGAAGCCAATAACACAGACGAAATTTCCGAAAAGGCATAATTTTAATAAGGTAATGTGGGTTATTAAAACTATCACTAGGAGAAGACTGCCACAGTCCAATAACTAACTAACTGTTAGTCTTAGGTAGGTACCCCACCTTACCTCACCTAAAGATCTGTCGCACGACGAGGCGATCATAGTGGTGCAGTAACTTAAATAGTTGACCAAAACTAAGGAGTTTGTTTTGGCATCGTCTGATGCAATGCAAACTGTCTCATGATCCTAAACAAGGACTGCCACTTAGGCTACCGACACTTGCTTATGTCACTGACTAGAAAATAATTTCTTCCGTCACTCATAAGAAATATATTATTTATACATTTATGCATAACAATTTGTAAAAAAAATTTGACTAAATTTTAGTCTGTCCTGATAATTGATTTACTCGGGAAATACTGGGGATTTTATGAAATTCATACTGGTAACAAGGGAGCCGAGGAGTATTATGATACTCCACTGGAAACACAGAAACGGACTGTCAATACAAACAAACGAATCATAGCAGTGATAACGACACCTAAAAGTGTATATGATTTTTAAACAAACATTGGTCACATCACAGGACCCATATAACGTAAATTTGCGCGACCTATTGAATTTCATAAAAAAACTTTTAACTTAAAGGTTTTTCACTTTCTATTTGATACAATTGAGTTATAAATATATATTTTATATTTTTTCTTATCACGGTGTTGAAGTATTTAACGATAATAAATCATTACCGACTAAGCTGTGTTATGACTAAATCTTGGGTTTCGATTCATGTGCTAGTTCTGTAAATTGGTAGAAATCGATTAAATCGATACATTTATAACCTAAAGAAAGAACAATAAAACAAACTATTATTTTACATAGAAAGCACCAGTGAGTCCGCTCGTAGTTCAAAAAAATATTGATTTACACAAAATAAACAAAAATATATTCAGGCTTGAAAAAAGCTCATCAATAAAATCGATTTGATCAACCATTCATAATCGTTAGATTTGGCAAACAATATGTCTTTGGTACATCACTACAAACATCAACATAGAACTGTCAAATGTGTGTTTAAAAATCATATGCCGCGTCCACTTGATTGGCAAACAACGGCCAACCTACAGGACGCAGTTATCCGTTAGAGTGAGACGGAACTACGTCGTGCTCACTGTAACATATAACTGCGTCCTGTAGGTTTGCCGTTGTTTGCCAAGCATGTGGAGCCGGCAATACAGACTGTACTGTCGCCTACCGTGTCGGAGTAGCGTATATACTAATTCTTTCTAGACTTGGATATAAAAGAATGGACGAACCCAATACTGACTGAGACGGTGCTATTCTTGTAAAGCCTGAGCGAGGCCATCTCCTGGAGCACGGAGAGGATCCTCATGGTCTGCAGCTGCCAGATGTACAAGTCCGGCGTCCATATCAGCTGCCGGAACTCCCAGGGCAGGTCGATGAAGCTCATGCCCACCTTCAGCCGAGGATCCTCCCAGGACACTTGGAGGAACACGTCGAGGGTGATTTCCTAGGGGATAGAATAGTTTGTTAGGATAAATTACTTTGAACACGAGTAAGCTTACATGAACATTTTTTAGGCTCCCCTGAGTGCGATGAGCCCAAAAAAAAACTATATTCTATAAGAAGAAACGGACTTATTCATTTGTTTTCTTAAACGCTCTCTTTAGTTTTTATGGGTAGAATTCCTATTAACTACAGGACCCTCAATATTAAAGTTTATTTTAATCACCGGCATTCTCGGCTCAAATGGCTTGATTATTCTGTCATTAAAGAGAGTTCCCGAAGAAAAAAGAAACAAATCAAAAAAATAAAATGGATATGGAGCGTACTTAAACAGCGACCAAATAAGACATCCGTCAACGAAATCTCTAAATTAGCAATCTGTTATGTTATGAGTATCAAAATTTAATTTAATTTACTGTAGATTCATTAAAAAGCAAAAAAAATAGTTCGTGACATTTCGTTCAACTTAATGAATCTTCGTGTAGCCGTTGATTCCAACCCGACACCGCGCCTGCCGCAAACACGATTTTCGGCCTTCATTTTGAAATACTTTTGAGGCTAATTAGCTTAAAAATTGTATTTATTTACATTTGGATCTATGTCTATATAAAAAACCTTGGCTTCTTCTCAAGGAAGGAGAACCTTCACCTTTCAGGATTTCTATAAAAGCTCAATAAAAATTAAAAAAAAAAAACAAAATTTCGAATTTATAAAAAAGTAATAGGTACGGTATACTCGTATGATGACGACTCAAATTAACTACCTACTCTTTATGAAATGTCAAAAATGATCCGTTAGTATGAACTTTCTATGAAGATAATGGGCTGGTGATGTCATAAAAAAGTAGTCAAAATACGTCTTTTTAGTTTTTATCTAATTAAAAATAGTGGCAGTTTATTTGGTTCCCTATATTCTTGAATGGTTAAATTTCGGTGTCGAAACGGTTTCAATGATAAATACTTAATACAATTTATTTTCACAATAGTCAAATACCGTACAATACCTACTTACCTATTAATATTATGTACTTGTCTATAGGAAAAAAGCGGTGGTAGCTTAGTGGTTAGGGCATGCGACTTTCAATCCGGAGGTCGTGGGTTCGAACCCGGCCCGTACCAATGAGTTTTTCGGAAATTATGTACGGAATGTCATTTGATATTTACCACTAGCTTTTCGGTGAAGGAGAACATCGTGAGGAAACCACCTAAGCCCAATAAGGGCTGGGTTGGAAGGTCAGATGGCAGCAGCTTGCGTAAAAACTAGTGCCTACGCCACATCTTGGGATTTAGGTAGCCGACCCCGATTGAGAATTCATTCTCTACAAAGATATGGGACAAAGGCTAGGAGGATGATGAGGATGATGATTACTTGTCTATAGGATAGGTACACCCTGTATGAGACATCAAAACTGGGTGTAATTTTTATTTTGATATAATAAGTAGGTAAAAGTTTTCCATAAAGACAAGTATGAATGCTTTTTTTTATGTAGGTACCCATATATTTAACCATCTTTTCAGCTCAAATGGGATTATAAAAAAAACACGAGTCCTATTCATGGCATTTTAAGACTATCTGGGGTCTCTTTAAGAATTTAATACATGGTGGGGCCCACATTTTAATTAAAATAAAGCTGTATATTTACCTCTTTATTCTCATCCACCCCCGAAACACGGTTGACATTTAGCCCTATGAACACGGTTGTGTTCTTTCCTGAAATATAAAGAAGAAAAAGTTAGTTAAATGATATTTGTATGGATTCCATGTAAAATTATACTGTAACTTGAACTCAAAGAAATCATCGGAACTCCTCTTTTATGTGAAATAAATATTTTATATTTTTTTGCTTATTTTAGGAGTTTTATTCAATAATTTCATTGAGATATCGGGGGGCACGGCAGTGCCCCCGCCAAGTCGAGCGCGAAGCAAACACTGCCGTACCATCCTTTACTGGAACCATTTCGCCGCATTTTCAGGCCCCTATTTAAGCACCTCTGGATAAGACCAGAACGCAGAAATTTTCGTTATCCAGTAAGCTATAATTACATACTTAAAATCCAAAATTTCAAGTCTGTAGGTCATTTAGTTCCGAAGTTAAGCGAAAGCAAAGTTACGCATTTACGACACTCACTCATTCACTCACTCACTCATGATCATCAGTAAAGAACTAGTACTTCCCATAAATTCAGAGAGCTGAAATTTGGTACAGAGTTAGGGTTTAATGGCCACATAAAGCGAAAACTATAAAAATTGGCCAAGTGCGAGTCCGACTCGCGCATGAAGGGTTCCGTACCATAAAACAAGTTTGTTGTATGGGAGCCCTTAAATATTTATTTTATGTTATTTGTAGTATTTGTTGTTATAGCGGCAATAGAAATAGATCATCTGTGAAAATTTCAACTGTCTAACTATCACCGTTCTTGATATACAGCCTGGTGACGGACGGACGGACGGACGCACGGACGGACAACGAAGTCTCAGTAATAGGGTCTCGTTTTTACCCTTTGGGTACGGAACCCTAAAAACTAGGATAATCGAAGATCTGGAGTACTCTGATTAGAAAACACAAGCGCCCAACCGAACTATTAGAGATCGACATACCGCCTTTACAAAAAATATTCAACTTGTTGTGTTCGGTTGGCCGCCGTCGTGACTGATCGTCTCTCCTGATGATGGATCGCGTAACGATTCGAAACATGTCGAGTGTTATTCGATTTCTACGACGTGAGTAAACCCGTTTAAGTATTTTATTATTCAACTTGGTAGGCCGCTTCATTTGATGTCAAAAATCCAAGGTCTGAAGTATTTTAACGACGCGTTTGGCTCGGTTTGTAAATACCTGCCTACTGAGCCGGCGGTCCCGGGTTCGAGTCCCGGCCAGGGCAAATATTTGTGTGATGAACTCTAATACTTGTGCTTGGGTCATGGTTGTTCTATGTATTCAAGTATATATTTATCTATATAAGTATGTATTTCGTCGTCTAGTACCCATAACACAAGCCTTCTAGAGCTTAATTTGGGACTGGATCGATTTGTGTGAGGTTGTCCGATATTTATTTATTTATTATTTATTTGATGAAGAACCCTCAGCTGGTCTCAGCTGTATTAGAGATATGGTAATGCCCCCTTCGGTAAATTGGTACATAAAAAAATCGACTGTCATTGCAAAAATCCAGCGTAGTGGGACACATCTTCTAATTTAATCTAGCCTATAGCGTCCCACAGCTGGGCGGGTTACGTATTACAATCCCGAAAGTTCATAATACCTACAGTTGAAATACCGATGGTCAAAATACCGAAAATCAAAATACCCAAAGTTCAAAAAGCCGATATTCGAAAAACCGAAGCTCTAATTACCTATTTTCAGAAAATCTAAAGTTCAAAATCTCGAAATTTCATAATCCCGAAATTTTTAAAATATCGAAATTTTATAATCCCGAAAGTCAATGAGCACTTTAAAAGTGTCAGGACCACAGAAATATATCAAGATAGAAGGAAAGAGTGGACGTACCTCGCGTGGCGAAATGTTGACACGGTGTCAACTTTGCTCGCCGCGAACATTAGTCAGCACCCGACCGCGGTCTGTGTGCGACGTCAGGTCTTAAAAACAAAATGGCTTGTTGCGCAATAATTAATTGTTCAAACACTTCCAATAAAATTGGAGCTGTTAATCGAGATATTTCCTTTCATTGGTATGTACAATTTGTCCTTAAATATCTGTTATTAATTACAAAACTATTTATTTTATTATTTTCATCAAAACAGAGGCGGGCGGTTGTATCCAACGCTAGCTTTCCATAGCGGCTTTAATTTGACGAGCCAACCTTGGCGTGCATTCAAAGCCAGCGATGTAAAAATAAGCTATTCAAACTATCGAGTCACGTTCAAGGTCGATTTCTCATTTTTTCTGTCAAAAGTAAGAATAGTGCTGCCATGTGCTGCTGTACACTGCGATTTTCTTATTTGATTAAAATCGATTTTGAGAACAGAGGAAATGATAATTACGTTCTTATTTATTATGCAGCTATATAATGTAAGTACATAGTGCAAAGCAAATATTATTGTGACTGTTTTTGTTTGTGACGGCGGCTGGGCCGCGGCGCTGTGCGGTGTGGGTGGCGATTCATAGAATCGGTGCCGTGTTCGAATCGATCTGTGAATCGATGTTTCTGAATCGTTTTCGCGCGGCTTATGTTTCCCATCACTAAATTACGCTCGTGACGTCAAAGTACCTACGCAAAATGTTACACGCTCGGTCTCCCTACAAATCGCTGAACTCTTTCCTTCTATCTTGATATATTTCTGTGGTCAGGACACTAAACTAATCTGACTTTTCCGTGGAACCGATCTGCTCCGGTGCTGCGGGATGTTCAGCCCCTCCGCCCTAGCGTAAGAAAGTGCGGCACCTACGCTCGCCTCCGCAGCTTCGGCTTTTTGGTCACCTTCGGCGACCAGCCTCAGCCGCTGCGCCTCGCTTGATGCCCGCACTTTCTTACGGCGGCCGGGGGTTGCCCTCCCTCCGCGCCTCCGGGCTTTTATATACACTTTAGGGGTAGGGCAGACAAGACCACGTGGAATCGGGGTTGACAGCTTCGGTTTTGTGGCAAGTCGATTAAGAAAAGGAAAGAGTCCGGGAAAGTGGGAAATTAAGAATGACACTAAATATTCGATATTATGATAAAACATTATGTCATGGACTGCCAACCGAACCGAACTTGTCTGGAACTGAAGCTGTCAACGCTCGCCTCCGCAGCTTCGGCTTTTTAGTCACCTTCGGCGACCAGCCTCAGCCGCTGCGACTCGCTTGATGCCCCCACTTTCTTACGCTAGGGCCACAGTATAATAAAGAGTACTAACGTACTAGGGCGGAGGGGCTGCACATCCCGCAGCGCCGGAGCAGATCGGTTCCACAGAAGAGTTCACTTATAAATAGTAAGTATAGTAGTAGGCAAGTGGGTTACGTAGTTTAGGTTAATATTCTTTGTATAAAATAAACATTAGAATCTGTAAGATTACAGAAATACGAGATAATTCTCGAGAGTTTAAATAATATTCCGGATTACAAACTTCAGGCAGGATCATAGTCTTCGGGATTACAGTCTTCGGGATTACATTCTTCGGGATTACAGTCTTCGGGATTATAATATTCGGTATTTCATCCTTTCCATCAAACGTTCTTTCGGAATTTTAAACTTTCGGTCAAATAAACATTCGACATTTTAATTTTCGGCCTTCCGTCCATAGGTCTTATGATATTCAGTATTTTGAACTTCGGCATTGTAATACGTACCCGCTGGGCGAATGCCTCCCCTTCTGCTTTTAATACGCATATAAATACAATTAAAGGAAAACTCTGGACAAGACTAGACTGGCTTTTATACTTATACTCACAAATTTACAAGAAGAAATAGTCGAACGATTAACTTTATTCTACTCGAACATTACACAAATTAAATAAACAAATTACACCAAAATATTAATTTCGCTCAAAATTTGGTCTAAATATAATGCATTGGACTAAGAGTGGCGGTGATACCCGCACACCTCGCTAGATGGCGCTGACTGTATTTTAAAACGCGCCGTCGTTTGTTTTTCCGATAATCTTATATGGCGAAGTGGCAACCGGCCGCGTTACAGTCGTTTACGACATTCTTCTACTGCGCTTGGAAAAGTTTGGGATTAGGAGGGATCATTTGCATTTCGTTGATTTCGCTTATTATTTCGTGAGGTTTGCTAAAGTGAATTAGCAGGTTGTTATAAAACAATATGCCCACGTTTCTACAAAAAGAAGTGAAATCCCACCAAAAACATTCTGTAAAAAACTAGCCAAGTCTCGATGGAGCTGCTTGTTTATCTCTAAAAAGTAATGAAACCTCACAAAGTCGTACCAAGTCTAAGGTTCCTTACTGCGATTTCTTTATTATTATAGTTAATGTTGTGTGACTTGGCCGTTGAAGGGTACACAAGGGTACAAAACCAGGTGCTCCATGACACCATTGCACCAATCTGTCGCCAGAACCGCTACAAGTCAATTTTGTTTACACGTAATGTTATATCTTTTGTAACTACCTATGTTTGTTAAGCGAGATAATAGCCCATACTGGTGTACCCTTCAACGGCCTAGTCACACAACATTAACTATAATAATAAATAAATCGCAGTTAGGAACCTTAGAATTGGTACGACTTTGTCCAGATTTCATTACTTTTTAGAGATATACAAGCGGCTCCATCGAGACTTGGCTAGTTTTTTACAGAATGTTTTTGGTGGGATAGTTATTACTGAAAACAGTTTCTGTGAAACCTTTTTAGGATTGTTCATTGTTCAAATGAGATGAATCATTTTACGAAACGTGTCATCGGGAAGTTTAAGAGCCCACCCATGCACAATTCGTCAGGTGAATGATCCTAGATCTCAACATCCCTAGTGATTAAAAATCTGTCCCTTGGAAATAAGAAACTTAAACAGTTTTTCTTGAATCTTGTCAACGTGAAAACACGATTGGTAATAATAATAATTTTCTCGATACTTTTTTCTCTCAAAAATAACCCTTTTAGATATTTTCGGTTGGATCTTCAAAACCCTTCCGTTTTTAACAATGTTTTTTAGCTTAATAGATGCACAATTATAAGTTCTAAAAACTGTAAAACTATCTTCAATATAAAATGCACACGTTTATGACATAACCCAAAAAACATGATTTCCGCGCTTCCGAGCACGCACTTCCATCTCGCTCACGCTTACGCTCAGTGAGAGAGAGAGCTAGCCAACGCGTTGGCGCCCTCTTAAACGTTTTTGTTTATATGTATGTGTATAAACAAATAGCGCTATTAAGACAAATAAAAAAACCGGCCAAGAGCATGTCGGGCCACGCTCAGTGTAGGGTTCCGTAGTTGCCCATCCTTCACAATAGACGGGCTTAAAACAGCGGTTTTAAGCCCGAGATTTAAATTACGAGAAAGATTTCAAGCTCTTTAAAAAGGTCGTAAACGCCAAAGTAACTGGGATTACTTATTACCTTCTGGAAGTGATCGATTACACGCGCCAGATTGAGTGGAATGTTTTAATGCAGTATGGCACTTAACTAATATGTGTAACTTTCGAAGCATAAGGACACCGCGCGGCACTTACGTCCTTTTAAAGAAAATTATGAAATTTTGCGATAACTCAAAAACGGCTTGACAGAATTTATTTAATATAGTTTTCATTGAAAGTACTTATAAGGCCTCATTTTCATGATTTTTTCCATAATTTTTTGACCCGTGGTTGAAAAGTTAGAGGGGGGGACACTATTTTTTTGAATATTTACAAAACTGCAAACTTTATCATAAAATAATGTTTGGAGACCCCTATTATTTTTAAAAGACCTATTCAACGACACCCCAAACACTAGCGTTGGAATGAAAAAAAAAATTCACCCCTTAGGTGTAGGGGAGGTACCCGAAAAAAAGTTTTTTTTTAGTTTTTATGTTACCGTTTTGTCGGCGTAATACATACACATACTTACACCAAATTTCAGCTTTCTAGTTAGTACTAATGATTACGGAGCTAAGCCGCGGACGGACAGACAGACAGACAGACAGAGAGACAGACAGACAGACCGACGGACAGACGGACATGGCGTAACTATAAGGGTTCCTAGTTGACTACGGAACCCTAAAAATGGTAGGGCAATGAAGGCTGAGCTGCGTACTATGCAGTGCATAGCTCACTTTATTATGTCAGATTGACTATATACTGACGACGGACTATCTACTTCACGTGTCTTATTTGCGTATACTATACGGGCGCAGACATATACGTGTGAAGTAGTGAATTTGTGAATCCCACTTCTGAGACGGTAGGCGCACGTGAATACAGATGCGTTTTCACTTAGTGTTCTGAACAGTTCTGAGTGAGTCATTATAAATACCACAACATATTCTTAGAGTTCTGAGCAAACGTTTGTTCAGAAAATGCACAGTAAGATTACCAGATCTTATGCACGGTAAGATTACCAGATTTTTTTTTAAGTACACAAAATGCGTCACAGGGGACAAGTGCGTCTTTAATTTGAAGAAAGTAATTATATAATACTTAAAAAAACCTTCTTTCGATTTTCTATATCAGATAGACTTAATGTCAACTTAACGTGTTTAATTATCAGCGATCAGAGACGAACTAGGTGCAGCGACATGTGTGAAGTTGTCAATCCCACTTCTGAAACGGTAGGCACACCGGCATCGAGCTATTAATAGCGCTTCCCCCGAGCCTCCCGCTAATAGCCGAGCTATTGTATAAATAAACAATCCTTTTAGAACCTCCGTTAACTAGCTGATTGGCTGAAACTCGCAGATTTGTTCGCTCATAGTTGTAGTTCTAGTGCATAAGATTACCAGATTATCAGTGCCCGTCAGGGCTTTGTAATCGTTAACCTTCATCCGTCCTATTTAACCGGTTCGGAATTTCGGTTAGTCGTTATTGAAGTAGATTTTTTTTCTTTGCTGAAGCAGTATGGTGTACAAATCGCGAAAGTAAAAGGCCTAAAATATAGCACATAGTAGCAGGTAAGGGTTTTGTTCTACATTAAACGTTACAAACCCGCCACATTTTGAATTAGTTTAGCGAAAGCCAGTACGTTTTGTAGGATATAAATAAATATGCATGGGATGGTAGATTAAGATTTTTTATGAAGTCAAATCAAATATTTTTTTAGGCAACACTGGTCCCTAGATATATACAATACAAACTTGACTGCACACCTAAATCATCATGGAAAAAATACAACCTAAGATTCCTACACTAAAACAAAAGGCAGAGGTAAAGAAATATCTAAGAATTAACAAGCAATAAATACACATATACGAGTATCTCCTGTATGGAACCTTATAAAATAATTTTTGACCATCGGCGAGACGATTGTTCTTTCGTTCATCTATGACCCGAATAAACTATATTTTAAAATGCCACCGAGGTAGTTGTGATCTAAGCCATAACTTAGTAGCTTTAAACGGCATCACGACTGTTAAATCAATACTTAAAGTTCAATTCCGCCAAAATGACTACGTCAGAGCCGCAGTCGGCACCGAAACTAATAAACAGTCAGAAACTTTTACTACTGAACGTGTTACGGGGCCATTCATCAAGAAATCTGCTAAGTAGCTTTAAAATTATCATTTTGCTATAAAAAAATTAATTCGCCAGCGGGCACCAAGGTATTTTATTTCGGAATCAGATTCCCTAGGGTAAGTTCGGATCCTAGCAACTAAGGGCAACACATGTTCCAGACAAGGACTGAATCATTAATTATATAGGTACTTACGCATATCTATATGCTCTTTTTTTTAAGACATGACTTGAACTATATCAGCTGAGATGATATATTGAGGGCTAGCTAGCCCTCACTACCAGTAGCGAGGGCTAGCTAGCCCTCCCTACCATTAGCTGGACTTTGTGTGGGAGTCCCACTAATGGGATTATCTCCGCGACACAGGAGCAATTTGGGGAGGATGACGCGGGCGCACTGGGCGCATGGACTGTGTCGTGAGTACTCTGAAGCGAATCAGTCTGACTTACGGCGGAAGGAGAGGAGAAGAGAGTCGGGCTATGACAGAGAAGAAACGCAAATTAAGGCGACTCCTAATCCCAACGTCCTTGAGGATCTGGGCGGAGCCTAACGTTATTCCCCCCGCTGACCGTGCGCCCCCGGAACATTACTTCGTTCATAATCTCGTTGAGTGGCGTCCAAGCAGCTTCATACACTCGCATATTCCGAGCGTGAGATGAAGATCAACAAACGTTATACCTTATTTAAAGCATTAAAAAATCTCGAAGTAAAATAAATCATTTAAACAATGATATAATTATTTCGGATCACTACCCACTACAGTAGAATATAAAAAATAATAAAAAAAAAATGCGTGAAAGCTATTTTCCAAAGAAACAAGTGAAATTTGCCATTTGGAAGTCTCGAATCGAAAAATAATTTTTAGTTTCTTTTGTATGTGTAGGTACCTGCGGTGTAAATCTGTGTCAGTGGCGCTAAGGCATTACTTTTTGGACTCGCTTGATGGACCCAAACGCCATCTCACTCAAACAGTGTCTTACGAGACGTCACTTATACCACACAGAGTTGTAGGTAGTTTTGTTATTCTTGTTAGGATAGGATATTATCTCATTGCAATTCATCATCACCACTCACAGCCACAGCATCACTTAGTTCGTGATTTAAAATTCCTTAATGAGTACCGAGTGACTGCAGTCTTGAGAACTCTTGTGCTGTTCTCATTAGTCATAGCTATCGTTTGCTACCATACATTGGTCTAGAACTACTGGAAATCTTTCAGCAGATCACACATAAAAATTGATAAAATTGAAATTTCACGTCATATCTGATGAATAAATTTTTAACATTTCTAGAGCAGTTTTTTTTTTGTATTTGCGTAGTTGGACCATAAGTTTTTGTCTTAGAGAACTAAATGTCACTTCATTAATTTTAATGTTTGAAAATAAATATTTTCCTCTAATTAAAACATTAATCGTGAGGTTTTATTGTACGATAAATAGCTTTTCATGTATGAAATATTTCCTACAAAGGCGATTAGATAATTTTTCTTGATTTATTTCATGCTGATTTATGCACATTTATATATTTACCTGACTATAAAATGAGCATGCACATATATGTTGTTAACTGTGTTGATTGTTGTGTAATAGATTATACTATTTTACCTGACTAATTTCTCGGGAAACGTGTCGTTTAGATAATTTTACCTAATTCTATTTTGACGGCCATTTTGCGTAAGCGACGCTAAATCCTAAAATATTCCATTAATAGACAAAATAACAAAAGCAACATGTAAAAAACATGATATAGTTTATATAAAATGAGCATCGTATGCACATAGATATTGTTTACTGTGTTGATTGTTGTGTAAAATGTAGATTATACTATTTTACCTGACTAATATCTCGGGAAACGTGTCGTTTAGATAATTTTACCTAATTCTATTTTGACAGCCATTTTGCGTAAGCGATGCTAAATTTTCTATTATTCCATTAATAGACAAAATAACAAAAGCGACCTGTAGAGAACATGATGTTGTTTATAATTATAAAATGCTTCATTTAAAAAGTAGACAAACGGTCCACAGAATATTGAATTTATTTTTATTTTTTTGAAAAAGTTCGTAGTTTTTTAGATCTCCTGTAAAGTTAGCTCCGTGTCTCTTGGATAATTTTCCTTTCCGGCGAAGATACGTTTTTTTGCGGCATAAAGAGCCGTATCTTTTTTTTACGTTAACTTAGAAGTTCGATTTTTTATAGCTTCAAGGGACTGTAGACCAAAGTACGACGTGTAGACGGTTTTAATTTCAACTCGACACCTACACGCGTTACCGAGATAAAGGGTCGTGACAGAAAGACGGACGGTCAACAAAATGATCCTATGGGTTCTGATTTTTCCGGTAAAAATACCTAAATCTATAAATAATGAGGTTTATCACTTTTAATCAGTATATATGAAAATTAGCCGATAAAAATAAAATTTCAAGATGGAAAAAGTTATTCATAACCAGGCTATTTTTAAATGTTTACCATTTTATAGTGCAAAGGTAGGTTTTGAAGTTTAAGAAGGTAATAACATATTTTGACGGTGTAATGTGATATATGAATACAATAAATAGTCCTTAATGTGACTGTACATGATGAAGGGTATTAAACACGAGTGTGGGTTTATGAAACGAGCCGAAGGCAAGTTTCATAATAACATCACACGAGTGTTTTAATGCCTAATTATGTACAGTTACATATACTACTTTATCTAGCCACATATCATAAGCCTCCATGATGCATTCAGAAGTCGCACATTATAACAAATATTACCCGGTAATGGCGGTAATGAAGTTTTCTGGCAGCTGTCATTGTTTTTATTTTAATTCAGAGACAAACTAGAGTCGGCCCTAACTATCATATCGTTCGATATCTTACTTACGTGTGACATTTGTCAAATTTGATTGAAAATTGACAATTCATTTCGAACGAAACGTCATCTCGATTGATATTAGAATAGAGGTCAAATCAAATTTCTTTGTTTTTCAGAGATGTTCGAAATTTGAATAAATAATACTATCGAAATAAGAAATTTGTGCTAAAAAACAGTCTATTTTTATGGTGGTCATAATGTGCCGTTCTTGAACGCATCATGGAGGGTTTATGATATTTGGATAGATAAAAGATTTAATAAAATAACAAGCTTTCGATAACTGAATGTACTTATACATGACTCAAAAGTTTTTTTTTTTCAGATTATTATGCATATAAGCCTGTGCCGTCCCTTTGTCGGGTAAAGGCCTCTATCTTTTTTCCACTCGTCCTTATTTAGATCAGCAATGTCCAACCCTTTTGTAATACATCCAGGTAGTCCCGCCATCTCCATCGTGATCTACCGTGACGCCGAATTTTATTGGGTGGGTGTAGATTTCTTGATCTGCAGATCGGTTGACATGCGGCAAACGTGTCAGCTCTACTTTAGTTTAGCGGTTGTCTGGGTTACGTAAGCTATTTGGGTTTTGGCGTTCCTTCCGCGATCGATTAATTTGATCTAAGATCGTTTCATTGCCCTCTGGCAAACTTAGAGAGAAAAATTCTGAGCATTAGTCAAAAATCAAGTCCGGGCATTACGATGAGTCTAAATAAAGTTATATATTTTTTCATTAATTCAACTGTAATCCGATCATTAATATATGGCTTTTAAACGATGTGTAATAAAAATCAGGTTTTTATTTTATAAACGGTAAACAATTGGAACAGAAGTTATGGCCAGGCTAGGTATGTCTAGCTAGGCCCGGCGGATATGTCAATAAATACTAACGCTCATTTAGATTTAAATATAAAGTGGGAAATTTATTGATGCAAATATGTATTCTGACTATATGTACATAAATAAGCCCTCATGCCAAAATTGTCACTTGCCTTCTTGGACTAGAAAATTATTGTAATTTTTGATAATGTACTTTTATATCATATGCCATGTACTGTACTAGTGACGCAACGAATGTGAATACTTACAATAAATATTCGTAATCGTAAATTAGCGTTTTACCGAATATTACAATGGTATTCAAACGAACAATACTTGTTCTGCATTACGATATTCATATCTCTGAGGGTTGAATTCATAAAGATCATTAGACGTTATCATACTTAAATATCTGTATTATCAGTTTTTTTTACTAACCGAAATACCTAAGGTACTCTAATATTACACAGAGAAGGGCCCTAAAACCCACACCAAAAGTGTTATTTTCTGGGAATCCTGGTCTGGTGTGGGCCCA
Organism: Apotomis turbidana; assembly: GCA_905147355.2. Lineage (NCBI taxonomy): Eukaryota > Metazoa > Arthropoda > Insecta > Lepidoptera > Tortricidae > Apotomis > Apotomis turbidana. The sequence goes on from LR990288.1 coordinate 9,191,014, forward strand.
TGACTGAGAATATCTAAGTATTCAAATGTGTTCGGGAATGCTAAGCAATGAATTTTTTTTTATAAGTACTTAAAATTAATAGATACCTAAATACGAAAAAAACAGTTGAATTTAATTCTATATGAAAATGAGTGCTTTTTGTTATGTCGCATAGCGTAGTCGTGTGAAAAAACGAACTACACTCTCTTAAAATACACTTCAAACGCACGAAGACAGATCGAACCTCCGCGGGATCCGGTACTATATCAATTTTCCGTAACTAGATGGATCGCGAGAGCAAGTGACACAGCCTTCCCCTTCGACGGTTAGATTTACACTGAGCTCGCAGCCCGGGCACGGCCGCGCTCGCGGAAATTCAGTTTTTTTGATGCTTTATAAGACCGAATTTCCATTTTACTAACTTTTAAACAATACGATTAAAGATAAATGAATTTTCAATGTTCTTTCGAAAGAGCCGTGTAAATATCACTTGTAGTTTAGAAGCCTTAGGGAATTGAAAATTGAAAACGACCCTATTTCAACATTATTTTTTCTATAGTAATTATTGCTTTAAAAAAAAATCCAACTATAGCTTTTTTAAAGAAATAGTCAAAAATACCATATATTTTTTTCAGATTTTTCCGTTGGCTAGATTACGAGCCTTAGGACTTTAAAAATCACCATTCCACGTACGGAGTCGCCTTAAGAAGCGGTAGTACCCCGCCGGCGGGGATTACGCTGAGGCGCCGTTCGAAGAGTGCGGCGACCATCGCTTGGTTGGTTTCCGTGATCTCATCGTTCGGGTCAGATAGTATCGTCCTGGTCAGATAGTAATACTAGATAGTAATAAAGTATACCCATATGCACAAATACCAACTAACTACCTTTGTCCGGGCGAAATTCACGCGCGTTCGGAGTCAAGAGCATATGTGTGCCTACAAGCGTGGTTCGCGGTGCGTAATAAGGTTGCGTGGGCTAAGACCGGATGTGACATAAGACCGGATGGTTGGAATATACCGAAAATGAAGCGATATTTTTCACTTTGAAGGCGTGTCTCACACAAACTATTGCGTTTATCGAAATTAATTAAATTTGACTAAAATATTCGTAGGATATGAAAAAATAAAATAAAACTGCTACACTGTCAAAAAACTAGAAAAAAGCGTCCGATCTTAGGCGACCCTTGCTTAAATCCGTCCTGACGTTACGCAGCCTAGTCCCTATGGTGTCTATTAAATTAAATAAGTAAATAATAAAAAGTCCACGTTTCAGCTAACGAACGGTTAATGAATGATAAGCCAAAACCCGAAGGTGCTGGATCTGCCACGTCACATCCGCCGCTAAGTGGATGGATCCCAGCCGTCAAAACTCGTTACCCGATGTCTAGCCGACTAAAAATAGGAACATAATATTATTACGTGACTCTTTGGTGAAGCGATAGATAGTATCGATTTTTAGAATTTAGGGAGATATTCTAATATTTTAACCTCAGTTAACTTTTGTGTTTTTACGTGGTTTTTAGTAAACTTTTTACTATTATTTACCTATTATAACTAATTTTTATTTTTATGACCATCATAGTAGAAATGCATGTAAATTGTCTAGCGTATACTGATTATACTGATATTATATATTGTAAAATAAAAAAATCAATATAAATACGATGTTTGAATGAAAAATCATTATGAAGGTCAGTCGAGGTAAGTGCGGCAGCGGGACAAGCGCACCTACCATATCGAAATATTTATCTTACCGAGATTCGAACCCAGGCCCGTCTGCTCAGTAGACTACCGCGCGCTAAGCATGTCGTCATTATTTATTAAAAATAATAATTAATTAAAAATAAATAAATATTAAGGGACAATCTTAAACAAATCGAGCTAGTCCCAAACTAAGCAATGCCACAGAATAAAGACACTAGCAATGCTTGTACTATAGGCACTAGACGACGATATACATAATATATAAATAGATAACATCCATGACCTAATTTCGGATTCGAACCCAGGACCGCCGGCTCAGTAGGCAGGGGCACTACAAACGGCGCCAACCGCGTCGATACAAAAAAAGAAAAAGAAAACTAGCAATAGAATATTTGCTGGTTCAGGTAGGCAGCTGTTACATTAGAGAGGTTCTTAGAATCATCTGAATGCCCAGAGTATGTAGTTAGGGGGCCTACTTACAATTTGGATAATTGTAGGTAGGCACATCATGTTCCTATGTGGTTATAGCCACCTTTGTAGTTATACAGTATGTGGTTTTAGCCACACATGTTTTTACGGTTGTTAAACTTCACAAAAGAATAAAAATGAATGATAGAGAATATATGTTTATGAGGAGATACACCTACTGGCATTTTAGCGAGCTCGTTAACACAGTGACTAATGTTTATGTGATTAGTGAGGCGTGTTATCTTATCTAGGTACATATACCTAGATAAGTCTCACTAGTATTATAAAAAACTAGACGTAAACGTGGCACCCTTTTTGGGTACTCTTTAATTTAACTATTCTTAGATGTCCTACTACTACTTCTGTACCTATCAAATTCCTAATATTTTTAACTTTGAAGCAATTGCTTGAGCTTATATAAAAATCTAAAATATATTTACGCGCGCGTAATGCGATTGAGGAGTTCCGTCGATATTTCATGTATCTCATCATCACACCACATTAGCATTTTTTTTCTAAATAAGCAAACCTAGAAACATCATCTTCTTCGTCAAGAAAAGATGGATGGATTGTGTGAATGATGATACCATCATAGAATACCATTTCCAGATCTCAATCTACCTTTTTTGGAGTCGATTGAAAAGAGGAAAGGAAGTGAGTCATTAAAAGCCAAAGATTAAGTCTTAGATATATGACGTTGATGACAAGGGGGAGATGAGTAAGTAGAGAACAACTTTTACGAATATTATAGAGGTGATTATTATAAATACAACATTTTACGCGATTGGAGGTGGGAATCGAACCGAGTAGTGCTGTCACTCATCAGCTACCGCGACTTTACACGCATCGCGTGAAATTGAAGGGGTGTTTACAAAAACAACATAACTGACTAGACTGGTTGTCACTTAAAACGAAACATTTCTATCGACAGTAGGTGTCAACCATTCTAGTCAGTTATGTTGTTTTTGTAAACATCCCTTCAATTGTATTCCACCAAAGCACCCTCTGTACTAGGATTTACTTTCAAAAATTTTTTTTTTCATATTATGACTAATATTCTGATAATTCAACCAACTTTGTAAAGTGAATAATATTTTTCCCTGAGTTCTAAATAGTAACAAAGCTATTTCATGCTTTTATTGCGTGTAGTCGAAAATAAGTTGAAAAAAAAAGTTTTCTACGTGAATTTTGTCAATTTCCAGTAGTTTTTGAAACAAAAATTGACAATGAAAGATTCAAACTGTATGCATGTTTGATCATAGAGGATATTGTGTAAAACAATGAGTATTTTTAATGGATAAGGAGCTTTAACTGCTTCTAGGAAGTGCGTTTACGCAATATATCCTTATACATAGCCTTACTGCTTCTGCAGCAAGTGTTAGGACAGCGAGAGAGATGGCGCTATTGTTAATGTTTCACAGAATTTGATAACTCTGTTTTCTTTTGTGGAATTACCACATTAATTAATATTTTTATAAATATTGATACAAAAGTTCAATATAAATACAAAAAAGTAGACAACTTACCGGGTGGAATGTTTCTATTATAGTCGGTAGGTATGTCGTATGCCTGCTGCTCCATGTACAGGATCTGGCTGAAAATAACGTTTCACTGTTTAATGCTTGGTTACTATTCAAAGTGAAATTATAATATCGTCTGTTGACGACCAAAACTCACTAGTAACAATTACCTACTTGAAAAAAGCTCGTAACTCAGTGTTAATCTACTTAGTAGATACGAGGTTTTGTAGAGCAGTGGCAGACATTTTAGTGAGTTTTGGTTGTCAGAAGGCGATAAACAGCTGTTATAATTTCCTTAGAGTAAGATCAGTCCGAATTAGTGCGCCAGCAGGACAAGTGCGATTACCATAATCTAAAATCGAAAAGTACAGATGTTATACTACGCTTTCTTACTTTTACCAACGAACTATATTAGATGGCGTTACTCACGGTATAAGAAAATAAGGTATTGCACTCCGGCTAGTGAGCCTATCTGCGTCACTGATTAGGTGCTGCTTTATCGTAACAAAATAATTGTAAAGAAAAAATTGTTCCGCCAGTCGTACAAAAAATAATAATTATGCATTTATGCGTTACGATTGGCATGTTCTTTGACTAAGTTTTATTTTGTCGTAATAATTGATTTAAATCACTCACGATTTTATGAGATTCATACAGGTAACAGGAGAATCGGGGAGTATTATGATACACCACTGTCAACACAGATACGGATTGGCAGAACCAGCCGACCAATCATAGCGTGATGACGTCAAAAGTCTAGCTTGTCATTCCGGAGTGCCATATGTACTATGAGCTGCAGAAATGCATGGCCCATTTGTGAATGAATTCATTGATAAACGGGGGATGCAGTTCTGCAGCTCATTGTACCTTATTTTCTTATACCATGGCGTTACTATAAAATCTGTAAATACTTTTCAGTTATTCGATAGGTATTGGATATGATAGTTGCGCTTACCTCGTTGGTGCACTTGGGCCGACTGATCTTATTTCACATTTACTTTAACTTTAAATTTTATCAAAATGTGAGGATTTTATAAAATGTTGGTTAATATTTGAAAAGCTTTCGAAAAGAACCGCTATAAGTCAAACTACAATCGCATGTCGGTAATAACCATGCTTTGAACAATTGAGATAAATCTACGTGTACATCCGTACAATAATGTAATACAATTATTACAACATAAGATGCGAGTAAATACTAGCTATGCTAGCTGATAATGTGTGGGTAAACTTCCTGTAACTGCAGCAATGCGCTAATCCTACAAGTGTCGTAAAGTCCACCGTCTGTTGTTTACATTCCATACCTAGGGCGGTACAGTCGTGAATGCTCCAGATCGCAGGTGTCTGATAAATATGCGATCAGCGGCCCTATGATATTTCCTTTGCTTTTATCAAGCGATAAATAAGCGACAAAGCATCCGTCACGTTTTGACAAAATGCGAGTGGGAGTTATAGATGCTTTATCACTTATTTATCACGTGATAAACGCAACCACCATAGGCTCCCAGGAGTTTTACGAATTACCACCCGTGGGTAGCCTAAAGTTTTAAGCCTTGCCTTGGCCGGAAAGTGAGATTTTGCTTCCACTTACGGCTTGGAATGGCGTAAAATACAGAAAATGCTTAGGGTTTCCAGTATCTATAAATAAGGAACGTTATGTATAGGTACATGAACCTATAGGGGTAGAACTACGTACCTAAATGTTAATTTCAAGTAAGGTGAAAGATTCAGATTGGCATCACTAGATGGCAGTAACTTCGTTGCAAGATAACGTGCAGAAACTATAGGTAGCAGCACCATCAATGTCAAAGTCAAGGTAAAAAAAATCACCGGATATTCGGTTTGGTAGCACTAGTTGGCAGCACCTTCATTGCGCATGTTCCTTATACCGAAACGACAAACTTTGTTTATTAACGACTTGCAGAAGTGGCGCCTCCAGAAGTGAACCTTCGTAAAAATATGTAACCATTCTTTCCGTTAGATAACTTTTACATATAGGACAAGAGACCAGCTGCTTTAGCTAGGTATTCATCCGCTGTTCTGAGCGCCCGCGCGCGACAGCATCCCAAACCTGGTGCCATAATATATAACAGCCCTCGGGCTAATCGAATCGGCAGAAAAAAAACTCCCTTGCAGTTTTTTTACATAGGTAAGCAATTATCGTCGCCCATAGACAACTGCAACACCAGAGGATTAACAAGTTGATTGCTTGCCTTTCAGATGGAGCTCGCTCTTTTCTTGAAGATTTGAAGGTCGTATCAGTCGAAATAAACCCTGATTGACAGTTAATTCCACACCATTCCATTGTAAGGTAATAAACAATGCAAAGATCGACACACAAAACATATGGAAAAATTCGAAAGGTTATCTGGGCATTAGGGTGGAGAGGTTAACACGCTGGACCGGTAACCCAGAGGTACCGGGTTCGATTCCCGGTCTCTTCCGCCAGGTTAGGCATTTCAATTTTCATTTATGCTTTGATCTTTCTATCAATAGTTTATTCCCCAGTTGAGGAGTATAATAATAATAAAACTTTATTTATCTCTTACAAAATGCATCAATATTTTGTTTACATGCTGAAATAATAGTTTTAGTTTTGAAGTGAAAACTTCTTTAGCGGCGCTTGGCAATTTTTAGATGGGTAAAAAATGTTAAACTCGCGACAGATCCGCGCGATAACAGTCAGTCGGTAACCTAGCAACCGTGTCTGTTTCAAAGAAAGGGGGCCTTCGAACAACAAAATGTTGTAAGTGACAGATGGTGAAGCGTAATCATAAACATACATTAGTAAGAAATACAGATTAAAATAGAAATCAAGTGTCAGTGAGATATAATAAAATCGGAGTTTTCACTTCTGTCGGCACTCCCGGAGTGCAACCCGTCCTTTTTTTTTCTACAGTATGTTAGTCTTTTTATTTTATTGTATTTATTATTTATTTTATGTAAGAGCCGCCTTTGCGGTGAAAGCCTCCTCCAACCTATGCCAATTTTCTGTGTCGCGAGCCACTCTAGGCCAAAGTGCTCCCGCTACTTGTGCGATGTCATCACTCCACCTTTTTTGTGGTCTACCTCGTCTTCTGGTTTTGTAAATGGGACACCAGTTTGTTACAGTTTTTGACCATCTATTGTCTGTAACTCTTTGGATATGGCCTGCCCATTACCATTTAACGCCCTGCTTGACGTATGCATGTCAAACCTGGCCGCTCAAAAAATCATACTTAAATAAAATAAGAACATGTCAAAGAAAGAAAGGAGTTTCATGAACATCAAACTGAAGGACCGGATTAAAAGCGGATATATTAGGAAAAGGACAAAAGTAAATGATGCAGTCAAACAAGTACTGACACTTAAATGGAAATGGGCAGGTCATATCCAGTTGAGGAGTGCAAAACATGAAATTTCTGGAGAAACGCGCTGTTACTGCGCAAACTAAATAGATCCCTTTAGTACCTAACGCCTGGTGATCCGTTAATCTGCCCTCGCTATCTCGCTTTATTTACCTTGCACAATCTGAATTTACTCAGACATTATAGACTTAGATATCCATAGGCAGGTGGATAACATGCGGATACGAATTCGATGGGGCTTTGATGTGTAGTCAATTGAGAAATATGTCGACTTTTTCACGACATTATGTAAAAAGTCGAGCTACATTATAAGAAGCATTATGAGTCCCATCAAGCCATGTAGGCGTGATGAAGCCGCAAAGACACATACAGGGGAATCCGTTTATAATGACATCGATGGGAATTGACAAACTGTCAATTAAAGTGGACGTCATACAAAGTGTTTAGTGAAAAAAAAAAACTTACCTAATCCGGTTCTTGTTTTTGAAAATCATTGAGATTGTGGAATGACCCACGCCAAATTCCTTCGCGAGAGAAGAATTTGACTGTCAGTTCGTTGTGTAATCACGTCATAATAGGCGGTTGGTCAATATAGGCGGAGTCATAATATGTACGTCTAAAAATTAATCCTAAAAAAATCATTTCTAGGACACTTCGGAAAATACATTTTGTGTACAGACATATAATTTTTATAACTGTATAAGGTAAAGTGGGGTAAGGTAAGACTAACATAGTTTATAGTCTAATGGGTAACTAACTGTTAGTCCTATGACTAACAGTTAGTTATTGTACTGTGGCAGCAGACTTGTCCCGGTGATAGTCTTACCTTAACCAAATTTGGTTTAAAAGTCACATCCGCGCACATGAACGGACATTGTAAGATTCGCCGTTATCGGATACGACGAGGAGGACTATATCTATTTAATAGGATATAGATATGTATAGCCCTGTGGATAATACACACTTTAAACTTGTCATTGTGCGAGAACACATAAAATAGTCAAGCTCTCCCCCGCAGCTTAGTGGCCCTAATCCACGCAAATGCCAAGTCAATTCTTCACCTTCCAGTAATTGTATTAGCGGAATCTTCTTATGCATTATCGGTTACATAAATAATAGTTCAGTATGTACAGGAAACTTATAGCTATGTCGACTTTGCTGACGAGGCAGTGTGCATAATTAAAGTTGTCTATCAGTTACTAGGTATTTGTTGCCATCAATTTCAAATTTCAAGTACCTTGACGTTTAGGTACAACTTAGTATGTAGAAAATCAATGTGTATGTAACATTTAATGTGGTTGATGTAACCCAGTTGGCGTTATATTAAAATACAAATTAGTGTTTCAAGTGTTTCAACCACCTCACGGGGCCTTTTCCAAACAAAGTGTAATTGAACTTTTTTTAACAAAATTATTTTTTTTGGCTCATCATGCTCAGAATCGTGCGTGTATCAAGAAAAGAATCAAAATGTTGTATCACAAATAACTATTCCCAGTACCGTTAAAAAAATACATACAGTGTAAAACAGTGACAATCGGGAATGGAAATTTTGGGATATTTTTTCTCGTATGAGGTTTGAATGGTGCGAACGTTTGTAGGTTTGTACAATGAGCTGCAGAATTGCATGGCCCGTTTATCAATGAGTTCATTCATAAATGGGTCATGCATTTCTGGAGCTCATAGTACGTTCTGATGAGTGCCAAAAATGTATGTTTTGAAAAAAAAACTGTTTAACACTTTTTTATCAATCTTGGTGTTATTTTGGGTGATCTTGCAGGCGTTGGGATTTTCTGAAATGACGCCGTTTGCTTTTAAATGGCCAATTACGCGGCCAGGGCCATTAGGCGAATTATGAACGCTAAAATAATCGGCTTGGGTTTTATCCCTGGTCAGGACAAATATTTGTAGAGAAAAACCAATTTAAATTTGCCTTTAATAATATGTTAACGTAGCCTTTAGTTTAAACTAAAGGCTATCTGTAAATGTATTGGAGGCTTCTTATATCCGAAAAATAGTAGTAGATTCAAATTATCCGAAAAGTCACGATTCGCGAATTAAAAGCAAAAAATCTTTTTAGATAACTTTAATCAGAAAAGCACGATTAGCGAATAATAACAGAAAAAAATGCGGGTGAAGCCGCGGAAAGCCCTAGTAAAATTAAAAGTGCTTTATTGCATGTAACTAGTAAGATTAATTACAATAATGACTGGTTATGAAAAATTGCATGTTCGGCACACAAAGTAAGTAAAACGTGTCACACCGAAGGATGGCGGAAATTGTAAGTCGTTTATCGTTGTAGGTCATCGCATGCACTTGTAGAAACATCAGGGACTTTTCGAATCTTGAATAAAGTAAATAAAAGCTCAAGTTAATAATTAGCTAGTAGTACACATAAAATTTCACTTTGATACATACCTCCTGTTATATCATTTTAATTAGGGGAAATATCTAAGAGTACATTATGTCATACTATGCTACTAGCGCCATCATACTTTTCCAACGAACTATAACGTGGTTGTAAGATGAGGAAAGTAGTATAACATCTGTACATTTCGACAGTTGCATCACTCCTGAGGCACATAGATAATCCCATTAGCGGGTTATACTCCCACACAAAGTCCGACTCAATATATATAAAAGAAAGTCGTGTTAGTTACACTATTTATAACTCAAGAACGACTGATTTGGCTGAAAATTGGTGGGGAGGTAGCTTAGAACCAGGAGAAGGACATAGGATACTTTTTATCACGTTCCCGTTATCGACTTTGAGGCGGTACAATGTTCGCCGGGTCAGCTAGTAAAAAAAAAAAAACTATATTTGGATATGGCAGTGGCCTTTGCCCCGCTGACGATGACGCACTAATCCCGACTGAGTGTATACAAAATTAAATATGAATCCTGTAACAACTATTTGCCTATTTTTGGTGTTTCAGATGACAGTAAATGAATATTTTAAACCCTTCATGTACGATTTGAACTCGCAATCAGCCCACTTTTTTTTAATTATACCTTTTTAAACGTGCAATGCAGCAGCACTTTATATTGCACCTGAACTAAATACTTGCGAGGATCACGGCAGAACACGATCAGTTTCATTGGAGGGTCATGACTAAGGAACTCGTCAGATTTGTATCGGGTACTTTGAATGCGGAAAAGGAAATGTTTTAGGAGTTTCGTGACTAATTTTGTTACAATTTAGAAACAGGTATTGCCTTCTTTGTTACCAATAACTTACTTAACGATACATGTTAATTATAGTGTATTTCTGTATTAGTAAGAAACCGGAGTTATTTTTTACATTATGATTTTGATTCCTCAATTGGTGTACGTATGCGTACACTCTAGAGGCGAAATCATTGTGATTGACTTACAATACAATACAATACAACGATTCTTTATTGCACACCAACAAGACAAATGTGACAATTGAAACCTTAATTTATAAATGGTAGACAATAGGCGGTCTTATCGCTAAAGAGCGATCTCTTCCAGACAACCTTTGGGTAGAAGAATGAGCAAAAATAAACAATGAAAGAGTAGGTGGTGAGATAAAAAATTCAGCGACATAAATAACATAAAGTATAAGTCATACACATCCCAAGTAGCATTCGGGGTTCTATATAAGATGTCTAGTCGTTCACATGTACTCCACAAGCTGTGTAAGTCAGCTGAATAAGAGCTGTATAGCTTGCTATAACGCTCTTATAGAACCAGTTTGGGCACAAATTAGACAGCCTTAAGTTCACTATGGCTGTACATTAGCAGTATAATAGCATTATAATAGCAGTTTAAGTAGTAACATCGGACTTAAGGCTGACTTGCGGCACTATATGGGACGCAGTGTGATCCATACAATGTACATGAGCATAATAAAGAGTAACAAGTGGCTAAATACACAGCCTTCACAGTTATAAAATCCGACAAAAGTACTCCAGTGCTACCTAAAATTCACGTGTGTCCTAAATTATTTCTTCATTTTATAATTATTCACAATTGATTTTGGTTTTGTGTGTGCCATCCAGAAAACATTAATTCCGGTGGATATTTGGATAAAAATTTATGATAACACGCGGTATTAAGTACCTGTTTCAAAGACTTAATAATGTTAATGCCATGAGAATGCAACTTTATCGTGAAATGTATACATATTTACAGCTAAAATATTCACGCGCCTCTGTAAAAACGCGATATTCATTTTAAAATATTTAAAACTGGCTGAGAGGAAATCTAAAATTTTCAGTTTTTGATATTATATTGGCATTATAATTACTACGGTAATTAATTATAACATGAAACCAAAACTCAATCGCTCTATCTGCGTATTTTGTGATATGTATCTGCATGATAATTTTTGAGATTTATATTTGGTAAATATTTTAGGTTAGAACAAAATGGTGGAAATTAAATACCGCTATGTGAACTGTTATAACTCCAATTTAATGCGGTTGAGCGTATATAGGTTCACAGTAGTCCTTTTAACAGCCTACAGTGCACATGCGAACCATTTAAACACTTCTGTACAGATAGTAAAAAAAGGTTATTTTAATGATCACAAATAAGTCCTACTACAGCTACTAGCTGTATAACAGTCTAAAACAAGTAAACATAACAGCCTTTGGCTTTATAAATGACCACGTGTGTTCTATTAAAATGCTAGATCTATAACATCGTACAAGTAGGCCGTTAAACAGCGGTTACCGTATCTCTACCCTCCTATAATGCTCTTAGTCAGACGGCTGACTAAAGGATAATTGTTAGAGTATTATAACACCAACAAACGCATAAAAGTATAACTCTACACTCCTATAAGTCCCTTAGACAGGTGTAGGTGTAATTTATCGCAATAATGCAGCTTATACATCACGAGTGAACTGTAATAATGCTTCAAGTAGACCTGGGAACTAAATGTGTACTCTTAAATGGAGTAAAATGCTACTTGGGATACTTAAATAAATATATATAAAGATAAAGGTACATATATACAAATAATATACATATATAATATAGGTAAAATACACATATACACAAGAAAAATAATAAATACAACACAGCTGATATCCAACTTAGCTAGGAAAATTACCAATAGCACACAATAAGCGAGAGCGACAAGTAGTGATCTTTTAATTTAATCTTAAAAACAGATAGTGATTTAGCCTTCTTCAGATACAATGGAAGAGAATTCCACAATAGAATGGCTTTAAATGTAAAATAATTCGAATAAAATTTAGACTTTGCTGCCGGAACAGAGAGTAAATAATTTTGAGCGGATCTAACTGATAACAGGTAACTAAAACAATCTTTAAGGTAGCGGGGAGTTGCAGGGTTAAAAAGAATACTATAGAGAAGGGACAGAATATGAAAGTTTCGACGACTGATTTAACATATTATTAATAATAAAAATTATTGCATGCTTTAATTAAGACCATATGTGCCTAACTGAGAAATTAGTGCAGCATCTGTTTTGGACTAGGCATGACATTGTATACAAACAATTACACTTTTTATTGTCATGCATCTGCATTATGTTTAAGGAAACAACCAAAATAACCAACAAATGTCGCTGGAATGGCTATCGAAATTAAAAATGTCATAGTAAGTAGCATGGCATGCCGTCGTTCAGATGTGATTATTGCTGAACAACTCTCATTATAGCCGGAAGCTTGCCGCACGCAACATGTTCTGACTATTGGGGTTGGTTTCGCGCATCGCTATTGAGGAAGTATTATGAATGGGTAATGTTATAAACCTCATAAGAAGGCTTAAACTTACTCAAAGGGCTAAGGAGCGAGCTATGCTTGGAGTTTCCTTGCGGGATCGAATCCGAAATGAGATGCGTTGCGTAAGAGAACCAAGGTTACAGATATAACTCAGACGTCTATCGACTGATATGATGATGACGATGATGCTGTCGTATTTTTATTGCCCGACAACATTCATGATTTATACAAATAAAGAAGATTATAATATATATTAGGAATAGCGGTCAAAAATAAAAATGTCATAGTAAGCAAGCACGATGAGGCAACAAAGTCCTGGAGTGGCGATCACGCACAGGAAAGCGGGATGGCCTCCGACTGGGTGAATGGAAGACCTCGTGAAAGTCGCGGGGAGTCGATCTGCACAGGATCGCACTTTGTGGCGAGCTATGGGGGAGGCCTATTTTAGGCCTAACATATTCAGCAGATCAGATGTGATTATTTCTGAACAACTCTCATTATAGCCGAAAGCTTGCCGCACGCAACATGTTCTGGTTCTGAACTTCTGACTATTGGGGTTGGTTTCGCGCATCGCTTTCTGATTGAGGAAATATTATGAATGGGTAATTGGGTAATGTCCTATTCGTAAAACATCAAAACTAGACTATACAATGAATTGACATAAAAACATTTAATATAATGTAACGTTTGATATGACGGTTTATTGTTATAATTTGTTATACTCTAATTATTCATGGTATACTGTTGTAAGTTATAATGTTAAAACACCTTTAACATGCGTTTCCCAGGGCCTCTATTTCCGCTCTGAAGGACGCAAGGTACCTGACGAACCTCACCTAGTAAACAACTGCTTGTCAAAACAGTATTCTTAACCTGTAATCCGGAACAATAACTACTTCTTAATTTGTCTCCCTCTGCCGGGAACTAGGATGAAGAACTTGGCCGTATGTATAACATTATCAACTACTGATGAGTTCTTGATCAGCTTTTTCTCCCACAAAATAAATGCTTGATTTTTCTTCGGCAGTAAAAGTGCAATCACTCAAACTATTCGAACCCATCAACAAAATACAGACAGACAATATGATGGTGGTTTGTGTGGTGGGATAGATAAATGAGATGTCCATCACTTTCTGATGATCATGAATGCGTGAGTGATAATCATCTGTGGATGTTCAGTTATCCCAGTACCAAAATTATGTAGTTGAAATCCGTCCAGACCTTTTAGCGTGATGAGAGGATAAAGAAAATATTATCAACAGATTGCGTTGTACGGTTAGTGCAACGCGGGCCACGCGTCTCGCGTGGATCGCGCTGTTGTTTGTGCTGAAAATTATTTCCCTGATTCTCAATCATTACTATTTTAAAATTTTGTATGCGCAGTAAACGCCGCTATTAGCAAGAGCCCGCAGGTTTTTACTTTTCATAGACGATAATTGTGATTATTATAGATTGAAAAAAAAAAGTGTAATTATACCCGTAGCGGTTTGAGTATAAACGTTTTAACCGTGAAAGAAAGGATATCCTTATTACTTTAAAAAAACCTTGTGTCTGAAGCCGACTTCGTGAAAAGGGCGCACTTAAGCCCATCACCACCATATTTAGTTACAACGTTTTTCGTTTCCTTGGAGCAAAGTGAGGTACGAGATTTTTTCGAAGTAGTGACGATGTAATAACCATGAGCACCCATTCTTCTCATTGACGCAAAATAAAAAAAATAACGGAAGGTTTTTTCTTTCGATTCTCGCAAAAACCGACTGAGAATTGTCGATCTAAATAAGTATTAGTTGTGACGTGACTAACCGATACATGCGCGCCTCTAGGAGTAGCTACGAATGGGCACCGAATTGGCCCGAACAGACGAGCCGGTTCCTCGTAATCTTACCATGAGTTAACGTGACCGTACTCTCTAGCGACAGCGTAAACGATTTGTATGAAATAGTACAATTCTCCACACATATTTGTACTATACGGGCTGGTGAGGTTAGCTTTCCGTACAATTACTTCTCCACTTCGCTCTGATCTTGACATCGTCTTCGGGTACTTGGCATTCGATTTTTTTAGCACAACCATCCTTCTACCTAGTTTTAGATTTACCCGTATCTTCGACCGTTGAGAGAAAGTTACGACCAAAGTAGCCAAATATATCGAAATCTATCTTTATTTGCATTTCAGTACGTGTTATGATATATTTGGCCACTTTACCGGCTACTTACTGTACTGCATACAGCTGACTGTACTAAGTATTGTTACAGTAACATAAACTGACGGCTCAAACGGCGTTTAATTGCTTTAGCTAGCTCGTCCGACGTTTATGCTTCTTGTAAACGTTACATCTCTATTATTCTATTTTAATTTACCACCCTCGTAAACACATGATATGCCTTGTATACATTAGCTTAGTATTGTTCAGTTCTGAGTCGTGTTTGAGATATTAATCACTTCAAGTGTGTCTCTAAGGCTGCCTACTGTCTGAAGCGGAGCGGAGACAATGAATCAATGGACCTAATTCGAGAATGCCGTTCGAGAAATCCCCAAACGTATTAGATAACAGTGATGTTGCCTTTGAACTGTCATTAAAATGCCATGAGCTTCAAGTATCATATCTCATCTCAATTTTGGAAATACGAAGGCGATAATGTTTGTCAAAAATGCTATTCATGCATATGAATTTCTGTTCTGAACGTAACTGACTCACTAATCTCTTTTAGGGAAGTTGCGATGTTCTAGTTGGGACATGTCAAAAGTGACGGGTGGCGATGTTATAGAGAGATCTCCATCATCTCTCAGGCCCAAAAGAAGCGCATTTAAATCTGAGGAATCTGATTAGTCCATTTTATACAGCTCCGCTCTAGACAGACAGCCTAAGTCAGATGTTTCAGATAACTATTCTAGGTGCTTGCTATTGTATGTCAATTGTATCTTAACATTACAAAGATTAATGGCTCTGCGAGCTGTAGACCACACAAGAGGGTTTGGAAATACACAAACGGGTTTACTCACGTCGTCACGACACATTGATCACTTCAAGTGTGTCTCTAAGGCTGCCTGCTCTCTGAAGTGGAGCGGTGAAAATGAACCAATCAGGTTGCATCTTTGTGAGGCCCAAAAAATGTGCATTTAAATCTGAGGAGTGTGATTGGTCCATTTTACACAGTCAAGCTCTTAGGCAGCTTTAGATGTTTCAGATAACTATTCTAGATAATGTGGTATTGTCAAGTGGTATGTCAATTGTATTTTAAAATTACCAAGACTTTTGTCTCAGTGAACTGTAGATCTCGCGAGTAGGTTTGAAAATCCAATCTAAAAAAAACGAAACATTGACTCGACAATTTTTCTTCATATAATTTTCGAACGCGCTTGAAATTTCACGAGGATTGGTTGAGAAATGCGACCTGTAGGAGTAAACATCTGGAAATCTTGACACACGAAAGACTTTTTGACGAATCTGAAATGGAGACGTTTCACTCACTCGGTCATAAAACACCTTTTAAACTTATAATCTGTATTTTGAAGCACGTGGATAATATAAATCTGACTGTCTGATCTATAAATACCAATTTACTATTGAACATTCATAAAATTTGACAACATTTATATTTTACTTAGAACACTACCATGAGTCTCAGACATACGAAACGGGTCTGGTCGGGTGGCGACTGATCGTAGCTCCTGATGATGAATCGCGTACCGATTCGAAACATATCGAGCGATATGTCTACAACGTGAGTAAACCCATTTTATATGTATTTTAAGACATTTATATTTGTTACATTATATATTCATTACGTAATAGTGTGAGTGTTGTTAGTATTTATACATAATCCAAATGTTTCTCTCGATTTCCTCACGATGAGCGTGATATTCAGGAACATCACTGGAAACCTTCTATCCCAGAAAATGAATATTGCTCGCAGACAAAGCCACAACAACTCGAAACTGGCAGTTTTAAAATAAAGCGCACAGTACAGTATGCCAAAAACTATTCCGCGCTCAACGCAATTCGCAGTCACGAATTGTCCATCAAATCTAATGTAAAGATAACCCATGCGATTAAATTAGCTTATTGTGACACGTCACTTTTATCATTTTATCTGTAAAGATAACGCCGTGAACATAAGATAAAATATGTATATCATAAGTAAAATTCATAAAATTTCAGTTAGACTATGCACAGCTGATAATTAGAACAGTTGCCGGCAAACTTCTTAAGCATATTAACCTTGACTGCGCAATAGCCGATTTACGTACAGATGTACAATGAGCTGCAGAATTACGTGGCCCAGTTATGAATGAATTCATAAATGGGCCATGCACTTGTGCAGGCCATAGTACATACGCAGATTCGCCATTTTTGTTCAAAAAGTTTGCCGGCAACTATAAGAGTGTGTTTGCTTGCGCTCACACTACTTTTTATCATACAAAATGAAAGTTTAGGCAGGATATAAACACCACATGAAAACAGTAGGTACGCCATGTTCTCTATTACGTAAACAAGAATTAGCGGCGCAAGTGGCCTGGACGCCGCGGCGCTCGCAGCGAGGAACGACGTAGCGCAAGATAAGGCTTCGCCATAATCTATTCTCCGTTCAATATCCCATTTAACTAGTGGCTCTATGAGCTATAGACTAGACCTCGCGAATTTGTTTACCTCGAAATTTTGCCGCTAAATGACAGCCGCCGCGACCGATCTCCCGATGAAGAATCGCGAACCGATTCGGAACACGTCGAGCATATTCGACTTCTACGACGTACCGACGTAAACCCATTTAGAGTGTATTTTTAATGTTTCTAAATTGCTGAAATATGTAATTCTGCACGTTTTCAACCCCAATGTCGCCGCCATAAAAAAAAACGAAAAACTAAATTGACTAATGAATGCTATATATGTATTTATCAAACCTATTTACAAAAGTACATGACCATGAGAATCAGTTGACGGTCAAACGTGACCATATTATATGAAATAATTGTAAGCCAAGCTGAAAGGAGACGCTTCGCTTATCGAATAGGTGTGCGGACAAATTTTTTGAGGATGTACCTAAATCAATATTGTGATCAAACTTATACGGGACTACTTACACTTAGACTGCTCTAAAAGTCAGAAATGAGCGTCAAAGTTCAACATTCCTACAAAGGACTAAAAACGCTCCATACATTTGGCCTACCTATATAAGACGTCATCAGTGGATTGGGTACCAGTATTTGTATGGAGAAAATAAGTAATTTGCCATTTTCACTGTGAAAAAGTGCGTTTAAGTTCATGGTTGAACTACAATTATTGTTTTGTTACATTATGAGGATTCTAATGACAATTTCAAAATTTCTTTTGGGTAAAAAAAGAAATCATATAAAATTTTCGTACCTTTGAAGTCAACATACCTATTTAAAAAAATTGTTATTTGGGTTTCTTTTTTTTATTTGTATCATGACATATTGAGCTATTTTTATTAATATAACTATGTTGAATAATTCAACATCAGTCGCATCCATTATGTTGGATTTGGCTAACCTTAGAGACCTTAGATTGAATTCCATACAACACCTGGCTTTGCCGTGTATTTGGAATTATCGCTGCTTGCATCGCGTAGCTTGTCACTATGGAGTTAGCGCCAGATGTCATTGAATTGCAATGTAATATATTAAATTCAAATACCGTTGGATATAATCTATATCATTGCAAAATCTTAGTTCACAAGAAACATCCGCATATTTCACTTTGATAGATCGTCTCCACCTGACCACGGACATGTAGACGAAATAAATAATAAATACGGTTCCTTACGATTCGGATTAATCTCTATGTCTTTGGGATCAAGTCGATATTTCTCTAACACTGGTTAAAAGGGTAACGGTCTCTTGGAAATTATTTATTGTGATGGCTATAAGTGATTAAAATTTGATAAAATAGCATTATGCAGTGGATAGTTTATAATAGATTTATTGTCCGCGATGTTTGATATACTACATTTTATGTACCCACAGTCGTCATCTGATAGGTATATCGCAGCATATAAGGCGTTCATAAATATTTGAACACGTACTGTAACGCCCAGTCAATAAGATTCGTGTTCACATATTTATGAAAGCCTTATATGCTGCGATATATCTGATGGCGACTGTACAATACATAATATATCAAACTACAGACTTGTCTTTCTAATCATGAGTTTAAAACATGCAAAAATAACTTATATTTTTAGTGGAAAGATACTAAAGACACACAACATAAAAGTATGTTCAGTTATCATAGCATTTCTAAAAAAACTTATACAAAATTAAGACTATATTTTCCTATTTTGTTATTTTCCTATTTATTTATTGTCATTAACAGAACACAGTATAACAGATTATACTTATAATTTCTTAATTATAAGTATAATATATATAATTAATTATACTTATTTCTTAATCTGAAAACATTGTATAAAATATACCTATTAATATTTATTATAGGTCAAAAATAAAACATAATAACAAATTTATGGCATTAGAACTAAAGATAAAACATTGTATTGGATATCACAAAGTTAATGGGTTAATCATAAAGGTTAATTGAACTTTAATACGTGTACATTTTTTGCAAACTTTTTTAGAAATGCTCAAAAGTAATCTGATGTGTGACGTACCACTTGGCTGTGGTCGTAGATTTAAAAAGAAATGTTGTTAGTGCGTCCAGTCTGCTTTGGCTCAAGGCAGCTGTAAAAAGAATTGTCATTCGTACGTCTAGTCTCTCGATGACCCCGCGGCTTGGCGGTTCGCCAGGCGTCTGCGCCGATCACCTTAATGCCAGTGGAGTTACGATTTGTGTACCTATCGGTTTTTGATTTACAATGTAACCAAAGGGGACACATTGTAATGGTTTCATGGGTTCTTGGTTAAGATTACAAATAAAAATACAAATACAAAATGCTTTATCGCACACCAAAAAAAGTTCACAAATTCAATACAGAACAATTATTAAGATTACATATTCTTAGCGTTTAAAAGACGTGCAGCGTCGACTGATGCTCTTAGCCGTAGCCATTTCCTATTTTACGTTATTGACTTCGATATAATAAACGAGTTAAATACCTAACCTAACCTAACCTAATCACGAAATAAGGAGCCTAAGTTTGGCACACGCTGAAACGAATACAACACTATTTACTAACAAACACAAAGTAATAAAAACAGTTATCTATAAAAAAGAAAGTGCATTTGAATAGCAGTAGTAGTGGCATAGTGAATGGAAATATTTGCGGGCCAAATGCTGCACAGGTGTCGTTTTTAGATTATGCCGTCTTATATTGGTTGTTCTTGTTGGGTGAAATTGTAAACGATATTGACTTTTTCTTCCTGGGAGTTGAAGCGAGGCCAGCCAGACTTAATAAATAAAATAAATAAATGAGTGTTGAGCTTATCCAAAGGACGGTTTGATTTTTTTAATAGAATGCAGATGTAATTACATATTTTCGTTGGTTATATTTTAATATTGGACATCGGTAATTGTTTACTTTTACATTGTGTGGAAATTAAAACATATTGTCTTGAACCATTGCTACAAAGATCAAAGCACAAACAAAAATAAAGAAATGCGTAGCCTGGCGGAAGCGACCGGGAATCGAATCAACAACTCCACCACCCCAACGCCAGAGCAGGAGCGAATTTTTCCTCTTTGTGAGTTTGATCTTTGCATTACATTTAAAAAAAAAACTTTGTTATGATTTGTGGGAATCAATAGGGACCATAAAAATGTGGTGTTTCCACGTTAAAAAGTTTTGAAACATTACGTTTCACAAATTATTAAAAGGTTTCTTGTTGATATATGACATATGACATGTATTTAATTGTAATGCTATGTAACTTAGATCTTAAAAAGTATAATGGACTTGCAACGTAACTGTACATATTATTATTCTTTGATTTCTATTTACATTAGATCCAGTTATTGGTTACTCGCACCTCCACCAAGTGTAGCAGGGTTGCAGCTCAGTGGTGTTAATGTTTTTTATTTGGACTTTAATACAACTGATTAATCTCATAGCTTATTCCCGAATGCCCGGCTCTTTTGGCGAGTGACAGAGACGGCATTAAAGGAATATTCTAATATAAAATATCACCTGCCAGCTCCGATGTCACTGACCAATAAGTTCCTTACGATACACTATTACCCATTTCTACACAATCCATCCACATGTTTACATATACATACATTTATGTTGATTCCACGTCTACTGTATAGTCCAGGTTGCTCTTAGTTCTGTCCCAAGTAGCACAGAGGTTCCTTAAGCGTTTATACAACCTTTATTCGGCTAAAATTAGTTGTATAAGCGTATTTTATGCAGCTTGTGTGCTGTATAAGCGTATTTTATGCAGCTTGTGTGCTGCTTGGGATGATATAATATAACTGAAGTTTTCCCGGCTTTCTAAAAACTAACAGAGATTCATGTTTTCCGCCAATATCCTAAAAAACCGTCAAATCGTCACGATAAAATAGGCGATATAAATATCAAGGCCTAAACTAGGCTTTTAGGCCAATAAGTGATTAAACACGTTTTAGATAGCTACTTCGTTATTAAAAATATCCGTGATAGAAAACAATTTACTTAGAATAGGAACTATGTTTTATGTTACATATAATACATAAATATATTACTATTTTATATAAATATAAACTGTGTTGTTACTGATATTATTACAACTAAAACTGCAAAACTGCAACTTTATGTTTTTAGAAAATTTCACCAAAATTTTAAAAAAATATATATGAATATTAATAATTACACAAGATCGTCAAGATCATTGTTTAAGTTATTATTTAGCACGTTTGGCTTGTGCGTTGCAATCCACCTAATCTACCATCAAATCAATAACATCAAAATAGAGAATAAGTTACCATTTTGGCCGTGAATAAGCTTTGCGTGAAAAATGCTTTTTGATAAAAAAAGGGTTTTAATTTACGTAACTTTGCAGTCTTGTATTTCAAAGTCCCTTTTACATTTTTATTTGTTTCTTCATGATATATTGGTCTTTTTTCCCTCATACAATTACAGTTTGCTGTAGAATTCAACGTCAGTCATCATCCCTATTGATAATTGGGTCAAATAAGCACACTTAGAAGATATTACTAAACGGACAATCTAATTATAACAATAGTATAATATGGCGCCAAAATTATCGCGTTCATAGCTGCTATTTGCGTCAGTAAAATCCAAATATAACCGACCGGTCCGTAGCGGTAACTGTGACAACAGAAATAGACCCTTGCTCTGAATACCACTCATTGCGCGGACTGTCAACCGCTACTGAGCCGAGAAAACTGTGCATAATTATAACCTCTTTAGAATTGTTACCATGTCCTGGGGGCCTATGATAGTTGCGTTTATCACGTGATAAATAAGTGACAAAGCATCCGTCACGTTTTGATAAAATGAGAGCATGAGTGACAGATGTTTTGTCACTTATTTATAGTGTGATAAAAGCAACCATTATAGGCACCACAGAAATATATCATATATTTCTGTGATAGGCACGCTGTATTTTTCCGTTTAAAATGCTAAGCGCATTAGTCAATCGTACGTACCCTGTCCCTGTACCCTGGAAAGTGGCCAAGGGAAATTTGTATGAAAGATTCTATACGGAAAATTCTATTACTTTTTCTAGCAATGAGGAATGAGGAAGGACTCGCGCACCAAGGGTTCCATAGAAATAGACTCTTTCTTGCTCTAAATACCACTCATTGCGTACTGAGCCGAGAAAACTGTACATAATTATAAACTCTTTAGAAATGATGTTACCATGGATATTTGTATGAATCTTTTTTATCGATTCATATTTTTTATGTGGTAATACCACATTTTTATTTTTATAAATAATGACACAAAGGTAAATTAAGAAAGAAAAATGGAATGCGATCTACTACAATCGAAGCGGGGTTTGAACCCGCAACCTCTGCGTTTCCGGCGCATTGCTCTTCCAACTGAGCTATTCGATCGCTACGTCAATCGCACCAAATCTTTCATCCCTTAATTCTTTACGCTACTGGAGTGCCCTCTGCGTCATATATGTTTTTGAAATGCTTATGCGCATTAGCCATACCCTAGGATGTGCGTTTTACCATGGATACTAGACGATTGGAATATTCGAATGTCTACTTTTTTTCAGAATACTTCCGTGGGTTTATTCTACTTAAAACCATTGTACATATGAACCGCATGCAAGATGCGATGCATTTTATGACATTCAAAATGTTGTGCGGGCCAATCTTTCTATTCATACAAAACTGTGCCGATCTGGCATGAAAACATGTTTGACATTGTTTTACTTGTTTTACTTTAAAACCTCAAGCGGCGCGGCGCAAGTATATGCCGCCCTAGGCGAGGGCTACATATTTGCGCCGTTTGGAGTTGAAACATTCGGCCCGTGGGGACCAGGCGCCAAGATTATCTTTAAAGATATATCGGAACGCCTGGTCGAAGCTTCAGGTGACCAGAGGGCTGGCAGCTACAGTGACTGAGCCTCGCCATCCAAAGAGGCAACGCTGCCAGCCTTCTGGGAACAATATCTAGTGAAGGCGACCTGGCGCATATACAACCTTTAGTCTCTATTTTAATTATATTTATTAGGTACGTAAGTATTTTTAATAAGTAATTGTTAATCTGTTGTGTTGTTTTGTGTTAGGTATATATAAAAAAAATAACAAAAAAAAGAACCACTCAGTTCTTATATTTATATATTATAGTTTACGCGAGGTTTGGCACCGACTTCGAAGGGTGAGTCAAATGTAATCTGTACTTGAACGGGTTATTGTTGGCTTTTTTAGTTTTACTGAAGTCGGTTCTTTTTTTTGTTAAACATTTTTTTTTTTTTGCTTTTTAGTGATTCGTATAAGAAACACCGAACTGCGTTCCAAAACACGCGTTGTAGACGTAGGTGCCAAGACCGCAAAGTTGAAGTGGGACTGGGCTGCACATGTGTGCCGCATGCATCCGGAACGATGGGCCAGAATAATCACCGACTGGACACCACAAGGTTACCGGAGCAGAGGCAGATCGAAAAGAAGATGGCGGGATGACCTGGATGCATTTAGTTACGAGTGGAGGGAGCATGCAGCCAATAGAGACGAGTGGCGCAAGAGAGGGGAGGCCTTCGCCCAGCAGTGGGACACAAATATAGGCTAGGAAAAAAAAAAAAAAAGTGATTCGTATGTGTTCATCATCAGTTTCCTTACACCAAATCTTATTTACTGAATGTAAATTCTTGACCTTATCAATAAATTACCGAAAGCGCCGTACATGTCCCTATAACATTTGAAGAGTTCCCTCGATTTCTCCAAGAGTCCATCATCAGATCCTGACTTAGTGCCAACGGGACCAACTCGGAGTTATATCCTTCCGATAAAAAAAAAATTGAAAATCGGTTCACGGTTCTCGGAGATATCGAGTAACAAACATACAAAAAAAAACAAAAAACTTCGAATTGAGAACCTCCTCCTTTACTGAAGTCGGTTAAAAATAAATTATATGTTACGTGAAAAAACTTGTTATATTATTATTATGTTCCAAAGTAGGTAGGTACGCTTAATACGCGTAATACGCTTTTGAGTCAATAGCAACTTTCCTGAATAAGTAGTGTATTTTTTTTGGAAAGCGACCACATACAATTTACAGTAAACACCTGAAATACTAAGTCGCATTTAGATGAGTTAACGTTTGGTCAGATCAAGTAACTATGTTTTTTTTTTGAAATGGCTTGAAGTGTAGGTATTGTTTAGTAATTGCAATCGTGTGTCCGGCTGATTTGACTTTGTTTGTGAGTGTTAAACTTACTAACTGGAAAGTCTCAGCGCCACAGGAGTGGATGCGAATTTCGAACATTAAAACCAGTAAGAAATATTTTGCTAATAAAGTCGTTGATTATAGCCTTATCGCTAAACTTAAATTACGTGATTACTATAAGACCGTGCGCCCAAATTAAGTTATCGGAACCCCAAATACTTACAGAAAAACGCGAGATTGTGAAACTCATTATGTACCTACTTTGACTACAGTTTTTTTTTTATCAGAGACTTGACTGAGAACTTTTTGATGCTTCCAAAAACACTAACAAATTTTAGGTACATTATTAAAGTGCTCTATTTACATTTGCCGGCCGTTACCTATAATACCTACATGTCAATTTAGCAATGTCCAGCAGGTTCAAACACCCCAACCGACATGGATTGATCTTGATAACATCTTCATGTTCTAGGATATAACTTGAAAATTTTACAAGTTCTTCATGATAAAAGAGGGTATATGCAAATGTAATTTATAATAAAATTGTCCCTGTAAATTGTCATACGCACACGTTCTTTTCGTGTAACAAAGCAACCAGAAACGCCGGACGTGACTTGAATCTAATGATATGCAATCGTTTTGACGTCTAAGCCTCCGTATTAAGGCGTTTTCACATCGTCCTATATCGGCGTTGGATACCGATAGCTGGTATCCGATATCAAGCAGTGCCTCTACATCTGTAAGTGTAACCATTTAGGTAGAGCATATACATTCTTTGCATCAGCTGCAAGCTTGTTTTTAACCATTAACTCGATATAAACAGTATGGTAGGTACTTATACATGTTTTTCACTAACAGAAAATAAATATAATCATTCGGTAGCGTCCGGAGCACCACTGACACCACCACAGATTAATTTTAATCTTATATTTAAATGAAAAGGCGTCATATTTGTCTTGCTGTAATACAGGAAGAAAGCAAAACGGTGAAGTGATTTTCTTTTTTTATTAAAATTGTTTGAGTTTTTATTTCCCAATTACGCTCGGTTCTATTCTAAGGACAAGTAGCCACACGGGCAAGTTCACAGGAAAATTAAAGTTATTACAACATTTGTCAAGATATCGGATAGGCATCCGACTTCAATATCGGATAGTGTAAAATCGCTCTAAGCCTGCGCAATTATTACCAGTGCCTTCTTATTTTGAACAACATTTATTGCGAAATAATAGGTTTGCACGGCAGATTGACGTGGTAAAAAAGCCTAATATGCAGCATGCCGCGTTATTTGCGTAGAATCTTTTAAATACTGTAGTTGACAATGACAAGAATCCAAGAAGGAAGGCAATTATTCTTTCTGTACATATGAAAGAGCAGGCTGTAATATGTGTAATTCTTCAACGCCATACTTTGAATACTGTAACGAATTACATGAAATTTTGGATAGCAGGTTCCTTTTGTATGGAAAACATTCATTTATCCATTTATTGAATGCTTTCGTGTGTACAAAAAAGGTCTTAAATATATAAGAAGTTCCAACACAAACCCTGTAAGGGCACTTACAAGAAGACATTTTTTTTTTGTATTTGTTTATTTTATATCCTTATTTATTATTTTTACAAGTGCTTTAAAGCTGCGTTAAACTGCGTTAAAGCGCTCCTATACCTGCCCTTGATATAAATAAGGTCAGTCGGTATAAGAGCACGATCGAATTATCGAAAAATGCCGATGTTATACTACTAACGCCATCTTACTTTTTTCAACTAAAACCTTGGTTTTCAATATTTCGATACAGTATAGGTGCGCTTATCCTGCTGACGCACTTGTGCCGGCCAACCTTAATTAGACACGTGGAGTGATTAAGTGTTCTAAAATTTCTAGATCACGCAAGATTTTACAGTCCATCAAACAGAATACGGTGTTTGTATACTGAAAAAAAAAAAAAATATCACTGAAACCACCACCCACACTCATAAATACACGGAATCAAATAAACTACCACTATGTTTTGGACTTTAACTATTTTTAATTGAACAAAAACAAAAAAAAAATGGTTTGACGTTTCATAAAGAGTTGCTGGTTTGAGCTTTTATCAAATACCGTATTGTCCACTTAACATAACCAATTTCAATAATATATATGTATAATAATTTTTACCCAACTAGTAAGGGCATCTTCTAGTATACAATAAGAGTAAAATAGTACCTTTCACAGAGAATCGCTCTTGCGATCCAAAGAGGTAACGCCGCCAGCGTAATGGGCACCATGCCGCAGGCAGATCTGCTGGATGGGGTATTCTTTTTATAGAAAATGTATATATATTTTACTCATAAATAGGATTATATTTCATTTCCTAACATAGATAAACTTTTTGTTCTGTAGACAACTCAAACGATTTGCATAGGTACTTTCGCAATCCGATTCATCTTGCCTCGCGTCAACTTTATTTAGCGAAAACAGGGTCGACTTTGATATCAAATTTTGAGAAAATAACACTATTTTTCACACAAGCCGTTCAGCGGGCTGTGAATGCTAAACATGCTAAGTTACATGTATGTATATACGATAATGCGGGCGGAGTCGTGCGTGAATACCTCACTAGGTTTCAAATTGTATTCTTTTTTAGGTTAGACATACTGAAACATGAAAAAATATCTTAATGGATTAAAATGATTACAGCTTAAGTTTTCATTTATTTTCGTCAGTTTGAGTGTTATTTTGGTATTTTTTTATACCCGACAGATGAGCAAAGGGCATAATTTTTTCTTCGGTATCCGCGACTTTTACACATTTAAATAAAACGATTTAAACGTCAACCTTTGACAACGGTAACTGGAAAGTTACCGAAAGGTCAGAGAGGCTCAAATTATTTAATACATCATGCAGGTTCGTCTTATAGAACTATGATAACATTTATGTATCTAAAGACTTTATTTTACAGGTTAGGTTATGAATAACAAATATTACATGCCCAAAGGCGAACTTATCCCTATTAGGGATCTCTTCCAGTTAACCTTTGAGCCATTGAGTAAATATTTGAAAGAGAAGCAAACTAGGTACCACTGTGCACAAAGGAGATGTCATTATACCTAGTTGCGTTTATCGTGCAATAGATAAATGATAAGCAAGCCATCCAGCTCTCTCTTCCTCGGAAAGATAACATGCTAGACCTCGTTATGTGCCCTGTCTTTACCTCGATACCCGTCGTAAATTGTAGGATTTGTAGGTACTAACTACGGAAATTGTACTGCATAATTTGATAGCCAAATCCAATTAACTTAAGCACTTTTTAATATCTACAAATAAACCATCACAACTATCATTTACTTCTTTAATAATTATAAAAACGGTATATAAACTCACTACTACAGTCGCGTAGCAGCACGGATGGCTGCCCCTGATGAAGAGCTCCATATGACTTTGAATGTTTCGAAACATGTCGGGCTGTTCCTGACAATTTTTACGTAACTTTAAGCCGTTTTTAGGGTTCCGTACCCAAAGGGTAAAAACGGGACCCTATTACTGAGACTTCGCTGTCCGTCCGTCCGTCCGTCTGTCACCAAGCTGTATCTCAAGAACGGTGATAGCTAGACAGTTGAAATTTTCACAGATGATGTATTTCTATTGCCGCTATAACAATAAATACTAAAAATAAAATAAAATAAATATTTAAGGGGGGCTCCCATACTACAAACTTGTTATACATTATGGTACGGAACCCTTCATGCGCGAGTCGGACTCGCACTTGCCTAATTTTCATAATTATTAAACCATCGTATGATAATTATGTATGATATATTACTATTAAAATAATAATTATCATATCCAAATATAGGTCAATTAAGCGCCGAAGGGTCTAATTCAGGCATGTCAGTGGCATATGTCGGTGATATAGCTGTCTCCTATTTCGACCCCATTCAAGTTCTGTCAAGGGTCAATTTTAGGTAAATAGCACATCGTTATAGTACTTATGTCTAATTTCGCGGCTGTATTACCAAACAGACTCGTACGATCGACGTACTTTTCATATAAATTATTAAATAATTACAATTTATTTATTAAACGAGAATTTAGACAACAATAAGTAGGTACTATCTTAACCTAATCTATGAAATCCTATCTGCACAGATGGTAGCATCCCCCACATCACTACTGGGTATCCATGATCCCTTTTCATAGTAAACTAGTGGTCCAACTAGCTACTAATAACCTCACACTAAGTCGAAAACTAAATTTCGCTCTGTTTTTCCAAAATCAAGGTAATATTATCAGTATTCAGCCAAGCAAAACTTAAACAATAATTATTTGGGCTCGTTCGCAGACAGTGATGCTCGCGTGTCGCATCCAAATTATTTTAGGATTCGAGGTCCCCGCACAATACGCTGGCTCAATTACGATTTACTACTGCTGTGGATATTTGCAAAATTTACTTGCATTTATACGACACGACCATTATAAGTTGTCTGTGGTCGGATTTTTGCTAATTTCAGTTTGAGACTTTTAATGAGGTTAAATCCATAAAATTAAATAGGCTTCCAGCCATATAATGAACGTTTTTATTATTCGTGTTTCTTAATGAATAATCAAAGAATATGACTCTAAACTAGAACAGTTCGTGGCAAAATAGCATTATGAATAGTTTAACTGAAGGTATGAGTCTTTCTACTTCTTGTTTGGTATTAGGTAAGTGACTTCGCAAGAGTATAAACATGAAAGTAATTGAAAAATATACAAAAAATCAAGAATGTAGCTTTTTTAGATCGATGTCAATACGTTTTGAGCCTGGCGTTCTATACCATTTCAAGTGCGTAAATACTTTTATGAGAAGTATAAAGAGTTTTAGAAATTTATTGCGTTTTATTTTTATCAAAATATTCTTTGCGACAATAATCGTGAGACTCATATATTTTGGAAATGAGTTTAATGTGAAAATAAACCCTCATCATCTAAACACATTAGAAGGCAGGCCAAACTAAAGAAGTAAAACTTAAGAAGAACCGCACACAAATTTGATATGTTTATATGATCATCCGCAAAAGTTGACCGCTGTCTTCTGAAGTTTTACTTATAAGTAAGTTTGAAAGTTACCGAACCTCGCACAGTCGAGCAATGCCTTGTTGGCTCCAAAGGTGGCCCCACCGCCAGAGGCGACAAGGGCCAGTAGCGGCACTAGTAAGGTCCACATCGGGCTACGGTCTCTCGGGCCGGGGCCCTGTCACACACTCGTCACACATCATCAGCACATCACTACACTTTGCGGTCGAGGCGGTGCGAGGAGGAGCGAGGATGGCGCGGTACTGCGGGCGCGGCGCTCGGTCACGGGCGGGACCTTCGCGGTCGCTCTCACCCCGTAGTTCGCGAGATCACCCGACTACCGACTACCTACCAACGTACTACCGACGTATGCGGCAGTGTACCTGCTGTAAACAACCCGTTTGACACACGGGCAACCTCGTGGCGTGTTGGCTGAATGGGTATTCGCATCATTCACTAAAGTTTCAATGTAAAAAAAACGAGTAAGAGTTTAACAAAATTTGGTATGACAATTTGAAGATTATTATCGTGTTTGCACAATTTTAAATTCTGTTATTAATTTAAGTAGTCTATTACTTATATTAACGGAAAAAACGCCAACATTCCAAATAAAACTTTTTCATTTCTATCCAAATATTTATTTAAAACAAACTCGTCACCATTGTGCGTGAAAAATACGCGTTTCTTATCATTTTACATTCAATATTATTTGGCAATTCCAAATTTAAAATAAACGATTTTTTTTTATTCGCTATCTATAACACTATTGGCAATATTCATTTCGGTCATATCCGTGGATCCTTTGAACCATAAAATTATAAAAGTTTGAATATGACGGATTTATTGCCGCTAATGTAGTTGATATTGACACGTTTTGATAAATGCCAATTAAAAAAATTTAAGCATCAATTATAAGGTGTGCATAAATAGTACCTACACCTACTTATTGTGTTTTCCAGCGCAATTGCGTTTTTTACACGCTAAAGGTTGCCTGTCAATAGAATTCTATGTGAAGACGTTACCTTGAAGTGGCTTGGCAATAATTTGATTACACGTTGTACATAAATTAACATGTATGTATAGGTGCTGCTACCGTACAAATGAATCGACTTTTAAACACTTTTTGGTTGCCTAATATCATAGGTACCTATATTATGCCGTGTTATTATTATATTATAGGTAATACTTGATTTTCATAAAGGTGTTTTACCACCGTTTTAGGGTTCCGTACCAAAAGGGTGAAAACGGGACTCTATTACTAAGACTCCACTGTTCGTCCGTCTGTCTGTGTGTCCGTCCTGTATATGTCATGAACCGTGATAGTTAGACAGTTGAAATTTTCACTGATAATGTGCTTCTGTTGCCGCTATAACAGTAAATACTATTTTATCTTCATAATTTATTAATGAGGCAAGTATTTTATAATCATCTTTGGATGTCCAGCTATATCAAAATTAGTTAAAATTCGTCCAGCCGTTTATGCATAATTATCTTTGGATGTTCAGCTATTTCTGTACTAAACTTGGTTAAAATTCGTCCAGCCGTTTATGTGTGATGAGCTGACAAAGAAATATTTGAAGAAATTTATTTATTTATTTATTCAAATTAGTTACACAGTATTACAGTATAAACCAAGGCACTGTGGACTACAAAATTACATTTTAGAAAAGCTTAAATCTAGTTTGATGTAGGCGACGTAAGTGCGTGGCTCCGTTGTGTGAAATGACACTATGCCTCGAGGCGCATCGCGCTGTTAAGGTTTTCTGTTTTTTTTTTCTCCACAGAAAACTGACTTTCTATGCTGTTTTACTTTACCGTAGATGGGTAAATTGTATCCCGTAACCATCTTTCGATGTTAAGCTATCCCTGTACCAAAATTGGTTGAAATTTGTCCAGCCATGCGGCGTGATGTGAGGACAAAAGAAAATTATGAAAACAGATGCGCAGGGCTGGCACGGCGCCGCACGCACATACAAATAAATGACGATCCTGCATCACGCTATTAAGGTTTTACACCTGTTTATTCAATACAAATATAGAATTTTATAATAGTATAGATATAACTATTTGATAGCTCTATGTGAGGAAATTATCTTGGTATTCGTAGCATGGCAATGTTGATTGCCCACGAAACTAAGCAAATTTTACGGTATTTTGAAGTGCATGCTAACGACAGGTACCATAAAATAGTCATTAATATCGGGTATAACGGTTGTAAGGTTAATAAAAATTATCCGCTTGGCAGGCTCGCGTGACGTGCCCACAGACTATGTATAACTACATTCATCGGCCAACCAATCTTACAATAGGTACTAAGCTAGACTCACAGAATAAACAAACTACACACACTTTTTAGGGTTCCGTATCCAAAGGGATAAAAAATGAGACCCTATTACTAAGTCTGTCTGTCTGTCTATATGTCTGTCTGTCTGTCTGTCTGTCACCAGGCTGTATCCCATGAACCGTGATAGTTAGACAGTTGAAGTTTTCACACACGATGTATTTCTGTTGCCGATATAACAGCAAATACTAAAAAATATAATAAAATAAATATTCAAGGGGGCTCCCATACAGGCCAGTTAAGATGGGATAAGTGTTTGTACGGAACCCTCGGTGTACGAGTCCGACTCGCACTTGGCTGGTTTTTTCTTTAACTCGTGTAAAAAGTAACTATAACCATATTTAAATGTCCAGCTATCTCTATACCAAAATAGGGCATAGGCATGCCGTTTCGGCACGATGAGCGGACAAATATTTTTATTACCAAGGTGGCGCTGTATACGGCTGAATTCACGCGTCCCATACAAATCCTGCATCGCGCTGTTAAGATTTATCCTGATATATAACCCCTCTCCATAGAAAACTAGTCTACAATACAACTTTATATAGTAGACATGTGACGAAATTGGTCGTGAGGCATGGCAACGCGATCCACTAAGCTGCGCTGCCGTGTTACGGTAAAAAGTCGTATCTTTATACGGATGTCATAGTAAGATACGTCCTTTTACCGTAGCATGGCATTGCGGGCCTCTGATGGTTGCTTTTATGAAGCGATAAATAAGTGACAAAGCATCTGTCACGTTTTGACATAATTCGAGAGTGCGTGACGGATGTTTTATCACTTATTTGTCACGTAACCATTAAAGGCTTCCTGGTTATGAACGCGCTACATAAAAAAAAATCAAAAATTGCAAATTATTTGTAACTAAGGTTGATACAGGTAATATGTCGAATCCTCCTTTTAAGTTTGACACTTGTATTAGGAGGTATTCGCTCTTTCGTACAAAGTTGATTTTAAGTTAAACAATAAATAATATTCTTATGACTAAAAATTTTAAGTTATATCTTATATTAATTATCTTATCGTCTACAAACATAACTGGAAGGCAGACACAAAACACTAGACGCGTATGACCCCTTGCTAATACCATCTATACTCAGATTACTGCACAAAGAACGCCCCTAATAATAACAATAATAGTGCACTTAGCACTATTACGCTACCCCGCCCGAGTGTCAATCGACTGTCAACAGAACTTAGCCGCGTGGCGTGATAGCCAACCACTGAGATGCATCTCTACAATAAAGAGATTAAAGGCACTGTGCGCACATATTTACATAAGCTCAGGACCGTACTCGCAATAACTGGCATTTAATGATATAAATATATACCATGTGGGTCCTGTAACAGGAGCAAACAATTAAGACATAGATTTTACTCGTCAAACAGAACAATATCTGTTCAGAAACTTTTTTTTAAATACTGTTTTCATATGTTAATTATTTCAAACAAAGTAAATAACATTTTCAATGTACGCCGTCCAACATTGATATCGCCTTAGCATTGACATAGCTGTCACTTTACACATTGACATAGCTGCCACATAATAAATATGTCGGCGGCCGATCGTAAAATCCGGCAGATCACGAAATTTCTAGGCATATCGTGAAACGCCGCCATTTCATGATTTGGCTAAATGACATCCGCGATATCGTTCAAGACATAACGTTTAACGATTTGCCCAATGACGTTTAGGCAGATCATGTAATTCCTAAGCTTATCATGAAAGGCCGCCATTTCATGATCTGCCTAAGTAACGCCCACCGGTAACGTTTAGGCAGATCGTGAAATTCCTAGGCATACTCTGGGAGCAGTCTCAGTACTCTGGGAGCAGTTTTGTTTTACGGGTCACAAAAAAAATAACCCTAACCTACCTATCTCTGCGCTCTGGGAGCAGTTTCGTTTTTAGGTTCATAAAAAAAATAACTATTTTGGGTAGGGTATTTTTTTTTATGACTCAAAAAACGAAACTGCTCCCAGAAATAGGTATTAGGTTAGGTTTTTTTTTGTGCGCCAACTACATTTTACCCGGCGGCAGCGCGCCGGCTCATATTGACTCGGCGGCGGCGAGAAAAAATCTGTATATCTTAGTGAATATAATTTTTGTTTTATTCCGTTCGACGTCTAGGGTTTCCAGTCTTGTGTCTTGCTCTTGCTTGATCTTTTAATAAGATACAACAGGATCCCAAGCTGGTGGTAATGACAAACCGTCTTCTCTATTGAAATTAGGATACTTTTACGATATGCCTAGGAATTTCGTGATCTGCCGGATTTTCACGATGTGCTCCGTATAGAGCTAGGAATATCGACGAATGCGTTGCTAAGAGATAGGAAAATCTTTTCTTAGTCTAAACAGAAAGTTCATCCAGACGATTCACTCGCTCTATAGAAGAAGTAACGCGAGCGAGCGGGACGGCCGGCTGAATGGTTTATGTCTATGACACTATGGCATATTGGTTTTAGCCCCACGATAGCGTTTAAGCGTAGCGCTATGAAATCTTTGGTTGCGAAAGAGTTAACGGCCCACTGAAATGCATCTACAATAAAGAAATTAAAGGCCTCACGCACACATACATAACTTGGGGTTTAATCGCATTAACTGACATTACGTGGGACATAAGACTGTAAATTTAGCGTAGTATCGGCCGTGTTCAGGCGAGGCCTGGTTGCGTGACGCTAGGGCTTCATTCGATGTTTCTAATGGCATTTGTCCGAGATCTCCTCACTTCTTGTATATGTGGTACTTAAATCACATAAGATATACACACTTGCATCTTAGACGCTCTCAGAACAGTTACATTTCTACTCTGCAGTCTGCACCCATTCGACTTATCTCTATTTCGCCCTATGATTGACGGGTAGAGCTAATGATATAATAAATTATAAATTAAATAAATAAATAAATATTAAGGGACAATCATACACAAATCGACCTAGTCCCAAACTAAGCAAAGCTTGTACTATGGGTACTAGACGACGATATACATCCATACTAATATTATAAATGCGAAAGTATGTCTGTCTGTCTGTCTGTCTGTCTGTCTGTTACCTCTTCACGCTAAAACCGCTGAACCGATTTAGATGAAATTTGGTATATAGATAGTTTAAGTCCCGGGGAAGGACATAGGATACTTTTCATCCCGAATAAATTTAGTGTTCCCGTGGGATGAGCGGGTAACACCGCGGGGCACAGCTAGTAATATATAAATACATATATAGATAACATCCATGACCCAAGAACAAATATTTTGCACAAATATTTGCCCCGGCCGGGATTCGAACCCGGGACCGCCGACTCAGTAGGCAGGTGTCTACCAACCGAGCCAAACGCGTCGTCAAGTAGGTAGGTAATGGTAATACCATTCGGCATTAAGTTCGTTGTACTGACTTTTGTGTTGATCTCGTCACTTCGCCACTTACCTACACTCTAGCTACATGCTTTATTTGAAGTAAAGTTATTTCTCATTGAGACGAAATACTCGATTTTAATAAGCGTTAAGTTCAGCCAATTGTCTCATATGGTAAAGTGCTATATTATGATACTCGTATCGTATGTCTTCATTTCCAATATCAGGTACGTGTATGTATCTACTTTTTTCTGTCACTGAAAGAAACAACATGTCCGTTATGTGGCCGTAAGACATTGAACTAAATTGTTAATTTGGGGATACGATAAAACCTCGTCGAATCAGGGCTCTGGATTTATTTAATTTCTGCCAAGTTAGCTGCGTGCGTTGCGCCATCGCGCAAATAGAGTAAGTCGGAGCAACCTCGCCAGGCCGATTCGGCATTCAACCATCAGACAATATTTATCGTTGCGATCGAATGATAACAGCCGTTCATAATCTCGAACCGAATGCAAATGTTGTTTTGCAAGTAAATTTAGAAGGGTTTGGGGATCAATCGATGAATGGGAATGATTTCCTCTTAAAATAAATGTAAACACGCGTGAGGGTAATAAAACATGTAATTGATAGAAATATAAACTTTACAGGAGTTTTATGGTATGTTCATGAAGTGTAAGATCTGAAAGCGGATAATGTAAGAGTTGTAACTTGTAAGCATCAGCGTCACATCAGAGACTGAAGGAGAAACGCATACACTTCACACCTAATAGTCTCAGACGTACTTCTTGGAGACGCTCCAAGATGCGCTCAGCCCTGCATTATCTTATTAGTGACATTAGTCGTGATAAAACATATTGAATTGTTGCTCTACACAGTCCTATTTCATCATCCTGACAACGTTGGGTGATACTGTAAATTTTATACATGATTACGTGGCTGGTTGGTATAAACCCTGGAATCTTACGAAACTTCTGCACATTATGAATGTCAAATTGTTGTGGTCACTTGAAAATTGTTAATTTTTTAATATAAAAAATATAATGAGGTGGAAGTTTGTCATAAGAAAATATGTAAAATTTACTTCTAAGTTTTGATTACATAGAAGTAAATTTTACATAACTAGTTTTGATTACATTTACATTTTAGTTACAAACAAACAGATTTAGTTACAAGTGAAGCTAATAAAAGCATGTTAAAAATCATATACACAAAATAATAGATGTGATTTAGCCAGTGTGACTCGAATTTGGCAATTGTCAGTAGAAATAGATTTGCATGTGGACATGAACATATTATTTATGTAGCTAGCCGTAGCTGCGCATGTCATAAGCGGTTTCAGCTGGTTGCAAGTAGCTCAAAGGGGTGTTAACTACAGCTATGCACCTGCTCGAACGAGAGTTCGGATAACGACCATCATCCTATGTACTTACAGCATAGAAAAAAAGATAAGTGAGCATTTCTCAAAAATTTTGCCCACAATTAAGACAGAAAATAAGGTCCAATATAATTTTCCTATTTTGTTACCAATTTTCTTTGTCACTTCCAATACATTGATATCAGATTATGTATAATTAAAAAAGTATAAAAACATAACAGAACCTTAATTATCGAACACAGCCATAACATTGATATAAAATTACTAAAACAATTGGTAACAAAATAGGAAAATTACATTGGACCTTAATTTCTGTCTTAACTATAGGCATTTTTTTTGAGAAACGTTCACTTAAGCACCTTTTATAGTTATGCAGCAGTAGTCTGTTCGAATAGGCATTTGTTTTGTTTGTGTTACTTTTGAACATGTGCTGTCTATTCATATAAGTCATCACTACATAATAAAAGGTGCTTTTCCTTTACTGAAGTTGTTTATCTGTAACAAATCTCTACTTGTTCTTATTTTCTATATTTATTTCAATTTAATATATTATTTTGTACTAAGTGAGTAAGTAAATGGATCCTTGTATATGTGGTAATAATATCACATAATATTATATACACACTTGCATCTTAGACGCTCTCAGAACAGGTAGGTACATTTCTACTCTGAAGTCTGCACCCATTTGAATTATCTCTGTTTCGCCCTATGATTGACTGGAAACTAGAGAATACCATTCTAATGTATCTGTTATAACGCACGTTATGACCACATTTTCATTGCATGTTTGAGAAAATAAATATAATTCGTTCAGTGGAGCAGTTGAACATACTAGGGAGTAGGGAGGCATATCGTATTGTAAACATGCACTTGACTGGATTCCCGCCCCCGTGTTGGATAACAGGCCGACCATTGGATCTTTATGCAACATGTGTTTCGCTTACATTCTTTTTATAGCTGTTTTTATTGTAGATCTTTATTTTTGATAGTATGTGTCCTAGATTTTATTCGAAGTTTTATTGCAGCTCTTGAATATTTTTAAACAAACTGCATCTAAAAGTCGCGTTGTAAAATTGATCAGAAATGATCGAAACAAGCCTCGTATGTATGCTCGAGTAAAAAAAGTGTTAGTTGCGTTGATTGTGTTGTTAAGTCGTTCAGAAATCAAAGAAACCTCGTAACGTAACTCATAATAATATTGACGTTGCATGTTAACATTGTAAATCATATCCCGCAACGAAAAGCCAACGATATTCAGTAAGCAGTTTATTAAAACGTGTACACGCACGTAAAACGGCTGAGCACGCCGTAAAATCGGGTCACTCGTTCTATTTTGGAATATTCGCAAATTGCCAAACAATAGTAGGTAATCAATGTCCGGTAAATGCCGTGGGCACAAAGTGGCCAATTACTGACCGATAATTATCGATAGCTGGGCTTTTCCCAGCAAAATGTATTAAGCATGGTGGTAGTATATGACATTAAATAAAACGAAAATTATCTCGGCTGAATTTGCTTTGTTCGTAAAAGAGTAGGTACCATTAGTTTCTAGTTACAAAATACACACTCCTTAATAAAGGCTACGAACTACACTGAAACTTATACTATAATCGACATGCTGTTGGCCGTTTTATTTCGGTTTATCCTGCTCAGTTTAGGTATACTTTCGAAAAATAATCTCATATTTTCCATTTCAGATTGATGCTTTTTTGCATGAATGACTTTTTATCTCTCTATATGTAGGGGTCACCGAGGGGTTATGAAACAGAGGTGAATTGTTTTTTTTAATTAAACCATTGATACAAAGATCAAAGAAAAATTTAAATGTGAAGGCTAAGGGCCTAAAGCCTTTCAAAATAAACAATGCAAAAGATCGACACACAAAGCATAATGAAAAATTCGAAAGGTTATCTGGGCGTTATTAGGGTGGCGGAGGTTAACGTGATGGACCGGTAATCCAGAGTTGCCAGGTTCGATTCCGGTCTCTTCCACTAGGTACCATCCTTAAAATTGTCTTAAAGCTTTGATCTTTGTATCAATGGCTTAAATGGGACACAATTTTTGAGAAACACCCTCGGATGTTCGGTAAATATTTAGTCGGCGTCTCGCTCCGGCCGGGGCGCACGGCTAATTATAACACATAACACATTGTTTTCGCGGACGTGAAGAGCCGTCACGAGTAGACTGCGTTGTGACGCTCCCGTCACGCCATTTGTGTCACTTGTGCTACTATTGGGCTCGGATATCAAAGTTTAGACTCACGTGTAAAGGTTAGCAGTATCTTTGAGGCCAGTTGCCTTTCCTATTGAGATAAAGATAAACAATAGTGTACGAGTAAAACATGAAAATGAACCAACCGTATATGACCACGGTACCACTTATAGTACTTAATCGTATTCTTTCTTATAAAATGTTCTATAATGAAAATTCTTTAAAAAATGTTTTACTTCTCAAAACTGTAAGGAATAAAGTTGCCAATAGTAAATAAATCCTATTCGGAAAATGATCCTAAAAATATATCCTACAATGTTCAAATATCCCTATCACAACAATGGTCAAAATATGTTTATGTGGAATACTTACTCGTACGAGCAGACTCAAAAATAAATCGATTCAAAGATCTTTGAATAACTTATTCCACTTATTTTGAGTAAAATATGAACAGACACTATTTTATAAAATGTTTGTAAAAGTATTGATAAATAACCATAATTTTTACTTCGTCGTAGCCAATTAAAAATTAGCAGTCTTACGATGATCGATACCAGGCTTTGCTGAAGTCACGCGCAGTAATAAATTCACGTCAGAATGCAAAAATAAAACCAGAACTAGGTACTGAAAAATTTAAACCGGCAGTCAATAATGACCGTCATAGTCCCAACTGTCATAACATACGCTTAACTCGTAGACTCATTTAACGGCGTTCTTTAAGGAACATCAACATTTCCGTCGATCTATTTCGAGGGTGCAGTCGTGAGAGCAGTCGCGTCACAGAATTGTTCGACCAGCTAGCGTAGGCAGATTTTTTCGTGTCTGGCCGGTCGCCAGGTGTTTTGGCGGTCTTTGTCAATGTTGGATTTATTAATAACACCCAAGCTGCCGGCAAGGCTAATAAACGATACCTACCCACCCTTTGATTTTATGTCTCCACCTCGCTTTAATGATAATGCAATTCGAAGAATTAGGAAATTTATTGTTAATTAAGTCGTTACAAAAATAATAAAAGAGATGAGGTCGGAACAGTTGCTTCCTATGTTTGGAGAGCGACATCGGCTCATGTCAATTGTAATTGCGTAACGTCGTCTGGTATTTGAAAAATCTGGGTATTTGGGTGTAGGAGCGGGGCAGGAATAGGACGCATGCGCTGCCAGATGCCTGCGCGTGCGCCGGCGCCCGAGACATGTTAGATTGCGCTAATTATTTTCCCGAGAGATTTTTACATTTTTTCATAAGAACAGCACAATTTTGAAACGCAATCAGAGACAAATGCATGGGTTTCTTTGGAATATAATTATTTAAATTTATCTAACTCGACTTTATTCTTTTCAAGAAAAAATCGAAAAAAATATTGGTTTACAAGGTGAAGTATTATCGTTAAAACGATATATACAAGTACAAAAAACAAACGTTTGAACATCTGTCCTGGTTTTTATTACATACACGCACCCTAAATAGTTAAAAAAAATAGTTTTTAGGTACTAATCTCATATAAATAACAGTATTTCGAGGCTGCATGCATTAATTCCCTACATAAAACATAATATTGGTTACCTATTTATATAAGATATTTAACGAATCTTTAGAAATATAACAAACATTTTGTATATTTTGTTTAAATTACCTTAACACATGAACATAATGAGCTAGCCTCGAAGTTTAGTTTAAGATTTATTTTACCTCGCCACAGAATAAACATATTAACCGTACTCCGAAAGAAATAAGGACCGATACAGACGACCAGCATTTGAACTGCAACCCAGCTGCAAAATGACAGTTCTCATGCAGTTGTCGGAACTGCATCCAAACTGTAAACCAACTGTCTGTCTAGCGACTGTACGCCAGCTGCAACAGAACTGCCATTTTCCAGCCAGGTTGCAGTTCAAATGCCGCACGTCTGTATCGGCCCAAAAAAAATCGCTACAAAATAAATATGACCCAACTGATACGTCAGTAAGTCACATTAAGTACGTTATTTATTATTGTAATGTGTGTTATGTATTTAGTCATTTATAAATCAGAGACTGCGTCGGAAGAGCCTTGAGGTAGTCACGCAGCCTTCATTAAGCTCCGCCCTTGGTTCGGTTTTAGCAAAAGTCACACGCATCCCGCCAAACTTTTTGTAGCGTAAAAGTTTAAATGACTGCGCGTTGTATGGTGTTTATTTAAATTTCGCATGTCAATGAGATATTGGCATTTGAATGATTGTAAGTTTCAATGTGAACAAGGATCAAGCGAAAAATAATAATTACTACTTAGAATGAATACTACATAGGTACAGTGTGAAACTATAACCATATCTGAAAATATATGTATAATCATTCATTTAATGTAGGACAGAGATACAATACGGACGAACAACTGACAAATAGTTTGTAGTTTTTGCTTCTGAACTTATGTTTACATTACAAAGAACATTAACAAAAGTCAGTCAGTCATGTAAATAGGGATGAAACACGTATTTTCTGAAAATTTCATAGGCTATAACAGAAGAGAAAATTATATATTTATATATAATGTCATTAGGCTCAACAATCCCAAAGTAGGAAAATCCCTCGTTCCTTTCCACCCTGTATGCAACGTTTTTAAATTTTCCCGAGTCCCATACAGTATCAACCATTAACCTTTTCAACACTTTGTCAAATCCAAACGCTGTGACAACTCACACGTCATGACATCGCGATATCAAACGCGAAGCTGCTGATGATACACATGTAGGTTGATATTGCTCCCCACGGCGTGACAGATTCATCTGTCGCTGGCGTTGAATCGATGGTGCAGATATATCTGTAATTGTCGTCCAGAAGGTTAACATAGGTACTCAGCTAGCTTTTGTACCAAACATTTTTGGAATTCCTCCATTTGTTTCCACGTAATTAGGCTTCAAGAATCCACACATACTACAACGTAAAAAAAAATAAGTGTATATTAATCTTCGTTTATATTAGTTACCTCCTCATTATTTTTATAAATATTTACAAAGGTAAATTATGAAAGAAAATTGTAATGTGATCCACTGTGATGTAAGCAGGACTCGAACCAGCGACCCTACGTTTCCGGCGTAGTTCTCTTCCAACTCTTTACGTCAATCACACGAAATCTTTGATTCCATAATTCTACGCTACTGGAGCGCCCTCTGCGTCATATATGTTTAAAATGCTCTTTCACTTCTCCTGCTCAAAAAGTACGTCGTTTTAAGTTCGCAAAGCGGGGCTAAAATAGTACATTTAGCCCCTAGGGTTTAAAAGGAAACCATATAATCCCATACAAATTTCTATGACACTGAAAAAAAATCTTGTTACCGGCCAGCTACATACTATTTACAAATAAAATAAACTAACCTGCAACCTGATCAGATCGACCCAATTAAAAAAATAAACCAAAATATTTTTATTTACAATGTACCTACTGGAATATTAATTGAAATTTTATTTTAACACGTTTTATAATCAACGAAAAGAAATCTAATCTTAAACATTTTATCTTGGCTAAGAATATTAAATGATAAAATAAAATAATTGTTATTCCATTCTTATATTTTTCTGATCAAACCGCGACTAAACCTCTGCTACCACTTAAAAAAATATACGCGCTAATCTTCAATAAAAATAACACCAATGCCAACATAAATTTACCAGGAAAGGCTGTAACATTAAATCTAAAAAAAATGCTCAAATTGTACTTTTAATTTTTCTTAAAATAAATTATTTTAATTTTTAAGTTTTTTATTTTTTTCAGTTGATGTGAA
This sequence comes from Apotomis turbidana, assembly GCA_905147355.2. NCBI lineage: Eukaryota > Metazoa > Arthropoda > Insecta > Lepidoptera > Tortricidae > Apotomis > Apotomis turbidana. Next base: position 9,233,566 of record LR990288.1, read on the forward strand.
AAGCAGAGTGTTTAACACGGGGCTACAAGCCATTATGACACTCAGATATATTTGGCCTCGCTCACTTTGTTCGCTCGGCCAAATAATTACCTCGTGTCACAATGGCTTGTTTTAGCCCCTTGTCAAACAATCTACTAATGCGCATTACCCTCCGCACTATATCCTTACTATTTTCTTAAAAATATTTTGAAGGTTATTTAATTTGTAGGTACAGTTGTATAATATGTCAATTATAAGTAGTCCCGATTGTTGAGCTGGGGTCTCCGTGCCGCATGCGCAGCCGAGTATGAAATGTATTACCAATTAATACAAGCTTTTATAATGTGTTTTATTTGACGACGCGTTTGGCTCGGTTTGTAGACACCTGCCTACTGAGCCGGCGGTCCCGGGTTCGAATCCCGGCCAGGGCAAATATTTGTGTGATGAACTCGAATATTTGTGCTTGGGTCATGGTTGTTCTATATGTATTTAAGTATATATTTATCTATATAAATACTTATATCGTCGTCTAGTACCCATAACACAAGCCTACTAGAGCTTACTGTGGAACTAGATTGATTTGTGTGAGGTTGTCCGATATATATATATATTTTTTTATTTAACTTGCAACGTTCGGATCAAGTTTTGCAACGGATTTTCAAAGCGATTGTGATTTTTGTATGTGATTCTCAACCGATTAGCTGGAATATGGCTTACTCTGGTTACAATAAAATGGCACCTAATGGAGCCACAGGTGTACTTCCTTTTCGCCGAATTATGTTTCATCAAACGTTTCATTTCGTCAAATGTTTCATTTCGCCAAAAGCATTTTTCACTGAAACTGTAAACTATTTCGGATTGTTGTAAATGTCGTACTTTAGATCAGGTTAGGTTAGGTTAGGTTTGTTTTATAACAATCCGAAATAGTTTACAGTTTCAGTGAAAAATGCTTTTGGTGAAATGAAACATTTGACGAAATGAAACGTTTGACGAAACATAATTCGGTGAAAAGGCAGAGAACCGGAGCCACATGGTGGTCATGGGAAATTGGATTAAAAAAAGTGCAGTCAACAGTAAAAGCTTGACACAAAAACGTATTTAGAGTTACAACTGCATACACTCTGTTGCCCAAATGGTGTAATACATAAGTACCTACTTAATCAATGGAAGGTGGGTGTAGGCGGATGTCTGCGGCGCTGAATTTTAAAGTCTTGTTGAATCAATGCCGCTTACGTAGTTAGCGGGCGACGCTGTGGCAGAGACACGAAGGTTCCATCAAACTTCGGTGAGGATAGTCTGACGCGAAATAATGGCACCGAACTCGTTCCTGAAGTTTTCCAAGGGCTCATGAATTGAGCCAAGTAGGGTTTCCCATGCGCTATTGCGAGCCGCTAGTAGTTACCAAGGCACACCATGATGCATGACAAAGTATCCGTCAAGGTTTGCCAAGTAATTAGAGTTTGAGAGGGACAGATGCTTTATCATTTACGTAGTTAGCGGGCCACGCTGTGGCAGAGACACGAAGGTTCCATCAAACTTTGGTGAGGATAGTCAGAAGCGAAATATCGGTACCAAAGTCGTTCCTGACGTTTTCCGAGTAGGGCTCATTCATTGAACCAAGAAGGGCTTTCCATGCGCTGCTGCGAGCCGCGAGTAGCTACCAAGGCACACCATGATGGTTGCGTTTCATCATCATCATACATTTAAGAGCTACGGTCTTGCCGGTGGAACAATTTCCATGCATCACGTTCTTGCGCCTTCTCCTTGACAGCCTGATACGACACGACGTTAACCTTCTACTTTATAAATAAATGAAATTGAGTTTGAGAGGGAAAGATACTTTATAATTTATTTTTCACGTGATAAACGATAAACGCAACTATCATAGGCCTGCAGCTCTGCTTTTTACAGCTACCAAAGAAATATTTACTGCTTTCAGGCGCTTTACAGTGTCACCAAAGTCAATATCATTAATTCAAGATGGATTTGTTTAAGGAAAACATAATTGAGGCACATTGAGGTTGCTTCGGCAGGATTGGTGAAGGTTTTGAAAATCCTATCCAAAAACGTAAATAGTAAATTAAAAAAATCACAAAATATTCTGACCGTGGGCCGTGGCATATTTAATTCGTAGAAGCTAAATTTAAAAAAATCTTGTCCTGTCAAATATCTCCATTTTAGTTATTTCCAACAGACTGTACAATAAACATAAACCCACAAGTCTGACCTTTTATATTAGCTGATGATTTCTCGGTAGCTTGAGTTTACTTCACTTATGTTGCACCAAAATTGAAAAGGTGCCCTTTCCGTTATCCACAATATGTACTATAATAAATTATCAATAGCTACGCAATTGAAATCATGGAATTCAATTTCAATAAACTCAGTCGAATAAGTAGGTACTATACATAACTTTAATTAGGAGAAGACAAGTAGCCTGCATATTGAATTGACACAAGGTTTAAAATGGGTTCTAAATATAAGTTCTTGAGTACCTAACCAATAATTTCATTCATATTTTTGTACATTTTATAATTATCTATGGCGATTTCAGTGATTTTTATTAACTCTCTTTGTTCTCGGGAATACGATTTCTTCTCTTTAAAATAGTTTATTTTTGTTAATAATTAATCATTTTACTTAAATTTGAATCGGTCGTCGTCTCCACAACGGCCGGTTATGTATTTATTGCTCAGTTTTCAATAACTTTTGGTGGATGCTGCAAACTAGAGAATGCAACAACCAAAATCGTATTTTTTTTTCATTCAAATCGGTTAACTACAACTGCAAGAACGTGTTTGAACTGAAGCAGTCGAGTCACCGGAACAAACACCTTTGTCCATGAGGTCACAAAGACAATCATAGGTACATGCATGTTAAAAGTATACCTTTTTATATCATAGGGGCAAACGGATTGCCTGATGGAAAGCGATTATCGTCACCCGTGGACACCTGCAACCACAGAGGAGTCACAAGTGCATTTCCAGCCTTTCAGGTGGGACTACGCTCTTTTTTTGAAGGTTTGAAGGTCGTATCGGTCCGGAAATACCGCAAGCGACAATCCATTCCATACTGCAATCCAAAGAGCATATAATCACTATGTAATCGTGCGAGGCAGGAAATTTCTAGAAAAACGCAAAGCTGTGGACTGCCAACTATCTAAGTGGTAAGAATAAAATAATACTTACTTCGATTAAGTGAAAGCCGAATTTCACTTATGTGTTCAGTTTTATAATACTTAGTGTATATCTTAACAAAGATCAAACGAGAATTTAAGCAAATGAATTGAGTATACAAATTACCATGACGAATAAATACTACAAAGAGCAACTGAGAAATTACAACGGCCATCCGTCATTTGTCAGTAGCTGCCGGCTACAGCGGGTACCCTATCCTCGGAACTATAGGACAAATAAACTCGAAAAATAGCCAGATATGAATAGAAGGTACGTGTGCGTATGCTCAAGAACTAGAAATGTTTACTATATACGTGACAGGTATAGGCGTTAGTTAAAATGGACTTAGACAATTTATTTATCGCATTCATAATGCAACTGCAAAGCTGATCATTGTTGGGAACACGGAGGGTAAACGAGCCCGGGGACGGTCCCCAACCAGATGGACCGATCAAGTGAAGGGCCCTTCCTCAACCAAGTTTTGCTCGGTCGTCAGAGATGCGATGAACAGGCACCGGTGGAGGCAGATCATCAAAACTAGGTGTAGAGCATCCATATCCACCGATGACCACGATCCTCAGTCATGAAGGAGCGACCACAGAGAGAGAGAATGCAACTGCAAAACGTATTTTAGTATATAAGGTTAGTCGGAATATGCGCAATAAGCCAGCGCGTGAGCCCGGCATCTTACAACTACTTTGGTTCATGTTAGTATGTAGATTTTTATTATTTAGTAGTTAATGAACTTTTCCGGCAAAATACGATGGAAAACAATTATTCACTATATCTGTATCTTTGTAATTATGACAAATTACTCATTAAAGAGCTGATTAGAAGATTCAGTACCTATTTGTAATCTGGCTTCTAGAAAAGTATTTAAATTTTCAATTATAACGGCAAAGTTGCAAGTGAATGCATACGATAATAAATAATCGTAATTTGTATAAACTGCCTAATTAATTAGGCGGGAGCGTGTAGGTCGCAATATTAGCAAGGGAAGCTAATTCCGGCGAACACGCGAGTCAAATGGCACTGTCAAGGACTGAAGTAAAAGGATTTTCGTCATACAAAAACGTAGAGTCGCGCCCGGGTTCCCACCGACCAGCATGATTCCAATTCTTTAAAATAATATGTTGTTACTGACTTATTGAGCCATCGAACTATATCGCCACGTAATAATGGAGTTTTATAATACCTATTAGTTTACAATTGAAATAAATTAAAAAATATATTTTGTGACAAGCATTTATCAATTGCGCACAAAGATATATTTTTAAAGAGCACAATCTAGGTAATTTTTTGTTATTTATCTGTTCATGTGACTACCATTCGGCTCCATCATCAGACCAGCTCTATCCTACCATAGTATTGAATTATCGTCAAAGTAGGTATACTACTCGTATATAAATTCCGGCTGAACCGGTGCTGGAATGTGGGTCATATTTAACTTGCTAGACTTGATTACCAGACAGACAACAGGACAGGTGAAATAAAAGCTGGTAAGAATAGCCATTACTTAAAGCTGAGTTCGGAAAATTGCATGTGAAAATATTACAATTTGGTAATTCGCGGTCAAAAAAAGCCCTAACGGAGTCATCACTCATCACTAATCTAAATCTGCGAGAATGAAATGCTTCGATTAGAGAGAGATGACGTGGTTGGATCAGTTTGTAGTGCAGCAGCCTACTGAGCCGGCGGTCCTGGGTTCGAATCCCGGCCAGGGTAAATATTTGTGTGATGAAGTCGAATGTTTGTTCCTGGGTTATGGATGTTATCTATATATGTATTTATATATTATGTATGTCGTCGTCTAGTACTCATAGCACAAGCTTTGCTTAGTTTGGGACTAGGTCGATTTGTGTAACATTGTCCCTTTATATTTATTTATTTACTTTTTTCGTATATCCATTTCATCTCTTAGATTAAGTTTTTTTACGATAAATTTATATAAAAAGTAAAGTAATTACAAAATAAATAGTACATTACTGCAGAGGCCGTGAAGTAAGGGATTGCTGGACGAGTTTGGGGTAGATGGCCGAGTCGAAGACGAGGCCAGATAGAACGAGTCCTGCAATCCCTGTTCCGGCCGAAGCTTGTATAGTGCTTTTCTCAAACGATGTGAGGAAATATTAAAATTAAAATAACTATTAGATAATCAAGTAAACAAAACAAAATATGCTACGGGAAAAAAGTAAAAACTATTTTTCGTTTTTACTTTTTTCCCGTAGCATATTTTGCATGACTAAATTTTCCTCCTCATAAAGTTCCCCGTCACTCTCATCACTAGAAGTAATTTTTATGTCTGTTAAAATTATTTTATAATCACTACGAAATACGAATAAGCAGAAAAAAAGATTTTCAATGTGCCACCTTTTTTATTTTTTAAATATGTTATTTGATCCAGCTATTTGAGCACCATGTTTAACCGCACATAAATATAGTACCATGGATTTTTTGTGTCGCAATTATGCTTACAGATTGTGGAGGTGGTTGGCTGTATGTAATTTTTCCTTTGCCAATTTAATTTAAGTATAGGAATTTAAAAAATTAGAGCAGCGGACAAAAATGGATTTTCATACTAACTTTTGTGGCCTAAGGCCAAGAAGTAATGTAGGGAGCCATAAACGAGAAACTTCATGTCCTCATATCGGGACATTAACGCATGCATTTCCGAGCATGTTTGAGAAAAAATACATTATAAAAAACCTAACGATTTATTTATTTATTATTAATATTTAATAAAATGGCTTCCGTGTCTACATCTGAAAAGAGTCATGTTTAAGGCCATGCTTATATTTCCCAGAGCTCCCAGCGAGGATACAAAATAACTAGGTACCCTTAAAATATTGAACGAAAGCCCTTCCGGCGTCCGGTCGGTAGTGATCCGGCGCGAGCACAAGTTTTTTGTTTGTTTAACGAAACATTGCGACTGCAAGAACTTCCTTGCCCTACTTCTGGTTGTCACAGAGTTAAGCTTCGTTGGCACGCACACAGCTGAAGCAAACTCGTAAGTTAGTACTTTCTCGTAAGTTTTTATTACGTACCTACTTAAGGAAGTAATGAGGAGAATTGACTATATTAGGTTCATATTCATGTTGGATAACGATAAGCTATGATCAAATAATATTTGTCAATTTGGCGATGAGGGTTCTCTTTTTAACACGCTGTTCACTTGTAACTGGGTATGTCCGCGAAAAAGTGTACCGTTACATTCATGACATTATAACACATGTAACGTACATGACTGAATGTTACGTACGCTCATCTTAACAATCCGTCATGACTGTAACGTAACATTCATGACAATATATGATAAAAATGAAAATAGCACTCAATCGCGACATAGCAATGTACTCCACGTCACATTAATTCGGTGACTGAATTGTAAATCTGCGTAATCATATATATTAGAACAGTTGAATACATATTTACCGTGCAATAACAACTCTAAAAAAAAAATGAGCCACAAAACTGTTGTTGACACAAACACCTCATTTTACTCATGAAATATGGCTGCTATTTTTTTTTCTATGTTGGCATCATATTATGGTGTCACCATTCGAGAAAAATATTTATAGGTGGGAGGATATTCAGTTTGTATAGTGGAGTAAGAAGCGTTACTTTCATGACGTTACACATAGTATCAAAATGTGGACACATTTTTAAAAACATATTTAAAAATAATGAAAACAGTTTTTGATGAATGCTTTTGAGAAACGTGTGGGTTAAATACCATAGAATTGCATGTTTACTTTAAAAAAATGGGATATCTAGTGATTCCATATCGTAATGCTGACAGTTTTTGCTGCAGGAGTAGTGGTTGGACAAATCATTTTAGTATGGGAGTGAAAATATGTGTCAATGGTAAAGTGAATAAAAATATATAAAAATCTAAGAGTGAGCTCAAATTTCATAGAATTACATAAAATAGAACAAATATTCTATACAATATCCAACAGCTTTTATATAATCAAACTAGCGGCCGCCCGCGACTTCGTCTGCGTAGATTTTTGATGATGACAAAGATATTAAAATAGGTAGGTAAGGAACCCCCTTAGGGGCAGAATTTTTTAAAACGCTGAAATTACTTTTTTGTATTTGATTAAGTAAGCTTTCTACAAAGTTTCAAGTCTCTAGTTTCAAAAAATAAAGTTTCTCCCATATAAACATTGCACCCCTATTTAACCCCTTAAGGGGTGGAATTTTCTATAACGCTGAAAGTACTTCTTGTGTTTTTTAATAAGTAATATTTCTACAAAGATTCAAGTCTTTAGCTCAAAAAGAAAGTTCCCCCCATACAAACTTTGCACCCCTATTTCACCCCCTTAGGGGCAGAATTTTTTAAAACGCTGAAATAACTTTTTTGTATTTGATTTAGTAATCTTTCTACAAAATTTCAGGACTCTAGATAAAAAAAAAGTTTCCCCCATACAAACTTTGCACCCCTGTTTAACCGTCTTAGGGAAGGTATTTCCAAAAACCCCTTCTTATCCCTAGCCCTCGTTGTAAAAGTAACCTACAGTGCAAAAATCAACTCTCTAACATTGGTAGTTTCGGCTGTGCGTTGATGAGTCAGTCAGGACTTCTTCTTTTATATATATACTCGTATATATAGAAGAAGATAAGGATCCCGGTAAATTAAAATAAAATTGAGTCAAGCAAAAATATCAAATGTACAATTTTTCGCGGACATACCCAACTATGTTTGTTACTTATTATTAGTATTTTTTTTTGTTATCGATATATCATGTCATTTGTCAAATTGTCATTTGTGTCGTCTTTTTGCGTTTTGATTCTCTCCAATAATATAGTATTAGTAATAATTAATATATCAAATCTTGGAAGTGAAATTAAACTTCTTCTTATTGTCGTATTAAAATTAAGCGGTGCATGTATACATTATATTAATTTGGTGTCTTTGAGCTGATCTGATGATGGAGACTGAAGGTGGCCGGAAGAACTCCTAAACAGCTTAACCTATTGACCGCCAAGCGGTCTAGCAATTTACCGTGCCACTGACGCCAGAGTAAAAAAAAAAGATGTGCCCCAAAATCAACAGGGATTGAAAAATACTTGTAGGTAGCGGTTAGAATTACAAAGTTTTTGATCATTGAAATTTGGACGGCTGTGGCCGACGTGGCGTCAGGGGCACGATTTTTTGTTGACGGCCACAGCCGACTGTGGCGGTCAAAAGGTTAAGATTATAAATGTTTGGACGGATTACGTTTTTGGACTCATTTGATTCGTCTTGATGATAAATAAACGTTTTACGCAAACAAAAACTTGGTAAGAATTCAAAATTCAAATTCAAAATTATTTATTTGTCAGAATACAGTTATATACATGGTCTTAAGGTATAATATAAAAGTCCTCGTATTCAGCATGCAAGCATGCGTACAAATATTTTTATGTAAATAGGCTAAAATAACATTTCAATTTGGTATTATTAATTAATATTACAATAATTGCACATGTCAAACATTTTTATAATTCAAGTAATCCTTAACACTGTAAAAGCATTTATCCAGTAACCATTCCGTCAATTTTCGCTTAAATATTGGTCCCGACAATAATCGTAATTCACGTGGTAAATTATTATAAATTGTTATACTCATATTAGAAATATTTCTTTTGTACATGTAAGCAGATATCTTTAACAGTTTTCTTTAGACTTGATATTATTTTGTCTAAGTACCTAGATATTTTTTAATGAATAAGTAAACTTTCATATACGAATACAATTTCGTGGAAGGAAACTTTTTGTTGTGATAATTAATGTATTTTTAAGGACTAAGTAGTAAGCTTTTTGTTTTTATAACAGCGAGTAAAAGTAAATTTGCATAATATTCGCATAAATTTATGAATACATTTGCGTTTGTAAACCTACACGTGGTTAAACTATTAGTCACCTTGTTTAAAAGTGAACATGGATGTATTAAATTTCAATTACTATAATCAAAATAAATTGTATTTTATGCAATCGTTGCACTACCGAGTGGCCTAAGTAAGGTACGAGTTTTAAGACTAAGAGTTGTGTAACTATTGCAAACAATACTTTTTATACGAGGAAAACACAAAAAAAAAACTTTAATCTTCATTCCCCACTATGATTTTTAGGGTTCCGTAGTCAACTAGGAACCCTTATAGTTTCGCCTTTTCCGTCTGTCCGTCTGTCCGTCCGTCCGCGGCTTAGCTCCGTGATCATTAGTACTAGAAAGCTGAAATTTGCTATGAGTATGTGTATGTATTACGCCGACAAAACGGTAAAATAAAAACTAGAAAAAAAACTTTTTTTCGGGTATCTCGAACACTTAAAGTGGAGGTTAATATTTTTTTTGTTTCGACACTAGTGTGTGGGATATCGTTGAATAGGTCTTTAAAAAATAATAGGGGTCTTCAAACATTATTTTTTGATAAAGTCAACAGTTTTGTAAATATTCGCTCCGAAAATTAAAAAAAAAAACGTCCCCCTGTAACTTTCAACCACGGGTCAAAAAATTATGGAAAAATTCATGGAAATGGGGCCTTATAAGTACTTTCAATGAAAACTATATTGAACAAAATCGATAAAGCCGTTTATGAGTTACCTATCGCAAAATTTCATAATTTTCTTCAAAAGGACGTAAGTTGACTTCCAGAAGGTAATAAGTAATTACAGTTAATTTGGCGTTTACGACCTTTTTATAGAGCTTGAAATCTTTCTTGTAACTTAAACCTCCGGCTTAAAACCGATGTTTTACGCCCGTCTATTGTGAAGGATGAGCAACTACGGAACCCTACTGAGCGCGGCCCGACATGCTCTTGGCCGGTTTTTATTTTTGACGTAACCGTTTTCGTTCAACTAAAACTGACCTATTAAAAAAAACATGATCGCGATGGTCATGGCGGGTGCCTCGTGATTAACTGAATTTTTTGACAAGTAATTTCAACCAATCAGTGAACAGTAGCGTGCATTTTTTTAAATCAAATATGCTGATATTCTCTTTTTGAAATTATTAGAGTTGAGTAGAGAGATGTCTTATGAATATTAAAGTTCTGTAGCGGGTACCATAGACTCTATGGCATAGAGTATAGAATTTTGGTACAAGATTAAAAAGCGCGTATTGTGATTTTGTCTGTGAAATTATAATTGACAGATTAAAGTACAAGAGTATAAAAAATATATTATGAATTTATGACGCTATCCGTTACTATTTCCTAAGCAGATTGTGTATGGCGTTTGGCTTACATGCAAGAAGATTTTTCCTGTAATTATTATACCGTTTTCGAAAAACTCCGAAGAGTTCAATGGTTTCCCTATCTGTATAGGACATCATCTTGGGGGCATTCTCGGTAGCGCGGAGATAATCCCATTAGCGGGTTATACTCCCACACAAAGTCCGACTACTGGTAGTGAGGGCTAACCAGCCCTGATGCAGTTCAATCATGTCTAAAAAAATTGGAAGGCGGGATGAAACATTATCAATTTTATTATATTATATCCCTAGCCTTTTTCGAAAATAATAAAATTAAACCTCGATTAAAAGAAAACGAAAGAACTAAATTTTAAATAAATTAGATACAGCTGAAATAGTCGCATCTCAGTGTAAGTATATGCTGTTTTAGAACTAACGCCATCTAGTGGATGCGCAAGAAAATGCTTGGAAAACAGAGCGTCGACTTCAGTGGCAATTTTCCGGTTCAGTATAGGCTGCCAGCGCAGCTCAAGTTTTCAGGAAACCCCGTGAGATGGCGCTAGGAGCGCTAAACTTACGGATTTTCGCTAATATTACTCTTATCAAAGCTTTTCTTTTGCTTCACAAAAGCTTTTTGGATTGTCGGGTTTTTCCTCAATAGAAAATGTAGCTAAAGCTCCTACGTCACAATAAATCAGTTTTTGATAACGTCTCGTAGCGTTTTCATCGCGATTTTCTCGTGTTTTATTAAGTATTAACCAGCCAATTCATTTTAGTAAATTGGTTATTGTAAATGTTATTTTAATGAAATGAAATAAAGTGGTAAGTTATTTGTGGCCTTTTTTCTACCGGATGTTAATTTATGAAGCGCTGAGAGTTTTTATTTTATTTAAAAGAGCCGTTGATGCAGTCGCAGAGAAAATAATTATTATTGTATTTTTTTAGTTCTTTTGTAATTGTATTAAGTGCCGTTGTATAGTTGTATTTAGGTGTTCCTTTTCATAATATGTTAAGTTTGTACTTAGTTAAGGCATTAACCAAATCTTTTCTTTGAGAGATTTTTTGTGTTACAATAAAATGTATATTATCTTGCAAAACCAATCCTATCGCACTAATATTATAGAAGTGAAAGTTTGTGTGTGTCTGTGTGTGTCTGTGTTCAATAGCCTAGCCCTGTGTCAGTTTTAAAAAAATATGGATCCAGGAGAGAAATCGCCTTTAAACCTTTAAGTTAGCTCATTTTATTTAAAGGAAACATTATTTTATTTAGAAATAACTTATGTAGGCACGGGCGATTTCCTTATAAAATAGTAACAAGAGATATATATTTAAATAACTGATCTGATGTTAAGTCTCATTGTGCTTTCTTCTCAACAGTCTCATCTTGTGAAATGCCGGTAATGTCAGATTCAGACTTGTAAAAGTACCTTTCTGACATACTTACAGAATAAACTGTTTGATTTTGATTTATCTAGGTACTACAATATTCTATAAGTACATTGTTTTTATACTACGACGGTGGCAAACAAGCATGCGGCCCGCCTGGTGTTAAGCAGTTACCGATGCCTATGGACAGTATGGACCCTTGCGAGGCCAGGAGCATCACACGCGCCATTATAATAATTAAATACGTTGATCCCATTAAGTATAATTAAAATTTAAATGTTGGAATGAATATGATAGATGTTTTGCCGCTACTGTGTATAATCAGATTTGTTTCAACGTATTAAATGCCCAGACATCTCTCAAAAACGTTATCAACATCTGCTAACTCCTAAAAACGTGAATAAATCGAATTGAGCATTTTTAAATATCAGGAGAATTATTAGCTTCACCCAATTTAAGCGAGAGCCGTAAGTTTAAAGGGCCATTAGTGGTGTCTTCGGATACGTTGCTACAGCGATTAAAACTTTGATTTTGCTCTGAGGCGATCCCGGCGAGATCAGGGCCCGAATTCTATTTCACAATGTCTATCACTAGGAAATTCTTATGGACATTTTTCTCTATGATGAATCATGTTCCTTTAACATAATACCTCTCCCACCAGGTACCTAACTATTTTTTTCTTTAAGCGTTGATCTTGGTATCATTGGTTTAATAGTTTTATCAATGTTAGGTACTACTTAGAACAGGGTTATTGATATTTATTGGTATTATATATGAAAGCCTACAGGTTGAATTTTTCATAAATAATTTTTGTTTCAAAAACTACTCCAAATTGACAAAATTAAAGCAAAAACTGTTTTTTTTTTAGTTATTTTCGCTGCACGCAATGAAAGCATAAAACAGCTATCTTACTTTCTAGCACTCATGGAAAAGTATTATTTACTTTAAAAAGTTGGATGAAATTATCAATATATTCCCATAATAAAAAAAAAAAAATTTAAAAGGTATAAGGCCTCTTAAAAGAAACGTAAAAAAACATCGGGGTCGAGGTATAAATTTGGAAATTATTGTAATGTCTCATTATTTTTAACGTGAATAAATTTTTATTGGACCATTGATACAAGGATCAAAGCACAAAGACAAAAATCCAGAATCCACTAGCGTCCATTGATACAAGGATCAAAGCACAAAGACAAAAATCCAGAATCCACTAGCGTCCAACTGTCATTCCGGAGTAGCTCTAATATACTAAACTGGGTGGGGAGATTCCGGACGAATACAAATATCATTCAAGACATCGAATTTAGCCACAGGGCACACTAATTCTCTTATAAAGTTAGCGTTGTCTATGGTTTCACCTCTATTGAAATTCTTTGGATCCATGCTAAATTTAATTTTGCCGTAGGGACTACTTAAATATGTCAAGAGTTTTAAACCAATGTACGAAAATTTATGTTTGAACATCTGATCAGCGGAATCAAGAAGCTTTGAGGCTGGACACGAGCTGCTTGTAATTATTTATGTTAATTATTCTTACCGACGTTTTACGTCCCTTATATTTATGTTATGTTGTTTTGCATTATTTGCCGCCTTTATATTTCATGTCTTTGTCTAGTTTTTGGTATTACTGTAGGTACAGTGTTTCGTTTGTTACTGATCTTTTATATAAAATTTAGGTATTTGCTTATATATCCACTTTATTGTAATCCTAGTAACTATTTTTCAATTTTATTACTTGTAAAATGTAATCTGTTAAATGTTAATGAGCTGCACACATTTCAGCATTGTATTCATAGATATATTTTTTTCTGCGGCTTTCACTTCTTGCTGGGTTAGCAAGAAAGATTTTCTTTTTCTTTCTCCGCTAACGGTCTGAAGTGACATTGATAGCACTGTCACTTGTCAATGTCATTGTCTTGGCATTGACAAGTGCTTACGCTGCGTTCAGTCTAAGAGTGCGCAGCCGTGTGTGTGCGGTTCACCGTGGCGTCACCGATTGGTTTCACCGGAAGACCAGCGCTGGTTTCCGGGCCAACATTTATGCTGAGGGGTGACCTTTTTGTGGCATACACAACAACGATTTTATTTTATTTCTAATATTTGTTGTCCACTTTGTGTATGTTAACGAATAAATTTTCATTCATTCATTCCTTCTTAAAAATAAATTGAAAAGGAATATTCTTTGTGCAAACATGCCTCCAATGGTGTTATCTTTCTCTTAGGCCTGTTCGTATCTTCAAAGGTCTGGCGGCATTGTGTTATCCGAATTCTATCATAGAATTACATCCGCGATCCGATATACCGGCAATTTACTAATTGACCGATATCAGTTGAAACTGCCGAGTAGCGCTTTAACATTCTTTGGGGCAATCATAATTACTAGAATATTAATTTGGCAAAAACGGATACAAGAATTTGTTCTTGTGGTCTTGTATCCGTTTTTGCCAAATTAGAATAGAATAGAATAGAATAGAATACTCTTTATTGCACACCTCAAGAATAAAGAAATACAAATACAAATGACACTTAAAATTACAATAGGGTACGGTAAAAATAATCTTAAGTTTAACGCTCTGGCAATGTGTTTTAAGTTCGTTCTTTAAATCGGTCATTATCATACCTATTTAACACTTAAGCTTTCGATTATGTGATTTCTTTCTCATTCTACATTCTGCTTTTTCTTATATTTCTTTATAATTATGATGAAGCTAAAGGTACCTATTTAGACTAAATTGGCACGTAAGTATAGATAATGCGTTTATTTGCTATCTTATTTATAAGTACCGACCCGCCGGGCTTCGCACGGGTGCAATGCTGATAAATTATGCATGTATTATACATATAAACCTTTCTCTTGAATCACTCTATCTACATAGGTAGTAAATAGTTATTTGTTATGCAAGGCTGCAAAGTTGTTATTTGGCGCGAGTGTTGAAATTGAAAGCTGAGCGAGCGAAGGAATCTAAGATTGAATCATGACCGAAGCGAATGGTTCAAAGATAGATTCCTGAGCGTAGCGAGGCTTTCAAGACACGAGAAGCTAAATAATTTTGCAGCCATGCGGAACACACAACTTTTCACCTCACTACAGCGAGGAAAATGCAAAATTCAAGAAAAACAATTAAAACATAAAAATAATCATATTTAATTTTGCCTTCTATATAAAACACATCAAATTTGAAACATAATACACTCAAATCAAAACCAAATAAATATGAGAGAAGCACACATATTAAAAATTAAAACTAATATGGCCGTAATTTGTATTATCGTCGTGTATATTTTATCGTTGAGTTTTTCTTAAGCAAAAATTACTGTATTTGAAACTACTTGACACATTCGTTGTGAATGTGGGAGAATGGCATTCTGGGAAGGATTAGTTGGCCACTCGGAAGTATTTTCCATAACACTTGCTTTAGAAGTTATTGGACGATGGGATCCGAACAAGATTATTTCGGCTTTATCTTCTTTAAAAACGCCAATAGTTTCGGTAAATTAATTATCGTCTCCAAATATTTATAACAAATCCTTTTTCGTTTGAATGCAGGCTTTTAGCATTGAATAAATACTCCAAATTGGGCTTAAATTTCTTGATTTCGATATTTTCTATAAAGTAAGACAACAGTATGTACCTATTCGCCACAGAAAAAATTACGTTGTTTACGTGAATTGTGAAAACTTCCAACTTTTTAATTAGTTATTTTTTTCTCAGGTGCGTTCAGAAATTACACTCTTATGTTCCAACTTTTATAACAAATAAATATCAAAATTTGTGCTGTATTTAATATATTTACTAGTCAAAATATGTAAATGAAACTGAAATACTAATAATAATATTAATATATATAAACGTATTCAACATAAAATAAAGTGCAGAAAAAATAAAAACTTAAAAATCTGTAACCACAAACCAGCTAGGTTTCTGGACGTGATATTGTGTGTGATTTTTTTTAAAAAAGAAGTAGGTATTCAATCGTACATATGATTTTAGCCGGCTTGACCAGATCGCCCTTTATTAGCGTGCGTTGACTTGCTTATTCGAAGATTTATCGACTGATGAATCAGTCACGCGTTGAAGGAGTCTTAAAAATAAAAAAGTTACATGCACCACAGAGAATCAAAATCGTCGTGTTCGAAATTCAAATGACTTTTGCACGCTAGCGGATAAAATGGACTTTTGCACGCAGACTTCGCCCTATAAACGGAGGTTTTCTGAGCGAGTGAGGTAAAAAAGTATAATTATGAATGTACGAATGTATGAATGAATTAATGTATGAATGTTTTATTTGCAACATTTTACTTATCGAGCCTACTCACAAAATTTTACGAGAATTGGCTGAGAAATTCTATCGACTTGATATCCGAACATCCGAATATGCAAACATCGGGACACACGAAAGATTTATTGGCTAAGCTGAAAACGGAGTCGTTTCGCCCGCTCAGTCGATTCCCTATTTAAACGATATTAAAACAAAACACGGTGTAGTCATGAAGATGTATTACCTAGCTTATTATTCAATGTTCAAAGTAATTTATTTGTAAACATAGGTCAAACTGTATATAATAATAGTCCACTATGTTTTTGCCAGTTGGCGGACAAAATTAGATTGTGTTTAAATACTACAAATTGCTACCAATTTGTAGTATTTAAACACAATCTAATATTTTGGTACTTTTAATTAACGCTGGCAACCCCTTCCCACCACCCGATCCATTTAAATTTTTTTTTGGGTGCACAGGGAGTAGAGAGCAACTGTTTGAAAAAAAAAATGAAAGCCGCTGAGCCCACATTTTTGTTCTTTTTTTTCTCCACCCCACTACACCCGCACCCACCGCCCGCGGCCTGCCAGCACGAAGATTATAGGAAAAGGTTGTTCAGAGAAGTAGCTAACGGAGTTTCAATACAGCTGAAGCCACATGACCGATTTGGTCGCTAGCTCTCCGTCTATAAGTTGAAATTCGAAAACCGCACATGTCTACGTTGAACGTATCTTGAGATCCGATCCATTACGGGCTTCCAGGGTCCATCATCAGGTAAATTTTATGATATTCAGTCTAAGTGGTAATTCAGGATGAATCGAAAAGCGAAAACGGTTTTTTTTTATGTCATAGGGGGCAAACGCGCAAACGTATCGCCTGATGGAAAGCGATAACCGTCGCCCATAAACACCTGCAACACCAGAGGAGTCACAAGTGCTTGCCTACCCGGAGGACGAAGATAGAATGCCTCTATGCTAGTAATTTGACCGGCTATCTTACCCCCACACCGGAACAAAACAATGCGAACATTGCTGTTTGGCGGTGGGTTAGCAGGCAAGACGGTAAGAACAATCCGGACAGACCCTGCACGAGGCCCTACTACTCAAAAAAATTTGCTTGTATTCACTTAATTAGCTTAAAACTAAATAACAAAGGAATGGATTCCCAAATGAGAATTATCCGGTAACGGGAATTTCTCAACAGCACAACACAAGTGTTATGATGAACAACTACGAAAAAACTACGTTTTCTTGAACAACTACTTTTTAATATTTTTGTTAACTTACACACCCTTTAGCTCCCAAAGTATTAGTCGAAGAGTAAAAAAAACCGGCCAAGAGCATGTCGGGCCACGCTCAGTGTAGGGTTCCGTATTTGCTCATCCTTCACAAGAGACGGTCAAAGACGGAAAGACGGGAAAAGTTCGTAAACGCCAAAGTAACTGTAATTACTTATTTAGTACCTTCTGGAAGTCAACTTACGTCCTTTTAAAGAAAATTATGAAATTTTGCGATAAATCAAAAACGGATGGACCGATTTTGATCAATATAGTTTTCATTGAAAGTACTTATAAGGCTTCATTTCCACGAATTTTTCCATATTTTTTTGACACGTGGTTGAAAAGTTAGAGGGGGGGGGGGCACTATTTTTTTTATTTTCGGAGCGAATATTTACAAAACTACTGACTTTATCAAAAAGTAATGTTTAGAGACCCCTATTATTTTTAACAGACCTATTTAACGACACCCCACATACTAGGGTTGGAACGAAAAAAAAAATTCACCCCCACCTTAGGTGTACGAGAGGTACCCGAAAAAAACATATTTTTTTAGTTTTTATTTTACCGTTTTGTCGGCGTGATACACACACATACTCATACCAAATTTCAGCTTTCTAGTGCTAATGCTCACGGAGCTAAGCCGCGGACGGACAGACGGACAGACGGACAGACGGACATGGCGAAACTAGTTGACTACGGAACCCTAAAAATGAATATGATCAAATTTGTAGGAAATTGTATGCAAAAACTTTTGTCCTAAGTAATAATAATGCTATTTCTACAAATATTCGAGTTATGAGCAAAAATCTGAAAAAAGGTACCTTCAAACCCCCCTACTCCCTTAGCACAGCCCCCACCCCCGAGGACTTTTAGTATGTTCATCTAGACACCATAGGGTATAACTGTACCAATTTTCAAAACTACACGAATTATTTCCCCTGCTTGCCCATATTCAGCTTAATTTGCTTGACCTATAAGAGGTTCGCGGTCAGCCTTCCGCAAAACGCTTCAACACTGCAGCCTGAATGTTCAAATAATTATCCTGAGCAAATTTAATCTCACACGTCGAGTGTACAGGGAAATTATACACACAGTTGAAACCACAACGTTTTTAAAATTAATACCAATCTATGCAATTTGTTCCTTGAAATCCTAGAAAAATAACATTTCGGCCTACAATATTGAGTACTTATTATTTTTAGTTTCTTAGAGCTATTTTTATTTTCACAGTGTGTACCTACATCAATATTATGACTCGTTAAAAAAGATATTGAACCTGCTTACAAAATTTCGCGAGAATCGCTTAAAAAATGGGGCCTATAAGCGAGAATAGCCTAAAATCCGAACAAACGTATAACCGAGCATCCGAACATTCAAACTTCCAGACAAACAAAATAGTTAAGCTCTAACAGTAATACCACGTAATATTACTGCATAGTCAAGGCTTTCATTACGTACTTAACAAAATTCGTATAGACCGAAATTTCATTCACCTATTTCTTGTATCACATAAGCAGATTTGCTTTCCTCACCTACCTTCACAAACAGATCGCTGAAAGAAAAAACCAATCTCCTTAGTGAAAACGTTGTGTTTGAATAAAACATGTCGTAAACTGCGCTAACGGTGTGATGCCGCTTCTGAGGCCTCTGGGGGCCTATGCTGGAATGGGTTAAGTACGTTAGGATTCAACGAGACTTAATTCTTTTCTAAAAGACTACAGGACTTACCTACGCATTGGGACTCCAACAAGTGAACGCAACCTGTGATATAAAGTAAAGAAAAAGACAGAAATCTCTAAACGGTTTAACTAGATATTCACAAATTTTTTTTTTACGTTAACAGGTTTGGAATATTTTTATAAGGTTATTAAAACTTTCATGAGACCTTTTTAATTGCATTATGCGGTTTATTGGTCGTGCTATCAGGGCGGCGGCGGCCTGTCGTTTGCAGCTAGTGACTTAGTTACCGCGAGACTGTACGCGAGCAGTTCCCGATGAAGGACTCCATACGAGTTCCAAACACGTCGGAATGTTTCTGAAAATTCACGTGAGTGTAAACCGCTTAATACATTTAGGGTCGATTGCAAAAAAATGTACATAGTTAAAAGCTTAGTTAACAGAAAATCACGATCGCTTCCTTTGTGTGACGAAGGTTAGTCATACAAAATTTATGGGTAACTTTCGTCACACAAAGGAATCAATTAAGTTTTGTTTTAATTAAAGCCCTTAACTATGTTCATTTTTTTTAAATCGATCCTTTATTGGATTTGTAATGGTATGCTTCGATATAAGTTACAAATTTTATACAACTTTGTAATAAGTACATAGTAATCGTAAATCTAAGAATTATTTCTACTCGGTTGCTCTGTGGAAAAAGGCAAAGCAACAAATCAAGGCAGATCGTTTCGCATTTATATTCTGGTAGGTTCCAAATGGCATAAAAGCGTGAAATGAACACGCAAACCTTAATTATCATATAATATTCGATTAAAGAATACACACTGTACCTATACTTTTTTCAGAGTGCGTTAGATTATAACTAATTACTAACGTACCTAATGTAGTAATCTTTCAAAATTACTACTATTTTAGATATCAAAAACTTCCAACGTTCATAGCTTTCACGACAAACTTTATCGCCTACTTAATAATATTTTACGATTAGGTCATAAAAGTGAAAAATTACGTACAGCAGAATTTTAATACTTAAGACTACTAAAACGTGTGAGATAAAGCGGGTGCTATATTTTTAATATTCTCGAGCAGCACCCACAAAACCGGAACTTCATAACAGAAAATTAAAGATATATCTTTATGTGTTTCGGAACATAAGTGTAGCGTAGAACACGTAAAACATCTGTACCTACCCTTACCATGAGTTTAAAGTGACAGTACTCGCTAGCGACAGCGTAAACGATTTGTATGCAGAATAGTACTGCGCCCCTAGCGGTTACTTTGTAGAACTACAATTCTCCACACGAATCCTTTACGCAGTCGCTAGCGAGTACGGTCACGTTAACTCATGGTAAGGGTACTGCATTCTGCCGGGCTAAGTTTACGACCCTCCGGGGCGTCGGTCGTCGAGTGTCGTAAAGATTTTGATCAGGTGACGGGAAATGCAGAATTGGACACAGCATAGAGAGAATTTAGAATACTTTGTATTACTACTTATTCGCGTCTTTGAAATTGACTTGTTGAGTTGTGAAGCGGGAAAATACTTAGAAGACTTTAGCTCATTTTTTCTGTTGATCATTGCCAGGTGACGACTCCTAGGGCACTCTTTACAATTAAACAAAAACTAACAAATATAAAGCGCATCAAATTTCGGGCGTCACTCTACTCGTAATTTTTTGAATTTGAAATTGATAACATAAAAAATACGTGTCCAACATTACTGATGGCCTATGTATAATTATTAGCTCGTAAAGTTGAGGCGTGGGTTGACGTAGCCAGGAATTGGTGTATTTATCATTTTCATCGCACCTAGTCAGCTTTGCTTCGTTAATTATACTTCTTGCTGAAGTTTCAACATTTATTAAAAGTCGTGTCAGATGGACGCGAATTGCGTTGGCTCCGTAAATCTTCAGCACAAATTGTTTTGACAGCAGAACTTCTTTAAAACATAAACTCCTTATCGACTCGCATTTTTGCTAAATTGATTGCAAAAAACACTGTGAAAAAGTCTACTTATAATTTCATTAAAAACGACCCCCCGACTTGATTGTTAAAAATGTTTCCGTGCCACTAGAATCGATAAAGGTTCGTGAAGTTTTTTCATTGTTTGGTGAAAGTTATTCAATATTCCAAAGTGAGTAAAAACGTAGTTTGTACGTCACACAATACAAGTAGCTCATATAGGGTTTCATTTACAAACACTCAGTTTTTGGAAATTAAAACGTTTTAGTGCTTTTAATATTCTTTATATTTAAGACCTTTTAAATTAAGCATCATTTAGGCTGTCGTCTACTAATTCCGGTTTGATGAATCAAATTGAATCGCAATTTCAGCTAATATTCCAAATGAGGTACGGGAGGGTAATTTGACGCAATCGCTAATAGACACGGTCCGACCTTCGGGCGAGACTTCGGGTGACCAGCGATGCGGTGAGCGGCGGCCAAAGGTGAGAGTGCAAGGTCCGAGCACGGTCTCTCGCTCACTCATATGGCCACCACTCGCCGCTCCGGTGATAATGTCTGTATACCACTTATTTAACACGGTTCGTTTTCACTAAGTAGTACCTACATTAACTGAGGTTTGCCAACCTATAACAAAACATCTGTCAATTGCATGTTGTCATTGTCGGGCTATACTCACTTTTATTAAGCGTTTTAGTCACTAATAACTTGAAAACGGTTCCTACTTCATTCATTCATAATTTAAGAGCTTCGCTCTTATCGGCGGACTCCTGATATAACTTAGTGCCCACTTTCTTCTTCACGATAAAAAGAACTTGATCTTGCTCTTCCTCTGCCTCTTCTTCAATTAACTTTGCCTTCCAGGATGCTCACAAAAAAGCATCCTATCGCATCAGTTGTCCAATCACCAGGCCTAATTCTATTTTGTATAGTTTTCTTTAAACTTCACTATTCTTTCACCAGTCAATAAATTGGTTTGTTACTTACTGTGATATAATTCCGTTTAAACTGTACCACTGGATTAATATGTATGCACTATCAATTTATGAGCTTAGGCACAGACATAGATACAAACAGACTGACAGATATGGCACAATCATAAGAGTTCCTCATTGTTCACGGAACCCTAAAAATCCTCCGCACTTCGAACAAACATTTGCCTGCAGGAGCAGGAATCATCAAATTGTGGAGTTCCCAACTTTTCCCATTAGACAATTTCACTGTTTTCGATTCTGCTTATTTTTAGGGAAATGTTTTTATGAATAAATTACGGAGTTATGCGTTGGAAGTTAGGAGCTCTGTCAATACTTATTCATGGCTTATTAACTGTTTAAGAGCCTATTGTTTCAATTAGAAGTACCTACTTCTTTTATAATTTCGCTAAAATAAGTGGAAGCTGCATGCACTTTCCTAAATAAGTCTCCCAACGTATTGCTGCATCCCTCTCGTCAGTGACTATAGGTAATTTAGGAAAGTGACACGTAACCTTCAGGATTCAAAATTATTTTGCACTAAAGATGTGCATTGAAAATTCTGGAAGTCCGGGCGCAGGTATCAAATTGAATATTGTGGCCGTTTCCGACATTCATAGTAGAATCGAAACGGTTTCTGCGACAAAACTATGCGATAGTCTTACGACTAGACACAAAAATCTTTGGAACGACGCGTATGGCGACGTGGTATTGCAGCTCCCTACTGGCTCGGCAGTCCTGGGTTCCATCCCGATAAGAGCACATATTTGTGTGATGACCTGAGTATTTGTTCCTTGGTCATGGATGCTTTATATATATTTAAGTATTCATTTATTATGTATTTAAACGTGATTTAAACGTATGCTTATTGTCGTTTACTGCCCATAATACAATCCTACTAGAGCTTCCTGTGGGACTAGATCGATTTATGTGAGGTTGTCCGATTTAAACACACAACTATTATAAATTACACTAATATTATACCATAAAGGCGACAGTTTGAGAGTGTGTTTATGTGTATGTTTGATTACTTCTTCACGTTCAACCAGTTGGACCAATTTTGATAAATTTTGGTATGCAGGTAGCTGACACCCTGGATTACACATAGGCTACTTTTTATCTCGAATGCCTTCAACTTAGCAGTAAAGCCTAGTTGCTTAGATGCTCAAACTTTGTCTCAGGACCGTGGCGTTATGCAAAAACATGCTGAACAGTTGCGGGCGAGACAAAAATGTCTTTACAACTTGTGCTTCACTCTTAGTTTTCTTGGGTAAAGGATACAAGTTAGTTACAAAATAGTTGAAGCGTGCACCGATAAGTAATTGAGCAGAAACTTCTTTTAAGGGAAAGTTGTCAGTGTAATATGTAACTTTTGAACAGCTAGTTCTTTTGTGAATATTATGATTAGTTGGTTCACGTTCGTTTTCAGCTTCTTTTCATTTTGCCGTCTATTGAAAAGTTGGTTTCTTTCAATTCAGGCCCTCGCTGTGGCCATGTTAGTTCACTACTGGAATATTTAAAAGCAAATTGCAACAAAATAATATAATATACCCCTGTGGTTTTTTGTACCAATAGTTATTGACAAGTTTCTTAACGACGTGGTTGGCGCAGATTATAGTTCACCTGCCTACTGAGCCGGCGGTCCCGGATTCGAATCCCGGCTGGGGCAAATATTTGTCTAATGAACTCGAATATTTGTTCCTAGGTCATGGATGTTATCTATATATGTATTTACATATTATTTATATCGTCATCTAGTACACATATTACGAGCTTTGCCTAGTTTGGGACTAGGTCGATTTGTGTACGATTGTCCCTTAATATATTTTGATTGCATTGAGATGCAGTGCACCTACATACTACTATTTTGACTGACCGTATGTATACATTTTCTGCATCACCTACTCATACTCAATATGTGGTTTATTTTGAGCAACTCCACTACACAAATGTTTACTGGTATCTCGCTATATGACCGCCTGCTGTCTACCGTTATTAAAATTATTATAATATGTGTGTTTGCATCTTGTATTGTATACTAGTGTACTAGCTGTAGTTTTAATAACACAACGAACTTATTTAGGCGATTCACATCACGTGAAACAAATAGGAAAAATTTGAAATGCAAACTGTGCAGGCTGAAATCTAAATATAAATCGTGGTATGTTAGCATGTTTCTGCTTGTTTTACAAATGTATTCATGATTTGACTATATGTTCATATTCTACAGAGTTTAGGTCTAGGGGAGGTATAGGTGCTGGGATTTTTGGGCTATCGTTGGCTATTGTAATTGTGACCTGCAGTAATCTCGCGCGATCGCTTGGAACGGTGAATGAGTACATATCTAAAACTGCTCTCTTTTCCATTTTATTATTAGTGGTATGATCACCGATGAGGTGGACGGATCAAGTAAAAACCGCCGTCAACGGTCCTCTACACGAATGTAGGTACCAGGAGGGCAGCAGTACGAGAAGAATGCCGTCGCATTGTAAACCAGGCCACAAGATCAACGACGTGACGGCCACGACCACTCTGGCAAGAGTGTATAGAAATAATCCTTTTGGTTTAGCGAATCCACTTAGCTTTGTACCCGCTGAACAATACTCATTATCTGTATTGTTAGCTGTGGCCACAACTGCCACTTAAAAATGTAAGGTGTTATAAGTGCAAATTACTTTTACACTAAATTAGTCTTTAAGTCAAACGAAATAAGGTTTACTCTTAAACAAAGAGAACAGAGATGTTGGTCACTCCATTGTCATTATAAGCATCGATAGGTACATCACTGCTCTTTCAATTACGAAGTGACCAACATCTGTGTTCTCTTTGTTTAAGAGTCAACCCTATTTCGTTTGACTTATAACGCCTTACATTTCGAAGTGGCAGCTGTGGCCACCGTTAACAATACAGATAATGAGTATTGTTCATCGGGTACAAAGCTAATGGGATTCGCTTAACAAATGGGATTCGAACTATACCGTGTACCGTCAAAGAAGAAGAGGTATGGTCTTGCAGTGAGAAGTGTACTAGAATCTGCCTGTAACTTAGTTCTTGAATGGTCTGGGAGATGGCGTTGTTTACATGATTTTTCTCGACACGGGAAGTTGAAATTTCAACAATAAGACTTGGTTCACATATAAACACTGTATTAGGACAAATTAAAATACTACAGAAGACCGGCGCCTCTTAGCACAAGTATTTGATATAGGTACTTAAAAAGAGGTAGGTACCAACACTGTTTGTCAGCTGAAATTCTGTGTTATTGAATAAATACATTATTATTTTATTATTACTTATTTACAGGAGAGCTGCCTGAGAATTGTGTTGTACTGGCTCTTTTGTGTAAAATAATGGCCGTAATAGCACAGAATAGATACTAGTACAAGTACAGAAGGCACACTACTTTCATCTTTACAAAAGCCGCTTTTTTTGCCGAAAAAATATGATTTATGGCCCTTCTAAAGTCGTCGTCCCCAGCGCAAGCTAAACGGAACGTTAAAGCTGCGTGCCAACGGTGAAAATGAATTGGCTCGCTTGCCGCGTCGCCGAGAGCGAGGGCTGTCAACGACTAAAAATAAAAATGTATTTCCCATTTATTTCTTGCATACAATATAGAGAGCAATATATTTATATTCTTCATACATTGTATTTATTATTTCATTATTTAACCACCAGGCCGCAAAACATTTTAGCTTTATTTTTAAACATTTTAATACGTATAATATAATAAAATAATGCAAGGAATGCGTTACCTTAACATGCAATTAAATTCTTTAGCTTCATTTTGTTTTTGCTTAGTAGCCCGATATTTATTTATTTATTTATATATATTCATCACTACACACCTAGTATAAAACAAAGTCGTTTCCTGCTGTCTGTCTGTCTGTCTGTCCCTATGTATGCTTAGATCTTTAAAAATACGCACGGACGCACCGTGCGAAGCCGGGGCGGGTCGCTAGTAACAAATAAAACATGTACAAAGGCGAACATCCCTATTAGGGATCTCTTCCAATATATTTCTTTTAACTCATTATTTATATATTTTATATACTTACCTACCTATCAAACTATCACTCAATCGTTTATTCATTACTAGTAATTTTACAAACTTTATATCAAATATTATTATAAAAACCTCTATAATTGTTGATTTAGTAGCAGACAAATACTTATTTCACTAGAATTTAAATTGACGAATATCAGCAAATAATCAATTCAAAATTACATAAGTATTTAACAATTAAAAATTTTCTGTGTAACCGGTGTTAAATATGGAAGTAGATACACCTGCAATATGTTTTTTATTATTCATTAACTAATTATCATATATTATGTTCATTTTCTTACCTTTCGGCATCCTTCGGACATTTTGGGAGAGCGAAAAACATATACAACCCGCTGCGATACAATATCTTTTTACTCATTTAAACACTATAATATAACACTGGTATCAACAGATGAATGCGGAACGTTCACTTGCGACGTAAATCGTAAGCGAGACGCGCGCGAAAATCGTGTAGGTTACGTGCGTTCCGAGACAGAGCGTGTCAGCCACTGAATAGGCCGCATGCATGCGGCGACCGGCATGTACTTGTAGCGGGAAACGTTAAATCGCGGAGTGCGCCCCGCCTGGTAATAGGCCGGCAACGCACTTGCAAACCCTCTGGCGTTGCAGGGGTCCATAGGCGACGTTAATCGCTTATCAACCGTCTGCTGGTTTTCCTCCTATAAAAACATCCTATATCATAATAAAAATCGTATTTTTATTATGGTATAGGATGTTTTTGGCCGTAGGATGTGGCGGCAGGACAGATCGGCGCGTGCGCACTGTCTGGCTACGATAGCACATAATATTACCTGAACGAACGTGGATAGCGGAATCGAGCACCTTTGTGTTCTAGTTGCTAGCTGCGGCTGCGACATTACTTGCGCGTGACGATCATCACCTGTCTTGCTCGCACGGCATTGAAAGGAAAGTGACAGATAGTATTTGTCACGCGACATAGACTCGCGTGTCACAGTTATGCTAGACGTACTGGAGTGACGGCTATTAGCTCAAAAGCGGCGCTTATGTCCAGAATGAACAAAATAGGATGAGATAAAGATTAAAAACAGAAAAATATTTTGCTTAATGAGATAAATTTAAATATAATTTTGCGCACAGGTTGGCCTGTCCCGGGTGAATCATATTACGAACGTGAAAACCGTCCGACAAACAGTCTGGACACAATGTCATCATTCGAATTAGCCAAACCTAATTAGCGTTTATTTCATTTAACGGGGACGAAGGTCTTATAATCAAATGACCTTTGACAAAATTCTGGACGTTACTGCCTAAAATCTTTCTTCGAAATTCGTTACAAACAAAAATGGACTCAGAACAACAATAAATTACAAAGGCGACATGATATTGTTTTGGGAAACTTTAGAGTGAAGATAAGTTTAATTATAATGTTTCGGGATTGTGAGGCTTTTATAAGACAAAGATTACGAGTTAATATGATTATATTTGGGTAGTTTCCGAGAGGTCCAGCCGCTTTCAGTTTCCTGTTCGCATTATTAAACAATCGCCTATCATTTTTAATTAAGGTCAGTCGCGGCAAGTGCGTTACTCGGGGTAAGCGCGCACTACCATAACAATTAAAAATATCGATAAGTACAAAACGCCATACAGATATCATACAACTAATTTAGTTACGTGATTTACCTACTGATTGTGTAAACTAGCAAGCGTCGGCCCGACCCAGGGATAGTTGCGCTACAAACAGCTTTCATATGGCAATACTGTGCATACCTACGTCGTATATTTTCATTATTAAACGTCAATAGGTATTTGTCAAGGATTTGTCATTAACCAAATTCAAAACATTGTTTACCGAAATGATGCTCAATCCTTCGTTCTTCTTGCGAAATAAAGACTGAATCCTATTGAAAAAAACTTGACTTTCATCACATCCCTGTGGGTATATATAGTTTTGGCTTTATTATGCTTGCTAAAATTACTTGAAATTTGCGGAATATCAGTCCTGTTTCCTCTTTGTGTACATCAGTGACATTCATTGAGTTTCAACGTCAGTTATCAAAATTTTCTCATTGCCAATAAAATAAATTAGTATCGCTAAAAATCCGCGATTTGGCGTAGGTTGTAAAACCCCCTGTGGGGTTATAAGACAGCTAGATCGATATTGTTATCCCTTATCCCGTGTAGCGCGCTTGCCCGATCTCGACTGACCGTACAGAATATAATTTTTAGCTATAGTTAGAATAGTAGGTGCCTTCGACAACGCACGGGAAATATATAGAAGTCGTAAAATAGTCCTTTGGTCCCGCTTCGGGAAGCTAATATAATCAACTTTTTGAGCAGGAAAAGTGAAAAATGTTGAAACTCTAGACTTTTTCTATTGGAGCTGTTCCCTTCAATTCCCATGTGTAGTTGCGAAAACGAGATTAAACGATTTTCGCACGCCTTGTGCCATATGTTGTCGAGATAAAGGCGCAAATACCTTGTGGGGAGATGTGGGCATTCGCTGCCGTCGTTAGCCGGCATTGTCCGAACGCATCGCAGTGCTCAAAGCGCATTGTTGTTTAACTTTGTTTTTCACATGGTTTCCTAGGTTTCGGAATCGCAATATTGTAGGATGAGACTGTTTAAATAAATTGAAGTAAGTAGGTATTTATATTTGTTATTTAATACGATGGCCTAAAAATTATGGAAATACTTACAACATTATTTATGTTATATAAATGATTATTTATAGATTATGTAAAATATAAAACTTAACCACAGAATAAAATACTGCAGATGGTGGGTACTTGTGAGTTTCTTGATCGAAACATTTTGTTATTTTACGGGCTTTTGTTGTAAAATAACATGCCTTTGGGCGTCGGACGTGTCGTCAATGAACGACTCGTGTGCACCGTTACGACAGGCTAAAGATTGCGCCGATTTTGGCCGAACAAAATCATGGGACATTGACGTCAGTCATTATCTCATGATATTCGGGCGCCTTACGTGAACGGGATAAAGGTGAGAATAGCTTGCATCATGTGGGGCATTTGCGGACGTCGTTGCCGCGCGTCGCAGTGCTCAAAGCGCCTTGTTGTTTAACTTTGGTTTTCGCATGGCTTCTTAGATATGAATATTCCCGGAAATATCGGAAATATTGTATATATTTCCGATATTTCCGGGAATATTTTGTTATTTGATCTTGAGAGATAATATTATAATAACGGTAAAATTAGACATACCTACTTGAGAGTAAGTAAGTAAACACTTTATTGTACACAAAAACAGTTAAAAAAATACATCTATTACAAACAACATATAGGTACAAAGGCGAACTTATCTCTATAAGGGATCTCTTCCAGTTAACCTTTGAGCAATTGAGTGAGTACGAGAAGAAGATAGACAAACTAACACCGTGTACAAAAAGGTATTCAAAGTAACAAGACTACTAATAATTACACATATAAACTACTAGCTGTGCCCCGCGGTGTTACCCGCTCATCCCACGGGAACACTAAATTTATTCGGGATGAAAAGTATCCTATGTCCTTCCCCGGGACTTAAACTATCTATATACCAAATTTCATCTAAATCGGTTCAGCGGTTTTAGCGTTAAGAGGTAACAGACAGACAGACAGACAGACAGACAGACAGACACACTTTCGCATTTATAATATTAGTATGGATTAATACATACAGAGAGAGATGCGGAGAGTAGGTATAAGTTATATTCTATAATTAGACAAAGGCAAGCATATGTTGAATTTTTATTTAATAAGCTAAGTAAGTACTCGTATATCTTTAATATGTCATCTTATGAATGCAGCTTGAATAGCAAACGATATAAAATTACCTGAGGTAATTTCAAGAACACTTGCCTTTTCTGCCTATAGGTAGTTTAACAAAAACAGTCCAAGTGCGAGTCGGACTCGCGCACGAAGGGTTCCGTACCATCAAATAAAGTAACTGGCCGGGTTAAGTTTGCACAGCAGTTGCACCTGGTATATATATGGCGCCGGATATAAATGAGGTGCAAAGTTAACGCAACCGATCACGTTTGTTGTATGGGAATCCCACTTAAATATTTATTTATTCTGTTTTTAGTATTTGTTGTTATAGTGGCAACGATAATGTCAACTACACAGATAGTATCACGGTTCATGAGATACAGCCAGGTGACCGACAGATAGACAGACGGACAGCGGAGTCTTAATAATAGGGTCCCGTTTTACCCTTTGGGTACGGATCCCTAAAAAGAGGCCGTGGTAGTTATAAAGTGTTGCGTTTCTATGATATCATCAAAAGACGTATTTACCTCCATAGACGCACTTACCCCAGGCGAACGTATGTTAGTCTTGAAAACGCCCAAAATTATATTACGAAATGTATTGACAAATCGTTCACTCACGATTGGGCTTGTATTCGTAAAGAATACAAGATAGAGTGAGATACAACATGGCCGCATAAATTTATATTACGGAAATAAAGGAGGGTCCAAATTTATAGCGGCAACCTGCGGGCAGACCGTCAGAGAATTATTATTATTGTGTCATTCTTCCTGCCCTAGTTTCGTGATATGTCTTAATGTGTTTGACAAATGATTTGTTTACGGCAATATGTGTACAACGCGGTCCAACATTTTATAGAGATGTTAGTAGTGATAGTTGGCAGTCCACAACTATGCGTTTTTCTAGAAATTTCCTGCCTCTCACGACTGCATTGTGGAATTAATTGTCGCTTTCGGTATTTCCGGACCGATACGACCTTCAAACCTTGAAGAAAAGAGCGTACTCTCACCAGAAAGGCTGGCAACGCACTTGTGACTCCTCTGGTATTGTGTTGCAGGTGTCTATGGGCGACGGTTAATCACTTTCCATCCGGCGATCCGTTTGCTAGTATAGAAATAATCCTTTTGCTTGAGCGAATCCACTTAGCTTTGTACCCGATGAACAATACTCATTATCTGTATTGTTAGCTGTGGCCACAACTGCCACTTCAAAATGTAAGGCGTTATAAGTGCAAATTACTTTTACACTAAATTAGTCTTTAATTCAAACGAAATAAGGTTTACTCTTAAACAAAGAGAACAGAGATGTTGGTCACTTCATTGTCATTATAAGCATCGATAGGAACTTCACTGCTCTTTCACTTACGAAGTGACCAACATCTGTGTTCTCTTTGTTTAAGAGTAAACCTTATTTCGTTTGATTTAAAGACTAATTTAGTGTAAAAGTAATTTGCACTTATAACGCCTTATATTTCGAAGTGGCAGCTGTGGCCACAGTTAACAATACAGATAATGAGTATTGTTCATCGGGTACAAAGCTAATGGGATTCGCTTAAGAAATGGGCTTCGAACTATAACATAAACCTTTGTTATTAATAAAAAAAAAATGTCTTTATTATCAGACGAGATCCGTAGTTCAATAAATATGTAGTTAGAACATAGATACGTATTTTAAGACCTGATTTTTGAAATACCTTCAGTACCTAATTCTGCTCAATATTTCTGTTTGAGCAATTGTTTTTGTTGTAATACGCGGGGTATAGAGCCTTGAAGAGTATATTTAAAGATTTTGGTAAATAGAAATTAGAAAAAGATGTTGACGGTTGAAATGTATATTCGAAAGTGTAACAGTAAATTTAAAATATGACATAACTATAAAAAACTTAATTATTAAAAAGTCTAGACACAACTAAGGTTACTATCTACAACAGCCGCCCTTAATCGAAGTTGTGCCAAAAAGACTAAAACAAAATTAAGTTCCTAGTCCTAACTTAACTATACATCGCTTATGTACAATTGGGCCAAGTGGCTTTGTTAAGACATCTGCAGGCATATCACTGCTTTGCACATATTCTAAATTAACAATATTACTAGATACTTTTTCCCTAATAAAATGAAATCTCGTATCTATATGTTTCGTCCTGTTGTGGTGTACAGGATTTCGAACGAGATTCATGGCACTCTGGCTATCAGAAGCTAAGTTAATTGAAGAAAACTTACCCGTTATTTCATAAATAAAGCGACGTAAGTAACAAGCTTGCTTTGTAGCAGACGCTAGTGCCATGTATTCGGCTTCCGCGGACGACAACGCAACTGTCGGTTGCTTCTTTGACTCCCAGGATACTGGACCGCCACTTAACTTAAAAGTGTAACCAGTGTATGACCTTCTGTCAATTACACAGTTCGCCCAATCTGCATCACAGTAACCTCGTAAAGGTTCTCCTGTTCTCCTATAAACCAAAGAATAGTTTAAAGTACCTTTCAGGTACTGCAGAACTCGCTTTGCAGCATTCCAGTGTTCCTTTGTAAAACACGTATTAAACTGACTTAAATAACTTGTTGCGTATGCAATATCGGGTCGTGAGTTTACCGTCAAATACATGAGGCATCCTATTAAGTTCTGATAAGGATAAGACTCACCAACTTGACAATCAGTTCGTCGTTCCATAGTCTTTTTTACTAAAGGAGTGTCCACAGTCTTGCAATCCTTCATATTAAACTTTTCGAGCAAAGATAGAATATAATTCTTCTGATTTATTTTTATATA
Source organism: Apotomis turbidana (assembly GCA_905147355.2). Classification (NCBI taxonomy): domain Eukaryota; kingdom Metazoa; phylum Arthropoda; class Insecta; order Lepidoptera; family Tortricidae; genus Apotomis; species Apotomis turbidana. The sequence goes on from LR990288.1 coordinate 9,265,987, forward strand.
CTCGGAATTGCTTTCCACTTCTAAACCTAAATAGCATTTTAATAGTCCGAGATCTTTCAGAGAAAAATATGTAGACAAATCTTTCTTGACATTGTCAAAAGTCAAATCTGATTTATAAAAGACAATTATGTCATCGACAAAAATACCCAAAATAATAAGTTCATTTCTAAAAAGTTTCGTATAAACGCAAGGCTCGGAAGGAGTTCCTGTAAAACCAATTTCTAAAAGCGTTTCGTTCAACTTTTTATACCAAGCACGGGGCGCCTGTTTAAGGCCATAAAGAGATTTCTTCAGCAAACAAACCTTGTTTTCCTTGCCCTTTTCTCTGTAACCAACAGGTTGCTCCATAAAAACCTCTTCATCCAAGTCCCCATTCAGGAACGCCGTATCCACGTCTAAGTGCCTCATTTTTAAGCCCTTTTCTGCAGCTAAGGCAAACAACGTGCGGAGGGAAGAATGACGAAGAACTGGAGCGAACGTCTCTGTATAGTCCACACCTTGGACTTGATTGAAACCTTTGACAACCAGTCTAGCCTTATATTTGATGACGTTTCCATGAGCGTCCCGTTTCTTCTTATAAACCCATTTACATGGTATAACCTTCTTGTTCGGTCTATCCACCAGGTTCCATGTATGGAGTTTCAATAACGACTTATACTCGTCAGCCATTGCATGGTGCCACTTTTCGGCATCATCGGCATGAGTAGCTTCATAATAAGTCATAGGGTCGGAATCATCAATCGACACATTATATGAAAGGAAATCAGGTGGTTTCCTACTTCTTGAGGGGTACCTGTGCTCAGGAATATATTGTTCCTCTTCCACATCTGCTGGCTCCACATCGACACTATGAGGTAACTCATGGAGAGACTCGCACTCGCTATCTTCCATATCTGCTGATTCTACAGTGCTCTCCGGATTTACCCGTGAAGATGGTCCAGCCTCAGGTTCGGTATTCCCAATACAGTCGAAGAATTGAGGATCTTCGTGCTCAGTACGGAGCTCATTTTCTTCAAAGATCAGTACGGAGTCGGACTGTGCCACAGGCTCATTCTGCCTCTGCTTCAACGTTGTAAAACTATTTTCAAAAAAGGTTGCATCTCTGGAAGTAATAACTTTTCGAGGATTAGCTGGATCCCTAAACATGTATGTATTTGGATTCTCAGAATAACCGACGAAAATCGCTTCCTTTGCCTTGACATCCAATTTCTTCCGGTGACACGAAGGCACATGGACAAGTGCTCTACATCCGAACACTCTCAGATGTTCAAGATCACTTCTACGACCACACCATCTGTCATATGGAATGTGTCCACCTAAAGCTCGATGAGGTGACCTGTTCTTTAGGTATACAGCAGTTTGGAAAGCATCTTCCCAGAAAGCTTTTGGCAGTGAGCTTTCAGCCAACAACGTCCTCGCCTTCTCAGTAATGGAACGGTGAGTACGTTCTGCGACTCCAACTTGTTGAGGGCTGTACGGCGTCGTCGTTTGATGTTCGATACCTTTTGAAGCAAGATAATCAACAAACTCTTTATTCACGAACTCTTTTCCGCCGTCAGTCCTAACCGCTTTAATTTTCTTGTCTAATTGATTTTCAACAAATGTTTGAAACAGACAGAATTTATTTTTAACTTCAGTTTTGGAAGGGACAAAATAAGCGAACACCTTTCTCGTAAAATCGTCTACAATAGTCAACATATACCTATTTCCTTGAAAGGAGGTTGTAGAGACCGGTCCTAGCAAATCCATGTGGATCAGCTCAAGAGGGGAAGTAGCTCTATTATGCGCTACTTTCTTGAAAGGTTTTCGTGCTTGTTTACCTTCCACGCAAGCAATGCAACTACTTTTGTCTATTTTACTAAACTTTACGCCTACCTCGTGATTCTTCAGTTGATTCATGCCTATACGACACAAATGTCCTAACCTCTTGTGCCAGAGCTTATAACTATTGTCCTGACAGCCAGAGTGCACATCTTGTGTCAAATTATTATTCGCCACATTCTCGGGAACATTAACAGTACCGTCTAAAACGTACAATCCACCACAGGGCGAGGCATGTAAAACGGAATCACCTGTAAAACGAAAAGTATTAGATTTATAAAAGTTACAACCAGTAGTATCAAAAACACAAATAAAACCCTTATCAACAGCTTTCTTTACAGAAATCAAGTTCGCTTTTAAATCTGGTACAAAAGCAACATCACTTATCTTGTTGATAACATTTTTGGGTGTGTTTAGTGAAATGTCTCCAACTCCGCAGCATTTAATTCGTTCACCATTAGCCACTGTAACGCTACCATTATTGAGAGCCGAAATATCTTGGAACCAATCACGTCGTGACGTCATATGTTTTGTACAACCTGAATCTACGTACCATTGGTCCTTGTTTGAGCTTCCAAAAGTGTTAAGAGCGGTAAATGTGGCGACGTTTACTTTTACTACATTAACCTTCTCTTTATTCTTCCTTAACGGACAGTCTGGTCTCTTATGGCCAGGCACTTTACATTCGTAGCATATAAATTCCTTCTTCTTTGACTTAGGCATCTTCTTAGTAAGTAAAACCGAATCTCCAGGTACAGCTGCGTCCTTAGACATTTCGTTCAGCAGTTTTGTCTTCACCAAGTCAGTGGTCACGTCGATATTACAATTTTCTAGTGCCATAATGAGAGGATCATATTTTGGGGTGAGTCCTCCTAAAAGTATGGCTGCAAGCGATGTGTCCTCTATAACCTTGTCTATATCCGCAAGATCCTGTGCGGTTGACATTACTGCATTAATGTACAGTTCGATATTTTCAAAGTCCGACAAGCATAATCTGTACAATTTTCGTTCTAAAGCTAGTCTTCTACCTATTCCCTTATCCTCAAAAGCTTTCTGCAAATAATTCCATGCTTCGGCTGCAGTTTTGGCACATCTGACGTGCGTGATAGCTGCACCGTCAACTGTTAAGCAAATTTTTGCTAGCGCTTTTGCATCGTTTCGTACCTTTGTCGAAGCGGGGGTTGTGTCATCTTCCGGATAACCACATATTGTTGCCCACAGGTCTTCATGTAAAAGATAATTCCTCATCTTGAATTTCCAGGTAGGATATCCATCCTTATTTCTTATACAAAAAGATGGAATCGAAGATGAACTCATAGGGGAATTCGACTTATTGACACTCGAGGAGTCTCCAGTTTCATGTGACATTTCGATTAATATTACTATTTTCAGTCACAATGAAAACCACAACTTTTTCACAATTTTTACACAAATCCTTTTACTCTTCTGCGTTTTCGTGCTGATAACGTGTTGTAATACGCGGGGTATAGAGCCTTGAAGAGTATATTTAAAGATTTTGGTAAATAGAAATTAGAAAAAGATGTTGACGGTTGAAATGTATATTCGAAAGTGTAACAGTAAATTTAAAATATGACATAACTATAAAAAACTTAATTATTAAAAAGTCTAGACACAACTAAGGTTACTATCTACAACAGTTTTATCCAGATTTTCTCATTTTTATTGAAAAAATTGAAAAATACTGACTTAGGTACAAAACGGTTAAAATCAGACATTGTTTATAATTATGTATATTGTTACGCCGGTAGGTTAGGTCAAAAACTTTGAATGTCAATTTCAGTGCTTTAGAGGCGTTTTCAGCAGGCTGAAAAGTCATTTCAGGCCGTTTCAGAAGTTGCTCTATCACATATCTAAAGAGCGAAATTTCACCCAAGTTGCCGAGGTTTTCAGGCGCCTGAAACATGTTTTCAGTCCGTTTCAGGGCACCCTCTATCAGATGACGCCATAACCTGAAAACACGTTTTCAGGCGTTTTCAGGACCCCTTATGGGCCTCTGAAGCACAAATCATTATATGGCGAAATTTCCAATAGGAGTGACAGAGATAGCACTAGTAGAAAGAGATAGCTATGCTCAGAACATTCGAGAAGTGTGTAACAAGGATGGGACTACTAGAAAGAGATAGCTATACTCGGAACATTCGAGAAGGGAGTGACAGAGAGTGCACCATTAGAGAGAGACATATATGGCCTCGAATGTTCTCGGTCCTCACACTGGACCTTACTAGAATATTCGCGATATGTGTGGACAATGCGTCTAGAGCGGTTCCGCGGAATATAAAAGGCACCGACGGCCGGCGCGAGTTAGTTACATTTTAACTGCGATCGAGTGCTAGTACAAGGATAATCGGAGAGAAAGACTTGAGTGATTAGTGCGTACAGTTCGTGTGAATTGTAAGTACGTAATTTGGGTAATAAAGTGAGTGTTTTATTTAGTGGATTAATTTGTGCTTTTCTATCAAATACGAACCCCACGCTCGTAACAATATGTTTCAGCCCATTCTGAAGTACATATTATGTGAAGTGCGATTCGCGGCGATAAGCATCATATCTTAAGGTACTTGAAATGGACTGAAACATTTAAGAAGTAGGTAGGTACTCCAAGGAAGTATCCGGTTCGTTTCCAGTCGTTTCTATCCGCCATCGCTCTCATTTCCATCCTCTCCACTTAGATCGGGGTTACCCTTACCCAGCCTTATTATTGGCGAGCCGCCCCCAGACTACAAAAATGTTTTCATATCCCATTTCCCTTTAAATCCCCTCCCTAAGATAAGATTCCCTTTCAATCCGGAGGTCGCGGGTTCGAACCGGGCCCGTACCAATGAGGTTTTCGGAACTTATGTACGGAATGTCATTTGATATTTATACCACTCGCTTTTCGGTGAAGGAAAACATCGTGAGGAAACCACCTAAGCCCAATAAGGCCTAGTTACCCCTCTGGGTTGGAAGGTCAGATGGCAGTCGCTTTCGTAAAAACTAGTGCCTACGCCACATCTTGGGATTTAGGTAGCCGACCCCGATTGAGAATTCATTCTCAAAAAATGGGACAAAGGCTAGGAGGATGATGATCCCATTTCCCTTGAATTTTTGGATTTTTGCGCCTCGTGGTAAGCAATTTCTGACTTAGATGGTTGACAGTCTTCAACTATGTTTCTCCAGAAATTTCCTGCCTCGCACAGCTAAACGGTGGAATGAACTGTCACTCGCGGTATTTCCGAACCGATACGACTTACAAATCTTCAAGAAAAGTGCGTACCCCCATCTGAACGGCCGGTAACGCACTTGTAACTCCTCTGGTGTTGCAGGTGTCCACGGGCGACAGTAATCGCTTACTATCAGACGTTCCATCTGCTCGTTTACCTTCCTGTACCCATCAACCCATTATACAAAAAAAACCGGCCAAGAGCATGTCGGGCCACGCTCAGTGTAGAGTTCCGTAGTTGCTCATCCTTCACAATAAACTGCTGTTTTCAGCCCGGGGTTTAAGTTAAGAAAGATTGTAAGCTCTATAAAAAGGTCGTCAACGCCCTAGAAACTGTAATCACTTATTACCTTCTGGAAGTCAACTTACGACCTTTTAAAGAAAAAATATAAAATTTGGCGATAACTCAAAAACGACTTGACCGATTTTGTTCAATATAGTTTTTATTGAAAGTACTTATAAGGCCTCATTAACATGAATTTTTCCGAATTTTTTTTACCCGTGGTTGAAAAGTTAGAGGGGAGGGGACACATTTTTTTTTTGTTTTTGGAGCGAATATTTACAAAACTGCTGACTTTATCAAAAAATGATGTTTGAAGACCCCTATTATTTTTACAAGAGCTATTCAACGACACCCCACACACCAGTGTTGAAAAGAAAAAAAAAATCACCCCCACTTTAGGTGTTCTATAGGTACACTATTTTTTTTTTTTAATTTTTATTTTACCGTTCTGTTGGCGTTATACATACACATACGCATACCAAATTTTAGCTTTCTAGTACTTATGATCACGGAGCTAAGCCGCGGACGGACGGACAGACGGACAGTCGGACATGGCGAAACTATAAGGGTTCCTAGTTGACTACGGAACCCTAAAAATAGGACTCGTTTTGAGTTTCCGTTTGTAATCTTAATATTGAATAAGCCTGGTGCCTGCACATAGCATATTCACTTAGAGGAATCAAATAATAAGCGGCGGACAGACCCGTGTTCAAAGGCGAACAATGGATTCGCGTATCACGGGAATAATACCGCACGGATTTGCACACCTTCGCCGACCAGCATTATGCTAGGGTTGTCAGCGGGGCTGGCACACGTCTTCTTGAGTTTCGACTTCATTTTCATTCGCACGGTATTGTACAGGAAGAGACATGTTGTAAAGAAGAGAGTAATATTTCTCGCGCGACAAAGAGTCGCGTGTCGCAGTTGTACTAGAGGTGCAGGGCGGTAATTCGAAATATACGTATACGTTTTTGATATTCAAACTGCTATCAGTGTAAATGTCAACAAGTTAGGAAATAATATGGTAAAATAAGAAATATTGCTCGTTCCCGTCTTATGTAAATTGGCGATATGAATCGCGATTTTTCAATTCACCCCCATCAGAAAATAACATACCCATTTAAATGAGAAAGAGAATGAAACTGTCGAATAGTGATATTTATAATGTAGAAATATAATGTTGAGATCTTGGGTCTTGGGTTGGTGTTGGGTAGATGTTAGTGTCAAAAGTGCTTAAGATTTTATTAATATTTTAGGTAATTTTTCTTTTCTTAATAAGTAGTTTTTTTATATTTTAATTTTTTTAATTTTTCATTTGATATAAGATCACATGAAATAAGATAGTAATCTTCAAAAAAATAGGCATCATCCTAATTGCGGCAACCCTAAACCAGAAAGCAAGTAATATAATTCCCTTTTGATTAATATTTACCATCCGGTAGAACGATTGGAGGGGCAAGCCGGATTCGTGTCGTAATAGGCAACAGATTTCTACTAATGGGGCAAAGGCAAAACTAAAGAATATTTAGTCATTTATGGTCAAGAATTACCAGCCCGTCTAGCACAACTAGACTGGCGCGACATAGCACTACCCGTCACCCTCTGATATAACTGCAAAGAAAGAGACAGCCAATTATCTCGCGCTGAAATTGTCGCTTGTGACAGTGATGCTAGAGGTGCAAGCTGTGAAGAGAATACTAATAATCTCAAGATCAGCGAGAAGGAAGCCACAGGTAGTTTTAGTTTTGTAATCATTTTTAACTAAGTACATATATTTAGTTATAATAAGTTAAAACTAGTGATTATTCTGCTAGATACGGCCTACGATGTACGTTCAAAATAAACGTAAATTGAATTTGCTCTTATTTATTATGTATGTATGTATGTATGTATGTATGTATGTATGTATGTATGTATGTATGTATGTATGTATGTATGTATGTATGTATGTATGTATGTATGTATGTATGTATGTATGTATGTATGTATGTATGTATGTATGTATGTATGTATGTATGTATGTATGTATGTAAACTCTTTATTGTACATTAAAATATAATTATAAGGACATTAAACTAGTGATATGTACAAAGGCGAACTTATCCCTGTAAGGGATTTCTTCCAGTTAACCTTTGAGCAAATGAGAGAGAACAGAGAAGATCCAAGAAGATAGGCAAAACTATTAAAAATGCACAGAGACACTAAAGGCTTACGCGAAAAAAAAAAGACAAAATCTTAAATGTGTAAGTTTATATAGGTACCTATACATAAACTTACACATTATGAATATAAATATGATAATATAAAACAAACTAATAAATATACAATAATAAAAATAATAAGTATTCAATTTTAACAATAAATACAGCACTCGACGAAATTAGGGGTCTAGAAGCCATAACCCTTTCAACTTTATTATATACTTTATTATATAGGTATAATATAAAATATTATAGTGCATAGTATGTAAGTATTATTGTATTTGTGGTAAATTTATTACATATGCTTTATCTTTACTAGTATCTAAAACGCTCTCAGAACGATTGAATTTCTACTCTGCACCCAATTTAAGTAGATATCTATATCTGTTTTTGCCCTATGGTGACGGCTAGAATGCCATTTGGCATTAAGTTCACCGTTTGTACTGGCGTTTATTTTTTAATTAAATAAATAGGTAATATGATTAATGTAGAGATGTCTATGTTCCTACTTAAAGCTAAAACCTAATTGCCTCCTTATAGGTTAGAACTTCCCTTAGATTCTAGTTAATTCGTTTCAGGTACGACTAACATTAGTTTCTTCCACCAAATGTCTCAAGGTAAACCAACTTAGTTTTCTACATCATTATACATATTAACTAACTAAACTAAGTTTTGGCATAACATAAGTTTTCATCACGTTCCGAAGATAAACTTCATAAATTAGTCCCAACTACGAAGTTTAGGGCAATTAGCCAGATATTGCCCTGACGGTATCGCAGTAGATGGAAGTCTTTTATTATATTACGTTACTAGAAAATCCTGAAGAAAAAATACACATCTTTTCTTTTGCTTTTCCTTAATTGGGTAAAAATATCCTACGACTAACTGTGGATGTCCTGTTACACATTGTGATAATTTAGCTTCGATAATCATTATATTATAGTAGAACATTTTTAAAGACTGAGCTGACTGGATCGCGTCATCTGAGTGATCTACAACAATCGACCTATTATAATTGTAAAGCTGGATTTAAAAGTAAGAAAAAGCCATCAAAATAAAACCTGCCTACTGAGCCGGCGGTCCCGGGTTCAAATCCCGGCCGGGGCAAATATTTGTGTGATGAACTCGAATATTTGTGCATGGGTCATGGTTGTTCTATGTATTTAAGTATATATTTATCTATATAAGTACGTATATCGTCGTCTGGTACCCATAACACAAGCCTTCTTGAGCTTAATTTGGGACTAGATCGATTTGTGTGAGGTTGTCCGATATTTATTTATTATTTCTTGCGTTATATGTATTTCTCCTGCATATTTTGAGTGGTGTGGTACTCTTTATTGTATTATATATTCGCAGACGCGGATGCAGAATTCGCGTATATTTTTGTTTCCTTTGGGTCCCGATACATGACGTCTCTAGCTGTGCGCGAACGTGTTAACATTATCGATTGAAAACATCAATGAATAATCATCGCAACACAACCCTTTACAATGAAAACTTTAATAGTCCAGTGTTAAACTGTAATCATGTAAATTCCGTATTTACATAGTCGGCGTGTGGACATAGTTCTCAACTCGCCACTAAGCTCGTGGCGAGTGCTGAGCTCAGTTGGAGGTGTTGGTGCGGAAAAAAAATACTAAAGTCGAGTAATTAGTAATACTATTTCTCGTTGTCGTTTCAAAATTTCATCACAAATTGAATTCAATAAATAAAATAATATTTTTTTATTTCAGACTTCAGATCAATAATAGTGTTAGTAACAATTATGACTAACAAGACTATGTTAGTATCATTTAAAATAAAACCACATAAAAGAAATATGGAGCAAGTAATTGTTTGGATTGAATTAATTATACAGTTACTCTGTCATGAAATTCGTTTTTTGCGTCATCCATCAAATTAAGATCAAGAACGTCGATCGTCGATCAAATCAAATGAAGAAATCAAAAACGTCGACAAAGATCACGAAACTCTTTTAAACTAGGCTTTAGCTAAGTAGCAGTGATGGAATTGCTCTTAGAGCATAATCTTTTGATTTCTTTTGGTTTCGTTTTTTTCATGTAGTTCCAACAATCATTCACTAAAAACAGTACAACCATTTACAGTGAGAAGTTTCATAGTTCCGCGTTTAACTGTATTAAAGTAAGTTCTCTATTTACACAGCAGGTGTGTGGACACCAGCTACTAAGCCAGTGGCGAATTCTCTTAACAAGCCACTAAAAGCCACACCACTGTTAAAGACGTAGTTGCGGAGAAAAAATTAGGCAAACTAATAAAAACTATTTCACGTTTAATAAAGACTATTTTAGAACGCAATCGTAAGTAAATTGAATCTATTGAATTGACTTAGGTAATTAAAGACGTAGTTGCGGAGAAAGAATTAGGCAAACTAATAAAAACTATTTCACGTTTAATAAAGACTATTTTGGAACGGAATCTTAAGTAAATTGAATCTATTGAATTGACTTAGGTAATCACATTGTGTGATTAAATCAGAAATGAGATCCTTAGCAGAAAAAATAATGTCGATATAGCTCAAAACTGTTTTAATCTTTTAAGTAAGACTTCAGTGGCAGTGACTTTGCTTGTTTCTATAAAAAGTGAAGTGTATAAAAAGTCTTAGAAACACACAAAACAACTGGCCGTTAATCTTACCATGAAAAATATTATGTTTTAGTTTTCTAAAGTTAATGTTATATTATTCAGCTGTCTGTCATAAAGTTATTACACCTTATTTACGAAACACAAACGAAACACCTCACTTAAAACAATAGCAACATAAAATATAAACTCCTTTTTTAGGAGCAAATCGGCCTAAGAACGAAATCGCAATACAAAGAGTAGTTAGCTCCCTTAGACCTGTTTCCTTGTGTGCATGATAAAGACAACACATAGTAAACAGCTGTATTTGTGCAATATTTTCCACCGCAGTGACGGCAGGATCAAGTGTCCCACTGGCTGCACCATTAATCTCGCTGGCTGAGGATAATGTCCGTCCTCAGCGACAGACGAAACCGACGGACAAGCACTGTCGACTCGACAACACATAGTTTGTAGGTACAGTTCTATTTGTGCAATATTTTCCACCGCAGTGACGGCAGGATCAATTGTCTCGCTGGCTACACCAATCATCTCGCTGGCTGGAGAAAACGTTCGTCCTTAGGGACAGATGAAACCGATGGACAAGCACTGTTGACTTGACAACACATAGTTGTAGGTACAGTTCTATTTGTGCAATATTTTCCACCGCAGGGACGTCAGAATCAAGTGTCTCGCTGGCTGCACCATTAATCTCGTTGGCTGGAGATAACGTCCGTCCTTAGGGACAGGCGAAACTGACGGACAAACACTGTCGACTTGACAACACATAACTATGTGTCGGCTGTCACTGACAGCTTGATGATAATTTTTGTAAATTTTAAGATTGAGATATTAGGATAATTTAGGACCTTCAGATTTAAATAAATAAATTTTAATTTTAGATTTATAATATAAAAGTACAATTAGTTTTAAAGTGCATAAATTAAGTACATTTTTAAACATTTAGAGTCCGTACATTATATGTCGTTGATCAACCGCGGCTATTTCACTGCAATAACACGCGAACAAAAAAGATTTCCCTCCCACGTGAGGAAAATAGGCCGGTACGACATAACTATACAGCTCTAGAAGTCTAGAGCATTAGCGAGTGTTTGTGCGTTGTGTGTACCAGACCAAACTAACTAATAACTACTAACTACTTGGCGTAAAATTTCTCTTTAACAGAAAAAGTTTTAACGTGAGGTAGTTACTGGTGGAACCCTCATTCTTTATCCCCTTTTTTATTCGTCTTGCGTAAAAATAACGTAGGTACCTACAAAATATTTAATTTTCGAACAACAATCGTAGCTTTTAAGTTTTGTCGAGGTTGCAAGTTTGTAAACGGAGTAGGTACTTTACGATGTGCCTAGGAATATCACGAATATCATGATTTGGCGAATTACCTCTAGAATTGGGTAACGACATTATAATTATAGATAATAAATATCTCGGATATAAATACGTGTGCCTGGTACACTACAACCACTTCTAGAAATTAATAATAGTTGATCAGTCTTACAAATGTAATTAATATGTACCTACACATAAATAACTTATCTTAATCTCTGCGAGGCGGATGCTGAAGCGCTTTTTCCCACATATTAAATTTTTCCCACTAATTTAAGAATAAGAAGAAGAAATAATACAGTATTATGCGGATTAAAATAATAAGTTACAAAAAGAAGAAAAAAAAAATGTTTTTGAAACAGATTTTTTACTTAATTTCAAAAACGGCGAAAGAATAAGCTCGGAGTTGTGTTGGGAGCCGAGACGCTGCCGTGCGACGCTGTTCGAAAGGCCCTTCTAGCACAACTATGCTTCGCGACTCTTGTCGCGCGACATAGCGCTACCCGTCACTCTCTCACATTACTGCACAGAAAGAGACGGGTAATTATCTCACGCGAGAAATAGTCGCGTATGACAGTTATGCTAGAGGTGCAGGGCTAGCAATAGCATAATCTAGCCGCGACTTAGCATCATCTGTCATGCTCGCACGGTATTGAAAGGAGAGTGACAGCTAGTATGTGTCGCGCGAAATGAGTCGCATGTCACAGTTATGCTAAAGGTGCAGCGCTGATTTTCAGCTTGCCCAATGGGTGTCACTAGCGACTAATAAAATAATTTAGAATAAGAACAATTTCAAAAGATCGAAGCATTCACAAAGTACAAATATCAGTCATACGCTGTCTCCATGAGAGTGAGAGGCACCAGAAGACACCTCAAGGCATTGATTGCGAAGACGGAGCAGGAATTATATACTAAGCAAAATTTTACAACCAACCTCCCGACCCGACCTTTTTTTGTTTTCCCCCCATTGCCGTCGTCACCCTTGTTTATATATTATCTATATTTTATTTCAATAAATATGCTTTCTTTTATTAGCTGCTTAAATTAACAAAGGAAACAAAATACGTAGCGGTTTAATTAAGTTTAAGAGTATTCTTCAATTACCGATACATAAAGTGATGAAACTGAAGTCAGTCGTAACCCGAGTGAAGCGATACCGATAAATCTTTTGATCCGTTTCGCGCTGAGTTTTAACAACAAATTGATTAAACCCACGGACCGGCCCGACCGCCGTGACCGACCCTCCTTTTGCGCGCTAGGAAAACATTTATTATCGCCTCGCTTTTAGGGTGTGTTTCCACTGCTATGAATGAATGAATGAAAAATGAATGAATGAAGAATGAAATGAATGAATGAAAACATTTATTTCAAGCAACTGTGTCCCATAGATAGATACATACCTTATGTTCAGGCAACTTATTGTTGGCTTCACTCCGGAATGACCCCCCTGACCCGCGCTACAAGCAGCGCCATCTAACTGCACTATGTGTGCAACACCGTCAAAAAATAACTTCGCGACGGCGCGCGGTAATTGCCGGTTTGTGTTCCTCTGATTTGCGTGAAATATTTGTGTTATTTTACGGTGACTTCATATAAAACTATATGTGACATACGGTGGACTTCGGTGATGTTCGATTGTGCAAGGATAACCACTCCTACAAGTGTCACGGCGCGCGGCAGTAATAATAATCAAGGTACGGTCTCTGTTTTGGTTTGTCGCTAGCATAAGTTGCCTTGAACACGGGGTTAATTTAGTATGTCAGCTATTCGAAATTAATAATACCGTAGATTTCGTCACGTTCATCCGAGTGTCTCCGCAGAGTCTTGGAATTCTTCGGACACATCGCAAGAAAAGGCGGAGGCAACCTTGAGCGGTTTATCGTGACCGGCAAAGTAGATAGGAAAAGGCCTCGTGGACGCAGCCCAATACGTTGGTCCGACCAGATCCGCTCCGCTCTTGACTCCACAGTTCACAGCGCCCTTCACACCGCCGCAGACAGAAACAGATGGAGGAAGGTCGTACGAGAGAAAGTATTGCAAAGGGGAGGTCACGACCCTCAGCTATGAGGAAAACGACGCAAGGAGGGGAGATTTCGTCACACCTTAAAACTAACATTCATATCAAATACAAAACAATAAAAACATAAGTAACTAAACAAGGTCACATTTTTCAACAGCGATGTGTTACGCGTGTTCGTGGTGTCAGGTAGCCGTTCACGGAAACGCCGAAACATGACACCCTTCGGACACAATACTTTTCCTTTGTGAAGATCGCTAGTTGGCCCGTCGGAACTCTCAGCACGAAGGATTTAAAATTCACGTCGTGGCGAGACTCCAATTTCGCTATTAGAACGGAACGTCGATCAAAGAATCAGTGACAAAGTTACCGCGCCGCTGAACGGGTAACAAACAGTCCCTGATGAGCTCCATACGAGTTCGAAACGTGTCGGGCCGCTCCTGACAATTTAATGTAAGAGTAAACCGCTTAATATATAATTAAATGTCTCCCGAGAACTTTAATAAGATGAGTGTGTTTCCACTGTCGCGGACTCGCGAAGTTGACCGGAGTGGAGAGAAACGACACAATCACAGTACCTACTATCACTACACTGCACTAGCACTGTTTCTACAAATCTTCACGTTTGTAGAAACAGTGCTAGCGGGGCTGAGTGGAGTGGAAGAGAGAAGTGGAAGTATGAAATTCTAAAATTATATTGAAGACCATTTTTCTATGGTAAGGGTCATTTCAGGAAAATCTTAATAAATTGATGCAGCACCGTGGCACCATCACCAACTGTTGGTAAAAAACAGAAATATCTCTTTGCCGTACAACCGACAACCTTCAAAGTGGCTTGTATACAAGGCAAAATGCGGGAGAGCCGAATGCGCTGGTTTGACCACGTAATGCGAATGGATGATGACCACATGACCAACAGTATTAAACATTGCCTAAAGGAGGAGAGGCTTTGGATGCACCACTACGACTTGGACCAGCTCAATCTGAAAAGACACGGAGACGATGGGCGTCAGCTCAGATTTGTCGCTAAACAGAGAAGAGTGGCGCAAAATGATAATGAGAGCCGACCCCAAATGAAATGGGACCAGGCTAGGATGACGATGATCTCTTTGTTGAAACGGCTAGACGAATTTTAACGAATTGTGAGACAGGGAATAGCTGAACATCCAAAGATGGTTATAGGATACTTTTTACCCGACTATAGCGAAGAAAGAAAAACATGCGGTCGAAGTTACGAGCACCTTCTAGTAATAATAATTCGGTTCGGAATACATTCCTCGCCGGCTGCGATTGGGTCGAGCTCAATAAAGATTTATGCATTCCTTCCACTTCCTTCGCATACTGCCCCGTGAATTGATATCACTAGCATTTTATTGACTTTTTGTTTTGATACTTTTATAAACAGTTCATTTTCGTTATGCTATCACAAACAAGGCACTCACAAACAAGGCACTGTTCCTTATGAGTTTACAGTCACCATACACGCTAGCGACTACGTCAAAGGGTTGTACGAGTATAGAGAATTGTAGTTCTACAAATTAACCGCTAGGGGCGGTGTACTATTCTCGATAAAAAGATTACGATGTCGCTAGCGAGTACGGTCATGTTAACTCATGGTAAGGGTACTGATATGTGTCCATTAACAGTCTTCTGGATCAGATAAAGTCAGAGAGTTCAAATGTCAATTGCATAGGTAAAGGTAAAACGAGCGATACCGGCATACAGTCTGACCAAAAGGTGGCAATACTGTAGTGTCGTCCCTTTCTAATCAAACTAAGAAAACGGGGATGACACTACAGTATTGCCACTTTTTAATTTCTACTCTTTTTGGTCGCACTGTAAACCCGTATAATTCGATTGAAATTGACATATTGCCAGTTACCTAATTGATTTCGTCTGTTTGATGTGAGACTTCGTATGAGGCATGGTTCAGGACACTCGTAACCAAACCTGCAAAAATACATCGATTCGAACTGTTGATATAGAGTGTAAAGCGCACATCCTAGGGTATGGCTAATGCGCATAAGCATTTCAAACACATATGACGCAGAGGGCGCTCCAGTAGCGTAAGAATTATGGAATGAAAGATTTGGTGTGATTGGCGTAGCAATCTAATAGCTCAGTTGGGAGAGCAATACGCCGGAAACGTAGAGGTCGCAGGTTCAAATCCTGCTTAGATTGTAGTAGATCGCATTCAATTTTTCTTTTCTTAATTTATCTTTGTGTCATTATTTATAAAAAAAAAGTAGTATTTCCACATAAAAAAAAGATTAAATTTTTTCATATTATAGATTTATACTAGCTGCGCCGCGCAGTGTTACCAGCTCATCCTACGGGAACACTACATTTTTCCGGATTGAAAGTAGCATATATGTGGTAATCCAGGGTGTTTGCTACCTACATACAAAGATTTAAAAAAAATGGTCCAGCCGTTTGTGCGTGAAGAAGTAATAAACACACTCACACAGTTTCGCCTTTATAATATTAGTGTGATTATTTTAGTTGCACTATGACATTGGCCAGTTGCTATTTAAAGTGTTCATACTATTCATATTTCGGACAGATACTCGTATTGTTTAAAACGGCAAATTTAGTCCCATTTCGCATGCAGTGCTATACAATAGCTATGTTTTATAAATTTATGAAACCACAATTTTTTATTTAAACCATGAATACAAAGATCAGAGCTTAAAGAAAAATTTAAAAAGGAGCTACCTGGTAGAAAACATGAGATATTACATGTTTGATAAATATAAAACTAACAGCGCCCTCTCTCGCTTGCTCGCTTACCGCTGTAAAGTGGTGCGGTCAGATGTGAATATTAAAACGTATTCACATAGAGGTCGCTAAGGTGTAAAACCCTTTCAAATAAACAATGCAAAGATCGACACACAAAGCATAAGTAAAAATTCGTCATGTCTACGTGGAGCGAGGGTAGCGAAATGGCTAACGCGCTGGACCGGTAATCCACAGGTACCGGGTTCGATTCCCGGTCCCTTCCACCAGGTAGCTCTTTTTTAAATTTTTCTTTAAGCTTTGATCTTTGTATTCATGTTTTAAATAAAAAAATGTGGAATAGCTATGTTATTCGGGGCCGTAGGGGATCCTGACTGCGCCATCTTGAGCATAGGTACAACACATATCGGACGACATGTTTGATTAAAACTGTCTAGTCATTTATTAAACTACCAACATACACTAATTCATGCTAGTACCAAACGACATACACTGCAATGTTCATACGACGTATTTATTGACTATATGTTATTCTAATGTGTTACACTCGACGTGTGCACATGCTTCGGCATGCGAGCTTGGATAAACTTCTGCTGAAATGCAACGTTGTTATTCTATTCTGTGAAATTCACGTTGCATAAGCCAGTGCACGTTCCATGCAGTCCTATTAACCTTTTGAGCGCCAAGACGGCAAATCACGTTGACGGAAAGTTGTGCCCCAGACGCTACGACGTCATTTTGCCGCCATACAATGCCACTATCTGCACTATACTATCTGCTGTCAGCTTGGCGTGTGGGACAAAGTTTTCCGTCTACGAGTTGAGCGGGCAAGAGGTTAATTGAGCGAGCAAAGCGTCTCGTTACAACTTGGCCAAAAAAAAATTCATACGTCCGAATTCCGAACGTTTGGTTGTTCCCTCCTGCAGGTGCATTCAAACGATTCTCTTGAATTTTCATATGCAGGTTCGATTATTATTTATAGTTTTTTAGATTTTTTCTTTAAATCAGCCAGATGCAGACATCGCAATTTTATTTAATGGCTGAGTTATGATTTTTTTTTCGTTTTAAATCTAGCGGATATTTGGAGATTCGATTCCGAAAGCGAGGTCTACAGTACAGATGAGAGAGCTCTAGTAAGTAGTATAGATATTAGATAGTACGTATATACTTACATATCAAAGTCTCAAACTAACACATTAAAGCAGCCGACATTAGGTAAGACAGATCCCAAACATTCGATCCTTGGAATTGCTCCTGCGGGGCCTTAATCTAAGAGCTATGCGCCTTCGGGGCGCAATCTAAGACCATTGTCTAGCTTTCTAGGTATTTGGCCTCGTACGTTAGCTGTTAACCACCTAGTTTCGACGTTTCTCGTCATATGAGTTCGAGATCTCGCCACTACATGTCTACTTTTGACGACATATTTCTTCTAATTAAGTAAAATTCACTAAGATACAGAACACAAGCTGGGTTAGTCAAGAGCCCCGACGACAGAGAATAGAAGAATTCGAAATGTGGTGTCGGGCCGCACATTTCTAATACCATGAATAGCCATACGCACAAATGTCATTTATAGTTTACACTTACAGTGACAGTAAGTACTAAAACGTGTGAGATAAAGCGGGTGCTATTTTTTTTATGTTCTCAAGCTGCACCCACAATAGCAGAACTTCATACCAGAAAATTAAGGTTATATCGTTATGTGTTTCGGAACATAATCGTAGCGTAGAACACGTAAAACATCTGTGCCCTTACCATGAGTTTACATTGACAGTACTCGCTAGCGACCTCGTGAAGGATGTCTATGGAGAATTGTAGTTCTACAAAGTAACCGCTAGGGGCGCAGTAGGTACTATTCTCTATAAAAAAAATACGCTGTCGCTAGCGAGTACGGTCACGTTAACTTATTACTGTATATGTGTCCCTTAACAGTCTTCCGGTTCAGATAAAATCAGAGAGTTCAAACCTCAACCGCATAGGTAAAACGGCTTAAACCCGTATAATTCGATTGAAATTGGCAGCTGTACTCTTCTCAAAATTTAAAACCTAATTGTGTTAACAAAGAGTAGGTAAATAATTTATTAAAGATTTCATGCGTGGTGATGATGATGTTTAAATAGTAATAATTGAGTGGTCTGGCACCTACTTCAAAAGGTGACTAAACTGGAAAACTATACGTGAACGGGTTATTTTTGGTTTTTCAGTTTATTCTAAAGTCGGTTCTTTTTCATTAACGAAAATGTTTACGAATTCGTTCGAAAATTGTGCTCAAAATAGCATTTGTAGTTTTTGTAATTTTTCTAACCTGCTAAAGGAACAGCAATATTTACTTTACATTTCATCTCTGTGTATTTCTACCAGCAAAATGGACAGCAATATTTAATTTACATTAGATTTTTATAATAGTTTGCCCGTCCAAATTAAAAAGTAATTAATTAATGTGCCTATATATACTTTCGTGATAATAAACATGTTTGAAGAATTATTACACAATGTCGCAATTACCAAACAAAATGCTGTAAGTTTTTAACTTAAGTTTTTAGTGTTTTTTTTAGGTATTTTCTTTGAAATTTTAGTCAAATGAATAGCTCAATTAGCGCTGTAGCGGTAAATCATCTCTGATTACTACGACAGACGCCGGGCCTCGGCAGATGGATAATTCAATTTATTACGTTTATTAATTCTCCGTCTT
Organism: Apotomis turbidana; assembly: GCA_905147355.2. Lineage (NCBI taxonomy): Eukaryota > Metazoa > Arthropoda > Insecta > Lepidoptera > Tortricidae > Apotomis > Apotomis turbidana. The sequence continues at coordinate 9,284,887 of LR990288.1, forward strand.
CTTCCAGAAATATCATATTTTGTTTCTATTTATATCTTACCTAAATTAGTAATACTGCTTCAAGATTCGTCATTTGTCGAGCTTTATTTGACTTACGTTTCTTCAGTAAAAATAAATTTAGCAATCATTGGTATTTAGGTATATTACTCCAACGTAGCGGAAACGTTGCAGGATTTGCAATAAGTATATGCTGAAACGGCCTAGCTGAATCTTCAAAACGCATTGGCCTCCGGATGAACTTTGACAAAACCAAGGTTATGTTCAATGAACATGTCAATCCGGAACCAATTGCGGTACCTACAGGGCAGCTTTCTCGAGGTTGTTAAAGAGTATGTTTACCTTGGGCAAATATTGCAGTTGGGTAAAAACAACTTCGAGAAAGAGGCTAATAGAAGAATACAGCTGGGCTGCTCAGCATATGGCAAACTTCGTCGGGTCTTCACATCGCCAATTCCACAAAATCTGAAGACGAAAGTTTTCAATCAGTGCGTCCTACCTGTAATGGCATACGGTGCCGAGACGTGGACACTTACGGCTGGGCTGGTACACAAATTAAAAGTAGCTCAAAGAGCTATGGAAAGGGTGATGCTCGCAGTTTCTCTGAAGGATCGAATTCGCAACGAAGTGATCCGTCACAGAACCAAAGTTACCGACATAGCTCACCATACCTAGTTACCTACATATCAGCCGAAGAACCGATAACCGGTGGGGTAAACCTGTTCTTGACTGATGGAGACCGCGTATCGGCAAGCGTAGTGTGGGACGCCCTCAGACAAGGTGGAGCGATGATCTTTGCAGAGTAGCTGGCAAGAGGTGGATGAGAGTAGCCGATGATCGTTCACAGTGGCGTGCAGTTGGAGAGGCTTATGTCTAGCAGTGGACAAGAAAAGGCTGATGATGTTGATGGTGACGACACTCCAACGGTAAAATAATAAATAGGTACCTATATTATAAATGCACTTACTTTATTTGCTGTTGACTATATAAATAAATGAATAGTTAGGTGAAATACATACTTCACCGTCTTTAACGACGAATCTTTAAAATAGGATGATATTATTAAAAAAATACAAAATTGTATTAAGTAAAATACATAATAGGCTTCCAAAATAATGGCCTTCCAAAAATTGTACCGTCTAAGTAATTCTATAGTTCACCAATTCAATAAAATATTGTTTTACTAATAATGACAAATTATTTAGGTACAAGTTTTTCCAGATGACCTTCGAGGTCAATCAAATTAGATTTGTACGAGGAATTAATTTCCAGAAAGCTGGAAATCGTATTTATACCTTCATTTGGTCCTAAATACGTGTAATCCGAGTTTGAGTAATCCCAGGTGTGGATATTTTAGAATGAAATCGATATTTTTTTTTGTCGATTTCTTTACTGGAAATTAATTTCTCAAAGCGCTCTTTATGGATCTAATTTGATTGTTTTTTTTTTTATGTCAAAGGGGGCAAACGAGCAAACGGGTCGCCTGATGGAAAGTGATTACCGTCGCCCAAACACCTGCAACACCAGAGGAATCACAAGTGCGTAACCGGCCTTTTAGGTGGGAGTACGCTATGTTCTTGAAGGTTCGTAGGTCGTATCGGTCCGGAAATACTACAAGCGACAATTCTTTCCACAATGCAGTCGTGCGAGGCAGATTACTAGAAAAACGCACAGTTGTGGACTGCCGACTATATCTAAGTGGTGAGGATGAAAGGTTTGTCGCGTAGAACGATGGCGAAAAAATGCGAATGATATATTATCCAATGGAAACCACTACATAGTATAAAACAAAGGCGCTTCCTGCTGTTTGTCTATCTGTCCCTACATATGTATGCTTAGATCTTTAAAACTACGCAACGGATTTTGATGTGGTTTTTTAATAGATAGGGTGATTCAAGAGGAAGGTTTATATGTAAAATACTTGCATAATTTATCAGCATTGCACCCATGCGATGCCGGGGCGGGTCGTTAGTGTAGAATAAACACTCGCTCGCTAACCAATCCAAATCCATGTCCCGGAAACTTTGATTCAAGGTACGATATGAGCGTTAAGATCGACTAGGTAATTAATCTGTTTTGGATTAACCGAAACCCGGCAAAGTCCTTAGCTACGGTTAAATTTGGAATCGGGGATTATAACCTCGTTACCTACCGCTGCTGAATTCATGGACGACTGCCCTAAACGGTGTGCCTGAAACCAAAACGTTTTGCATGGGACATGTAAACAAAATTAGGTATATTTTTAAGGAAATGCAGAATATTTCATAGACATACACATATACAAAAAACATCTTTCGATTCAGTGATGACTCAGTGTATACATAAATAATAATAAATATATTAATATAGTTGCATATACCCATATACCCTTAAAAAAATTAAATACCTGGAGACACAGAAATGCTACAATAATTTCAAGTTTTGTCTTTCGCTACGCTCACATTCACATTGTAACCCATGCCGGGTTAGAATCGCAGGAAGCAACTGGATGAAGACGGTGCACGGCCAATTATTGTGGAGAACTTTGTGGGAAGCCTTTGTCCAGCAGTGTAGGTGTATAGGCTGATATGAAGATGATGATTAATGCAAAATATCAATACCCCGTTGATAAAATAAAATGAGGCAAGCCTACACCGAGTCGTCGACGCAACGCGAAACGCATAAGCAAGATGGAGTGCAGAACTATTTTATTTTCCAGTTGATAAAACGTTTCATAACGTTAACAAGCATTTTATAAATAAACATTATGAGAATAGAGAGTGCGCCTAATGGCATTATTCTGAAAGGTCAGTCAGGTAGAGGATATCGATATTTCGATATTGTAGGTGCGTAAAAATTGACAGAAACGGCCGGCCAGGTTTTGAACTAATATAGACCTCTTCACCAGGGACAGCTATCCGTGGTGCTACGTGACTCACTGGACTGGTTTTCATTTTCCTCCGGATTTTTTGCCCCTCCCCCCGTCCTTGTCACAGCTGGTCACATTTGGGAGACTCCCCCCTCCCTAGTGTGACGTCACATATGTTGCAAATTTACATTTAGAAATTATTGAATGAAAACAGCGGTTCCCAAATTGGTTTTATTTCCATTTAATACTTTTTTTTAATAAAATTAACATCAAATCATGCAATTAACAAAACAAAAAACGATGATAGTAGAGCGAGTGGTCGGCAAAACAATTGGTATCTTATATTTACACAGATATACTCGTAGTTGTGTAGGTATGTGTTTGAAGTTTTCGTAAATTAATAGTTTAAAGTTCGTGTTTTAACACTTATAATAGATTTTGAAATATGACGTTACGAAATTTAGGACCCCTCCCACCCCCTTGTCACACAATGTCACACTTCGTCGACCCCCTCCCTCCCCCTTAACGTGTGACGTAATTTATGGATGGCCCCTACTACGCACACTTGAATTATTGTATCTACGACAGTGTCTGAACGCGCGATGTTTTTCAGGAATCGAATCCGGACGTATGGAAAAATCTTTTTCTACTCCAGTACTTTTTTCTGTCATTTATATAGTTACTAACTCTAATATAAAGACATAAATTATGAAAGTCTGTAAAAGTCTATACTCTACTGCCCAAAAACACACTGCTAACCGATGGTATAATGTCGCCAAAAAAGCATCACTTAGTACCACAGATTACAAGATGAATAGCTGCATTCACACAATTTGCAAATTAAAAAAAAAACTTATTGTACTAAGGCATTGCTGCCAACTTAAAAAAAAAGTTTTGTCTTCAGTGCATGGATGTTTAGTATAGTGAACGTAACCTTTATGTATAAGTTTAATTTTTTTGACAGATGTTTAGTATGGTGATCGTATACCTTTATGTATAAGTTAATATTTTTTTGACAGATGGTTGTAAATAAAAAAAAAGTTTATCAGAGACAATTTTTCTTTTTAATTATGTTGATTCCGAGCGGGAACATGTAATTATTTTCTTTGTTGTTTAATTGCATTATATTTATGAAATGTCGAGTCGTAGAAAAAGTATTGTATGCAACGTTGTATAAGTAGGTCAAAAAACGCTCGTGGCATCTTTCTTACGATGTTCGCTACGCTCACATCGTAACCCATGCCACTCGCGTTTTTTGGCCCCTCTTATACAACAGTTGCATAAAATACTATTATAGTTTCATACGTACCCATACCCCATACTGACCGATATATTTATATGGACGACCTTGCAACACCAGAGGAGTAACAATTGCGTAGCCCGCCTTTCAGGTGGGAGTACCTACGCTATTTTCTTGAAGGTGCAAAATAGTAGTTAGGTTTAGACCACTTCATTATATTTTAACTCCATGTAACGCTTAAGGTATAGTCGTGTTCCGACAGCCGGGGTTTATTTATTAACGCTAAGAAGTGGGTCACCCTTCGGCCCTTGCTGATATCTGAGGAAGTGCAAAATATAATCCAAGGAAACATACACTGAAAAAAATTGCTAGTGAATCTTACTGAGACTTCAGTTAGCCGAACCGCAATAACAGTTAGGCTTACTGAAATGTCAGTAGGACTAACCTGGCTGTTTTTTTCAGTGTAATTACGACAGTAAATCACGAATGACTAGTTATAGTGTTTTAATAATAGATTTATGTTATTTTTCCATATTATTATGTTGGTTATAATGCTCGGTAGAATGCATATTTTATAGTTGATTCTAAAGTTTTCACAATCCACGTTTATTCACGAGAATGGGTTGTAAAATTTACCAGACACAACTAATATATACGACTGTAAAATTGTACTTATATTATAAATTCTGAAATGTTAGGTTCGTAACTATCTACAAACGTTTAAAATTTATTCTCAACAGTGGTCTCCTCTTTTGAAATGCCGATAGACTCATGTAAAAATACCCTCGTAAAAATGGTATGGACTACTTACAGAATAAAGTGAATTAATTTAATTACAACACAATATGTAGGTACATAAAAACTGTAAGTATGTCCAAAACCGAACAATAAAACAGTAACATGAAATATTCGGGGCATGTAGCTTTCCTTAATTCACCCACGTAATTGAATAGAGGAAATTAACGAGAATAAGTGAAAGTGTACTCATTAGTGGGTCCAGAGCCGGCTTAAGTCGCCGGGCATATGTTTTAGTCCTATTATTAGGCGAGGTCCAGTAAATTACAACGAATGTAGGTACATAAAATCTATATGTCTACTAAATCTATTGCTTAGAGCCTGTAATATTGGGTTGTCCAACCCTGATTCAGGGGAAGCCAAATTATTGTATAAGTTCTATAAAAGTTGCGTTTAGTAAATTGTAATATACAAACACCAGAGAACGTATGGAGCGGCATGATCGTTAAACGACCAAGCTCCTAAAATTAATAGATTAAAAAAAACAAACGGACGTGTGCTCAGACGGGGGCAGCTGCACTCCACCTCACGAGGACAGCACCTCTAGCACAGCTTTGACACACGACTCTATCTCGCGCGAGATATGCTACCTATCTCTTTCTGTACAGTATCGTGAGAGAGTGAGACATGAGTCGCGAACTATAGTTGTGTTAGACAGGCATTGCCGCAAGCGGCTGCAACGCATAGTGTGTACGCGCCTTAAGAAATACAACGTGAAAACCGTAACGAACACACTTCATTATATTATAACGGTTAGCATCAAAATTAGCTGTCAATTTGACTAGGTACCCACGTCAAATTACATACTGAAATTATTATAGCTACTTTTGATTCTTACTGTACAAATTAATACGTGCGGCTTCGGTCTCGTGTAAATACTTAAGCCCTGTAAGCTATAAACCTCACGAGTGTATTGAAATGGCTGGAATGTGTAATGTTTTTAAGTATTCAACCCCCATTTTCCGCCAATTTTTTTAATTTCGAAGAACTGCATCGACAGAAAATCTATCTAATTAACGAAACTGTTCATAAAATTTGACCGTCGGTTGAGAAATGCGACCTGTGGAGGAGAACATTCCACATCCGGACATCCACAAGCATATTTTGCCAAGCTAAAACGAAGATGAATACTTTATCAAAAAAAGATTTGTGAATATAATAAGCGTGCCGACAATTTTTTTTGAGAATGCCAATCGATCCTATTTTTATTGGGATCAATCCATACTAATATTATAAATGCGAAAGTGTGTCTGTCTGTCTGTTACCTCTTCACGCTTAAACCGCTTAATCGATTTTGATAAAATTTGGCATGGAGATAGTCTAGGATCCGAGGAAGGACATAGGATAGTTTTCATCCTGGAAATTATCCCTTAAAATAGTTAAAATATTGAAAAGTGAGAAGTAATTCATGATGACATTGATGACCCTGTAGGAAATGTAATTATTAGACCAAAAGCACAATTGCTCTTACATTTGCTTTACCCTTTTATTAATTAAGGTGATTAGGTGGATATGGATATCTATCGTGTTGTACGAGGTTGCTTCCATACTTCCAAGTTCCACGCGGACGTAGTCGCGGGAAAAAGCTAGTTGTCTATATGGGAGAACGTACACTTAGACTGCTCTAAAAGTCAGAAATGACCATCAAAGTTCAAGATTCCTACAGAGCGCTAAAAACGCCCCATGCAGATGGCTTATCTATATAAGACGTCATCTGTGGATTGGGTACCAGTATTTGTATGGAGAAAATAAGTAATTTGCCATTTTCACCGTCAAAAGTGCGTTTAAGTTCATGGTTTCTCTTACAATTATTGGTTAGTTAAATTATGATGATTTTGGGTCAAAAAAAGAAATAATAAGATGTTCGTACCTTTGAAGTCACATATTACAAAAAATAGTTTCTTGTTTTAATTTTTAGGGTTCCGTAGTCAATTAGGAACCCTTATAGTTTCGCCATGTCCGTCTGTCCGTCTGTCCGTCCGTCCGCGGGTTAGCTCCGTGATTAGAGATGTGCCTTTTCCGAAAATTTCCGGAAACTTTCAAAGTTTTGTATGGGAAATGAGGAAAGTTTCCGGAAATTTTCGGAAACGGCACATCTGTATCCGTGATCATTAGTACTAGAAAGCTGAAATTTGGTACGAGTATGTGTATGTATCACGCCAACAAAACGGTAAAATAAAAACTAAAAAAATGTTTTTTTTTCGGGTACCTCTCGAACAACTAATGTGGGGGTGACTTTTTTTTCGTTTCAACCCTAGTGTGTGGGATGTCGTTGAATAGGTCTGTTAAAAATAATAGTGGTCTTTAAACATTACTTTTTGTTGTTTGTAAATATTCGCTCCGAAAATAAAAAAAATAGTGTCCCCTCTAACTTTTCAAACCACGGGTCAAAAAAATATGAAAAAAATCATGAAAATGAGGCCTCATAAGTACTTTCAATGAAAACTTTATTGAACAAAATCGGTCCATTCGTTTTTGAGCTATCACAAAATTTCATGATTTTCTTTAAAAGGACGTAAGTTGACTTCCAGAAGGTAATAAGTAATTAGTTACTTTGGCGTTTACGACCTTTTCATAGAACTTAAAATCTTTCTCGTAACTTAAACCTCGGGCTTAAAACCGCTGTTTTAAGCCCGTCTCTTGTGAAGGATGAGCAACTACGGAACCCTACACTGAGCGTGGCCCGACATGCTCTTGGCCGGTTTTTTCTTTGTTTCATGACACATATTGACCTAATTTTATTCATATAACTACACTACATATGTAATGTTGTACCTAAGTATAATAAAATTCAACATCATGATATGATATTTAGCTAGCCCAAACTGACGGTTTAGGATGTGGCCATAACCTAAATAAAATGTTTAAACAAAAGTTTAAAAGGTAAAAACGATATATTAAGTATTTTTCTATTCACAGAAAATCAAATACCTACTCATGTAAATTCACGTAAACAATAAATTATTCACTTATTTTCTAGATTCATTTCAGACTTTCATGTATCAATTTTACTTTTAATACTTACATGACATAAATAAAAGCCGCAACCAAAATATGAAGGACGCTCATAAAAAACCGGACTAACCAAAACGTTCAGCGTCATTTCCGAGTGTAATGAAACAGATTACGCAGGGAAATTTTGGGTCCCCATAAATTCGTTTTACCCACAAAATTTACCCTAAAAATACTCGTATATCATGCTATACTGACACAGATTCCATGACGTTTTTAAATAGAACAAAGCGATGTGTATGTATGTAGGTAAGATTGATAAGAACCCTAACAAAGGCATTATTAATGAATGTATGAAGCGGTTTACACTCAAGTGAAATTGTCAGGAACGGCCCGACATGTTTCGAACTCGTATGGAGCTTTTCATCAGGGATTACTACGCGTACAGGCAGCGTCGCGGTAACTTTGTCACTTTGAGTTAGAAACATGTCGGGCCGTTTCTGGCAATTTCACGTGAGTGTAAGTAAACCGCTTAATACAATAATTAAATGTCTCACAAAAGTTTTAATTATAACGAAACGGGTCTTGATCGTGTTCAAAAAGGTTTTTATTTAAGAGCCTGACTGCCCCTTCGAGACCATGGACATAAAATCACGTCCGAAACGTCGAGGTAATTAAGTCTTTTTGAACGCGATTTAGCCCCGTTTCAGTATAATAATGTGTGGAAATCGTGTGTAAGTTTAAAGTCAAACCCAACAAGGCGTCAATAATTTCATGTCATTTCTCAACTTCTCATTTAACTTGTACACAGTAACTTGATACTTGACCTAGTTGTGTTATATTTTCCTAGTTTGTGCTGTCGCCAGGGAGGGTCGGTCGCCATCTTAATGAACGTGTCAATCGGAGGTTCTTTGTGAGATGCAACAGGCCTGCATTGTTTCCCATTAGGACGTGGCACGCTGTAACGAAGTTAATGGAAACATTACATATGCATTAGTTGCTTTTATAGGACACTTAATAGACGGAACTTTGTGATATCTCCAATTAATATAAGCAATGTAGCAGTTATTCCTCCGATCCTATTTTTTGGTGATATCAAATAATACCATATTTCTTATTTATATATAAGTACAAAGAATAAATCAGAAGATTTTTAAATCCAATATACCTAGCAATTTTATCGTGGGGTTACTAGGTTAATCGGAAATATTCCTTTTAAGGGTTTTGTTCCGCTCATCTAAAACTAAAAACTTATGAAATTAATTTCATTGATAGTAGAGCGTACTAAAAATAAAGATGTACCTAAAAGCTGATTTCAATATTGCAACAATTTTAAACCGATAGTAAAAGTAGTTTCTGAGATTTAGACGCTGTGACTTAATCTCATGAGACCAAAGACCACATGGCTTGTCAATGACCCAGGAAGAGAGATGAGGACCATGAACAGTCGGGCTGTCGCAATGGGCAGTGACTATAGTCTAGATTGTTTTTCGATGCATCATCTGTCTATGTTAGGCTCCCTATCCGTTCAAAAATGATGATTGTTTTAGACATTTTTCTCTATGATCAATTGATCAAACATGTTACTTAACATATTATCAATGTTACTACTTAGAACAGGGCCATTGTATTTATTGGTATATATTTGAAAAATATAAGTTTGATTTTTTCATTGATAATTTTTCTTTCGAAAACTGCTCAAATTTGACAAAATTCACGGATACAACTGATTTTTAACTTATTTTCCACTGCGAAATAGCTACGTTACTTTCTAAAACTCAGTGAAAAGTATTATTCACTTCAAAAAGTTGGTTGAAATTATTAGTAGAGTTGCTAAGCCGCGAAATTGTGCGCATCGGGTTACAAGCATGAAATTTCTACCACACATAGAGCGTCCCACGGTGATTATTTTCAGATGTGGAGGGAAGTCAGATTCGTCCGCTGTGTGGTGGGAGAGCGGGGTGAAGAGGACCAAGTACTGTTCTTTTTCTTTTTTTTATTACAGATCAGTTAAGGCTATTAGGGCTTGCGCGATATCGTTTTCGTGTAAAATAAATATCAGCTATTAATTTTTCATGTTATTTAAGATAAGTTTCATATAAAGATTTGGGTTTATTGCCGAAAAGGTAAAAATCACAACAAGTTTTTTTTATTCAGAACGATAAATTAGCTATCTGTCCTGTATATTCACAATTTAAAAAAATATTACTAAACAGCAAATTTAATCTTGTTTTTAAAAATGTATACATATTGGGCACATCTGATACAAAAAGTACCTTGGAAAAAATGTTGATGTTAAGCTTAGCCTGCGTGTTCTAGTACATTTTGCTAAGTCGCGAAATTGTGTGCATCGGGATACAACTACGAAATTTCTACCACAGATAGAGTATTTTGCGGTGATTATTTTCAGATGTAGAGGGAAGTCAGATTCATCCCCTGTGCGGCGGGAAAGTGGGGTGAAGAGGACAAAGGAGTCCTCTTTTTCTTTTTATATTACTGATCAGGTAACGCTAGTAGGACTTGTGTCGTGTCGTTTTCGTGTAAAACAGATATCAAAAATTCATTTTTCATCTTATTTATTTATAGTACCATATAAAAATATGGTTGTATTTCCGAAATTGTAAAAATCACAACAAGGTTTTTTTATTCAGGGAGATAAATTAGTTATACTTCCTGAATATTTACAACTAACAAAAATATTGCAAAATAGCAAATTTAATCTAGTTTCTAAAAATATATAAATATTGGGAACTCTTCATACAAACAGTAACTTAAATAAATTGTTGATGTTGATATTAGCCCGTGTGGTCGTGATACATTAGCAAAAAATATTTTGTTTTAATTACATTAATTTGTTTTTTTAGGACGTATATAGTAAATATTATATGTAAAAGCATGTTAAAAATCATTATTTAATGTATTTAATGAAGCAAAATAGGATGCGTTCGGAGATTTACGTTGGTTACGCCGACGTAAAGATATATTTTAAGCTACTGTTTGTATGAGAAGTGCCCAACATGCATATATTTTTAGAAAACAGATTAAATGAACTTTTTTAAATAATAATAATAATTTGAAAATGTTCACGAAATTGAACTAATTTACCTCATTGAATAAAAAAACTTGTTGTGATTTTTACCTTTTCGGCCATTACACCCATATTTTTATATAGAACTATACAAAAATAACATAAAAAATTATTTTCTGATATTTGTTTTACACGGAAACGATACCAAACACGTCCTGGTAGACTTAACTGACCAGCAATAAAGAAAGAAAATAGGGGTACCTGGCCGTATTCACTCCGCTCTCCCGCATGACAGGGGACGAATCTGACTTCCCTCCACATCTGAAAATAATCACCGTGGAACACTCTATCTGTGGTAGAAATTTCATGCTTGTAACCCGATGCGCACAATTATGTTAGAAAACAGCGGACTAACAACTCTACTATATCAATACATTTGTCACAGGAATAAGGCCTCCTAAGAAAAAGTGACAAACAACTTGTATACTAAGCATAGTGTATTCATTCTAATTTTGTAAACAGGATTATAACCTCAAAATTGCCATATAATGCCAACACTAGCTTTAATCTCTCAATGAAAAACGACGTCTTTGACGACGCGTTTGGCTCGGTTTGTAGACACCTGCCTACTGAGTCGGCGGTCCCGGGTTCGAATCCCGGCCGGGGCAAATATTTGTGCAAATATTTGTTCTTGGGTCATGGATGTTATCTATATATGTATTTATATATTATGTATATCGTCGTCTAGTACCTATATTACAAGCTTTGCTTAGTTTGGGACTAGGTCGATTTGTGTAAGATTGTCCCTTAATATTTATTTATTTTATTTATTTAAAATGTCGAGTCGTAGAAAAAGTATTGTATGCAACGTTGTATAAGTAGAAGTAGGTCAAAAAATTGGGCAAGTGCGAGTTGGACTCGCGCATGAAAGGGTTCCGTACCATAATCTATAACAAGTTGGTTGTACGGGAGCCCCCCTTAAATATTTATTTTATTTTATGTTTAGTATGTGTTGTTATAGCGGCAATAGAAATACATCATCTGTGAAAATTTCAACTGTCTAGCTATCACCGTTCTTGAGATACAGCCTGGTGACAGACGGACGGACAGCCAAGTCTCAACAATAGGGTCCCGTTTTTAGCATTTGGGTACGGAACCCTAAAAACGCTCGTGGCATCTTTCTTACGATGTTCGCTACGCTCACATCGTAACCCATGCCACTCGCGTTTTTTGCCCCCTCTTATACAACTGTTGTATAAAATACTATTATATCGGCTCCATAGCTCTCTAAAGTCCTACCGTGCTGTCAGAGGTCCACATAAAGTCCGTCCATGAAATAGAAATTGTGGCAGCTTTCGAAAAATAATAATATTAAATGAATGCCCCCCCCCCTCTATCTACCATGAATTCACAACTCATGTATCTTGATGAATATTCTAGTTGCCGCGCCTACGACATCGACCGATTTGCATACTAACTATATCAATTGGCGGAAACCCGGTAACGTCAGAAATCTATCCACACGTCTGTCAGACTGGAAGAAATACCTTACTGGAATAAGATTGGCTGTGTAGTTTGTACATACACACATTTGGGTTAATGTCAGTTCAAAAAACAAAATTTGTCCCTTCGGTGGTCAAAAGTTAAGAGCTTGTATGAATCTAGGTTATGTTGCTATTACATCGGATTATAGAAGAGGGAACGTTCTTTATTCTCACAGGCATTTAATCAGAAAATTAGGCCCTGAAATCCTTAATTTCGCAAATGTCCACTGGAAGGACGCGCACCTAAATCTGACAATGACCCATTTATGTAATCTTTATGTTATTGTCCGATTTTTTATGTGCAATAAAGAGTTAATATACATACACATATAAATGTTACATACATACTATCTATCTTCATAGCTTAGGTGGTGGTTCAACGCAAACTGACGAAATATTACTTTTTATACTGTTCGATATAGGTACCTTTACAAAAAAGATTTAACTGCTGCACATCATATAGGTATTCACAAAACTATTGTTAGCGACAACGAAAACACCAGAAAAAGACAAAAAGTGGTACAGAGGGCGCTTTGGCCGAAATACAATTTCACGCGATTTGTGTATCGTCGTGGCTGCTCAGGAGCAGTACTCCGGACAAGCAGAGGTCGTGGGTTCGATCCCGACCTGCATTGTAGTGGATGTACGTAAAAAATTAACATTTGTATCAATATTTTTTAGACACATAGGTATCAAATATTACCTATTAGTTCAGTATACATAGGTGTCTTCGTTAATGCCTTTAAACGAGTACTCTTAAACTTAATTAAGACTTACTTTACGTAAACAAACGCAGAATTTGTTAGCCGGCAAATCTAAGTGACAGTTCATTAAAGCCTGATTCGCTTGCTGGTCTCCAACGTTTCAATTTTGCTTGATTACTCCCAACCGAAATGAAATTAGAACTACCGTCAGACATGGCCCCAGGAAGATAGGATTGCCGAGGAGCTGCAAAGTTACTGCAAAGTTGTAATTAGCAGTTTAATATCAGAATTATTCATCAGATCTTGCTATAGTTCGCAAATTGTACAGGAACAGTAACCCGTTACATAGGTCCCACCGGTAGCCTAAAATGCACGCATCTACCTATGCGCCCTGTTGCTACGTTTCAAGTAAGTGCGTCGCACTTTACACAAATAACCAATAAAATACAGTTCACAGGTGGCTTCTGCGAAAATCAAGCTAGTTTTTTAAAATTTAATTTTATAGTTTACAGTGCTGTTGTTTAATTAACTGTAATACTGTGTAACTAATTTGAATAAATAAGTAGGTAAATAAAAAAATAAAAAATAACGATTTGTAATTTTTTTCATGTAATAGGTGGCAAATGAGCGGACGGACGGATACCTGCAACACCATGACCTTGTGATTATCTTGTGGATTATTATCATAAGTTGCTCAATTATCGGCAATTCCGGCGAAGACGCAGATAAATAATAGCTATAATTATAATACATATAAATCGATATGGATCTCGCATCTGAAATAAATGTTTTTTATTTTATTTTTATTTAAATCCAAAAGATATAGAGAATAACAGTTATAATTATAATACATATAAATCCAAAAGTATGTCGCTTGATTTGTTCTATCAAGTCGATTAAATAACTTGCAGAAAGCCTCTTTTTAAAACCATGCTCTAAAAGCCTTTAAAAGAGTTAAACAATAGCATCATATGTGACACGATGAATGGGGGAGTGTGGCTGACGCGTTGGCGGGACAAGAAAAGAGCGCTTTAGTAGGTTTGTATGGTGAGACGAAACGTTGACGCGTCACGCATAAAAAGTAGTCTTTAACACATGACAGAAACACCGCCTGAGAAATGTATTTTATTGATTGTTTGCGTAAATCGTGGAGCGACACGACCGAGACGAGCCGATGTGCAGGCATCACACAGAAAAAATAAAATAGCTCAACTAGTTTAACTACTTGAGAAATAGCCAAATTGTATTTAGTAGTTAATAACCAAAATTATGTTAATTTTCACAACTTATTCCGGTTAGCCCTTATTTTGTCAGTCCTTCAATTTATTAATGAGCAGCTAACATCTTGGATAGGTACTGTAAACAAACCTTTTTATTTAAGTGCACAATGACCGTACACAATCCACCATAGAAATAAAAAAGTACCATTATAGAAATAAAAAAAATAAAACTAGACCTTAAAATAAAACTTGAAGTAAAAATTTAAAGAGAATATTTATTTGCCCTAATCGCCGTCTATTGGCAGCGTACCCAGAAGGCTTGCTTGCAACATTGCCTCGCGGTATGATAATACTGATCCACTGCGCTAGATATGACCTATCCCTCTGGTCACGCGCACGCGTCAATTCTACTAGATAAGTTCTATTAAATAGTATTATCCAACCACACGTTTGGTAATTGTAAAAGTCTCAAAGCACAAGCACGGAACATCCCTCACGCACTCAGCTGTGTCTGGAAGATTAATAAGGGTGTTCAGATGCCTTTCGTTGTTTGTCGCTTTTTCCGCAACGACTTGTGATTACTCTGTTTACTTCTGTGATTAATTACGCCTGTGGAACTGTCAAATGTGCCGCCATTCCGTGGGCTGACAACATGTTTCAACACGAACTGAAATTTTACTTGAGTATCTTGCTTCGTTATAGTCTTTCTGTTGGCGGTTGTGTACGATCTCATTTAAGAAAACAAAAGCTACTACAGTCTGGTTTTGTACCTCATTATCGGCCGTCATAAAAGAAAATCGTGTAAGTACTTATGTTTTTTTTTAATGATATCGCACACAAAACCAGCCGAGACTTTACCGTCTGTAAACTGTGTCTCTGAACGCAATTCTGAATTTTCGATATTTATTGTATTGGCGTTTACCAATACAATACTTAGTTAAGAATAATTATTTAGATTTTTTAGCCTGTACATGAGAAATATGACTAAAAATAGCGTAACTGAAACTTGTCTTTGATGTTGCTATTGTAAAGGTCCACCTACCTTTTGCTTAACTTTTATTTGTGTAAACTCTTATTTCAATTCTTAACATATTTAATAACGGATAGTAATGTCAAAACCCCATATCAGTTTTCCTGGAAAAAGTGTGGTTAAACCCAGCCTTATTGTCTATGGTGGATCGGCGGGTAACTGCTACTGCCGCTGGAAAAAAAGAAAAAAAACCTGGTCTGTTGCGACATGCTTGTATGAGCGTTGGATAAATAGAGCTCGTGGTTTCGATCCCAAACTGCATTGTAATGGATCGCTTAAAAAATGTATTTATATTCTTTAGACACATATCAAATTCCAAAATAATCTATTAACAATAAATACGAGTAAAACTAATTAGGTATATCATATTCACACCAAAGAATAAAAAGATAACTAATCAAATATCATTGTCTATAAATGGGCAAATTTTAAGACAGACCATGAAAAGTATTTGGGCTTGATCTTAGATAGATATATAACTTGGAAACACCATATAGATAAATTAAAAAATAAATTAACTTCTTTAACAGGGGCACTGCGTGGTATTGTAAAGTGTATGCCTAGGAACGTTCGATATTTAATATATAATACACTTATCAAGCCCCACATCGATTATTTGATCGAACTATGGGGTACAGCCACAAGAACAAACCTAGATATCATACAAAGATCACAAAATAAATTAGTAAAAGTGTTATTTCATTATGACTATTTAACACCCACAGTCAAAATATACAAAGAAACAAAAATAATGAACATAACACAAACTTATATCTATAATACTTGCTTACTAATACGTAAAATATTAAATAAAGACATACACACACAAATAACGTTTACCAAAACACAACAGATGCGAGAACTGTGATTAAGACAGAGTGGATAATTGCTGTACAGATCCAGGACAAATTACGGCAAAAAAAGCATAATGCACGAAGGGGCTAAACTATATAATAAACTGCCAAAAGACGTAAAAGATGCGAAATCTATTTTTACATTCAAAAAATTGCTTAAATATAATATTTTAGAAAATAATATAACCCTAAATTAGTTACTATACAAATATGACCAGTCTTTAGAAACGTAATGTAATAAATATTATTATATTCTATTATCACATTTCTATATTGAGCTAAATCTATTCACACTGAAAAAAATAGCCAGTGGAGCCTACTGACATTACAGTAAGACTTACTGCAATAACAGTTAGGCCTACTGACATTTCAGTAAACCTAACTGCAATAACGGTTACGCTTACTGTAATGTCAGTAGGCTTCACTGGATATTTTTTTCAGTGCATATAACATATGTGTTACTTATTTATCGAAAATGATTCATTTGTAATCTACAATTTCACATAAATTTAAAGAAATAAATAAATATTAAGGGACAATCTTACTTGAATAAATAATATTTTAAACTTAATTATTGGAATTATTAAAGTTATATAACCATTTTCTGGTTTCGTTTAAATAGTGAATACATAATAATACCGCTTGTATGATGCCATATCCAGGTGTGCTCGATCTGCGTACTCGCAAGTTGTATTTAAAGAAGTTATTTAGTCGCGCTCAGATCGGCCGAGTGTGGCCGAACATAAATGTACCTTTCGATTATGTTAATTAATTATCAAATGTTTATAATTAAAAAATGCCTTTAATTCTTGTTTGCATATGTTAATAACTAATTGTGATAATTATTTTTCTCATGTAAGTGAATGTTGTTATTCTTATGAGAAATAAAATTCTTGAACCTGATCAAATACTACCTACCTATTAATTGAGTATTCATAAATTCATAATCATAGGTTTCATTCATGCTTGTATGAGCGTTGGAAGAGAAAAGTTATGATTCCTCTAAATCTGTTTTGCAATAATAAGTTTGTTAACGCTTATAAGCGTAATATATCTGTATTATAGATTCTACCAATATCACTAAGTCTGAAAATTCTGAAGTACGCGTTTGTATTTTTGTACTATTTTTAACCTATGTAACTGTAGCGCAAGTTACTTCGTCGTCGACATCGTTGCAATGGACAACACTTCCCCCCTCAATACCTTGGACAACGCTTTAAAATCATGATTTTCTTCATGTTTCCTGTGGGTAAAATTCATCAAAGTTACATTTTTGTAGTAGTCAGCACATTATTGCATTAGTAGCATATTTAATAAAGTTTTCTTAAGAATCACGATCACTAGGTATTTTCTCTTGCACAACGGAACAGAATAACAACCACGAAAAAGTTGATTGACCGAAAAACACACTAATATTATTATAACGATGAAAGCTACGCTTAAACTTTATTACCTTCTCAAATGAGATTCACGAAGCCCAATCATCATTACGCATATTTCTGTGAAGTAGGTACCTTATCGCAGTATCAAGGGATAGTGGAAAGAGGATAAAGAGGGAAGGGAAGAGGGATTAATGTGAAATTGGGCCGCGGGACCCGGACGCAACAGGTTCGTTAGTAAGCAGTCGGTACGTTTGTGTTTATGAAATTAAATAAGCCAGTTAGTTCTAACTATTCTGAACGGAGCGTGGAAGCTTTGTTAAATAACATTATGGCATTTTTGATTGAAACCAAACGTAGGATATTTGAGTGTGTGCATTATTTGTTGTCATATAGAAGCATATACTCGTACTCGTATCTTCTTTAAAATTATCAATTTATTAATTTCACATAATGTACCATGGTAAATTGTTTTTAATAGCAAAATAAGTTTTCATCAAAAAAATGTAGACGGGCTTTTAATAATTTCCCACTGCACTTTATACACCGACGTTTTTTTCTCGACAAGACAAATCAAATGAACCCAAACATGATGGGACATCGACCAGCTCTACCGGCGGTAGCAAATTTGAACCCAATTCATCGACAGAAAGTGGATTAAAATAGCTTCTAAGACATTTACATGCTCTATGTACATTCATACATACCTACATACATTAATTCATACATACATGCATACCTACAAACATTGAAACTTTAATAAGCACATGTAAAAAACACTTCAGTACAAAACATATTATCTTGCATTGTTTGACGACGCGTTTGGCTCGGTTGGTAGACACCTGCCTACTGAGTCGGCGGTCCCGGGTTCGAATCCCGGCCGGGGCAAATATTTGTTCTTGGGTCATGGATGTTATCTATATATGTATTTATATATTATGTATATCGTCGTCTAGTACCCATAGTACAAGCTTTGCTTAGTTTGGGACTAGGTCGATTTGTGTATGATTGTCCCTTAATATTTATTTATATTTATTTATTATTTATTGTTTCTAAATGACGGAGTTCTACGGCGACTTCACTTTTTGAGGTCAGTTCAAAATTCTACTTGTCGGTAGGTCCATGATAGAGTTGAGATACCTATTGCTTAATTGGGGATAACGCAATGATTTTTAGAATAAGCCTGTAGACTGAATAAAGTCCTTAGGAGACATAAGCTGAATAAACATAATAATAATGTTTCTGCCAAGTCAGGAAAAGCGTATACAAGGAAAATTATAATCTTTTATGAAAGGCGATACTACTGCAGAATTAGAAATTCAGAGAATCTGCTGACACCCACATCTTTCGGAGACATTTTGACAAGGATAAAAACGTATTCATTAGTCATTTCACTCGAAAATTTCTTGCGAAGATTACAACCTTTTTAATATACCAACTTAGTAGGTATGTTTTTCCCTGTGCGTGTTCATTTTCATTATTTTGTATCCAAAAGGTGCTAACCGAACCCTATTATACTAATTAAGCCTCCGCTGTCTGTCTATCTATCTGTCCGTCTTTTATAGGGCTGTATCTTTTCAACCGTAATGGGAACTTAGCATTTCCGCAAATGTTCTCGCCATTACTAAGCCCTCTCTCACTAAGTATTCTTAGAAGCAGCGCTATCTTTCGAGTCACTTATTTTTTTACACCGGCAGAAAACTCATTTCCTTAAATGTCTATGCTTTTTTTTATACAGGGCGGGAATGAGTAAAGCAACAGGTAAAGATTTTAGAAACTACTGGTCCTATTTCCACCAATCATAGCTAAGCACTATCTCGACGGACAAGTCTTTCGATTTAAAAAACCACACGGGACCACAGGAGCTACGATGCTACAAACAGACACACAGATACACAAATACACAGATACACATGTTAAACTTATAGCACCCCTCTTTTTTCTTCAGGGGTTAATAATGACAATGATATGAAACTTTCCTGGTAGACACCCAATAGTCTCAATCCATAGCCCAATTACCCAGTCCTCCATTTCATCCCCATAGCCCAATTTGTATTTAGATTCCATAGATCCATAAATAGTTTTGAACCAAGCGGGTGCTGTCTCTGTGTGCGTCCCATGATACGGATAGGGACAGCATCCGCTCGACGTACACATTAAATTGTCGAAAGGGCCTCTACACGTTGGCTTCAGCTCCGCGCACGCCTCTCAAAGGTCCGGGACACTATTGTCCCGTAAGCGGGAGCGACATACAATGATACAATTTAAAATAGGCGTCGGAAGTAAAATTGTATTTTATAGAATGGCCCGATGTTTTCATTCACAGCCGCAAGGGTGTGGAAAAGCTGTAATTATTCAGTGTTCGTTCGGCATGCGCCCTTAAAGGCGGTACTCACAGGGATTATAAAACCGTATAGAAGAAAATATTGAATAGAAAAAATTGCTTTTTATTTTATGGAAAAAGGATTTACGTTTGACTTTGGCCTTATGTAATGGAAAATGAGAATTATTGACAGGTTTTATGAGGGAGATGACTCCCATACAACAAACTTGATCGGTTGTGTTAACTTTGCACTTCATTTTGTATACGGCGCCATACATACCAGGTGCAAACTCAACATAACCCAGCCTGTTAAGAAGGGAAGTGTTTGTACGGAACCCTCGGTGCGCGAGTCCGCCTTGCACTAGAACGGTTTTTTCTTTAGCCCTTGATTTCGTTTTCTTGTCACATCCTGTCAATCCGTTTGACGGCCTTTGATCTGAAACACCGTCTAAACGAAGTAGGTACCATGTGTCTAATAATACTGGGAACGAACTGCTTATACTTTCCATTGTAACTAATAGGAGATGTCTTTGTTCGCTGAGGAGGAAAACGGCAATTTAGTCTGAAAGCTTGAACGTTCCGAAAAACAGCCAAACATCCATTTATCCGAAACCATCATGAATCCGAATCTTTGCTTGTTATACAAAATAATTAGTTTAAGTTACGGTTGTAGAATATCCCAATAAAATATATTTATGTGATCTACAAAAATCGACGATACTTAAAAAAAATATAGAACTTTACAGGTTTAAAAAAAAACAAGCGTACCGAGCATTAGCTCTAAGAATTTATTTTCATTGAAGGACTATTTTCATTAATTATTTGAGCGTTTTAACTTATTACTCGGTCCCCGCGCCACTTTAGGTCTTGTAGAAGACGTGGTTTTCTTTACAATATTGTCAAAATTATAGCGATTGATTTTATGAATTGTCAACAATAACAGATTAATAGGAAGGTTAAAACGCTCAAATAATCAACCTGAAGTCGTTTTTAGCCTTATTTGCCTTTGTATTTCTTGGCGACCACCCCTTAGAGGAATATTCGCGGAGGTTTTTAATTAACTCGGAATTCGTATCGCCCGCGCTGGCTGTGTACACTCGTTACTTGAGTTTGGTGACGAATGAACGCAAACGCGAGCCAATACCGCAGTGCATTATTCAATATAATTAAATATAATGCAAATTTCAGGAAGTTTATACACATTTTTTTTAAATAGTACCTATGCGTTTGCATCATTTACTCTATATTAAAAAAAATATAAAAAACTGAATATTATTTTGAATAAAGTTCTATATCAAACATAACTATGTTTTTGTTTAATTTAACATACACTTTTTTATTTAAAATATTGTGATTTAAATAATTAACATTGTTCCTACAAAATGCACTTTATCACGAAACTAAAATCTAAGGAGACGGTATCGTTTCTTATTTTATGAATAAATTAAGACTTTCATAATAAGATTATAAAACTGCGGATAAAGTAATAAAATGCTTAAAACGCTCAAATAATTACCGTTAATATGAAACAAAATACATCGTATATCGCGGTGTTTCTCCTGAAATCATGAGTCCCTTCAGAAAGTAGTTTTTCATTATAATTTTATAATAGTTTCGATAACACACATCTCCGTAACCTTATTTAATCGTATGGCAGGGTTATACAGCGACTCCAGCTTCTATATTAAGTTTGAGACTCATTAGCCATTTGATGGCATCATCGTTGAGGTTGATCAGGTCGACAGGGCCTCCAGTGTAGCGAGTTAGAGAACACTCTTCGATAATGTGCTGAATGGATTGCACTTCAGAGCCTACCCATGCAAAATTCGTCAGGTGAATGATCCTAGATCTCAACATCCATAGTGATTAAAAATCTGTCCCTTGGAAATAAGAAACTTAAACAGTTTTTCTTCAATCTTGTCAACGTGAAAACACGATTGGTAATAATTTTCTCGATACTTTTATCTCTCAAACATAACCCTTTTTTAGATATTTTCGGTTGGATCTTCAAAACCCTTCCCTTTAACCCTTTGACCGCCACAGTCGGCTGTGGCCGTCAACAAAAAATCGTGCCCCTGACGCCACGTCGGCCACAGCCGTCCAAATTTCAATGATCAAAAACTTTGTAATTCTAACCGCTACAAGTATTTTTCAATCCCTGTTGATTTTGGGGCACATCTTTTTTTATTTACTCTGGCGTCAGTGGCACGGTAAATTGCTAGACCGCTTGGCGGTCAATAGGTTAACAATGTTTTATAGCTTAATAGATGCACAATTATAAGATCTCAAAAACTGTAAAACTATTTTCGATATAAAATGAACACGTTTATGACACAACTCAAAAAACATGATTTCCGCGCTTCCGAGCACGCACTTCCATCTCGCTCACGCTTACGCTCAGTGAGAGAGAGAGCTAGCCAACGCGTTGGCACCCTCTTCAGCATTCACGTGAATGCCTCGTCGAAGGATTCGGCATTACAAGGTCACCGACGCCCGAGATACACCAATAGGCCGCTGTCGCGCCTGTGACCGCACGCAAACTTCATACCCGGAACTACTGTAACCTTTAATATCGTAGTAGACCAATATTTGCGTGCGCCACAGTGCAGCGGAACGGAAGCCACGAGCCGAAGATTAAAGGAGATTACAGCCCACAAAAGAACGCACACAAGCCGTAATAACTGAAAAAATCCTCGGTTAAACCACCCCAGAACCAGGAGATCGCTTTTTAAGGAATAATACTAAAATTTGTGCCAAAATTCGGACACAGAATCAAAGACTCGCTTTGGATAGTCTCAAAAGCAGCCTGAGAATTTAGTTTCAGTAGATCAGGGTAAGATGGCCAAATTCCAGCTCAAACGTATGTATAATTTATTAAGTGTTTTAATACTATTACCTAAGAGTAATTCAAATACAACTTTTACATATTACAATATCTTATTAAACTTTGGGAAGCAATACTTGTCAAAAAGCTAGTAATCAATTATGCTATGGGATACACTCTTTTTCACCAATTTATTTAGTTTAAGTTATAAGATGACAACAAAATAAACATACATAATGTTGTTAACTCCAATATTCCAATATAGTTTATCCGTTACTGGCAATTTATCCGTTTAAATAATACGATATTTATAATCAGGGGTCGGACTTTCTTTCGCACGGTAGGACTAATGGAGAGCTATGGAGCCGATATTAACATTAAAATACTATTCTTACTCATACTCATACTCATAAGTGTATTTCATTCGCAATTTTAATTTTATAGTCAAGGACAAAGCCAGAAGAATATACAAAGACCTGATTTGTGTAGGCAATGTTTTTTTCGCCACCATAAAATACGTAAATATTTGCAACTTTATCCATGTTTTCTGGAGTAAATTGGATTATATATTGATCGAATATCCATTTTTATCTAGAAAGTTCATGATATTGACAATAAATTAAGTTAAATTCGGAATTTTGAAATATTGTAAAAAAAAATGTATTCATAATTTTAGTCACACACCTTTGCAGAATCCTTCATCTCAACAAAAACGGGACTTCATATTGTTTATGAATTGCGTTGCTTATTATCTGTAAGTCATTCCAAGACTACAACCGTGATGAAGCGGTCGACACATCGAAAAAGACAAGCAAGCCACGTTTAAAAAGCCTGTGTTTTATTGTGTTAATGTTAGAAGATCGTTTTACATTTACATAAAACAATTTAAACGGATTATATAGCGTATATTAATTATTTGAGCCTCCAAATACGGATACCGTTGTCAAAGGTTGACTGATAAAAACACAATTTTTCTCTGTCAAAGTTACATTTGTGTCAAATAATTAATATACGCGATATAATCCGTTTAAATTGTTTTATTTAAATATGTGACAGTCGCGGAAACCGAAGAAAATATAAAGATCGTTTTAGTTTGAATCACTATAAAAAAACTGTTTAAACTTAAAATCAAGTTTTTCGAGCTCACGACAGAACTACCCGCATGCATCGGGGTTTTCAGAGCGGGAACGTTTGACATTAGCCAAAGAGTAGGTATTGACTTAAAAAACAGAATGTACTCTAGCAGGTTTCTACCTCATGAATAATTAATTGAAAAATATAAAATAATAATCATTCATATAGGTACACATGTTATAATGGTCTGTTATTAATAACCTCTTCAGTTAAGTTCTTACTCATTAATAAGCAAATAATTCATAGACATCGGGTGTCAATATTGACATTATATTAGACACTTATTGTCATACCGTATCCTTGTCTAGTAGATAAATTACAATGCAATTGCATTTTAAAAATACAATATAATAAAATAAAAGAAAATAAGCTCGTTACGAGTTTGTGCGTTCGTGGTTAGAAAATAATCCAGACAGAGGTTCGAGATTCTTTATTTTTTGCACCAAATGCACTTCGCTCAAACGAAATTTGGTGTAACGTGACATGTGCGTCCAATAAACATACAAGTATAAAATATGATTTCAATAGTGAAATTTTTGTGGGCTGTAATATACCATGGACGCAGGTAAACAATCCGATATTAACCTTGACTGCGCAGTAGCCGATTTACGTACAAATGCGAATGATTTGTGTACATGCGCAGATCCGCCATCTTTGTTCAAAAAGTTTGCCGGCAACTATACCGATAAATTTGGAAAAACTGTAAAAGTTCTTCAGTTCATTTAAGTAAAGTTTACGATGAAAAAATGAATACAATACGGAATGAGCGTAAAAATTAATATATTTACGGCAGTGTTCACGAAACCACGGATGGTGTCGGTCGGCAAATAGCTAATTTCATAGTAGCCATATTGGCTCAAAAAAGGTATTAAATAAAAAATCTGGCTATAGCACGCTAAAAATTATAAATGAATTGTTAAAAGGCAAAGAAATGGAACTTCAATCGCAAACTTCTCGTGCATCAATTGATTCTTGATTGAAAATTGAAAAATTTAATGATTCGGACAGGATTCGAACCTGCGTTTCCAACGGCTTTCCGGGCCAACACTGGCGTCCTCCCAATTGGACCACCGAATCAGATGTCAGAGCCATTGAATTTTTCAACCAGTTGCTTCGACATGCCTTAGGGTGGCATCGTAGCGCCATCTACCGTAAAGATTTAGACTTTATCGTCGGCACCATCGTCTCAAATTAGTTGAGAATCGATAGTAACGATGTGCTACACCCGAATTACTTATTTTTTATTAAAGCAATTCGGGTGTAGCACATCGTTACTATCGATTCTCAACAAATTTGAGACGAACTGAACTGAAGTTTAAAACGCTGCCCAACTATTTACGTGTATAATTGTCGGCGAATCACATTCTCGTTATTAGAAGCTTGTCAAAAATATGACCTAAATTTGCTTGGATTATTATAATAACGGTTCCATTACACTTCGTTCATAAAATTATGAAATTCTTTTTGTATTTGCCGTAATCACGTAACACAGTGGAAGTGATCAACTGTTTAATTTTATTCCATCGATTAGTATTAGTAGTATTAGTATTTGAGCTATCACTCCTCTGTGGGCCTGTTGCGTTTATTTATGTATGTAAACACTTTATTGTACACAACAACTGGTTATAAATACATTGATGACAATTGAAACATGTACAAAGGCGAACTTATCCCATTTAGGGATCTCTTCCAGTTAACCTTTGAGCAATTGAATGAATGGGTATTTGAAGAAAATATAGGCATACTACACTGCGTACAAACGAGATATCTATATTATAATCACGTGATAAATAAGGGACAAAGCATATGTCATTCTCATTCACACTCGCATTTTGTCAAAACGTGACGGATGCCCTGTCACTTATTTATCGCGTGATAAAAGCAAACATCATAGGCCCATTAGGCCCGCTGACCACTATGAACGCATCAGACCATTTTGCAGTGTAATGTGAACCACAAGAAAATAGCATATTGTTAGCAGGAAAGTAAGAAGTTATTATACCTAGTGGTACGAGTATAATATACATATGTACGTTATAAGCACCTATTCATTGAATTTATCTTTTGAAATTACATTAAGCGCGCGCGAACCGTTCTAATCCTCATACATTGATTCGTCCATGTGGTAGACCGAAGCCCAAGTTATTCACAGACCTCTTTACAATTTTCTGGCCCTCTGAAGCCTCAGCATAATCAAGACGAATGCCTCCATAAATCGCTCATGTCTAAGCAAAGGGCCTAGTCGCGGCTTAACACAAAATTCACCCCCTGTAAAACTAACCTCTTTAACCCTCACCTCAATTAGCTGAAAAATGAACCTCATACCCGAGCTACATGGTTATTTTTTCAACTACCCAATGAAACGGAGTACGATATTGCGAAGACAATCGGTTAAAATATCTGTTCTAATCTCTGGAAGGGCCTCATTCGCAGAACTTGTTTGGTTGAATTCGGGAAGATGTCGGGTAGGTGTGTGAAGGTAAACATTCTATTCAATGGACACTGAGTATCTCGTACTTCTCGCTTCTAACTTCGGCTCTTTTCATACTTTACTGGATATACTTTATACCTAGAAACGTATCTACGCTACGTTTATTTTTCGCAAAATACACTGACTTTATCCGTATATTTTTGTAGGAATTTTAGTGTTTGGTACTACGATCTTGAACCATTCCAACAAGAATGTGTAGTAGGGTTACAAAAGAATGTGGAGCGTTTTTTTTTTTTTTGTAAATCAACTCAGAACGTCTCTAAAACGTTGCATTAGGCTGCCAGGTGTACACTACTTTTAGCCCTCTACTGTCATCTTGAATATTATGATCAAGCCCATATTAAAAAAAAAAAATATCAATATATTGTTTTTTTTTAATGAAAGTCAAGTGATTTTTTTCTAAGCACATAATACTCGAAATAAAAGATATTTATTGCATAAAAATATAACAATATTAGAAATATAAAATTTTTAAAATACTGAATTTTATTTTGGGTCACAGGTTCACGTAGTAGTTGCCGTAGGTAAGTATGAAATTAGCTCAAAACATTTGAAGTTGAAACCATTCTTTATAAATCTAATACTAATTACGTAAAAAAAAGTTTTTTTTTACCAATTATGAGTAAAAAAAATTTTGTCTAGCTCAAGTAGAGGGTTGAAACATATTTAAAATCAATTACATATATATATATATATATATTCATTAATATCTTATCAAAATGCAACATATTACAAATGACGATCAGACTCATTTCTCCATACATCTACGCTCCACCCTAATGTGTAGGTACATAAACATCTATACAAATATAAAATTCTAGATTTGTATTGAAAATCATTATTCTATGGAGAGGGGTCATCATTTCAGGAAAAATCTTAATAGCGTCATGCAGGATCGTCATTTGTTTTGTTTGGGCGCAGCGCGTTTCCTTTGTTCTCGCATCACGCCGAAACGGCTGGACAAATTTTAACCAATTTTGATACAGCTGCCGGCAAACTTTTAGAGCACAACTTTGATTGCGCAGTAGCCGATTTACGTACAAATGTACATGCGCAGATCCGCCATTTCTGTTCTAAAAGTTTGCCGGCAACTATACATTAGATAGCTGGGAATCCAAAGATGGTTAAAGGATACTTTATATCCATCTACTGTAAAGAAAAAAAAAACGCGGACGAAGCTGCAGGCTCCACCTAGCATGTAGGTATATAAAAACAAGGAAATGGCTGTGAAGAAACATACTTCAAACATCAAACCATCAATCCCGTGGAGAACCTTTGAAAACGCGTCAAGAAAAAAAAAACAAAACAATGAAATTTATAAAAGACTATGGGAACAAAAAGCCGTGATGAGATTTTTTCGAACTTCCCTCATTAAATATTATTATGTGTACAAAATGTCGCAACCCGGAGTTGTTAGAAGCGCTAAAATTCGGGTACATTTAGGGTTCCGTACAGCCAAGGCGTGTGTTGACTTAGTTTTGTGAAGTGGCTGTTTTGAAGTTAGAAAAATCTTCCCACCATCCATCATCCATCCAATTTTTAAATAGCTATTAAGTACCACTTCTTTTTTTTTTGTTTTATGTTAATGTCTAGATTAAGTTTGTGGCAATAAAGATTTATTATTATTATTATTATTATCATCATCATTTTATTTTTGATTTTATCTGAAAATGGTCAAAACCAGTAAAATTGCTTTTTGAAATTATGTCTCAACAGTATTGGCAATATGCAGTTTCCACTTATGTGTTGGTATTTAAGTAATGCACTAGAGTACCTAAACGTTAGGTTATAAAATAAATTTTGTAAGTGAAAGTATAGCAAGTATAGGTAGACCCAATAAATACAATACACATCTATATATTAATCTACTACTACATACAAATGGATAATAGGACCTGTTATCACGATCTTGACTTTCTTGAATTAATCTTAGGTACCTACCTTAAAAATATTGTGACTATTAAAAAAAAACATGATTTCAAGCACTGGACGTTTTGATTTCGAGCGATAAATCACGAGCTCGTTCTCTACCGAACTTCAGAGATTATTCGGAAGTGCGAAAATCGAATTTTGTTTTTTGTCACATGTCCCATTCGTGTTACGTTGTATTCAAATAAACGGGACGGTGCGATACGAACTTCTAATTTCGAAATACGGAGTATTCCCACAGAACCCCCTTTGCGAGCGCCTGACTCGCTGCTATCCAGTTTTTCTTTTATGAAATTAAATTATACGTGCCGAGTCGAGCATGCACGGACTTCCAACGGCAATTTTGTTCCAAGCAATTACGATGTTTCACGCGGTTTAATGAACCGAACCTTTGCAAGTCATTTTCATGGCATGACATTTCATATAAAAATAATATATTTAAAATTTACGTATGTGTGTGCGTTGTTTAAAACTAAATTAAATATTGTGCTCATTATAGTACATTTATACTTCTTATTACGAATTACTACTGTAATGACTTTTCAGTAACCATTATTTTATTCATCATCATCATCATCATCATCATCATCATCTCAGCCATAGGACGTCCACTGCTGAACATAGGCCTCCCCTTTGGACTTCCATATATACCGGTTGGAAGCGACCTGCATCCAGCGCCTTCCGGCGACCTTTATAAGGTCATCTGTCCATCTTGTAGGTGGACGTCCTACGCTGCGCTTGCTGGTCCGAGGTCTCCACTCGAGCACTTTTCGGCCCCATCGGCCATCTGCTCTGCGTGCTATGTGGCCTGCCCATTGCCACTTCAACTTGCTAATCCGGTGAGCTATATCGGTCACTTTAGTTCGTCTACGGATTTCCTCATTTCTGATTCGATCACGTAGAGACACCCCGAGCATAGCCCTCTCCATTGCTCGTTGAGCGACTTTGAGCTTTGAGATGAGGCCGATAGTGAAAGACCACGTTTCGGTGCCGTAAGTCATCACTGGTAACACACATTGGTTGAAGACTTTCGTCTTGAGGCACTGAGGTGTATGTCGGACGAAAAGACATTGCGTAGTTTCCCGAACGCTGCCCAGCCGAGTTGGATTCGGCGGTTGACCTCTTTCTCGAAGTATTATTTTATTATCATTGCTTAATATACGCAGGGTAAATGTATCTTAGTGTAAACGAAACCAAGGCAAAATATAATTAGCGAGTGTACTTTGAGATAAAGCCAAATTATAAGCGGTGTCTAAGATATGTCACAGGTATATGGCAGGTAATCGAAAGACATCCACAAAAAAAAATTGACATGCCTATTATATGACCCAACCCTCTGGTCACGCGTCAATTCTACTAGATCAGTTCTATTAAATAGTATTTCCCTAAAAAAAGTACCTAAAAAAAAAATCGTACGCCTACTTATTATTGGTCCTTAATTCTAACTGAACGTTTATTAGCTTTTTTTAGACAGTTTCTAAGAATTCTGGTACCTATTTCTACCAGATAAACGTCCCTGATTACGGGTCGGGTTCCGTGGAAATGGGTCACTTTCAATTAACGATGTCAATTACTTGTCCGGAAATTTGCGCTCGTCGTCGGATATCTCGTCTAAACGATACAATACTCGCAGCTGAGTAACTAATTGAAACCCGACTAATTTAAGGCACACAGTTCTATAAAGAAGGCATATTAAACGTCCAGATAAATTATACACTGACGGAATTTACAATGTAACGGTGACATAATAAATAAGTATAGTTTTCTGAAGTTCATTATTTAAAACATGGTACTTTTTATTGTAATGTACACAAATACTTATTAAAAAAACTTACTTATTACTTAAACTAAGTACCTAATAAACAACTAAAATATAAATATAATTAAAATAGACACTAAAGGTTGTAAATACCCGCCAGGTCGCCTTCAGTGGATATTGTACCTAGAAGACTGGCAGCGTTTCCTCTTTGGATGGCGAGGCTCAGTCGCTGTCCAAAGTAGCTGCCAGCCCTCTGGTCACCTGAAGCTTCGACCAGGCGTTCCGATATCTCTTTAAAGAGAATCTTGGCACCTGGTCCCCTCGGGCCGAATGTTTCAACTCCAAAAGGCGCAAATATGTAGCCCTCACCTAAGGCGGCATACTTGCGCCGCTTGAGGTTTTCAGCCGTTGCGGCTGCCGCTCCGGCTTTGGAGGACGTGGCTTGAAGGTGGGACGCGGCCAGTGTATCGACGCAAGTAGCGTCCCAAATGAGCGTACGGCCCAACCTCCACGGAACGAGCGTCATACCATCAGGTCGCTTGCCATCGTCGCGTGCGATACCGTTCGGCTCTAAAATGGCCGGCACATTGACGGAGACAAGGGCCCTCCGTATGACGTCGTTCAGGGAAGCGTGCCGGGATATACGACCGGCGCTCTTTTGGCAGCATAAGCCATGATGGCCTAACTCGTCCACGGTTGAGCCGCAACGGCAGCGGTGAGGCTCGGTGGTTTTAGTGCCGAGTCGCAGACTTGTTGCCAGGGTGAGAGTTGTTTTATCCAGCAGCGTACCAATGTTAGGTGATGGTGGCGCATCGAGGTTGATGTTTAAAATGGATGTGAGCGTGGTCTTGAGGACAGAATCTAGGGGCTCGATAAGATGTGGGTATTTCCAAATAGGGCTACACCTTAGGATGTACGTAAATTTAGGTACGAATAGACAAAATTTTATAACTGCCAGAGCCATGTGGGGATGTATTTTTAGAAGGCGGTCCGAATAATCTTTATGGTACTTAATATTAAATATTAAAACTATAGTGGGACATCTTTAAGAATTATAAAAACGGTTTAAACTCACGTAAAGTACAAATTTACAGGAACGGCCCGATATTAATCACAGCGCAGTGGGCCGCGAGCAGCACGGGGGTAGAAACATGTCGGCTGTTCCTGACAATTTTTACTTGAGTTTAAACCGTTTTCATGATTATTGACACGGTGGACCGGGTTCGACTCCCGGTCTCTTCCGCCAGGCTACGCATTTAAATTTTTCTTTCTGCTTTGATGTTTGTATCATTGGTTTAACCTTCTCCAGTTAGAGCCAAGACGTAGATACCTACCTAAATATTTTAAATTCTTCCAACTCGCATCAACAGACAGATTAAAAAATAATACCATCTCAGTTCAAAGTTCCACATAAACGGGGACGCTTAAACACATTTAATCCGTTTGCGCTAATTACCCTTTCGAATCCACTCGTTATACGTCATTCGCATACAATGATCGAGCCATGATTAATTACATTCCGACGAACATTATCTGACGACGTGTCGTCATGTTTCACAGCAAATAGCTTTTATATTCAATATTCAATAGGTCCGTGACACAGGACCATTTTGGACATTGCAATGCTGCAGCACACTCATTCAAAAGAAATCTACCAACAACAATAGGCTCATTCAAAAAAGTTCTACCAAAAATTGGCGCAAGTCATTTATTTGCCTGTATAAAAAATCTAGACGGTGCCTGAAACTTTTGTCAAGTGAAAAGTATCATATACCTAACCATCGATGGATGTCCGGCTATCACTGCTAAAATTGGTTAAAATCCCTGCAGCCGTATCGGCGTGATGAGAGGATAAGGAATTTTACCAGCAGATGGCGTTGTATGGCTGGTGCCACGCTGCTCATCACGTAGTTTTATATGGGGGGTCTCCATTAGGCCATTATTTCAGGGAAATCTTAACACTTTCGACACCAACAACCCGGTAGCCGGGCGCTCTACTCGTAGTAAGTTTTCGCTACATACGGTTTTTCCCATGTTATCGGCTACGAGCGTAGCCCGTAGCGCTACGCGGTAGCGAAGGCGTTAACAGCATGATGCACGATTTATATAAGAGCGCTCTATTGGAAAAAGATTTTTCTCCTCATATCACGCCACAACGACTGGACGGATGTTAACCAATTTTGTTTTGTTGCAGCTGGACATCCAAAGATGGTTAGAGGATACTTTTTACCCCACTCTGATAAATAATAAGGTTTTACGCGAATGAAGTTGCTTCTAATAGGAATTTAAGTTTACCTAAGGAAACCGGAAAGTTGGTGAACATTTAACTAGCAAGATTTTATTACAGATACCGAGATAGGTGGAACTAAACAAAAGTTTGTGTAATTCCTGGTAACAATAATTAATTATTGATTGTTTTACGAAAGTCATGTAACATGACTCATGTTAGTATAATATTCGCATTTTTTTAAAGATAAATTGATCACTATTTTTGTTTTGTAGTAAACGTAACGAGAGAAGAGCGTATCGCCCCGGCATGGCATAAGATACCAGTTCAAATCTGGTCAGGGTCTAAAAAAATTCACTGTTTTATCTTTGTATTTGTATTAACTAATAATTAATTATTGTCGTGATTATTAAGAGACCAGTTCAACCTCAAGTAACATATTTTAGTTGTTATTAGCTATCAGCGGCATGAGATCCAGGGAACCCACCGGCTTGCTGATTTTAGATCGTTTCAGCACTTTCCCCCATTTCTTCTGAGAGAAGAAGTAAGCCAATTTGCTGCGGTTTGACTAAGGAGAAATTTGATGTCACACCAATATAGCTATTCTCCATAATGTCAATTTATGCCGATGATTAAATAGGATTGCCAAATCGAACTAAAGTTAATTTAAAATTGGGTTTATTTTAAACATGGCACCTGCCGTTTTATTATACAATGTCAATTTTGCGATAGCATTTAGGGCTAAACAACTTGTCTAAAACCGGTGTTCGCGGTTACTGTAAAGTTATTATAAACAATAATTAAAATTCATTATATTAGAAGTGAAAACTTCAATAATTAATCATAGTTAGCTGCAATCATTTTCACGGCCTAAATCCTAAACAGTTAATTTCTTAAAGAAATGTAACGTGCGTGCGTTTTATAGGCAGGTTACGATTAGGTACATTTGCACAACATAAATAGGTACTACGTTAGGTTAACGATCGAACCTATATCATTAATAATGAATGATTCATTATTTTAAATTTTCTCTTTTAGCATCACTGAACTTGAAAAATGAAATGTCATCGAAAAAGTCACAAAAAAGTAATTATGACTCAATGTTTCCCAGTAAGAAACATTAGCTACTTCCAAAATCTTACGTTCCTCGCTGTATTGTTTTTCCTCCACATTGTTCAGGGGCTGTACAAAATTAATTCCGCTGGAAAGATTACTTACACGGGAACAAAGTGCTGTGCTTAAGGGGGATAGTCGCGTGCACTTGGCAGATTGAATGCACCGATACGTCCTGTGCGGCTAAAAATAAACTCACAGCAAAAACGTATGTAAGTCGTAGAGAAAAAGCGCCCACCGCTAAGGCGATTACCACGCAGAGCGTTAATGTTAGTGAGTTAACTCTAAGTGAGAAAACAAGATGGGATCGGAGTTCAAATCATTGCTCTTCTTTTATTGATACCAGTACTATAGCCTGACGGTATGTGCGTATTTGAACTGTTAGTAGGTTAACTCTGAGTTAGAAAATAAGATGGAATCGGGGTTTAGATCGTTGCTTTTCATAAATTACTGATACCAATACCCAATTACCTTTCACTGTTTAGTCAAGCATGTGTCATATGTCGCAGAGCGTCAACTGTTAGTGGGTTAACTATAGACACACCTACAAGACGTCGATATTTGAGCTAATTCCTCACAATAAAAGGAAACTGTCGACTTTAGAACCTAGTCCTTGCTTGAAGGTGGTTAAAAAGCTGGCACAGGTTATCTGTGAATTTTTTAAACTTAATTCAGTTTTCAATAAATTCTCCAGCAGAAATTTCAAATTTTCCTGCCATTCAGTTCTTAATAGGTACCGCAAATAAAATGCGCTGCTGATTGGATCGAGACGTCGATACGATGAAACTGGAAAGCGTTTGAGGATAAACTCTCCGTAGAAATAGAAATGTAGTACTATTCTCCAGTTGACAGCGTAATTGCTGTACTAACTGCCTTTGCGTTTGCTTCCCAAAGGGTCAATAATAAAGCTAACCGATCATGGCGCTCAAAGATATCAGGTTAATTTACATTCTAACTTTTCTGTGTCTAGTACCTAGCAAATTGTTGCATGTACAATTTTCAAGAATAACACCCATGCGCACCCGTTGGATGTTTTTTTTTTAATTGTCCATAGAATGTTATTATCAACGAAACGGGACTTAATCGTATTCAAAAAGTGAGAAACGTCGAGGGAGTTACATCTCGTCTTATTATAATAATGTGTGAAAACCGAGTAGTTTAAAGTGATATAAATATTGAATGTGTTTTTCTTTAAAATAAAAAAAAATATGTTTCAGACAAATCTAATATTAGGTATTATTTGTTGTATCAACATCAAAGTAACTGAACATTTTAGTGAATTTAGATAAATATAAGCCAGAAGTAAAATTGGAAGCGGTGGTAGCCTAGTGGTTAGGGCATGCGACTTTCAATCCGGAGGTCGCGGGTTCGAACCCGGCCCGTACCAATGAGTTTTTCGGAACTTATGTACGGAATGTCATTTGATATTTACCACTCGCTTTTCGGTGAAGGAAAACATCGTGAGGAAACCACTTAAAGCCCAATAAGGCCTAGTTTCCCCTCTGGGTTGGAAGGTCAGATGGCAGTCGCTTGCGTAAAAACTAGTGCCTACGCCACATCTTTTGATTTAGATAGCCGACCCCGATTGAGAATTCATTCTCAAAAAATGGGACAAAGGCTAGGAGGATGATGATAAGTCAGAAGTAAAATTGTCAGTTATTTATGATACTGATCGTACCAAAGAAAACGAAAGATGCTTCGGAATTGTAAAGTAGGAACATTGTGAAATTTTTTAATTCCTTAGAATTATTAATATTTGAAAGTACTTAGTAGGTTACGAATTTAGAAGTTTAATAAAAGAGCACATCACGTCAGAGGCTCTCGGAGCAGTCTGTGCTCTTTAAGTAGTGTCTGTGGACTCATATTTTAGTCCAATGACTTCTTTAAGAACTTAACTTCAAGTTGAATTTATAAGTCATGAAATCGTGGTCACTTAAGGTAAGGCGGGGTAAGACTATCACCGGGAGACGACTGCCACTAACTAACTATTTTGGCTCAGTGACCCAAACAGGATCTTAGCCTCCGAAACGAGAGCACGCCATTTGTCCCGATCCTGCGCAGTTTCTCGCCAGTTTCCGACTGAAGAAGACTGCCACAGTCAAATAAATAACTAACTCTTAGCCTTAACCTATTAGACAAAAACCTTATCCTTAATGACGTTGGTCACTGATGACATCAGTCACACTTTAAGACATTCGTCATTTACCGACGTATATATATAACGTTTTCAAGCGAAAGGTACCACTTTGTTGCTTAAGAACGTGTTGGCAGGCTCGGGATCACTCAAAAACTACAAATTTTCAAAATTCCGAAATAACGCGTAACAGTCATTTTCACCACGGGGATCATAAATGTTACACTATAATTTGGCTATAGGTTAGGGTTATATGATATCCCAAAAAATCTTAATAATTTATCAGAACATGGATTTCATTCCGGTATTATGGAAATTCGGCATGATGATGCATTCGGACAAATGAAAATTCGAAAAAGTGCACCCTATTGGCCCTTATGGTAAGTGGACCCTTTTAGTAAGCGTAGGCGTAGGCTTTGTTCAAAAGTTATCTAAAGAGTTACTACAAGCTCAAAAGGTCAAAAGTCTGTGCGGTGACTAGAAGTCTGACCGGTCATTGCAAGCTGAAAAAACACCTGTTCCTAATGGGGATGGAACAGGACGCAACGTGCAGGTTCTGCCAAGAGTCAGAGGAGACAGCTATGCATATCCTCTGCTCCTGTGAACCACTTAGGCAAAAAAGATGTATCCACTTAGGGCAACACTTTGTGCCCCTAGAGGAGATACAATAACTCACTGCCCAAAGAATCTGGGAATTCCTGGACTCAACGGGCCTCAGCAGTGAGCTTTAAGACAGGGCTGCCACAATAGATCAATTATGGTTGATGCGGCACACGAAAGGCCCAATTGATGCGTAATAATAAAGTGGACCCTTCTGGTTGAAAACGTTGCTTATGAATGCAAGACTGCAGAAGAAGTTGGTAAATCGATGGACATATCTGAAAAAAATCCCCTACGTTGGTAATCTAGTTGTTGGCACAAATTTAATTACTGAACCTCAAGTTATCCGTTTTGTTCAAATAAGTGTCTAAAAACACCTGTTCGACTGTTGGATCAGCATTATGAGATGACCTGGAACTCCTGTTTCGCTGAGGATGTCCCATAATTTCTCCCACTTCACGCAGTTGAAAGCCTTCTGGTAATCCACAAAGCACATAAAGGTAGGTGTGTCGTACTCGTAGCATTTTTCTACAATGAGCCGTAGGTTTAGAATTTGCTCTCTTGTGCCCCTCCCTCTAACAAACCCCGCCTGCTCCTGCGGTATCTGCCAGTCAAGGAAGGATCTTAGTCTGGTGTTTATGACGTGAAGTAGGATCTTGCTAGCGTGTGACACCAGGGCTATCGTTCGGTAATTGTTGCAGTTTTTTTTTTTTTTTTTTTATATCATAGGGGGCAAACGAGCAAACGTATCGCCTGATGGAAAGCGATAACCGTCGCCCATAGTTGCGTACTGCGCCCTTTTTGTGGAGAGGGAGTATGGACGAGTGCACCCAATCGCTAGGCCAGTGTCCTGTCTGCCAGATCGCGTTGCATATGTTGTGCAGGTTTGTCACTCCATTTGGACCTAGGCCCTTTATTACTTCCGCTGTGATTTCATCAGGACCTGGAGCTTTGTTTCGCTTGAGTTTCCGAAAGGCTTCTTCTACTTCTGAGCGAAGTATACATGGTTCTGGCACTTGTGCGGTATCGAGCATGTTGCTACAACTTGCGTGTTCGTCCTGATAAAGTTCTTCACAGTACTCCCTCCATCTTTCTGCGACTTTTGCAGAGTCATGGATCGGATTACCTTCCTTGTCGTCTATTACCCACGAGGATGGTTTGAATTTACGGGTTATCTGTTTAATTTTTTTGAAAAGATCACCGGACTGGTATTTATCCGCATGCTGTTCTATTTCAGTGCATATGTCCTCAAGGTACTTATTTTTGTCTCTTCTGCACTGCCATTGGATTAGTTTGGTGAGCGCAGTATACTCCTCCACATGCTCCGCAGATCTCTCGGCTTTTTTCAGATCTTTCCGTTGTTCTATCTTGGACCATGTATCATCCGAAATCCAGTCTTTCCTTATTTGGGGTTTTTTATCCATGGATTCCAGCACTTTGACAATTTTGGACTTGAATGATTCTATTTGTGCCTCAGAACTTGTATTCGTTATCTCAGTAGGAGTGAGTTCTGGTTCGGTCTTATTCTGGAAATATTCATACTCAGGTTGAGCTAGTCCACGCATGCACTTCGGGTTCCAGCGTGGTTCGGGTTCGGGTTCAGCGTTCTGTTCGGGTTGCAGGAGTTCCAGGTCATCTCATAATACTGATCCGCAGCCTGTACGAGTCAGGTTTTGGGACTGTCTCGATCGAAAATGTCACCTCAAGCAGTTTTCGGTTCCAAAAGGGAGTTAGGCAAGGGTGTGTGATCTCACCTATCCTCTTTAACATTTATGGAGAGTATATAATGCGCCAAACGCTAGAAAACTGGGAAGGTGGAATAAAAATAGGTGGAGTTCAAATATCAAACCTGAGGTACGCCGACGATACTACACTTTTTGCGTCAACGGAAGCGGAGATGAAGGAGCTTCTGGATAGACTGGAAACTATAAGCCTTAATTTGGGACTAGCTATCAACAAAAGCAAGACCAAGCTCCTAGTCGTAGACCGTTTCGCAAACATCCAGCGTACAGACCTCCTCAAAGAATACGAAACTGTAGACCAATTTGCCTATCTAGGTTCTGTCATCACAAACAAAGGCAATTGTGAACCCGAAATACGGAGACAAATTGGAATGGCTAAAACGGCAATGACGCAGCTGAGCAAAGTCTGGAAAGACCGTAATATCTCAAACACAACTAAAATACATCTGGTCCACTCATTGGTCTTCCCAATCGCTCTATATGGAGCTGAAACATGGACGTTAAAAGCAAATGACCGGAACAGGGTCGACGCTTTTGAGATGTGGTGCTGGCGGCGGTTTTTAAGGATCCCATGGACAGCCCACCGCACGAAAATCTCCGTCCTAGAACAGCTCAAAATGGAGAACGCCCAACGCCTGTCTACCACTTGTCTGCAGCGAATAATGCGTTACTTTGGCCACATCGCCCGCCGAGATGCGGGGAACTTGGAGCGTCTGATGGTCACCGGAAAAGTGGAAGGAAAGAGACCTAGAGGCCGGAGCCCAAAACGCTGGTCTGGCCAGATATCCGAGCAGACCAACGGACCAGTTAGCGCCGCACTACACCAGGCAGCTGACCGCAACCGATGGAGATAGGCAGTTGACAAGCTGAAGTGGAGTCACGATCCTCAGTAATGAGGGAGCGATGGAGAAGAAGAAGTGTCTAAAAAAACATACAGTGAAACATGGAACCTCCTCCTCCTTTCTGTGAAGTCAGTTAAAAAGCGATAAAAAATACGTAATCCATAATATCCGTGGTCGTGGAGGGCGCAAAAGCCACGAATCTCTGACACGAAGTAGGTATCTTTTTGTTTGAGGAAATCCCTTAGACCTGTGATAATGTTTTAACACTAACTAGTGTTCAGCAGATAGGCATTATGAGATTAGACGAATATTTTTTCTTCTAAAAACATATCTTGTAAAGCAACCGAATATTGTAATCTAATGAATGTGGTAGTAATACTAGTAATAATGCAGTTATCATCACTACATAGTATAAAACAAAGTCGCTCTGCTGTTTGTCTGTCCCTATGAATGCTTAGATCTTTAAAACTACGCAACGGATTTTGATGCGGTTTTTTTTATAGATAGAGTGATTCAAGAGGAAGGTTTGTAATATGTAAAATACATGCATAATTTATCAGCATTGCACCCGTGCGAAGCCGGGGCTGGTCGCTAATATACAATAAGTTGTAATTTTCTCATTTTCTGAAGAAGAAAACAATGATATTACAGAAGTTTATCCTCTATTACCGCTCTCGGTCTTGAATGTTACTCCGCGGGTGGGTGCTAAGTGCATGCAGTTCGCTTAACGAGCGGCGAGGGCTGTTTGTTTCTATTATACTACTTACTTACCTATACTTCCTTTAGCTGTATTAAGGTTTACGAGCCCCTTTGATTATTTAACTAGCCTGAATTTCTTGATCGTATCATGGAACAATGATTGACTATAAAATAACCCTCTCTTTCTCAACCAAGTCTGAAGTCACGCTCATTCGGTTCTGTATTTTTTTTATAGGTTTACAATCCGATGAGACTCGTGTACATAGGTGGTTTCACTGGAACGTCCATGAGGCACATGCGCCTCATGGCCAGTGGGCATTTTACTTTATATTATTTTATTTATTTGTGGCATCAGCAATACAATTCGTAACAACTAACAATATAGTACTACAATAAAAGGTAATAAGAGATGTCCACAAAGATACAATAAGTAGAACCAGTAACATTACAAGGAGTATAACAATAGAAACTAAAAAAACATTATAGTATGCTCGATCAGGTGAGTGCGTTTTTGAGTGTGTACCTATGTGAATATTTCGAATGTTTCCTTAGATACATTTGATAGCGAAGTTAGGTAAAAACGTATAAAACTAGAGTTCTACATAATTTCTCAGCACGTTGTTGTAGTAGAAAGAAACATTCGCGTTTTCTGAATAATTTATTTATTATTGCGGCCTCCTGCGATTGGATTGTTCCTACGCAATCGAAACAGAAAGGTTTTCCGTGTCGCATTGCATATAATTACAGTAATAGGCCCTCTGTATGTTCGTCAGCGTTCGAGATTCGATAATGGAAATTTTCCCCTTAATGGAAAAGCGTAGTCTTGGTCTGAATTCAATAGATATTAATAACGTCTATCGAATCCTATTCTAGCTATAAACTTGGGAGTAGTAGGCAATGAAAGAGTGACTCGCGTTGTAAAATGTTTAAGTGGTTTCGTTACAGGGTCCGCACGTTTTTTGTTCGTTTCGGAAAAATCAAATCAAAAGTTATTTGCACGTTTGATTTTAGGGTTGACTTCAAACTTTGCATGTTTACCAAACTGTTTTTTTCTTATAACTGTTACCTACTGTTTCCGAGGCTCCGCTGCCAATGAGTTTGCTTTTCTTATTTTACCGCCATAAATAATGGATTCAAAAATATTAACATTATTCATTTTGGGATTCTAGTCTCATCTATATCAATAAGGAAACCAATATTGAGATTTCATTTAATTACAATAAGTAAATTTTATCGTTTTACCGGGAACAATCTACCTGAGCTATGTTCACATTTATAACAAATATTTGTGTGATGAACTCGAATATTTGTGCCTGGGTCATGGATGTTATTTGTACTTAAGTATATATTTATCTATATAAGTAAGTATGTTTATCGTCGTCTAGTGTCCACAACACAAGCCTACTAGAGCTTACTGTGGGACTAGATTGATTTGTGTGAGGTTTTCCGATATTTATTTATTTATAACAACTGCGGTTCTGGTAACTGTTTATAAAACTGACAATTAATCTGTGGCACAAAGTTGTTGCCTTATTTTAAGGAACACCTTCAATCCTGAAATTACAGCTGATGCTTCCCGTTTGAGACAAGTTGCGCCTCATTAGCACCTGTAGGGCTTTCAATACCGGAATATGGACAATACCGGGATTATCCGTACAAAAAATCCCGATCCCGAAAACTCTACGCCTGTCCCTCACAAACCGAGTCAGTCTGCAAAGGAAGCGACCGTTTCTTTATTCATCAGTTCACTGTGCAGTTTTAAAACAACTTTTATCTCACTTCAATAACTTTAAATACTGATCTGTGGACAGATTTCGGCCATATACACTAGGGTGGAGCGTAGATGTATGGAGAAAAAAAAAGTTGTCTGATCGACCTGGAACATTTGTAATATGTTGCCTTTAGATAAGATATTAATGAATATATATATATGTACCTAATTGATTTTAAATATGTTTCAGCCCTCTACTTGAGCTAAACAAAATTTTTTTTACTCATAATTGGTAACAAAAAAACTTTTTTTTTTACGAAATTAGTATTAGATTTATAAAGAAGGGTTTCAACTTCAAATGTTTTGAGCTAATTTCATACTTACGGCAACTACTACGTGAACCTGTGACCCAAAATAAAATTCAGTATTTTAAAAATTTTATATTTTTAATATTGTTATATTTTTATGCAATAAATATCTTTTATTTCGAGTACCTATTATGTGCTTAGAAAAAAAACACTTGACTTACATTAAAAAAAAAAACAAGATTTTGATAAAAAAAAAATTTTTCAATATGGGCTTGATCATAATATTCAAGATGACAGTAGAGGGCTAAAAGTAGTATTGAATATTTTTATTATTATTTTTCTCGTACACCTGGCAGCCTAATGCAACGTTTTAGAGACGTTCTGAGTTGAATTTACAAAAAAAAAACGCTCCACCCTAATATACGAGTACACCCCTATTAGGTCACGATTCGTTCGCTTCGCTCGGTCAACGACGGAGCATACAGTAGACTAGAGGACAGATAACGACAGCAACTTTTATTGCTCGTATACTAGTCGAAATAATAAGGTAATGACGGTAAAATGTAATGATTTAAAATTAAATGAGTTTCACACATTATTATACTTTATATTATTTCACACACACAAACGATTAATTAAGTTTTGACGACGCGGTTGGCGCAGTGGTTAAGCAACTGCCTACTGAGCCGACGGTCCCGGGTTCGAATCCCAGCAAGGGCAAACATTTGTGCGATGAACACGAATATTTGTGCCTGGGTCATGGATGTTCTATGTATTTAAGTATTTATGTATCTATATAAGTATGTATATCGTCGCCTAGTACCCATAACACAAGCCTTCTTGAGCTTAATTTGGGACTAGGTTGATTTGTGTGAGGTTGTCTGATATTTATTTATTAATTAAGTTAGCTTAAAGTAAATATAAAATAAGTTTATCTTACGAATAGAGGCTATTAATATAATGTACGAATTCTGGAAGAGCGAGTCCTCCTGACACAGGTGTATAACACCTACTAGGAGTCCTCAACACTTGTATTCATTATTGGTAATTTGGTAATAATTTGAACGAATAAAAACTTATTTTATTTTATTATTTTTGATTTATCTCGACGTTCCCCTTTCCCCCTTGAATCGAGACCATGGACGGCGTAACATCACGTACGAAACGTCGAGGTAATTAAATTAACACCTTTTTCAACGCAACGCTATGTTATAATAATAGGGTACCTTAACATTGTAGCGTGTCCCAGCTGTTTCAGTAATCATGGTTTCCTCTATCGACAGGGCTAATTGCTTCCTATCCTAGGGTTATTGATGACTGTTTTAGTTTCTTGGTAAGCTAATAAATGTTAAACCGTAAAACAACTTTACTTTTACGCTTAGAGTGTTGTTTCAAGCGCTATTTATATAATTATTTACATACCTAGTATTTGTACCTATGATATTGTTGTTAAATTGTCAAATAAAAGTCGTTAGAGTAGTCATTTATTGAACAGCTATGCTGATACGCCGTGCAAGGAAGCAGCTGCCTGCTCTCTAGTCCCCGTTTTTGTACAATATTGACGCCTACAAA
Source organism: Apotomis turbidana (assembly GCA_905147355.2). Classification (NCBI taxonomy): domain Eukaryota; kingdom Metazoa; phylum Arthropoda; class Insecta; order Lepidoptera; family Tortricidae; genus Apotomis; species Apotomis turbidana. Next base: position 9,327,886 of record LR990288.1, read on the forward strand.
GTTCTATGGGTATAGTACATCGAAAACTTCATCTACTTATTACCAAATGTTTACAATGAAGAAAATATTTGAAAAACAAATGGTTGTAGGGATTTTCTACAATAAACAATTGATTAAAAGATTGTTATAATTTATGACCCCTGTGAAAGTTATTCATATTAGGTATTTTTTCCACTTTCATTATCCTTGCCGTTTTGTCACAACTCAAGTCAATAGTGACGTCATCAAAACACTTAGGAGAATAACAATTAAACGTATATAATATAAGGATTTGGAAAACGGATGAAATTATTATTTAAAATTCGCATGTATTTAAAAAATATATAAATTAAATTACGTCTTAATTTGTGAGGCATCCCAATTTGGTACAAATAAAACGTATGTGTAGGTAACTGTTTAAAAAAAATATTTGAAACCATTTGCACTCGAACACAAATCAGTGATTTTCTACCTATTATGGTTCCTATTCAACTCAACCCAGTACAGTTTGATAGTTATTTTGATTGTTTTTGAAAGTTAATTTCACCCGCCATAGGTACACATGTTTCAAAATTCGAACGATAGTTTTAGTTTACTTTTCGTAGTTCGGGTTTTACGCTCGAAATTACTTCTCTTGTGTTGAATGTGAAATGAATTTTTCGACATCCGCAATTTTGAATGGTATCAGAAGTTTGTCAGATAGAGAGAGACAGTTAGTAATTTCATAGATAAGCGTATATATATATATATATATATATATATATATATATATATAGTGCGACCAACTTTTTTGTAAACTGAAGGGTGTCGCCAAAATTTTCGCACATAGAGCACTCGAACGCAGAGACACTGGTTGCATGACACAGCAATGACAATCGTAGTTCCTAATTTCGCCGTTTCAAACCGCGTCGTCGATATAAATATATCACGAATATTTGACATAAATCGACATACCTATATTCGTTTTCAGATAGTTTTATGCGTCTGTCGTCTCAGTCGATTAGTACGTACATATCAGTCGATTTTATGTTGATTACAGATGTATGAACAATTTAATTTTCTTAGAAAATGTAGACCACATTGTCAAAATAAACACAACATGGTGATGAATTCTCCGACGTATTTATTTCATCAAAATAACTAATATTTATTTCGTTGACGAGTTTGGCGCAGTGGTAGTGCAGCTGCCTAAGCCGGCGGTCTGGGGTTCGAATATCCCAGCGAGGGCAAATATTTGCGCCTGAATCATGGGTACATAGGTATTTATACCTCTATACCTCTATATAAGTATATATAGTCGTCTAGTACCCATTACACAGCTTCCTAAGCCTAATTTGGGATTAGGTAGATTAGTCTGATATTGCCTGATATTTATCATTAATTTATTATGTTTACATATAAAATATCGGTAAACATAGAAGTATATACGTGTGAATGGTATTCAAAACACGTCTTAACTCTGTAAAAAAATGTAACAGTTATACAATATTGTGCGTGCGAAACTGTTGAAAGGAAGATCAATAAGATTACCTGAAACACCTTAACTCCAGACACAAACAAGAAAAGTCCAGCGGCGATCGATCATGTTTTGACGGTCCACGAAATTAGAGACGCTCTCCGATAGCGATCATCGAGCCTTCCACGGGACACTTTGATAAATTACCTAATAGTTGCTCCCGAGCCCTATCCTAGCTATCGAGTGGCGGAAATACCCGACATTATTACCATGGTTTTGTGTTATCTGTGTGAAATGACGTGTTTTTAGTGTTCAGGAGATGATGAATTCGTTGATCACGTGATGAACACGTGACAAAGCATTGGTCACTCACACTTGCATTTTATCAAAACGTTACGGTACGGATGCTTTGTTACTTATTTATTGCGTGACAAAAGCATCCTAATAGGAGGACATTGTTGTCCATCAGTCTGTCAACACCCTTTTCTCAAGAACGCGTGGAGGTATCAAGCTGAAGTTAATATCTACTGCCTCTTGGAGCCGTGAAAAAAATTAGTAAATCAATTCAATCAAAACCCTTAAAGGAATAAGTTCACCACTGTGAGTAGTTTTATTTTAAAATGTATTTCATGTTTTGTGTACAATAAATTGTCTACATACGTACAAAATATACGAGGCTTTATGTCGCATTTGTTGACGTTTGCAAGGGAATCAAAACTTAGGTACTTCCCGTTGACCTAGAATCATGAAATAAATAAACTGTACTGAACTGAACTGAAAGGCAAGAAACTACATCATGTAGCACAATTCAATGAAAACGTCCGAAAACCCTCAATTTCTAGTTACATGACAATAAATATATCTCTTTGTAATTTCAATAGTTATTAAATGGAATTTAGTAATTGATATAGAACTTAAAAATTAGCCTACTAAAATGAAAAAATGTGTAATATTAAACCAAAATAGAATACCGGTACTTTGTATGGAGCCGAATATCGGTTTCCGATCCCTGATTATGTACTTATTATTTTATAATTACGAGTACGTATGATGAAATTTATAATACGTTTTTTTTTTATTTTATAAGTGGCATTGACACAAAGGGTCTACAGTAGTATTGCAATACATTTTTATAGTGGACACATACCTATACTTAGGTATTTTTGAGGGGGGTCATTAGGGAAGAGCTTTTGACCCTCTCCCAAAGGTCAGCCGGACCCTTAACGGCCGGGTTTCACTAAACCCCGGATAGTCCATTAGCTATACGTCGGTTTAAAATGTGCCAAACGCTTGTCTTGTTTAGTCCTCGACTGTCAGTAAAAGACAGTATATAAACGAGTAAAATATTCTTAAAAATTATGTGTACATGGAAGAATAAAAAGCAGAAGTAGGTACATATTATTTTTCAAATCTAAATTTGATTCGTACCTATATAATTATGTACGCGGAGTCTAAGGGGGCTGTATTTAGAGGGTAGACAAACTCCACTTTTTTTTATTAAAACAGTAACGTTTGCCATCATAAACCAAAATGTTTATATACGATGCCCACCCTAAGGCATATAAAAAATAAAGCAACTCGTGTAGTTTTTACTTTGGATTTTGGCCCGTCGGGCCCGGAAAGCCGTGGGTCCGAATCCTGCTCGCAGCATTATACATATATTATATATTATTTATCTTTTTCTTCAATATAAACAAAACCCTAAGACTGCTGTATGTTCGTCTGTCAGGCATAGCTAATTAATTGTAGAAGTTCGTGAAAGTATTGACTTAAAATTATTAATGTCTGACTCCCGAATGGTTGAACTTAGTCCTTTAATTTTGATTGTTCCGGATTTCATTGATAAAGTTAGATTTACATAATAATGGATCTTAGTACAGACCCTTTAATTTATGTAATTACGTGCTAGAATCCGTTTCTTTTTAAAGGTCAATTCAGCTAGCGTATTCAAGACTGACCTCAATTCTCTATTTGAGACTGACATCTATTCGAGATCATATCATTATATTTCTACTTTAGCGACATGCATTCAACTTTTAGCGTAATATTTAATTCTATCAACCGCGAACCGGCTTCTAAAAAAAGGGGTTCTCAGTTTGACCTGTAAGCATGTATGTGTGTTTGTCCGCCATTATTTCGCGTTTGGCTTAACCGATTTAGATGCGGTTTTCAGAAAAGTATTTGTTACACTTATCTTCTCATTCAGATGGATATAGTCGCTTCTGGGTTTCGTGTTTGTTCCTCCTGAGGGCGGTGAAGTTGGAGTCTCTCACAGCGTTAATTAATTCTTATGTGGTGAGATTCCAACTTAAAATCTAGTAACCTTCACCAAGAAAGAATTTTGGCTGAAGGCTGTCATGACATTGTTATAGTTATTTTTATTATTATATTTTTAATTTGACGATCATGATGTGAATACTTATATTTTTGACTAATGCAAATGTATACAGTTATTATTATGAAATAAATGAATCTAAATCTAAATCATGTTCCGGCGCTTCGGGCGCCTACCTGGCATCACGAACAGGGTAAACAACCACATAGTAGTAAAAATGTGACCTAGTCTTTAAGGTTATTTTATTTTTATATTTAATATGTATGTTAGATTGTAATGGGCTTTTGATGCCTGTAATAAATAATTTGAATAGAAGGCTATGTGTCAAATTTGACGAGATATAGTAAAATTAGAAATTGCTCGCTCATGTACCTACATAATTTATAATTTTAACTTATCAATATATTTCTGAAAGAATCTAGAATCTTACTGGCTCTACGAGACTACGTGATATGGCACAGTTTTTAGAGAGTTTTTCATCAATTGTATTTAATTTATTTCAGGTTTTAATCTGTACTTTATCTTTTACTAGCGACCCGTTCCGGCTTCGCACGGGTGCAATGCTGATAAATTACGCATGTATTATACATATAAACCTTCCTCTTGAATACTCTACCTGGTATCTATTAAAAAAAACGCATAAAAATCCGTTGCGTAGTTTTAAAGATCTAAGCATACATAGGGACAGACAGACAGTCAGACAGCAGGAAGCGACTTTGTTTTATACTAAGTAGTGATTATGTAAATATTTTCATAAGGTAGTTTAAGTTTGTGTAACTATTTGTTGTAGGTACTGAAATTAATGACTAAATATCATGCCGAGATTGAAGCCAAATTGTAGATATCCCAAAACACCGTCGAATGAAGCTCCTTGTCTGTACGTACCTATTTGCTATTGTTACTGTACATAGACCTAGAGCGATCCACGTACTATCGCCCTAAATCCCTTTGCTAGATTGCGGTCCTAAACCACTAAGTTACCGCTCGTAAGTCAAACTAAAGTATACCTACTTCTCTGCACTCTCCGATTCTTTTGTATCCTATGATAATATAGGCTCGACCTAGAGACATGTTTCCTTTTAAGGCCATAATAAATTATGTACACGTGTAGTGGCATTAATTTTATTTCAACGTATGGTTATACCTACTTATTTATTTATTTGTATTGGTCTACTTTATGAGATTACATGTGGCAGAGATGAGAATGTTACGATGGATGTGTGGCAAGAATGGACAGAATAAGAAATGAGTAGGTATGTAAGAGGAATTCTGAAAGTAGCACCAATTAGGGAAAAGCTACAAGCTAACCGACTATCATGGTATATCTGCTCGCGTCGGTGAACTGGCTACGCTTCGGTGATCTCTTCGGGGAATCTGAAGGTTTTGTCTGTGCAGTAATGATGACGAACATTTATCGGAGATATATCCTGAAGGACCGTATGGTCGACATTTGTCGGGCATGCCGCCGTCCTGGTGAGTCACTCAGGCATATAATCTCCGGTTGTTCTCATCTTGCTATCGGCGAGTACTTGCACAGACATAACCAGTAGCCAGAATCATTCACCTGCAGCTTGCTCTTCGATACGGTCTTGTGGGGTCTGAGGTGCCGTACTATAAGTACGCACCGATTCCATTTCTCGAAAATGGTCGTGCCACGCTCTGTTGGGATCGATCTATCATTACGGACAGGACTATTGTAGCCAATAAGCCTGATATCGTGTTGGTAGATCGATCTAGGCACCAGGCAGTGCTCGTCGACATTACCATCCCGCATGACGAGAACCTCAACAAGGCCGAGAAGGACAAACTCAGCAAGTACCTTGACTTGGCTCACGAGGTGTCCGCCATGTGGGATGTTAACTCGACGATCATTGTCCCGATAGTCGTTTCGATTCGAACGATCTTATAGCGAAGAGTCTCGACAAATATCTTAAGAGAATCTCGCTGATGGCTGGATCAAGGGCCAGATACAGAGGGCGGTACTCCTGGACACGGCGCGCATCGTCAGGAGGTTCCTCTCATCGCATTTTGTAGCTTATTTTATTATTGTCACATATAATTTTGTTCGGGTAATCTAACTTGAATAGTTTACAAAATTTGCCACTTTCAATGATATGCTGATTATTTTACACTATCTTCAATAACTCGAAAACAAAAGAAGATCGAGGACTGATATTAAGCATGGAGTGTTCTTAGAACTTGGCAGTACACCACCTGAAAGAATGACCAAATCCGTAGTTGGGGGCACTCCTTGTTCGCTTAGTCTGCTAGACCCTTTATATTGTTACTGTGTGTATGTTATTAAAAAAAACTTGACTTTAACTTACCCGATGAGAACCTACTTCGTTTTTAATGTCGGTTGGCAACTAAATATTGTTGGTATATTCGCTCTAAAGTACCTACATTAAGTCAGTTTTCCGCTAAACATGTGCACCGGTCTATATAGCCTGGGGCCCGAAATTTGCGAATTTCTGGCTTCCGTCCAGCAACACATTCGCTTCAGTGGTCATCGCTCATCCGGATACCATAACCAACCATGAGCTAGTACGATACGAGCTATGAAAGTGTTTAATAGAGGTGTATTTCAGTTTCACAAGCCTCGTATATACTCATAGATGATATCTTGGTTATCGTGTTTTACAAAACTTACTTGGGTTTTCGTTTAACTATACTCAAATAAAATATGTCATTCATCCTTAAGACATACTACGTAACTAATTGTTATAAATAATATCCACTGTATGCTCTAGTGGGCCTGTGTTGTTGCAAAGGTACGCAAATTGTATGTTTTTTTTACTCTATTTGAACCCAGTAGAAAATTAGGTCGACTGACAAATTAAAAGAAAATTGTCTATACGCCTATTATTTAGGTGGGAAAGCGGTCTACAGCGGTCAGGTAAGGTCAGGTCAGGTGTGTTCTTTATAAATAGCAACAAACAAACTGGTTCGGTAAAAAGAAAACACCAAATAACCGACATAGCGTGAAGTAACAATATAAATAGATGCAAATAGTTGATCGCGTAAAGTTTTGTATTTATAATTAACCCTGTATCAATATTTATAAAACAATTGTTTTAAAAACGATAAACATTCTTAATCGATCAAAGCTTGTTAGTGCCTAAGAGTTAGGAGGCCTTATTCGTTTTAAAATGCTGATTGTTTTAGAAATGTTTCTCTATGATCAAACATGGTTCTTAACATATTATTAATGTTACTACCTAGAACAGAGCTATTGGGATGTATGTATTGGCACCTTTAAATTTGAAACCTACAGTTTGAAGTTTTCATTGATAATTTTTGTTTCAAAAACTACTAAAATTAGTTTTTACAACTTATTTTCGACTGCACGCAATGAAAGCATTAAATAGCTACTCGTATGTTTGTTACTACCTAGAACTCTGGAAAAGTATTTTTCACTTCAAAAAGCAGGTTGAAATTATCAATTGATATATTTGTCATAATATGAAAAAAATAAATTTTAAAAGGAATAAGGCCTCTTAACACATTCAGAAAACAAATAAATCGTTAAATAGCAATGCAAACCTCGATTGTGAATAGGAGGTAGGAATTTCTTTATTGAGATTTCCATTGAATCCAGCGGCCGGCATATACCACTTCAACAGGGAGGGTGAAGCCTAGACATTCTTTACCGTGTTCGTTGCTTTTAAATTCGTTGTTTCTTTTTTGCTTTGTTTAACGTTAGTATAGACTTCAATTGATTTGTTCCTTATTATTAGAAGGCCATTTGTAGAGACACTTTAGACCTTTAATGAGGAAAAGAGGAAAACATAAAAAAAAAAACAAAAAAAAAAACTAAAAAGCTAAAAATAACCCGTTCAAGTACAGATTACATTTGACTCACCCTTTGAAGTGGGTCCCAAACCACTCAATTATTATATTATTATTTATGTATTATAGTTTACGTGAGGTTTGGCACCGACATCAAAGGTTGAGTCAAATGTAATCTGTACTTCAACGGGTTGAATTATCTCCTAACTCCTAACCGTTAAGGAGTTGTACCTTCCATCATCAGGTCAGCATTGGAAGATGATGACTACCATATGCAAATACTTAAATAGTTTTAGATAGTATATGAAACACATTATGAGTACCTATAAAATTTCAGGAATTCCTTCGATTCCTCATGGATCTCGTATCAGATCTTTACCAAAATTTTATGGGACCAAATTGGAGATATCTATTCACAAACCTAAAAATAATTTTCCAAATCGACTCATAAATGTCGGAGTTCTGAGGTAACAAACAATAAAAAAAAACCCGAATTGATAACCCCTCTTTTTGAAGTCGGTTAAAAACGCTTGAATTGCATTGTGGGTAGAATAACCTTACTGATAAAAAAGGTTAGTTGTAACTACCGGTTTTTCAGTAGCTTGAAAAAATTATTTGTGGTTTCTCTCGAACTCATACGGGCCCAGAATAAAAAATTAGAATACGGTCAGTCGAGACACGCGCGACGATGGAGGAAGTGCTCCTACCAAAATAAGTTAATTGGTTTTGTGGTTGCATAGATCGGTTTAGTAGTCAAGGCCGTCTTAAAGCATACGCGGGGGCCCTGGGCACTCCATAATTAGGGGCCTCAAAAAACTTCATCTATGTAGGTTTTTCGGGAGCAGCTGGGACCTCGTGACACTGGGGGTCCTGGATACGTGTCCAAAGTGCCTAGTGGGAAGAAGGCCTATTAGTTTCCAATCGACGAAATTCGAACTCCGGATCATGTCGTCCTGCTCATTCAAATATTGTTTGACAAAAGATCGAGAGGATTGTTACGATACGAACTTCGAATTTGAAACTTCGGAGGAGCCCTTCTGTACTTCTCGATATTTCTAGATTATATATCCCGTTGGCGCACTTGCCCCGACTGATCTTAAGTCTACATAATTCTTCCGTGGAACGAACATTTAAATAACATTTTTGGAGTAGTAGGGCCTCGTGCAGGGTCCGTCCGGATTGTTACTACCGTCTTGCCTTCTAACCCACCGCCAAACAGCAATGTTCGCATTGTTGTGTTCCGGTGTGGGGGTAAGATAGCCGGTGAAATTACTAGCATAGAGGCATTCTATCTTCGTCCTCCGGGTAGGCAAACACTTGTGACTCCTCTGGTGTTGCAGGTGTTTATGGGCGACGGTAATCTCTTTCCATCAGGCGATACGTTTGCTCGTTTGCCTCCTATGACATAAAAAAAAGCGTGTCCAGATAGCTATGTTTAATAATGAGTACGTGACATTCCGTTTGACAAGTCTCGAGACAACGACATATCCCGTGAAGTACCGGCGCGTCCCAGGAGATGTCGTATTCCACATATTTTGCTCAGGCGCTTGGAGGCGAGGGCACTCTAAGGACAAATTAGTCTATTCGTCTTTAAGTAGCTTTCCCCAAGGGTTTAGCTCAATAACTTAATTCGACGAGACATAGCGAACTGTATGTCAGTTTTATTTAGAGTTATTTATATTAAATTACATTGCCTTGTTCGCATTTTAAAGAGGATATTTACAAAGAGTAAATAGATAAAGTGGACCTATATTATAGTGTACGATTATGGAGATACGAATATTACGAATATGCAATTAGGAACATTTAATTTAACCCCAGTTCTAATAATATCGCCTAAGAAATAGTGGACGGTTTGTACTTAATATTGGACATAAAAGTTTTAGTTCCGTAGCATGTTATGTCGATTTCTAATATATTACATTTAAATAAAACAATTTAAACAAACCATTATAAATTAAAATTTCAGGGTGGCTCAAACAATGAATATACCAACTTGATTAAATCCGTTTAAATTGTTTTATTGAAATCGAAATTATGAGTTTTAAAATTTAAAATCTCTTAAAATATTTCACAACGTATTGCGACAAACAAATGAAGCGACAAGTAATATCTAGTATGTTAAAGGTTATAAATTCTGATCGGGAACATTTATTTGACAAGTAAATAATTTAAGTAGTATTTATTGTGACAAAATTGCTAATAGTGTCGAAATGAAAATACCTACAAATATAAAGTTTAATTGAACATTTCGTTATCTACGGGTTAAAATAAGCTGTAAAAGAAATTCAGAATGTTCAACATACAATATACCCTTAGCTATTAGTATTCTACGTTCATCGTTTTGTCGTTTTCGTGAATTCACAGGCGTGACTTGCTTTTCTTTTATTTGCTTTCTGTCAAACGGCTTCAGCCTGTATTAATTAGAGGACGAGTGAAACCACCATTTTGTATTTTAGAAAACTTCTTAATACAACCTACCTACAGCCACCTTTTGCCATTCTCCCAGTTTATTTAAATACTTATATATACTTTAGTCGAGAGCTTAATATTTATGCAATTAACATACTTTTAGGCCTCTCTGTTTGCTATTTAGGTATGATATTCCTATAGGAAGCGATTTCGCAAGCAAAAAATAATGCTTTATTTGGCAGTCACTATGAATATGATTTTAGTTAATTTTACATAAATTTACAATTGTAAGTGCATAGACAACACTCCTCACAAATAAAAAAGAAAAATATGCTCAATTTGCTTCAAAACATTTATAACAGACAAAGGGATAATGAGAACCAAGAAAAAGTAAAAGACCGATTAAAACTAACGACAAACGATAGTATTAAAACTTTCAAAATCCTAAAAGAAAATAATCGTTCCTAAAACTGCGAGGAATAAAAGCGAAACGGGAACGCTTGAACGATAGGGCTGCCAACTGTCATTAGGAATAATTTATATCTATCAGGGCTATCTCAATCCCCTGGCGTCATTAGTCTTTTGTTTCTTTATTCCGGCTGTTGCTGCTCGGGAATTTCATCACAAGCAAATGACAATGGATTAGCGCTAGATCAGTGCCGATGCTCTGATAAATGCTATGCAGATGTATGACAATAAATACTTCTGATATCGATCGACCAATATTCAATATTCATTAATTTATTTGGAGAACAAACAGAGATAGCTTTATACATAAGAAACAACTTAATTATAAAATTATATACTAAACAAAAATACAATATGTCGACGAGTACGTCTACTTGGGCCAGATAGCTTCCTTCGAAAACAGGCAGTGCAAGGAAATCGATAGGCGTATCGACCACGCCTGGAAGAGCTTTTAGTCCATGAAAGCACTAATGAAGGGCAACCTTCCTCTTTCGCTAAAACGAAAACTCGTCGATATGTGTATTCTTCCCGTTCTAACCTACGGAGCACAAGTTTGGTCATTGACTGAAGCTCAAAAGACCAGGCTCAAGGTTTGCCAAAGAGCGATGGAACGTAGCATATTAGGTGTTCGTAGACAAGACCGTATAAGAAACACCGAACTGCGTTCCAAAACACGCGTTGTAGACGTAGGTGCCAAGACCGCAAAGTTGAAGTGGGACTGGGCTGGACATGTGTGCCGCATGCATCCGGAACGATGGGCCAGAATAATCACCGACTGGACACCACAAGGTTACCGGAGCAGAGGCAGACCGAAAAGAAGATGGCGGGATGACCTGGATGCAGTTAGTTACGAGTGGAGGGAGCATGCAGCCAATAGAGACGAGTGGCGCAAGAGAGGGGAGGCCTTTACCCAGCAGTGGGACACAAATATAGGCTAGGAAAAAAAAAAAATACTAAACAAAATTCGCCACATATAGCAGACCAATTTCGATTAATAATGTAACAATAGAACGGGTCACAAAATTCAGATACCTTGGTAGTATTATAACAGATGACTCCAGATGCACACCAGACATAATCACCAGGATAGCAATGGCAAAACAAGCTTTCAATGCAAAGAAATGTCTATTTAAATCCAGAATAGCCCGTCATATACGGAAAAAGCTCATAAAAGTGCACATCTGGAGCATAGCATTGTACGGAAGCGAAACGTGGACAATGACACAAAGAGATAGAGAAAGACTGGAGGCCTTTGAAATGGGGTGCTGGCGACGAATGGAGAAGGTTAGGTGGACTCAAGGAGGAGGTCAAACGAGGAGGTGCTCAACATGGTGAATGAGGACAGGTGTCTTTTAAAAACTATTGAAAATCGCAGACGGAAAATGATGGGACACCTGTTACGACACGGCGAATATCTAAAAACTATTATAGAAGGCAAAGTTGAAGGAAGGAGGAAAAGAGGAAGACCAAGAAGAGCTTATATGGACCAAATAAAGGAAAAGGTGAACGTCGTGTCGTACCAGGCCGTCAAAGAGAGAGCTCAAGATAAAGAGAATTGGAAATTGCTCCACCGACAAGAGCCTAGCTCTTAAGTTTATGATGATGATAATAAACATGTATCTAGCTCCTCTTTTTTTTCTTTTTTTTTAACAGTTCGCACTAAGACATACATTAAATGTACATTACTGCAGACACCGGGAAAAAAAGGGCTTGCCGGGTGAGTAGGCCGACCGTACGGAGGCCGGATAGTGATATGAAGCCGGCAAGACTTTTTCACGGTTATGGCATGTATAGTGTATTTCTCAAACATATGCAACGTAATAAAAAATACAACACTCGAAAAAAAAATATAATTCAAATTCAGCTGTTTTGCGCTGTTAATGAACACAGACGCCATGTTTAAAAAAAATACTTCATGGCCTAGGCGACATCTATTGTGCATAGAAATCCTTTACAGTTCTCTCCAGTTGTTCCGCTCGAAACGTGATACCACACATTATGACGACATTTCATTGTATGTTTGAGAAAAAAGTATTTATTGGTATGTCGTTTCAAAATGACAATATATTAGCCTGTAGTTACTAGTTTTATCCCTAATTTGTTTACACCGTTTGAGGCCCAGGATTTCCATTCTTGTGTCTTGCTTGATCCTTGATAAGATATACTACAACAGGATCCCAAGCCGGCGGTCATGACTAATCACCTTCTCTATTGAGATTGGGATATTGTTTGATTTGAGTAGCCTCACGCAACATTCTGGGAAAATATCGTTTCCCTCTGGCAAAGATTGAAGTATTATCAAACTTTATTGAATGGTTTGGTTTGTCCATGCCATGCTCGCAGACTGCAGACCTGTTCCGACAACGGTGTTCGACATCTGCTTGCTCCATAACCCATGTAGCTGGTATTTTTGCTATTTTGACTTAATTTGACGGAATTGCGGTGACCTCATATACTAGGGTGGTCCTTATATGGCAAAAAAAAATTTTTTTTCGATTTTTTAACGGGGCACCTTTTCTATTTATTATTTAACATAAGAATCGGTAACATTATTTTTTTCATAATTTTTGGACAAAAATTAGGGGTCGCTACCACAGCTTAAACTTTGTGAAAAAAAAATAAACAACCATATTACATAAAAAATCTGATTAATTGGAAAAAAACTTCTTCAAGTGGTAATAATTGCAGTTACATTCTCTAAAACAGATATTATTATCAACAACACAATAAGGTATCCATTACAATACATAATAAAATTACCAAATTATGATAAAAGGGTGGATTTTTGGGTGTTGGGGTACTTTTTCTGAATTGTTTTACTATTAAAAGCAAATACTGTTTCTGTTTAAAAGTGAGACTGGAAGTGCTGAAAGGCCCTGCTTCCTGGTTCATGTCAGGTGTTAAATGGTATTTTCATTGCTAGATGTAGATGAAAACTTAGATAGGATAGGATAGGAAACATCTTGAAACGGGCTTCCATTAAAACATATTTCAAGCCGATGAAGATGTCTCAATACCTGAGGCCCGTGTAGAGCAGCATCCCTCTGCAGAGTGCTTGTGTTTACAAGCTGGACTACGAGTGTGGTCTGTCATACATTGGCCAAACGAAACGTAGTATAGCTAGAGCTACACGGGTTATGGAGCATGTAGCAGATGTCGAACACCGTTGTCGGAACAGGTCTGCAGTCTGCGAGCATGGCATGGACAAACCAAACCATTCAATAAAGTTTGATAATACTTCAATCTTTGCCAGAGAGAAACGATATTTTCCCAGAATGTTGCGTGAGGCTACTCAAATCAAACAATATCCCAATCTCAATAGAGAAGGTGATTAGTCATGACCGCCGGCTTGGGATCCTGTTGTAGTATATCTTATCAAGGATCAAGGAAGACACAAGAATGGAAATCCTGGGCCTCAAACGGTGTAAACAAATTAGGGATAAAACTAGTAACTATATGTAGAGTATTTGTTTAAAAGTATATCATAGTAATGAAGCGATCTGGGAGTTTTCTTTCGGCGGTTATTTCTTCTCAGTAAGCCTTATAGTGAACCGCTGGTCTATATTTATTAAATAAAATAATTAATTCAGAAGAGCATTAATTATTTTATTTAATAAAATAAATATCTCGCACAAGTGTAACTGTCTTAACACATTGGGCCCATCTGGCAAGTATGTACACCTTTATTTCTAATTCATATTTATAAAATGGCTAGCATGCACAAATGTAACTTTGTTTGAGAAAAATTGTGTTTCTCAGTCAACCGTTGACAACGGTAACTGGAAAGCTACCGAAACGTCAGAGAGGCACAAATAATTCATAAACGCGATATAATCTGCTTCAATTGTTTTATTTAAATGTCTGACAGTTGTCAGTTTCCTTTTTACTTCGCGTTACCGCGTTTTGGATGTTTTCTTCATTCTTTAAATTCTGAGCCTCTCTCTGTAAGTTTTTTTGTTGACTGTGGTCATAATAGCTGGTCTATTTTGAAGACGTGAATTGTATTTCTCGTTGATACGCTCATGCCAATGCTTGTAGACGCCAATCCGCTACCTTCACAACGATACGCCTGAGTATGACGTGCAAACTCTCAGAGTAACGAAAATGTGCTGAGGATCGTTCTACGCGGTCGCGTCGCGGGGGTGCGAGAAGGGGGTGGAAGTCGCGATAGTGCATCAATATTAGGCAATAGCACTTGATTTCATTTAAAAAGTCCAAAATTAATAATAAAAACGCTGGAATAAACAGTTGGTTCAATTCATAAAATTGCTATTTTTTTTAAACTTTGACCTTCGGTAGCGACCTCTAAAACTCGATAAAAAAAATTAAATAAAAATAAAGTGGAAATGACTCATATTAAATAACGATTTGATGAGGTGCCCCTTTCACTTTTCAAAAATCGAAAAATAAGGACCACCCTACTCATATACCTACGTATATTGGCATTTGAAAAATATATGTATTGCTAGCTCAGCTATTTATATTTTAGATACACGCAAATGCTACGTGGAAAGAGCATCATCATACCTATTTCCATGCACCGATTGGACCTAGTTTAAGGTCAAAGTCTGTATTCTACAATTAACTTATAGTACAATGTATATGTATGAATTTCAAAGCCCAATCGATACACACGTTAATTGAAACCATTAGATTTAAGTAAACAGCGCATAGGTATACAAACACTATTTGATTTGTTCCGATTCCATTTCACGGGACCGATTTTCGTTTGCGTAATTCAATTGCGAACTGCGGCATTGCTGACAAATACAATATTTATAAATGGTTCGTTTTATAAAATATTTTCACAAACAATGCAAGGGGCGCCTAGCAGATAAAAGTTGTTTGAAAAATATCACTTTCTGGCGGTAAGATAGCTGCGATATGTAAATATTAATATGATAAGCAAGGTATGCGTTGGTGGATTATCCGACGACGTTTCGATTACCTCGTTACAGTTGTTGGTCTTAGATTAGCTCGGCTCTAATCGCAGATCGGATGATCATAATATAAGTCCCGTTTTTGTAGTGAAAATGTCTATAAATCGCACAAGTTTTGATCAGTAGGTACTAGAAGGTAGTCCTTTCCCGTAGACGGGTAAAAAGTATCATAACCATCTTTGGATGTCCAGCTATCCCTGGCCCAAAAATTGGTTAAAATCCATCTAGCCGTTTCGGATCCTAATACGCGCTGTTAATATTTTTCCAGAAAGAATGACCCCTCTTCATACAAAAGCGGCTTTCAATACAATTTTAGAATTTGATAATACTGTCTATATTAGTCATCTTTGTCTGTATATTTAATTGTATTTCTCATATAAATAAAAGTTTACTTTTAAGCATTTTACTTATGCAGAAAAGACCGTAGTATTTGTCCACCACAGGCGTCTCAGCTTTCCAACGGCGGAGGAATAAATTCCTTTGTGACTAGCTCGTGAAAATTCAGAGCACACTCACTTGTTGAGCCGAGCGTCTCTGTCAATCGCCGGGGGCACCTGCGGCTCCCCCTTTCCCCCTTACCCCCTTCCCGGCTAATTTGCAATCCCGGAACGGTCGTATTTTCCCCAGATATAGGTTTGCAACTCCGACCGAAAACAAACTTGGCCACTGTTTTATAGCGTGCATAAACATTTTCTTCAAGAATAATTTTTGTGATTATTTTTCTGTTGTTCAATGGCTTGAAAATTAAACAAAAAAGAGGATGCGCTCTTTACATTTGCAGTTTTTAATAATACAGAATTTAATGAACTACCGTGAACATTAAATATGAAGATAAGTTTCTGCATAATAACAATTCGAGTATGATATACACAGATGTGAGATAGTATGCAACTGACCTAATTTTCAGCTATTGAGGTCATGTCCATTTGTTAGAAGAGTGCGTCGCTACTCTAACGAAGCATCTTATTTCTTTATATAATAAATAGGTGTTACGCTTCATGTTTATTTATTTAAACTTTCTTTATCGCACAAAAAAACGTACTAAAGGTGGTCTTAATGTCATGGAACATTTTCTACCAGTCTACCTTAGGGCACAGCAGAAAAGTACATAATTACATTATAATTAATACTTATGATCCATCTTTTTACATTATTTTTAATGAACACGTGTGACCTGACCTCTCAGAGGTTACGATTTGCAGCATATAAATATCATCATCAGTATAGGTCCGTAAAATGCGAGCAAAATTCATTGAATTTCTGGCTAGGGTCGTCACGTACCGTACGTCATACGTTATTCCAATCGATTTTGCTCGCATTTTACGATGCCTGATCATCATTAAAAATGCATTTAGAACTTTATATTTTTATACTTTATATTTAAAACTCAAGCAACTCTTCATTAATAATATTTTATTCCCGAAAATAAAGGTTAAGGCGGTTGTCACACTGCTCCGCATCTCGCAGCGACGTCCGTTGATGCGTTTTTTAACTTTGTATGTAGAATCTTGATTTTGTATAGATAAATCGCATGGTACGACACACTGGCTCCGCCTCGACGCGCGGAGTAGCGAGACGCACGACGACTCGCGCGCTCGGACGGAGACGCGGTGCGTGCCGCAGGGTATGTCACACCGAGCTCCGCAGTGCCATACGGATTTGAGTGCAAGAAGGACGTATTTAAGAAACTATAAAACAAGATTATAGTAATTTGTAAACAAATATGTTTATTAAGTATTTAGAGTAAATATATATGATTTGTGATTTATGCTCAAATAGTGAATAGTTATTTAAAAAAATTAAACGCTGAGTTACTTATTCGAAATATTGTTTGTATTTAATTCCAAATTTATTTAGTTTTATAGTAAGTATCGGTTTTAATCATAATCAAAATATAGGGAATTCTTATAAAGGTATAATTGAAGATAGTACATAGTAGATTATTACTTAAGTACTTGAGTGTAAGCTAAAGCTTTTCTTCGGCTGTAATAGAACGTCGATTTGTGTCCGTGCCAGTAATAATCACTCCTGTTTTTGCTTAGCAAATAATCAAATGACGCGGTTGACAAGCGGGTGCAATTAAAAAAAATTCTTCGCGTTGCCTTAAATCTTCGTAATCTCTAGCAAAAGACCCATTTATCGGTCTGGTTTGTAAATAGGAATGTACCCAGAATTTATGACTCGATTCACTCGATTGTACAAAAACCAAGCTGAAAGTATCACCGCAGCATTCTGAATAAGTTCCGTTTCCATTTTATCGACCAATAGGAACTGTTTTCACCTTAACGTTCGAATTTGAAATGAACGCGAGACGGAAGTAACGCGGGACGTCGCGCATCGCAGCTCCGGACGGAGATCCTGAGAAAACTCGGACGTTGGTGCGTGGTCTCCGCATGCGAGTCCGTAGCTCCGCGTCTCGCAACGAGACGCGGTGCCAGTGTGACAACCGCCTAAGCAAAATGCGGTTGTAACACATGCCTAACCTCGTCATTTATTATTTCAATATGAAAAGATCTCTGATAATAAAAAAGTTCCTTCAAGCGTGTTCTCATCTCATGGATATGTGCATTTAATTAATAAGTGACACCTGCGCTTGAAGAATCAACCCTAACAAAAATTTACTCTTTACTGTTGAATATTTCGCAAATGAATCACTTAGTAGAGAAAAATTAATATACTACTGCTACTAACACTGTAAGGATCCTTTGTTACGACTATGGAGTCCTATATAACATCGTCCCCGATAAACCTTTTTTTTTACCATAGCCGGGATTTCATCTTGAGTGGCGACCGCGGACCGGAAGAAACAGCGTAGGAAGGCCTCTAACAAGGTGGACCCACGACCTGGTTAGGATTGCGGGTAGAAATTGGATGAGGGCGGCGCAAGATCGATCGTTGTGGAGAACTTTGGTGGAGGCCTTTGTCCAGCAGTGGACGTCTATCGGCTGATTATGTTGACGATGATGAACCATATTTGGATGCCCAGCTATACCTTTACCAAAATTGGTTAAAATCTGTTTAACCGGTTCGGCTTGATGTGCGTACAAATACATTTTAATAACAGATGGCGCTATAGGAGTGGCGCCGCGCGCCCATTTGTTGTATCGCGCTGTTTTTTCCTGAAATAATGATTTTCAATACAATTTAAGAATCTTATTAAGGGACCTTCCACACGACGTTTTTTTTACGCGCCGACGACGCGCGTTTTATATTCCAAGGAGCAGTTTGATTGCTGTTTTCACAAACGCCACAAAAAAACTGCTCCATGGAATGTAAAACGCGCGTCGTCGGCGCGTTTCAAATACGCCGTGTGCAAAGGCTCTAAGACTTTCGTGAGATTTAATTAAAAAGGCCTTATTCCTTTTAAAATGCTGATTGTTTTAGACATTTTTCTCTATGATTAAACATGTTTCTTAACATAATTATTGATGTCACTACCTAGAAGAGGGCTATTGGGATTTATTGGTGTATATTTGAAACCTACAGTTTGAATTTTTCATTGATTATCTTTGTTTCAAAAACTACTCAAAATTGTCAATATTCACGCGGAAAATTAGTTTTTGCAACTTATTTCGACTGCACGCAATAAAAGCATGAAATAGCTATTATACTACCTATAACTCGGAGAATAAGTATTACTCACTTCAAAAAGCTGGTTGAAATTATCAATTTATTTGTCTACCATGAAAAAAAAATCGAATGGAATAAGGCCTCTTAAGCGGTTTACACTCACGTGAAATTGTCAGGACCGGCCCGACATGTTTCGAACTCGTAATAGTAGAGTTGCTAAGCCGCGAAATTGTGCGCATCGGGTTACAAGCATGAAATTTCTGCCACACATAGAGCGTTCCACGGTGATTATTTTCAGATGTGGAGGGAAGTCAGATTCGTCCCCTGTGTGGTGGGAGAGCGGGGTGAAGAGGACCAAGTACTGCTCTTTTTCTTTTTTTTATTACTGATCAGTTAAGGCTTTAAGGGCTTGAGCGACATCGTTTTCATGTAAAATAGATATCAGCTATTAATTTTTCATGTTATTTAAGAATAGTTTCATATAAAAATTTGGGTTTATTGCCGAAAAGGTAAAAATCACAACAAGTTTTTTTTATTCAGAACGATAAATTAGTTATCTATCTTGAATATTTACAATTTAAAAAAATATTACGAAACAGCAAATTTATTCCTGTTTTTAAAAATATATACATATTGGGCACATCTGATACAAAAAGTACCTTGAAAAAATTTTTGATGTTAAGCCTGCGTGTTCTAGTACATTTTGCTAAGTCGCGAAATTGTGTACATCGGGATACAACCACGAAATTTCTACCACAGATAGAGTATTCTGCGCTGATTATATTCAGATGTGGAGGGAAGTCAGATTCGTCCCCTGTGCGGCGGGAAAGCGGGGTGAATAGGACAAAGGAGTCCTCTTTTTCTTTTTATATTACCGATCAGATAACGCTACTAGGACTTGTGTGGTGTCGTTTTCGTGTAAAACAGATATCAGCAATTCATTTTTCATGTTATTTATTCATAGTACCATATAAACATGTGGTTGTATTTCCGAAATTGTAAAAATCACAAGTTTTTTTTATTCAGGGAGATAAATTAGTTATATTTCATGAATATTTACAACTAACAAAAATATTGCAAAATAGCAAATTTAATCTAGTTTCTAAAAATATATACGAGTAAATATTGGGCACTTTTCATACAAACAGTAACTTAAATAAATTGTTGATGTTGAGATTAGCCCATGCTCGTGATACATTAGCAAAAAAATATTTTGTTTTAATTACATTAATTTGTTTTTCTAGGACGTATATAGTAAATATTATATGTCAAAGCATGTTAATAATCATTATTTAATGTATTTAATGAAGCGAAATAGGATGCGTTCGGAGATTTACGTTGGTTACGCCGACGTAAAGATAAATTTTAAGCTACTGTTTGTATGAGAAGTGCCCAACATGCATATATTTTTAGAAACTAGATTAAATGAGCTTTAGGAAATAATAATAACAATTTGAAAATATTCACGAGATTGAACTAATCTACCTCACTGAATAAAAAAACTTGTTGTGATTTTTTACCTTTTCGGCCATACAACCATATTTTTTAACCGACTTCAAAAAAGGAGGGGGTTCTCAGTTCGGTTGTATGTTTTTTTTTTTTTTTTTTTTTAATGTTTGTTACCTCATAACTCCGTCATTTATGAGTCGATTTGGAAAATTCGTATTCACTCCGCTCTCCCGCCTCACAGGGGACGAATCTGACTTCCCTCCACATCTGAAAATAATCACCGTGGAACACTCTATCTGTGGTAGAAATTTCATGCTTGTAACCCGATGCGCACAATTATGTTAGAAAACAGCGGACTAACAATTCTACTATAAGGGGCTCTTCATCACAGACTGCTACCCGTACAACAGCGCGATATTTTTGTCACTGGTGACAGAATACAATAATTCATTTTAGAATGGTATTCGCAACTCGAATTATATTATTACAAAATTTTATAAGAGCCACGCCTACCAAAGCAAGATTTTTCATTTCGCAAGTTCAAGCCTTTTGAAAGTCATGAAGATTTTGAGACGCTGATGAACGGTATTAGCAAAGTTTTTTTCTCATTACGACTCCTTGAATATATATTGTGGATTGGGAAACTTTCAAGCGTAGTAACTTTTTGTGTGACCAAAGTATTTTCTTGACAATTTATTATTTAAATTTGCATATAAAGGTAGAAAAACGGGGTCATTATCATTATAGTACATAACATACCTAGAAGAGCCCTCTTCTGAATTCTCTTGTGAATTCGTGAATACTACCTCATATCGTGGGTTGTCTAAAGTTTTACCTCTTGCTTCTGCTAGGAGGTGAGATTTTCTCCCCGTGTAGCGTGCAGAAAATACCACTTACGACCTAGGGTGACGTTATATTTAAAATTTCAGAATTTTCACGCTAGTTTTCAGAATAAAATGAGATTGGATAGCGAAAATTGAAATTTATTTAATTATTCAAGATGGAGGTGGCTTGGAAAGATCAAAGGTAAAAAAAAATACCTACTCTAAGCTCCTGTCGAAAATGGCTAATTCCAATCTTTTGTGATAAAATATGTTTAATTTAAATATTTATCTTTTGTATGCTAGTGACTTATTATAAATTAAATTTTTTTAAGAAACGTAACAAAAGATCATTAGAAAATGGTACAAGATTACAGACAAATAGTCGCGGTGTGGACGCTTCTTGACCTCACTGTTCAATATCTCGCCATGATAATGTGCCTTGAAGTAGGTAACCATTATTACGTTTTTATTTTTATTTAGATTAATTAATTAATGTATTATAAATATTTATTTTATAACATTCAGGATGACAAGTCATATATCTTAAAAAAATACTGTAAGTGTAACTCAATGCAGTTGAAATGAATAATACTTAATAATGTCCTTTCAATGGGCGTAATAAAACCGAGATATTCTTAAATTGGGGATATAGCAATGCCTCGTCGAATCATGGCCTTTTGTTGTATGGGGAACAAAATGAACACAAAATGAAACGATAGACGCAAGTAGATGATGTATTGTATAGGTTAATACGTGTCCAAAGCGACTGCACTTAGTTTCATTGATTTATTAGAACATTGAGCAAAATAATTCCCTACATACCCAATAGTTTGCCCGAGAATATCCGACACGAGCCAAATAAGTCCAAATAAAAAAAAAAAGCATTTATTGCAGACACTTGAGTGATAAAGTTGTCTATTCAAAGTGTCGCTCAAGTGTTTAGCAATAAATAACCTTTGCTGAAATTATTACGAGTATATAGAGACTCACACCTGCAGACAAACTGTACAGTTTTGCAGGGAATTGTATATATTTAAGTTGTATACTTTAATTAATAATGAATAAACAAACAAATAAAATAAAAAACAAATATTTAGGTGATTATAGAAGATGATAATATTGTTTAGATAATCTGTGGGCTGCTTTGTTACGAAGTTCAGGGGCCTAATTCGAGTGTCGATCGCCAAACGTCAGATCACCGTTAGATAACAGTCATCTCTCCGTGATCTCGCCTTTGAACTGTCATTAAAACGCGATGATGAAGCTCATCGCGTTTTAATGACACATGTGACATATCTCATCTCAGTTTTGGAAATACGAAGGCGATAACAATTGTCAAAAATGCTATTCATGTATATAAATTTCTGTTTTGAACGAAACGTAACGGACTAATTTCACGTACTACGCGGTCAATTTAAAGTATGCGCCTGTTATTTATGCCGTCACATACAAAGAAAGCGAAAAATTTGCGCGTCCGAATTGACGAAGTTGCGATGTTCTAGGGATATCGCCACTTGTCAAGTAGGCACACGTCAAAAGTGACGGATGGCGATGAAAAGGAGAGATCTCCATTATATCTCTAAAATTGGTCGAATACCCCCCCAGGTTATAGTTCAACGAATTCAATATTGGCATACGTTAATTAATTATGTTGTCTATCATTAGAATTAAGGTTTCAATGCAAGGATAGATTCTAATTCTGAAAGTTGAATATATTTTGATGTACTTATTTTGATACTACCTGTGCCCGCGGCTCTGCACGCGTGGTAATCGATCTGTGCCTGTTTTGCTTCATCACAGCTTCTTGATACCCGACTTTCCGTGCTGTCCAAATCTATTAGGTTCTTGAAAGTTGTGCGAGCCATTTTGCCACCAGACAGCAACGTAGCAGCGATTATTCAATTAAATTTGTTGATATCCGTACCCCCTCTTCTAAACTTAGAATTAATTTGGCAAAATCCTTCCTCAGTGGCTTCACCGTCACAACATATTAATTTCAGGGCCATCTGTTATAGTTTATCAGGATACTCGATAGTCGTAGCACATATTGTTTGAAAAAAGTTTGCATCTCATTCCTAAGTAGCGCCATAAGATTTAGTTGCATACTTAACTCATTGGTAAGTTTTTTATTGCCTATATTATAGTTGGAGATTTTTTAGACAGATTAATGAAGTTTTCTTTAAAATCCGTTCAGCCCTTTTCACGTCATGCGTGGTCGAATAAACATACACAACAGATAAACAGATAAAAAAGTGTTGCTAAGTATCCTCCGTCACCTTTTTTCCGAATATCTTCCATGTACCTACAGACTTTTGACCCTCTACAGCTTTATTATATGTATAGATCAAAATACAGTTACAAAACATTTATAACACAACAAATTTTCAAGTTCTTCACTACGCAAGTTGACCTCTAATTGTAATTTCTTACATTGTATCTGTTCTGTTTGTTTTTTGCGCTGTGCAATAAAGTTAACCTAGCGTGTCATCAGCAGCGGGCCCGGGCTCAAGTTACACTTGTTAAGGCCACATAGAAGAGAAGAAATTCTAGACGACATGCGCCCTGATCAGGACTACCTTTATCCATTTCTATATCCGCATATCGTGGAATACAATATAAGGTAAGTAAATATGCGCTAGAAATTGTAAAAATCGAATTAGAAATCAGATTTTCTTTGGGAGTCACGGTTTTTATCCTACCGACTGTGCTATGAAAAATAGCGATTTGAGAGGAGTGAATGACGCCCAAAATGGCTGGTATTTGAGTGGATTTATGATATTACCTACATATGCAAATATATTTATTTATCGTCCTCCTTGCCGCGTCCGTCAATGGCGAATGCCCGAATGCTTCACGAGCGTCGGTTATGTGCACGAGTGTGGCTTGCAAATTTGGTTTTGAAGGTTCTGTTGCAGGCCGCGCCGTGCAAAGTGCTTTGATAATACATTCATACCAAGTAGCATCTCTTTGTCACTGATGTAGTGGAACAGTTCTAAGCAAATTTTGCGGTAAGTAGCCACTAAATAACAAAGGCCAGTTCGGGCAGCTATCAAGTTGAGCGTGCGAAGTTAATTTGCAAACTAGTATCCTAATTTACCGTGCGAATAATATAATTTTAAAGCAAACAGCGGTTAGGGTACAGTTTAATTTAAGCGACAAAGTTACGACATTATAAAGTACAATGTGTCTATTTTGTAGTAGAAATAACAAGTCCTTTTCAGAAAGATTAATATTAATGAATCACGTATTTATGAAGCCCTTCTCCGGATTTTTTCTTCTGTCTACAGTTTTATCTAGCCAGCCGTGGATATTTACAACGTCGTATATTGCCTGCCTTGCCTTAGGCCAGTCTCTACCCCTAGATATGGTAGGTATAGCAATATTTAAATACTACAATTTTTATGAACGAAACCGTTGCTCGCCTTTCTCGCCCCTTATTCCAGGGAATTAATTCACGCACAATTAATACTGAAATGTTTAACGTCCTGGAATTCCGGTAAGTACGAGGATAATATATTGCTTTACATTGAACATCGCGATAAAGGGAATCTAATAATACTTATTGTTGGTTCAGGATCGTTATTTATTGTCTTTACTAATAGTGAATCGAAAATATTAAATGGTGAATAGATGCTAGCCAATTTTTTCTTTATTTTTTTACTAATTATTGTGTTAGTTTGGGCACACATTATATTGTTTATTTAGATTTATTGACTATTGTATAAAAAAAAATACTTCTTAATACTGTTTCAAAGACCGATCATCTTTGAAATTTAGCACAGTGATTAAGCTGTGGTCCGCGGCCCTTTGGGGGTCCCCCCGCGAATATTATGTAAGGGGCTCAGCCACAGTCTCTAAGTAGAGCCACAGTCTCAGTTAGAAAGTAAATAAGTTGAAAAATTAGATTACTGCGTGAATTTTGTCAATAAGTAGTTTTTGAAACAAAAATTATCAATAAAAAATTCAAACTTTACGTTTCAAATAACTATATACCAATAAATCTCAATAGCCCTGTTCTAAGTAGTAACATTGATAATATGTTAAAACATGTTTTATCATAGGGAAAATGTCTAAAACAATCAGCATTTTTGAATGGATAAGGAGCCTAAGCTTTACATACAGCGCATTCAGTGCGTCATCGTCACACTGAATAATGCCTAAGCCCTACCTCACAGCTCGCTCACAAAGTAGTGCCGCCATGAGCGATAAACAGATAATACGGTTTTGTTGGTAAGTAATGTTAGGGACGGAACCCTAAAATGCACTCAATTTCTGAAATAGATAACCAGTGAACCTGAGGCAATGCAGTAAAAAGCGCTCTGTCAGCTGAATTCAGCGAGATAAGTAGTATGGTACTTGAAGAGTGATGTCATAAAAGAAGTAATTACTTTTATCACTTCACTATTGTATCGTGATATTCGGAGCAGAAAATATAAGTTATGCTTCAAAATTTTATAGAGGGATGTAAATATATAAGATTAGAGCTACCTACCCATAATATATTCAATACAAACTCTGTGTATCGATCTAAAATGTAGTATCTCCTAAACTATGACACAATGTATAGGTTACTCTAGTCTGGTTTCGAATGGCGGTGAGATTGACATTATTGACAGCTTATTTTTTTTCGCGGATAGGTCTAAGACTAGGTACAACTCTGTGCGGGCATAATCAAACCACGCTAACTTCCAAGCGAATGAATTGTCAAACCATACAAGCTGACTCACTTTGCATGGTTTGACAGTTCATTTGCTTGGAAGAGTTAGCGTGGTTTGACTCTAGTTGTCGTTGATTACGATTTTTTAATGTATTTCCTTATATTTATTTACACACAGAAAAATAAACTCAAATAATTTTAAGGGTGTACAAGACGCAAAGCTCTCTCGATATGTATTTAAATTTACACCTATTATAAATATGAAATAAAAATTGTCAATTCCCGATCCTCTACTTTCCTTTTTTTACTAGTCCTCACCCATATCGATGATATTTCCCGTTCACTTCGCTCGCGGCTCCGCACACACCTCGTGTCGCCACAAAACACCCACATTCGTATTGTTACCCTTTTGCAAAAACACCCTCGGGGTATGCCCTCGCTGCCATGTTTGGTGATTCGTGCTTAAAATATTTATTTGGGACCAACAAGGTTTTCGTGTCAGTGCCTTAATCGGTTTTTATCTGCAGTTGAATGGAATTGTAAACAAATGATTCGCCAATTAGGTTCAATTATATAATGATTCTGCGAAATGGCGTCGTGACGTTCTAGACTTATTTCCACGATAACGCAACCGCAATTGCCGCAACTTACCAATTCCCCGTACAATACTAGTACACACAACACAGTACAATACTAAGGGTGCAAATCACAGCACTAAGCATTCCTAGGAGGAGGAGTGTCTTATGTAAACTGTTTTTGTGTGCAGTAAACCATTTTGTATTAGGTTTAAAGACGTTAATGACGTTTGAAACGTTCCAAGACATTACATTACACGTCATGTCGTTACAACTTGTCGTTAAGCTCGACAGTGTAGCATAGCACCCTTAGTGGGAATTTCTTATGGTGGATTGGGAACTTGCATAATTTACTTCAAACTAGGTATTTATTTAAGATTTTTAGCATTTTGACAATCCTTTAAGGAGATATTCTAATATTTTAAACACATTTAACTGAATTATGACTTTCAAATATCTGCTGTTGCGATCAATTGTTATGTTTTTTAATTTAAATCTTTTATTTAACTTGCATGGTATGTTTAAAGTATGTTTGTTCGGGTGAAATCTTGCAACTCCATTTTGAAGCAGATATCGTCAACCGATTGAGCTGAAATTTTGCATACTTACTTAACTTTGATGACAATACAATAATATGGTACCATGAGGCTGATCTGATGATGGAGCCGGAAGGTGGCCATAGGAATTAACTCTATAATAGAAAAAGCAATCCTACCGAGTACAGTCGGCTATAAAAGCTTGCCACTAAAATGTCATTTTTGACAGAAACTTATTACTATTTATAACCAATTTTTATGACGATTAAAGTATAAATGCATGTAAATTGTCTTAGCGTAATTTATACCGACATTTAATATTATGATAAATAAATAAATATAAACTAAGAGTCCTACTTATCATATGTCGGAGACATGCGGAATCGACTAATCCCCTGAGTTGAAATCTGTATCTCAGCTCCACTTCACTTTTGTGATTGGTAATTTCCGCTCCGATTCAGTGTAGACGCATCCTTATATACCAGCAAGTTATATTAAGCGCTTATAATCTTCTGTTTAATTTCACGTCTTACTCGGACAAGTTAAGTATGGATTGGCGAACTTGCGATGTTCTAGAGATATCGCCACTTGTCAAGAAGGGACACGTCAAAAGTGACGGATGGCGATGTAATGGAGAGATCTCTAAAATTGGTCGAATTGCCCCCCTTAACAAAATCTTAAAATGCAAATATCAAATGTCGCAGCGCCTCGCCATATTAGGTATTAAATTAGATTATTTACAAGGTCCGTACATATTAAGCTCTTATTCAACTTGTATTGTCCCTATGTTACTTGGGCAAAAATTACATACCTAATCACTTCTACGACGAAAAATGCCTTATTTAGCTCAAATATTAACATTATAACATCATCCATACTTAAGTATGTACTTGATATTATTTTCTGCGGATCCTCCAACAATATCTCTTATATTTTATTTATATGTACCGATAAAACGCCCCCGGGATATCCTCGCACGTATATCGTAAATTGTACTTAAAATATTTATTTGGGACCGACAAGGTGACTTTTTCATGTCAATGGGTTGCTTTGATTTCTTTTTATCTACCGAAATGGTAGGGACTATTAAAACGGGTCGAAAGCAAATAGTGGCTTGGACCCGAATAAAACCTTTGACGAAAGTTTTATTGTATACTACTACGTTTGAAACTTAGTTCGCGCTGGGAAGAAAAGTCATAAATAACCCTTTTTTAGGGCTCCATAGTCAATAATGAACCCTTATTTCACCATGTCCGTCGGGCCGTCTGTCCGTTTGTCCGCAGCTTAGCTCAGAGAATGTTCGTCCTAGAAAGCTGCAATTTGGCATGAATATAGGTACATAATATTAGTCACGCTGAAAAGGTGGTCGAATAAAATCATAGTTTTATTTTTAGACTACCTTTTTTAGACCTACACGTATAGTGGGGACGTAATTTTTTATCTTGGTCTATTGCATGGTGTGGGATATCGATGAATAGATCTTTCAAAACTAAGTGAAGTAACGTGAAACAATTTTTCAATAAGTGATAAAAGCATTTGCGGATATAATGAGTTTATTAATTAAAAAAAACTCATAAATGACGCATACTTACTCAATACTCTATTTAAATTGACTTACAGCAAACGATTAGTTCTAATTGGTTCATATCTTATGGATTATTTGGATTACCTACGACGTTTTAATACCTCAGCATGCTAAAGCCTTAGCACATTGTTGTTATGATTGCTAGGCTCATAGATGGACAGTGTTCAGAAATGAACAAATTAAAACAGTTTGGGTTTAGGCCATCTATGACTACATTTTGGAGCGGTGTCGTGAAAAAGACGTGGGTTTTTATAAAAGTATTCTAGATATGAGACGCGTGACGTTAAAGCGTTTATCGGTAAAGATAAAATAGATATCATTTTTGAGCAAAAAGGTCAGTCGGGAGCAAGTGCGCCACCGGGCATGCGCACCTACCGTACTGTATTTTTTAGGGTTCCGTACCCAAAGAGGAAAAAACGGGACCCTATTACTAAGGCTCCGCTGTCCGTCCGTCTGTGTGTTCGTATGTCACCAGGCTGTAGCTCATGAACCGTGATAGTTAGACAGTTGAAATTTTCACAGATAATTTACTTCTGTTGCCGCTATAACAACAAATAGTAAAAAAACAGAATAAAATAAATATTGAAGGGGTCTCCCATACAACAATCGCGGTCGCTTGCGTTGACTTTGCACCTCATGTGTATCCGGCGCCAAAATACGTACCAGGTGCAAACTTAACTTAACCCGGCGAGTTAAGATGGGATAAGTATTTGTAAGGAACCCTCGGTGCGCGAGTCAGACTCGCACTTGGACGATTTTAATATTTCGATATGGTATACCATATTTACCTAGAGGTGCCTATCCCGGTAGAGCATGTGTCCCGCCTGATCTATCTCCAAAGTCTTCTTGAATTGGCAACATACTACAGACCTTCTGTAGACCTTTATTTTCTGCTCTAACGTAAATAGTGTTGCCATAAGATATATTATGCGGCTTATTATATTACCATCGCCGTAGTATTAACCTTTACGAGCATCTGTTGGCATTGAAATTGTACGAGTATACCAGATGCAATAAAATCGCTGTTACTGTGATTTTACTCTTCACATGCATGCAAACGTCGAGACGTGAAATATAAGTAGTCCCTAGAGGCAAACCGTAGCTGATTTCTTGTTCTAAATAGAGCTGCGCAATATTTTAAATCTTAAAATGAGCAAGCTTGTGAGTAATAGCTAGGTGGTATTAGCTGAAGAAGCTCTACACACGCCTCGCCACTAATGCTCTGATAAATGTTAAATAAAATATGACAAGAATAATAAAAGTTTATATATATATTGTCATTCTAAGTGGCCGATAAGTTAAGCAAGAGCTTATTTGCGTAATTTAATTTAAGCTGGGATCTTCAGAATCTACTACCTAAGGACTGGAATAACTTAAACAGATTATCGTTCTATTGTTTTGATAGAAGTGGCGTACGCATTGGCAAAATATAATTTGAGCTACGGTGTTTGATCAATTCACACGATGAAGATTCACATGCTAATTTCGCAAAAGCTAAACGTATAAAACCCAGTTTGTATCCCATAGATTTCCAAGGCGCCTATCCGACACAAAGAAAGACCCGTCTATCACTTCT
Organism: Apotomis turbidana; assembly: GCA_905147355.2. NCBI lineage: Eukaryota > Metazoa > Arthropoda > Insecta > Lepidoptera > Tortricidae > Apotomis > Apotomis turbidana. Next base: position 9,358,037 of record LR990288.1, read on the forward strand.
AGCATAACTAACTGTCACACGCGGCTATTTCTCGCGGGAGATAATTGCTCGTCTCTTTCTGTGCAGTAATGTGAGAGAGTGACTGGTAGCGCTATCTCGCGCGACAAGAGTCGCGAAGCATAGGTTGTGCTAGGCGGGTATTGGATGCGTTGAGTGCGTTCCGCGATACGGAGGCACGGCCCGGCACTCGCCGCCCGACCGTCCGGCGCCGCGCACGTATCGCCCGCGCCCGCAACTTACGCGCCAGTGGTTCGAAACATGTGCTAAGTGACTCCAACATGAAGGGACGACACCAATTCCGACGACGCTTCAGCTTGCAACCATCCTTCTTGAAAGAGGAACACGAGGACGAACGACGACCGCACAGGTAATAATGTTTATGTAAATGAGAACGGAGGTAAACGTTTTGTTTCAGACGCGCGAGATTAAAAGTTTGGACGTTTATGAAACTTAATACCTCTATTAAGTATTCTGTGTAGGTATTTGCTACTTGATCCTGAAGTTAAGCGTTGTTAAGAATGTTTGTTGTCGGTTAATATTTTATACGCCCTTATCCGCTTGTAGCATATGTCATTAGCATATATCACTATCATGTTTCACGTCGCTGTTATAAGTAGCCTCTATTTCCGCAACGTTTGTTACTGCGTGCGTGCTAGCACATGCATCAACCACAGGAAAGAAAAAAAAACAAAAGAGAAAAATCGCTAATAATATACGTGCCTGTGTAATATGTAGATGCGGGAAAACCTGACATTCGTTTCACTTAATCCCTTACTTGTGGGGCAGTGGGTACCTCAATCATTGTGCAGAATCTTTTTTGAGGTAGGGTTCGTTATCCGGCAATTTTTGCAATTTCACAACGTTCAAAATAAATGCGTAATTCTTTGCCTTTTTCCAACGTCTCTGTTGTTCGCAGTTTGACGTGGACTTTGCGATAAATTCGACGGCATTTTTTCAACAAAAGGTCCCCGACAATAGTTCTTGCGAATTTTTATTCGCTGTTGAATAAATGCCATCTTTCAATTGCGTTACAATAGGTTTATGCTATCAGCTTTGCTTTGACGGTACCCAACTACAACAATAGATACATAGGTAACTATATATAGACAGTGAAATTAATTGTAGATGCTGTTCTTGGGGAAATTTGCAGGTTGATAAATAGAAAACATCGAAACCTAACACCTAAAGTACTTTCGGACCCCTGAAACGGGGTCTCCAGTTAACATAGAAAGTTTTGACCCTTATTAATAATTGATAAATAACAATTATAGAAATCATTATCTCCAAAAACAGTGGCGACCTTACGCCTATTAAACTGGGTAGGTGGAAGGGACAATTTATGTGATGTCCGTTTATGGTAATTATTCAAATTGCTCAACCAGAAAGGTCCAATATCAGAAGACAAGGCACTGTAAGATTAAAGTGGGAGTGGGCCTCATTTCGCAGTTAACGGAGAGAACAATTCAAGCGATATCCAGTTTGAAGATAAATAAAAAAGTATTTAAGGGAGCTGGAAAGCGTCCTGAAAGTGATTGAAAAATAAAGATTTTTCAATTATTATTCAGAATGTTTTTTTTCCATAGCTATTAATCTTTTGTCAAACTTAGTCAAACAAAGTTGTGACTTAGCTAAATATTTTATATCTTCACAAGGCAGTCATTATACTTGTGCCTGAACTATTATGAAAATCCTGTATCTAGGCTTCTTTGAGAGTTTATTTAATTACCTAGGGTACTAATAAATCTTACTAACTAAAGCAGAAACTATATTTTGAGCCATTATGAACTAAATTCATTTAGGGTTATAGGATTAGGTAGTACGGTTCTCCAAGTTATTAAAAGTTAAATGTAGTGTTTACTTTTGGTGGAAGCGATGGGTGCCAAAGGGCGCCGCTAGGCTATACTAGGCTAAATACCAAAGTAAGTTTGCATATTAATATTCCAATTTAATTAACATACACCAATCAAGTCAAGCAAATCTTTTCCGCCGTTCTGGCAGATAACAGCACAATAGTGCAACATTTTTCCATTCAAATATGTTGTTACATGATCATTCTAGTTCACAAAGTCACCCTATTTCATAGAGTCTGAACTTATCCTTTTCTCAGCCGTTTTCTGTCGCCTTCTCAGTTTAATAATCCCTTATTTCATTTAGCTACTGAATGAGAGGGCTTGAACTTCTGACATCGGAATATCGAAAATCTGCTTCCTCGAACCGTATACAAAAGCATCCTATCTAACTATCGTCGTGGCATTGCGTCTTTCTTACACATAGTTTCGCTAGATATATCTCCTAATTTGATGGAAATGGGAATGGGGATAGAGGATACATCTAGGCAGTGTGAATCTTTAAATTTATTGTATAACAGGGCTGATACGTGACACGAAACATCGTAAACTAGAGGCTAAGAAAGGTCACATCGAATATCGTATTTTTGCCAGGAATAGTTCGACACGTACTGCGTATCAGCATTCGCTGAAAAGATACATTACGTGCGATTTACTAGCCTTGCAAATTGGGAAGGTTCTAGTTGAATATTGGGTTCTCATATTGCCACAGGGTTACTCCTCGTGATGGTAACGTTTGTTATTTTATGTACTTCAAGAGTCATATTTAGAATTATAAAAGGGTTTTTGGAAGTGAAAATAATGTACCAAATCAATATATTTTTATTAAAGCAGTAACGTCTGCTAACGTAAACTAACTGTTTATAATAGAAGCGAAGAATAGAAAATTTGTATGCTTAGATCGGGATTTGAACCCTTATTATGTCCCCACGGCTTTGCGGACAAGACGGTTGCATTATCAATTATGCTATCAAAGCCACTATCTAAAGCCTAGATATTTTTTACATGCTTTAGGGCGGTATTTATTTTTTATTTTTCGCTTATCTATATTTATAAAAGAAGAAGTCCTGACTGACTCATCAACCGCACAGCCGAAACTAAAAATGCTAGAGAGTTGAAATTTGCACAGTAGATTGCATTTATAAAGTGTACAAGAGATAAGAAGCGATTTTGAAAAATTCTACCCCTAAGGGGATTAAAAAGGGGATGAAAGGTTGTATGGGGTACAAGTTTCTTTTTATGTTAGGAACTTGAAACTTCGTAAAAATGTATTAAAATAAAATATAAGAAAACTAATTTCAGCGTTTTTGAACATTCATCCCCTAAGATCGTAAAATAGGGGTTGAAAGTTTGTATGGAGATCAAATATTTTTTTGAGTGCGGGACTTGAATCTTTGTATAAAAGCATATTATTAGAATACGAGAAAAGTAATTTCAGCGTTTTAAAAAAATCATCCCCTAAAAGGGTTAAAAAAGGGTTGAAAGTTTAAATCCATTACAAATTCTTTGAAACTTCTTATAAAGGCATATATAAAAATAAAAAAATAAAATTAATTGATCATTATTAATAATTCAACCTCTAAGGGGGTTAAAAGGGGGATGAAAGTTTGTCATGGGGTTCAAATTTAATTCTAAGCTAGGAACTTGAAACTTCTTAAAAAGGTATAAAAATAAAATAAAAGAAAACTAATTACAGCGTTTTTGAAAATTCATCCCCTAAAAGGGTTAAAAAGGGGTTGAAAGTATGTATGACGATCAAACATGTTTTTGAGTGCGGGACTTGAAACATTATATAAAAGCATATTATAAAAATACAAGAAAAGTAATTTTAGCGTTTTTGAAAATTCAGCCCCAAAGGTCGAGAAAAAGGGGTTGAAAATTTGTATGAAGATCAATTTTTTTTTTGATTGCGGGATTTTAAACTTTGTATAAAGGCATATAATTAGAATATTAAGAAAAGTAATTTCAGTGTTTTTGAAAATTCTACCCCTAAGGAGGTTAAAAAGGGGTTGAAAGTTTGTTTGAAAATCAAAAATTTTTTTTGAGTGCGGGACTTGAAATTTTATATAAAAGCATATTATTAAAATACAAGAAAAGTTATTTCAGCATTTCTGAAAATTCAGCTCCGGAGGTGGTGAAAAAGTTTTTGAAAATTCCACCCCTAAGGGGGTTAAAAAGAGGATGAAAGGTTGTATCGGGTATAAGTTGTATTTTAAGTTAGGAATAAGAAACTTTGTAAAAAGGTATTTTATTAAAAGATAAGAAAAATCATTTCAGCGTTTTTGAAAAATCATTCCTGAAGGTGGTGAAAAAGGGGTTGAAAAATTTGTATGTAGATCAAACATTTTTTGAGTGCGGTACTCAAGTACTTTGTCTAAAGGCATTATTATTTGCATCAAAGAATTTATAAACGTCGTTCTTAAACTCATCGAATTTAATAAAGCTATTTGTTCGTAGATGTATCTGATTTTTTAATGATACCGCGTAATTAGAGCAAATTAGCCGAAAAAAAAAGTAAAAAAAGGCCAAGAGCGAGTCGGACTCGCGTACGAAGGGTTCGTTACTATTTCGTAAACAATTGCAAAAAAAAGCACGTTTAGCAATTTCAACATTACTTAGATCTGAAAATAATAAAGATGTAAAATGTTCAAGATAAAGGTTCCACGCGGACGAAGTCGCGGGCAACAGCTAGTACTTATATAAACATTTAATGTACTAAATTATTTACTTAAAACTTAAATGATTTTCGCTCATTATAACAGCAAATATAGAATTTTGTAGATAGAAATATTATTTACCTATTGTAATACTAATATATAATAACCCTGGACACCTCTTGATTTGCGAGCCGGGATAACCCTGGACAACGCTCCTCTTTTCTTGAGACTTGTTGTCTCAACGTACATAACGGGGCCTTAATATATTAATTAAAACCCAAAATTTTATATTTATAAGTATTTAATGACGACGAGCGTCTTGTACAGAAAGTTGATTATCGTCGAGTGGGGTGGGTAGACTGGTGACTATTTAATATGAATGGTTTGGACGCCTGCTTGTATTGAATAGCAATAAATTCCATTTCCTTGGTTTGTCATTTCCAATCAGGGGCTTGAACATCTTCCCGCCTCGTTGAAAGATACGAGCTTTCAACACATTAGGTCTTCAGCTGATGGTAAAGGGCAGAGACGCACGAGCGGTCGACGAACGCAGCCTTTCGTTGTAGTCACATCTGCCACCCTGGTAACGCCATCTGGTCCCGGGAACAAGCGCGTAACTCTTCCAAGCCTCCAACACAGTGGAGGTACGTAATCTTCATGCAGCAGAACCAGATCTCCTATGTTCAGCTTGGCAGTATTGGTTCTCCACTTCGTTCTCTCTTGCAATTCCGAGATGTATTCTCTCTGCCACCTTTGCCAAAAGTGCTGGCGAATCTTCTCTATTCGGGCGTATCGTTGCAGAGATATTTCTTTATGGTTCTCCAGAGAAGGTGAAGGCAGTGCAATAAGCGGTCTTCCGATTATGAAGTGCCCTGGAGAGAGGGAAAGGAGATCGTCAGGGGATGTTGACATAGGGCACAAGGGGCGACTATTGAGAATAGCTTCCACTTGCGCAAATAGCGTAGAAATCTCCTCAAATGTTAGATGACTATTGCCAATTACTCTTTTAATATGGTGCTTAGCCGATTTTACACCGGCTTCCCAAATACCGCCGAAGTGAGGTGCGTAAGTTGGTGTGAATTTAAATTTTATATATTCCTGATTTGCAAAGTCAGACAAAGGTTCCTGATTATTTTTTATGAAGTTGCCTATTTCCTTGGCTGCAGAAACAAAGTTGCGGCCATTATCACAGAAAATTTCGGAAGGCTTGCCTCTGCGCGCGATAAACCTTCTGAGAGTCATTATGAAAGCATTTTTTGTCAAGTCACTGACCGCCTCTAAATGCAAGCATTTGTAACGTAAACAAACGAACAAGCATAAATAACATTTAATTAACTTAGCACCACGGCCTTTACGGTTTAAGATGTGGAAAGGTCCTGCAAAGTCTAGACCAACCGACACAAATGGGAAGTCTGGATTTATCCTTTGAGCTGGAAGATTACCCATTTTAGGTGTCAAAGTATCACCTCGAGCACGTCTGCACCGCATGCAATTATTCACTGTACGCTGAGCAAGACGTCTTCCATTAATCGGCCACACCGTCTCCTTAACTATTGATAACAATAATTGAGGAGGAGCATGCATATTTTTTAAATGTTCATAAACAAAAATGAGTTTAGTTAAGCGATGATTCGCGTGGAGCAAGATTGGATGCTTCTTTTCGTAAGGATACTCCGACGCCTCGATTCGACCTCCGACTCTGATCAATTCACATTGATCTAAAAATGGCGAAAGTTTTAGTATTTTTGATTTAGAACCTAATGATTTATTTTTACTAAGCATGTCATATTCACTTTCAAATGACTGCCTTTGCGCAACTAAACACAAAAAATTAAACGATTCAGTCAGTTCGTCCACAGTTAAAATTCCTGTCCGTTTATTATGAGGATTTTTTAAATTATATATCATTCTTTTAACGTATGCAAACGATCGTTGTACTTTATTTAGTGTAGAGTAATTTTCAAAATTTACGAATGGATCGGATATACTAACAAGATTAGACTTTATTTCAGGCAACTCAACAACTTTAGAATAATTTAGAACTGGCCATTTAGATTCCGCTTCAAGTAAAAATGAAGGCCCAGACCACCACAAATCCAGCTTCGACAGCTGGCTAGCATCCACTCCTCTGGATATCAAATCTGCTGGATTTGAGGCAGTAGGTACATACCTCCATACTGATCCTTCAGTCTTTTCTAAGATCTCGTTAATGCGATTGGCTACAAATGATTTTAGCTTGGCAGTTTTATTGTGCAACCACCCTAACACAATACTCGAGTCACACCAATGAATCACACGATCCGGTTTCGACCTTAGTGCATCAAGAACAGCTCTGCTGAGCTTAGCAGCGAGCAGAGCGGCACACAACTCCTGACGTGGCATCGTGGTGGGCTTCAAAGCTGCTACCTTTGATTTACCGCATAAAAGCCTTACAGTGACGTCATTATTTTGAGCTATAGACCGCATATAAATACAGGTACCTAGGGCCAGTTGAGAGGCGTCACTGAACACGTGCATTTCAACGATTTTTGGTGAGTCACACAGAACTTGCCTCGTTAATCGAAGATCTTGAATGAATGGTAAGTTTTGCGTAAACTTCTCCCAATCTTTAATTATGGAATCAGGCACTTGTTGGTCCCAGTCCATTTTTAGCTGCCACAGTTTTTGTAAAAGCATTTTTGGCTTAATGGTGGAAGGGCACAAAATTCCAAGAGGGTCAAAAATCTTAAATGCGTTTGACATTATATAGCGTTTTGTTATTTTGTCACTTGGAGGAGGATCCTTTACTGGAAAATTAAGTGTGTCACTAACTGGACACCATCCTAGTCCGAGAGTGCTTGCTGATTCACTTATTGTTAAATGTTCGAGTATATCTATATTAGAGTCTTGAAATAATGAAGGCAAGTTGCTCTTATATTTTCTTAAATTAAAACATCCAGCCTTCAACGCCTCCGAAACTGATTGTTGTATATATCTTAATTCATTTTGATCATTTGATCCGGTGATCAAATCATCCACATAAAAATCTTTCTGAATTACCGTTTTGATGAGCTGATCATGCTGTTCCTCTCCGAGTTGATACAAACATCGCGTGCTTAAATAACTCGCACTTCCTGTACCGTAAGTGAGAGTATTTAACCGCAGCGTTTTAAGAGGTTCAGACTCATCTTCTCTCCATATCACCAATTGCAAATTGCGGTCTTCATCATAAACTTGAACCTGACGGTACATTTTTTCAATATCACCACACAAAATGTACTTGTATTGCCGCGCTCTTACTAGAATGGAGAAAAGAGAGTCCTGAACATTTGGACCCACCATAAGTATATCATTTAGAGACTTCTCAGAGGAAGTAGCAGCAGAGCCGTCAAAGACAACTCTCAGTGAAGTTGATTCGCTGTTGTCCTTAAACACAGCATGATGACATAAAAAGTAATTTGGATTTGGCTTCAGCAAAGCAGACTCGGACAGGTGACCCAACGCAGCGTACTCATGAATAAATTTAGTGTATTCGGATTTCAAGGTCGGATTTCGCTTGAATTTTCGTTCCAAATTAAGAAATCGTTTTTTAGCTAGATAATATGAATCCCCGAGACATTCAGGTGATTCGGACAAAGGTAACTTAACGTAAAATCTGCCTGTGTCAAGACGAACAGTGTGGGCTAGGAAGTGTTTTTCACATTCCGTTTCACTTTGATTTAATATTGATTTATTGGGGACTTGTTCAATTTCCCAGAATTTTGTTAACATTTCTTCAATATTCTCCTGTGATTTGGATATCAGCGCATGATTACAATTGATTTCATTTTGATTATTTTTATTTTGTTTAGTTGTAAGTACCGGTCCCGATATTAACCAACCAAATTTTGAATTACGCAATTTAGGATTTTGAGGACCCAGAGAGTATTGTTCACAACCCAGTATGTCCCAGAATATGTCCGCCCCAATCAAGACTTCGATGGCGGCTGGTTGGTTGAAATCGGGATCCGCTAACTGGATATGATTTGGTATATGTAGATTTTGGATATCTACCGGATATTTTGGTATGTTGCTTGTTAGCTCCTTTAGAACAAAGCACGATAAAGCAACTTTAAACGTGTCATTTAATGAGTTTATTTGAGCAGTACACCTTTCGACGATGTTGTTCGTGCAATTATTTCCGATCCCTATGACTTTTAGACAGTCTATGGGTTTTGAATCTAATGATAATCTTTCTTTTAGCGATTTAGTAATGAAAGAGGATTCACTACCGCAATCCAGGAGCGCGCGAACCTTTTCCTTTTGATTAGTTTTAGGATTACAGACTTCAATTAACGCCGTTGATAGAAGTACTTGTTTGTTGTCAATAAAAGAACAAAGTGCTGTAGACGACGCATGACTAACCGTAGCAGCATTATTTATAATACTTGGACTAGGCTCATGCAGCAAACTGTTGTGCCTCTGCTTACAATCGCGGCAAGGGCCCCCACGGCATTCACTAACGGGGTGGCCTTGTCTAAGGCAGTTCGCACATAATTTATAATTCGCAACATCGGCTAACTTATCTTGCATGCTCTTGGCTGTAAAAATAGGGCAATCGTAAATTTTATGATTGTTGCTACATATAATACACACAGAAGTTCCAGGTTTATACTGGTTGTTGTTGCTGTTAACAAATTGTTTTGATTTCTGATTAACGCTTGCAAATGATTTTACATGAGTGTGTTTTTCTTGTTTATTGGGATGGTATGTATTGTTATAATGATTAGGCGCTGGCGGACTTGGCCGTGATGTAGATGGTGAAAACTTTGAAGTACCAGATTCATACTTATTACGATTCAAGGCCTCAAGTACGTCAGCGCGATCAATTAAAAACCTGTGAAATTGATCTAAAGTCGGAACGTCATCGAGCGTATTACGGTACTCTTCCCACTTTAAAAGGGTGCGGCTTTCTAATTTAGACGACAACATAAATATTATCAACATATCCCACTTGTCGGTCGGTTGGCCTAAACTGGCCAATGCTCTTAAATTTTTTGTCACGTGATCGACTAAAAAACGCAAAGCCCTTTCAGACTCACGGGTGTGCGCTTGTATGTTAAACAATGAACTCAAATGATGATTTATCAGTAATCTTTTATTGTCATAGCGCTCACCTAGTAGCTTCCAGGCCTCTGCGTAATTAGCAGAAGAAACCTCGAGATTAGAGATAATTCTTGCCGCATCGCCCTCTAAGTAGGAAATCAAGTAGTGAAACTTATGTATATCTTTAATACGATCATTTTTATGAATGAGATTTTCGAACGTATCGCGGAACTCCAGCCAACGAAAATAGGCACCATCAAATTTCGAAATTTGTATTTGTGGCAACTTAAAACCTAGATCCTGATGGTCGAGAGCGCAATGAGCTTCGCCAGCGGCAGAGTTGCGCCTTTCGATTTCACTCATACTGTGTTTTTCTAATAATCCCTTAGCTATTGCAATATTAGTAATAATATTCTGCTCAATCCGCTCCCGTTCATCAAGCTCAATAGACAAACTGTCAGAATTCAGAACCTCAATCTCATTTTGCAAATTATCAAACTTAATTGATAACCCTTCTAGTTTACTAATTTTTAGACTAAGCTCGGCTAATTCAATATTTGACATATCCGTTTTATCGTTCAGCACATTTAAATATGCTTTAAATTTAGTAATTTGTCCTTTAATAGAACTTCGCGAGACAGTTAACTCTTTTAGACGACTAATGCCAGAAAAAGTACTTTGTTTCTCAATAGAATCCGGCATCGTAATAATTAATTATATTGCAAATCGTTAGCGTTATATAAAAATAAAATTTTATACAAGTGTAAAAAAATGCTTATCTCACGTTCCTCACTTCGCTGGTACCTGCCGATGGGAAGCCGGCTGCGCGCGCTCAGCTAAGTTGTAAACAACTTAGGTATGTACTAGCCGGGCTGCGCTGCGACGATCCTGGAATAGTCGGCGAATAATGTAAATACTACGAAATAAACCTTATGAAAGCGAAATAAAAGGGCGTGGGATGGCAAGAACCACTTCGTACTAGTAAAATTAACCTTTACTTTATAAAATTACGTTTTTCACACTATTTTATTATTTAACTAAGTAAATTACTGTTGTATTATTTCGTAAATATGTATACTAACATTACTAACACGGGCCACCATATATTTTAGATATTTAAAGATACACAGTTAAGATTAACTAGTTATAAAAGTACCTACGTGAATAGAACAAAGGAATGCAATGTAACTTAACTTACAGTTTGGAATTTAATGTTATTTGTTTGTTGTTTACACTGTTATTTACGTAAATGCAAATACATTTTAGTAATTTAAACGAACTAAAGAATTTTTACTGTTATTTGCGTAAATGGAAGTATATTTTAATAGTTCGAAATTAACTCTAAGGATTTTTTCTGAGTGTTTTCTTTTTTATGGACAAAAGGAAGGTCAAGGAAGGGCACTTATCTTTGGTGATGGCTTCTTCTTGCGAGGTGATCTTTAGCTGTATCACTGCACTGCACTTCTGGAAGATCCCGATAAGGTTACTCTTCGAATCTTGACTTTTTAATTTTTCTTCATATTTCTTGATTGTTCGTAGTTCCCCTCATGGGCCACCAATTTATGTCTCAACGTACATAACGGGGCCTTAATATATTAATTAAAACCCAAAATTTTATATTTATAAGTATTTAATGACGACGAGCGTCTTGTACAGAAAGTTGATTATCGTCGAGTGGGGTGGGTAGACTGGTGACTATTTAATATGAATGGTTTGGACGCCTGCTTGTATTGAATAGCAATAAATTCCATTTCCTTGGTTTGTCATTTCCAATCAGGGGCTTGAACACTTGTTTCTTCTTATAGCTTCTTTCATAATTGTCTTCTTCTTTTTTCAAGTTAATTCAAATCTTCATTCTTGAGACTGCATCGTCAGCCTGGTGGTTCCTCTTGTTTCTTGTGGTGTCCCGGACGGTGCGGTGTCCCGGACAGTGTGGTGTCCTCCCGCCGCACCGTCCGGTGCGAGGTTCTGAGGTTCTGGCTGGTTCAGAAGTTCGTCTTCGGAACATTAGTGCAGGATCGCCATGTAATATATGTGATAATGTGGTTGAGAAGGGACGTTGATGGGAGACAAAGCATATGCAGAGCTCTAGATAGTAGTGAACGTTTAATTACTTAAAACATTAGCTTATATACATTTTTACAATAAGGTTAACGCTTATCCAAGCAATATGCATTAGGCTACAGTTATACTGCATGCTATACTAAATGTAGACATTAGCTACATACTACACTATACCTAATATCTTTGTGTGGGTAATAATTACCAAGTGCAAGTTTGAAAATCTCGCACATCAAAATTATGACATGAAATATTGGTGTGATGAACTCGTATATTTTGGTCCTGGGTCATGGATACTACAGGTGCCGAGAAACTTCTTGAGCCTAACCTTGACTGCGCAGTAGCCGATTTACGTACAAATATGCATGCGCAGATCCGCCATTTCTGGGTCAAGAAGTTTCTCGGCAACTGTATCTATGTATTTAGGTATGTATATATCTATATAAAGGATGTATATCGTCGTCTAGTGACCATGATGCCAAGCCTTTAAGAGCGTACGGGCACAGTGTAAAAAGTAACAGTGGGCCGACGCCTTTGATGTTTGCGTAAATGCCGACACCGCTCAAGGTTACCGTACTTACCTAGGGTTGTCACAGACTTACACAACTGCCCAAAAAAGGAGGGTAATGTTTTTAGGTTTCATGTATGTGTACTAATTTTACATATGGCGTCCATTTTGGAAATAAAGATGGCGGACGTCACTTTTTTGAAAAAATCTACATGGGTGTCGTTTTCTAGGTTTTTGGGGGTGTAGATTTCAAAAATGGAATCCATTTTGGGATGGTTGATATCACTGCTACAGACATCAACACCCATTTCAAAAAGTGACGTCCGCCATCTTGGATATCAAAATGGACGTAATTTTCGTAATCGACACCCCGAGGTACCTCGGAGAAGACACCCATATCGATTTTTAAGAAAAAATAATGTCCGCCATCTTGGATTTCAAAATGGACGTCATTTTCGTAATTGGAACCCCCAGGAACCTCGGAGAAGACACCCATATCGATTTTTAAGAAAAAATAATGTCCGCCATCTTGGATTTCAAAATGGACGTCATTTTCGTAATTGGAACCCCCAGGAACCTCGGAGAAGACACCCATATCGATTTTTAAGAAAAAATAATGTCCGCCATCTTGGATATCAAAATGGACTTCATTTTCGTAATCAGTACCCCGCGGACCCTCAAATTTATTTAAAAATCAGATGATTCATAAACAAACAATTTCTTACTTTTTAAATAAAGTCTTAAACCTTACGTAACTCGTAATTACTTTTTTTTAATGTAATAAAAATTTGTTGAAGTAAAATAAAATATTGAAAATATACAAAAATGGATGACGACGGCAGTGGGGGAGTAAAGGTCAAACTCGTACCTAATTACTTAAAATAACCTATAAATCATGTCCGACATTTTGAATTTAAAAATTCATGTGATATATCATATCATTATATATTTTTGTTTAGGTACACAGAAACAAACAATTAGCGATATTACTGCGGTATTTCAATTTTTACTGGCAGGCGTAACGCTTTTACATCCGCCATTTTGTTTACGTTAGCATGACATGAGAAAATTTATTACTTAAGCACTATAAAATAATATTAAAAATATAATATTTACCTTTCTATTGACCGAGGAAATCTATGGAATCGTAGTTCTTTATTTTTATAAGACGTCGACATGCATTGTCGCACAGCACATGTCGTATGTACCATTTCAATAAAATTGTAAGTTGAAAGACGCGTCAGCCCTCACAGTTAGTTCCCTCATTACTAACAATTTCGTCGTATGACACATGGGGAACGCCCCTCCCGCCGCCGCCTCTGTCACCCCGCACGATTGCCCTGTCTAGACGCCTTCGTCGACCGACTGTATTGTTTCTTAGACTGTGGTACGGGACTAGATCGATTTACGTAAGATTGTGCAATATTTTTTCCCATTGCGATTTCTTGCTTCGTAAGTAAGTACGTCAATAAATAAAGTCTTGCATCATATTGCGTTGCCCTTTTTAACATTTTACCAGTCAAACTTATTAATTACAGTTATTATGGTACTTAATTTGTTGTTTTGCTTTTGGATGGCTTTCAAAACTCAGTGACCATCTGCCTTATAAGTACAGTTTTTATATTTTCTTCGGTTTCCGCGACTATCACACATTTAAATAAAACAATTTAAACGGATTATATCGCGTATATTAATTATTTGAGCCTCCCTGACGTTTCAGTACCTTTTTCAAATAATTAATATACGCAATATAATCCGTCTAAATTGTTTTATTTACAGTTTTTATGTTTTTTTTTTCCCAAGATTGCCGTTCGTTGTGTTAAACAAATAACTACTAAACGCAAACATTGCGAATATACGTGTTATCTATGTCGTTTCTTATATAACATCATACAGCTAAACAATAAATAATTTGCTACGTATTTCGCAGTGCAATTTAACACCAGACTTTCTTATCTCAGGTCTTCTTAGTCGTTCGAATAATCGCTTGCACGTTTGGAATCGTATAAGAATTGCCGCAGATAGGTTATAAAAGTTGGCTAAAGCTATCGAGGGTTCAATTTATTTATTTATTTAAAAAACATGAGTAGGTATGTTTACAGCACATAGCCAAATACATACACATTAAATTACACAAAAAATATACAACAATACTAAAATAAAATGACAATTTAAAATAAAATACACATTAACATTACAAATCAAAATTAATTAGGATTATAGCATAAAAAATTATGTTAAAATTGAGTAAAAGTTGAAAATTGGAAAATAATAATACAATCTAACATATAATTATAAAGGTTGTCTGGAAGAGATCGCTTTTTAGCGATAACACCGCCTGTTGTCTACCGTTATTTATAAATAGTATTTGTCTTGTTACCTTTTGTAAACTTTTATTGGTGTGCAATAAAGTATTGTTGTATTGTATAATTCCGAATCACAAAAATGTATTAGGATTATAGCATAAAATGAATGTCAGGTACCTACTTACATATAATGTCATATAGTGCAATTGTTAAGAAACTGCATCACCCGTCTCAGGAAAGTTCCTGTGTAGTCTGTCAGCGAACACATCCTCCTCGGCAACATGCTGGTACAATTTATTTAAAAGCGTTGTCCCCGCGCGTCGTGCTCAATAGACAAACAAACCAAAAAGAGTCTACCTATTGAATATAGGTAGACTCAACTGAGACTTCAACTGAAATTATAATCATTATTTCGATACCTTAGTTCACACCTTGTTCTAATTTCGTTTTTTTTTGCCAAAGAAATTTAAACCACCTATAGTTGTGAACTTAACATCCTAATTTCCGAAAGTACGATTGTGCTCTAAGGTACCGATTTCAAGGTTTCACTCTTGTTGATACAGTTCTCTCCAATCCGTTACTCTTTGCGGACATTTCCTCATACTGCATTACAACGGTTCCCCATTGCATTCTTCAACACAGTATCCTGACCTTTTTCACTTTTAAAGCTAGTGCTCAGTCAATCCATTCCTACCGCCTCTGTGTAGTACTAATAGTACTGCAGTCCCCTGTTAGTGTCCAGGTCAATGTCTCTGTGACATGCGTCTTCTGCTTGTTTTGCGGTACCGAAGTTTTCACCCGTAAACCTGGGCACGGGCTCCGAGGTATACCTCTCGGAACCCCTGCGGAACTCAGTCACCAATCTCAGTCTCTACTCAGTCTCCGGCCTTCTGAAATATTGAGGTGCTCAACTGCCCACCCCTATATGGACGCAGCTTAAAAATTACCCAAATAAGAAATTGAGAAGATGGATTTTTTCCCTACGACCACAGGCAATTTAACTGAAATATCATCATCATCAACCTCTCAAGACATGTACACGACCTTCAGCAATGATACCTACTAACGTGCCGACGGAAAGAGGAAGGGAATAAAATACAAAATTGACTTTCACGTGGAAAAATCTTGAAAATTAGACATATTTCCTAAAAAAAAAAATTGAAATATTTTTTAATTTCTTGTTTCTTGTTTGTTCTTTCTCTTTTTTCCGCAGGCGGACCTTTTAGATGGGGTATTCCTTTTATGACCCCTTTTTTATTATTGTAGTACCTATAGGTTATTTAGAGTAAATTTTATATATAAGTTTTTCTTATATTGTTTCTTTAAATTTATGTGAAATTGTAAACATACTTATATCGATAAAATAATAATAGTATTTCTTGTGCATATTCCCAGAAATATCCGTAATTATTCTAAGCGTTTTTTAAACTTTCCACAAGTTACCCAAATTCGTAGTTATGAATACAGAAACTTTAGAAAAAGATTTAAATAGCGTCACATATCGTCAACTTACCTAAAATAAAGCTAAATTATGCAGAAGTTGTTAACTGGAGTTTAAAGTTTGAAGTGAATACCTTGCATCTCAGAAGTTGGCCTTGTCTGTATCATGGTTTTAGACTAGAACAACAACAAAGACACTTGTCTTTAATAACATTACACTAGTCTTTGTTCACCCGAGACGAACAAATTAATTACTTTCCCTATAAGCAATGAAATGCCGCCTTGGTTTTCCAAAATTGTCAACAAGTGAAGGTAAAATACGTAAACAGCAAAACAAGGAGAGGATTTCGTAAAAACAACACGCTTAATTCTTTTAGCTATGTATGTCTTAGAACCGCCTCGTACAGCGTCTAGTTGCCATATATAACATAAGACTACTAGAGCTTAATACTGAATACTGATACGTTCAAAAATCCTGTGTCATCTTGTACCTTACGTATTCTGGCCAATAAATACATTCTACCTATTCTATTCTATAATTTAAGTCCAAGTGGCTTTGTTTTACGTATTAAGATTATTTTCTACCATTTTTATTTAATAGTCACATTTTATAACAAAAGTGTGTACTCAGCATTCTCTATCACACATAGTTTAAATTACATTTGTCAACGATTGAAGTAGTGAAAAGTGATACAATACTATCTCTTGAGTGTTTTAATTAGTTTACTTGATTGTGCTTTTACAAAAAAGCAGCGTTAGTGTAACAACTGACTGGCACAAAAACTTACTTAAAGATTTTAATAATAGAGGTAATTAGTAAACGTGGGTGGACTAACTACTCTTGTCATTATTTTGTCCCGTGACCCCTGGGGACAATAGGCTTTAAACTTCTTAGAAAAGCGATGATAATTTATATTACTGGTATTGTCAAGAGATGTATATACATATAAGAATAGGCTCATAACTGTAGCAATTATAGAGTTATTGGTAATTTGGTGTATATAACCGACGAGTGGAGACCTCGGACCAGCAAGCGCAGCGTGGGACATCCACCTACAAGATGGACAGATGACCTTATAAAGGTCGCCGGAAGGCGCTGGATGCAGGTCGCTTCCAACCGGTATATATGGAAGTCCAAAGGGGAGGCCTATGTTCAGCAGTGGACGTCCTGTGGCTGAGATGATGATGATGAACCGACCAAAATCATAGTTTTAAATAGTGAGCCATTACCATGGCAACGAGCAACAGAAATACCTTGATTGAGTCATTTACTCCTATATATGCAATTAATTAATTTATTTAGATTTAAAAATACAAATTCACCCAAAAAATATGTTTACCTGCGTACATTGGTTACTGTCTAACTTACACAAAATGAAAAAAATAGGAAATTATGATTTTAATAAAAGCATTCATTAAACTATCTATCAGGTGTTATTTTTTCCTGTTATAAGGAAAGAAAACCTAAAACGAATATTTTTACCGAAAGGTATTAGGCACACCTTGTTGTCTTAATATAAAATACATTTGTTTAGTTAAAAAAAACTCCTGTTTTTATGTGACTGATTGATTATTTTGGAAGTAGGTACCTACGCTTACGTTTAGCACCAGCTAAATGTTCTCTTTTATACATTTAGCTGAACGCCTAGTTTTAGTAGTTCACTCAAAACTGGAGCTTAAATAAACGCAGCCTGTATTTTCAGCGAAACATTGAAATAGCAACACGCTAGTAAACCTTTGTGCATGTGCAGTCAGCTAATGAGAAAAGGCATGGAAACTGTAATTTTATAGTCTATGATAAGAGTTTTACTTTTCCCCGCAGTGTCTAAACAGGGATCACTCAAAAAATTCGAAGTTTAATTTATCCCAATTTAAAAAATTCCGAAAGTGAAATAACGCGAAACGATCAATTGTTTTCATGTGTAATGTGTATTGTAGTGTACCCTAGACAATATTTAGGTGCAATTCGCGAACACACATATTGCCATTCGGGATTGGGTGAAAACTGCGACGTCCTTATCTGGATCGCTTAAAAGCGAGCAAGACAAGTATAAAACGCGAATCGCATTCTGACAGCTCACGAACTGTACATTTATTATAAATTGTAGAAAACCTTACACAAATCGTTCGAGTCCCACAGTGAGCTCTAGGAAGCTTGTATTATGGGCACTAGACGACGATATACATACTTTTACAGATAAATTATATACTTAACTAAGTACTTATGTAATAAACTAGTGGCATCAATCAGGGCCGCGGTGGAATTCCATACTTACCTCGAAATGTTTTTTTTTTTTTTAATTAACATTGTTATTGGTATCTTGATTATTACCAATTCGAATCGTCTTAAGGCTATATTATGGCAGCCCTGGTGATAATAAATCATCCGTCAAATCAATCAAGTGTGTTTTGGCTATGATAACACACGAAATCGTGTAAGTTTTGAACCAATAACCCTACCGATATCGTAATAAATAAGTTACCTTAGTCGATTGTAGCCAAAATAACTTGCAGAATCATCCTTCTCCGATAAAGAACAACACGCCAAGTTCGCGTGATAATGCGTCGGCTTTACAACCTTTTATGTGTAAATAAACCCGACGACGCACCTTTCAGCGACTTTTGATTATTGCCTATTCACGAGGAATTAATGTTTTTTTTTTAAAGGCCGAGGGGCTTCGACCGACAGGTCAGCCCGCCATCGAATTATTAGGTATTGTTCAAAATTAGAATATCAACGTGTAAATTGATAGCCTTTTCTTTTCGTTTACAACGAAAAAACAGCTTTGTTAACTGTCGCTGGAATGAAAAATTGTTTCGTTCCGAATAAAGCTTGAATCAAGATTGGGAATGATTATATTTGTATTCAGTTTTTCGTTTAGCTTCACAGTAGATAGTTTCACCGGCACAGGTAGTGTTATTTGCTTATCTCTAAAGAACGTGTATTTTCTCTGTGATGAAGACCTTTAACATTCTATAACTGCCTACATTTCAAGTTTTTTCGAGGATCCATTTATTCACTGCTGCTTAATAAAAAGACAAATCAACCGAATAAAACAAAATATTTTCGTAACAGGTTATCGTACATCTAACCTGTCGCCGGATCGGCACTGCCTCAACTCCAAAGCTCGAAATTCGACCGTCGAATAGTGCTGTCCCTCTCGATCTCCTGTCAAATTATATTTAAGTGAACGGGACGGCACTATACGACGGTCGCATTTCGATCATAGGGGTAGTCCTCCTGTAACTAGCCGCCGGCGGAGGAACCACGGTGAACGGCGGTGGTTCCCCCGCTTACGGAGATGCTGCGACTTTGCGCGACCAGCGACGCGAGAGATCTGAGCGCGGAGGTATAACGAGTGAGCGAGACACACGTACCTATCGGTATCGGTATCGGTATCGGGGTCGCTGTCGGGGTTTATCTCCGTTATAAAAACAATAGCCGCGGTCGCCGCGCTGTCATGTCAGTGGTGCTGATCCGGTGTTGTTACATACTTACGTTTGGTTGAAGCCGGGTAGACGGACGGACGGACGACGCGGTTGGCGCAGTGGTTAAGCAACTGCCAACTGAGCCAACGGTCCTGGGTTCGAATCCCGGCAAGGGAAAATATTTGTGTGATGAACTCCAATATTTGTGCCTGGGTCATGGACGTTATTTGTATTTAAGTATGTATTTATCTATATAAGTATGTTTGTCATCGTCTAGTGTCCATAACACAAGCCTACTAGAGCTTACTGTGGGACTAGATTGATTTGTGTGAGGTTGTCCGATATTTAGTTAGTATTTAGTTAGTATTTTAGAGCTAATGAGTTGAGGCGACGCTGGTCCGAGAGTGGTTAAGTGTGTGATAACCTTTAATACAGATTCGCACCAGCGCACACCACACCCGCTTGGTTAAACCTTTGTTCGTTCATAATCGGCGCCCGTTTGTAGCCAAGTTCGATCGTACGTGGAGTATTGGTCACATTTCTGGGATGGTTCAGCACAATATATCTTCGATGCTCTTAAAATATTGCAGCAGCTAGCGGTCCGCATCATAGGCAACGAAGAAATTACTAGGTTCCTGGAATCCATCACGTAGAAACTTTTTTCTGACTTGGGTTCCCTTTGTTGCTTACCATCAGGCCAAGTGGAGCCACCATGTTGTAGCCATGTAAAAAAAAGTTAATGGTAGAGGCAATACAATGTAAAAGGTTATAATTACAGCCCACGTTTCAAAGAACACGTAGCTACCTTGGCCACGCGGGATGGAAAACGACTACTTTACAAACTGCGCACCTATACCACGTTTTTTTCTACTCGGAAATGTTAAAGCAAATGTGTACAACAAAATTACTAAAGTTTATACCACTTGCCTTTGCCAACATGTTTCTACTCCCTTGGGAAATACAGGATCCACATATTGCACAAAGTTACATTTTATAAAACACGAATACGTCCTGTGAATATTCAGATATATATAGCTACGACGTTCGTGTAACCAAAATACATTACACCATATAGTTAACCGAAATGTTGTTGTCCTTTCAGAGGTGAAAATATATAGACGTTATACGTCAAGAGACGAGACCATTCAGAACAGTGTTAGTCATTTGTCTCACAGCGAGCTAAGCCGCGTTACGCGGTTCGAGTGCTCATTATATATTAACCCGACTGGAACCCTGTATCAGGTTAAATTCAATTTCAAGGACTAAGCAGGTTAGGATCTTTGTGGAGGTACGTGCGTGAGTAAACATTATTACAAATCTAGTGAATTAAGTTTTACTTTCGTATTTTGTCGGGAAAGCTCGTTTTTATACTATCTCAAGTTTATCACCGAAGTTTTTAAATAAATATAAAACCGGACTCACAAACACATTTAAACAAAATATGATGATAAACCATTATTCACTACATCTATACATTTACACAGTCTCTATCTATCTATCAGCCACAGACGTACACTGCTGAACATAGACCTCCCCCATGACTCGCCACAAAGAGCGACCCCGTGCAGACCGCATGCATTGATTCCCCGCTATCCTCACGAGGTCATCCGTCCATCTAGTCGGGGGAGTATACGTGGTCGCCACTTTACATTTTACCCATTTTGCACAAACTACCGATGAAATACAGTTCTTAGTCAACTTTAGCGAAGATCAAAAGAGAAAACCTACTTTAGTACATATTCAAATCTTGGTTTCTAATAGGTATTGCCTAAAGCCAGAAAATAAAACACATTGAATTAGCAATGATATTGGACAATGCACTCTCGATGCATTGAAAAATCCGATCTCACCAAAACTTTACCAAGCCAAGTTCTGATTCAAACAAGTTTTGGCTGGCTCGCGTACAGACGGCCAGGAAATTAGTACACCACTATTCGATTCTATTTCATGTGGATTAAGGTTCGAAATTGGTAGACCAATTTCTTGGCTCATTGTACAAAAGGCACGCACTGCTATCACTTCGTAGGGCGTTCCTGGCATTGCTCCAATTTGCTGGATTCAACAGAAAACTGCTTACTAACCGGGTCATTGACCTATTTATGTCCAAGTGTGAATCGGCATCGATAAACCTTTTATATCTCGTTCAAACTTTTTTGTTATACCAGATTTATATACTAAGTAAACACAAATATATAGTAAGAGTAGTATAGGACATGGTACCTACAGAATTAAAAACTGAAAATGTAAAATAATTATGAATGTAATGGGTACTAACTACTAACCGATATTGTCTGTAATAATGTAGCAAGTATAAAAAAAATTGAAGTTTTCATTTACTTTCTTTTGAACTTTCCGAAAATTCTGTTCCCGAATTAGCACTACCATCGAGCGCGGTCATAATATGAGAGTTTGATATTTTGCGGCATTTATGACAGCGATATCGTATAACCATAAAGAGACATCAGGTATTTGTTAAACCTTAAACCATTAAATGAGGAAAAAAATATATCTTTTATTATTCACGTGAAAAAAGTTAGCGTGGAATACACAAGGGCTGAAAAAACATCTCAAAATATTTTTATTCAAACATAACCGTAATGAGAAGCTTTGAGATTTGAAGGCGTAGGTGAGTAGGCAATTCTAACAGATGTTTCGCAATCCCACGCAACACGAGCGCTGTTTACTACAGATAAAAGACGTCTACTAGTGTTGCCAGATGTAAAAAAATACGTATTCTACCTTGGAAAAAATTACTGATCACTTTATGCTCATAAGTTAAGATCTATTTTAATCGAGAAAATGACTTTTTGAGTCACCTTTGTGTCTTAGGCCTGTCCCATTTTCTTCCACTCATCACTATTCATAATGAGCGTTGCCATATGTAAAAAAAAAACCCTTATTCTACCTTAAAAAAAATGCAGTTTAACTTATGCTCGTAAGTTCCTAATTCAATGATTTATTTTAACCTAGATGACGATATCTCAAAATTTTTGTAAGTCTCGTCTGTGGCGTTTTCTTCCACTTCATAATGAGCCTCCACTAAGTTAGTTCATTTTTTCGGAAATATATCTGTTCTTGATTTGCCACTTTTCCTCTTTCCAATGCGAGGTACCCAATCCTTATTTCCTTAGCCCATGCAATTTTTTTTATTTCGGCATACGTGCCCTGCATTTACCGATTCTACTTTGATTTAGTTTATCAAAAATCGGTACAGTAAAGAAAAAACTCGAAAATATTCATTGCTCTCGGATCTAAAATATTTTACTTTATTTGTATTGTCTTTGATATTGTCCTAATTAGTTTTATTTTAATCTTCTTAAATACTGCTCAAACAAATATAAGGGCTGCGTAATTTTTATGAGGATTGTAAACTCCTCAAATACATTAATTGTCCTTAATAAGGGAAAATAATACATTAATTAGGATTTGAAATTACGTTTTAACTCGCTATTGTGATCTTCCCTTTCACTGTTACCTACTTATAAAATTATCATATGAAAATTACTATTTGTAAGCTGTGTAGAATTTAATTGGGCCTTATTGATTCTTACCTTATTGGCCTCATTTAAGTATTACATATTTCCTTGCACAACCAAATTTGGACGTGCTAATCGGGACGTCCCGATCAAGGGTAAATCGGGACGTCCCGCTTTCTGCCGGGACATCTGGCAACACTAGCAACGTTAATGGGACGTTAAGAGTAAGTGGGAGTCGTCTGCATTATTTAAATAT
This sequence comes from Apotomis turbidana, assembly GCA_905147355.2. Classification (NCBI taxonomy): domain Eukaryota; kingdom Metazoa; phylum Arthropoda; class Insecta; order Lepidoptera; family Tortricidae; genus Apotomis; species Apotomis turbidana. Next base: position 9,381,081 of record LR990288.1, read on the forward strand.
TAATACCCAGTTCACAATAACACTCCGACGCGGGGTAACGAGATTTGTACGAGTTGGAAATTCTACGAATGTTTCCTTGGATGTGTTCGTGTCAACGTGATTGTATGATTTAATCAGTGAACTTCAAAACTTGTCGTATTTGCGATTCTGTTTAATATTAAGTAATAAATTTCTTAATTGAAAATAGAATTGTAGAAAGAACATACTTAGATTACTTAGTCATTACCAGTTATTGAGAATGAGTGCAAGGCGCTAATTCGAGTTTTCTTTGAGATATCGCTAAATAAGCGTTGTCTCAGGTATTAACTGTAATTATAAACGCGATGATTGCGATTAGAGCTGCATAAGATGACATTAACGACAATGACACGTTACTACCCGGTCACGTAAATACGTATAAGTTTGTGCCGAATACCTATGGCGTCGCATATAAATGTGGCATAAACTTGTCACGACCGGGATGGCGAAGTGGCGAAATATCTAGTATTCCCCGGTCATTAGCAGGTAGCAGTAGTGTGGCGATTGCAAGGTGCTGAACCCATGCATGGACAGAATTAGTACTTTATTACTTCCTCCACTAGTATAAGTATTTGACGCGCGACAAGCGTTATCTGTTTCTTTTTCACAATACCGTGAGAAAGGGTGATGCTAAGAAGCGTGATAAACGAGTGTCGATAAGGTGTACTTCTTCTTCTTCTTCTTTGTCGTTATACTCTTGGCAGAGTTGTCGTGGCACACCCACCACACAGCCACGCGTCTGGTGCTCTCGTGCAGAGGACAATTTGTGGCCGATTTGATTTGGTCAGTCCACCTCATGGGAGATCTACTGCGTGGTCTAGTACCATCTACTTTGCCCTGAACCACCAGGCGCTCAATGGACAAAGCTCCACGTCTTGACACGTGTCCGAAAAAGGTGAGGATTCGGGACTTCACTATTGAGGACAACGCTGTTCTATGTTCAGCTTTTGAAGAATGGACTGGTTAGTGCCAAATTCTGTCCATGATATAATGTCAAGCATTCTTCTCCTGCATCACATTTCAATCGCATCTATCTCGCGTTTCTCTATCTCTCTTAGAGTCTCTGCGGTGTATAAAAACACGGGAAATACCAAGGATGTGACTAGTCTTACTTTCGTGGTCTTGGTGATGTTACCATTTCGCCAATAGCAGATCTTGAGATGGCCATGCGCCTCTTTATCTCATCCACGCAGCCCCCGCTGTTAGATATCAGTGAGCCAAGGTACGTGTAAGATTCGACGACGATACAGTTCGCAATGCTAGCATTTAACGATTTCAGGCGAATTGTTATTTGCGCGGTCAACAAAGGTGTACTAGCCCTGCAGTTCACAACTTAACACACGATTATTTTTGAACCCTCGACGAAAAAAATAGGGGTGTTATAAGATTAACATGTGTTTCTGTGTATCTGTGTGTAGATGCACCGATTCAAAGTGTATTTTAATTGAAAGCCTTCTCTGTTGTAATGGTTCTTAGCTATCTTTTGTGAATAAATATAGCCGCAGCCGCTTCCAAGATATTCAGCTTTAATCACAGACCACCCCCACTAGACGGAGCATGTAAGGCACATGTAAGGCGACCCGCGCGCACCAACGATATGGTACGGAAAAACATTAAAGTACCAACACGGCGGCCACCGTTTAGTTGCGTCCATGTTTATGAGGTCTCTCTACACCACTTAACACTACAATTTACCATGTTATTTATTAAATTTCTTTTTTCGTTGACGTACGCATGGATCATTAAACAAGGACGCAACTAAACGGTGGCCGCCGTGTTCATACTTTAATGTTCTGCCGTACCATATCGTTGGTGCGCGAGGCTCGCCTTAGATGCTCCGTCTAGTGGGGGTTGTCTGTGGCTTTAATACAAGTGACAAGATCTCTGCCAATATCTAAGACTTCCAAATTTTGTGGTTATGTTTTTTGGTTATTAATGTTAATATCACTCATTAAATGAGGGTCTCACGATGACCAGCTAATTGTGTCAGTAATATGCTCACGCATTGCCACTGCATCAGAAAATACCTCGAAAAGTTGGTCATCTAGATAAATAAAGGGTTTCTTTATTTTATTTCACGGCCTAACGCTCGTTTTCAGGAATAGCAAATCGGGTTGAAAAGAAAAGCCTTTGCTTAGATTATTCGATGCCGGCCATTCAATATGTTTCTTTGAAGATATTTCGTACATCTCTTATTCTTATTACTTAGCCATTCAATGTAACAACCTCGTTACAAAGGAGGCTCTGTAATCTGCAGACTTTGTGACTGTTTCGAAACGGGTAAAATATAACTTTTTTTTGAGTTTCAACCCTCATATTTCTGCTACTTAAAAAAAAAACCCGGTCAAGTGCGAGTCGGACTCACGCACCGAGGGTTCCGAAATACTTTCCATTCTTAAGTGGTTAAGTTAAGTTTGCACCTGGTCCATACAAATGAGGTGCAAAGTTAACGCAACCAATCCCGTTTGTTGTAAGGGAGCCCCCCTTAAATATTTATTTTATTTTATTTGTAGTATTTGTTGTTATAGCGGCAATAGAAATACATCATCTGTGAAAATTTCAACTGTCTAGCTATCACCGTTCTTGAGATACAGCCTGGTGACAGACGGACGGACGGACGGATAAAACTCCATGAAATCGATTGAGATACGAGTAGCATCTGGACATCCAAACATCTGGAAATACGAAAGAATTAACAGTCAGGTCAGTAAAAAATGAAATTTGATATAATTTTAATCTTCATGTTCATCATACAAAACAATTTGATGCATATTCACGACATGTGACTTATGTTCGTAGCAACCGCTACGAACACTGGCGGACCGTAGCGGTGCTACGAAACGAGCAGGTACGGACGTTTACACACTAAAGTTATTCATATTATCGTCAATGTGTACTGTCAGCAGCAGACGTTGCTACGCACGCTATGTGCTCAAAATTAAATACACACGGACTCTTTTATCAAGAAATTAAGGGTTGTACACATAATTCAGAGCGTGTTATAGCTGCTTAGCTACTGCTCCTTCGGACTGTACACTACAGTGAGCAAAATAAAATAGAATATGCAGTATGTACAAAAAAAACCTAAAAATGAACACTTTCTGACCGTATGTTAGAATTTAATTAGAGTAGGTATTTAGATTTATTTTAGAAACTCCACCGCAAAAAAAAACAAGTATCATTTATTTTCGCTACGCAATGTACTTAGTTATCTTTTCCATCGCTCGCCTCACCGAATCGGCAGCGGTCATTGACCCATAACATGTTTAAGTCTTTACAGGGCAGTAAGATAATACTTCCATTACTTGCCTTACAAACCGTTAGTGATAAGTAAATGCGGTTCTTTTACGTTTGAAAAGTATAGTAAAAGTTAAAAGCCGCGTACATTTTGGATTTTTGCAGCTCAGAATAATGGTCAGAAACTATGATTCCCTCAGTAGTGATATCTCCAACATGAGTCATTATAAATTGTGTGTAATATGTTTCGTACATCTCTTATTCTTATTACTTAGCCATTCAATGTAACAACCTCGTTACATTGAATGCATTGAATTGAGCCTCAAGTGTAAGAAGTATGTCAAACGAACGTCTTAATGCACGCCTATGGGTTATCGAGTGTGCATTCAACGCGCGACCTTCGTGACTGAAGAGCAGGCCGCTTCAACATGCTCGCTATATCCGCCGGGGTAGCATAACTGGTCGTGACTGCAAAATAAGGGCAAAAATATATGTATCTCCTAATTATGAACTTTTTCGGCTTGTACTCAGAATTAAGATCACTATAGATAACACGAAAAAAAATTAAGAAAAAAGTCAGTTCGACAGGTTTGTGTCGACCATAAAAAATGAATATACTATCTTTTTTTTGCTTTCATTTGGAAACAGTCGATATTGCTCAAGAGCACAAGAAACCCAAAAAGTCTATAAACTGAGAAATTAATTGAGAGAAAAGCTAAAATGAACAATACACTGGCATAACATTCTTCATTATGCTACAAACGTTTTTGTAAAAATGCCCATAAAAGATTTTAGATTCTTCGCGAAAGGCGCTGAAGAACTAGATTTTGGTCGTTTATGTAATTGTGCCGTATCGGTCCGCCCAGGAGGCATGTGCCGCAAAAACCGGCAACGAACGCTGATTTTAACAACGGCGTTAGGCGAAGCCGAGCGTCCATGGTGTGCGGTGGGGCGCAGGCTACTAGCGTGGTTTGTGCCGCATAGTGAGCCGATCTTGGTAAAACCCGTAATTTATACAAAACTTAACTTAATATAATTCAAACCCATTTCGAAAGACTTTCATCTACATTAATCCATCTCAACCCCTGACCCCATTAGCCTCAGCGTCGAATTTACTAAAAACGCCCAGTAAATTCACTCCAGGTATCCCAAAGGTCAAAGGATGTGAGCAACTATTGAGCTAAACTTTTTTTAATGGCGTCCTCAACCCCTTCCATTATCGTTCCGCGCGGCTAGCCGCCGACAATAATATGAGGGCACACAATGTGCTATTTTCTACCTGAGGGAGTAATGACGGCGTGACCAACCTTACAATTCGATGTAGGGATGTCATAGGTACGTGACTTAAGTAACATTTTGCTTGTGGGCCTGGGCTTCAATTTCAACGTTTGACGCTGACGAAATCACTGCTCTATCCACCTTTAACACGCTAACTACAAAAAAAATATGTTTGATTTCTAATTTTCTATTTGCCGGAATTAGAAGCGAAGTTAATGTGACAATAAGTGATCCATGAATATTTTAATAATATTAAAATAAGTATGTTAAATAAAACAATTTAAACGGATTATATCGCGTATATTAATTATTTGAGCCTCCCTGACGTTTCAGTACCTTTACAGATACCGTTGTCAAAGGTTGACTGAGAAAAACACTATTTTTCTCTGTCAAAGTTACATTTGTGCAAACTACCCATTTTGTAAATATTAATTTAAAAATAAAGGTGTTCATACATGCCAGATGGGCCTAATGTGTAAAGACAGTTACACATGTGCCAGAAGGGCATTTATTATTTATTTAAAATATCTACCAGCGGTTCACTAAAGGCTTACTGAGGAGAAAGAACCGCCAAAGAAAACTCCCAGATTGCCTTATTTATTACTATAAAATACTTTTAAACAAAAACTCTACATATACTACTTTTGACACTAATTTGTTTTACACCGTTCGAGGCCCAAGGTTTCCAGTCTTGTGTCTTGCTTGATCCTTGATAAGATGTACAACAGGATCCCAAGCCGGTGGTAATGACAAACCATCTTCTCTATTGAAATTGGGATATTTTTTGATTTCAATAGCCTCGCGCAACATTCTGGGAAAATATCGTTTCTCTCTGGCAAGGATTGAAGTGTTATCAAACTTAATTGAATGGTTTGGTCTGTCCATGACATGCTCGCAGACTGCAGACCTGTTGCAACGACGGTGCTTGACATCAGCTACATGCTCCTTAACCCGTGTAGCTATACTACGTTTCGTTTGTTTTATTTAAATGTGTGACAGTCGCGGAAACCGAAGAAAATATTAAGTATGTTAAATTATTATTTTAGTTTTTCCTGGCGTTTAAAACACCTCATTTTGCATCGCCACCTATTGATAATATAAAAGCTGTTCCCCAGTTTCATCTTGATTATTCCATGCCCACTAAAGTATCAAAACCTTCAATGTCGCTAACATTGGCGAAACTACGCCATACATATATATCGGTATACGAAATGTTGTCTAAACTAAAATGGCGGTGACAATGTTAACGGGCAGTTTGCGCGGAACCCGCGCGTGTCACTTTATGACGTCCTCGAGTGATAATCTAATGGACTATTCAGCGTTATTTGTTTCTAGGTAGGTAACCCGTCTAAAGTTTAAATATTATTCATTCATTCATGAAGATTGATTGTCAATGTCTATACAATAGAGGACATCTACACGGATGTTGAATTATACAACATACCTAGTGTAGATATAAAAAAAAATGAGACTTCAAGTGTATGTTGAATTATACAACAAACTATAGATATAAAAAAAAATGAGACTTCAAGTGTAAGCAAATTTTATGTGTTTTTTTTTTGTTTTCAGAATCCTCATAATTTAACAAACAATAATTGAAATTACCGTGAGTCACGGATTCACGTCGTAGAAGTCGAATAACGAGTCGAATAATTGTGGAGCCCAAGCAACTAGCTAGGCGGGTTCTACCTAGTTGCTTGGCGTGCATTTTTATGACGTCTTCGAGTGTCTAATGGACGCTCATTCATTCTCATTTGTTTCTAGTTAATACGGAACCTTAAAAACCAGTGTTAGGTTAAAATAGGGATGGGCAATAAAAAATATACATTTTGAGTCCTTGTCATTTTAGGAAACATACGTAATACCCGGTAACTCAGTAAGGGGCAAATACTTATAATGTGTGTTTCACACAATATTTGTGGTTATGAATGAAGCGGTGAAATAAAAACCGAATGAGTTGCTCTGAAAAGAGATTAATTTATTATTTACATACACTTAGAACATTTCACCTCACCTATGTTTATACAACTTAACTAAATAAGATATCTTACCTGAAAAGAGAAACAACATTAAAGCTATTATTCCACCAATAACTTTACTTCGTACAATATTATTAAAACTCTCAATATCTTTTGTAATTTCTTATATCTTCGATGATTACTTGCACTTATTCTGACAATTGGCGCCTAACCTCCGATCTGTCATCTGTCATCTGTCAATGACCGCCACAGATAGTTCCAACCAAAATTAAGACATGACACAATGAGTTTATGTGCAGCAACTATGAATATGAATGAAGTGGACTGGACTTCATTTACATCTTCCCCCCCAGATTATGTTTAAATATACCATATTTAAATCACAACCATCAAGACCGTTCCATTAGTGGGACAAGTTTGGTTACATGGAATAAATTAGATTCTGATTTTTTATGACCTGTGTCTATCCTGTATATTGAGTTTGATAATTTTTGGAGGACTCTGTATGGACCAATTTTTAATTCATGCAATTTTTTCCTATTTAAGCGGTTACCGTTTTCTACGTAAACTGAGTCTCCTACATTTATTTTGCATTCTTTCCTATTTTTATCAAAAAGTTTTTTTGTTATAATTGTGTGATTTTATAGTGTTTTCTAACGCGATTTGCCTATCCTGTAATAACTCATTTTATGTTTTTTCTTGTTCTAATTCATGCGGCAGAATGTCTACCGATTTCCCTTCCAACAAATATTTCGGAGAAAATCCTGTTACCGTGTGTTCGGTTTCGTTATACCTCTGGGTACATTCGTGAGCAATAGTCGTCCAGGCTAATTTTTCTTTCCTCTCGTTTATTCTACATCTTATTTTATTAACCAATGTTTGATTCAACCTTTCATTTAAACCGTTCGAAAATGGCGCATTTACTGCTGAGAATATAATTGGTATATTTTCTTTATCCAAGAAGTTTTAAATTCTCTTGAATCTATACCCGGATACTGATCTGACAAAATCATACCAATCCTATTCCCTTGGTTCACCTTTTTTATAAGCTTTATAAAGTCACCAGAACCTTGAGTTCTAGAAGTCATAATATAGGCATACCTAGTAAAGTGATCTACAAGTAAGTGTAGGTATGTTTTCGTAGAACGTGAACCACCAAATCCACCAATAGTGTCTATAGACACAATTTCAAAGGGACTCGTTGCAGGTCCCAAGTGTGACATTAACCCAAACTTGTATTTCCCTCGAGATTTATTTTTTATACAGATTTCGCAACTGTCACAGATCTTTTTAATATTACTTGTTAAATTTGTTGCGATGTAAAATGGTTTCATTTTCCTTTCTATTTGCTGTGATCCTAAGTGACAGTAATAATCGTGTACATTTTTTATAATTTTCTTGCTCAATTCTTCAGTTATTACTATTTTTTCTCTTTTACCTATTTTCTTATAGTATAGTGTATCTTTTAGCATTAATTTATTTTTATTTTGTATTATATGTTTATTATTATTCTGATCGTTTTGAATATCTTTTAAGTTAATAAAGTTTACACTTTTAGAATGTTCGTCTTGATTATCACTCGGTTCCAAAACAGGATTCCTACTCAGACAATCTGCCTCCAAATTGTATTTTCCCGGAGAATATATGACTTCAAAGTTAAACTGAGATAAGTAGTATGCAAGGTCTCCTAATTCTTCATCCGTTCGAGCTTTGATATTCGTTTTTTCTAAGGGTTTATGATCAGAAAAAACTGTAGTTTCTTCCAGTAAATAGCCTTTGAATTGCATATTTCCATCTTCATCTATATAAGTACTGCTTATACCTGGTGTTACTGAGATCCACACTTGCCTTTTGTCATGTCTTTTTAGTAGTGTATTTTTTACCCGTTGATAAGCTTGTGTTGTAATTATTGTGTCATGCAGTTTCACGGGTTGGTATTGTTCCGGGATCATAAAAACATTTTTATCAACATCCGTAATCGAGGTCACACAGATAATACTGGTCTTCGGATCTTCAGTACTTGCTTTCACCACAAATTCAAATCTAAATTTTTCCATTTTCGTTGTGTACTTAATAGCAGGAAATGTTGTTTTATAATGTGTGTTTCACACAATATTTGTGGTTATGAATGAAGCGGTGAAATAAAAACCGAATGAGTTGCTCTGAAAAGAGATTAATTTATTATTTACATACACTTAGAACATTTCACCTCACCTATGTTTATACAACTTAACTAAATAAGATATCTTACCTGAAAAGAGAAACAACATTAAAGCTTTTATTCCACCAATAACTTTACTTCGTACAATATTATTAAAACTCTCAATAACTTTTGTAATTTCTTATATCTTCGATGATTACTTGCACTTATTCTGACAATTGGCGCCTAACCTCCGATCTGTCATCTGTCAATGACCACCACAGATAGTTCCAACCAAAATTAAAACATGACACAATGAGTTTATGTGCAGCAACTATGAATATGAATGAAGTGGACTGGACTTCATTTACATACTAAATAATTCTATTCATGTGTAAAGCATTTAGAAATATACTATGTCTATCCACTAAATGATATGTAATGATATCACAAACATTAATCCTATTTTTCTATTCTTATATTCTTTAATTTAGGCAAAATAGTCCATAATTATATTAAATACCTTATACATTGATATACATACTAAAGTAACAATAATGAAATAACTACACTAGGTCACATTTTGCAAACACTTAACTATGACAAAGTTTGAAAATACATTACTGTCGGCATCGCTTAATTCACTAAGTACTTATTAATTTTGCATTATAAAATTACGGTATGTTTTTTATTGCCAATCATTTCCAGTTTCAATAACCACGAACTCTGAAATAATAGAATTTACGATACGAGTACGGCACCGCATAATATTGGTTACATTTTTTTTTTTATGGAAATCATATTCCATTTGCAAATAATTAATATATATATTAGTATTAAAACTATCGTGGGACATCTTTAATAATTATAAAAGCTTTTTAGACTTACATAAAATTGACAGGAACGGCCCGACATGTTTCGAACTCATATGGAGCTCTTCATCACGAACAGCTATCTGTGCTGCTACGCAACTCGCGCCCAAGTCGTGTAGCAATTGTACGTGAGTTTAAATCGTTTTTTTTTAAGTGAAAACTTCTTTAGCGGCGCTTGGAACTTTTTTAGATGGGTAAAAAATGTTAAACTCACGTCAAATCCGTAGCCTGATCGAAAAAGCGTAAGACGATTGGTAACCTAGCAACCGTGTCTGTTTCAAAGAAAGGGGGCCTTCGAACAACAAAATGTTGTAAGTGACAGATGGTGAAGCGTAATCATAAGCTTACATTAGTAAGAAATAGAGACTAAAATAGAAATCAAGTGTCAGTGAGATACAATAAAATCGGATAGTTCGGACTTAACCTTAACAAATTCAGTGAGGAAAATACTTCTAATATTTTGAAAGTTTTATATTATGGAAAAAAAGTGCTATAGGGATGGGAGCAACTTACCCTATGTTTTATTTATTTATTTAATCTTTATTGCACAATTGAAAAAAAAAACGGACTTAATGTCATTGGGCATCAACACCAGTCAACCTTTGAGCAAAGCAGATAAGTTGTAGGCGGTGAAAAAAGAGGTTTTAATTATCTCACTAATATTATAAAGGCGAAAGTTTGTGAGTGTGTGTGAGTGTATGTTTGTTTCTTTTTCACGCTCAAACGGATGATTTTTTTTTTCATGAAATTCGGTATGGAGGTATTGACAACCTGTTTTTTTTTTTAAACTAGCGACCCGCCCCGTCTTCGCATGGGTGCAATGCTGATTAGTTATGCATTTATTATACATATAAACCTTTCTCTTGAATCACTCTATCTATTAAAAAATACCGCATCAAAATCCGTTGCGTAGTTTAAAAGCTCTAAGCATACATAGGGACAGACAGACAGTCAGACAGCAGGAAGCGACTTTGTTTTAGGTATACAATGTAGTGATAAATCATTAAGTTTTATATGTAGGTAAGTATGTAGGTACTTTTTCACATTTATATTTAAGTACAGTTTGTTCGTTCTTACTTGTCCAATTTAGTAAACAAGGAATTCCAAAACTGAATCGTAAGTAAATCGATTTCATTTTTAAATTTGGCAGCGTGGCAATAGTGACGAATTTCGACAAAAAACGGCAAGGATCTTGTTTACTGAATTATAAATAAAATATAAAAATATAATATAAATATTAAGGGAAAATCTTAAACAAATTAGACAAGTAAGAACGAATATTGAATAATAATTCCTTTTGATTTTTTTGGTGTTGTGGTTAATGTTAATAGCACGATTAATGTGGTTCTTTACTGTTTTTGCACCTACTCTATTCTACCAATTATTTTGAAATACTCTGCTACTCAAAGGTTGTCTGGATTAGCTATTTATTTATCTCTGTTTGGTTCTATTGTATGGTATACACGATAGATTGTTCAATTTGTTGTTTATTCCTGTATATTTTGAGTGTGCAATAACGAAAAGAGTAGGTAATTGTATTGTACTGACGGATATATTTATTTATCAATTTATTTACTGATAATTGTAGGGTAAGAGGAGCGTAAGTTACCATCATAATCATTATGTTATTGTTCCTTTATCTATATAATATATTGTTATAATAATATAAGATATCGTGAAACTATCTATAATAATTATTATGTATAGAGGAATACTAAATCTGTTACACAAAATCTGAACAATGTCTTATTTTCACTCGGAGCCTAAAAGAAAGGTCAAATGGAAAAAATGTCTCTTCAATTTATACACCTGATTGAATGATTTCAGTGAAAGGAAAATGTACCTTTCCGGCACGGATTGAGTTGAGATAAGTAGTCTGTTTAAGTAACTCGCCATAGAGAGTCATCGTGGCTTTAAGATATCGAAAAATCTGAGATATATGATTATAAGTTATTTTAAAACCAAATTAGCGAGATCAAAGCGCCATACAAATTGAATGGCGGAACGTGACTAGAGATTGGGGCGTATTACAAAAAATGTACATGAACTTTTTTCTGAAAAAATATTTTTATGCTCATCTTTTGCAGAATCGCTAATACGTAGTACGTCACGTTCAAATAAATTCTAACAACATTCATACAGAAAGGTGACAATCTGGAATGTTAATTTCAGGACACTACTCTGAATACGTGTGACGCAGAATACGATTTAAAAATGGAACTAACTATGTGGTGTGAGGTGATTGTAAAATTGATTTAAGTTAGGTTTTCTTTTCAATCTTCTTACTTTCGCTTACTTCCGCTTCCGCCATAGTTACAACCTTAGTAGATTTACTAAGTTCATGTTTTCAACTCTTCAAGTTCTAAAAATTAAAGGATAATCCTACACAAACATCTAGTCTCAACCTGATTAGCATAACAGTATACAAAGAAAACATACATGTGTCATTATTATTTTAAGAGTAAATGTAGACTCAAATAAGATTAAACAAGTTAAATAAAAGTCTCAAAACTTATCTTACGCAGTAACTTTCTTCTAAAGTCTGTAGTATCTTACGTGACTTACATTACTCGATCTGACTTGGTCGCGTGGTACGTTTCAATTGTTTCAAACCACACGTTCTGTTTGCTGTCGCAATTGTAATTCAATTGATTGCGTTTGACGCACAATAAGTCTACGAGTAGTACGTGAGACGGAACGCAATTTAAATTGGAATTAAATACAGTGCGTGAGGTGATTGAGGAAAATATGGCCAAGTTCCATCTCCATTAAGAGCATATACATGGTTTTATTTCACCCTTTCTATCTACTTATCAACACTAAGGTTTCCTACGGTTTATTTCACCCTGTAAACCAGTAGTAAACCAAAATGTACCCTCACATGAAACAGATTTTTTTTCTTACGCAAAATAAGTTTCTAACGACATGAACTTGGTTTTTTTTACATGTGAACAATCGAACTTTGATGATTCTAGCATTAATAGCAAAATACCGAAACAGCCACATTAACAAACGATATAGCCCACTAATAAGTCAAGCTATGTTGTTCATTTTGTTATTTATCACCGCTTTAATTAATGGCCGTCTTAAATCTTTATTGTCCTGGCAGAAAAAGGGAAACTAAAATTAGCGTCGTATTATTTTTTATTAGGCTTTTGTCTCACGAATTCAATATTTAGTGCCGTGCCGCGTAGCTACAAGTACACCATTGAGAAGCTCTATGGCGAGGTATAAATGGATGTATATATAGTGCGTAATCCGCGAACGCTAATTTCGCGAACGCCGTAATGATTATCATAATTATGGTAACTACTATTACCATTATAATTATTCGCGGCTATTATTACGAGCTAAGCCTTAGATTGGCTGAAAAGAGTGTGCCTGTACTTGTACCATTTTTATATTCTGTAATTGTGGCAAGTCCAAGGACCAAGTCAGCAAAGTATTTTCCACATTAAAGAGGCGGCCAACCTAAGGTCGTAAACGAGTAATTACACATCAACACGTAGATAAACCAACTCTTACTTCTTACTACTACCTACTTCTGCTAATGTTTTTAAAACACGTGTTGACTCGTGTTTTTTGTAGATCGGTACCGGACTAGGTAATTTCCTTTGGCTTCGCTTGCGTACCATATGAATGTGGATTATCTCAGAACACCATGCATTTGCAAGTTCTAACCGAAGCATAAATAAATTAACAAAAAAAAAACATTAATCTGTTGCTGCATTGGTAGGTATAAGCAAGGAAGGAAAACAAGTAAGAACTAAATACTAGCTATTTAAAGTCTCTAATCTATAATAATAATAATAATAATAAGCCTTTATTTTGAAAGAAACAATGTGTAGTTAACAATTAGTTTTTTTTTTTCTTTAAAGTATGTCTCTCTTCTCAGAGTGCCTGTTGGCATAGGCCTCCTCCAACTCCTTCCACTGTCCCCTATCAAGTGCTACCCTAGTCCACTGAGGTCCTAGAGTTGCCCTAATATCGTCTTCCCAACGTCTTGCTTGGCGACCTCTTTTCCGCCTGCCGTCTCTGGGGTACCATTGGGTCACTCGTTTACTCCATTTCTCTACCCTGTCGCGTAGCATGTGGCCTGTCCATCTCCATTTCTGCTGGTCTATTCGCTTGACAATGTCCGTGACCTTAGTCCTCGATCTTATATCGGTGTTCCATATTCTGTCACTTAGTCTTACTCCAAGCATACTCCTTTCCATTGCTCTTTGACATTTTGCAAGCTTATCTCGGTGTTGAGCTGTTAGTGACCAGGTCTCACAGCCATATATCAAGCACGGGAGAATGCAGGTGTTAAATGTCTTCCTCTTTATGTGCATGCCTAATTCTTTACTTTTCATTATCTCTTTCAGCGACCAATATTTTCCCCATCCATAAGCTATTCTTTTATTGATTTCTTTGGTCATTTGGTCGCTGGGAGAGATAATTTGTCCCAGGTACACATACTCGTCGACATAGTCGAACTTGGCGCCGTCTATTATTATGTCCACTTTTGCTGCGTTGGTCATCATTTTTGTTTTATTCGCATTCATTACCAGTCCTACCCTTTTGCTCTCCTCGCTTAAGTTCCGGACCATAAACTCCAACTTTTTTGGGTCTTCCTCCAGCAGCACCAGGTCATCTGCAAACCTCAAGTTGTTCAGGCGGATACCGTTTATATTTAGCCCATACTCGTCCCAATCTAGTTTCCTAAAGATTGTCTCGAGCACGGCTGAAAAAAGCTTCGGTGATAAGGGATCCCCCTGCCGTACCCCTCTTTCGATTGGGAATGGTTTCCCCTTACATTCCAATTTTATGAGACCTTTACTTTTTTGGTAGATACCCTGTATGATGCTGAGATAAGCCTCGCCAACTCCTTGTTCTGTCAAACTTGTCCATATGTGATTATGGTCCAGACTGTCGAATGCCTTAGAGTAGTCAATGAATGCCATGTACAGTGGTTTTTGGAATTCATTATACTTTTCCACTATTTGCTTCACAGTGTGGATGTGGTCGATTGTGCAGAAGTTTTTCCTGAAACCCGCTTGTTCTATAGGTTGGTTCTCATCTAGTAGGTTTGAAAGTCGAGCCAGTATCACTTTTGCGAAAATCTTGTAAATGTTCGACATTAGGCTTATTGGTCTGTAGTTACCTATGTCGTCCCTTGCCCCTTTTTTGTATAATAGGATGATGTGAGATTCCCCCCACTGGTCAGGAATTTGTCGTGTATTCATAATGTCATTGAAAATCCTTGTTAGTGCTGGACTTATTTCCTCGATCGTGCCTCTCATCAGTTCGTTTGGTATCCTGTCGGGACCTGGTGCTTTGTCTAGTTTTTGTGAGTTGATGGCTTTTGCTACTTCTGATACTAGAATATGGGGTGTGCTTTCTCCGTCATTTGTCGGTTGCTGTGTTTCATGTTCTTCACTATCTGTGTCTGTCTTTGTGTTGGAGTAAAGATCCTGGTAGTAGTTTGTGGCTATTCTCTGAATTTCTTCACGCTTTGAAGTATTTTTTTTGTTTGTCTTTAAATTTGGGATCCACTCTTTACCTTTTTCTCTTAGTTCTTTTAAAGCTTTCTTGCTGCCACCTGTTTTTTCGATATGCATTTCTAGTGTTTGGATTCTATTTGTTCTTCTGTCTTTCCTCATACTTTCCCTAATTTCTTTGCTTACTGCTGTTATTTCTTTCCGGTTTTCATTCGTTTTTTCTTTGGAAATTAGCGTTTTTCTTCTTTCCACTAGTTTCTTCGTTCTGTCGCTAAGCTTGTTTTCTTCGCTAGTGTTCGTGATCTTTTTTGTCATTCCGATGAGTGTTGATTCTATCATTTTGTATTTTTCCATGGTCTGTAATTCCGAAGTAACAATTTCCATAAGCGGGATCTTTGCAGACTCCCCCACTTGTCTGTAGTGTTCATCGCTCTGTATTTTATTTTTTGGCTGCATGTTTCTTCTGGACATTTTTGGTGGATTAGGTTGTAGACAGCTGCGTACCATACGATGATCAGTATTAAAATTTAGGTTTTGTATAATTTGGTTATTGCTGAAGGATTTAGCTTTATTTGTTATAATGTAGTCAATCTCATTATTGTACTGGCCGTCTGGCGATCTCCATGTCCACTTAGTTTTCGGATTTTTCTTAAAGATAGAGTTGAGTACCATTAAATTGTTTTCAAGCAGGAACCCAATCAATTTGTGGCCATTTGTACTTCTCTTTCCGTATCCAAATTGTCCCATTATAAATTCTTCTCCTCTTTCCCTGGCGCCCACTTGGGCGTTAAAGTCTCCCATTACAATCAAGTTTTTATCGGAGTATTTCCTCACCATTTCAGAAAGTTTGCTGTAGAAGTTTTCAATGTCGATCTTGTCGGCCTGTTCAGTAGGAGCATATATTTGTATTATTGTCCAGTCTTTCTTGTAATTAGGGATTTTAATATGCATCGCTGCTATTCTATCGCTTATTCCTTCAAATTCCTTAATAAAGCTTTTATGCTTACTGTTTACTAGGAAACCTACTCCTCTGTGGCCAGCTGTGTCGCCTTTGTGATACATTATGTAGTTTTTACGTTCTTCTATTCCTTCTCCATCCCTTCGCATCTCGCTTATTCCTACTATGTCCCATTTTATACTCGATAGAGCCAATTCTAACTCTAGAAGACTTTCGGGCGAGCGGAGCGTTCTTGTGTTTAGTGTGCAGATGTAAAGAGGTTCGTGATTTTTCTTGTTTCTAAATTGCTGTTGGTTTTTGCCTTGAATTTGGCATTTGTGTTCGTCGTTTGTTGGAGGGTGTTGGTCAGACGTCCCGCGGGGACCGGCCGAATTGGGACCTTTAGTTAGTTTAGCTTTTTCTCTGGGTATATTAGTGGGTTTGTGTTTCCTGTTGCCGGTGTCTATTGGAAGTTTTTTGAAGTTGAGGGCAGTGACAGCGACGCAGATCTGCTCCGTTCCACGTAGTCTAGCATATTTGTTTTATTTATTTTCTTTGCGGCCGGAGTAGATTGATGATCTGGAGATTTGGTTGGAGAGCTAATGCATTCTCTTTTCCTTTTGTCTCGTTTATCTTCTTTCGGTTCTTTAATAACGATTTTGTCCTTGACGAAATAGCAAATTTTCCCCTTTTCTCTTTCTTCCTTTAGTTGAGGCAGAAGCTCTTTCCTCTTCTCTAACGTTTCTTTGCTGAGGTCCTCTTTGATGTATATTTCGGATTTAAATTTCTTTTTGTTTTTGAGCACTTCATTTCTTCTCCAGGTTGTTGTAAAGGTTACAAGAATAGGACGCGTCTTATCATCTTTCTTTTCGCCTAATCTATAAGCATTATTTATTTCGTTTTGGGTGATGTGAATATTCAGATCTTTTCCGAGCAGTTTTGTAATAGCTGTGATCGGGGATTCGCTTTTTTGTTCCTCTTTTACCCCGAAAAAAATAATGTTGTTTTTCCTTTTCTGTTCTTCCATTGACTTTATTTTGTCATGTAAAGTGTTGACTTCAGCCTTCAAGCTTTTATTTTCTTCTACAAGAGCAGTTAATTTTTCGTTAATATTTTTTGATACGTTTTTGGTGACTGCTTCGGTTATTTCCCTTGTTTGCGCTGCCATTTCCCCTTTCAGTTTCAGCCAAAAATTTTCCATTTCTTTTTCCATTCTTTAGGGTAATTTATTGAGGGCTGGCAACACCCGATGAGAGCTGACAACACCCGATGAGAGCTGACAACACTTCTTTAGGGCTGGCTACACCAATTTAGCGATGGCAACACCGACGGTGTCAGAATCTTGTCTATGGTCGCCGTTATGTTATGTTGGTATCTTAAGCTGTCACCGTGAATGAATAATGTTGTTATCTAACCTGTTCAACGGTGTGATTTAACAAAGATTTTGTTTTGTTTTTGCACTTAGGTCTCCCAGAACACGTTCACCACATATATTCGACACTATACTTCTCGTTAATAATAGTTTTATGTTGTAAATGTTGTTATTGAAAGTGAATCGGAGTTATTTTTATTATTGAGTTATCTAATCTACATGCTTTTTAATTATATGACAAAGTTTTTTTTAACGATATAATAGTACATAGATGGAGACTAATATAATAGGGACATACTTCATAAACTTATCCATACAAATTAGCAACTTCCTGATCAGGAGCCATTAAAAGTTCACGGCATTATGCAGACATAAATATCTATTTGCCTAATAAATAACGAGCGAAGTTGTATACATTTTGGAAAAATGTGCTGTCATTGCCTATTATAACGAGGGGCATCGGGAAGAGGCACTCCCTGCATTTGGAGGAAAACGAAGGGGCGCCAGCAAGTCGGCGATTGTAACAAGCGTTGTCGTGCGTGCATAATATGACGAACTGCTTAACTTTTTTACTGCCAATAACTCACTGCTTCAATCTTCGGTCATATCATAAATGTGCAAGGGTTGCTGAGGATAGGGACATTCCATCAGAACGGCGCATAACTAATAAAACTCAAGTATGCTTACGCATTTCTTTTAGTAGATAATAATATTTTTTCAGTAGTTTTCTTGACTACTTTTTGCATCGCCTACTCATCTCATTTCATTTATATTAAATCGCTACCCAACGGTTGTCTGGAAGAGATCGCTTTTTAGCGATAAGATCGCCTATTGTTTGCCTCTATTGTAATGTTAAGTATTTGTATTTCTTTCTTCTTGAGGTGTGCAATAAAGAGTATTCTATTCTATTCTTTTTCTTATTTCTAATAATGCTAGCTTGAAATTTTTGAAGTGAAAACTTCTCTACCGGCGCTTGGCACTTTTTTAGATGGGTAAAAAATGTTAAACTCGCGTCAGACAATGTCAATCGTCAGATCTGGGGCTAGTACAACATGGCGCGACTTTGGTTGTCGCGCGACTTAGCGTCGCCTGTCTTTTTTACACAGTATTGACAGGAAAGTGACAGGTATAGTATATGTCGGGCGAAAAAGAGTCGCGTGACAAAGTTGTGATAGACATGCTGATCGAAAAGCTTAGCTCGTAGGACGGATAGAGAGCGCCTGCGCGTGTGTGTTGACTGCTCATGTGTCAATCGTTTGTATACTTGAGAAATTCGTGTATATCATTGACGTAATAATTACATGGACACACAATCAGACGGAAAAAATGGCACCCTCCCAACTAATGCAAAATCACAAATCGCATTAGTTGGGCCATCAGTCTCGTTTAGACCATGACACGTGACGGGTCTCAAAAGTGACTTAATTTTCAGTGAAAAATTACAGAAATAACAGCTATAAAATAAAGGAACAGGGCGGAATATTCTTTTTTACTTGAGTTCTATTGATTAATTAACGAATCCTATGTAAAATCATAGCAACTTTTGTATTAGAATTATTAACTTTGTCCCTACAAAATGCACCTCATCACAGAACAAAAATCGAAGGAGTTGCTATAGTTTTATATTTTATTAATAAATTAAGGAGTGCAATAAATAATTATCCTATTTTTTTTATTCAAAATTCCCATTCTAAACAACGTAAAAATGGAGATCACATTTAGCAAGAGACAAACGCGAAGACTAATTGAAGCCAAATAATTCGTCTCTCGTGTGTTCGGCATAATCATGTTTTTTTTATGTTAATCAACAGAAGCGTAAAATGATAAAATTCATAAATTACTAAAAAATTACTCTGTTGTTATTGTTTTATTTTGTCACAGAGTCTAGACACTGTCAGTTTAAACCTTTGAACGCCAAGAACACATAAAGGCGACGGCGACGTGTGCTGCCGTGCATACCACGCCACCGACAAATAAGATCAAACTTTAAAGGGTTAATAATGACAATATTTTGAACTTGTTTTTATTCAAGATTCTCATTCTCAACAACGTAAAAATGGAGATCACATTTAGCAAGAGACAAACGCGAAGAATAATTGAAGCCAAATATTCAATTAAATTATTACTCGTCTCTCGTGTGTTCGGCATAATCATGTTTTTTTTTTATGTTAATCAACAGAAGCGTAAAATGGTGACATTCATAAATTACTAAAAAATAGCTCTGTTGTTATTGTTTTATTTTGTCACAGAGTCTAGACACTGTCAGTTTAAACCTTTGAACGCCAAGAACACATAAAGGCGACGGCGACGTGTGCTGCCGTGCATACCTACCACGCCACCGACAAATAAGATCAAACTTTAAAGGGTTAATAATGTCAATATTTTGCACTTGTCTTACTCTCATTTCACATACTGGATCAAGGAGAAATAATGTCATTATTACTGATCCCTTCTATCGGAAACTTTTTATGCAGTTGTTAAATAAAAACGTAACTAAATTTGTTATTAACAATTTACAATAAAAACGTAACTAAATTAGTTATTAACAATTTACGAGTTTATTTAGTTCAAACATAAAATATATTTTAATACCTACCTAAATAAAATAATAGTGAAAATATTTTTAGTATGTAAAAATATTAAAATCTGATCCATTCGTGCCATGTTCCAAGTTTGACAAGAGACTTCAGTCAGAATACGCTAAAAAAGTTAATTTACACGTAAAATATTTGTGGTAATAAGTAATTAAGTCAATTTGACACTTAAACGTTTAAACAAAGAGTTCTTTTGTACGAAGTCAATATGTTGCTGCAAATTATAAATAAGCGTTATTGGCATCTACTTGAATATGACAACGGTGCCACTTTATTTGACACTTTTGTTCGGGTCTGTGGCTCTATAATAAATAATACCTCAATGGTGTATATAAATAAAGTGCTTAAAAGATGAAAATGGAAGAAAGTGTATTTATTATGGAAAAAAGGGACGAAGAATTCAAAGATGGAAATGGAAGAAAGTCCATTTATTAACGAAGAAGTAGCGGAAGAAAATAAGTGAGTAATTTATAAAAATATACATATGTACCTACACATAATAGTGAATGTGAATGTTTGTATGTAAAGTCGCTACATTTGCAATTTCAATTGACGGTGACTTTACGTTCCACTATTGCGCAAAAACTACACAAAAGATTTGCGTAATAAAATTCTGCAGTAATGTAGCTCAGATATCCGAATAGGACATAGGCTACAAATTTTGGGGGCATTCATTCATAAAAGGGTTTATTTAACAATAAATGGAAAACCATACAAAACACCACTTTTTATTCATTGTGACATTTTAATTTCTAAATAATGTATAAACAATTGGTAAGCTAGCAACCGTGTCTGTTTCAAAGAAAGGGGGCCTTCGAACAACAAAATGTTGTAAGTGACAGATGGTGAAGCGTAATCATAAACTTACATTAGTAAGAAATACAGATTAAAATAGAAATCAAGTGTCAGTGAGTTAGAATAAAATCGGATAGTTCAAACGCACACAAGGCGGACTTAATGCCATTGGGCATCAATACCAGTCAACCTTTGAGCAAAGCAGATAAGTTGTAGGCGGTGAAAAAACAGGTTTTAATTATCTCACTAATATTATATAGACGAAAGTTTGTGAGTGTGTGTGGGTGTGTGTGAGTGTATGTTTGTTATTTCTTCGCTCTCAAACGGCTGGACCAATTTTCATGAAATGCGGTATGGAGGTAGCTGACACCCTGGATTGACACATAGGCTACTTTTTAACAGCGGGTAGCACCGCGGGGCACAGCTAGCACTTGTAATATGTTTCATACTTTATAGCGTTAACCTATATATACGCGCGACAAATTTTAGCGACATACAATACAATACAACAATACTTTATTGCACACCAATAAAAGTTTACAAAAGGAAACATGACAAATACAATTTATAAATAACGGTAGACAACAGGCGGTCTTATCGCTAAAAAGCGATCTCTTCCAGACAACCTTTGGGTAGTGAAATTGATGAAAATTTTAACTTAATACAGAGTAGGTGCAGCAGAAGTGCGACGTATTCGAGGGAAATCGTTTATTTTTCAATAATACATTAAAGCAATGCGCGCGTGACTCATTGGTTCGTTCTTGATATTAGGAGTATCAATTGTGTTATATTACGCATAAAATTATAAAAAATACGATACCAAACAAATAATTTCAAATGAAAATAAAATAATAATAAAAATAATCTTCGTTTTATAGAAAAAAAAAAGGAATATAAGACGGGAATATCAATGTGAATGGCGTCACAGTAGAAAAAAAATATTCGAAGGGAGAAAAAGAAGAAGAAAAAAGAAAAAGACATCGTGAAAATCAAAGGGCATATTATCAACGTACAAAAGGGTTGAAGAAAAATTACAAAAATGTCGAAGAATTGTCCCAAAAGAAATTGGATGATTTGCAAATGTAATTTAATTTAATATTTTAAATATTGTAATAAATATAGGTACCTATATAATTCATATTGTTATTATTTCTTTTTATGATTTCTTTGTTTTTTTTTTCGCAGTAAAAGAAAGAAATTGGACAGCAATGAAGACCAAGAGAATGTTGTGCAATGCGCGAAATTTAGAAAAAAAAACTCAAAATTTTGAAAATATACAGCTCGATCAAAATCAATTCCTCACCCAACAACTTCGCATAGGTATATGAAGAGAGTCACGAATGCATTACCCCCAAAGTCATTCTACACAGAAGATAGTACTTTTATACTGATAAATAAAACATTATAATTAATGTATGTATTAATAGTTTATATGTGTAATTACTAATAATTAGACTACTAATAGTCTTATTATTTTTAATACCTTTTGTAGACGGTGTTAGTTTGTCTATCTTCTTCTCGTACTCACTAAATTGCTCAAATGTTAACTGGAAGAGATCCATTATAGGGATAAGTTCGCCTTTGTACAATACAATACAATACAACAATACTTTATTGCACACCAACAAGAAAAATATTACATGATATATCTTAAATTAAACAATGGTAGACAATAGGCGGTCTTATCGCTAAAGAGCGGTCTCTTCCAGACAACCTTTGGGTAGCGGAGAAAACAAAATTAAACAGAAAATAGTAGGCGGTGAGAGTTTGTACCTATATGTTATTTGTAGTAGATGTATTTTTTTTAACTGTTTTTGTGTACAATAAATTGTTTACTTACTTACTAACTTACAATTTGTGCGAAATTATTCCCTAAACATTCCAAAATATT
Organism: Apotomis turbidana; assembly: GCA_905147355.2. Lineage (NCBI taxonomy): Eukaryota > Metazoa > Arthropoda > Insecta > Lepidoptera > Tortricidae > Apotomis > Apotomis turbidana. The sequence continues at coordinate 9,403,677 of LR990288.1, forward strand.
GAAAAATGCACAACGTTGATGTTTAGGCTTTCACTTCTGTCGGCACTCCCGGAGTGCAACCCGTCCTTTTTTTTGTATGATACCATAATACCTTAACAATTGTGAATTCTAGGTAGTTAAAACAACCACCGGGTGGGTATGTCGGCGACAATCTTGTCGGTCGCTCCTATAACAGAATTAGTGAGATGCGGACTGACAAGTTTCATTGCATCATGGTCCCTGTATGTGTGAAGTAGGTACTTTTCATTTGAGAAAAATACGGTCTCAAATAAATATTTTTAATAAGGAAATACTAATATTATTGTAACTGGCATGTGTTATTGATATATTTTATATACATTCTTATAAATACATCCCAGTGTCTTCCCATGATCTTGTGATTTATTCAATAATTTATTTAAAGGGAAGTAAACTAAACTATCTATTAAACTTAAAGTAATTAATTAGTAAAACGAATTATAAAACTAAACGGGCTATACGAATACGAACCGTTCCGGAAGGTACTTATAATACTAGCGGAGTTCCTGCATTTTATTTCGTTATAATTAACTTAATTAATTGTAGTAAAGAGAATCTTAAATCTTAGTACTGTATAGTAAAAACAATAAAAATTTAAATACACATCAACAAAAGCTTTTCTTTCCCATTCCAAGTTTAGAGAGCATATCTAGACTCTTTTACGATACTGATATTGATATCACTATCTTATCTCCTCGATAAAAATATAGTACCGAACATACGCTGCATGATTCTAAATTGTCATATTACAGATCACACCTCCGTTAGGCTATTAAATTAAATATAATATAAATACAGGAGTTCAACAATTACGACCTTTACGTGGACATAAAAATTCAACGTGTGTACGCATAAAGAGGCATCACGCAATAACGTTGGTTTTATGAGATTAATTGGTATCACTGTGCGTTCTGGCGTAAACGGTAAAATACATGACGCCATTTTGTGAAAATTTCGTGAAGCTTTTGAAAATGCATGAATAGATTTTATTTTTAACTTTGTTTATAAGAAGCTTTGATCACATAAATGGTTATAATTGCTATTTAATGTAATTATTACATCGATTCATAAAATAGTTACATTTCATAACTATTAAAATAATTATATAACAATAGAATAGAAAGTTATGGAGTAAATTATATTACAAGCTTTACGCTAAATTAAATAATAAACACGTCAGAGAAAGAAATAAAGTGCATAAGTACAAGTAAATTATATAAGCATATATTTTATTTTAATATGCGGTTTACATTCAGAAATAGCCCGAAATCTAGCGGTAACTCAATAAAGATAAATAAATAGATAATAAATTGGTATATAAATATCTATAGGTACACTGATTTATTAATTAAACATAGATCTTCTATGTACGAACATTTCATATTCAAATTGCATAAGCATATTTTGTGAAATGACTCAACCCTGATTACAAAAGCTTTTTGTCGAAAATACTTTGATTTTTTTTTCTATTAGTGTACGAGGCACAATATGTCTAAGCTGTCAAGTATGAGGCATATTTCGTGTGAGCGCCGAAAAGGCCCACAATAACCTCTTTATGAGCTTCGCTTTATCTGCCAGCAGGCGGCATCGTATCTATTTTATTGACCTATTGTAAGAGTAATCGACATATTGCCAAGGTATTCTGTATTTCAAAAGCTGTGAACTTATTTTGACGGAGTCAATCTATTTATCTGACAAACGCGTGTAAACATGTTTTGGTTCTACACAATTTCGATTTCGTAGACAACATTTTTCTCGTATAATTTTCATAATTGGTAGGTCATCGTAAAGAAAATACACATACGTATTAAGTTACCACAACCTCAGTTAACGGTTTCAGAGAAAGTATTTCTAACTGAAATGCCAAGACTTTCCGCGACAGCAGCAGCGGTGAAGGTACGTGTGTCTCGCTCGCTCCTTATGCCGCCACGCTCGGATCTCTCGCTCAACCGCTTGCCGCGCAGATATGCAAAGTCGTGGCATATCCTTAGTGTTTATTTTTACATGACAATTTTTATCTATATAATAATTACCGATGTGGAGAACTTTGGGAGGGGCCTTTGCCCAGCGGTGGACTTCTTTCGGCTGATATGATGATGATAATAATAAGGGTACCCAGTACATTTGTGTGATCAAAGGTTCTTAAATATGTTTCTAACTTTAGAGGTATTTATGAAGTCCATGATTAAATAAATGACGTTGGTATCTCTTAATCAGGGACCGTAAAATGCGAGAAAAATTAATTGAAATGATGTATGACGTACGTGACAACCCTAGCATTTCAATGAATACATAATATCGTTACAGAGCAAATTGGGAAAGATAGTTACAATATGTAAAACTTTATATTCTGTGATATGTCCAAGTCCAGTTTATATTTACATTATACATTAGGTCAAAAAACCTGATACAAATGTATTTTATCTTAATTAGTCGCGTTTGTTTGCGCTCGTTTTGCATAATTATTCTCTTTTGCACAGATCTGGAAATAAATTGCAGCCATATACGTCTCCTTAAGTAAATAAATTCAGTTTAAATTATCACTTTGTTCAGTAAATAACAAAGTAACGCCGCTATTCAAATGAATACAATCGATAAAACGCGAATTATTTGGAGGAGCAAAATTTAATTAAAACGATTCTCGTAAGAGAATAATGAAGTCAAAAACTTTGGCTGTGACTTAAATATAGCCCTTTGAATAAATAAACAGTGAGTGTTGTATCGCGAGATACTTAATTACCCAAGTACGGAATTTGCAGAGCTCTTTTGCGCTGTAATGTAAATAGATTAATAAATGAATAGAGAGATACAAGTCGTTCTTAGACAAAGTGGGTGTCTAAGGAAAATACCTACTTACTACCGCTGAAAAAAAAACATAGTCTCATATGTAGTGAAGTGACTTATCGATACCCTTTATCGATTTATTTTAATGTCTTGTAGATTTTTCTATGACTGCCGATCTCCCTATTTTCACTTCATTTTCAGATTGTTTTTACAAGCGGCATTTCGTTCATATTCATTTTATATGGTTAATGTATTATTCAATAGCGTCTCATATAATTCTGATCTTGAATTTTGGGTGACTACATTTCTAAACGGAGAAAACAACAGTCTTAGCTTACTTATTTATGGACGTAAGTAGATAACAATTATCATCTGGAACGTTGGCCACAGTTTAAATATAAGAAAAGTGTCGGTGGACTAGATCAATATTAATCTTGGGGGTAATTCGATCAATTTTAAAGAGATGATGGAGATCTCTCTATTACATCGCCATCCGTCACTTTTGAAGTCTCCCCGGACTTCCGGTTTGTGACTTAAGATGGCCGCATGCATTTAAGTTGCATTGTTCATTATTTATTCATTTTTGTTGTTCAATGTGTAGTATTGATAGCGTTTTGTGCAGTGATCTAACGTATGAGTGAATACCTAATGAAGAATTCAACTTGAAGCGTTCATAGCCCTTCCTGGGTCAAGGCCCGATAGTCCGCGTGGTTTTTTGTAAATCGCTATCACTTTACAAAAAGCAAAACCTCACCGAACAACGGCATGCTCTACGAGGAAACTTGAAATTGGCGAAATCATCATTAACCTGATGGAAGCCATATTTTAAAATTAGAATTAGAATTAGAAGTCTCCCCACTTGACAAGTAAATAAATAAATAATAAATAAATAAATTTCAGACAACCTCACACACATCAACCTAGTCCCAAATTAAGCTCAAGAAGGCTTGTGTTATGGGTACTAGGCGACGATATACATACTTATATAGATAAATAAATACTTAAATACATAGAACATCCATGACCCAGGCACAAATATTCGTGTTCATCACACAAATATTTGCCCTTGCCGGGATTCGAACCCGGGACCGTTGGCTCAGTAGGCAGTCGCTTAAAACCACTGCGCCAACCGCGTCGTCAAAAGTGACAATATCCCTAGAACATCGCAACTTCGCCAATCCAGTCGCGCTTAATTTGCGTCTCCTTTGTATGTGACGGCATAGATACTTAACTTGACCGGGTATAGTGCGTGAAATTAGTCAGTAACGTTTCGTTCAGAACAGAAATTCATATGCATGAATAGAATTTTTAACAATCATTTTCACCTTCGTATTTCCAAAATTGAGATGAGATATGTCACTTGAAGCATCGCATTTCAATGACAGCTCAAAGGAAACATCACTGTTATCTAACAGACATTTTGACGTTTGGCGATTTCTCAAACGGCATTGCCGAATTAGGTCCCTTGGTTATAGTATTGTTCATATAATATAAACTCTTATGCCTAGAGATATGCCCTCGTTCTCGAGAACGTTTCCCAGTTTTTATGGGGAAAGAACGATCTCGAAAACGGCGTATCTCTTCTTATGCCTACAAGTAAGTTCTACAAGCAGTTTTGCAGTGAACTGAGTAGTTTGAATTGTTAAGCTTTATAATTTGATAAATAATCAATCACAGTAATATTAATAAAGGCGAAAGTTTGCGAGTGCGTTTGTGTATTTCTTACTTCTTCGCGCTCAAATGGCTGGACCAATTTTAGTGAAATAAGTATGGAGGTGGCTGACACTCTGGATAACACATACTTAGCCTACTTTTTAACTGATATAACGCGGGTAGCACGATGGGGCGCAGCTAGTAAATAAAAATAACTAAGTACCCATATATCGATATGTGAGGTCGATAAATGAGAAATCGCTATGACTGCTCAAGAATGCCACGAGAATTCCGGGCTCTGTTAATTACCTTCAAGACGCGCAGAACTTCCCGTTAAGTATGTTTACACGATACGGAAACTCGAATATACACCAGACAAGTGCGAGTTCGATTCGCACACCAAGGGTTCCGAACAACGCAAAAATCCCATGTTTATTATTAGTTTGAACACTTTTTTCCTTTTCTTATTTGTTAATACATAATACATCATCATATCAGCCGTTAGATGTCCACAACGATCCTTCATGCGCTGCTCTCGTCCAATTGCTGTCCGAGATCCTAATCAATTCGTCGAGTCAGGGGCCTTCCCATGCTGCACCTGTAGTATACTTTATCTATTACGGTTGAAGAGCATAGAAAAAGGAAGACTGACAGAACGAACAGCGAAGCCTTATTTTGCAGTTCCACTAATTTAGTTAAATCTAGGTTTAATCTAATAAATAAATATCGGACAACCTCACACAAATCGATCTAGTTCCGAATTAATCTTAAGAAGGCTTGTGTTATGGGTACTAGACGACGATATACGCACTTATATAGATAAATATATACCTACTTAAATACATAGAACAACCATGACCCAAGCACAAATATTCGAGCTCATCACACAAATATTTGCCCTGGCCGGGATTCGAACCGGGACCGCCGGCTCAGTAGGCAGGTGTCTACAAACCAAGCCAGACGCGTCGTTGAAACTATCTAATACAGTGAAAAAAAAAGCACTGTGTGATGAAAAAGTGTTGTTGGTTAAGTCACAGTCCAGCACGCTTCGCTCCGCCCGCTCCGAACCTGCGGAAACGGTCTCACTAATACGGTCCCGACAACATTTGGGTACGGAACCCCGAAAACGTAATTGAATCTGAAGCTGTTTTGGTGTGATAAAATGTGCTCCCCAAAGCGATGACTACACGTATGTCGTTTATGGGTCACCTCCGACTGTTGGAGTTACGGTGGAGATAATTTTGCTTTAAGAGCATTCTGGAACTTTATAGTCCTTTACTACTTTATGTGTATACTAAAGATTCGGCACTTTCACAAGTCACATTTTGGAATATCTACTATATGGTTATTTATTTATGTAATTAAACTTTATTGCACGAAACTAAAGTCAGCATACAAATGGCGAACTAAATACCTAATGGCATTCTCTACCAGTCAACCATAGGGCCGAACAGAGATGCTTCAAGGGGTTAGGTTTTACTTAATGTTTTCTCAGTTCTTCCGTTTACCACATCGTATAAAAAATTATACTCTTGTAAATATACGTGATTATCTTATTATTTAACAAACAATTAGTATTTCGCTCATTTTTATGTCATCGTTTTTCTAATTCACAAATAATACGTGTGACATTTGACCAAAACGATTTTTTTTATTGGTGAAACAATGCAAAACAAATTCAGTTCGCTTATTGTGTTATGCACAAGCAATAAACATGAAAATATTCGTTATATACCGGCGTAACGTAAATATTGTGTACTTTAATGCACAATTCTAACGTTTTATCTTTCATCATACACCCAACGCATATTCGTTATTGGGACACAAATCCACTTGATAACTCCGAATACTCTTGTTTAGAGTGCTTTTTATTTCACATGTAAAAATGTCCTAATATTTAGGTACTTAATCAAAATTTCATCGTACAATGTCCTGCCTGTTACTCGAACTTCTCTACATTTAAGTTTCCGTACAGACCTAGTTTTAGGTATAGGTTTAATTTAGTAATTAACTTTTCATTAATTGTGTTAATAAGTTAAATAATCCAGTTTTGATCACTGTGAATAGTCTTGTATCTTGTCGCTGTACATATCAATAAAGTTTGTTTTGGTTGATTTTTCCAAAAAATAAATAAGTAATATATCTGAGAACTACTCAAAGAGGTAACACAAACACTTTTAAAAAACGCCTAAATCGGCATTATATCATATCGCCCTGGGCTTATAACATTTAAGGAGTTCAACTAAATTTTATGAGACCAATTTGGGGATGTCTCCTCTCGAACAAAAATAAAAAGCTTCCAAATCAGTTTATAAGTGACGGACTCGTGAGGTAACAAACAATCAATACAGTCGTTTTGAGAACTTTTTTGATTTCGGTTGAAAAAACCCAAACTCCATATATTTAATCAACTTTAGTCGTGTAGTCCGCATATTCGTCATTGGTTAATTCCGATAGCGGGAATACTCTAATATCGAGTCCCGCGTGTCACCGGCTTATCTGAGCGATACACCGATCAATATGCAATGACTCATGGCTTGTGAAAAATGCTCCACATACCTGTCATGAGCGCTTATTGACTGTATTTTAATACAATCACTTTTTCACAAAAAAATATCCGACTTCAACAACAAGAATTCCGAGAATAACTAATCGAGTTTCAATAAAAAACACACTGAACTCGCCATACACGTGCGTATTATTAGTATGTCACACCCATTCACGGGACAATGGTGTCCCGAACATTTGGGAGGAGTGCACGGAGCCGAAGCCAAAGTGCAGAATTCAATGAAATGTAAGGGGTACACCATGCGGATGCTTCCCCTGCCTGTGTCATGGGACGCACACAGAGACAGCACCCGCTAGATGCAAGAACTATTGTAGTTGTATGGAGTCTAAACACTACTAGGCTATTGTATATGAGATGCGATTGACTAACTACTGGGCTATTGTTTGAGACAGCCGGACGTCTACCAGGAAAAGTGTCTCATAGCAAAAATGACACTGGTAGACGATGACTCGCCTCCCGCTAGATGCCCGGCCCCCATAAATGGCGACACATAGAGTGGCCTAAGGGCAACACCGGTGCGGAAGGCTAAGGGCGGAGAGGTGTAATACTAGTATTATTTGTTTCTCGGCTTATAGTCTCGGGCTCATACGTCCCGGTCTTTTGAAAGGCTTGCGTGGGGATATGGATCCAACACGTAGAGGCCCCTTGGAGAAATTTGCTGTGGCTGTAGCCCTGCTGGGACCCGTTCCTGATCATATCAATAGGATGATACATCCATGAACAGGTCCCAGCAGGTGATTGAACTATTGCATTGATATGGAAAAGAAAAAACCGGGCTATTAAAATGGAGTATGGGTGGACTCTTTATTTGGGCTATTGCAATAGTAAAATGTCACCCGCCGTAACCATCAGTACGACTGTTACCTCTGGCGGGTGGTGATTCGCCCCTCACTAGGTGGGCCCCGTAATGCCGTCGTAAAGACGGCCGGAAGCAACACGAGCGTGAGGGCTCAGGGGTGTCGAGAGGTGTGCTGCGCTTTCTCCGAAGTTACTCGCGGCGTGATGCCTTTAACACTTCCACCCCTGGAGCATATAGCTCTAAGGGCCTGGCCACATGTCCACGACACGGCGTCGTAAACGTAAAACGACACGGTGTCGCGTCGGAGCGCGACACATTATCCACCGTGCGAATATCCGTTGCCGCGTCGTGAAAACACACGACACGGCGTCGTAAACGTAAAACGACGCTGTGTCGCGTCGGAGCGCGACACAATTATCCACCGTGCGAATATACGTTGCCGCGTCGTGAAAACACACGACGCTGTGTCGCGTCGGAGCGCGACACAATTATCCACCGTGCGAATATACGTTGCCGCGTCGTGAAAACACATGCTGCACCGGGCACCGCAGGTCGCAGGTAAATACATTTTGCCTTTTTAAACGAGGCGATATTTTCCATAATAGTTCTTCAAAACTTGACACAGACATTCTAAAATAATCATAAAACTTGTGATCACTTATTTTTAAAGCCTCGTACTTCCTTTTGAAATGACTGCCATCATGGTTCATAATAGAAAGATATGGATTTATCCAACATTTTCGTTTCTTCTGCTTTTTCTTCATGCTTCTTCTTAAAAGCAACAAGAGCAGAATACGTGTGATATGATCCATGTCGAATTGAAAACTGATCGCAAAATATTTTGAACATGTACGAGAAGCTGCGGCGTCGTAATCGAACGTGGCACCGCACCGTGCATCTACTCAACACAGCAAAGTTAATCTGCCCGGCGCGCGGCGCGACCTGCGGTGCCCGGTGCAGCATGTGTTTTCACGACGCGGCAACGTATATTCGCACGGTGGATAATTGTGTCGCGCTCCGGCGCGACACAGCATCGTGTGTTTTCACGACGCGGCAACGTATATTCGCACGGTGGATAATTGTGTCGCGCTCCGACGCGACACAGCGTCGTTTTACGTTTACGACGCCGTGTCGTGTGTTTTCACGACGCGGCAACGGATATTCGCACGGTGGATAATGTGTCGCGCTCCGACGCGACACCGTGTCGTTTTACATTTACGACGCCGTGTCGTGGACATGTGGCCAGGCCCTAACGCTCCTCTCTGGACGGCCAATGAAGGCGAGCCAGAGCTGAGAGTCCTACGGGTCCTCTTGGGTTTCCACTCCGGCCGATGAAGGCACACCGGAGACGAGGACCCTGACCGACTCTCTGGAGATCTCGGGTCCGTGGGATCGTCACTCCCCAACAGCTCGTCACAAGCTGCCCTGCATTATGTTATTATTATTATGCAAAAACAGCTGTTCTCTTTTTGAAATTAATAAAAGTTGAGTAGAGAGTTGGCATGAAATATTAAAGTTCATTAGCGGCTGCCTTAGGGTATAAAATTAAGGCACATGTTTAAAAAGTGCGTTCTGGTGATTTTTTCTGTGAAATTATAAATTGTCGGATTACAGTACGCGCGTATTAAAAAATACTATAGAATAGAATACAACAATACTTTATTGCACACCAATAAAAGTTTACAAAAGGAAAACAAAACAAACACAACTTGTAAATAACGGTAGCCAACAGACGGTCCTATCGCTAAAAAGCGATCTCTTCTTCTTTGGGTAGTGAAATATAATAAGGTGAAAAATAAATAAGGAGTTTCTTCGATTTCTCATGGACTTGATCTTCATCAAATCTTTATGGGACCAATGTGAAAATGCCTGCTCCTGAATAAAAACATATATACTAATCCCGATTGCTGGAACTGGAATACTCTGGTATCGTATCCTGCATGTCACCGGCTTATCTGAGCGGTACACGGATCAATATGCACTGACTCATGGCTTATTGTGAAAAATGCGCCACCTGCTTATCATGGTCGCTTATGACAGTACTTAATTAAAACAAATCAATAGTATTTGAGGGAGGCGTATTGCCTATGTTACCGCTTCTACTATTTTTATTTCCTGGCATGGTGGTGGTCTACAGTTTCGATCAGACAGAAATCAGACACTCAAAGAGCAAATCAAAGTCGATGTTGTTTTTTTTTTTTTTTGGAATAACACTTTTGTGACAATCTTCCACTATTATGAAGGATGTGGATATTTTTTGAAACGGGAAATTTTCAGATAGTTCCTTAATTATGAGTCGAAATATGATTGACGAAGACACGTTTTGTATCGTCATCCAAATAAGTCATAAGGTATTTGAGATACTTCTAATAAAACGAGTATGTAACTTTGTTCCCAAAAAAAGTAAAACAAAAACAATTCAAATTCAAAATAGTTTATTTGCCAGAAAGAAGTATCACACTACGAACAACAGCAATTCCCACACCAGCTGATGCTTGTGTTGTGGAATTAAATAACGCAGAAAATTACGAAAAATTGTGCAGCTTAACGAAATTGTTTGTAAACACAAACTCAATGGGCTAGAAAATAAACTGACTCCCACCTTTGGTCCATGAAAACACTGCCCAGTAATGTAGCTAATCTGTGGCGGTTAAAATGGTTGCCACAATAAAATCAATTAACGGAATAACAATTTGCTAGTCGACCCATAATGGAACTAGCGAACTGCGAGCATGGAAATTGCGGCGCGCATGCAAATCTGAGCATGCTTTGTTACTCTTAATTGAAACGTTGCGTTGCTACATTAAGTAATAATAAAAAAATAAAAAAAAATAGGACAATCATACACAAATCGACATAGTCCCAAACTAAGCAAAGCTTGTACTATGGGTACTAGACGAGGATATACATAATATATAAATAAATACATATATAGATAACATCCATGACCCAAGAACAAATATTCGAGTTCATCACACAAATATTTGCGCCGGCCGGGATTCGAACCCAGGACCGCCGGCTCAGTAGGCAGGTGTCTGCAAACTGCGCCAAACGTGTCTTCAAAAGTATTTATATACCCTGTATTTTTATTGGTCGTTGTGGGTAAAAAGTATCAGAATAACCATCTTTGGATGTTCAACTATCCGTGTACCAAAATTGGTTGGAATTTGTCCAGCTGTTTGGGCGTGATGAGTGAACGAAGTAATTAAGACCAACAGATCACAGTATTTATATCAGGTGTGAGTTTTTTTTATTCACGACAGCTTCAAATCCTAAATAGTTTGGTATTCCTGCGTCTGAAATTGGATTTATTGAAGTGAAACTTCTAATGCGACTTACAAGTCTTACAACAAGGTTGCGTATAAACGTTTAACGCTACCGTGGAGGGGGTAGGAAAGCACTGTTGCGTTAAACGTTCAACGCTCCTGGGGAGGGGGAATAGAAAGAGACAGAGCGAGAGTGAAGAAGTTTGTCTTAAAGAAACAATATGAGTTCACTAAAAATCAATTTCTACCCCTTCCTATTTTCATTTCCACATTACGAAGTTTCACTTCTGCCGCGCGGAGGGACTTCTTTCTATTTCTTTTATTTATACTTTATTACACAATAGTACAAAAGGCGGACTTCATGTCGTACCATTAGTACTCTCAACAATTCAACCGTAGGGCCAAACTGGCACTAGCAGTTGGTTCAGGATCATTAAAAGTCATTACATTAAAAAATATTTTGTAGATTCATAATTAAACTACTTAATATGTATTAAGATAACCAATTCGTAAATTTATGTATTCATTAACGTGTAGGTACAATTAAAATTTGTGGTAATAATTTTATCATAAACATGAATACTTGATGGTTCTGTTATGGTTGTGTTGTGTATGATAGTGATAATCATAACATAATACTTCCATAACTATCAAATATTCGCAATATTTATTATTATAGGACATTTCGTCCAGGTATTTCCGCAATAAAATCCAGTGAGTATGGACCTGGAAAGTGAACCTAAAAACTATCAATTTACCTAAAATCACTTTATTATAATAAAACCAGCGAACTGTGAACAGAGATTGCGACGCGCATGCATATTTGAGGCTTTAGAACGTGCAGCGGTCACTGTACGACTAGTTTACAATTAATATAAATGTTTCAGTTACGCTGGAAAATGGTTCTGATAGCCGAAATGGGTGTATTGATAGAGTAGAATAGGGGGGGCCTATGATGATTGCGTTTATTACTTGATAAATAAGTGACAAAGCATCTGTCACATACACTCGCATTTTATCAAGACGTGACGGGTGCTTTGTCACTTATTTATCGCTTGATAAAATACAGTTTTCTTTTGCTACCAACCTTTACGCTTCACGTTGAAATTTTAAAGCAACATAGATAGATATTGCACATACTGATACAAAATTTTAAAGGCCATTTTGGCAATAAATTAATCAGCTTAAGCTATTATAGCATGACTAGACTATCTTCCAGCAAAAAATACTATTATAATATTTATAATCTATTAATTTGATATGGAATTAAAAGTAACTCCTGGAAATATCAATTGATTGAATAACACTTTATTCATAATGGCGCCGGCGAGCGGTGAACACGGAGATTGCAACGCGCAAGCAAATATGAGGCTTTTGAACGTGCAGCGGCCGGTGCACGATTAAGTGCTAAATGCTAATAGAAATATTTCAGTTACGATTCGGGATGGTTCCGATGGGTGAAAATGGGTACAGTCTAGAGAAATGATATGAATCGAACTTCTTTTGTTAATAACTAGCGACCCGCTCGGTTTCGTACGGGTGCAATGCTGATAAATTATGCATGTATTATACATAATATAAACCTTCCTCTTGAATCACTATATCTATTAAAATAACTGAATCAAAATCCGTTGCGTAGTTTTAAAAATCTAAGCATACATAGGGACAGACAGACAGACGGAAGCGACTATGTAGTGGTGACATCATTACATAGTTGTATTAAGGTTTAATTTCGTTGACATAAGAGCGATGGGACATTTTTTGGGACGGGTACGTTTACAATTCACTGTATACATGGTGTTTGGAAAAACGGATTGGATTAGCGCATATAGGGTTCAAACGCTCCCTAATAATTCCCGGTGTCACCTCCTAAAGTTCCTACATAATTTATTCTAAACATCCCTTTATATAATATCGATACAATACATTGTATAAGTACATATTTAACCAATTTCTTTCATAATGTCTGTTCTAATAATAATATATCGGATAAGGTCGGAGGAAGGTCGGATAAGTTTGCCGTAATAGTTTAATAACTTTCTTGGATGTTCGATGAATACATTACAGTTTGACACACTTCCACAAAAACACTGTATAAATTAATCTGACACAGATATAAATACCTACAATGACGGTCACTATCAAATCGTCGAAAGTACAAAAAAAAACTCTATTAAGTTAGTGCCTAATCATTATCACACAGTTTGCGATTTTCGAGCGAGGTTTCCAATATACAAACAAGCGTACGGCGAACTCGCTGCGTGTTGGCCTTCATACAAAATGCGCTCGCAAATCGCTAGTGTGTTGATGCCCTTATTAAGCGATACGTAAAACTAATTCCTGTTATTTCCAGGCTAGTCCCACACCACCAATGAAGGTACTATGTGTCATTAATTTGGTAATATCGAACCGTGATGAAGCTACCGAGGGAGAGGTATTTTAACCACAGTATGTTGACCATTTTGGCATTGAATTATCGTCCTGTTCTTGTGACAAGGCTTTGGATTCGCAGTACCTAGCTATAAGTCCGACAAGTTGCTTTTCGTACCTTGCTATTTTGCGATTCAATCAAATTAATTAAGTACTACTAAAAGTACTAATTCATTTTTTTCGGTTTACTGACGTTAAAAGTCATCGAATATAACTGATGAATATAAACAAACAAAACATGGCGAAATATTAAATTTTTCAATTATTTCCCGCACACTAAAGCCAAAAATATACGACAGTGATGCAGGAAAAGTTATTTTCGATGCGTTCCAATATTCATTTCAGAAGAAAAAAGAAGTAGAGCTATATGATTACCAATGTTTTGAAATTGGTTAATGACACACCACTACTGATATCTCGTCTGTTGACAACCAAAACTCACTAAGTAACAAATACCTACTTAAAGCAAATCTCGCATATCCGTATTAATCTACGAATTAGATACGAGATTTTGAAGATCAGTAACAGATATTAGTATTTATTTAATCGTATGGTGAAAAGTTTGCTGTAGGAAATTATAAATTTATATCCAGGTTACGCAACCAGTCCGTAGATTCAGGTAGTAAATTAATATAGAGGTCCTTTGGGTCACCCCAGTAGCGTCGTTTGGACAGCGCTCCACGATATGCTGCACAGTTTGATCCTCAGGACCACAGTCACACATTGGGGTCGGACTCCAGCCCCACTTGTGCTTTAAAAAGTTGCACCTGCCGTGTCCTGTGCGGATTCTGTTAAGGCGGCTCCAGTATTTCCTCGGTAAATAGAAACCCTCAGGCTTTTGAGCGGGTTCTGGGAATCCAATGGTAATGACCAGCAGTTGCTTCCAACCATTCCGTCCTCCAGGACTGCTCTAGCATAAAACCATCAGATTTTTCGCTGCAACACTCGTTGGTCGGCGACAGATATTAGTTATAGTAAATTTTGGAGGTCCTCAGGCGACATCATTGGCATATGGCAACTGTTTGGATGTCCTGCCATTCCTTTACCAAAATTGTTTAAAACCCGTCGTTTCGGCGTAATGAGCGGACAAAGAAATATTCACCAACAGATGGCGCTGTATGGGTGACGCTGCGCGAACATACATATCCTGGATCGCACTGAGATTTTTCCTGACATATCAAACCCCGAAATCAGTTTCTTCGCATTTCACACAACCAACCAATGAAATACAATCAGGCAGAATTTGCGGAGATGAAAAGAGAACCTTCTGTAGCGGTATATTCTGTAAATATATCTTGTGACAATGTTAAAAATACAGCTGAAGCGAGTTTTAAAGATTATCCTCCAATTGAAAGCAACACAATGCATCCATTTAAATTCAAGAGCCGAGGCGCTGAACAGATAACGTTAGTTATTTCGTCGCATAAAACGGTTCGTGATGGATAACAGAGTTTCAATTTACCTACAGTTATTGATATCGATTCAGTCTATACAGGGTGGCCAAAAAATAAGTACGGAGCTTTTGGGGTCACTTTGGGCCTTTATTAACACCGCTACAAAGGTTTTCCGCGTCAGACTCTAATATTTCCAGCAGTGATAAAAGAATAACCTACCGCTTCGAGGTGTATGATCAGGTTACGGCTTTTTATAATGATAATTAAAATATTTGATGCCATTTATTTTGGTATTTTCGGTAGTCTGCGGTAAAAGGTTATGATATGAAATGACAAATTAGAAAATGAAGACTGTTTTTGAATGGTGACGGCGTACCGAAAGGCGCAGCGTGCATGGGGCAACATGGTGAATCGACGACCTGGTTACGATTGCGGGAAGAACTTTGGAAAAGGTATTAGTCCAATAATGGACTTCTTTCGGCAGATATGATGAATTGAGGGTGCTAAGGATGATGACAATTGAGACATGGCGTGGATTAGTATTAGGTTCAGTGTATTTCCTAAAACCTTACGTATACCATAGTGCGACACAAGAAAGTCACACTGTTTCACAAAGAAAACATTTTGCCTTTAAACTACGAGTAAACTGGAGTCTCAAGTTTTACCCAGCGATCCCGGCCACTCCGGATAGTGGACGCGCTAATTATTGCTGCGGGCTACTTTGCCCTGTTGTTAAGTCTTTGAAATTGGTTACAATGGAAGGAAAGTAGGTAATTAATTTGATACAGTAAAAAACTCAGAACACAGGATTTCTATTTCAGCTGGACTAACTATGATTGTTATTTTTATCGCGTGATATGTAAATGATAAAGCATCTGTCACTCACACTCGCATTTTGTCAAAACGTGACGTAAGCTTAGTCACTTATTTACCGCGTGATATATTATAAGCAACCGTTATAGGCCCCCAAAGTGGAGACTTTAGAATGTCGTATTAGACAATGTATATTCACGTTGGGTAGTATTGAGCAGAACAAAAATTGACTGAGTTAAGATTAAGTCATTACCTAATATAAATTAAGTTAAGAGCAAAAATAATAAAGATAAAGTGCACAAACGCTACGCTGTTTCCAATCATGTTGCATATTAACAAACACTTTAATCCATTAATTAGTACACACACTTACTAATGCAGTAATTTAGTTTACAACAACGATTGGCACCTATAGTATTAATCATGATGACGAGTTAAATAATCATGAGTAGAAGTAGGTACTTATTTAACTAAAAAGAAGGAAAAAAATACCTCATTAATTAACTCTGGTTTGCTTTTAGGATCCCTCTTTACTTCTTAGTTCGTTAATCTAGGTAAATCTTTTAGTTTCTCAAATAGGCAGCGCGTGCATTCTTGAAAGCTTTAACCAAGAAAAGGTTCCTTTTTCCTTTATTACCTACCCCACCTAGTAGGAAGTCCTTGCTTCTATTTTTAGCCCTACTCGTGTATCAGCATTGTAACATGGGTATTTAGCAACAACTATGTAAGGCTTTGTATCCACCAGTGTGTGGAATAGTCAACCAAAAAAGTCGTCGTATAACCTCCTGACTTCCCGTGTCCTACACATAGTACATAAACTACAATGAATAGTTAACTGTCAACTATGTGTCATAAGGCTAAAATTAAATTGACAAATTATGAATGCTGGTCGTCAGGAGGTTAAAGTCTTTATGGCGTATATTTTGACGTTCCCAGGGGAATCAAAACTTACGATACTTCTCGTCGAACTAGAACCATGAAATCTGGCAAGAAGCAATGCCAAGTAGCTCAAGTAAAGAAAATCATCCGAAACCCGTTAATTTGTAGTTACGCAAAATAATTACTTTTATGCGATTATAAATTTACTTGCAGTTGGTAATGTAACAGTGACCTATCTCTATATATGGGGCAATAGTTTTCCATCTGCAAAGTTACTCTAGTGTATCTTTTCTTTCTGTTTTCGTTAGAGCAATATGCAGGGCTTTCACGGTTCGTACGGAACCCTCAGTGCGCGAGTCAAATCGCACTTGACCGGATTCACGCAAAACAAGTAAAAAACGTGATATAAGCGAGAAATATGATTAATCTATGTGTGCTCAGTTTGTACGCACATTGTCACATCTTCGCACCACTTCGCAAGCCCTCACAGTGGCTGGCTTTTTAACCATAAACATTCAGGAGGCCTGTGATGGTTGCGTTTATCACGTGATAAAAAAGTTAAAAAGCATCTGTCACTCACACTTACATTTTGTCAAGACGTGACGGATCCTTTGTCAATTATTTATCGCGTGATAAAAGTAACCATCATAAAAAAAATATTAAGGGAAAAACTTGCACAAATCGACCTATAGTCCCAAAATAAGCAAAGCTTGTTATGGGTACTGACGACGATATACATAATACATAAATACATATATAGATAGCATCCATGACCCAGGAACAACTAATCGAGTTAATCACATAAATATTTGCCTTGGCCGGGATTCGAACCCAGGACAGCCGCACATAGGCGCGGAACATAAGCCCGCAGATCTCGTCTTGCCTTGCCCGGTGAAAACTTTAATACTGATAGTGTTAACAGTCTAATGTTAGACATTTAGGTAATTAGCGGTCCACGTAGATAAGGAACCGGGTACCCTCATTTTTTATCTACCACGAATACATTAGTCGCCATTTTCGCGAGTTTTATCGAAGGACGATGCCATATTTTCCAGTAACCTACGCATGACTAATTTGCATGATAATCGTCGCTTTAGGAATCCCTACTAATATTATAAACGCGAAAGGACCTTTGTATGTCTGTGTGTGTCTGTCTTTCTGTCCGGCTATTGCCTGTTAACGCTTAAACCGCTGAATCGATTTAAAGATAAAATTTATTGGTAATTTGAGTCCCGGGGAATTACAAAGGGTAATTTTACCGTGAAAATCATCAATGAATGAGAAGGATGGAATTAACTGTGGAAGTATGATATCATTGATATCCTATGGATTTTAGTACAAAATGTGCTATCGAACGTTTATCACTAAAATGTATTTTGGCTTATTGTAATTGAGGAGTGTCTCTTCAAAAGGGCTTATTTTTTAATACGTTTTATAGAGAAATAAGCCCTTTTGTAAAGAAACTCTTCAATTGTTAAAACCCTTAATAGAGACTAAATAATTCTATGCAATCAAAGTCGCAGGCTGAATCTATACAATGTGCTATAAAAAAAATATCACGCTTTTTTTACTATTTTTGTTATACTAAGTTGACTCCAAAGTTTCTAGTGCGAAATTAGTATATTCCAATGAAGGTCGTTGTAATTCACCGGAAAATCCCATCTGAACATCTACGCTCGCTCGCGTCTAAATACATTTCCATACTTGATACGAGATACCCTTTCAACGATATAATGACATGTTACAAACTTGTTGATGACGATAATACCTTCGTATATCTAATACGTGAATATGTTCGTTAATACCTCTTTATTTACATGGAGTAATATTAACAGGGGATTAATTCGATTGACTGGTAATTTTAAGGCATTATAAGGCCGAATTTTACTGATTTTTTAGTAGGTTGACAATTTAAATCGCTAAAGTAAATTATAGGTATCTCGCACATAGGTACGTATGGTCTGCATCAAAAATTGCTGTCAATTTTACTGTTGGCTTACCTAATTGTCAAATTGCATACTAAAATCGTCACAATTTGAGGTTGTCTGTAACTGTAGACTGTAAGTAAGAAGATAGAAACGGAGAATAAAATTTACCCTCTGATTTTGAGCGGAGAATTAGAATATCGGCTGGATTTAGGCAATTTTGTCTCACAAAGAATCAGAGCTATCGAAGTATAATCAAAATTCAATTTACACACTACCAAAGCCATTGAAAAATCAAGTATACCCTACAGGTCCTTTCTTTTCCCGTAAACAATAGTTTTAAAAACAAATAGTTGAAAACATCGTTTAAAATTGAAACAACCATTTCCTTTAAAGCCTTTTAAACACTTAATGTCTTTTCTCTTGTTACAGGACCGAGCGAACAGAAGAGACAGTATCCAGTAGTGCCAACTTACCGACCAACAATGCTGTGCGTCATAAAATAGTAGTGTTAGGAGCAGCCAAAGTTGGCAAATCATCACTCATAACGCAATTCCTCTACAACACGTTTTCGACTAAATACAAGAGAACAATCGAAGAGATGCACCATGGAGATTTCAATGTCGCCGGAGTAAGGTTGACGTTGGATATATTGGACACATCAGGGGCATATGAGTTCCCAGCCATGAGGGCTTTGTCCATGCAATCAGCAGATGCCTTCATCCTAGTATACGATATCACGGATCCTGACAGCTTCGCTGAAGTACGGACGCTGAGGGACCAGATCCACGAGACCAAGGCCAGTACGGCTGTACCGATAGTCGTGGTCGGGAATAAAGTGGACTTGGCGGAAGCAGGAGCAAGACAGGTAATTTTTCTTTGTGTAATACTTTCTGGTAGTCGAGTTGTTTTCTTCACGACCTCCGACTTTTGACTTGAGAGAATTTTTCTAAGTTAATAACTTGTGCCATAATCGAACTAATTTTAAATATAGAAGAAATTATAGAGGTAAAGAGTGAGAATCTCTTGCGGCGTGAAATACCTACCGCTTTACTATATAAAGAACACCAAGTTTTTTTGCAGCAGTTTTTGCCTTTGTTTCAATAGAGGAGCCAGTTCAGATTGCGTTTGAGATCCAAACCAAGAAGCTCTAGGCTAGGTGATCAGTAGTTGGTACCGATACATTTAATGTAACTATGATATCCATAATAATTAATTATGTTATCCATATTAAGCGAAAATATTACACATTTTCACTCAAAACTAAGTAACATAATTTATTCCGAAGAATAAATTTCCATTTTTCCAATTACTTCTCACGGTCAAATAAAGCGATGAATATTTAATTCGCGTCAAAATGTTTTCCCAATACTTGGCAAATTAATTTTACTCGATGATTTATGTAAAACAAAACAAAACTTATTAGGTACGGTCAGAGATGTGTTATTTATGTTCTGGAAAGCAATTTGTGATTGTTATTCGATCAGGCACGTGTTGGATCACCTCGGGAACTGGAAATTTACAGTAGAATAAATACAATCCTCTCCTAGTAAATAGGTAAGGGCTTCGGTTTCCAAGACCTTCAATACGAGATAAGAAAACTCGACCTAATGCACACAATACAATTCTACTCTAATTTAATTCAGTGAGAACTAAAATATCTGTGGAGGTTTGATAAATAGGTGCGTCTCAGTGGATTTAATTACGAAAGCCATGTAGTACTTAATTTATTCCAATCGTTGAAACTGTCGATGTTACAATACGATGTTTGCATACGTTATTCGTATTAGGATCCTTTTGTACTGTTATCAAAGGAAAGTAAATATCAAGGACACAAACTCACTAAGTTAGCAAGGTATATGAGGTATAATTAATATCCTATCTTGAAATGAAATGATGATCTATCCTATTTTAGTGAATTACAATTCACGACTACGGATTGCTGAAAATGTTTAAACGCAAAATGCCAAAATGGCAAATTACTGGTTTTCCATACAGATATTGGTACCTTTACTCGACGATACCGTCACGGTATGATTTGCATGAAGCGTTTTCATCGTTTTTAACGCTCCGTAGGAATCTCGAACTTCAAAGTTCATTTCTGACTTTTAGAGCAGTCTAAGTGTAGTTAGTCCCATACAGATGTTTGATCCCTAAATAGGTTCGATTAACTTCCTCAAAAAATATTGTCATTGTGCCTTAAAATAAGTGATTTTATTTATTTATTTATTTATTTAACTTAGTTACACAGCATAACAGTAAATAAACCAAGGCACTGTGAACTACAAAATTACATTACAAAACAAAAAAACTTAAATTTAATTTGATTTAGGCGACGTAACAGCGTGGCTCCGTTGCGTCGTCTGATCTGGTGCAGGATTCGGCAGATTGCCCCGGAACTGCCGAAACACAACACCCTTCGGCCAGAAGTCTACACTTGCGATGGTGTCCTGCAGCGGCCGCGGCACGCGCACCACAAACGAGCTGAAGTGCACGTAGTGCCGGGACTGCAGCTGGTGCACCCTCAGCGAGAAGCCAGTCTTCCGGCGGACGTACTCCACCACGTCGTCAGCCACGGCGGAGTGATGCAAGCGCGACACATAGAGCGCCTTAGTCGGTGTACCTAAAACGAGAGTCTCCATACATTTGCGAAAGATGAAGCACTTTTAGTTTTATGTGTGCGTGTCTACGACCCATCATAGAGATTTTTTTGCTTGTGACATATATGCACACGGACGAAACTTATATAGCCCGTGGCTAACCAAAACTGGTTTAGCGCTAACTAGGTTTCAAGGCGTATTTATTCTAAGTATAGTACTAACTCTACTTCAATCCGATTGGATGTGAACTAATATATTAAATACACAGACGTACGAGTAGGTACTCTACTATAGATTTGGTTACATAAGCGTTAGGTTGTATAATCCCCAATTTATTTCGGTTGTTAGAAGTGTCGATCTTATAATAGGTACGGCAAATGTAATTTACTTTAGGATCATTTTGTTATGTAAAGGAAAGTAAACATCTAGGCTCGAGCTGGTTGGTAACAAGGATTAGTTAGGCAACAAAGTGGTACGAAGAAAAAACGGACGTACATATCAAAACCGTTTACATTGAACCCTGAAACTATAGGATGAAGTACTAACGTTGAATGTGGTTTGGTTTCCTTTTGGATAAATACGTCCAAACAAGTTGAATGTCGGGCACCCCTTGGGCATGAAGGAGTCTTCGATCTTTGAGTAACACTTTGAGCGAACTAACCAAAATCTATTTACTATGATTTTTACATATTTAGATCGTAGATACGTTACGAAATGTTAAAGGCAACACATATTTTGACTCAGTATCACCTAAAATCATATGCGACACCAAAAAATAAATTACTTGCACCAAAATAAGATAAGCCCAAAATTTCAATGCTTCTATCTATTTTAATCATGACTGCACTTCTAATTGTATTCGAGTACCAAATTTAGTGAATGTGCACCAAATTTTGACGCGGCGCCTGTGGTGTGGAGTCCGGGGGAGTTGGTTAAGCGCACGTTGAGCGGGAGGGGCTTACTAAGTTTGCCATCATTACACTTTATTTGGTAATATCCATACAATTTATGGCAATCATAGTGGTTTATTTAGGTAAAAATAGCGCATTAATTTGCTCGCTAAGATTTGGTGATCATTTAATAAATATTTTGGGTTTTTAAATTTCATTTGTTAGGTTACAAGATGATAATATATACATTTGAATGTAATTTCATATTAAAATGGTGATCAATTTTTGGAGAACGTTTACTTTTTTTGGGTTAAAAAATGATTATTGTGGAGCTATTTACGCCTTGGTAGAGGCTTAGTGTTTATAGTGAGTTAATTAATATCAACTAAATTCAAGTGTTGTAAAATGTCGATCTTATAATACAATATATATCTTAACGGCTTATAATATAGTGTGTAAGTATATATATGTAGCTCTGCATATTTAGTTTGCGTAAGGTGTATATTATGTACAGAAAAAATAAAGCTAGCAACGAGTAACAAGTAGAATTACTTGGGCAAAAAAGTGTGAAGAATAAACAAGTTGAGTGTCACGCGCTCAAGGGACTGAATTCGACTAATCTAATGTCGCATGGTCGAAATAATATGTATTACCACCAGACCTCGGAATATACGGGGCAAAATTTAGTGAAATTTAGGGATCGCGTACATCGATAAACTCAACTATCGATGCTTTTCTCATATATTAGAAATCGCGTGCGATTTTTTTTCTATGTACTGGTCTGGAAATGATTATAAAGTTACCACAGCGATCGCTAGGTTATGCGTATCATGGCATTATTATCGGGGAAGTTTAACGGCCGAACATTTGGAACCAATTCTGATTGTTCATTTTAACAATAGTAAATGAGACAGTACCTACTACAGTAATTCTGAAATACACAATGAGGAAAAAAATATGATGAGTGAAGTTTCAAAAAACATTTTCTGAAAAATGTGAAAATGTAAAATTTAAATGCTTCTTTGTAAATATTTAATTATCGATGAAATAAAAAAATCTCTTTTTTTGTGGTTTATTAGCGCCATATAATCTAATTGACACTCATTTCAAAAATGGGTTTATTAGCCTATTGTGTTCGTAACCGATTAATGAATTCTACAGCATTAAGCGAAGATCCATGATGTTTGCAAGATATCGCTCAAATACCAGCGAGAAATTAATTTGGCGTCTAACAGCCGCACACTGAAAAAAATACCCAGTGGAGCCTACTGAAATTACAGTAGGCGTAACCGTTATTACAGTTAGGTTTACTGAAATGTCAGTAGGCCTCACTGTTATTGCAGTAAGTCTTACTGTAATGTCAGTAGGCTCCACTGGATATTTTTTTCAGTGCAACGTCTCCGAGACACCCTCGTATGGTGTGTAACAAACATGGATGCGGTCAATCGTTTGCGTGGTTTGTGTAGTGTTCGACCAATCGCCAATACTATTATTGTTTGCGTTGTCGGAATAGAGCAAGCTATTAAATTATATCCGTAATTGATTAATGAATTCTACAGCTGCTGTAATTTGAAATTTTGATAATATCGTAGCCATTTGTAGCGGGTGTAGTGGTGGTGATCAAAGATTGATTTTCAATTTTCATTTCCAATCAGAGCAAAATTCACTGCCAGGGAGCTTGGCCTAGGAACAAACTTGTATGACAGTAGACGCATACTCGGATAATATGCGTCGGTGGTCGTGAACGCGTTAATATTTAAACTTTTTCACACACCGCGGAATAAATATATTATATATATTATTATCTTGGGTCTTGGGCCCAAGACCGCTGCAAATGGAGGAGTTTGATTCGAGCCCTACACCCCAGCAGAGGGTAATAGGAAAGAAAGAAGAGATATTATCTACTTACCAAAATTATCTGAGCAAAATGATAACAAATATCTGAACAGTTGATCAAATTATACCTTATCAAATATTAATGTCAGCCAGAAATTCAGATAATTATTGGCAATGAGTCAGTGTTGAGGAAATTATAAATACTTGACAACCTCGCCTGGTAAGATATTTATGTATATCTGATGGAGACTGTCTGACTCTACGAAAGGTAGTTAATTAATTTGATAAACGTACAAGGATGTTTTAGTTATGATATTTACACAACCCGAACAATAGACTCCTGAAATTGATAAACTGTATTGATTGTATTGATAGGTGTGTTGTTTTAGGCATATTTGATCCGTTTATTCCAGGCAGCCATATTCTATTAGTCTATAATATTATAAAAAAAACAGCCAAGTACGACTCGGACTCGCGCACCGAGGGTTCCGTACAAACACTCAAGTCATCTTAACTGGCCGGGTAAAGTTAAGTTTGCACCTGGTATGTATGGCGCCGAATACAAACGAGGTGCAAAGTTAACGCAACCGATCACGTTTGTTGTATGAGAGCCCTCTTAAATAGGTATTTATTTTATTCTGTTTTCAAGTGTTTATTGTTCTAAGTAGCAGCAACAGAAATATATCATCTGTGAAAATTTCAACTGTCTAGCTATCACGGTTCATGAGGACAGCCTCATGACACCAGGCTGTATACAGATAGGTACAGCCTGGTGACAGACGGACAGACAGACAGACGGACAGCGGAGGAGGGTCCCGTTTTTACCCTTTAGGTACGGAACCTTAAAAATGTTTAACGCGGACGAAGCAGCTTCTAGTCACCATAGCAGGTCACCGTTAATCAAAAAGTTACCTTGGTAAATCGCCCAACCGTTACTAAAAAAGTTGGCTTCGTTTAGCATTACTACTAGTGGGCGGGAAGAGGCAACCAAATCAGTGTTTCTACGCGCACGTAGACTTGTACGTGTTGGACGTGGCTACAAATATTCCTTTCAATACTTATGGCAGAACAAAACGTGAATATACGTTTTCTTATCTATGTACAGTAAAGGAAATTGTTTTACTTGGTTGAAAATAGCTGAATCTGGCATTAGCAAGTGTCAATTTTAGGTTAGGTTTACTAGAAGGGATAATAATGGACGAATATAGCTTATTGATCAAATTAATCTATGATAGTTTGACTCTGGGAGTCAGAAGAGCATGTACCTAATTTACTTTACAATAAAGTTAATATTTATTTGTTCCTTAAAAACTCGATTACTGCGGCGACTGCTACAAAATAGGACCGACACCGGCGGATCGACGGATCAGCGAGCTGTTTACCCGCGAGCTGAAAGGATTACAGGCTTTTATTGACCAAATAAATAATACAAAATACGCGTATTTGCTAAACTGATATCGCCACTTCACAGTGCCTCAAATTCTGACGTCATAGCTAAGAATATACGCGTCTAGAACGCGAGTCTTCATATAACAAACTTGCGAAAGATGAAGCCGCTTTTGGTTTTATGTGTGCATGCGTGTCTACGAACCAATCACTGTGACATGCGCACATGGACGAAACTGAGCAGGTGACTAACCAAAACTGGCTACACCTACAAGCGCTAACAAGATTTCTTAGCGTATTTATTCCAAGTGTCATAGATAAATAAATAATTATTGACGAAAATGAACAGAGCTTGACGAAAATGACAAGAGCTAGACAGTCTTACTTCAGCTACAGCAAGGGATGGCTTTAATAATGTGTGGTGGTGTTGTGGTTGTGGTAGGTACATTACTAACTTTTGCCCGCGACTTCGCTCGTATTAAAATACTATCCTACGGGAACCATGTTTTTCTATCGGTGTAAAAAAAAAAATGTTAAGTTAGGGTATAAATTATCTCATGGTCACGTTGACTTCTGTCATTTCTTTACCAACGTGACTCCTGTCATTTCAATACATTTTACCGATTTATTTTTTTAGGGCTAAGTTTAGTTTACAGCGTCCCTGTAAACTAAGCTTAGCCCTATAAAAAGTATTACTAGGTATGTAGCTGCCCATGTTCAGAAATAAAAAACCGGCCAAGAGCATGTCGGGCCACGCTCAGTGTAGGGTTCCGCAGTTGCTCTCCTTCACAATGAACTGCTGTTTTAAGCCTGAGTTATAAGTTAAGAAAGATTTTAAGCTCTTTAAAAAGGTTGTAAATGCCCTAGAAACTGTAATCACTTATTACCTTCCGGAAGTCAACTTACGTCCTTTAAAAGGAAAAATGTGAAATTTGGCGATAACTCAAAAACGGCTCGACCGATTTTGTTCAATATAGTTTTCATTGAAAGTACTTATAAGGCCTCATTTACATGAATTTTTCCGATTTTTTTTGACCCGTGGTTGAATAGTTAGAGGGGGGGGACACTATTTTTTTGGTTTTCGGAGCTAATATTTACAAAACTGCTGACTTTATCAAAAAATAATGTTAGGAGATCCCTATTATTTTTACAAGACCTATTCAACGATACCCCATACACTAGTGTTGAAAAGATAAAAAAAAAACACCCCCACTTTAGGTGTTCGAGAGGTACCCGAAAAATATATTTTTTTCTTAATTTTTATTTTACCGTTCTGTCGGCATTATACATACACATACTCATACCAAATTTCAGCTTTCTAGTACGAACGATAACGGAGCTAAGCCGCGGACGGACGGACGGACGGACAGGCGGACATGGCGAAACTATAAGGGTTCCTAGTTGACTACGGAACCCTAAAAATGGGCAGTTTAACACCTCTTTCGACTTCGCTGATGCTCAGAGGCCAAAACCTTTTTCAACTGAAAGTTCATTTAAACCTTTACGGTCAGCTCCATTAGCGACCACAGTAGTTTTTGATAGCGGAAATATAGGGGCGTATTCGGGTCCATTGCAGTTTGTTGGCTACGCGGACGGAATCAAATTTCCTGTGAGCGTTGTCTGGGACGTGTGCAACTGTGTCAGCTGTCACGGCTGCATTTGTGTTGTAACAATGAGATGCGTTAGTCGCAGCTTGTACTCGTCATTTCAGGGGGGATACGTCGTCTTATATGGAATCTTTTTACGTACTTTTTTCTCTAAGTATGTAATTACATCATATTTTGTTACACTAGCTATTAGGTGCTTGTGTTCACTAAATTTTACCTCTACTACAGTGCGAGAGAGAAGAGTTAGGATTTGTCAGTCGACAGCGTAGTCTTTAGTATAGATGTTTCCAAATCTGCCGCAAACGAAATGTTCGGGTGTATTCGAGTCCGCTGCAGTTTGTTAGTTACGCGGACGCAATCAAATTTCCTATGAGCGTTGTCTCGGACGTGTGTAACTGTGTCAGGTGTCACGGTGACGGCTGCATTTGTATTGTGACAATGAGATGCGTTAGTGGCACTGGTACTCCTCATTTCAGGGGGGAATACGTCGCTCTTCTATGGATTCTTTTTACGTACTTTTTTCTCTAAGTACATAATTACATCATATTTTGTTACACTAGCTAGTACTTGTGTTCACTAAATATTACCTCTACTGGCTCTACTACAGTGCGAGAGAGAAGAGTTAGGATTTGTCAGTCGACAGTGAAGTCGTCTTTAGTATAGATGTTTCCAAATCCGCCGCAAACAAAAGTATCTAACAACCAAAAAAATCAATTCCAACTGGTAAATACTTTTTTGTTCCACCCCTTTTCAGGTCAATTCTATTAGCGTCCACAGTATTTTAGATATCGGAAATGTGGGGTTGTATTCGGGTCCGTTGCAGTTTGTTGGCGGTGCGGGCGAGATCGAATTTCCTGTGACAGTCGTCTCGGACATGTGCAACTGTCACGGTGACGGCTGCCAATATATTGTGACAATGACGCCATGGTATTATATAACCATGGTATTGCAATAAATAAATGAATGACATGACATGACTATAGTGCATCTCATTGTTACAAATGCGATCACATGCACATAGCTTGCACTTATCTTTAGGAGAAATCTGTAAATCTCGGACCGATAAGACCATCAAAAAAATTACATACGTACTATGCCAAATCGCAACTCCATCGGAATGTAAGAATTAGAACTAGTAAGTACATAATGTATCAAAATTATTTATAGAGGATCCACCTACTAAATTAATCACAGACAATTGGTGATACCAGAAGGAAATATCTGTCAACATTATTTGGCTAGCCAGCCAGACTCTAGCTGCGTCACGCCTCGATCATCAAACAAAAACACTACATTTTCGTGATAAAAAGTAGCCTATGTGTTAATCCAGGGTGTCAGCTACCTTCATACTAAAATTTGGTCCAACCGTTTGAGTGTGAAGAATTAACAAACAAACACGTAAGTAAATACACAAAATTATACCTTTATAATATTAGTGTGATTATTTTTATAGGTATTAAAATAAAGTATTTTTATTTTATTTTTTATTTCATAAGTAAGTACAAACAAAATTACATTTTATTATAACGGCACCGTTAAACCAATTTGGTTTGTCTCGATGCTACATTCCGCAATAAATAATAATACATTATAAACTAATTCCTTAAACACATCCTATAGTACCTAAACAGAATTGCACTGAGCGTTATCAGCCAGCGCGCTGCAATAACCGGTCCGCGCGCCCACTGTACAGGATGCTCCATAAGCGATGCAATAATAAGTATTATAAAGATTGACTAACAAATTGTTCTAACATTTGTTTTTTGAGAACGTTGGCTATATTTGTTGGTGTTATTTTGTCCTTGCATTCAGTTGGGAGTTTGTTTATTAAATCTGGTATTATGTACTCTGATGTTCTACGTCCGTAATAGTTATGAAATTTAGGTTTCTGTAGTACGTGGTTAATTACTCGCCGTGTAATTTTTGGGTGTGATGTTAAATGCTGAATTTCGGTTCTGAAGTATTGTTCTTTCAAAATTTGGCATCTAAATTTAACATGTATGGGCAAGACTTTGCATATATTAAATAGCTCGTGATCATATTTTAAATTCTTTTTAATATTATAAGGTACAATTATCTTTAGTATTCTGACTTGCAAGTTATATATTTTGTCCAGATAGGACTTAAAGGTACGACCGTAACTACTTAAACCATAAGAAATGATACTTTCTACGAGTGCATTATACATATCTAACCTAATTTTATAAGGAATTCTGTTTCGTATGATATATAATTTTGCCATAACGGCACGTATACCTAGGTACCTAGAACGCTTGCGTATAGGCAGTAACACCCTAACTAGAATCATCTAGTAATAAATAGGCGAAGTTTGACCTTTACGTGCCTTTTCCAATAATTAGTGCGTGACATATTTCGTTATTACTAACTTATTCCAAATATGTAGGTATTAATTTGTTGTTCGACCTGCGTGTAAAACAAATCTCAAGTCTCAAGTAAGTGTAGGAACTCAAATTACGGTAGTTTATTTAAAATCGCCTTTGACTGCATTCCTTTGCTGAAAATATTTACTAAGCAAGTTTGTTAGCGATTTAAGAAAAATCTGCTCCTGGCTCGAAAATACCGTCACTTCAGTGATCTGAATGAGTTACTCTGAAAATCTGAGACATTTCAAATAAAAGCCGTGCTGAATTTTTAGTTCGTTACAATAAACTATGTAGATAGGACACGAAATGTGCTAATCTTATTACCAAAATATATTTTATCACTAGAAAGTGACGTTACGGATTAAATATGGTTTTTGAATGTCAAGATATACTTAATAGTCGGGTAAAATATGTCTTTGTATGTCAAGATATCCCTGTACTAAAGTTTGGTTAAAATCTCTCCAGTAAAAGTACCTATAATTCGAAATCCAAATATTGCTCTTAATCCACCTAACCCTTTTTACGAGGAGGCTGCATTGGTAAAATATTTTAGAAATTAAATCGTCAACCCTTCCTAAAAAATATTAATTATAACTTTAGAATTGAACAGTTTGTTTAGTACGTAACTGATGCCGAAAGCAATGCTTTGTTGACGTCGTGATTTTAATGATATTTTCTATACATCTTGTATCGCAATCATATTAATATTATAAAGACGAAAATTTGTAAGAGTGTGATCATACTTCTCCACGATAAGCAGCTGGACCAATTCCTAAATAAAATGAAATTGAGGTACGTATCTGACACCCTGAATTAACACAAATTCTACTTTTTATCCTGAAAATATTTTGCGTTCCCGTGGGCTGAGAGGGGCACAGCTAATATTCTATAAACCACTCAACCATTTTATTCCGCTTATCATCCGCGTATAAAGTTGGGCTATAAATCCTGGAACAGTAAACGTTAATGCTCGGAACATAAAACAATACCTGCAGAGTTCAGAGTTCTGTTGCTACCTTTACATCTGTTCCTTTCACCATGCCGTCCATCATTGGCTAATATCCGGGCAGTAATTTCTAGGAATAACCCTTTCACAACTAACAACCCGCCTGGTGGGCGCTCGCAATTTCTACTCAGCTGCCGCCCCAGCTTGCCGGGCGGATTGTACTATAAAATCGCCCACCTGGCGGGCTCTATCGGTGTCTAGGGTCAGGTTGCGCCCAACTAGCGGGCTTTGTCGCTTTCGTGGGTTGTTTTAATTTTTTACCTGGTCGTGAAAGTCTACATACCAAATATAATTAGAAAATTTCGGTGCTGTTTTATAACTAGAGGCTGTGAGCTGTACACTTCGCGAGTCTGTTTCGAAATGGCTTAAATATAAATGAATAAATATCAGACAACCTCACACAACCCAAAAGACACAGCTTTGCGCGTTCACCCCCAAAAAATCTGCGTTCGTCGCGTCACCTCTTTTTGAAAGCACTCTCCTAACTGCCTCAGCCACTATAGGAATCCTTGGTGTCGACATCTCGTGTGAAGTCCAATTCCGCGGACATCTAGAGGGTGAGGCTAAATTAGCCTCCAAGAAGCTTGGCGTGCTCAACAGGTCAAAACAGTACTTCACTCCGGCCCATCGCCTACAGCTTTATAAGGCGCAGGTTCGCCCACATATGGAGTACTGTTCTCATCTGTGGGCTGGGGCGCCCAAGTACCAGCTTCTCCCACTAGATCGTATTCAACGGAGAGCGACTTGTATCGTCGGCTGCCAGCGAACTTCAGATCGGCTTGACTCCTTGGCGCTACGTAGATATGTAGCCTCTCTGCATCTTTTATCGCTTGTATAACGGGGAGTGCTCCGAGAAGTTGTTCGGATTGTTTCCTGCCGCTTCTTTCCACCATCGTTCTACGCGACAATCCTTTCATCCTAAACACTTAGATAGTTGGCAGTCATCAACTCTGCGCTTTTCTAGAAATTTCCTGCTTCGCACGACTGCATTGTGGAATGAATTGTCGCTTGCGGTATTTCCGGACCGATACGACCTTCAAACTTTCAAGAAAAGAGCGTATTCCCACCTGAAAGGCCGGCAACGCACTTGTGACTCCTCTGGTGTTGCAGGTGACTATGGGCGACGGTAATCGCTTTCCATCAGGCGATCCGTTTGCTCGTTTGCCCCCTATGACATAAAAAAAAAACACAAATCGATCTAGTCCCAAATTAAGCTCAACAAGGCTTTTGTTATGGGTACTAGATGACGATATACATACTTATATAGATAAATATAATACTTAAATAAATAGAACAACCATGATCCAAGCACATATATTCGAGTTCATCACATAAATATTTGCCCTGGCCGGTAGGCAAGTGCTTACAAACTGCGCTAAACGTCGTTTGTCGTGTGCCGATATGTTTTTTTATTCCTTTTCCCCCATACAAACACCATTAAAAATATAATCTAAAAACTGTATCGACAAAATTAAATATAATTATCGAACTGTCTCACAAAATTACACGAGTATCCGTTGAGAAATGCGACCTCCGAGAATCTGGATATCCGAACAAACGGACATACGAAAGTATTTTTGACTGAAACTGAAATGAAGACACTTTGCTCTTTGCTATACATTTCTTATCCCGGTTCTTCAAGCAATTCAACCATATTTGTTTTCATTCAGCAGGCGATTATAAATTAGCTCGAATGCAACTCGAAAAGTACCTACCGTATTGCCTTGCTGATAAAACAATAACTGCGGAGTTGAGAGTTCCGTCGCGACTTGCCAATATCCGCACCGCCTATAAAACTTTAAAACTAGTAGCTCTGTGATTAGACCTCGCGATACTGTTTGCAAATGGCTAAAATATGTTTTTTTTTTCCATTTTGGACCATCATATCTGCCACATTGAAAAATTTCGAAGTACTATCGACAAACAAGTTATTTTTGCCGCAATGCGTTTTGTCAAAGCTGCCCACCCAACTTAAAACACCCCGCCCCGTAATGCACCCGGCTCACAAGTTCCCATAATCAAGCATTACCCCTAGATCGCTATGGAGACTTGTTGAACCAATTATGATTCAGCGCGAGTCCCTGTCTCCCAAACGTTGAAACACACACACAACACACAAGTCACAAACAAGTTATTTAATTATTGAGACTTATTACACAACTTACAGCAGATCAGAAACAAGGGTTGTCACTTTTGTCTTCCGCGCTCGGGCGAAGTTCAAAGTTCGGCCTAAAGCTTCCAATCCCGGGATTTTTGTATGGAAAGTCCCGGAATTATTGTATGGTAAGTCCCGGAATTATTGTATGGAAAGACCCGGAATTATTGTATGGAAAGTCCCGGAATTATTGTATGGGAAGACCCGGAATTATTGTTTGTAGAGCCGGCAGTATTGTATGGAAAGATCCGGAATTATTGTATGGGAAATCCCGGAATTATTTTACGGATAGTCCCGGAATTATTGTATGGTAAGTCCCAGAATTATTGTATGGAAAGACCCGGAATTATTGTATGGGAATTGCCGGAATTATTGTACGGATAGTCCCGGGATTATTGTATGGTAAGCTCGGGAATTATTGTATGAAATGTCCCGGAATTATTGTATGAAAGTCCCGGAATTATTGTATGGAGTCCCGGAATTATTGCATGGTAAGTCCCGGAATTATTGTATGGAAAGACCCGAAATTATTGTATGGATAGTCCAGGAATTATTGTATGGGAAGACCCGGAATTATTGTATGTAGAGCCGGCAGTATTGTATGGAAAGATCCGGAATTATTGTATGGGAAATCCCGGAATTATTTTACGGATAGTCCCGGAATTATTGTATGGCAAGACCCGGAATTATTATATGGAAAGTCCCGGGATTATTGTATGGGAATTGCCGGAATTATTGTACGGATAGTCCTGGGATTATTGTCCATACATAAAGTCCCACACTTTCCATAAAGTCCCGGAATTATTGTATAGAAAATTCCGGGATACCGGGATTACCTATACAACGAATCCCGGGATTGGAAGCCTTAGTTCGGACGTATTCTCGACTAGGAATAGATTGGAAATTCAAGTACCACTCTCATGGCGGTTCCTGCCTCCTATTTTATTAGCCCTACTACTGTAAAATGTAAATCTTCCGTCTTAAGTTACATTGCTATTGCAATTGCCTATTGGCGTGTTGTGTTTTTTTTTTGAGTATGTCAATCGATTCTATTTTTTATTGGGATTAATTGTCTATATGGGACAAAATAGCATTAGAAAGTCCGTTGCCATAGAAAACGAAGCTGTGGAATACATCGATCAGTATGTATATCTCGGAAAACAGATCGGATTCGAGAATAATAGCAACGAGCTAGAGGTAGAACGAAGAAAAAGAAACGCGTGGAATACGTACTGGAGTTATAAAGAAATATTTAAGAGCAATATGCCAGTAGAGCTAAAAAAGAAAATAATGGACTATTGTATTCTTCCAAGCCTGAGATACGCGTCCCAGACATGGAAATTTACCAGCAAAATAAAGAAAAAAATAACTACGTGCCAGAGAAGTATGGAACGCAGCATGCTAAAAATAAAAAAAAATACATAAGATCCGACACACAAAAATACGAAGCGTCACTAAGAGTATAGATGCCCTAAGCTATGCACAAAAATTAAAGTTTAGATGGGCCGGGCATGTAGCGCGACTCGCAGATGGCAGGTGGACACACGAGGTTACCACATGGAATGGCCCCCCCGGCAAGCGCCGGGTGGGTAGACCATACACAAGATGGGAGGAAGATATGCCCCCAAAGGCTCTGCTGTGGAAGAGTTTAAAGATTTGCGACCCATTAGCATATTACCTATACTGTCAAAAATAGTCGAGAGAATTATATGCACTCAATTGACGAGATACCTCGAAAACGAGCGAGTGCTTCCTGTGACGCAGTCCGGCTTCCGCAGCTGCCATGGCACCGCGACGGCGCTGGCGCACGTCGCCGACGACGTCCTGGCGGCTTCCGACGCCGGCTGTGGCAGCATACTGGTGTTATTAGATTTTTCACGGGCCTTCGACTGTCTCAACCATGATTTATTATTAGCGAAAATGGAGTATTATGGGGTTTCGGTTTCTGCGAGTCAATGGTTTAGATCATTTCTTAAAAATAGAACACAATATGTGGAGACCGAAAATGAAGTCGGCGAGTTCAAAACGTCACAGGTTAAGACAATAAAAAGAGGCACGCCGCAAGGATCAATATTAAGTCCCATCTTGTTTATTTTATTTACAGCCGATCTTCTAGAAAACGTTAAGCATTGTAAAATACATTTATATGCTGACGATACCCAGATTTATTATTCCTTCAAAAGCACTGACGTAAGAGTGGCTGAAGGTCTAATAAATGAGGATCTGCGGGCAATATCCCACTGGTCCAGTGAAAATACGCTTGCTTTGAATCCTTTAAAAACTAAATACATGATACTAGGCACTGCCGCACAGTGCCGAGATATCAAGTCGAATAATCCAATCATTATGCTGGATCAGCAGATAATCGAACAAGTGGATATAGTTTAAAATTTAGGTGTCCTTATGGACAGCGAGCTACGTTTTATCGAACATATTCGGTTGAAAATTAGAAACGCGTATTTCAGATTAAAGGCGCTTTATACTTTAAGAGAAAATTTATCAGTCAAAGTACGTAAATTGCTTGTTGAAGCGTTAGTATTGTCTCACTTTAACTACTGTGATACTGTTTACGGTCCCCGGTTGTATGCCAAAACTGCTAACGCTATACAACGCGTCCAAAATTCGTGTGCTAGATTTTGCTATAATGTGCCTAAGCGCGCACACATCACACCATTTTTCAACGGAACAGAAACGCTAAAGATGGCGGCGCGGAGAGAGCTCCATCTAGTGACGCAAGTCTATAAAACAGTACAAACAGGGAGACCAGAGTACCTATTTGAGAAATTAAAGTGGCCTGAGCAGCGAGATCGAGGCGTCAGGTCTATGCATGCAAATAAACTCATCGTGCCCAAACACAGCTCCATGGGGTTCCGGGGCAGTTTCCGTTTCCGTGCCTCAAAAGTATGGAACGATCTGCCACCGCCTCTCCGGACTACCGCGATGTCACTGCCAACCTTCAAAGGTAAAGTGCGGAAAGTTCTACTTTTGAGACAGCTCAATGAGTGCTAAGTGCTGCTAAGTGTTGCCCTTTTTTTCCCGCAGGATACTCATCTCATCTCATAATGTTACCGAAGTGTTTTAAATAATGTACTAGAGCGTTACCTGTTTAATTTCAAAATTAACGATTAAAATCCTTGTGTTATTATTTGTTTTATATTCTTAATAGTTTTTTTGTTTTTGTTTTAAAATAAATGTAATTGTAATTAAGCTAAAATTAAAAAAAGTGAATGTGTCCCCCGTGATCAGCTAAGGTACTGTAACCGAGCATAAGGTGCAGGCTGAAAAACAGCGCTGTGCAGCCTACCCAGCTCACAGCATACGCTGAGCCTGAGCCTTTTGCCACTTGCCGAGCGAGATGGTACAAACGAGGACACTGGCAACTGTACTACCATAGATTAACACGTTGAAATAAGGTTTATATTCGTTTACAAATGTAGGTACAGTTATCAGTGTCTTCGACAATGTAGTACTTGTATTACATTATAATGCTTCATGTATTTTTGTTGTTTTGGTGGCAATAAATATATATATTTTTTTTTTTTTTTATATACAAACGATCGCTGGAACACGCTGGATGAAACTAGCAAAAGACAGAGACAAGTGGAGATCTTTGGAGGAGGCCTTTACCTGAGAGGAGGGTCCATGTAAAATTTATAATTAAAGAATAAAAATATAATATACCGAATAAAAATTAACAATACGAGTATATATATATTACTTAAAAATAATCATACTATAAACGTAAATACAAAAATGGAATATGCAACAGTTAAAAAAATAAGTTACACCTCGAGTTATATAATGGAATTAATACACTAAAATCTAAATCTAAATAATACCTACTAACGTAAAGCTAGTAATTAAAATAAATATGAATATTATAATAATTAAATTAAATTATTGAATAGTTGCATAATGGAATAATTGGAATGATATCTTTGTAACTAGTTTAGTTTGCATGGAATAAAAGGCTTTTTTATTTTATTTATTTTATTTATGGGACAAACTACACTTAGACTACTCCAAAAGTCAGAAATGACCGTCAAAGTTCAACATTCTTACAGAGCGCTAAAATTCTCCATACAATAAATAGCCATCTACCTTGTGACGTCATTCTGTAGGTTGGGTACCAATATTTTGTATGAAGACAATAAGTAATTTTCCATTTTTACCGTGAAAAAATGCGTTAAAGTTCATGGCTGGCATACAATTATTGCTTTGTTATATTATGAGAATTTTGAAAACAATTTTGAAAATGTCTAGGTTGAAAAAAATTAGCGTACCTTTGAAGCCACATTTCAAAAAATATAATTTTCTTTGTTTCATGGCATAATATGGAGCAAATTTTATTCATATAACTACAGTGTGTTGTATAATTCAACATCAGTCGGCACCCCTATTGTTTGTGATATAGTCAGCAGCAAATATAGCTACGCATTACAACATGATCACATTGATCTGTAGATAATAGTCTGTGTTACATATCACTTCGAGCACCAGGCGTGCGCAACAACTTCTGCAGCTGAACTGTACCTAACATTCAACGATAATCAAAACACGTACCTTTTCCTTACTCGCAATGACAATAAGGATTAAAAAGGTATACGCGTTTTAGTTTCCTTTATTGTACAATACGGCCGGTCTAGCACAACTATGCTTCGCGACTCTTGCTGCGCGACGTAGCGCAACGCAACCCGTCACTCTCTCACTACATTACTGCACAGAAAGAGACGGGTAATTATCTCGCGCGAGAAATAGTCGGGTCGAGATACGCTAGATATGCGGGTATTCTCGTCAGCGATTCCAATATATATCAGGAAAATGTAAAAAAAATGCTTGCTGAATAGCTAAGTGCCTAATTCTTTAAATATTTGGCACATTCAGTAAAAAACGAACGTAAGTTATTTTTTAAATATTTGGCAGATTCAGTGAAAAAGGGAACGTAATTTTGGTTCAAATTGAGATAATGAATAGATGGAAAGATTATCATGGTTACGTTATTTTTTCGTCCTATCAATAACGATATACGTTATTTTTTCGCCCTATCAATAAAGATACATTCTCTCTATAGCAACGCGACACTTTGTACTTTTCACGACTCAAAACAACTTCTTTCTAAACATTTTTCGCTGGTTTTCTTTTCTAACAAAGCAGCAAGCGGTGTATAATGTTACTAAGTCCTGAGGCAACTTTAAAAGACACGTAATTTCCGACCATAATCCCGCGTGACCTGAAATAACTTGCCCTCCATTTTGAGATAGAGCAGATCCTTTGGATAGCCCGAAAGTTTTCAGCGGATTTCGATTAAACTTTGTGTATACATTATCGAGTCAATGTCCGGTGGCTTGCGGTATGAGAAAGGATATTTTAAGCTTTTACGTATATAAATAAGGGATATTATTAAATGCACATCTGTATAATTTTTCAGCACACTAGGTAACTCCACTAATTACCTGAATGCATACCAGAAAAACGAATGTTGTGCAAAAAAAACAATTGATTAACTGAACATGTACTACAAAAAAAACTTAAACATCATACAAAACGAGATGACCTTTTTAACCGAATTTAAACCAAAAATATGGTTCGTACATCGGATATATTTGAAAGTTTCACCAAAAATACTGACTTGCACACTAATTAACCTCGCACTGCACACTAAGATCCGACTCGGCCGGGTTAGGTTAGGTTAGTTTTATTTTATATATTCAGTAAATCAGTTTTGCAAATACCTTTAAATAGTATATTTAATTCGCATTGTTTAGTGTGCATAATTAGTGTGCAAGTCAGTATTTTTGGTGAAACTTTCAAATAATGTATGTATGTAAACACTTTATTGCACATAAAACAATGATGACAAAAACTCAAAAACAATACATGTGTACAAGGGTGAACTTATCCCTGTAAGGGATTTCTTCCAGTTAACCTTTGAGCAAATGAGACAGAAAACTAGACATTGAAGTGATAGACAAACGAACAAACTAAAACGTGCAAATATACTAAATGTAAATATAACCTTAAGATAAATAAATATACATGTCGGGGACAGGTCTGGATGGCCGGTGTGGTGTGGCACATTAGATGAGCTAGTCGACATAGTTGTGGACGAAGAGGTAGTTGCGAGCAAGATGAAACAATACGGATGCAATTAACTTGATTTATTCCTTATACAATGAAGCACAAAATAACAGTTCCTGGCACAGAGGTCTGTAAGCTAGGTTATCAAAGTCTCACAATAGTCTTTATTAAATTAACACAGTATTGTTGAGTTATAACGTTTCACTGATTCTAACTTGGTATAGCACAACGAAACGGGACAGTTCCAAGGCAGTAGTGCACTCGATGGTGACCCAAAGCGAAGTGTCGGTGGGCGTTCGCTGAGTGAACCGCCAAGACTCTGTCTAGCGCGCCAAAACAGGTTCAAGGGGGTGCCACTGTCGCCTTCCGATGGCGCGCCGGCTTCGTTGAGCTACCGTACTCATGACCGTCTCCGACACGGCCATCCTGCGATGACACACGTCCTCGTGTGTTGCTCTGAAACAATCAACAACCAAAACAGTATCCACTCGGTCAGTCCTGACAAACACGTCAAAATGGTACCTAAGACAAAACAAAAACTTCATCTTTCCATTCGCATCAAATAGTTACTGACACCAAAACAAAAAAAAAAACACAAAAATAATTTTGACAACTAAGTGAAAGTTTTTGTTTTATAACCGCAATATTTCAAAAGATACAAATCGAATTATGGTATCTTACAACCAACTACCAATTGTAACATTACTTATTCTTTCAATAGTGCAATACGTTTTAAATGAGATTGTACTACAATGTTGCTTGTTGTGAAACAAACTAGCTATTTACCACTTCTACCTTAGAAAACACATTAGGATCCATGTACCACCATATCATTTCCTTTTGGCTCACCTTATTGACAATATCAAAACAATTAAATCAACGAAAATTCGTTCAACAAAACAGGTATCTCATTCGTGGCCTAGGGCTAACTTAGCCACCCACTACGCGCATCCCCACGGGATCGCCGAGTCAACCGTATGACTCTACGGTCTCTGCGAGAGTGACCCGACCTCCGCCAGCACCTACCGCGCACCGCGTATCCACGGACTGCTTAGAGCAGATGCCGACTTCTACCGGACTACGGCTACGATGAAGTGACTGGTATGGTCGACCAGCCGAACTGAGAACCTCCCTACCAGTCTCACAATATATATTTTTTTTTCGTCTACTTCAAATGGTACGTAGCTCCCGGGCATTTCCCTCAACCTATCGTGCAAGTGCGCGCGTGTTTGGAAGTCAAGTTTATGGCCAATGGTCTTGCAATTTACAATACTACATGTCAACATTTCTAATAGGCTCGCTTCAGTAACTTTATTTATTGCACAGTACTAACAATTTTCTGATACAAGTCATACATAGTCACTGAATTATACAAGAAATTGCCATGGAACTTATTGGAAATTAACTCTTCCATAAGCGATCACTCGGCAACCAAATCACAATAAAATGAGAACTCCTCACCAGATTGCCTCATATGGTGTGGTGACGTCACACGTCAACCCTCTTCCCCGTGGTTGAAGGCGCCCTGTCGCTCGCCTTCGCGCAGTTCTTTACGCGATGTCTTGTACCGTGGCAGCCGAAGCAGATGACTCATGGCTTAGCTGTTAGCTGCTAAGTTCGCGAATCTTTTCCTGAAACAAAAACTTCAAGCACAGTATCACAAAGCTCGGTCATTCTAACCTTAAATCCAACAAACTCAACTTCAATTCAACAACAACTGAAGTTGGATTTGTAATTACTTATAGTCAAATGAATTGTTTCTTTTGTTATCTGAAATAACATGCTAAACGAATAATAATAATCCACCAAAAAAAAAGGAAACTCAAATCAATCTAGCAAAGTTAGGTAGGTACACTGAAATTATGATTCGTTAATGTGAACAAATAATCTACGACGTAGATGCAAGAAAAGATTTAAATCAAATCATTATTTGCATTTTAATAACAAACTTTACTTTGTATGATAACCTTTGGATTACCAAGGCTTTACCGATTATGAAACATTAATGATAAAAATCAAATTTCAATTTCAAATTCTTGTTCTAATATTTTCCTAATCCTATTAGTGTCTCCAGTTTAAATATTTTAGGCTAAAGCGATCACCACAGTTAAAAGTAACATTAGAATCGTCAAAGTAACAAATCTCAGGCTCACCAGTTCTTACGGAAGTTATAGGCGCTAAACTATACACCAGCTAATGTACACCGAGTAAGAAACTATTCAAGATGTCAAAAAATTAAATTCTACAGAATGATTGGAAAATCATGAACAGAGGGTAGATTATTAAAGCAAGTTCCTAAGCCCAGCCGCTCCTACTACTAAGTACTGTGTATGCTTAGAATAATAATTCTAAGTTTGTATGATTGATGCACCTTCACAGCGCAATTTTAAAATGATAAACTTTTTTAAGGGTAGGTAAACTGCGTAGTGGTCATATTAATCAACACTAAATCTCTGTAGAAACATTTCGCGTTTAGTCATATTATATCAATACGAAAACAATCGTTACAAAACGTGCAATAAACCTTGTTGCAAATGATTATTAATTTCTATCACGCAATATTCAACTTTACTTGGAGGGTTGCTTTTACCAGTACCCGTTAGTACTTTTTTTGACAAATACCCACTAAACTGAATAAGTGCGACTTAAGTCTACCCCAGAATCTAGCTACACTTTTATTTGTGAACAAAATATCGGAATCTTAGTGAAAAGTTAACGACTGACCTGATGTGTTTTTCAAAATGTGTCGGTGAAGCCATAGTGCCTACGTTCACGCGTCGCTTGTAAGTTGTAGTTGACTGTCGCTTCTGGGTCACTTCTACTGGTGCAACAACTGACGATGTGTCCCGCTGTTCTTGAAGTAAACAATGAACTTCGATGTATGTAGTTTGTATTGTAACTGCTGGCTTTTGTCGCTGAGGTGGTAAGTTGTAGTTTTCTTTTATACGAAGTAAGCAATCGAATTTTTCATGTCCGTTTCTCTCGCAACGAAAACAATTTAAACAGTGCAATCTTCATTTGTTTTCATACGGTTTTGTAGGTCTCCGTGACGGTGTTAGCTTGAGTTTCAATAACGGAAACGCTTGTAGCTCCTGTTCCTTGATTCTGTGATGTCAGGTTCGTTGTATTTCAAAGAGTAACCACAAACTTTTTTTCTTCCGTTTTATTCGCTTCGTGTTCCATCATTCTTCGTGTTCGCTCATGGGCCCGTAGATACTATCCCAACTTCTGATGTCGGGGACAGGTCTGGATGGCCGGTGTGGTGTGGCACATTAGATGAGCTAGTCGACATAGTTGTGGACGAGGAGGTAGTTGCGAGCAAGATGAAACAATACGGATGCAATTAACTTGATTTATTCCTTATACAATGAAGCACAAAATAACAGTTCCTGGCACAGAGGTCTGTAAGCAAGGTTATCAAAGTCTCACAATAGTCTTTATTAAATTAACACAGTATTGTTGAGTTATAACGTTTCACTGATTCTAACTTGGTATAGCACAACGAAACGGGACAGTTCCAAGGCAGTAGTGCACTCGATGGTGACCCAAAGCGAAGTGTCGGTGGGCGTTCGCTGAGTGAACCGCCAAGACTCTGTCTAGCGTGCCAAAACAGGTTCAAGGGGGTGCCACTGTCGCCTTCCGATGGCGCGCCGGCTTCGTTGAGCTACCGTACTCATGACCGTCTCCGACATACATATAATTACAAACGTATATATTGTATTAAACATAAACTAATAAATATATATAATATAATAATAATAAATATTCAGTCTTATTAGCATTGAACTATAATATTAATAGACGAGATCAAGGATTGAAAAGCCATAACTTTTTCAAATTTTCCTTAAATGATGCCACGGATTGTGATTGCCTCACTGACACTGGTAACGAGTTCCACAACTTCACGGAGTGAACTGTGAAAGATTTCCTATATGTGCGCGACTTATTGGGTGGAAAGGCAAGAGAGAGATTAACACTCGAGCGCAGGCGGTGACCACTTCCAGCCGCCATATAGGTAAATCTTTCGGAAAGGTAGAGAGGTGAAAGCGGTTTAAACAACACATTATAGAGCAATGACAGGACATGCACATCCCTACGACGACGAATCGGAAGCCAGCCCAGCTGCGAACGGAACTCAGATATATGATCAAACTTCTTAAGGCCAAAAATATACCGAATACAGACATTTTGCAGACGCTCCAGCTTGTCAAGCAGCTCCTCTGTAAGGTCGAGGAATGCAATGTCACCATAATCGATAATAGGGAGTAAAAGAGAACGGGCGAGAGATAATTTAGTTTGAAGTGGAAGGAAATTCTGTAAACGCCTAAGAGAGTGGAGTGAGGCAAATAATCTCCTGCTGACCTCTGAAATGTGCGCTGACCACGAGAGTGTCTGGTCCATGATGATGCCCAGATTTTTGACAGTAGAGGAGAGGGGAATCGTTATTCCGTCAAAAATAACGTCTGGTACCACCAGGCTTGACAGTTTGGAGACGAAGTGAGG
This sequence comes from Apotomis turbidana, assembly GCA_905147355.2. NCBI lineage: Eukaryota > Metazoa > Arthropoda > Insecta > Lepidoptera > Tortricidae > Apotomis > Apotomis turbidana. Next base: position 9,446,652 of record LR990288.1, read on the forward strand.
GCTACCAAAGACAATTGCTTGCGATTTCTTTGCATTAATTTTCAAACCAAAATTTGAAGCCCACGCTCGAATGGATTCCAAATCTCCGTTAATTTTTCCAACCACCGAAGGAAAATCATCTATACTGGCCGCAGCATAAATTTGCAAATCATCTGCATAAAGATGATAGCTGGATTTTAATGACTTAGTAATGCCATCAATAAAAATGGAGAACAGAAGTGGTGAGAGAACACCTCCCTGAGGGACACCAGCGGAAAGATCGCACCACTCAGAGACTTTGTCGTCAACTCGGACACGCTGGCGCCTTCCAAAGAGGTACTCCCTGAACCACGCTAAGGCGCTATGAGAGAAATTAAGCGAACAAAGGATTCCTAAAAGAATATCGAAGTCTACGGAATTAAAAGCACTACTAAAGTCTAATAAAACAAGAAGAGTCAGCTTCTTGTTTTCAATATTAAACCGAATGTCATCGCTGACTTTGACTAAAGTAGTAACAGTGCTATGCCCAGGACGGAAACCAGATTGAAAGGGATTGAACATGTTGTGCCTATTGAGATGTGATAGGAGGCGACGATTAACAAAATGTTCAATAACTTTGGACAGCACGGGGAGAATGGAAATTGGGCGGTACTGGGACAAGTTGATAGGGTTTGGGGTTTTAGGAAGTGGGATGACGTTAGCATATTTCCAAATCGAAGGAAATGTTCCAGAAGAAAAAGAGTAATTAATTATGTCCGAAAGAATAACGGCGATATGGTCCGCCACGAGCACGAGCATGTCTAAGCTTAAGCTATCTTCACCGACAGCCTTCGTTTTAATTTTCTTTAAGATAGCAAGAACCTCTTGCGGAGAGATGCTACCAAGCTCAAAGGTAGATGAGTAATATTAATAATTTGATCGAAAAAAGGAAATATACAGATATCGATTTAAATACATGCCTATAAATAATACCTACTGTCAGTCCTTTGATAAAATAATTCTAATCTGTCGTTTGCAGGCGTATTGATGTAAAAGAATTATGTAAGCTCAACGATTTAGACAATGTTTACATATGTATGGAACGAAATATAGAATAATTATTTTTTACACATTTATGCCTCATTTTCCATTCACTGTTAATTTCACTAACGACTGTTTATGTCTGTCGGAATTACCAAAATTTACAACTCTAATCTGTTGTCAATCAGGGTTATAGAATGGGTTAAAATAAAGTGCCATTGTAATAATGTAGTAAGTATTTCTCATTTAAGTAAAATTTGAAGCCCGGACGCCCACAGGCTATTTAGCCAACTAAAAAAACCGGCCAAGTACGAGTCTGACTCGCGCACCGAGGGTTCCGTACAAACACTTGTCCCATCTTAACTGGCCGGGTGAAGTAATGTTTGCACCTGGAATGTATGGCGCCGTATACAAATGAGGTGCAAAGTTAACCCAACCGATAACGTTTGTTGTATAAGAGCCCCCTTAAATATAAATTTTATTTAGTTTTTAAGTATTTTTGTTATAGCGGCAACAGAAAGATTATCATCTGTGAAATTTCAACTGTATTACGATCACGGTTCAAGAGATACAGCCTGGTGCCAGACAGACAGACAGACAGACAGACGGACAGACTGCGGAGTCTTAATAGGGTCCCGTTGTTTACCCTTTGGGTACGGAACCCTAAAAAACGAGAAGAATTTTCATCAGACCACAGAGCAGGCTTATTCCTCGGCCATAGAATCGGTATCGCTATTCAGCTGGGGAACGTAGCCAGCATCATGGGCATTAAGGAGGTTAAAAGTATTCTTGATTTTAAACTTTATTGAAGTAATTAAATGTTCATATTGGAAATAAAATGAAACTAGTAAAATGTGATAGAAACATAGTTATTTTTGTGAAATGATTAACTAGTATGAAACCGACGTTCACTTCCATATTCCTTCGTAATATTTAATGATAGTAGTAGAAGTACGATTTTGCTATGGAAATACTTATACAAATATACGCTTATACAAATAAGAGAAGCTTTCCTGAAGAAAGCAAGTTAAACGCCACCTATTTATTCTATACTTCTAATATCATTTTATATAGAAATTTTTGAACGTTAAAGATATTTCACTGACTATTTGAAGGTCACTGGAGCGAAATAATATTTTATTTCGATTTTTATGTAGCTTTTATGTATGTTTGCTATATGTCATCACACTGGAACGGGTGGAAATATTTCCACTATTTTTCACACGGATATGCGTGGCCAGCATTGAAGTAGCTGTCAATTTTACTACTGGCTTATGTCAAATTACATGCTAGAGTTGTCAGATCCTTTTGATGCTGACTGTACAGATGCAATACTTGTTACCCGACTATTAATCGTAAAGCAAAAAGAAGTGTATGACTTTTTCCGTCCCCGCGCGAACAAAGTTACGAGCATTATCATAAAATATTTGTGCCCGTTTACGTTTTCCGCGGACACATCTCTGGTTTCCCCGTGATAGGCATCTGTTGCTCCCATTTGTCTCTCCGAATTCCGCCGCACCTTGCGCGAACTTGGCTCGTAAAACTTCGCCCAATAAATCTTACAAGAGCTCATTAAGGCCCAGTGCTGACGGTGACATGCTAATTATGAATCAATTTACGTTTTGACGTTCTCCGAAATCTGGCTTTTGATGTGATAGGTATTAATATTGATTGATTTTGGGACTAAGATTTGATAAATCCGTCAATCAAAATAGAGATTCAATTTCGAAGTTTAGTGACAAATTGAGCGGGTATTTTAATTTCCTGGCTATAAAACAGGTTATTTAAAATTGATAAAGACAGACCCGTCGCTTTAATTAAACCCTTAGGAATAGTTCACGGTTTCTCTTTGTACAGTCGGTGCCCTGACTTAGTTATCCAGGCCACCGTTGTTTACCCATGGTAACCGCGTTATTTGAAAGGGATCATAAAAGCGATCAAATTCGATTGAAATGACGTATGACAACCAGTGACGACCTTAGCACTTCAATTAATTTTGCTCGCAATTAACAAATCCTGCTAATAAGCCAATCAGATGGTCCACTTTACTTCTATTACTACAAAGCCATAAAATATCTGGTCTAATGCTCTAGCCATTTGTGTTTTACTCACACTCGAGATAGAATTTATAGTTTGGAACCTCGTTTGTATGACATTGTACTTTTTTTGTTCAACAGGTAGACTTCCACACAACCGAGTCCGTGGTCACCGTGGACTGGGAGAACGGTTTCGTTGAAGCCTCAGCCAAGGACAACATGAACGTGTCCCAGATCTTCAAGGAGCTGCTTGTCCAGGCCAAAGTCAAGTACAACCTATCCCCGGCTCTTCGTCGGCGCCGGCGCCAGTCGCTGCCCACAGGGCCGCAGGGTCCACCAGGCACCACCAACGCCCCCCACGTCCCCTCCCCTGCACAGCTCGCTCACCTACAGCAGATACGGGAGCGGCACGCCAATAGCAAACGCAACTCTTGCGTCATCTCTTAAAGTTTGAAAGCATTTTATTATGACACAATCCGTGGTAAATATCTTGAGAGGATTTTTAATGAAACCGTATTACACGACGCTACTATTTTGTACACCAAGGTCTAATAGGCGAAGCAATGTTCTACCATCTGGGTAGGTACCAGTATATTTGACTTAAAGCCTTACCAGAAATATGTGAGGATGCGCCATATTGTGGAATTTCACTGGAACTAATTTATTACACTGGCAATGATTTTATGATGGTTTGTCAACAATGTCAATGTTATTCGTGTTGGTTTCTTTAAATACAAATATTTAAAATTATCCAAAGTAAATGTCGAAAACCATTCACAGTCGTAAACGTAATATTATAAATAAAGTGTACACGTGTTTACTACACGAAAAACATCCAGGAAAAGAGTTCATTCCATTAAATGATAATACGAGGTTAACATAGTGGAACTGACAGGTATTTAAACTAATGTCATTATAGCGGGTTGCGATTGGTTGCAAAATTGTTGCCATATAAATCTTATAAATAGCGCCCTCTTGACAATCCTCATATATTTCTGGTCAGGTTTTACCTAACTGGTGTGTTCAACCATCTTTGACCGATTAATTCATGACCAATCCATATAAAAAAGTTCAAAGATATTTCGCTCGTAGGTTTGTTAGTTTGTTTCGGATTACAAATCATTCCGATACCTATGCGTGTAATGACAAAATTTACAGGTAACTTTTAATGTTACCTACAAATGGAATATCTAACCTACATTAATTGCATTTGTCATCATTTCGCGTCTTAAATCCCAAATGCATTTGTTATTCGTCCTCCATTATCTCAAAGTTTTTTTCTCATTTGAAGTTCCATTATTACCTAATCGCGAATTTCATTTCCAATCCCATGAGAGGCTGTTTAAACTTTTGATAACTGCCAGAGTTCAGCCTTTTGAAATATGACGCTCACTGCTATATTGATATAATTATGATCTCTGTGTTCTTTTAATCACTTAAGTTAGGCTTTTTACAAAATAATTTTATATACCCCGAAAATAATTTTACAAAATATAAACACGATTTAAAAAATGACCTTTGGTCGCCAGTTCGCCACCGGTAGCATGGCAGGCCTAAGCTACCGGTGCACGGTGGATAGGGCTACATAGAGAGTAATTAGAGAATTCTTCTCTTGAGATGTTTTTCGAGACTCGGGAAGAGAACAATGATTGTCGAATCGATTATGATTACTTATGTCAGCCGATTAGAAAGATAATTCAGTAAAGCATCTCTAGGAACGTAACGACATTTTATGTAAATATTTTTTTCTACTCCAGTACTTTTTTCTGTCATTTATATAGTTACTAACTCTAATATAAAGACATAAATTATGAAAGTCTGTAAAAGTCTATACTCTACTGCTCAAAAACACACTGCTAACCGATGTTATAATGTCGCCAAAAAACCATCACTTAGTACCTCAGATTACATGATGAACAGCTGCATTCAAACAATTTGCAAATTAAAAAAAAAAACTTTTGTACTAAGGCATTGGTGCCAACTTAAAAAAAAAGTTTTATCTTCAGTGCATGGATGTTTAGTATAGTGAACGATACCTTTATGTATAAGTTAAATTTTTTTGACAGATGTTTAGTATGGTGATCGTATACCTTTATGTATAAGTTAATATTTTTTTGACAGATGGATGTCAATAAAAAAAAAGTTTATCAGAGACAATTTTTCTTTTTAATTTTGTTGATTCCGAGCGGGAACATGTAATTATTTTCTTTGTTGTTTATTTGCATTTTATTTATGAAATGTCGAGTCGTAGAAAAAGTATTGTATGCAACGTTGTATAAGTAGGTCAAAAAACGCTCGTGGCATCTTTCTTACGATGTTCGCTGCGCTCACATCGTAACCCATGCCACTCGCGTTTTTTGCCCCCTCTAATACAACGGTTGCATAAAATACTATTTTGGTCAACCCTACCCGTATCCTTTAGATGGGTTAATCTCCGGGAAAACGCCGGTAAGTATTAAATATAGCAATTTCATTTCCTCGACAAATTTACTGAACTCCATTTATAAATAAATCTGTGGATAGGTACTTAGTCGAGGATTTATGTCCGTAATAAATAACTTAAAGATAATACGCGTTGGAAGGGTTTCCGAATAAATTGGAAAACTGCTACGGTAGCGATCTGTTAAGTCCCCCGTTTTGCGTGAGTAGGTAAGTTTAAACGGTTTCCAATTTCATCCTCAGATATTTACGACGTGAACTGTACTATAATGATAACGTAAAATATCTGCATGAGTAGATTAAATGTGTCCTAAATAATCTATTTTCCGCCGATACTGCCAAAAATTTTTGGTCAATTTTCGGAATTACATGAAACAAAGTAAATTTATCGATTGCAGTTAATGTTACCGTTAATTTTTTTAAATACAAATGTCCAATACAATTTTTCAAATTAACAGATACCCATTATATAGATTATATATCTCTTTCTAATGTTAATATAACGCCAATTGCTAAGAGCAGTTTACATAAGTTTAGATATATTTCAGAGCAATGTATGTAAAGAAAACATATATGGTATATAAGAAAGAAGGTATCTATGACTGGATTTATCTGTAAGTTGAATGTAGGCTACAAAACTACGTTTATAGCAGGTCGGGTTCGACCTAATAGAGGAAAAAATCGACTGAATGTATTGTATGAAACTTCAGATGTGTCCTAGTTGGGTGTGGTTTCTTATCGTGAATAGTAAGGCCATGTATTTAAACGGGCATCTAAAAAGATAATTGAACAATACAAAAATAATAACTTGGCAGCTAAATTAATAACCTAAAGGCATCATTTGGTATCTATCCCCTGGATCGATGCCATTCATTACTTTAGTTGACAAGTAATTATTTTAGATGCCAACTATTTAGATGCCAAGTTATTAATTTAGTTGCCCGTAAAATAATAGCCCTATAGTAAGTAGGTAGTTCCTATTGTCCCTGCGTACATAAAAGAAAAAATATATTGTAACTTTAATATTTGCTTGGGAAGTGTACCGAGATTTTAATCACGTGGTGGCGTGAATGGTCGAGTTTTTCTCTTTTCTCCGCAATTCTTGCGCTAATCTGCGATGTTACGGTAAAAGGTCGTATATTTATAAGGATGTCATAGTAAGTACATACGTCCTTTTACCGTAGCATGGCAGAAATGCTACCGAATGTTTTGATTGGGGTACAATTGGGTACAAGTCTAATTAAAGCGGGTGCCGCGTGCTTGGGTAATCGCCGGCAGCCATTGCTACTTTATTTGCATAGGCTTTTCGTTTCTTATTCGGAATCTTGCGAATTACATCAAAACAAATTAAATAAACTTACCGATTAATACTTTTATATAAAGTATTTGATGTTCAGTAAAGTATAGGCAAAAATAAGGACTGTACTTCACTTAATGCAACCGAGGTCTTCTTGTGATCTTTGCGTATAAAGAGCATTTTCGAGAGCACCAGTCAACTAGCCGTCTGTGTGTATTATAAAGTGAAAGGTTCTTAGATGGATTTACAAACTGTACTAGTTTACTGTTAGTATAACTAAATCTATCCTTCTTATGCTATCAATAAAACTTTATTAATTGTGTTTTTATACACCGATTTTTGAAATGTCGAAGATGTTGAGTTAATTTCGTGGTATTTTAAGATTTAATTAGGGATTCAATTTATTTGTGCAGACTGTTCCCAGCTAACGGAAGAGGTCATTCATAAACTAGTTTAGTTCTAACTTTTCTGACATTATTGCCTCCAGGCAAGTGTCCCAGCGAGGTAAGCGCGGCGCACCTACAAAATAGAAATATTGAAAAGTACAGATATTATACTACTAACGCCATTCTATAACTAAAGTTAGTTCGCAAAAGTAAGATGGCGTTAGTAGTAACATACATCTGTAACTATACTTTATTATTTCGATATGGTATCACGCAATAGAGCGACAAAGCATTTTCTGTATCTGTTTTTTTAAGAACTATTTTTTGATTTCACGCTCGATTTACGTGCGCACTTGCCCCAACTGCCCATATTTATCCTGATATCATTTATGTACCCAAACCACATGGTGTTCACGGGTAACATTTGCCAAAATCTACATGATATGTCAGCTTTGTGAATTGGTTACGTAGCCGTAGGCGCCATTGATTATAGTGTCGATTGCATGGAACATTGTACGGGAGAAAGGTATCAAATATAGCTGCATTCGCTATTGGACGCCCTGCGGGCACGGGATCACGTTTGCGACAAACGGTGTTAGCTGTATTTAGGGTTATCTGGTATACTAAACCGTTTTATATATTGCATTCGTTGAATATTACAAAACTAAATGCAGAAGTTACGTTACATTTGCCAATTTAATATCGCCGTTGTCTAAATAAAACAATTTAGACGGGGTAAATCGCGTTTATTCATTATTTGGGTCTCCCTGACGTTTCAGCAACTTTATGGTTGTCTTTGTCAAAGGTAAGTTTATATACGCGATATAAATTGTATAAATTGTTATACCTATTTAAATATGTGACAGTCGCCGAGACCGAAGAAAATATTATGGACACCTTTGTCGCAAAGAGGAAGGGGAAAATCCGACAATGTAAATTTAATATTGTTTTTGCATTAATTCTACTGCAGAACTGTTGAGTAGCTTATTTATGTACCAAAGAAGCATTTCAAATGTATAACTATGATTTCATATCAAGGTTACATGATAAGACAAAAATGTTAAGTTAAGAACTATCTGTCCCTTCTAGTATATTATCTACCTCGTATTAACGTAGTACTTTAAAAATATAATTATGAAAAAGAAGTATACATAAATATTTCTGTTTACTTTGTGAAAATAATATATAATTAACTTGAAATCTTTCAAATTCAAAGAATTTATAAAGTGAACGTGTTTCATGTTTATGGAGTGTGCCTTTTTTATGAAATAGGGATCCTTAGTTGTCCGATCCATTTATGTATGGAATTATGTATTTACTTTGTGTCATAATGGAAAGTTTATATACCACAAATTTGAATGATATATACATAACGGGCTATAATATAAATACAAAAATATTCTTATCTGTATAACAACTAGAATTACCTATAACGATAATCTGTATAAAATAATAATCTTTCCTTTTACCAACCTTTAGATTTTTACCACAACAATACCAAGTATGACTATAATATATTGATGTTTATTAAATATAATATTGTATGCTGTATAAAAACATGATTGTCTCATTTAGCACTGAGGATTTGAAACATGTAGGCCCTTGTATAGTAAACATTTCGATATCTCTGTGTTTTGCATATAATACTTCTGAACAAGATGTTTTAATACGACTATTTAGGTTAATGATACAGAATGTTATAACATTGTCTTTGAATAAACATTAATATTGTACCTCAATGCTGGTATTTATGTACATTTGGGACCCAAAACTTCACTATCTCCTCTCAATCATCCTTCAGCAAACGAGAACACACATACACAACATATCGAGGTAAAAGGATAATACAGCAATAGCAATATAATATATAATATAATGTACCTACAGAAAACGTACGTGAAAATGTGCATTATAGTGCTTGGCTAAGTAGTGTGCTTAGTATTTTAAACACAAAAATAAACAGTGACCTCATTATTTAAGGTTATTCTGGCATAGCTCAGTGGTTAATGTTCTACTCCGGTATAAAGAAGAAGTTCGATTCCCACTGGGACTTCAGTGATTTTTTTTAATACTGGCTTCATATTTGTCCTTTGATATCCAAATCTAAAATGAAGAAAATAATGAAGCTATTTTTTAGGTTGAACGAATAACATTTAATAATTTCTATCCCATTTTGACATGAAGAACTGTCAGAAGTCAATGAATATGAATTATTAGTTATTTTTCCAAGTCGACATCCATCGTGCCTATATTTCTTGAAAAGTGTTTCTTTAACCATTCCCACATACCTATTATTAAAAAAAAATTAATTAAGAAAAGCTTTTTTAAAATTTATTAACAGGGTTAAAAAAACTATTCACGCGTCAATGAAGCTTTAACTAATGAAAATACGCAACAACGAGTTTTCCATAACAGAATTAAATACAGGAAAAAAATCGTGTAATAATGTATCTCTTCGCTTTCATAAAGGTCAGATATGGGCATGTTCAGGCATGGTTTGCCACACCACAGGCGAAACGATGGTAAGTAGACATAACTCGCAAACCTAGTAATTCTTGGAAACTTTATTTTGAATACTATCAGAATCCTGCTCATTTCACACAATATTAATAATATAACTAGCTTTTGCCCGCGACTACGTCCGCGTGGAACTTGGAAGTATGGAAGCAACCTCGTACAACACGATAGACATCCACCTAATCACCTTTATTAATAAAAGGGATTATTAAAAGCGCCTAAGCAAATGTAAGAGCAATTGTGCTTTTGGTCTAATCATTGTATTTCCTACAGGGTCATCAATATCATCATGAATTACTTACTCACTTTTCAATCTTTTTAGGGATAATTTTCAGGATGAAACCTACTTATCCTATGTCCTTCCTCGGATCTTAAGCTATCTTTATGCAAAATTTCATCAAAATCGATTCAGCGGTTTAGGCGTGAAGATGTAAGAGACAGACAGACACACTTTCGCATTTATAATATTAGTATGGATTAAAAACGGTCACGTGAATAATCGTTCGCGTAATATGTATTCTATTACCACCTAGGTATTAAAAATTATAGATTTGTATTGAAAACCACTTATCTAAGGAGAGGAGTCATGACTTCAGGAAAAATCTTAATAGCGCGATAAAGGATCGTCTTTTGTTTTGTATAGGCGCGTGGTGCCATGCCAGTCTGGCGCCATTTGTTGGTCATAATCTCCGTCTTCGGTGTTGCGCCGCCCTTATCCAATTTCTGCCCGCGATACCAACCAGGTCGGTCCACCTTGTTGGGGTTCCCTCACATGGGCAATAACAATCCTATTGAATTACTGCTTCATGGTATAGGTACAGTATAGTACTAGTGCCTACGCTACATCTTGGGATTTAGGTAGCCGACCCCGATTGAGAATTCATTCTCTACAAAGATATGGGACAAAGGCTAGGAGGATGATGATGGTATAGGTACAGTATAAGCGGAGCGGAACGGGGTTGAGAGCAGTTTAGGTAGGTAACTGTGTATACCACAGATCGGGAATACCACCACAGGTCTATGATATAGGAACAGTCTGACAAAAGATCTAGTAATTAAAAAGTGGCAATACTGTAGTATTCGTCCCTTTCTAATCAATCTAAGGAAACGGGGACGACACTATTTACAGTATTGTCAATTTTTAATTTCTACTCTTTTTTGTCAGACTGTAGTGTTGTTACAGGCAACATTTCCGCAGCGAACAAAGTCTTTCACTATATCACAGCTCACATCCGCTCTTCGAGTTTCGAACCTTTTAACGACATACCAAGCGAACGCAACAAATACCTCCGTTTTATCTCCTCAAGAGAACGGTAAAAGTTCGCCGATAGTGGGTGACTTGGAAGGCTCACAAACTACGTAGTAAGACTTTACATCGCCGATTAAAGGGGAATGTTACGAAACTGAACGCTGTGTTCTTTTATTACCTTTCTTTTTGACGACGCGTTTGGCTCGGTTGGTAGACACCTGCCTACTGAGTTGGCGGTCCCGGGTTCGAATCCCGGCCGGGGCAAATATTTGTGCAAAATATTTGTTCTTGGGTCATGGATGTTATCTATATATGTATTTATATATTATGTATATCGTCGTCTAGTACCCATAGTACAAGCTTTGCTTAGTTTGGGACTAGGTCGATTTGTGTATGATTGTCCCTTAAGAGGCCTTAAGAGGCCTTTGGTTTAGTTTTTATATCTCGGATTCATTCATTTTCCAAAATAAAATTCAAATACGCGTGACAAACTAGCCAAGATGTCTTTGGCCTATATAATATGCGAGCATTTCTCAAAAAGTTTGTACAAAATAAAGACTTAAGTAAATCAAAGTTCAATATAAGTAATTTTCCTATTTCGTTACCAATTATTTAAGTAAATTTTACATCAATGTTATGGCTGTGTTTGATAATTAAGGTTCTGTTATGCTTAAGTATACTTTTTTAATTATATGTAATCTGAAATTAATGTATTGGAAATCATCAAGAAAATTTGTAGGTAAGAAAAGTTTCTGTCAAAAAATTCATTTTAGTGACAAGCTTTTATAGCCAACTGTTCTTTGTTTTGGATATCCATCAAATGCTTACTGAGACGATTTTAAAGAGCTCAGACTAGGTAGGATTGCTTTTTCTATTATAGAGTTCCTAGGGCCACCTTCCGGCTCCATCATCAGATCAGCCCCATGGTACCATATTATTGTATTGTCATCAAAGTCAAGTAAGTATGCAAAATTTCAGCTCAATCGGTTGACGATATCTGCTTCAAAATTGAGTTGCCAGATTCCACCAGAACAAACATACTTACATACATACATACATTGCAAGTTAAATAAAAGCTTTTAAAATAGAAAAAAAATATTGAACTTAAATTGATGTCTTAATTTTGTACAAACTTTTTGAGAAATGAACAGTTAGAATTCATTCTACATATCAAGTCAAGTGACATAAAAATAAACGTTGTCTTCAGTCGAGTATTGTGTTCTTTACTATCCGTCTTCGTACTTTTATGGAGAAATTTTATTGCTTTTGGTTAATACGAATAACACACCGTATGGCATTAGTGTGATTAGGATTACAAGCTTTTATTTTCTTTTGTGCTAAGTGTTCTTGACTTAAATCTTATTCCTTAAATTTTTGTTAAAGTTTCGCTTAAATCTTAGTTTCGCTAGTAAAGTTAAAATAACTATATACCTAATAACAAACTATATTAATCATTCATCATATAAGTACTAACCTACAACTCGTCAATGAATTAAAAGAATATAATTATATCTTCCGTAAACTTCCAGTAAGCCTCTTCAATATTAAAAAAAAATTGAGGTTTTTGGTACTTGTACTAACGCTTCTCGTTAAGCGTTCGTAGGTAAATTTACTAAAATATGCTATAACAAAATTACAAAGATATTTTTCACGCCATGAGATCAAGAAAAATCTTAGGTATGTTTTGATGTCAACACGCGTAATCGGACAAATCACGAGGATCGTTGCGGGCAAATTCTATTATAAAATATAAACATACAAGATCCCTACATATCGCAGTCCTAAATCGGCGGGTCGTTTAAGACGGCGGGCATGGTGTCGAGAGGCCGGGCGAGCCCCGCGCGGGTCGCATCAACCTCACTTGTTGCGCAGCGATCGATACCCCCTCCCGATCGTGCAGCCAGACACCTACTCCACGCTCACGGCACCCTTCCCCTATCCAATCTCCGACTCATCACAATCTTCCGATTCCAATAACTTCTTTCCATTCTAACTCCCATCAGCGCTGACGTGACAAATCACGGCGGTTTTCAGTATGCGTAAAACAATTGTTGGAACGTTCTAGAGTTTATAGAGGTAATAAATCGCTTCACCGCCGAGCCAATTCCTTCCGAGCCTGCAAAATGAAATGGACTATTATTTACGTTAATGCGGAGATGCTTTCAGATACCAGAAACCTAATGTTTATCTTCGCTTCTCTCTATTACCGATATTGGAATTAATGAAGCATGATACTTCGTTAAGTTTATTATTTGGATAAAAAGTCGGTCGAATGTAGATATCTTAACACATAAACAATTTTTACTTGGAAACGCTTTTGGGTTGAGTAAACTTTTTCAGGTTTGCTTATCCTCTTTTTATTTGAAGATACTTTGTAGGGCTAAATTTTGTTTACTCTGTGCCTTATAAATTAAGGTCTAAACCGTTGGGAGGTAGTTAAAGAAGCGGAAATTTGGACGGATAAGATGGATCATTCTCATTGAAATTTGAGTTGCGCGAGCGTAATAAACGGATTTTAGGGTTCCGTAGTAACACTTAAGCTGTGTATGAACACTTTGTTCACACGTGCGTATACAGGGTGTCCCTAAAACCAACGCCGAAATGAAGAGGGGTGATAGAACAGCTCATAAGCAACCATATTAAGTTAATTTGACCTTAATAAAAAGTTCATGGTTTTCGAGATATTTGCATTTAAAAAAACTCGTGACTTTTGATGCCCTGCGTCAGTATGTCGATTGCCACCACTGCAAATTTAGGTATTTTTTAAATCTGTTTTTTGCAGGATTTTACTAAAAACATATCCTATCGAATGTAATTTCAATTTATTACATATCATGATGCTTTGTCGGTAAAAATCATAAAAAAAACTAATTATAGCAATTTATTAAATTTAGCCAGCGGTTTTGATCGAGTTTCATTTTAAAAAAGTATTGTAAACTAACATGGCACACAACATAAAAAGATAGTAAATTTATTGTAGTTTTCAAAAAGGTACAGCATTTTCTAATTTACGCAGCAGTTTACGAGATATTGATATTTTACACCAAAAGGAGCTCATACTGCAGTTATTCCATAGTATGGAACCAGAGCCCCTACTAGGCTCAGAGTTTGAATTTTGAACAAAAAATCGATTTAAAGAATACTTTATTTAGAATAGGAACACAATTCAATTTTAGAATTAAAAAAATGAAATGTTCATAGCGAACCTGTCAAATACCGTAAAAAGATAGCAAATTTAGAGTTGTTTTTAAAATGGTATTGAAGTGACTTAATTATTTAGCGGTTTATAAGATAATGCAAAAATAATACTGGTTGCCATTTTTATCTGTTAAGTGAATAAAAAAACTAAAAACATTAAAAAATTCACAGATCTCGTGCCTTTCACGACCTTCGGGTACATTGGAAATGCACTTAGATAGGGCAAACTATAATGGAAACAACTCTTTGCGCAAGAGAAACACAAGGGTTAGTAGCAGGTACCGGCGAGTACCGTTATTTTTTATAAACGGACTACGCCCTTTAACATGGCTCAGCCTTTTTTTCGCCTTTTGCACACACGCTTTCGTCCGCCAGATGTGGAATCATCAGCATTACCCAAGCCACGCTATTCCTACGTTCGAGAAGACGAAGTATAGAAATAATAATCATAATTTTTTAGTTGAAGGAACTTTCTACTTCATGTGTCAAACAATTTATCTTGTAACAAATAAAAAAAAACAGTATAGGTAAGTTCTCGTTCTCTACGTATACTATAAGTTTCTGTCAAAAATGTCATTTTAGTGGCAAGCTTTTATAGCCGACTGTATTTTCTTTGGATATCCATCAAATGCTCACTGAGACGATTCTAAAGAGCTCATCAAGCTCGGTAGGATTGCTTTTTCTATTATAGAGTTCCTATGGCCACCTTCCAGCTCCATCATCAGATCAGCCCCATGGTACCATATTATTGTATTGTCATCAAAGTTAAGTAAGTATGCAAAATTTCAGCTCAATCGGTTGACGATATCTGCTTCGTAATCGTAATCGTAATTTATGGCTCCATCGCCACGTAGTAGGCAGAGTAAATTTTGTTTTCTCAAACATGCAATGAAATATTGTCTTTACGTTCCTTATAATAGGCTCGGAAGTATCGCTTTTTGGGCGCAACAACTCGAGGGGACTGTAAAGGGATTTCATACTGCTTTTCAGGCCTAGGCCTGCAAAGTAACTTTTTTTTGGATTCAACAACAAGGTCATTCACACAGCTGGCTGACAAAAAGCAGGTTTTGTTTTTAAAGGTTGCAGTTGGTTGTTAGACTCAAATGTCCTATTTGTCAATTAATAAAATGTTGTTCTTTGAAGTATATTTTTTTTATTTCATTGTATGTTTGAGAAAAGCACTATACATGCCTCGTCGTGAAAACGGATTCCCGGCCTCGTATCACTATCCGGCCTCGCTCGCACGCTCGCTCGGCCGTATATACCTACTCTTTTTCCCGGCCTCTGATGTAATGTACTATTTGTTTAATTTATACGATTCATTTTCAAAGTACTAGAAGGGCACGAGATTGTATGATACATATAGGTAGTAGATTGTATAGCAAATAGAGAACCAAAGAAATAAAAAAATTACATATAAGTATTTTATTGTATACATTGTATATTTTTTTTTACTTACTTTATTACAAACATCTAAAAACATCAAGGATTACAACTTAACTAAAAAAATATTAAACTTACTAGTACACGAAACTCACTAATAAATATACGCGCGCGCCGCACGCCGCGAAAACTCCGCCACATAAAGGTAAAGCTTTCTCCAACTCCATTACAGATAGTAAAGTTCCGTTTTTTGAAAACTGTAGCCCAACTCAATACCCCGAGTGCTTTTTTTAATTTTTTCGATATCGCTTTTCGTTTTTGAGATATCGTCGATTTAAGTTGAGAAGTCGCAAAATAATCACGTAATTTTTCGTCATTTTTGCACTTTTTCGAAAAAGTTTTTGACTTTTTCAATTTTTTTTTACACCATCTTGTAGATCTCGTCAAGACACGTCTTTTGATACCCCATTGACCCGCGTAGCCCCAAAATTGACGACGCCAGAGCGATGTCGCACTTTCGCTGAAAACGGTCCCCTACCAACGCGATCGAAAAAACATTTCCAATGTTAAAAATACGATACCTGTTTTATGTAACTAAATTAAATGTTCAAATTGTCCGCCATTGACTTGAATACAAGCTCGGCATCTCCTTAAAAATGCTCGACTGATGTGACGTGCACTTCTTGATACGTCGTTTTGGGCCTCTGCGTAAATGCGTTGTCTCAGCTCCGCTATACTGTTAATCGGTTCATTGTAAACTTTTTCTTTAATATAACCCCAGTAATAGAAATCCAGAGGATTTAGGTCTGGAGATCGAGGAGGCCACAAAATGGGACCCAGACGGCCGATCCATTTCTGTGGATAAGTTTGGTTTAAATGTAGTCGCACTTCGCGTGCATAATGTGCTGGACAGCCATCATTCTGCAGCCACATTGACCTCCGCGTAGCTAAAGGTACGTCGCCGAGAAGATTTGGCAACTCATTCTCTAAGAAATGCAGATAACTTGGACCATTCAGCGTTTCTGGTAATTCAAATGGGCCAATTATTTTCCCATCTAATATTCCAGTCCAGAGGTTCACTTTAAATTGGTGCTGCGACCGATCTTCCCTCATTAAATGAGGATTTTCTAATGCATAACTGTGTAAATTGTGCATGTTCAACCATATTTATGAAATTGGGATCCTCTCTGTGTTTTTGCAGCATTGTCTGGCAAAACTGAACACGAAGTGGGTAATCACGGGGCAGCAACGCTTGAACACGTTGTATGTGGTATGGATGATATCCATATCGACGTAATATTCTATTGGCAACAGATTTTGATATCCCTAAATTACGTTCAATGTTCCGTGTCGAAGTGGATGGGTCGTTTTGAATCTCTTGTAAAACATCTTCATCGTAATCTCCTCTAGGTCTTCCCAATCCACCACGATTGCCAGGCAAAACGCCTTGTGAGTATGCGAGATGAACATTTCGAAATACTCGATGGTCCGGATGCCTTAAATTTGGATATCTTTCCCGATAGAGTCTAGCTGCAGCACAAGAGTTACCCTGACATTCCCCATAGACAAAATGCATGTTGGCATATTCTTGAGGAGTATAATTCTCTGGCATATTTGTAACAAACGCACTACAATTAATCTTAACAGAGCCAAAGTAAATCGAAGTTAAAATCAATAGGCAGAACTCGAGTCCAAGATGCACAAAGCAAAGTTAAATTGTACCAAAAATCCGAATCACAAGGCCAACACGAGTTCTATTGGTAAATCAAGTCTATTTAAGAAAATAAGAAACCAAACTAAATAAAGAACATCAAACGAATTGACGAAGTGTCCTAAAATTACTAAAATACTCTTTAATCAGAAAGCCGACTTGAATTCGAATTTCAAATTGTGTATTCTTTGAATCTATTTTTTGTTCGAAATTCAACCTCTGAGCCTAGTAGGGGCTCTGGTTCCATACTATGTAATAACTGCAGTATGAGCTCATGTTAGTGTAAAATATCAATATCTCGTAAACTGCTGCGTAAATTAGAAAATGCTGTACCTTTTTGAAAACTACAATAAATTTACTATCTTTTTATGTTGTGTGCCATGTTAGTTTACAATACTTTTTTTAAATGAAACTCGATCAAAACCGCTGGCTAAATTTAATAAATTGCTATAATTCGTTTTTTTTTATTTTTTTTACCGACAAAGCATCATGATATGTAATAAATTGAAATTACATTCGATAGGATATGTTTTTAGTAACATCCTGCAAATACAGATTTAAAAAATACCTAAATTTGCAGTGGTGGCAATCGACATACTGACGCAGGGCCTCAAAAGTCACGAGTTTTTTTAAAATGCAAATATCTCGAAAACCATGAACTTTTTACTAAGGTCAAATTAACTTAATATGGTTGCTTATGAGCTGTTCTATCACCCCTCTTCATTTCGGCGTTGGTTTTAGGGACACCCTGTATACTAACGAATCTCAAACACTAAAGGATGTTCTGGTTCACTTTGTTTTTGTTCGTGCACGGCTTCAGATTAGACATGTCTCTTGGTACATCCATCCACGGTTTGGATACTTTTAGTACTATTGATAACTGTAATGCATGGATATTATAATGGGCCTAATAGTAATAGATATAAAGTATCTATACATACTATAACATTTAAACTTTAAATTTTTGTCCTCTCATTACGCCCGCAAGTATCAACAGATGGTTATGGGATACTTTTTACTTCACTACGGAGAAGCAAACAAATCAGAACCCACTTTTTTTTTAAACCCGGACGAACTTTGCTGGCACCATCGTATAAAAAATGACAAAAAAGATGTCACAATAGTTTCATATTTGAAAATATTAAAAAAAAATATTTATTTAGGATAACGTCAACTGAGTGCTCAGTTATTAGTATGAATACATATATAACTAAATAAAATAACTCGACATGTTTCAAACTCGTATCGAGCTCTTCATCAGGGACTGCTGCCCTCGCGGCAACTTTGTCACTGACTTTGACATCATTAAATATATCTAACGAAAGTTTTAATAACGAAATCGTTAGATATTATAATATTTGTTAGATGATACTCACTGGAAATAATTGATATCACTAAACTAGGCTCGACATGCTGTACGCAAGTTATTTTTAATTAGTCAAACAACATACAAATGAGGTTATAGTTAAAAGGCCAGAGAGCTTCAACTTTAATCGTTATTATAAAATGTTAACCTATGCATTGTCTACGCAAAGGGCAAATCTAATTAAAAGTAACAGATCCCTTATACTTACTCGTAACCATTGTGCAATTAATTACATGGAGGAAGTGGACACACGACATTACGTGTAGTATTAGACGTGTCACAAAGACTCCTTTGTAGAGAAAGGACTAAGCTACGTTTCAACTGGAGTAATAGAACTGGAGCGTATTGTACAGTTGGCTAAGAAATTGGACTACTATTTTTGGACCTTAACAATCATAAGGCAAAAGAATAAGGTGTTAAAGCCATTCATATAAAAAATGCAAGAGCAACACACAGTACGAGAATAACTTCGAGAGGTCACCTTGGTATAACTTACGGTGTTATTTTAACAAAATCAATAAATTTTAGAGGCTCAGTTTTTTGGTGTTTGTATTCTGTGCCAATACTTCACTATATAGTATAAAATAAAGTCGCTTCCTGCCTGTCTGCCTGTCGTAACTTACGCCCTAGGGCGGTAAGTAATTTTTATCACACTTCAAGGGTTTACATGCTAGAAAATTGGGCCGTAAATCGTATATTACGCCTTAGGGCGGTAAGTAATTTTGGTATTGACTACTACTACTTTTGTTTTATTTTCTCCAAAGTGTGATTAAAAACCTCGTACGTGACTCTGGTGGCAAAGGAATTCCAAACTCGTGTCATTAAAGCCCTCGCCTTCGGCTTCGGGCTTTTAATAGACACTCGTTTGTAATTCCTCGTTTAACACCCTTGTTACGTAATGTACTATAAAACTACGCAACAGATTTTGATGCGTTTTTTTAATAGATATTGATTCAATAGGAAGGTTTATATGTATAATATATGCATAATTTATCAGCATTGCACCCGTGCGAAGTCGGGGCGGGTCGCTAGTGTGCATATAAAATTATGTACATGCTAAAATATCTCACATTCTATTAAATTTTTCATGAAAATAATGTTAATAGTTTGTTCCAGCTATGGGAATCCGAACAATTTTATTATCAGGGTAAATCAAAAGAACGATTCGTAGTTCAAATATTCTTACTTAAAGTATTCTACATTATCTTTTCTTTGCTCAGAAGTTGTGTAATTTTTAGCAAATATTCGTGGAGCCCTTCAGAAGGACAAAGTAACTCTTTCAAAGAATTCTGTTTTGGATTTAATAGGACCGTTGTCCCGACGCAAGCGCCCATAAAATAGTATAAATGCTGCAAATATCATCCTTTACAAGTATTCATGCAACGACCTGCGAGGTTTTGTGAAATAAAAATGAATGGTAAAAGGTTTTAGTTATGTGAGAATGTATGTTTGAATGTATATTGTTTCAAGTAAAGAATATGTATATGTAGGGATTTCGCACACACAACTGTATGAAAACTACCGCTGTGGTGTTCTGACGTTATGTTTTATTTTAGAAAAAACTATATGTGCCCCGCGGTGTTACCACTACGCGGTGGAACACAACATTTTTCCGGGATAAAAAGTAGCCTATGTGTGCCTAATCCAGAGTGTGAGCTACCTTCATACCATATCAAAATTGGTCCAGCCGTGTTTATATTTTTGGTGTGATTAAGGCCAGTAGACGTAAACTCGTTTAAATACAAACGTGGCCCTTGTGTGTTTTACTTGCTGAAAATACATCCATTGATTATACCTTTAAGTATTACTTATTTTATTAGGTACTTATTTATAATCAATCTTTAGTGATTACTAAAGATAAAACCCATTATAAGTTTTTTATACCCATGATGTTTTATTTGATAATTTTAAATGGCATCTTAAGTAAACTTGGCATTGGTTGCCCAGGGAACAGATGCCAAGTTATTATTTCTGTAAGTCAGGTTAGGTTCGACTTCTTTTTTTTCCAATACCTAAATGGCTTTTTTTCAATCGATACGAGGAAAGCGTGTTTCCGAGTTCCGAAAGTTGGGAAGTCTAGTATTAAGCATAATAATAAGCACTTCTTACAACGACTAATCTTTTAACAAGTATAATATAGTTTTTATTTGTACACGACCCTTGTATAACTTATTACCAGACGTACATAAATCCTCATACTACCTATAAACAATTTAGAATAATTGTTTGCAACCACGTTCACCCAAGAAAGAAAACCAAAATAGAATAAAGGGCGGAACCTTCAAATGAAGACCAAACATAGTTAATTAATCATAAATGCAACTGCACGTATAAATACGACTAGCTTATTGTAAAGATCCATTTGTAATCAATGAATATAAAAAAGTATAACTTTCAGTACCTATAAGTACCTCTATCTACCCCTAACACAAGGTTAAAATTTATTCAACTGAACGACCAAGGTCATGTGTGTAGGCATTAATTAAACTTAAGAAGTATTGGTTGTTTATACTCCGCTGGGCAGAAATCTCGGATGAGCGACTTCTTTCATGCTGCCTGTCAGAATCTACATAATAATATTGTGTTACATAGAACATGTGCACCATAGGCTAATAATATATATTATTAGACTAATAATTTTGACGACGCGGTTGGCTCAGTTTGTAGACCTGCCTACTGAGCCGGCGGTCCCGGGTTTGAATCCCGGCCAGGGCAAATATTTGTGTGATGAATTCGAATATTTGTGCTTGGGTCATGGTTGTTCTATGTATTTAAGAATATAAAGTATCTATATCGTCGTCTAGTTCCCATAACACAAGCCTTCTTGAGCTTAATTTGGGACTAGATTGATTGTTGTCCGATATTTATTTATTTAATAATGATATGATACCGACCTTCATAAACGAATAAGTTTGGCTGTTTCGGGTGCCATGTTGATGCTGTGCTAAACTAAAAGGCAACCTTTTTGGATGGAGCTCCACACAAAAAGGCCGCCTTTTTCCTTAGCACGGCAGCATGCTCCAGTAACATGCAAGTTGGGTTCTATCCCATGATTTAAAAAGAAAAGGCTCCTAAATAATAATTAATTAGCGAGGTTAAAACGCCACTCAAAATGAATGACGCCATCTACAACAGAACGGTGAAACACGATTTTTAATACGGGAACTTTATTGGTCCATCTACACGTTCATCGTGTTGTCTGAATGACAAGCGTTTATTATTTTTACACGTTATTCTAATGTTACTGGCGCTACCTGGCGCTGAAAATGTGGTATTTAGAAAGAAAATAACCGCTATGTATTTGCAACACTTTTTTCTTGTTATTGAAATAACAAAGTAAATTATAAGGGCATAAGTAAACATAAGTTAAGTGAGCCAGTTTGGTTCTCATTGACTATGAACTTTGTTCTCAAGGGTTGAAATAAATTTAAAATGTAAAATTATTTTACAATTAAAGTTTTATTCGAAATTAATATCTGTTTACATAATACTTAGGTACTAACTTAGTATGAGTTAAATACCCGTAAGAGTCAGAGGTTATCAAGTTGCGTGTGGAGTTTGAAACCGTAATTTTAATTTTATATTTTTCCATTCACTATACAGATCAGAATTTTAATAATATTATAACGCCTATTTAGATCCTTAAAAATTAAAATTTGAGTAAAGAACATTCCGTGCGCAAAACAGTGCAGAAAACCACAAATAGTTGTAGTCACATTATTATCATATTACTTTGTTTCTGTCTAATCCAACAACAGAAACCCTAATGTCAGGGAAACAAAAGTATGACGCTCGTATATTAAATATGACAAGTTAATTGACCATCCGCGGCACCATCTGGCCAAGTTTCAGGCCAAGATAAATGAGACTTTCAGCTGTTGCTAAGGTCTCACAAAAAGTCAGCACATCTTTAATACGATACAAAAACATTAAGTAAAAGAGTTTTCATTTATCACATTCGGAAAGTAGGTCATTGTTGACTATATCGCGTGTATTCATTATTTGAGCCTTCATGACGTTTCAGTAACTTTACAGTTACCATTATCGAAGTTTACATGAGAAAAAAAATACATAAAAGGTATAAAAAAACTGTTTAAATTGTTTTCTCTAAATGAGTGAAAAAACATCCAGTGCGACGTTAGATCAGCAATCCAGATATATCGGCTCCAACTTCTTAGGATAAGCGATTTGATATTTAGTAAAGTAATAGCTATGTCAATGCTAAGGCGATGTCAATATTGGACGGCGTACATTGAAAATGCAATTTACTTCGTTTGAAATAATGACATATGAAAACAGTATTTATTTTTTTAAGTTTCTGAACAGATGTTGTTCAGTTTGATGAGTAAAATCTATGTTTTAATTTTATTTTGTGCTCCTGTTACAATTCTAATCAAAACTATATGCCACGCGACTCTTTGTCGCATAAAATATACATATGTGCTACCTAGGGCATTTCATAATATACATACTACGAGAATATACGAGTAATTTAACACATTAATATTATAAAGGCGAAAGTTTGTGAGTGTGTTTGTGTGTTTATTATTTTACGTTCATCATACTCAAACGGCTGAACCAATTTTGATAAATTTTAGTATTAAGTTAGCTGACACCCTGGATTAACACATACTTTTTATCCTGAAAAACGTAGTGTTTCGGTGGGATGAACAGGTAGCACCGCACGGCGCAGCTAATGTTATATAACTTGGCTTGCGTATTGATAGTGAATTCTTGATTTTTCTATCTGTTTAGGTAGCAGTCATAGTAATCAGTAGTCATCACATGCCCGACAGAGTACATGTTCTGGTGGAACCTCCTTCCCCTGCTGCTCAATGAAGCATGAACAACCAATACGTTAAGTTTAATGAATACCCACGCTAACGCACCTGACCTTGGTCATTGGGGTGAATAAATCTCCCACCTTTTAGAGAATTTAGAGGTCAACCTAGGTGTTGCGGTGGCGGTTTGCCTAAGTAAGTAGGGTGCGGTTCTAACCGTGAAATTTTTTAATGACTTCAAAGGGTAAATAATTTTTAAACCCATTTTTACATAACTTTTAGAGTAAGGCTTGTTGTAAGGGAATTTTCGATAGCTGGAGCGAAGATATAAACCAAGCAGTTTGACACGGAAATTTATTGACAAGAACTGGTAAAAACAATAGTATCTCAACAAATAGACAAAGATAAACATAGACAATATAAAACCTGAACAGCTGACTTTCCTTTATATGTGTGCTATGCGGCGTAGTTTAGGATGTGTATGATATCCACTAATAAGTATCAATTGTTTTCATATTTCTGCTTAACTTAACATTAGTTGTAAGCATCAGAATGGCTGCACCACGTGAGATTTTGGATGTTGGGTGAAGATTATGTATCCACAAATTATGTACAAAATAGGTGACAGACGAATCGAGCATTAAAATACTATATTTTAGAAGTATTAACTTTAGAATTAATAACATAGACGTACAAAAGGAGACATCATAATAGGCTATTAAAATAATAACATCTCTGCTACAATGTTTGCAGATAATTAGTATACGAAAAAGGTTTAAGAAGATAAGGCTCACGGCGACTCAGCAGCACACAACCTGCTATAATGGCTTAATGGGAGAATACGAGTAACTTAGCAAGCTCAGCATTTGTCAAAATATTGGTCGAAATATCTTTTTTCTGTCGAACAAAATTATGTACGAAATAGGTGACAGACGACTCCAGCATTAAAATACTATATTTCAGAAGTATTAAATTTTGAATTAACAACATAAACATACTAAAGGGAGACATCACAATAGGCTATTAAAATAATAACATCATCTGCTAAAATGTTTGCAGACTATAGATACGAAATTTTAGATACGAAAAAGGTTTAAGAGGATAAGGCTCACGGTGACTCAGCAGCTATACATATACTCCCATGCCGGTTTCGGCTACGGTGACTGCTAGGTACCACGCCGTTGATTAGAGGCTCTGATGATTAGCCCTATCGTGTGCCCTCATATGGCTACAGTAGCCAATCTTATGCGTGAACGTGCGCGAGCACTGGCGGCACGTAAGGACACCGTCAACATAATTGTAATTGATGGCCGTGGATGGTTTAGCCTTAAGAGTTTCACGCTTATGATCAAGATCAACTTTCCTTTGCTACTTTTCCATGCACCAAACGCCTCCACTCTGGACGACGAGTTGCAACTTCTTCCCACTGTAGGGGATCGATATTACATTGCTTCATATGTCTTTTCTGAACATCCTTGAACCGAAGGAACTGGCCGCCTTGTTTCCGCTTACCACCTTGGAGCTCAGAAGAGAAGATGCGTTTTGCTACTCGTTTGTCGTCCATTCGCGAGACATGGTCACACCACCGGAGCTGCCGCCGTATCAAAAATGCTTCAATGCCACAGACTTTTGTCCGTCGAAGTACATCGGTGTTTCTCACTCGATCAGACCATTTGATGTTTAAAATATCGCGCAAGCATTTTAGGTGAAACCTATCCAACATGCGGATATGCTTCCGATAAAGGACTCAGGTCTCGGATGAGTACAGGAGGTTTGGGAGAACGATAGCCACATAAACAGAAACTTTTGTAGAAAGCTTCAAATCATGAGAGTTACATAATGAGAGATCTTAAAACACGACTGTGCCTTTAGTCCTAATTATAAGTGCATACACTACTTATTATATCATAGATATAATGTTCTCAGTACTACAGGTAACTCCTACAGTGATGCATAACAAGATTATGTACTAGATATTGCATTGTGTAATACAAAAATTAAATACGTCATGATATAAAAAACAGTACGATTTTGCTCCTCCATACCCAGCCACCACATCAAAACTTAAACCACTCTAACTTGTTAAACAGTACACATATGGTCGTAGAAAAACAGTATTTTCATTTAGAATGTAGTTAAACGGAGATAAATGAAAATCAATAGGTATACTGACACGACAGTATGTTGTACATTGACTCAACGTTACGTTTCATGTCACGTTGATTTCCCGTGTTTCTATGCGACGCACGAGCGCACGACGTAGATTTTTACGTTACGTCTAGAAAACAAGGAATTGTGTTTTAGCTTTCAGGTTTTGTCTACTAAATTATAAGCTTGTTAAGTTAAATACTTGGTTATTAAGTCATGAGTGTACTTTATGTCCAAATTAAAAAAATCGCGCAACTGCTGAGTTTGTTTAAATAACGAGCTCCAGAAACGTAGAAAAGGAGGATTCCTAAAGCGGATAGTGTCCAGAAGTTTGAAACACAACAAGAACAAAAGTCTTATATGGTGAAATCCGGTCTTATCCCTTCTGAGGCCAAGAGGGGAACCGTAATGAACTTGTTGGATTGCTTGCTTCAATAATTGAGACACCTACAGTAAACGGCGATAAAGAATGCACATCGGCAATCATCGCATTTCCGAATACAAACGAATGTTAATGTCCATGTACATCAATTATTAGATTAATCGTTCATCAGAATTTGAATTTAGAACTAAGTACTTTATTGTTGTTTTGTTTTGATTTCACGTGGAATATATAGAGCTGTAAAACTCGATGTAATTATATATAGTTATTGCTATAATGTTCTTGTTGGGGAAAAATAATATATATTCAGACCCACATTCCTAAAAGGGGTTGACTGAGCATTAGCAACTGATGTTATACAACTAGGATACTTAAATGTGGGTTTAAAGACCGACAAAAAGTGTAATTTCTTACATTAACATTCTCATGTTTTTTAAATTGGTCGGCTTCAGTTACAAAATATTTATAAACATTGGAGATAATTTCGCGTGACTGGCAAAGTAACGGCTTACCTTTTTTCCCTATAGAAAGATGCCATAGTACAAATTTAATTTTGTGTAAGTTTTAGCAACTCTATATATATATTGACTTGGATATGCGACTGCACTCTCTCGCATTTGAACCACGACTGACAAAACAAACGTCATGGTGTTTGCGACACGGATATCGCTATACGAAGTCGAAATTAGCCGATTGCCTCTTTCCAAAGATCGATGTGCAAACTTTATCGCCGTTTACTGTAAATAGGTAGGTACAATTCATTTCCGCATTGATGACGATTCGAAAGTTGCTAACAATAAATTAACCAAATACTTAATTGATAATTGATTTTACACCATGCAAGAGTTCTTTGAAAGTAGTAATAAATGGTACAAGTATAATATATAATGTTTATAATTATAAGGATATATAGGACCTAAGATGTCAAATTAATCTAATAGTTCAATTCGTCCATGTTATCTTATCATACGAATAAAAAATAATAAAAATAATTGTTATTGTCATATTACAATATATAATAGTTTTTATTTTTTATATGATTCAATTTTTTTAAATATATTTGTACCTACTAACAGACCAAAGTAAGAGTCAACCACATAATTTATGTAAATATAAATTACTATTAGAAAACTGACATCCTTTCAAATGTTGCAGTGCCCTACAGGGTTTTATAGTGGAAACAAAGTATAATGTAATTTACCATCTGTAAATGTACCTTTGAAAGCAATAAATTATAATAAAGGCTCGCCGTAAAACATTTAATTATTTCAAGTGTGTTTAATCAATATTAATACAAACAGTAGGTATGCAAGTAGTAAAATGTGGGAGGTTTAGCAGCTCAAATAAATATTTTTCTTTGTTTTCACAACAGTATTTACCGAAGTATTATTTAAGTCTGTCAATAAACCGGTTGATACTCGTGCAACTAAAATAAAAGTAATGGCTGCAGTAGACACTAAGTGTAGCAAAGTTGGTTAGTAATATTTTTAGCATTGTAATCTACTAAAAGCCGTGTTTGTCAAACAAAACCTTTGTAGTCTCTGTATCTTGAGAATTGTAAATGATAGAAAAATAAAACTAATGCATTTTGATGTGGAATTAATTTCACATTACGCCCGTAGTGCCCGTAGGTAAGGGTGAAGCCAGACGAGCGTAATTTCGGTCGCGCCATACTTACAAGGGAGGGTACCCAACTGTCCGAATCCGATTTGATTTATTGAAAAATGAAAATGTTTTTTTTTTATTAAAAATAAGCACAAATAACAAAATCTAAATATGATACAAACGTATGTGATATGCTCATCTTATTATGAGTATACTGCACCAGCAGGATATCAGAGGCACTAGGCAAGCCTGTATTGCAGGGGCCAGACCATAACATGATACATGGATGGATCGGTCGGTTTAATCTCAAACTAAATGTTATTTAAAAATTATAGTTAAAAATTAAATAAAGAAATATATACTTAAATAAATAAATACATTTTATGATTCCGGCAGGTTGTTTTTACTTATTGAGATTCACAGTAACTCCTCTGTTTCATCATATGATAGCCCTGTTAGCCATCTTTGTAGGTAACGTTTTGTTTCGTAAACTGAGCTAGAATACTTAATATTCCATTTAGTCGTGACTTTATTGTACATGACACATGATATAAATGGGTTAAATCTAGACGCGAAAGCGGTTCGTACCAGTGGAATATTTACTCTATAGACCCTTTTTTTGAGCATTAAATTTGTGTGTATTCGGTGGAGGCAACGATATTCTTGTGTTTCTCTGCGGTAATTTTAAGAACGAAGAGTTGACGTACTGAAAGCACGTTCGCTTCTTTGTAAAGCGAAGCTGTTGGGTGTCTGAAAGGCCGCTTCAGCATCACATCACACAAAACATATATATTTGGTCTTATTAATATTAAGTGTAAGTAGGTTTCGTTGTAGCCATCCAGCAATCTGCGTTAATCCTAATTCTGCATTTGCAAATGCGTCTCTCCATGTAGGTCCACGGAATATGATTGCAGTATCGTCAGCGTAGTATAACAGTTTCAGCGTTTTCTAGGGGAAGTTCGTGCAGGTCATTCATGTATAAAATGAATAAAGTAGGGCCAAGGATACTTCCCTGCGGAACCCCGAAACTCACTTCTTGAGGACTAATTTTTTGTTGCCCTATATTTACACATTGTTTTCGAGCTGTTAAGTAGCTGCTGAACCACATCAAGGGCAGGCCTCTGACACCGTTTTTATCTAGCTTTTTAAGTAATATTGGCACGGAAACGGTATCAAAGGCCTTTGCCAAATCGAGGAATACACCGATGCATGCATCATTATTATCGAGACACATCGCCACTGAAGTAGTAAGAAGGTTGACAGCTTCCTCTGTCGACTTGCCTTTTCTAAAACCTAATTGCCGAGGGGATAATAGCCTATGCTTCTCGAGGTAGTTCACCAGGCGCTTATTGACAATTTTTTCCAATATTTTGGAAAAAAACTCCAAGGAGTGAGATAGGGCGGTCGTTCTCAGGGGCATCTCTTGCACCAGACTTAAATATAGGACAGACGGATGCTGTTTTCCATTCTTCAGGAAATTTACCAGTGCACAAGCTAAGATTAAAGATTGATGTAAGTGGCTGAACTATTGCGTCTTTTATGGTTTTGATGAATCTATTGTTTAAGCCATCGATACCAGGAGCCTTGTCGTTATCTAGCTGCATTATTATGGATTCAACCTCATGAAAATCTGTAGGAGTCATAAAAAAGGATTCAGATAAGTTGTATTTTGATATATGTTGTTCTGTTCCCGCCCAGGTCTACGGGCCAGAGGGGCCCATCAGCTCTGTGCCCAACAAAACGTAATTGCGACGGGAACAAGCATCGGGCGTGGTACGCGCCTCTGAACTTAAATCTAGATTATACCTGAAGCACTAACCTTCGCATTGAGCCGATGCCGCCCAATTTTCAGAAAATGTGCGTTAGTGTATTGTGTATGAATTATGTGATTTTCTGGCGCCTCCGTGTCCTCGCGGGGTCCGCAACACCAGTCCGTTCAAAACCACAATTTTCACAGCAATTAAGAACCAAAATATAACCAAATATTAACGAGGTGCCTTAGGCAACCAAAACTACTCGATTCCAACAAAATATATGCAAAAAGCCCACACAGAAACAAGTGTGTTCTCAATTTTCTCAATTTTTATATAAAAACAATGGCTACTGCCCATTGGGTCAATTCTGCCAGTGTCAAAGTTGACGAACGTTGTACGGTGAGTTGAGCTTTTTGTAAAGTGATAGCGATTTACAAAAAACCACGCGGTCTACCGGGCCTTGAACCAAGAAGGGCTATGTACGCTTCAAGTTGAATTCTTCATTAACCATTCACTCATACGTTAGTTCACTGCACAATAGGCTATCAATACTACACATTGAACAACCAAAATGAATAAATAACGAATAACTAAACTTTAAAAAAATACATGTCTGCTATTTTAAACTACTCTATAACATATATGAAAATGAATCAAATCGGAGTCGGACAGTCGGGTACCTATCCTTGTTAGTGTGACGTGATATATGGCGCAACCGAAATTACGCGACTCAAATTACGCTCATCTGGCTTTTTCCTAAGTAATGTGAGCGTTAGTTTTAGATATTAAGACTGCAGAAATACGCTTCCCTTGTAAACGAGATAGTATTGTAACAATTTACACAGGTACATCCGTTTTAAAAAAGAACAAGAAAATGAACAAAACTCGCCCGCATTTGTGATTCCGTTCAAACAGATATATAGAAGTCACTTTACACCTTCCCACCTCGGATCTCGTTTGAAATTTCCGTCATTTAGATGTAGACCGATGCTCAGCCCTTTGTTTCTGTCTATTTATTTACCGGGCCCGTAATTAAATGACCCTTGTCACTGTAGACCCACACTTCAGCAGTAACAATAGAACACACAAACCGTGGCCATTTCGCTACTGCGGCGGGTTGACTCGTGAATCTTGTATGACCCGTGCCATGCGCCCCTCAGGTGATTTAGCAAACATGCATTGCACAATCATTCTGATTGAATACGAAAATCGCGAGCAACGTTCCAGTTACAATTGTTGTTATGGATCAGTACAGAAAGGTACAAAGTATTTATTCTGTATTAAAGCGTCTAATACAACTTACAACTGGTTAAAAATGTTGTTGGCACTACCAGGCCTTTGGCGCGCATTGATTACTTCTGTGATGCTCGTAATACGCAAGAGAAACCTTTCTGATGCAGCGATGTGTTTTTGAGAGTTCCAACACCCTCCTGCACCTAGTGTCGGAGTATCCTCTTGACACTATTTGAAACCACTAGAATACTATCCATATGAGATCGAGACAAATATAGAAACAGAGTTTTTTTTTTAGACCTGGTTTGAACTGGTGCCTTATGCCATTATTGATCGTTTGATCAATAACTAATACAGTTTATAAGTTTTATGTAAAATAATTTTACAAGTTTAGAAATAAATGCTTTGACGAAACTACTTCGGGCAATATAATTTTATTCCTAATAGTTAATTTCGCGAAAGCCAAAACAATTATAGACCACTAATGATAGTTCGCTTTTTGTGCAATACTTATGTTTTTATTTTATGCAATTAATATTAAATAAATAAAGTCATCATCATCATCTCAGCCATAGGACGTCCACTGCTGAACATAGGCCTCCCCTTTGGACTTCCATATATACCGGTTGGAAGCGACCTGCATCTAGCGCCTTCCGGCGACCTTTATAAGGTCATCTGTCCATCTTGTAGGTGGACGTCCTACGCTGCGCTTGCTGGTCCGAGGTCTCCACTCGAGCACTTTTCGGCCCCATCGGCCATCTGCTCTGCGTGCTATGTGGCCTGCCCATTGCCACTTCAACTTGCTAATCCGGTGAGCTATATCGGTCACTTTAGTTCGTCTACGGATTTCCTCATTTCTGATTCGATCACGTAGAGACACCCCGAGCATAGCCCTCTCCATTGCTCGTTGAGCGACTTTAAGCTTTGAGATGAGGCCGATAGTGAAAGACCACGTTTCGGTGCCGTAAGTCATCACTGGTAACACACAATGGTTGAAGACTTTCGTCTTGAGGCACTGAGGTATGTCCGACGAAAAGACATTGCGTAGTTTCCCGAACGCTGCCCAGCCGAGTTGGATTCGGCGGTTGACCTCTTTCTCGAAGTTGGACCTACCCAATTGGACCACTTGTCCTAGGTAGATGTATGAGTCAACAACTTCGAGTACCGAGTTTTCAACAGAGACTGGGATGGGCACAACCTTGGCATTTGACATGAGTTTCGTCTTGTCCATGTTCATTTTTAAGCCCACCCGTTGAGAAACTCGATTGAGGTCATCGAACATCATGCTGAGTTCCTCCATCGACTTTGCCATGACTACGATGTCGTCGGCAAACCGAAGGTGAGTGATGTATTCGCCATTGATGTTGATGCCGAGTCCTTGCCATTCCAGGAGCTTGAAGGCGTCTTCCATAACGGCCGTAAACAGTTTCGGGGACACACCGTCCCCCTGTCTTACGCCTCTTCTCAATGGAATGGCCTTTGTGCTCTGCTCCTGAACTCGGACCGACATGGTGGCGTTACTATACAAACACTTCAACACTTCAATGTACCGATAGTCAATATGGCATCGCTGAAGTGACTCGAGCACCGCCCATGTTTCCACCGAATCGAAGGCTTTCTCATAGTCCACAAACGCTAAGCATAATGGCAAGTTATACTCTTCAGTCTTCTGTATAACTTGCCGCAGCGTATGTATGTGGTCTATGGTACTATAGCTTCTTCGGAAACCGGCTTGTTTGGGAGGCTGGAAGTCATCAAGTCTATGTTCGAGACGGTTCGTGATGACCCTTGAAAACAACTTATAAACATGGCTTAGAAGCGTGATGGGCCTGTAGTTCTTCAATAGGCTGTTATCACCTTTCTTGAAGAACAGTACCACCTCGCCTCTATTCCACGCTTCAGGCGTTTTGCCTTCGGACAAGACGGAATTAAAGAGCTTCTGGAGAACCTTAAGTACCGGTGTTCCACCCGCTCTCAGAAGCTCTGAGGGGATTCCGTCTTCGCCCGGCGCCTTGTTGTTCTTAAGCTGCTTCAGGGCCATCCTAATCTCGTACAGACTGATGTCCGGGATGTCTTCGGTATAGTGTCGGGACAGCTTGGCTCTTGGATCGCCTACCAAGCTGTCAACGGGCTTTGCGACTGAAGTGTATAACTGACCATAGAACCTCTCGATCTCGCCTAGAACCTCTGCTTTGGTCGACGCTATGCTGCCATCTTCCCGTTTCAGCTTGGTCAGCTGGCTTTGTCCAATAGACTTGTCCTTTGCAAACACTTTGGAGCCTTTGTTCTGCTCAATGGTCTCTTTAACACGGTTCGTATTAAAGAGCCGCAGATCATGTCGCAAGGACTTCGATATACGTCTATTGAGCTGCCTATATGACCTCGCGTCATCGGGAGACTGCAACTGTAGCGAGCGTCGTTCAGCCATGAGGTTTAAGGTTCGATCAGACAATTTCTGAGGTCTATCTTTACGGCGGGGTCTGAAAAACTTAGACCCTACCGTGTGGACAGTTTCCACTAGCCCGTCGTTGATCTCGTCCACTGAGACAAAGTTCTCCAGACAAGCGAAGCGGTTGGAGAGCTCGAGTTGAAAGCTCTCGGGGTTTTGAATATGGGCCCGAGCAGGTCGGAGCGTAGACTTCATCAGACTGGACCTTTCCAGTTTAACATTGATATTCAGTGTGCCTCTTACGATTCGATGATCACTGCCGGTCTTTACCCTATTGATCACAGACACATCACTGAAAATCCGTTTCTTGTCGGTCATGATGAAGTCAATCTCGTTTCTCGTGGAGCCATCGCGACTTATCCAGGTCCATATCCTGTGAGGCGGCTTCTGGAAGAAAGAGTTCATCATGAAGAGTTCCTCTTTCTCCAGAAAGTCGGCCAGCCTCTGTCCCCTAGGGTTCCGTTGCCCATATCCAAATTGCCCCACTCTCAACTCATCACCGCTGTTCTTGCCCAACTTTGCATTGAAGTCCCCCATAACAACAGTGAAGTAGGTTTTGGAAGTATGTATGGCCCTACTTACGTCCTCATACATAGCCTCTACTTCCTCATCAGAATGTGACGAGGTCGGTGCTTATACCTGAATGATCTTCAACGAATGTCTATTGGATATTCTGAGTATTAGGTATACCACCCTGCTCGACACACTGTCGATGGTAGTTATGTTGTTAACGAGGGACCTGTGAACGAGAAACCCGACACCGGGACTGTTGGGCGCCCTCCCGGTAGTAGAGCAGGTTACCAGACTTCAGGGTTACGGTGTCCTCCCCCTCTCTACGGACTTCGCATAATCCTACAATGTCCCAGTGTAACCTGCTCAGTTCCTCTTCCAACTCGCAAATCTTTTCGTCAGTCCTCATTGTGCGTCTGTTGTGTGTTACCAGGGCCAGTCGTCGTGGGGATGGGTAGCCGGAATTCGTCCGGGGATTCTTAGCACCCCCTGCTCCGCCATTACCTTGGCCGCTACCCACGCCAGGGATAGCGGAGCTGCCGGAGACTGGGGGCCTGGTATTTATGTGACTGTTCATAAAGGGGGTTTTGCCATACGCGCCACGCTTGGCAGGCGGGTTGGCGCGCGCAGTTTTTTTTTTTTTTTTTTAAAGTCTCCGGAAATCGCTGCTGCCCATCTCCCGGTCTATTATTATTCCCTTAGCAGGCTTCTACTGCAACCACGGGACGATATGGTGGGGGACAATTCTAAGGCCGGGCACCCCACGGCACAATAAATAAAGTAGCTAAGAGAAAAATAAAGGCAGACAAGATTGCCAACCCGTTCCTCAGATGTTATTTGGCAATATTTTTTTTTTTTTGTAATATAATACACACACACACATAAAAATTATCAAACCGAACCGTTCGAAAAATACCTATTTTGCGATGCAGCAGCCGTGTGCTACTAGTATTGAATCATTTCGAAGTACTTGCGACCCCCTGATAACTCGAACCTTTTCATTTAACCACGAATGTTTATTAATCTACGCCCCTCACACTTTCTAGGTAACATTTACCCAGCCGTGGGTGGATGTGGGATACATTTATTGAATTTGATTACAGTCATTACATCATAAAAACACTTTATAATGCGAATGTATCTGACTTGTCAAAAACTTCTTGGCTGCTTAGGTATAGTAAAAAAATAACAGACCGACAGAAAATTCCAAAATTATACGCAAAATACGACGATCACCCGAACAAAGACATGAAAAAAACCTACACTGAATAAATAGCTCAACTAGTTCAATTACTTCAGAAATAGCCAAATTGCGCTTAGTAGTAACCAAAATTATGCATATTTTACACAACTTATTTTGGTTAGTAGCCTTCAGTTTGTCAGTCCTCCGATTTATGTACCTAGCAGCTAACATTTGGGCTACTGGTAACAAATCTTTTTTCAGTGTAATAGTAAGTACTTTGCAGTCAATTGCAAAAGAAGATTTAAATTATCGTAATAAACTCTTCAGATATCTCAAAGTGTTGAAAAGAAACGGCCATAATTATAATAGCATGCTTATACAGTGGTGCCTGTGATGCAGCCTCATTTTATCTTTCGTAATAGCTTGCTTAGGGCGATTAGGAAAGTTTGCTTCATTCCGCTTTCGCATTAATAAGATGAAAAATTTAATGCTATGTTGAATAAATACTTTTCTTTAACTTGCACGGACATTGGATAGTGCAAGTAACAATCACGCCTGAGCGTTGTTAAGCCGAAGACCGAGAGTACCCAGAAAATATTTATACATTCTTGTCCTATAGTCCATTGTTAAAAAAATACATTAAAAAAAAACCATTTTATCCGAGACTATTATAGAGCAAGCGCGACAT
The DNA here is from genome assembly GCA_905147355.2 of Apotomis turbidana. NCBI lineage: Eukaryota > Metazoa > Arthropoda > Insecta > Lepidoptera > Tortricidae > Apotomis > Apotomis turbidana. Next base: position 9,481,966 of record LR990288.1, read on the forward strand.
CAACTCAAATTATATAAGCAGATTTGTTTTAGTACAAAGGGAACCATGTAATATATATGTATGTAAAAAGGTCCTACTAAATAAAAAAGTTTCCAATCCGTTAAAATAAATATTAAGAGGTAATGTTACACAAATCAAGCTAAGTAGTCTCAAACTAAGCAAAGCTTGTACTAAGGGTACTAGACGATGATATAAATAATATATAAATACATTATATAGATAACATCAATGACCTAGGAACGAGTCCATCACACAAATATTTGCCCGGCCGGGATTCGAACCCAGGACCGACAGCTCAGTAGGCGGGTGCACTACAAACTGCACCAACCGCGCCGTCAAAATATCACAGACTACCAAAAAATCGTTATAGCCATCATCAATTATCTAAATACAAACATAATTAAATATACAAAGGGTGCAAATCATAACATTTCGAAGCCACGAAGTTACTGAATAAAAGTTATTTCATTAATCCAAATCGATTTGAAATTTTGAAACGACTCGCGATTTAGATTTGGATTTATTTGAAAAGTTTCCTGATATTTTTTTCGGTAGAATTTCAACGTTTCACGACCCTTCTCTGGGGCAAGAGCTTTTTATTTCTCATTAAAATTCATTGTATCCTTTTTCATATTCTTGATACGTTAGAAAGTAAGTATGTTTGAGTATTTTTTTTGTAGAAACACCACATTTTTTTATTGAACCATTGATATAAAGATCAAAGATTTTTTTTATGCATAACCTGGCGAAAGAGACCGGACATGGACATCGAACCATCCAGGGGTACTGCCTGGATTACCGGTCCAACGGTGTCAACCACTCCACCATCTAAATGCCAGAATACCAATTATCAGACGCCAGGATACCCGAGAACAGCCGGTTTCTTTTTATTTATTTAAGATAGGCATGCTTGTCTAGAAAATGCTTATTCACTCTCAACTTGAAGAAATCAAAGTTATATTTTTCAGGAAAAAGGTGCGCAGAAAGAGAGGTTCACTCTTTGCTGTCCCGATAAGAAAAGGAAATCTGGATAACTGGACATCCGGACAAATTGACATACGAAAACATTTTTGCCGACGCTTCATTCGCTCGGTCAATAAAAGTCGTGCAAAACACAGTCTGCCTACTTCTTGCTATCCAATGAGGTGCGCCGGTGGAAGCATAGTTCTCTAAACTCCTAAGTTAAACTTATGTTTCTCAATGGACTGTTGCGAATTTCTCTGACAAGTTTCTGAACGTGTTTGTAATTTAACGTCTCAGGACAACGTCGTCTGTGGTGAAGCCTTCGTTTAACCACGTTTAACTGAATTAATTTCAAGTATTTTATTTATTTAGACAAGGTGCTCGGGTGAAGAAAGCGGACAGAAATCGTGTCGACGCCTTCGAGATGTGGTGCTGGAAGAAAAGGTTGCAGATTCCGTGGACAGCGTGTCGCACCAACGAGTCCATTCCTCGCGTACTCAACATAAAAGCCGGTCTTTCCACCTTATGTTTGCGAAGAGTAATGGAGTTTTTCGGCCATATTGCTAAAAAGGAAGGACACAATTTAGAACAGCTCATGGTCATTGCCATGGTCGCTGGGAAGCGCCGTAGGGCCCGATCAGCGCTGAGATGGTCTGACCAAAACCGCTTATCGTTGGAAGTCAAGCTGCAGAACGTACTCCATGACCCCTGAACATAGAACGCTCTAATATTGAAGCAGCGATTTGTATCGTTTTGTTGTACACCCGTCCCGCACCAATAAAGTCTCTGTTTGGCCTTGTGGTTGACTGGTAGAGAATGCTTCAGAACATTAAGTCTACCATTTGTGCTTTTACTTCTGTATTTTGTGTAATAAAGTTAAAATAAAGAAATAAATTTCCTAATCCCAGTTGTCAAGTTAAGTAGGATACAATTTGATCATCGTAAAAATCTGATTGGAATGCTATCATTTGTTGCACGTTCCTTAATCCAAAGTACTTACGCCAGTAAATAGATATTACGGTTGTCAAAGGATAGTTTATAAGTTTCCATTTCCTTTCCGGAAATAAGATGGTCGAAGAATTCAATCGACTCTCGCTATTGTGTTGTAAAGCAATCATCTCAATGTAAGATTAGATCTTTTATGAAGTCATTAATGGTACGTTGGTATCTATGAATTTAATAAATCCTTTTTTTTTCAGTTATTTGTTAAGTAAGTCATAAAAAAAAGTACAAATGATCTCCTTTGTCCGAAAGTTTACTAGTAAAGATTGCCCTGAGGCATTAAATAATTTTTGTACTAGCTTTTAAATAAATAAATATTATGTAACCCTCAACTAACTTGTTGTGAGTACACAATGAATTAAGGGCCTAGGCACACGGCGTTTTTTAACCGCTTAGAGGACTTAAAGTATTTACATGTACCTATACTAGATGCTATGTGTACAATTAAATTTGATTTGCACTTCTAATATTGCTGTTGAGCTCTATGATTGATTTGTAGACAATGCCATTTGGCATGAAGTACGCCAAATGAACTTACTTTTATTTTGTAAATTATAACATTCTCAAACCGTTTTTGCAGAATTGAACACTGTGAATTCAGTCCGTCTTGCACAAATATGGTATGCGACTTTTATCGCGCGATGTAGCATCACCCGTCACTCTCTTACAGTACTGTCCAGAAAGAGATAAGAAGTAAATTTCCCGCAAAAGATTCGCCTGTCACAGTTGTGCTAGACTTGCAACAGTAGCAATCGCGCGTCGTAGACACTGTCCTTTAAATTATTTTTATTAAAACAGTAGTGCCTGCTAGAGTAAACTAAATGTTTATAATCGGCGTCCTACCTATTGGCGGGTGTTGGCCCGGAAACTAGTTGGAAACGTGGGTTCAAACCCAAAGTTCAAGTATTTCATTTTTCGCTTCATTTAACATTTCGTTTTTAAATGTCGTGTACGATGACCCTAAGATCGTTGTCATAATCCCTCTTCTCCCCATTATTCATCTGCCCACGGAGCTAGAACTCCCAATTAATGGTAATCTCTAATCCGATTAAAGAATCGAAAACGCGGTCTGATGTAATGTAATTAACTCTTTATTTAACCGAGCGTGAAAAGTGCCTTTCGTATGTCCGGATTTTTTAATGTTGGGATGTTTAGTTGTCCATATTACCGGCTGTACTCGCCTACATGTCGAAATTGTCGAATTTCTCAACCGATTGTGATGAAATTATGTGAGTAGGTTCGATATTGTATAATCTATACTATTATAAAATTCTAGATTTGCACTGAAAATCATTTTTCTATGGAGGTCATGATTTCAGGAAAAATCTTAATAGCGTAATGCAGGATCGTCATTTGTTTTGTATGAGCGCGCATCGCCGTGCCAACCTGGCGCCATCTGTTTCCATAATTTCCTTTGTCCTCACATCACGTCGAAACGGCTGGACAAATTTTAACCTATTACATAATCCAAATATGGTTATATAGGATCTACTTACGCTAAAGAAAAAATACGCGAGCGAAGAAGTTGCGGGCACCTCGTAGTATGCTTATAAAAATATTTCCGATCCTGTTTTACGAAATTTTTGAAAGTGGTGGAGATGGGTACGTAATACGGTGGTTGAAATGTAAAAAAATTACAAATTTCAGCCATTTTGAGATAAACTCGCGAGGTCTTATATAGCTCATAAAGCCACTAGTTTTATATTTTTTATGTTTGAGTACTAGTTTGTATAGAATTTGAGGCATTGCCCAATTTTATGATTTTCTGATAGTTTTCACGGTTTTCGCCTACCAAGAGTATCAAGTAAATGGTAGGGGCAAAATCACTTTGTCGCGTTTTGTGGGGAAACTACTGTACAAAAATTCAGTGATACTTAGAGTTATTCAATAAACTTCGGCACTTAGGTACTAAAAACCGGCCAAGTGCGAGTCTGACTCACGCACCGAGGGTTCCGTACAAACTTTCACTTATCCCATCTTAATGGGCCTGGTTGAGTTAAATTTGCACCTGAAATGTATGGCGCTGGATGCAAACGAGGTGCAAACTTAACGCAACCGAGTTCTCCAAATATGATGTCTGAAAAGGACTTTATTTGTTATGATTTTATTACAAATGTATAGTTTTCAGATTTTTATAAGTATTTGTAGTATGTGACGATATAACTTGCCAAATTTCATAGTTCTAGGTCATCGGAAAGTACCCTATCATTTTGATTCCCTTGAGAGTGTCGAAATGTACGTTTTTTGCGACATAAACGGCCGTATCTTTTTTCACGTTAATGTAGAAGTTTGATTTTTTTACAGCTTCAAGGGACTGTAGACCTGAGTATATGGTGTTTATTTCAACGCGTTCTCGTGATAAAGGGTCTTTTCAGACAGACAGACGGACGGACGGACACTAAAGTGATCCTATAAGGGTTCCGTTTTTTTCGATTGAAGTACGGAACCCTAAAAATTGTGTGATTAGGAAGATATAAAAAAATTGGAAGTAGCGCTAGTTACGAGTACCACACTCGCCTTTAATAAATAACTTTTTTTATTACTATAATGATAAAAAAGAACCTGAGAATAATTTACTTCTTATTTATTAATTTTGAAAAATACCTAAAAGTTTCAGATAATTCGGAGGAGGATTAAAACTTTAATCATAACAGAAACGATAAAGGACTTGGCTCCGAACCAAATCCTGCACCACATTCACATTTCATCCACAGGCTTGCGCATATCGAATTCATATATTTGTAAAATACCCAGACTTGGCAAGCTGTTCTGACATAGAACTACTAGTATTCGAATTTCAAATCTGCTTCGAATCATAACTTCACAAGAATAGTTATTTGTTATGCAAGACTGCAAAGTTGCTTTTCGGCGGGAGTGTTAAAATTGAAAGCTGAGCGAGGGAAGCCGGGCGGAAAACACAACTTTTCACCTCACTACAGCGAGGAAAATACGAAACGCAAGAAAAACAATTAAAATATAAATATAATCATATTTCATTCTGCACTCTATTTAACATATCAAATTAAAGACATAACACACTCAAATCCAAACCAATGAAAGAAAAAAGTACAAACAATTTAAAAAAGTTACAAGCAGAGAATCACAACCATCGAGTCCAAATTGAAATAACTTTTGCACGCTAGCGCATAAAGTACCTACTTAGACTTTAACACGCAGATTTCGCGCTTTAAACGGAGGTTTTCCGAGCGAGTGGGGTGAAAACTATATTGACTCATCTATTAACATAAAAAATTACACTCATTTACCAAATCTGACCTAGTTTCGCTTCCCTAAACCCAGTGTTATGGTCGTAGTTTGCGACTATTTGATTGATATAACCGCTGACGGCAACTTGAGCAAGAAACCGATATAATAGATTAGAGTGAGTAATTTAATGCAGCGTGTGTGTTGTAAAATTAATGATTCCTGTCGAAAATTCTGAGAGAGTTCGCATGTTTACTGATAACAGTATGAATAATGATTTAAAATGATGCCGTGAAGACAGAGGGCCAGGTCCTAGTAGTAGCAACAGTCTATAATTATGAAAATTCAAAAGGAGTCAAAAATATTTACTTATTGCACAATGAGATTATCATTTTAAAATCAATATTTTTAGTTGACGATACTTTAATAAAACATAGTCAAAACCCATTATAATCCATTGATACAAAGAATAATTAAATTATAATGTTGAAGAGAATCAATGTTGATCCTATTTTATGCTATATTATTTAATATATACCAATGTTTATTTGTTGTTTATCCTTTGTATTGGAGATAAATATTTATTTATTCTTAACATTATTTGTATTTATATATAATTAAATTATGATGTCAATAAGCTTTTTCCCCGTGATTTCGTTCGCGTTGAAATCGCATAATTTCGTACACAATCCGACGAGAACCATTATTTCTCAGAATAAAGAGTAGCCTATGTATGTGTTAGTTAGGGTATAGATAAACTATCTCTAAATTTTATGCAAATCCGTCCAGCCGTTTCAACGTGAATAACAAAAATACACTTAGACAATATTTTGGTTTTGTAATATTAGTGGGGTTTCCATTCGTAGGTACCTATATTAACCCAACAAAAATAAAGTTCTAAGGTTCGATTTTCCTAGTAAGTTTCATCGGAACACCAAAAAGACGCTGCACGCTGGCCGCATATCGGATTATGACTAAAGGTCGAAAAAAATATTTCAAAACGAGCCTTGACATTTGAGTCAGAAATATTAAGTCGTAGTCCCGCACGGGATAAAGTATTCAATGAAGAAAGGATTTGCTTTCCGCCCGACTGCTTCGCGACGCTGCATGGAATCAAAACGACCAACTTTCTTCTAGTTACCGTAGAAATACATTGTAATAGTTGTTTTTAAATTAAAAATGCACGTGAAGAGATATAAATTATAGATTTGTAACTTTATTAAGCTTTTAGTTTTTTTAAGTATTATATAAATGTCAAGTAGTATTTCATTCCACAGAAAAAAAACACAAATTAAACTAAATCATATATTGCACAATTTCCCTTCTTCGGTTCGTTTGGATTGGATATATTCTACATGGTGAGTTATCAAACAAAACTAAAAATCACTGTAAGGAAACGAGCAATCCTATAATAATAAGTCAAGCTACTTTTAGAACCAAATTTTGAACTGAGCGCGCCAAGTGTCTATGTTTCTGCTTGGCCAGAAATAGATTTTTTTAGTCATTTTTTTTTAAACGACTCGGAAATGTAGGTTTAAAACGACATATTTGAAAAAAAAAACGCGTGGTCTGCCGCCCACAGTGCCACCACTAATCTAATTAAGCCCCGATGAGCATGTACAATTTCTACTACTTAAAACCTGTATTAATAGTGTACTCAGTGTTTATTTGGTCCACAGATATAACAGGTTATTTTTAGATTACATTTTTATTATTCAAACGTGACTTCCTCTTTTTCTGTCCTGGATTAAAAATGAGACATTTGAATCATAACTTTCGTATACCTCCTGTAACGTAATGAATATATTCCCAGCCCACAGAAACCGTATGAAACAAAGTCCTTTTATTCCATTGTCACGCTTGGCAGAAGTTTCATTAGGGGCTCACCGCGGTCCGTAGTCAGAACAATAAGCTTTGTGACGTCCCGAGCTAGCCGTTCAGATACTAGAGAGATGCCAAAAAGTTATAAGTTTAACGTGTGTATTTGTGTAAAATGATATTACTCAAGCGAGGATACAAATGCGTCGCCTTGAGAAAACTTTAAAGCGGAAACTTTCGTAAGTGGATTAAAAGACTTAGCTTTGCGTCTTTTTTGTTTTTACCAAAGACATTACATATTTTCTTAACGATGGTAATGCCTGGACACGATTGACCGCATAGAGGTTCAAAATAGGATTAGGTAGTTAATTCAGAAGAAGTAGCGATGTTCTTGATTGATTCCTGTAATAGAAAGTAGTTTTGTGTATCTGCGTGTCTGTCTTTGGCATCGTAACTCCCAAATGGATGGACCAATTTAACTGTGATTATTTAATCGAAAAACTTGTCTGTTGAGACGGTTTTTAGCTATGTTTGGTGGAAATAAGACCAAGATATTCAGCTGTAATTGGAACAAGTGAGAAGATCGCAGCGAATATTGAAGCTAACAATTAAAAAAAATGTAGTTAAGTCATCATTCTTTGAATGAGGGTCTCATGATGACCTGATGATGAGCTTTTTGTGTCGGAGGTGTTTGAAATTTAAAATTTAGGTTATTTATTTACTAAATATTTTTTATAGAATCTTTTTTTTTATTGATTCTATTTTTTTACATGGAAAGACCACATTTTTTATTTTTTTTACTGCTAGGCCTTTGAACGCCATTGAAATTGAGGTTCTATCTAACTATCAGCCACGGACATCCACTACTGAAACTAGGACTCTCCGATAGCTCGCCACATAGCCGCAACCCTCACGAGGTCATCCGTCACTTTTCCTTGTCAGGGGTTATCCTTCGCTGCGTTTTTATGTACATGCTTGCTCACGACTCCAAGATTAAAAACATCATACTTCTTAAGAACTACATAATAGAAATGATATAATGGTATTAAAACTATCGTGAGACATCTTTAATAATTATAAAAAACGGTTTAAACTCACATATTGTCATGTCACATGTCGGGCCGTTCCTGACAATTTTGACGTGAGTTTAAACCGTTTCTTATAATTATTAGAATTGATATACTTCAGTATTTGTCAACTTGTACTTAAGCTGCTAACATTGCACTTTGTTAATATACGCTGTAAAAACGCTTCGCTTCGCTTTAAATACAGCTTCAAAAGTGACTTCGTCGTCTTATGTATTAAAAATAACTACATCTGCATCGTATATGCTTGAATGTAATATATTCAGTCCAGAAACCGTATGAAACAAAGTCGTTTTATTCCATTGTCACGCTTGGCAGAAGTTTCATTAGGACAATAAGCTTTGTGACGTCTCGCGAGCCAGCCGGCCCAACGATCCGTTCGAATACTTCAGAGAGAGACGGGGGGGGGGGATACTTCAGAGAGATATGCCAAAAATTACATTCAATCTTTGGACGGGTTCGAAAGTTTTTATCCATTATTTACTGTTAAATTGGCCTCGCTTAAGAAACTTTTGACTTCAAAAGGTGATTCGAATGTAATCTGTACATGAACGGGTTAATTTTGGCCTTTCAAGTTATTTTGAAGTCGCATCTATTTTTATAAAAAAAATGAAGCAGTGTTATGGTGTTTATCATTGCTTTTAAAGAAAAAATAAGCCGAATTTACTGCGGTTTGAATGCCGTAAATATTTTTAACGAAATCCTTAGTCAAGTGTAAAACTGTATCAATTTGTAGCTTTGTAATACCTATATTTTTAAAATAAGATATAAAAAACGCAACAACGAGGCAATGATTTGACGGGAATCGTTCATAAGTGTGTGAAGGTGAAAGAGAAAAATGTATCAAACATCAAGTGTTATTAGTTTTTAAGACTGAAAATGTAATAACTGAATGTTTGACAGTATAAGTTTATTACAAATAAATTATTCTATTCTATAATTCTTACTGTTTCCTTTAACGGCTGACTAAAGCACGGCTGTTAAATTATGTACAACTACGTATCAGCATCTAGTAGGTATGGTTGGCTGCTGTGCGCGTTATAAGTATGATTTTAGCTAATAATTTATTTGGAACTGTTGGTATTTTTCAACTGAGTCAAAAGTAGCTGACTTTAGAATGGAATTTAACATAAGCCAGAAGTGAAATTGTTATCTACTTTTGGCGCTGACTGTAACAACACGGAATAAAAGCTCCAATAACCGTTGGCCTTGCATCGATTTATTTACAGTCCATCCCATCCCACACAAAGTTAATAAGGGTTCCGTAATAAATAAAGTGCCACTTTCCGCGCTTATAGAGTTCCCCGAAATGAAAACTTTAAATAATCTATAAACAATTCAAAATAGAAATAACGTCGCTCTTTTCGGTCTTTATTTTTTATAGATACCTACTTTAGCTACATCAACATCTCGCGGACTATCACGGTAATTTACGACACTGCGGTATTACATTTTGGACTCCGTACGACACCTAAGGTTCTTCTTCGATGTTTTCTGTTCTGTCTCATTTGCTCAAAGGTTAACTGGAAGATATCCCTTACAGGAACAAGTTCACCTTTGTACAGAACAATTGTTTATTGTCGTTGTTATGTATTTATATATTTTAATGTATAATAAAGGGTTAACATACATACATACATACAATACTATTATAACGTACCTTTTATGGAACACGTAATGTCTCATTATTTTTAATGTGGGGCACACACCACAATATTTTTTTAAATAAACCATTGATACAAAGATCAAAGTACAAAGAAAAATTTAAATGGATAATCTGAGTGGAAGAGACTGGGAATCGAACCCGGTACCTCTGGATTACCGGTCCAGCGTGTTAGCACGTTCCGCCAGGTTACACATTTCAATTTTTTATTATGCTTCGATCCTTGTATCAATGGTTTATAAGGTACTTACTAAGGATCAAGTCGTAGGACCGCGGTCCTAATCCCGAGGTCCTACATCACTCCAAAATATTCGCCTGGAAGCTTTCTCGTTTCAACGGCTGCCAATTCTATACGAAATATTTTTTCAGAAGCCATTTCTGGAAATGGACTTCTTATACCGCAATAAGCAATTCGATTGTGTCAATAATTCAATATGACACCTGTACCCTTACCACGAGTTAACGTGACCGTACTCGCTAGCGACAGCGTAAACGATTTGTATGGAGAGTAGTACATCGCCCCTAGCGGTTACTTTGTAGAACTACAATTCGTCATACAAATCCTTTACGCAGTCACTAGCGAGTACTGTCACTGTAAAGTGTAAACTCGTGGTAAGGGTACTGTGCAAAGTTATTCATATTTTTTGTAGACTTTTATTTTGTCCTTACCATTTTTCTGTACGTATAGTAATGTCGAATAGTGACGGTCATCGCAATTTACGAAGTAAAACAATAAACGCATCTATTGTGACATGAATGAAATTATTATCTTAAATTGGCCGGTGTTTTACGATTTTAATAAGAAAATGGGTCTTAAGTTTCTTGGGATATCCCAATTGAGCGCACAACAGATAAACTCCATAATGTTTACATAGGGCAGTCCACTTCGAAATCAATGAGCTGACCTATCGCAACTCGCTTACATTCCTATCTTTCCACTCCACTTACCAACAAAATCACAGACAACTTAATTAGTCTAAAATAAAATCGAGAGAACCCACACTTGCCCAAGACCATGCCGGCTTGACTAAGCCTTCATTTAACTGAACCGGGATCTGGTTGAGTTGAGATGAGTAATACAAAATCTATTTTGCGTCTTATTGAATCCGGCCTCTGTAGCAAATTACAGGGCGCGTCGCTTGATTGTATTTGAAGTGAAAACCGCATTTTCATCGTTCACTTTGTCAATATCGTATCACAATTGGTTGTCGAATGGCAAAAGCGACCGCTTGTTGCTCGGCATATAGGCTATATTTCCAGGTGGTGGTATAGTGGGGGTGTGAGTTTGAGAAGTGTGACCACATTTGTCGGTCGCCTTGACGAATGGTTGGTAGCTGTCCTGCATCTGATGGTTAATGATCCGTCACTTACCTTCGTGATTAAATCTGGATTGCTTTGTGCATGTATCTGTCGGTAGGCTAATTATGTTTGATATTAGTATTGTGTGTTCTATAATGGAATAGTGGGTGGGATGCGACAAGTCAGAGGCCTTTGGTCCTCTGTTATCAGAATGATATCGGAATTATCAGTTTTCCACCCAACCGTTTAAAAAAAATATTGATAACTTGGTCCAACTTTTTAGTGAATAATACTTTTCCCTGAGTTCTAGATAGTAACATAGCTATTTCATGCTTTCATTGAGTGCAGTCGAAAAAAAGTTTAAAAAAACAGTTATCTGCGTGAATTTGTCAATTTCGAGTAGTTTTTGTAACAAAAATTATCAATGAACGATGATACAATGACGACGAATTATCGATGAATGAAAATTCGAACTTCAGGTTCCAAATACCAATAAATCTCAATAGCCCTGTTCTAAGTAGTAACATCATAGAGTAAGGAAATGGTAACATTGATCATATCTTATGAAAATGTTTGATCATAGAGAAAAATGGCTAAAACAATCAGCATTTTTGAACGGATAAGGAGCCTTATGACAGCACGTGTCAGTTGCAAAAGCGCTTTTTTGCAATAGCAAGAGACTATTTCAAAATAAAAAGCGCTTAAAAACAGAGAATTTTGTTAATTAACTCAAACATAACGTTCTACAAGCTTGTTTTTAATTAACGCATGATTGTTTCCTTACCAGTTTCTAATTTAAGCGAGCCGATGGCACTTTCAATCTAAAGTTCTTTCCGTCGCGCGTTTTCAATTAGTCTGTTTGTTAGTTTAGCTTGCCCGACACTAAAGGAACTAAGGAACTTCTTGGGCATTTTGCCTCTCCGCAAACACGATTGATAGTTACGAGGATTAGTATGATGAACGGATACTCTGAAAATGAGATACAACATCATCATCCTATGACCCGATATAGACGTTCACTAGTGAACAAAGGCTTCTCCCAAAGTTCTCCACAACGATCGGTCGTGCGCTGCCGTCATCCAATTGCTTCCCGCGATCCTAACTAGCTCGTCGGTCCAACTTGTTGGGGGCCTTCCCACTCTGCGTCTTTTGGTACGTAGTCGCTAATCAAGACCCTCTGCCTCAACGGATCTACGACTAACAACATAAAATAACACATATTTTAGTGCGAGATATAAAAGACTTTAGTAAAACAATGTAAAAATTATTATACGACGAGAAAGAGACATGTTTATATAACGACATCTTGCTTTTTCTACATGTGACAAAATCAATAACAAAGAGTTCCGTAGTTCCATACTTACATAACACAGATACATTGTAACGACACTTTTTTAGTTCGAGTTGAGTTTACATATACTTATGGGTATATAAATGATATTGTTTAAACGAGTTAATTCACTGCAGTTGCAAGATGTCCCTGGGTAAGTTGAAGAGGTATTCGTGTCTTCAACAGCAGAGTATATGATCAATTAATCAGAAGCAAGCCGATTGAAATCAATCTAGAAACATCACGTACGTCTCTAGTAAAAACTTGAAAGTACCCGTGTCTGTCATTCTTGAGATAGTGAATAGTACCACAATAATATTATATCTATTTTAAAAGTAAGTACGTTTACTGTAAAGTATCCTACTCCTTGGAAAACTCTGGATAAAAATACATGAGAACAATGACGATTGTATAGAATTAAGAATTTGAAAACAGTTTCATGTAAATTCAAATGAGAAAGGAATCTGAATAAGAACATTTTTCCTCTCCTTTATTACGATTTCGGAGCAAAGACCGTCATCTTTTACCCTATACCGTCGCGTTCAAAATTCCTCGAATAAATTATAACAAACTTCGAACGAGAGAGGTCGGTTAGCCACTTTTTTAAGCCGAAAGAAAAACAGTGACTGAGCCGACTTTCGCTGTTTCACTTTTAATTTTCCCTGTGGGACAAATGCTAAGGTATCGAAAACATTGGCTATTATGTTTTATCGGTGGCTCTATTTGCGCACCTGTCAAAGCAACACTGGGTAAACGTTTCCTTTTAATATAATGAACGTAAATATTGTTATTCTGAGCACAGTCTGCCTCGCTGTTGCCAATATTGAGCTGAGACGTGTATAAGACAAAGTGCGATTGGAATTCAAATAAGGAACAGTCGGTGACGTCTGGATTTCGAGTATCGGATCTGTGAAGGAAAAGTGAGGCATTCACGTTCGGTTGACCGAGATGCGACTGTCTGTAATCCTAACTGATCAAGTACAGCACGTGAACTGACGGAATGTGATTCGAGTTCTGTCTCGGTCGCTCTAGTGCGAACTAGATAAGAAACTGCAATTTCACCCAAACCCGAATTACAATCCATGAGCTCAAGGACTGTACCTACTAGCAGAAAACGGACACCGTGCACTGTTCAAAATATGCTGACGGTGCGTTCATTTTGTACGTTTCGTGTCCGTCACTATTCTAACACAAGCTGTCCAATAGGTTAGTTGGCTCATGTCAAATTGTAATAAACTAATGTTTATTCCGTTACATAGTATTTAGCAAAGGAAACCTATATATGTATATATATTTTTTTCAATTCATAAAAGTGAAAGATGGCTGAAAAAATTGAATTTGAAAATATGGTTTTAATCTGTATTTTGAAATGCTTAAAACGCTGTCCGCTATTTTCACTTATGATAGTGACATCATCGGTCATAGTTTTAAACAAAACTGAAAGTCTACTTTGACGACTTCGAATAGTGCCGTCCCTCTCGATCTCATGTCAAAGTTTATTGGAGTGAGCGGAATGGCACTATGTGACAGTCGAATTTCGAATATTTACAGGTAATTCTACGTCACGCCACAGATTAGCTAAAATTAAAAATGAAATTTCTCTTTTTGAGTATTCTCGTAGAAGTTTGATTTTTTCACAGCTTCAAGGGACCGTAGGGACCGTATATGGTATTAATTTCAACTCGATACCTCTACGCGTTCTCGAGATAAAGGGTCTTGACAGACAGGACGGACAACAAAGTGATCCTATAAGGGTTCCGTTTTTTTCGGATTAGGGTACGGAACCCTAAAAAGTTGAGGCCAGCCTCAACTGAGCCTTTATAATTATTTTTATGAAAAATTACTACTATTCAATAATAATACACCGATTTCACAAACTGGCAAGATATTATTAGAAACGCAAAACGAAGAGTTACTCTTTTAAACTATAAAGGATTACTTACGTCATACAACTTCCATGTACCTACAGAATATGAACGTGATGCTCTACATATTTACGTGCTTTATTTATAGTTTGAAAATTAAGGTACTCGATCAGGTTGATTTACCGTAAATGCATCTCGGTCTATAATCTGGAGGCATAAACCGCTTACGAAGCCTAATGCGGTTCGATTTCCGAATAGCTCCTGTTGCGAGAATATGATCCCTGATTATCACATCGCATTAACCAATATTCGGTAGGTATAGGTAGGTATCGTTTCGCTCCTTTTTAAATTATAGTGACCTAATTCAAAATCTTGGAGTCATTAAATTAGGTCACATTCATTCTAAATACTCTAAATAGGTATACGAGTATGTATTTAAAATTGAAGTGTCGACGATTTCGAATTAGGTATGGGTATCGTTTTGTTTGCAAGGGTAAGAAAGTACAGATAGTGAACAATCTTTTGCCATCGTATACGTCGAAAAGTTTCAATCTAACTTTACTACAATGAAAAAGATAACGTTGACGGTCACCGGACCAATTTGAAAATGCGGCACAGAAAAACTCGTATATGAAAGTTGTAGTCAAAAATGGCACAAGGCATTTTCCTTTGTACCCGTGAGAAATGTTCGGTTCTAGACGGATTGGCAGTTTTGTAAAGATAAAACTCACCGCCCACAGACGTAGTGCTGTATCATGATTGTCCTAATTTACGTCTTTCGAATTAATGGCTGGTAACAGATTTTTTTTAAAGATGACTTGAATTGTATCAGGGCTTAAGCCCTCACCACCAGTAACCGGAATTTGAACCCCGCTAGTGAAAAAATATATATTTTTGCGAATTAAACCATTCCTCTCGTCCTTACGTAAGGTGTAGATAACTATTAATAAAAATATAAATCTTATACCTTTAAAGTTTAAGGGAGCAATTCTTGTATATTTATTTATTTATAAATTTATTTCTGTGATCTCGGAAACGGCTCTAACGATTTCGCTGAAATTTGGTATATGGGGGTTTTTGGGGGTAAACAATCGATCTAGATTAGTCGTAAGTTTAGGAAAACGCATATTTTCGAGTTTTCATGCGTTTTTCTTTCCACGCAAAATATGGTCGCTAATTTCACTGTCCGTCTGGTTCAGCGGTTTAAGACGCGGACGGACGGAAGACAAGAAACGAGTGTTACGGGCCCAAATCCCGCTCGGTGACTTATTTTTGTTTTTTTTTATGTTCAATTTTATATATAATTTTTAAATTTTTATTGTTTTTAGACAAGTTTAAAAAAAAATTGTTAATGTTTGAGATAACTTTATATATTTCTCATAAATATGTCTAACATTTATGTACCTGTACTGATTACGTGAATAAGATTTATGCTTTCGAGTTTTTATTTTATTGAAACTTATGAAGCAATATTGCAAAATAAAAAAATTACCGATACAAATTTTAAACACAGTTTCTCGGGAATTTTTTGGCCTTTATCACCTAAACACCACCATATTACAATAAATAGTAATAACCGAGCCAAGCTCGGTCGCCCAGGTACTAAATATTAAAGGACAATCTTACACAAATCGATCTAGTCCACAAACTACTGTGGGTACTATTAGATCACAATATACATAATAAATTATATAAATACACAAACACATATAAAGATAACACCCAGGAACAAATATTCGAGTTCATCACACAAATATTTGCCCTGGCCGGGATTCGAACCCGGGACCCGGGTGCCCTAAAAACTGCGCCAACCACGTGGTTGTTTCTATTCCAACTACTGTTGATCAAACGCCGTATAAGTACATGTATTAATGAACACCGGCAACTATTAATTTCCTATTGTGCCATTCGTGGAATGCTCTAGTGATAGATTAGTAGCAACTAGAAGCACTACTGTTTGCTGCCGTTAATTATAGAATTAATGGTAGATTCTAGGGATCATATATTAGAACTTAATTGATTGAGCACTGCTAGGTACTATTACATAAACCCTATTAGCACTATATAATTATCAAAGATTATATTATACTAGAAGATCTTCAACTTTGTCCACGTGATATTGCTTTGAAAGCATCCTAAAACCATCTTTGGATGTCCACCTATCGCTTTACTAAAATTGCTTTAAATTTGTCAGCCGTTTTGGTGTTATGAGAGGACAAAGTAATTATGACCAGCAGCTGTCGCCAGGCTGGCATCGCGGAGCGCGCCAATACAAAACAAAAGACGATCCTGCATCGCACTATTAACATTTTTTTCTTGAAATCATGATCTCTCTCTATAGAAAACTGATTTTCAATACAGATCTCGAATTTTATAATAGTACTCGCACTACTCGTATAGATGAATGATAAATTTATCGGACAGCGGTAAACAGATGAATCGTTCTATTATGAATACGCCACTACATGCACTTCAGCTGTTTTGTGGTGCGCGTGCCGCGGCCACTGCAGTACCTACCCTTGGCATGAGGTAACGTAACACACGTTTACGCTGTCGCTAGCGAGTAAGGTCACTGTAATCTCATAGTAAGGGTACAGGACACCATCCAAAGTGTAGACTTCCCGAAGGGTGTTTCGGCGATTCCGTTGCTCTTTACAAATATTTATTCTCTTCCCAATATTTGTTAAGAGTAGGAGGCGTGGCACCTACTTATTTAAGTTCATTTGGTTTGTTTTTCCCAAAGGAAAAGGTTATCATAATAAAGGCCGACAAAACATCATACTCATATACCTATATAATTAAAGTTTTCCAACTTTTGAGTTGGAGTGAAAGTTTTGATTTGGCTTTACTGCGGTGTTGATATGTTATTAAAACTATCGTGAGACATCTTTAATAGTTATAAGAACGGTTTAAACTCACGAAAAAATTGTCAGGAACGGCCCGACATGTTTCGAACTCATTTGGAGCTCTTCATCAGGGGTAGCTATCCGTGCTGCTACGCGACTTGCGGGTTTGATATATTCATCCCACGCAATCGCTAATGTGGCCCCACCCAGTGGGTTTGTTCCTTCTCCCGCAAAGTCCGACTCGACCGAAGATTTTAAGAGTCTTTTACTTTACTGTTAATATACTTGAGAGTGTATTCAAATAACATATTGCATATATTACGTTTTTGTCTTACGATCTTCCTCATTTTTCACTCACGCAGATTTGCTGACGCTGGTTGAAGACCTACCAGTCAGCTTATTTTAACGGTATCATCTATATCGCGTATTTTTTTAATATCCGAAATTTGTTTCGCGTAACACGTTGCGCGTAATTATTTGACTCCGCCGAATGTTATCTTGGCGAATATTCATTTGGTCGTACGCATTGCCAAATTTTAGTAAGCTCCAAATACGACCTCTGACTTTAAAAAAACTGCTGTCAGAAAGATCGGTGACGGGAGGATTCGGCCTAAAAAACAAGATGGACCGATCAAGTAAAAGACTCATCGACTTCTAATTTCTACTCGGTTGTAAGAGACGCGCTGTACAGAAACCGGTGGAAGCAGATCATCTGTGCCAGATACAACCCTGCAGCTGACCACGATCCTCAGACATGAGGGACCGACTCCAAAGAGAGAGAGTGACGTAGACAAAATGATGCCTATTAGTGATTACGCGATTTAGTATTATAACAAAAAATGCGTTTAACAAGGGGAACCATTTCAACATTATCTTTATATGCCTATGCATACGCTCAGTCATTGTCAGTTCATTCAAAAAATATTGTTAAAATAACCCGACAGGTAAATAATCCATCGTAACCGAAGCACAACTTGATTATATTTCCCCCGAATAACAGAGCGTGAACCTACAAATTAGGTTCCCAGTACAATTTATCTTTTTACTACCGCTCCCAAGGCTTTCATCTTTCATTACCCGCGTCTCACACGGACGACACGGAATACTCCAAGAATCATAAGCGTGTTGGGGCTTTGCCGTCATGAATTAATCCATCATGTGTTGCGGTTAGGCCACAGTAGCACCATGAACAGTCCTTTGACTTTGCACAAACATAAACTTTTTGTGAAAGTCATATAATATAATGATAGGATTTATAATACAGTTATCATCCCTCAATCATGTTAAATATCACTATGTTTTGGACTCATAAAAAGTCCTTCTTCATAAGCCGATCGCGCACTAGCCTGACAATGGCTGCGAGCTTGCGCTCTGATCGCTTGGCTGCGGGTGGTGAAGAAGACAAAACTGGCAAAATAACAACCTGGTTTTCTTGCAATTCGAAAATCACTACAAAGTCGCTTCCTCCTGTATGTCTGTCTGTCCCTTTGTATTCTTAGATCTTTAAAACTACGCAACGGATTTTGATGCAGTTTTTTAATCATTATTGGGGCGTCAATCATTGGACCAGGGGCGAGTACTGAAGCGTTAATCTTATTTATCTTTATTTTTTCTTTTACATTAGTAATATTATTTTTATAAATAATGACAAAAAGGTAAATTAAGAAAGAAAACTTGAATGCGATCTACTACAATCTAAGCAGGATTTGAACCTGCGACCTCTGCGTTTCCGGCGCATAACATTGCTCTTCCAACTGAGCTATCAGATTGCTACGTCAATCACACTAAATCTTTCATCCCATAATTCGTTACGCTACTGGAGCGCCCTCTGCGTCATATATGTTTGAAATGCTTATGCGCATTAGCCATACCCTAGGATGTGCGCTTTACACGCACGATCCCCAATCCCCATTGCTTTACAGCAAGTGTGAAGACTGCTTGAGAGATGGCGCTGTTGTATATATTTGTATAGAATCTTTTTATCGATTCATATTTTTATGTGGAAATACCTACCACATTTTTATTTTTATAAATAATATAATTTTCGTGTAATAATGTTTGCAATATTTAACTGAGCGAACACAACGGCAGTTAAATCTTTTATTGTTTTTGTCGGTTGGTATAGCAATAAATGTATTATCATTACTTATCATAAATAAATAAACAAAAAATGATCGTGATTCAAGAGGAAGGTATATATGTATAATATACATATTTATTGTGTGTATATCCTATAGGAATATGTATTTATCTAAGTATATTTCTTTTGAAATTGTTTTAATTTAGTTGCACCGCCCACAAATTATCTGCTTAGCCCAATGGTTGACTGGTAGAGAATGCCCTATGGCATTAAGTCCGCCTTTTGTACGATAAGTTCTTTCTTTTGTGCAATAAAGATTATATAAATAAATAATATAGTAGAGAAACACTTTTCATTTAGCATCAGCATTGCACCCGTACGAAGCCGGGGCGATTCGTTACAATGCAATTATAAGGGTTATGTTTAAGGTAGTATCACGTGACAGATAGGCTTCAAATACACTACAAAGAGCTCATTCGCGTTCGCACATATGAAGTCTAATTACTGTTTATGATACTACTGCTGTGTTTCTCCGATTATACGGCTGCGCTGTGAGACTTTAGAAATATCGCACCTTTTAAATATTAACGCTATTCGCGAATGCGGATGATATGGGTTACTTCTTTTGTTTTGACGCCTTTGAGGCGATGATGGGAACAGTTAAGATTGATTACACTACTTCTGTCTTAAATTAAATATTTCCAAATGTGTTCAAAATTGGAAATGATTTTAATGAAGCGTAGACTAATCAGAGACATCATAACAGGCTAACTGGGCGCTGCGAAGCAGAACGGGGACACACTAGTATTAAGCTCCGGCCTTTGTTGGGACAAAATCAGCGCGCGTTCGTGGCCAGTCGTAGAGACGTACATGCGTCCGTAGCTATAGCTACATCCTATAACTAATGGCGTATTTTACAAAAACAACCAATACAATACAGTTTTTAAACAGCTTTGCGAAGAATGAGAGAAGCGTCTATAGTGGAATAATCTGATATAATTTTATTACTGTTTATGATACAGCTGTGTTTCTCCGATTATGTGACTACGCTCTGAGCCTTTACAAATATCGCGCCTTTTAAATATTAACGCTATTCGCGAATGCGGATGATATGGGTTACTTCTTTTGTTTTGACGCCTTTGAGGCGATGAAGGAAACAGTTAAATAAGATTGATTACAGTAGGTAATCAAACCAACTGTTCCCGTCATCGCCATGAAACGGACAGGCCATAGTTTTGAAACCAAGGTGTATGGTTAGAGTCAGGGCTTATAGGGGCTTGAAGCCAGTTGAAGCCATACTTTTTAAACCAAGGCCTGGCAAGGCTAAGTCTTGGCCGCCAATTTTACATGAAATGTTTTTGGTGGGTCTTACTTTACTAGTACCTAACGCCTTAAAGCACGCAAAGCTACTTAAATGGAGATGGGCAGGACACGTCGCCAGATTGTCAGACACACGCTGGGCAGCCCGAGCCACGACGTGGCCTGGGCCCACTGGAGGGAAACGGAGTAGAGGAAGACCAAGAAGTCGCTGGTCGGATGACATTAGAAGAGTAGCTGGCCCAAGCTGGGCTATAACAGCAAGAAATAGAAAAAAGTGGAAGTCCTTGAAGGAGGCCTTCACCTGATAAGGGGTTCTTGTCCGCTATAAATTAAAAAATAAAACTTATGTTATACTGCGCAAATTAAAATACTATTCAATGCAAATTTATAAATGTATATTTTTTATGAATCATTAAAAATACTATAAGAAGAAAATGTGATATTTAAACGTAACAACTATAGCTTAAGTGACATGTAATGCATCTTTGGACTCGAAATAAGCTTTTTTTTTTATTTTTTTATTACTTTACTAGTTCTGTACAAAGACCAGCAACCCCCTTTACAGGGGAAGGAGGGTGAAAGTTACCAATTTCTTAATTTTATAATTTTTTGTGTTTGTGTTTGATTGTCCATCCCAAATTTCAGCTTTCTAGATCATCGGGAGGTTTTGATACGTGAGTGAGTAAGTGGCAAAATTGGCGTATTTTTGATACCCATAAAACCTAATGTATAAAAGCTATAACCCAGTAAATAAAGGGGTTTTACCTTACAAACGGTCCTGTAGTAGTGGTCCCTTTTAAACACTCACTAACTATCCTAGACAACATATCAAAAATTCTAAACTACCGGACCGTTTGTAAGGTCACCCCCAGTACTTTAATAGTCTCCATTCACCGAACTACTAGGTCAATTAAATTTATTGCATTTCATGTGTTCCCTAAATGCATCTTAACCTGATGTGAATTTGGGCGCCCTGGTGTTAAGAGGCCTTATTCCTTTAAAAAAAAAACGTATAGTGACAAATATATTGATAATTTCAACCAACTTTTAGAAGTGAATAATACTTTTCCCTGAGTTCTAGAAAGTAACATATAGCAATTTCACGATTTCATTGCAGTGTAGTCGAAAATAAGTTAATAAACCAAATTTTGTCAAATTCGAGTTTTTGAAAGAAAAATTATCAATAAAAATTCAAACTAATATTTTTCAAATAAATATATACTTACCAATAAATAGCAATGGCCCTGTTCTAAGTACTAACATTGATAATATGTTAAGAAACATGATCGTAGCCTAAAAATGTCTAAAAGATAAAGATAAAGATAATTTATTGGTCAAACATAAGTAACAATACACAATGTTGTTATTGCTAGAGATAAAATGTCCTCCATGTTTTGCCTTTCGGCGTACAAATTATAATTCACAAAAATAGAGATGATCAAAACAAAGGTAATAAAATAACTAAGTAGGGTAAATCGCCAATAATTGGCCACCGTTTAATAACTGGCCACCTCATACTAAAAATTAACTTTGTTCGCCTACAAACAGAATTGATTTTAGTATAACGTGGCCAGTTATTGAAGGGTGGCCAGTAATTAACACCTTATACTAAAATGAATTATATTTATAGGTGAACAGAGTTCATTTTTAGATTGAGGTGGCCAGTTATTGGACGGTGGCCAATTATTGGCGATTTACCCTAACGGCGCTGGTTCAGCAACCCAAAATAAGTCTTGGCCTCTGACACAAGAGCTCGCCACATAAAATGTTAAATATATTAATAACATTTTTGAACTGATAAAGGAGCCTTAACTAAGACGAAGCTTGAAGGGATTGAAAATGAACCCCGCTTCTCTTTGTTCGTCTTAGCACTACCGTGCCCCCAGATCATCAAGTAACAAATTACTAAGCCAAATCAAATTTATGAAATATTTTCATATACCTACTTAATTAGGTTCCGTGTGACCTTTCCTCAATTCACGTAATAAACGTTCTCAAATCAAATGACGTCCTTTGAGCGAATTCTCTGCGATGGAAATGTCATCCGAATGAAAAATGGAACTTGTACGTGATTATACATTTCTCCTTTTAACCTCTTAGGCTGAATTTAACCAAACTTTTATTCAAGAAATAACGCTTATTTACTGGATAGTAACGTAAAACTATTATGGAGTTAATTTGTGACCACATCCCGTTATCAAGCGGGCGGTTTGGTGGCTAAGTACCTGACATTAGTGATGCGCAATATTCATAAAAAACTTTTTTTAAATTGAATCAACCTCTTTATGAGGGTCATGACATGAGTCATTGCTTTCAAATGCATCACATTTTAGAATAGGTACGCAAATGATGTAAATGAATTGTAAATACTCGTATAATAATTAATAACCATTCCGTCATAGCAGCTATTAAGTCAGATTTTAGATTTACAGTATTTTATCATTTAAACGTTATTCATTTTATTTCAAGTAAAAATTGACGCTCTTTATCTACGACATTTGAAAATACCCTAGATTATAAAAGGCGCGGAGTCGCTTTAATTTTTTTTTCGTATTTACCTAATCTAAAACCAATGTTTCAACCGCTAATGCCTACCCATACCACCCCATACACTCATTCTGTGTTTCATCGACCTGTTGTAGTATAGACGGCGCCACCGTAGTGAGCTCTCTGTCCCATACATTCCGTAGGGTGCGTCTCCACTGGAGCGGAGCGGAGCGGCGCGGAGCGGAGACGTGCGGAATTGACCAATCAAAAAAGTGAAGCAGAGCTGAAAAACAGATTTCAACTCAGGTGATTGGTCTATTCAATCAAACTAAAGAAAACTGGAACTTTCCAATCGTGGAAAAGTTGTCAGCTGTATATTTCATTACCCAAATGTCCCAACCCTTTCCTGTTGACCTGTAGAACTCACGAGTTTGTTTGGATATGGCTGAAGATTGATTTATTAACGTTGTCAACCCCCATATCTCAGCCATTTTGAATAATTTCAGAAGAAGAAGAGCATGTCGGGCCACGCTCAGTGTAGGGTTCCGTAGTTGCCCATCCTTCACAATAGACGAAAATTACGAGAAAGATTTCAAGCTCTATAAAAAGGTGTTCTGGAAGTTATCGATTACACGCGCCAGATTGAGCGAAATGTTTTAATACAGTATGGCACTTAACTTAATATGTCTTACGTTCGAAGTATAAGGACACCGCGCGGCACTTACGTCAATTTAAATAAAATTATGTTTTTTTGCGATAACTCAAAAACGGCTCGACCGATTTTATTCAATATAGTATTCATTGAACTGACTTATAAGGCCTCATCTTCATGAATTTTCTTATCATTTTTTTACCCGTGGTTGAAAAGTTAGAGGGGGGGACGCTATTTTTTTTATTATCGGAGCGAATATTTACAAAACTGCTGACTATCAAAAAATAATATTTGGAGACCCCTATTATTTTTAAAAGACCTATTCAACAACACCCCACACACTTGTGTTGAAAGGAAAAAAAATCACCCCCGCTTTAGGTGTTCGAGAGGTACCTAACCAAAAAAAGTTTTTTTTTTTACTGTTATACTTATTTCAAATTTCAGCTTACTAGTAATAATGGTCACGGAGCTAAGCCGCGGACGGACGAACAGACGGACAGACGGACATGGCGAAACTATAAGGGTTTTGGGTTATACGTTGACTACGGAACCCTAAAAACTAAATCAATGTAAAAATTCTATATAATTATCAAACCTACTCACAAATTTTCATGAGAATCGGTTAAGAAATACGACTTCTCAGCGATAACTGCTGGAAAATCTGGACAACTATTAGACATCGGAACATCCAAACATCCGAACATACTAAAAAATTTATGGCCAAGCTCAAACGGAAATGCTTCGCTCACTCGGTCAAATGCCTGGGTACCAATAGCGACTCCACAAAACTCTAGAACCAAATGTCCTAACCCTTCTCATAACACTTTGAACACCGGGAACCCGCACCTTGGGCACTGTGCTCGTAGCGAGTTTTCGCTACATACACATTTCCCCATGTTATCGGCTACACGCGTAGCGCTACTAAATATTTGGTCTTCAAAGTGTTAACAGTCATAACTCATTTTACACAGTGTAAGTAGCCAAACATAACATTAGAAGTGTCAGGAGAGTTTACGTGTTTGTTGAATAAACTGAATGCGCAAAATGAATGATGGTGAAAAAATCTTATCCGATAGCGACGTGCTCATGTAGTTTTATTGGTTTTAGAGATTAATCGCGACTTCGACTAGTGTGACGACGGAACAGGTAAAATAAAAAATAAAAATGAAATAAATATTGGACAACCTCACACAAATCGATCTAGTCCCACAGTAAGCTTTAGTAGGCTTGTGTTATGGATACTAGACGACGATAAACACAATGATATATAGAAAAATACAAATAACCGCCATGACTCAGGCACAGATATTCGAATTCATCACACAAATATTTGCGCTTGCCGGGATTCGAACCTAGGACCACCGGCTCAGTAGGCAGCTGCTTTACCACCGCGCTAACCGCGTCGTCGATAAGAGACTACTCAAAATGGGTCTTTCAGGAAGACAAGGTAGCACAAAGAGCAATGAAGAGGCCTATGCTCGGAGTTTGGGGTTCCAAATTAACAGGAGTACCAAAGTACCGAGTCACCCGTCGAATCACCAAACAAGCAGTGGGCGGGCCACGCCACATCCCTCGTGAAACCAAGTCGCTTGGGTTTATAGATTCTCGAGTAGCAATCAACTATTAGCCATTCTCAAGACTATTAAAACAAAAGCCGTCGGTGAGGATAATCTTAGCTTGGATATGCTTATGCTCGTGGCGGATTCTATAGCTCCTATCCTTTCCCATATTATTAATTTTTCTTTCTCCTCTGGGACGTTTCCTTCTATTTGGAAATGCGCCCATGTGATTCCTCTCCCTAAAACCCCTAACCCGTCGTCGTTTTCACAGTATCGTCCTATATCCATTCTTCCTGTCTTATCCAAAATCATTGAATCCTTTGTAAATCGACGTCTCTCATCACATCTAAATAGACATAACTTGTCCAATCCTTTTCAATCCGGTTTCCGTCCTGGGCATAGCACAGCCACAGCTTTGGTTAAGATCACCGACGACATTCGTCTTAATATAGAAAATAGAAAAGTGACTATATTGGTGCTCCTTGATTTCAGTAGTGCTTTTAACACTGTTGATTTTGATATCCTTCTCAGTTTACTTAGTACTTTAAATATATCTCCAACTTCACTGTCCTGGTTTCGTGATTACCTCTTTGGGAGGCAACAGCGGGTTCGAGTTGAGGACCGATTTTCTAGCTGGTGTGAACTGTCTGCTGGTGTCCCTCAAGGGGGCATACTCTCTCCATTACTCTTTTCTATCTTTATTAACGGAATCACCAAGTCACTCTCCTCCTCGTTCCATCTCTATGCAGACGATTTGCAGCTTTACGCAGCGGCCGGCATTGATGATTTTGGCTCCTTGGTTTCTCAAATCAACTCCGACCTGGAATCAATCCGTGCTTGGGCTTCATCCTTTGGTTTGATGGTGAATGCCAAGAAGTCGCAGGCTATTTATTACGTATTATGTATTATACTGACTGTTTGCCTATCTCTCTCTATTTCGGTTTTTTGCATTTTCATGTGTAAGTATTATTGTTAAATTATCCTCCTTCGTATTGTACATGTTGCTTTGGTTGTCTACCGTTTACATTTGTCTTTAGCACTCATTTACTCAAAGGTTAACTGGAAGATATCCCTTAAAGGGATAAGTTCGCCTTTGTACATGTATTTCTTTTGTTTTAATGTATTTCTGTTTTTGTGTACAATAAAGTGTTTACATACATACATACATACTATTAAGAGAAGCTGTTGAATCCTCGTGACTCCCTGACGGTTCGACACGGTTTCACGTGCCGAGGTCTCAGACGTAAGATGAAGACGTAAGATGATGCTGATTTAGAATCTATTCACAGCTGGGCTAATAATTTTGGTTTAAACGTAAACGCACAAAAATCGCAAGCGATTGTCATCGGTAGTCCTCACTTTGTGAACAAGCTGGCGGAAATGGTGGTGCCTGATATTCTTTTTGGTGGGATTCCTATCCCTCTTTCCTCTACTGTTAGGAATTTAGGTATCATCATGGACCAGACATTGTCTCGGTCTCCGCATATCTCGGAGGTCAGCCGGAAGCTCTTCGCATCTCTTCACTCACTTAGGCGCCTGCAGAACTTCCTTCCTATGTCCACCAAGCTTACTCTTGCCAGTTCACTCTTGCTGCCCCTTCTGGATTATGGTGACATTGCTATGACGAATCTCAAAGAGGAACTACTTGACAAGCTCGAGCGCTTACAAAATGTGTGCATAAAATATGTTTTCGGACTGCGCAAATACGATCACGTGTCCGCCTTTAGAGCGCAGCTGGGGTGGCTGCCAATACGTCAGCGTAGAGACCTGCATGTCCTGTCATTGCTTTTTAATGTTCTCTACAACCCTGCTTCACCTCCTTACCTCTGTGAAAGGTTTAAATATATGGCCGATGGCAGTGGTCACCGCTTGCGGTCGTCTGCCAATCTCACTCTGGCTGTACCGTCTAACAAGACGCGTACGTACGCCAAATCTTTCACAGTAAGCGCTGTGAAGTTGTGGAACGAATTGCCACTGTCCCTTAGGAAGTCTCCATCTGTGGCATCGCTCAAGACGAATCTTAAGAAGTTATGGCTTTCCAATGACTTGTGAATTGGATCTATAATGTATTTATATGTATATTTATATTACATTATATATATGTATGTATGTATGTATGTATGTATGTATTAATAGTTTATATGTGTAATTATTAGTAGTCTTATTATTTTTAATACCTTTTTGTACACGGTGTTAGTTTGTCTATCTTCTTCTCGCACTCACTCAACTGCTCAAAGGTTAACTGGAAGAGATCCCTTATAGGGATAAGTTCGCCTTTGTACCTATATGTTAATTGTAATAGATGTATTTTTAACTGTTTTTGTGTACAATAAAGCGTTTACTTACTTACTAACTTACGACGACGTGAGAAAAGCGGCCTGTAGGGGATAATAGCCGGAAATCTGAACAAACGGAGATCCGGATATCCGAAACCAAGCTGAAACGGAGACGCTTCGCTCACTCGGTCACTAACGAACATGACACGACAAAGAAATTCATGGTGAAATTAAGCAATAAAACTGACGCGTTTTTATTTTTAGCATACTCAAATGTCGCGTTATATTTTTTCCAATGCGACTCAAATATTTCATATTCAGTCAAATGTTCGAACCATTACGTCCGAAAGCCAATAAAGTAACTTCATTTTTATTGTAAAGTTAAATGAGAGCAGCCTCGCTTTAAGCGAAAATTGAATATTCCCAGAATGAGTCAGCATTTTTGACAGAGGCGTAAGCTTTATCGAGTGGATAGCAGGAAACTAGAAGCAGGTAAAGTGCAGGCTTTGTGCACGTATATAGGCGAGTGTATTACAAAGGATATTACGCTAATAAAGAAGCAATCTCAATATTGTTTCACTGTACGTGTACAAAGAGCCTGTTAGATGGTACTGGATTAATGTGCTGAATGGTTGCCTCGGGGCTCTGGCGGACATTTCTGTAGGTGCATTGTAAAAAGAAAACTACCGTGAATCTCAGACATATTAAAATACCTACAAAAAGGGTTTACTCACGTCGGGAGCTCGGTTGACCGGTCCGCGACGATATTCGACTTTTATGTCGTGAGTAAACCCGTTTTGTAGGTATTTTAATATGCATTGTACAATGTATTTATTGTAAGAATGGCCAGATCAAATATTTATTATCGACTTATTTTATCATGTGGTGATTCCACAATTCACATATCACATGTTTTACGATATCGATTTACTTGATAGCAGTTGGAGCACCACAGATTAAGAATCATCTTATATTGTGTCTTACAGTAAAGATTTTTAAAACTACGATTTTAAACTACATCTTCAAACTATGAAAACTTTATATTTTTAATTCCCCTTTATCCACATCAAAGCAATTAAAATGACCTGTCTGATTAGTGGCGTCGAGTTTTTTGCCTTTTTATTCAAACTCCATTCAAACCAGTTTATTTTTAAAACATCCAATTTATTTTTGTTGAGAATGTCAATTAATTTCCTGTGCTGCTCCTATAAAATTTCTCTCCCACGCACATTTGTAATTTATTTTATTACCTAATATCTGAAACCTATTTCAGGAAAAAACAGGATGTGCAATTATGATCCATGTAATGTTTTTTATGTAGTACCTACACACCACAATATAGTCGGGTAATCAAGAGGCATCGGGTTCAATTCCCGGTATCTTCCACCAGGTTACGCATTTCAATTTTCTATGAGCTTCGATCTTTTTATCAATGGTTTAGGATATGCAATAGTTTTTAACTTTTTTATTGGGTAAATCACCTAACTTGTTTTACTAAGCAGGCTGGATGGTTGCCACACTGATGATTCCAAAGAATGCATGGATTTAAATCAGAAACCTTAGGGCCTGGCCACATGTCCACGACACGGCGTCGTAAACGTAAAACGACACGGTGTCGCGTCGGAGCGCGACACATTATCCACCGTGCGAATATACGTTGCCGCGTCGTGAAAACACACGACACGGCGTCGTAAACATAAAACGACACGGTGTCGCGTCGGAGCGCGACACATTATCCACCGTGCGAATATACGTTGCCGCGTCGTGAAAACACACGACACGGCGTCGTAAACGTAAAACGACGCTGTGTCGCGTCGGAGCGCGACACATTATCCACCGTGCGAATATACGTTGCCGCGTCGTGCAAACCAGAGATGGGCATTAATCGATTAATTTTTTAGTCAACTAATCAATCGATTGAAAATATCAATCGTCATTTTTCAATCGCGACTAATTTAGTTGCGATTGAATTAGTTGTGAGAATCTTCGACTAACAATTGAATTAGTTTTAGCTTCAATCGACTAAATTTCACGATTAAATCAATATTAAAACTATGTAGTCGCTCGTTTTTGCAT
Source organism: Apotomis turbidana (assembly GCA_905147355.2). NCBI lineage: Eukaryota > Metazoa > Arthropoda > Insecta > Lepidoptera > Tortricidae > Apotomis > Apotomis turbidana. The sequence goes on from LR990288.1 coordinate 9,511,491, forward strand.
TTTTATTTAACTTGCAATATAGACAACTTGCAATGTGTAACTACGAGTAGGTAGGTATGTACATTGTAGATACTCGTATCTTGTATCACTTGTATGTTGGTTTGGGTAGAATCTTGCAACTTATTTTGAAGCAGATATCTTCAACCGATTGAGCTAAAATTATGTATATATACACGTTTAATTTGAAACGCTAGAATAACAATGCAATATTATGTGGGCCATGTTAACAATATTATAACGATAAATAACGAAAAACTGCAATGTTTACAAATCGCAAACAATATAGTAGGTTGGTGCTCTATTAATATTTTGATACTTTAAGTACTAGTTCTAACGAGTATCGTAAAGTCCTATACGATACTGAATTACTGAGTAAATTTTAAACAAGAGCAGAATACGTGTGATAGGATCCATGTCGAATTGAAAACTGATCGCAAAATATTTTGAACATGTACGAGAAGCTGCGGCGTCGTAATCGAACGTGGCACCGCACCGTGCATCTACTCAACACAGCAAAGTTAATCTGCCCGGCGCGCGGCGCGACCTGCGGTGCCCGGTGCAGCATGTGTTTTCACGACGCGGCAACGTATATTCGCACGGTGGATAATGTGTCGCGCTCCGACGCGACACAGCGTCGTTTTACGTTTACGACGCCGTGTCGTGTGTTTTCACGACGCGGCAACGTATATTCGCAGTATTCGCACGGTGGATAATGTGTCGCGCTCCGACGCGACACCGTGTCGTTTTACGTTTACGAGGCCGTGTCGTGGACATGTGGCCACGCCCTTACCTATTTATACAAGGTGGGTCAATGACAGTCAAGGGTGGTCCACGGTTGTATGCGAAAAATTCAAACTGTAGTTACTGGTAGTGCCACCCCTAAAAATTGTTACACATATAATGGTAAATAAATACTGAAAGTTTTGTGAATTTATCTCAACTACTAAGCAGTGCTCAAGCGTCTTAAAGATTCATTTAAAAGGTATTTTTTGTAGCCCTATGAGTAATTAGTACACGGGCTTTTATTACAAATCAATCATATTTATTACAAATAATCATTATTTACTACAAATATTTATAACCAAAATTTGTTTATTACTATAATTTGATCAATTTTTAAATGTTTAATCACCTTGAGCACTGTCTTGCTAGCAAGTTAGGAGTCGAGGACAAGTGATATGTTGACTTGAAAGGTTTTTTTAGGTAAAAACAAGTTATCAGTAAATAACTACATATAACCGTTTATTACAAACAATAATATTTATTAAAAACAACCATATTTATTTCACAAATAAGAACAATTTTTAAAACTTTGATCACCTTGAGCACTATCTTGCAAGTAAGTTAGGAATCTGTAATTTAACATAAGTAATATAAGGGGAAGGTGTAACAAATTACGGGGGTGGCCGACCTGAAATTAAAAAAAAAAATTTTTGGACCACCCTTTGGACCCAGAGTCATTTAAATCGGTCAGTATGAGAAAGTCTGAAACTATAAGACATACGAAGATCTGTTCTTAGGAACCATGTCAACGATTTTAATAACAAGAAAATGCATTCATACAGTTTCAGACTTTCCCATACTGACCGATTTAAATAAGCCACCCGGTATACCTCTCGTTCTCTTATTATAGAGTACCAAGTTTAAAATCGATTTCGCTTAGTTTGAGTTGATGCTTAATTAAGTCCTGGTGTAAAATGCAAATTCCACAACAACAAGTCGACTCGTCACTTTCACTTACGTGGGCGGAACTGACAACAGATGAAACTAGATAGGATGGATTCCTCGAGACAATTCGTATATTATACCATCGAATTACATTAGACTGATGAGATAACATTATGGTAACATATAGCAAGAAGACGACGTAGATACCGCTATCGCTACAATGCATTTTTAAAACATAAATTTAATGAAGCGATTAATTGACAGCATTTCATATTTCTAACAGGTGGAAATTAATCTGGAGATCGAGAAAGCTTTGCGTCGTGTACACCCTAAAAATCTTTTTTTTTTCTATATGTAAATAAATATAAGAAAATATGCCTGCATAGAATTGTAGTCTTTTCAACCATACACGAAAAAAATAAGCTGCCAACAATGTCAAGCTCAACGCCATTTGTTTTCTTTTTAATTAGACACCAGACTAAAGCAACCTTTCCATTGTGTCATAGTTTTAGAGCTACTACATTTTTAGCATGTGTACATTTTCATAAATATAAATAATTAAATAATTAGTAATTTCAGAGGAAAAATATAAAAACAGTGATAACGCACTCTTTCTAAGCGCAGCACAGAAAATTAGTAAAATTGTAGTTTTAAAAATATGAAATGTTGTCAATTGAATTATTCGATGGCTCGGGCATAGGTTCGATAGAGCTGTTAGAGACGCGGGCTGGAATCCTAATCAAACAGATGAAACTAGATATATTATGATGGATTCTTCGAGACACGTCGTATAGGTATTATTCCGGCAAATTACATTAGGCTGCTGCTGGTGAGACAATAATATGACGGAAGTATGACAACACGAAGCAAGAAAGGAGTCAGAAACAATAAGTTAATTTAGTAAAGAACTCATGGAAGTCGCATATAATATGTATCTGCCCACAAAGATACAACGGGTCCACGATGATCGTGTGTTTATCTCTTGATAGCGTCCGTCACTCAGCAGTTAGAAAGTGACAAATATCCGTCACTTTCTAACGTCATCCATCTCTTGCGTGTCAGACATGAGTGCGTGTGAGACACTGAAATTTGGAATAATGCTAGTCTGTAATAGAGTGGTAGTCTGCTAAGCGAAAGGTAGCCATGCCTGTGGTCAACTTAATACAGACCTATCGAGACTTCCTAAGATTGATTTTAACGAACCGTTGAGAAAATTGTTGAAAATTCTTAATCCAAAGAATATAATATCATTATATTTACTTAAAATAATTCAGTAAGTAAGTAGAATATGTTTGCCAAGAATAAAGCTACGGGAAAAACCGACCCATCTCAGTTTCCAATACCGAAGCCAATAACGGATCAGTGTAAATTTTTGCAGCTATTGGATTTGAGCGGAGAAATATTAAATAAGATTGTGATGAAACTTTATATTTTAATCAAAAATTGGTTGGAAAGAGTACTCCATTTTGCAAGAGAACAGCTGTGCCGCGTCCGCTCGGGTTCTCCATTGTTAAGCAGACCATTCGTCCTTTCAACTGGATTCAACTGATTTGCGCCAGTCCCAGTACCTACACTCTTAGTTACAGTGTGCCGTGGTATAAAAAAACAAGGTATGGCACTCCGGAATGACAGCCTTTAGCTGCCGCTTTATGGTAACAAAATAATTAAAAGGAACATGTGCACGGGAAATGTGAACAGGAAATGTTTGCCGCCAGTCTTACAAAAAGAAATATTATGCATTTATGCATTACAGTTCTTTAACTACATTTTATTTTGTCGCAATATTTGATTTAAAGCCTGACCAGAAATATATGAGGATGCGTCATATTGCGGAATTTCACTGGAACTAATTTCTTACACTGGCAATGATTTTATGATGGTTGTCACCAATGTCAATGTCATTCGTGCTGGTTTCTTTAAAAGACAAATATTTAAAAATACCCAAAGAAAATGCTGAAACCCATTCACAGTCGTAAACGTGATATTATAAATAAAGTGTACACGTGTCTACTTCACAAAAAACAGTCGGCAAAAGAGTGCATTCCATTAAAATAATATTACGAGGTTACCATAGGAACTGACAGGTATTTAAACTGAGGTCATTATAGTGTGTTGCGATTGGTTGCAAAATTGTTGCCATATACATCTTGTAAATTGCGCCCTCTTGACAATCCTCATATATTTCTGGTCAGGCTTTAAAACACTCACAAACAAGGGAATCGGGGAGTATTTATGATACACCACTGGCAACACAGAAATGGATTGACAGATCCGTCCAACCAATCATAGCGTGAGTCTCGCCTGTCATTCCGCAGTACCATACCTTGTTTTCTTTTCTTATACCATGCAGTGTGCAATGTTTGGGAAGCCGTATATGGACATTGTAATTACCTAAAATGGAACAAAAAATTAAATAGTGAGATATGTTTTACATTATTGGTGACGGTTATATCCGTACCTGTTTACTATGCCGATTGCAATATTATCCCACCTTTTACAAATTGAATTAGGCCAGAAAATGATATGGCAAAAAAAAGCGAACATCAATTTCCAAAGGAAAAAATAGGCCTTGCAACTTTGTATTATGAATGAAAATTGGTTTGAGAGCGCTTCATTTGTCGCGTCTATTTTATGTCCATTGTAGGTAGGCAAACCGCTCGGTCCTTTCAAATGATTTTGCGCCTCTTCCATTCCCGGTTAACTACAGTCCAACAATGTGCGATGTTCCAGCCGTGTGGGCTTTGAGATAACTTAGAACAAAAAGTTGAATAGCGTGACGTGACATGTTTTACAATGTTGTCGACGGTTTTACCTATAAAAATAGGTAACAAGTTCTTTTACGAAGCAATACTATCCCGCTTACTAACATCAGTCTTAATTGTGTTTGTTGTATCCTGCTATACTTGCTATAGTATATAAAAACAGGTTGACGTGTTTTTTTGGAAACTGGCCGAATACGGGTTAGAAAGCGACATGCCTCTTTTGCTGAAAAATTGATCGGTTCCCAAAGGACGAAAAAGGTGTGAGAACCGCACTCTTTGATCCGGATTCTTTGATCAACTATTGTAGTTCAGCAAAACACTTGTCCTTTCAAGTTTATTATCATCATATCCCGGGGTTTTTGGTGCACGAAACCCCGGCATTTTTTTTTTCCAGCTGCATACAATGTTCCAGTTGGCTATGAGATAACAGAGAACAAATCATTTGTACTTAAACCAACATTTTCCCTTCGTTACATTACATTTATGCTACGGATTTCTGTATAAGTCGAATATATTAGTGGATCTACAATGGTTGCGTTTATTATGCGAGTAATAGAAGTAAAAAATAGAGACGAGTAGAGTAAGAAATGGGAAGCCTTTGGAGTGGGACTCAGATACAGGCTAGGTAAAAAATAAAAGTTAAAACATCCGTAACTGTGCCTCGAGTGGAATGATGACGGGACTTCTCAGCAAATGACAAGTGTTTTATCATTTATCAACCGCGTGAAACGTTTGTCACGTATAGATACGTACAATATTACCTCGTTCCCCAAAGGAGGTAGTCACTGTTTTAAAAATGCTAGGAATTTTTAGCTCCAAAGTAATAAAACTAGACATAAGTAATTGAATCACACTGAAGGATAAAATTTCGTTATTTTCAGGGTTTACGTCATTCAACTTGAGGTTAACAGAGTTAGGGAAAAAATATAAAAAGTGACGTTAAGACAAATTGACACTTCCACTCCGACAAAGTAGGTATACTTATATGTGATATACCTAAGATAATTTACTAAGTAAGGAATGATGTATGAACGTAAAACTTATATTTATCGAAAAGGTCCTTTAAGAAGCCTTATTCCTTTTAAAGTTTATATTTTTCATATTATGACAAATATATTGATAATTTCAACCAACTTTTTGAAGTAAATAATACTTTTCCCCGAGTTCTAGATAAGAAGATAGCCATTTCATGCTTTCTTTTCAAATTAGTTGAAAAAACCAGTTTTCTGCGTGAATTTTGACAAATTCGAGCAGTTTTTGTAACATAAATTACCAATGAAAAATTCAAACTGTAGATTTTAAATATCACTACATAGTATAAAACAAAGTCGCTTTCTCTGTCCCTATGTCCTTTTGTATGCTTAAATCTTTAAAACTACGCAACGGATTTTGATGCGGTTTTTTTAATGGATAAAGTGATTCAAGAGAAAGGTTTCATAATCATAATCATAATCATAATCATTTATTCATTTGTAAGACATAGGTACAAAAGGTGTTACATTAATAAATAATAGTATCACTATGCTTCGCCATATGGCATACAAATTAGAAATAGGTTTATATCCCTTGAATTATATATCCCTTGAATTAGATTAAAATAAAAGTGAAAATAAAAGTAAAAATTAAAGTAAGGCATACATAACTTATCACACGACATAAATTCAACAATGATTATTATTCAGGTAGGTCATTATTTGTTACTTCACTAAAACTATTTTGTCATCAAAATATTCTTGAATTGAATAATACGCTTTCTGAACCAGGAAATCATACAATGTCTTTTTAAATTGTCGTAAGTCATCTTTATCCAATACGTTTGCAGGCAGGCTATTGTAAATTTTGGGTGCCATACCAAATACACTTTTCGCTAACAATGCAGTTTTAGATGGTCTAGTATTTATTTTGCCTCTTTGACGTACACTATTAAAACTAGGGAATTGATTAAAGTTAACTCTTACATACAATGCGACTTCATAAATGTATAAGCATGGTAGGGTCAATATTTTTAGTTTTATAAATAAGGGTTTACACGATTCCGGGGGTCTTATACCACATACGGCCCTAATACACTTTTTTTGCCCCCTGAATTCCATTTCTTTTCCAACAGAGTTCCCCCAAAACATAACACCATACCTCAAAGTAGACGTTACATAGGCATGATATGCTGTAAGAACTGTGTATTTGTTAGCAACTTTTCTGAGATTGTATAAGGCATATGAAAATTGGCTTAGCTTCTTACATATTACATCGGTTTGATTCCTCCATGTTAACTTATGGTCTAAGTGTAATCCTAAAAATTGTGTACTGTCAGTTTCTTCAATTATTTCGTCTTTATGTGTCACAAGTAAATTTGGAGCTTTATTTAACTTTTGCCTAAAATTCATAATTTTTGTTTTCGAAGTGTTGATTTTTAGATTGTTGTTATTCATCCATTCAATTACTAGTTCAAGTGATTTGTTAATATTTTCCTGGTAGGTATCTAGTTTTTCTCCTGTGACAATTACTGTGCTGTCGTCAGCAAAAAGTACCATAGGGTAGTTCACGGCTTGTGGAAGGTCATTAATGTACATAAGGAATAATAAAGGGCCTAGGACGCTTCCTTGCGGAACTCCGTATGCCACTTCTCGGGAGTCAGACGAGTACGTGATTTCTGTTTTCGATTTAAGGCATATTCTATTTATTTCGGTAATTTGCGTTCTATTTTTTAGGTATGATTCGATTAAGTTGTAAGCATTCCCGCGTATCCCATATCTGTAAAGCTTTTTAAGCAATACATTATGATCCACGTAATCGAATGCCTTCGTCATGTCCATATAAATTGCACAGACTGGTATTTTTTTATCTAAATTTACTATTATTTTTTGTAGAAGATCAAATATGGCCATATTTATTGTATTGTTTTTACGAAATCCTTTTTGTTCGTTTGCAAAAAGTTCGTATTTATCGAGGAATGAATATAAATTGTTATAAATAACTTTCTCAATGATTTTTGAAAAGATCGGTATTAAAGCAGGTTTATATGCATAATTTATCAGCATTGCACCCGTGCAAAGCCGGGGCGGGTCGCTAGTATACCAATAAATCGCAAAAGGCCATGTTCTAAGTAGTAACATTGATAATATGTAAAGAAACATGTTTGATCAAAAAGAAAAATATATAATCAATCAGCATTTTTTAACAGATAAGGATCCTTAATCCGTTATCTAAGATACGATGAACGCCTCTCGATCTATTATTTGATTTCTAACAATCCACGCAAAGTCATCCCTCCATCTTGTAGGAGCCCTGTCCATATTGCGTCTTCCGTTGCCAATCGCGCCTCGTTACAACCGATATAATATGGCCGATAAACAGCTTAAGAAAAATACCATTGCCCATCTTTCCTTACCGTCGTGTACAAATGAGGTTCAAACTTTACGTAACCGGGTTGAAAAAATCGAGTCTTTGTTCTCAATTGTTTCCCCCTCGAAAACTTAACCAATTACCGATATTTTGGAAACTGAATGTAAAGGACAGTTTCTGTGTCGAACCGTTTCGATTTTTGCGCTTATTATTACAAAATCTGTGTACCTACTGATGACACGTTTGGCGCAGTTTGCAGACACCTGCCTACTGCACCCGGCCGTCGCGGGTTCGAATCCCGGCCGGGGCAAATAAATATCAGACAACCTTCAACCTCACACAAATCAACCTAGTCCCAAATTAAGCTCAAGAAGGCTTGTGTTATGGGTACTAGGCGACGATATACCTACAATACTTATATAGATAAATAAATACTTAAATACATAGAACATCCATGACCCAGGCACAAATATTCGTGTTCATCTCACAAATATTTGCCCTTGCCGGGATTTGAACCCGGGACCGTCGGCTCAGTAGGCAGTTGCTTAACCACTGCGCCAACCGCGTCGTCAAACGTGTAATAAACTCGAATACCTATTTGTTCTTGGGTCATGGATGTTATCTATATATTTATTTATATTATATTATGTATATTGTCGTCTAGTACCCATAGTACAAGCTTTGCTTAGTTTCCATAGTACAAGCTTTGCTTAGTGGGACAATCATACACAAATCGACATACCTAGTGGTATGTCGATTTGTGTATGATTGTCCCATATTATTTATTATTATTTATTTATTATTTAATACTTACTCAACGTCTGTTTGGGGTGAAATTTTGGCCAAAACCAGACACCTAGTACACAAATTCTATAATAATAGGCGCAGATACCGAAACGATCGGACACAGAACATTTCCTTTCCATTCAGTTGCCAAAATTTCGTTTCGATTGGTTAAGTTTTGAACGAGGAAAAAATCAAGAACGAAACCTCGATTAGTATGTAAAAATGAGGAGTGATATATCCTCTTAAAAGCCTACAAATATCGAGTACTATCTAATTAGGCTTTTGATATCTTTCAAAACCGGCTTACTAAAATATATACACATTACATGTATTTCTGTATATATTGTGTGTTTGAAAGCCAGACACAAGTTATATCAATTTAATTAACAACTCAAACCATAACGGGCCATAATCAATTTATCGCACGCCGAGCGTGCGGTTTTGCTCGGAAACGTACCTCTATCAAACCGTGACGTTACTCGTATGTATCACATAGTTATGCGGTTCACCAATTATTTCGCTATCTATCATAATATACCTACCTATTTTCCAATAAGATACTAAATAGTAACTCACCTAATCATCGTCATTATTAGAGGCGTGCTGATTATTTGGCAAGTGCTCGATATTCGGCATCATTTTGAATGTTTGATTCATCATTTGCCGATATTAACATTCGTTGCCCGTGGTCTTACTGCGTAGTCCTACTGGTAGTACCAAGGTCATTTTTTTTGTCCGTGGCTCTATCGGTAGGACCATAGGCAAGTAGCATTACCTGTAGTTCAACTAATAGTACCACGGGCATTTTTTCATGTGCGTGGTTCTATCAGTAGGACTACGATCAAATTGCGTTACGCTTAGTTCCACTAGAAGTGACAGGAGCATTTTTATCCTGGTTGACAAAGGCCTCCCCCAAAGTTTTCGACAACGATCGGTCTTGCGCAGCCCTCGTCCAATTTCTGCCCGTGATTCTAACCAGGTCGTCGGTCCACCTTGTTGGGGGCCTTCCCACGCTGCGTCTGTCTTCCGGTCCACGGTCGCCACTCAAGAACCTTTCTGTCCTTTAGATTCAATTGCCGAATACTCGTATTTAACTAAGACTGACGTGTGTTACGAACGACACGCCCTGTAGGACGGCCTCCCGCCAGGTGGACCGACGACCTAAAAGAGTGGCGGGAAGCGGTTGGATGCGGAAAGCTGAGGACCGGGTATGGTGGCGCGAACTGGGGAAGGCCTATGTCCAGCAGTGGACGACTCCGGGCTGATGATGATGATGATGACGTGTGTTAACTGACAATAAGCATACCAGCTAAGGTAGAAAATTCAAGAAAATATTGGCTAGTTACGCATTATATGTCGCCTTAATGGGTATGAAACCTGTTTCAATAACAAGAACACGAAAAATAATAAGTTATCTCAACGGGGGTGCCAGTCACTGCCACTGCATTATAAAACCCCTTTCTAATAAGTGAAATTAAATAAAAGTATAAAATAAGTAACTTACTACAACTATATGCATCTACAAGAATATTATAATGTTTAAACAAAACTAAGCCTTTGAAATAATCAAGTTTCTTAATATAATTAAATTATTTCAAGTCGAATACCGTTGAAGAAAAACAAAGTTGTACAATGGTTTCGTTAACAGTATTTACATACATTTAAATAAAACAATTTAAACGGATTATATCGCGTATATTAATTATTTGAGCCTCCCTGACGTTTCAGTACCTTAACAGATACCGTTGTCAAAGGTTGACTGAGAAAAACATATTTCAAGCCGATGAAGAAGATGTCTCAATACCTGAGGCCCGTGAAGTGCAGCATCCCTCTGTAGAGTGCTGGTGTTTACAAGCTGGACTGCGAGTGTGGTCTATCATACATTGGCCAAACGAAACGTAGTATAGCTACACGGGTTAAGGAGCATGTAGCCGATGTCAAGCACCGTCGTTGCAACAGGTCTGCGGTCTGCGAGCATGTCATGGACAAACCAAACCATTCAATTAAGTTTGACAACACTTCAATCATTGCCAGGGAGAAACGACGTTTTCCCAGAATGTTGCGCGAGGCTATTGAAATCAAAAAATATCCCAATTTCAATAGAGAAGATGGTTTGTCATTACCACCGGCTTGGGATCCTGTTGTACATCTTATCAAGGATCAAGCAAGACACAAGACTGGAAACCTTGGGCCTCGAACGGTGTAAAACAAATTAGTGTTAAAAGTAGTATACAAAGTTTTTGTTTAAAAGTATTTCATAGTAATAAATAAGGCAATCTGGGAGTTTTCTTTGGCGGTTCTTTCTCCTCAGTAAGCCTTTAGTGAACCGCTGGTAGATATTTTAAATAAAATAATAAATGCCCTTCTGGCACATGTGTAAATGTCTTTACACACTAGGCCCATCTGGCATGTATGAACACCTTTATTTTAAATTAATATTTACAAAATGGGTAGTTTGCACAAATGTAACTTTGACAGAGAAAAATTGTGTTTTTCTCAGTCAACCTTTGACAACGGTATCTGTAAAGGTACTGAAACGTCAGGGAGGCTCAAATAATTAATATACGCGATATAATCCGTTTAAATTGATTTATTTAAATGTGTGACAGTCGCGGAAACAGAAGAAAGTATTTACATAATTATTAGTAAATTTACATGATACAACAATTGTTTATACATACGGAGTCTTTTAAATTATGCAGGAAGTAAGACTGTACCAAAGATAAATCAAAGTAAAATAACATAATATGACTATCATATACAAATATACACATTCTTATACTGTATCTTAATAAAGCTAACTCGGAATATATATTTACTGGCACAGCATGAGAAAACAATTATACATACAAGAATGAATATTTACTTAGTTGCTTATGTATACTACAGATTTATTGTAAAGTAAAGACTTTCATTAAATTTGTTTTTATCTATAATATGTAAACTTCACATTGTATATCACTACACTACACTAAATCTGCCTGTCCACTGGACCGGGGCTGTATAAAATGGATCAATCACATTCCTCAAACTTAAATGCACTTCTTTTGGGATTCACAAAGACGCAACCTGTTGTACCTCTAGCATAACAGTCATACGCGGCTATTGCTCGCGGGAGATGCCAGTCTCTTTCTGTGCAGTAATGAGAGAGAGTGACGGGTAGCGCTATGTGGCGCGACAAGAATCGCGAAGCATAGTTGTACTATATTGTACTATAGACGGGCTCATTGATTAATTTTCTCCGGTTTGCTTCAGTGGACAGACAGCCTAATACTTTGTCTTCATTATCGTAATTACGTTTACTAGAAAATAAACAATAAACACAAGCACACATCACGCAATTGAAAAGGATCTCTTCATTGTATACCGCTTACTTCTACAAAATTTCCGCTTAAACTTCTTCCTACCCCTAATCTCTTTGAATTTCTCACACTCTGACAATATGTCCACTACATTGGTCCATTTGTCATCCAAGTCGTCAGGCGGTCTGTCATTGACAAGTATTATTGGTTTGATGCGACAAGTCTCATCAGTGATATTGCTTCGTCGACTTAAGTTGGAAGGAACCCGGGTTAGGTCCTTGTGTACAGAACCTTCTGGAGACTGTGGCCGAGGGCTGTTCTTGCCGCTGGACTGCTCTTCCTTTTTAGCCTGTTCTGCAGCCATAGCTTGTCTCTCTCTTAGTTGGTTTGCGTTGATCGCTGCTTCCAAGTCGAGGCGCTGAAACAGAAAGAAGGAAAGATTAGGTAAACATTATAATGATAATACCGCCTTATTCGAGTGACGTTGACATATACCTAATTGAGTGATGTACCAATGCAGGGCCCTGATTCCATGTAGGTATATCTCTCTGATATCTCGGAGAGATCTCCGATTTTATATTAGGTATATCGACAACTTGGTCGCGTTAAGCTTGCGCCTCATTTATATGCGACGCCATATATCAGCCGCAAACTTCACTTGATCGGGTAGTAACGTGAAGTGTCACTTTATGCAGCTGAATTGCAAACGTCGCGTTTTAATCTCAGTAAATGGCGATTTACTAGAGATATGCCGAAGACATTGCTTATTTGGAGATATCACAAGGTACATTCTAATTACGGCCCAGGGTCATATATATATATCTAATTTTACTATTGCAGCTGCATTAACTGCCATTCTCAAGTTGTCATTTGAAGAGCATAATATTGTTTTAAAACTCAGAAGACATGAAGATGTAAAATTATAAAGCCAACTTCTCAGTCATTAAAATTCGCATAAAGTGGACTGCAGTGATAGACCTACACCAGCGGGCCTATGATGATTGCTTTTATTGCGCGATAAATTAAGTGACTAAGCATCCGTCACGTTTTGTCAAAATGCGAGTGTGAGCGACAGATGCTTTGTCTCTTATTTATCGCGTGATAAACGCAACCATCATAAGCAACCACGTCCTACCTTGTCGGACCAAGCAAAAGACGCAAAAGACGTACAATATTATTTTCAAGTATAATTTGATCATTATTCTAGTATAATTTGATATCTTCAAGCCCTGTATTTCTACGAAATACGTATAATAATAATACGCGTATTCCCGGAGTTTGCTGATCATTAATACAAATAACGGTTCGTTAGCAAAGTGATGATTGAATTAACAATTCTGATTTAGTATCTACAATCACATTATAATGTCAATACATCCTACATAGAAATGGAATATATTACCAGTCGCGTAGGATGGTAATCGGATCAGTTATTTTTACATAATACTAGCTGCACCGCGCGGTGTTACCCGCTCATCCCCGGGAATATTTTTTCGCGATAAAAAGTAGGTTTTCCCCGGAGGCTACAGTATGCGGTTCTTCAAGGTAAATAGGTTCTTAAAGGGTCGGCAGCGCGCGTGTGATGCTTCTGGCATCGCAAGCGTTCATAGGCGGCGGTAACTGCTTAACATCAGGCGTGCCGCATGCTTGTTTGCCACCGTCGTAGTACAGCATAAAAAAAAACCTATGTGTTAATCCAGGTTTTATACACGTTACTGAACTAATGTTACGTTTGAAGAGTTGAACCTATGTTTTAATTTATTGCTTATATTACAGGTCACACCCGGTATTATCACGATAGGCCAATATGAGAAGTGAGAACATGTGACGCATTCTCGGAAATATTCAGTTTTTATAGGCATGGGAAATTCCTAAGAGTATAAAACTCGTCGACCGAAACAATTTACAACTCTCCAACAATAATCCAGAAATAGACGATTTAAACTAAAGACTAGCAAGAATTTATGCGTAATCAACGTGTCTTGACGACAATAACAACGTAAAGCCGGCCATCTACCTGCAATATAATTGCGCAATATTATAAACTAGAAGGTGCCGCTTCGGTTTCGACCGTGTAAAACATACTCTTTACCGTAGCTTGGTTAAAATTAGGTATCGAATAACCATCTTTGGATAATCAGCTATCCCTGTACCAAAATATTTTGTGCCCATAGAATATAGATAGCAATGTGTGACTGGCGCTGCTCGCCCATACAAATCCTCCATCCACACTTTTCCTGAAATAAGGGGTCAATATCCTCTTTATAGAAAACTGATTTTTAATACAAATTAAGAATTTATAATAGTATAGATGTTGTATTAGCTATGTGTACATGTAATAGTTGAAAGATAAAATTAATTAACGCTAATATTTTCGTCGAATTGATAGATATCTTATCAAATTACCTTTGATCTGACGAATAACCATTTATCTGCGATGCTTATAAAAACAATCTAAGCCAAACTTTCATTCCTTTATATTTTGTAACATAAACAAAACAAATCCTTATTCGAAAAATCTACTACTATATGCAAGAGGTTCTTTAGTAAATTATTTTACCTTCTTCGTGTCTTTTATACTAATTGAAATTATACCTACCCAATGAAATTATAACAAGTGTTGTTATATCAAATGAAACATTATATCAAATGTAGTTATATCTATTGAATTTATATGAAACGTTGTATATCTATCATTACACACCCTTATTATTTTGCTTTAACACTACATAAATAAAAAGAAAATAACAATAAAATTAGGTACACGACGAACGAATAGAGTACAACTTAACCCTTAAAGTCGCAAATTAAAAAAGAAACCCAGGTTCAAACCTCGGTACCGTTAAAAATGGTAAAAAAAAACTGTTTAAATGAAAAATTCAAAATGGTCAAAAAATATGTATATCTGGTTATACATCGAGAAATTAAGGGTTCTTTAGGTTAAATCATTGTTTTAATTAAATATTATAGGACATTTTACGAACAATGTGTCGTTATATTGTCAGTAAAATTGCGCAATATTCCATTGTGGGTGGGTGGATGTAAACAACACAAATATACAACCGTGGAGTTAATAGGCTTTAAAACGAGTTTCCAAAGGCAGTTAAATTAGAATGGTCCAGGAACAAAGCCAGTACTGATGGCCCGATTTGCGCCGCTTCTATATCGCTAAATAACTAGGAACGATGATCTTTTTATAGATACCTTGTATAATTAGGTACCTTGAATGAAATTCAATGTGCATAATATTAAACAATTAACCCTTGATAAGTTTGACGACGCGGTTGGCGCAGTGGTTAAGCAACTGCCTACTGAGCCGACGGTCCCGGGTTCGAATCCCGGCAAGGACAAATATTTGTGTGATGAACACGAATATTTGTGCCTGGTTCATGGATGTTCTATGTATTTAAGTATTTATTTATCTATATAAGTATGAATATCGTCGCCTAGTACCCATAACACAAGCCTTCTTGAGCTTAATTTGGGACTAGGTTGATTTGTGTAAGGTTGTCTGATATTTATTATTTATTATTATTTATAAGTATTTATATATTCCATATTAAAACTTTACGTCTTTGTTACCTTTGGCATTGTTTGTTGACATATGATTTAAGGGTTACTAAGTTTACAATTTATTTAAAAAAACTATTCAAATAAAATAATAAGAAGAGATAAGCACCTATAAAACTTTATTTCAATAAACTATAAAAAAATACTAAAAAAGGGTCATAAAAAAAAGAATACCCCTCCCAAGAGTTTCAAGACACAATGCAGCATACGGCTACAGCAGTGATACCTCTTTGTATAGTCAGAGACTCTCTGGCAGAAGTAAGTG
The DNA here is from genome assembly GCA_905147355.2 of Apotomis turbidana. Lineage (NCBI taxonomy): Eukaryota > Metazoa > Arthropoda > Insecta > Lepidoptera > Tortricidae > Apotomis > Apotomis turbidana. Next base: position 9,527,186 of record LR990288.1, read on the forward strand.
CCAGACTCCAGATAAACTATGATTAATCTCTCTCCCTTTATAGAAACTTCAAAGACGATAGGTATATTATTTAAAGCGAGAAACGCTGTAAACGTCGACCGAAGTCATATGCTAATAAAATTATAAAAAAATGCATATCAATAAAATAATATCAATATTTTTCAAAAAATAAGTGCACTGGCTTTTTGAGGTTATAAATTGGTTTTATTTTTATGTTAAGCGTAATGAGTTACTTAATTCATTCTGTTTTTGTGGTCCCATTGCTAAACGGCTATGATCAATTTCAACATGGAGATTTTTTACCCGAGTACGGAGAATTACTTCTAACAAAAATTGCTTTTATTTAAATTAAACTTTTTGTATAGAATCTTTTTTTATCGATTCTTATTTTTTTTTTTTTTTTTTGTGGTAATACCACATCTTATTTTTATAAATAATGACACAAAGGTAAATTAAGAAAGAAAAATTGAATGCGATCTACTACAATCGAAGCGGGGTTTGAACCCGCGACCTCTGCGTTTCCGGCGCATTGCTCTCCCAACTGAGCTATCCGACCGCTACGTCAATCACACCAAATCTTTCATCCCTGAATTCTTTACGCCACTGGAGCGCCCTCTGCGTCATATATATTTTTGAAATGCTTATGCGCATTAGCCATACCCTAGGATGTGCGTTTTACACACACGATCCCCAATCCCCATTGCTTTACAGCAAGTGTGAAGACTGCGAGAGAGATGGCGCTGTTCTAAATATTTGTATAGAATCTTTTTTTATCGATTCTTATTTTTTTTTTTTTTTTTTTTTTTTTTTTTTTTTTTTTTTTATGTGGTAATACCACATCTTATTTTTATAAATAATGACACAAAGGTAAATTAAGAAAGAAAAATTGAATGCGATCTACTACAATCGAAGCGGGGTTTGAACCCGCGACCTCTGCGTTTCCGGCGCATTGCTCTCCCAACTGAGCTATCCGACCGCTACGTCAATCACACCAAATCTTTCATCCCTGAATTCTTTACGCCACTGGAGCGCCCTCTGCGTCATATATATTTTTGAAATGCTTATGCGCATTAGCCATACCCTAGGATGTGCGTTTTACACACACGATCCCCAATCCCCATTGCTTTACAGCAAGTGTGAAGACTGCGAGAGAGATGGCGCTGTTCTAAATATTTGTATAGAATCTTTTTTTATCGATTCTTATTTTTTTTTGTAGTAGATCGCATTCAATTTTTCTTTCTTAATTTACCTTTGTGTCATTATTTATAAAAATAAGATGTGGTATTACCACATAAAAAAAAAAATAAGAATCGATAAAAAAAGATTCTATACAAATATTTAGAACAGCGCCATCTCTCTCGCAGTCTTCACACTTGCTGTAAAGCAATGGGGATTGGGGATCGTGTGTGTAAAACGCACATCCTAGGGTATGGCTAATGCGCATAAGCATTTCAAAAATATATATGACGCAGAGGGCGCTCCAGTGGCGTAAAGAATTCAGGGATGAAAGATTTGGTGTGATTGACGTAGCGGTCGGATAGCTCAGTTGGGAGAGCAATGCGCCGGAAACGCAGAGGTCGCGGGTTCAAACCCCGCTTCGATTGTAGTAGATCGCATTAAATTAAACTTTCTAAACTTTTCCGCGCAGGCAAAGTTGCGGACGCCTTCTACAACAATAAAATAATACAAATAACCGTTATAGTTTACATGTACAATATGTACATGTATTAACAGAAACATACCAGCATTACCAGCGTTATATTATACATTTTTGTGAAACATTGTCTCGTAATTTTTTATGTGGTAGTGTGGATGGTAACGATGGTAGTGTGGATGACCACCTCATTCATTCCTCCGCTTAGCTGGAGTTACAGGTAGCACTAAGTACTTCATATCAACATACAAGAAAATGTATGATTTGATGATGAATATGTGTGTCAGATAAAGTAGTGTGTGCAACTTTACATAATAATTATTAATTAGTCCTTGAAACACTCGTAGGGTGACGGCACCAATCATGGACATGGACATGTTACGCGAAGTAGTATCCAGTAATGGACAGCAAAAGGTGTAAAGTAAGTAGGTAAATTACAGCCAACCATTTATAATCTTTACTAGTTATTGAAATCAGTTATCTGGATATAGTGTTAAAATATTTTAAAAATATTTTGTCCGTTTTTTTTAATTTTAGTTTACGGAAAGATTGGTCCATTTTTGGTTCTTGTCCATTACTGGTGCCCCCCTATGATTCCTTTATGACCCACAGTGGTTTTAAAACGGCTCATTATGTAACAGTTGCATAAACTAGTACTACGAGTATGACTGTGTAGTTTTGCTTTCAGTATTCTATTGAAAAGGGTAATGGAATATTTAACTTTGCAATCCTCTTGTGAATTTAACATTGATTTATAATATCACGATAGCTCAAGGCGTCTATGTATTTGCCGGAGTGAAATGTAAATTTCACAGTGCTACCTTTTATTATTCACATGGTTTGCTTTTAGGGAATATATTATGTTGGCATAGCAAATAATGATGAAATAAACAAGGCCGTTTTGTACGAATACATTGACATTTGAATTTGTCTTCATATTATCATCATTATTACAATCACCATCATCCGCCAAAAGATCGGTGGACATAGGCCTCGCCGAAAGAACTCTAACATGACCGGTCCCTTAACCGGGAATAATATGACCACCAGGCACGGTCTTTTTTTTATTCTTCTTTTTATGAGGGGGAGAGCGTTTAGAAATTCCAAACAAACCTAAATCATTTAATATGGAATTAGGTACAGTCAGCCAAGAACCTTAATACTGGTCAAACATAGTCCAAAAGTGATGGACCAATTTTTTGGCTGGCCGTTCCTACAAAGACGTTAAATTTTCATTATAGTGGTTATAAATATTCGTGTCTAGGTATGACGTAATAGAGATCAAAATAATTTTTAATACGTAACTGAGGGAATTCCTTTTAAGCAGATGATAAGCTAACCATGGGATGAAAAAAATTCTTAGTATACCTTCACTGAGATTCACAGTAAATTTTAATTAAATACTGACTGAGATAGTTATCGTTTCGCGTCTTTGGGGAAACGCGTTTATTACGGCGCTCCGGCTGGGCGTCTAATGAATTAGCTTTAATGAGGCTTTTTCAGTAAATTCCTTTACGTAGGCCAATCAAAGAGGGTATTGATATACATAGTAATATAATTACAAAATATTGTATGATTAGATAACCCAAAATGTATGGATTAGTAGTCGATTTAACACAGAATACGTTATGCTTAGTACAGCTTACAGAATGATTGCGCACACCCCCGCAACAAATCGAGTTACCTCACCCTGCAGCATCTCTAGCATAATTGTCATACGCGACTATTTCTCGAGCGAAATAATTACCCGTCTCTTTCTGTGCAGTAATGTGAGAGAGTGTCGGGTAGCGCTATCTCGCGCGACAAGAGTCGCGTAGTATAGTTGTGCTATACGGGCTGGTGCAGGTCATTGGAAACTTGTTGGATGCTTTTGAGATGGGTGTGTACTGAGCATGTGCTTGAGCATTAACTGTGATGATGGTGATGGTGATTGATGACGATTCGAGATTAAGGCCGTGTTCAGACCGGGCTGACTGTCAGCCGCCCAAAGTGGCCCAAAGTGAGCGAACGTTACGCAGTTTCCATACATATTCACACATTCGGCGGCCGACAGTCAGCCCGGTCTGAACACGGCCTAAGTTTTTTTTCTAGGCTGTATCCGCCGCCGTGTGATGATTATAACACTTTTTGATTCAATTTAGTCGGGTGAAGAGTTTTCTATTGCCAACCCCTGCCTGACTTCTTCTTTTTAAATTCGCCCAGCCGTTTCGTTTAGGCGTGATGAGAGGACAAAGAAAAGTTTATCAACAGATGGCGCTGTATGGTTGGCACCACATTGCTGCATCGCGCATTATATTTTTTTTAAACAATGAATCCATAGAAAACTAATATTCAATACAATTTTACAATTTTACTATAGTATGTCCACATAGATGACGCTACATAAACAATACGATATTATAGGACATAAAGACCGACATACAAATCCCAAAATTCAGTTTCTATCCCCAAAATACTCTATTATACGTGATTACACTTACACACACAAATAGTTTATTACACGTGATTACACTTACACACACGTGTATCGGCCCTACCCGTTCAATATTGACGCCGTATATTTTTCGATACGTTTGTTGATGACAGTAAACGAACCATTACTATTATGATCATATTCCATTTTTAGCGCAGAATATACTCTTAGAAGGAAAAAGCTGTCGTTTACACGTCAATCACGGAGTATGCCCTATAATATTGTATACAAAAATGTTCGTACCTTCGTACCGACCGTACAAAGTGTCGATCCGGCAGTACAAACAGCTTTCCTATGCTCATACGTCATTATTAAACGTCAGTAGTGATTTGTCATTAACCAAATTCAAAACATTGTTTCCCAGAATGCTGCTCAATTCTTCGTTCTTCTTGCAAAAAAGACGGAATCCTATTGAAAAAAACTTGAAATTCATCACTGTAATTAGTTTTAGATATATTATACACAAATTACTTGAAATTTGTGGAATATTTAGTCATGTCTGTTTACATCAAAATCAAAAATGAAATCAAAATCAAAAGTTTATTCTGTAAGTAGGCCACAAGGGCACTTTCACATGTGTAAATCGGAATCTACCGGCATTTCACAAGAGGAAACCGCTGCGCTGTTGAGAAGAAAGCCGAAAGAAACTCAACATAAGTATTTTTTCGTAAATTGTACTTAAAAATTATTACAATTAATCAGTGACATTCACTGACTTTCAACGTCAGTTACCAAAAATGTGTCGTTGCCAGTAAAATAAATTAGTACCACTAAAAATCCTAAATATGTTTTGTTAGCTCAACGATTGCTTTATGCACTTCCCAAGGTATCTACCGCGCTAACTTCATAAGGAGAACAGACAACGTCCCGAGACACCCCCTTAAGTGCATCACACAGACGATGCTTGTTTACTGCACTTGGAGTCCTCATTAAAATACTCCAGATCAATGGACGTATAAGGCACCATGCTAAACCTAGGTCACAGTTTGTTAGATAATTACCTATGGGCGCAACTAGTGCACCGACGGAGTAAGCCACGTGACATAAAAATAATCTAAAATAATAAGTAACGCGATACGATACAAATTTTCTTTATTGTACACCTCAAATACATGGGGAAAAACAAAATGAGATACATTAAAACAACCGGCCGTAGTAAACTTTGTGTAGGTATCGCTAAATATCGATCACTTTTACCGCTTTGCTTTTTACGCTTGTCCCGACAGTCCTTTATTTCTACTCTACTATCGGACAAATAATATAAATATGATACCTACTTAATAAGCCTGCTTAAAAAAATAAAATGTTGTTAATTTACAACAACATTTTAGTTTTTTAAGCAGGCTTTTTATCGATATTATCTAATAAAGCGGTGGTAGCCTAGTGGTTAGGGCATGCGACTTTCAATCCGGAGGTCGCGGGTTCGAACCGGGGCCGTACCAATGAGTTTTTCGGAACTTATGTACGGAATGACATTTGATATTTACCACTCGCTTTTCGGTGAAGGAAAACATCGTGAGGAAACCGCCTAAGCCCAATAAGGCCTAGTTTCCCCTCTGGGTTGGAAGGTCAGATGGCAGTCGCTTGCGTAAAAACTAGTGCCTACGCCAAATCTTGGGATTTAGGTAGCCGACCCCGATTGAGAATTCATTCTCTACAAAAGGGACGAAGGCTAGGAGGATGATGATCTAATAAAGGCTAAACATTTAAATAAACTTTCGTAAATATCCCAATTTGTGATTGAAAACATTCATTTGAAAATTTCCTTATCATAGAAGAGCGTAGGCAACAAGTAATTGATCACAGCGCAGTAAATCACACAGTCGGACTATTTCTAAGACGGATTTAGTATGGAAATTGTACCACTGTCCTTTTTGTAGGTTGCGACTGTCAATTTTTCCACAAGGTGACATCACGTAGACGGCTGATTATTAAGAGGCCTTATATTCTTTATAGTTTTTTTTTCGTATTACGACAAATATATCGATAATTTTAACCAACTTTTTGAAGAGAATACTTAATAGGCATTAGGTACCTTTCCCCGAGTTCTAGGTAGTAACATAGCTATTTCGTGCTTTCTTTGCGTGCAGTCGAAAATAAGTTGTACAAAAACGAATATTCCCTGTTAATTTTGTCAATTTCGAGTAGTTTTAGAAACAAAAATTATTAATTAAATATTCAAACTGTAGGTTTCAAATATATACCAATACATCCCAATAGCCCTCTTCTAGGTAGTAACATCAATAATATGTTAAGAAACATGTTTGATCATAGAGAAAAATGTCTAAAACAATCAGCATTTTAAAAGGTATAAGGCCTCTTAAATTACGATTTTTCAAAACTAGTTGGAATTATGAAATAAAAAATTTGGGTTCTGTGATAATGAATTATTGAAATTAGGTTCAACTGAACACTATTTGCAAAATTGGAATTTTTTATTGTTTTTTTTTTTTTTTTTAGTTAGCCCGTTAGTGTCCCACTGATGGGCAAAGGCCTCTCGATTAGATCTCGACATCTCCCTGTTAGCCGGTGATTCCAGGCAGTCGATGAAAAAAGTCATACAATTTCACAGGTTACAGCAACATCAAAAGGGCGATATTTTTCAATTTCCTTTGCATAGCGCCGGCTGCTTCTAGAATCTATTATGGCCGCACCTACCTAAGTAATTAAATTGTTAGAAGTTTGCGGTTCGCGGCTTGACGGCAACGCAGTACTGGCCATTTCTAGAAAGAAGTTCAAAACTTAAAGCATATCAAAATTATTATTTGCATCAGAGGCAGCATCTTTCTAACTTTCAGCGCAAATGTGTACAAGTAGGCTACAGGCATGATAGCCAAAAATATTGGCGTTCCTTTGTAAATAATTTTATATCATCCTTATTCTTCCGATAATTTCGTATGACTATTCCTGTGTAAGTGACGCTACAAACAGCTTTCATATGACAATAACACCCACCCCATACCATACCAATACCCAGAAGTTACGTCGCACGTCGCCAAACTCGCGTTTATAATTAAACACGTTTATTTTATATTTATAATTTTATTTGATATATGTATGATAGGCCACAGTTGCCTGAACATAAATTATATTGATTGATTGATTAATGTGCATTCATCATAATATACTTGCGATCTAAAATGTCACTAGCTACACAGGATTAAGACGCTACTTAGCGCCATAACGCTTTAAGCGGTATGTTTCGAAATTCAAAACATTCTTAAGACTAGCTAATTTATTTTATTATTTACTTTAATTATACACCAATTTTACGTTATATACAGTTTATACATTTTTATTACTTTATTATTATGAATATGGAATATGGAATATTTGGAATAGCCAATCCTTCGTTCATTTTCTGAAATTAATATTGAGTCGTATTGGCAATAACTTTTTCTTGCATAGCTTTGCATAGTTTTTTGGCTTTGTTATACGAAAGTTATTTAAATTTCATGCAATATATTACTTTTTGCTTACATCAGTGAAATTTGATGATTTGCGACGTCAACTATAGCCCTGCAAGGGATTTTACAACCCACGCCATATTGCGGATTTTCAGTGGTACTAAATTATTTCACAGGCAACGACAACTGACGTTGAAAGTCGGTAAATGTCACTGATGTAAACAAAGAGGAAACAGGACTAAATATTCCACAAACTTCAAGTAATTTTCGCATAATAAAGTCAAAACTATCCACAGTGATGAAATTCAAGTTTTTTTCAATAGGATTCAGTATTTCGCAAGAAGAACGAAGGATTGAGCAGCATTCCGGTAGACATTGTTTTGAATTTTGATAATGACAAATCCTTGATTGACGTTTAATAATGCAAATATGACGTTTGCATATTATTGCCATATGAAAGCTGTTTGTAGCGCCACTAGCCCTGGGCCGGGCCGACGGTTGCTGGGATATACTCCAGAAATTTGTACCGCTAATAATCCTCAATAAAAATAAAACTATTAAAATGAAAAATAAAAAGCATTTCTTTCAGACAAATGAATCCATATATTGTTAGTATTACAAAAATAACTTAAATATGGTTAAAGAACTTTATTTCTCAAAAGAAATTTTACATTTCACTTAATGAGAACTTATTGTCTAAAAAATTGTTAATTATTTCAGTGAACATCGATTGCGACATACAAAGTTACGTTAAATTATCTTTACTATTTATTTATACATTACTAATAGCACTTTGCACTTACATACCACAAAATTATTAGAGTGATACATATAAACACAACACACACACATAACATAAAATATGCAAGTAAAGTACAATGTGGGTACGCAGAGATTTATCTGTACGGTAAATTTATAAAACACCTTCATTTATGTTTAGTTTTAATGTGCTTCAAATAAATTTTTAAGGTAAATGCTTAATGACATCTTTATCAGTCGTCTTTTGCATACGATGCAGAACTCCCAGGGCCGGATTTAGACGTTGTTAATTACATGGTCTCTCAGTTTTCGTTTAAACATATTGAAATTTTTACATTCCTTTATTTGTTTTGGTAATTGGTTGTAGAATAATACTCCTTGGAACCCTATGTGTATCTTGCCAGTTTTAATACGCACTGATTTGAGACATAGATTATTAGCGTTCCGCAACGGGCGTATTCCCATTTCACTCTTTGTTTTAAATTGTATTTGGGTATGGATTTTCTTATCTAAAATTTTTCTTATTAGTAAACAATTATTGTTGTAATGTAGTTGATTTAGGGTCATAATTTTAGTTTCTGAGTAAATTTTTTGGCTGGATGTAAGATAATTGTACCGAAAAAGTGTCTTTATAATTTTATTTTGAGCAGTTTTTAAATTTTTGAGCGTTGTTTGTTCACAAGTGAGTTATAAATGGTATATCGCACTTGGCGAGGAAAACATTGTGCAGTGTTATAAAGACATCCACGTAGTGATGATAATTTAGCTATAATTTTATTTATATGAGGCTTCCATGTTAATTCGCTATCCAGTAATAATCCTAAATACTTTTCTTCTGTTGATTATTTTATATGTATGTTATTTATTGTTAATGGCTTTTCGTCAGTTATTTTTTTATTTTTGGATTTGAAAATTAGATAGCTCGTTTTTGCCACGTTTATAGTAAGCAGGTTATTTTGAAACCAGGCATTTAGCGCATTTAGATAATTTTGAGTGAGAAATAACTATGTTAGTGCCTAAACTAATATAGCAATATGGCCAGGGACAAAAATCATGTTGTCGGGCTATATATATATTACGTACGCAGTTGCGTATCTATTATTGAAATTGTACCACACAAGAGGTATTTAAGTACAATGTAACATTTAGTCAAATCGTCCAAATTGAATGTAGCACAGAGTTCAATGCTCCGACCCTGTTCTAGAGGAGTCGAACAATTAATGGTAAAATTAGCTAAACTAAGGTTAAAGTGTATTCACTCCGACCACTCCTCCGGCCACTCCGCTGCGGTGTAATGCGAAGCTACACCCTATTTTATGAACTGTACTTTATTTATTAAATCTGAATGTCTGGGTAAACCGCAATTATAAATGCGAAAATACGTTTTGACTACGAGGTACCCGCAACGTCGTCCGCGTATGTTTTTCTTAACGTAGACGACTTAAAAGTAACCTGTAACCATCTTAGGATGTCCAGCTATCCCTGTACCAAAATTGGTTAAAACTTGTTAGCCGGCGTGACAAAGAAATTATCGTCATCAGGATGGCACCAAAATGGCATGGCACCGCGCACGCAAACAAAACAAAATGCGATTTTGCATCGCCTTTTTAACATTTTTCCTGAAAACATGACCCCTCTGCTTAGAAAACTTATTTACAATACAAATCTGGAATTCTATAATAGTATAGGAGACACCTTATAGCTTAGTTGGTTGCATAACAAAGCGAACGTCAAGGTTCAAATCCCGGCAAGGCCACAGAATAAGACGTTACGGAAGCATCTTTTTTTCTTCACAACAGCCGCCTTAGAACTGTATTTCATTGGTTGTTCGAGTAAAATGATGCAATTCATCTTGTGACGTGACATGGTGCTTGTATGAAACATTTGTGCATCTAGACGCATTGGCTAAGAATGTATGCCGGATTTCCCCGGTGAATGCAGAAGGCGAGGTTTGGCACCCTTCACCTTCAACACTAACTACTCTTCGTTGCGCAACATATATTGCCGCTCTGTTGAGTTTCTTTATAGTGACGTATGAGCAAGAAGGGTGTTGATAAATCGCATGACAAAAGAAATTGTGGCAAGATGTGCTAGTCCTGCGGTGCGGGCTAGCTAATGCGTAGACTGCTTAACTTCAGCATGTCTTGATATCATCTTGATTCATTCTGAGGGTTTTACAATTATATTTTTTGGTTTGTGTCGCTTTAATATACATATGTACATTTCTACTATAATTATAGGATAAGGGCGCAAATGGCGTTTATAGCACAGTCCTAACTACGGTGTCCATTTGATATAGAACGCGTTTGAAATTCTAACAACCATTCCATTTTACGCAAAATGTCACTCCAAATACGCCAAGTGCGTGATTAACGAAGACATTTCTCGTGATTAAGGGACGAATCCTCTACTCCACTTCAATTTAATCATCACTTAACGAAAACTTATGTTGAAAACGTCCATAGGCTGCGGTAACCGCTTCCTGGCCCTACGCCACCTCCGTAGTATATAAAAAAAACTTTATGTTGGTGCATTTTTATATGGAAGCTCATTTTATATGAGTATTTATCCGGTGGCGATGCTAAACACGGGCGAACCCGTCCGCTAAAGTACATTGGTCAACTTGGTCATAAGGGGTTATATAGTGAGAGTGACAGATGCTTTGTCACTTATTTATTAAATGATAAACTGTTAGGCAATACTTGTCGCAATTCGAGACAATAACTTATCAATTTACTGCACAATAGCCCATTACTTGGCTCACCTCGGAAAAGTTTAAAGGGTCAATTTCAACAAGACGCATTTTTTGTATCATTTCGGTGTGATTCTTTATTTTTGAGTTTTCTAAATGTGAAGAGATACTTTAGACTATATTATTAAACATATGTAAAAGGGACCCTGAAATCTGAAATAGTTTTCGAGATATTCGAGATCGAATATGAAACACACAACGGAATGATAAAATGTACACCAGGATGATAAAATAAGTGCACCGCAATGAGATTTCATACACAGGAATGAAAGAAAAGTGGCAAATTATGAAAGTAATTTTACGTTTAATATTCGTAATATATATTATATTGGCATGACATAATAATATAAACATATACCTTAGTCTGGTATTAAAAACAAAATAAAAAAATATTATTATTTCAACAATATCTATGAGAAGTGAAGCTACTTTTGATGTCATTCCGGTGTTTTCCTAATTTTGGTGGGCTTTAAAGTCATTTTACTACACCGGAAACACCGGAATGAGAATCGTGGAATAAGAACCACGACATATTTTTATTTCTTAAAAAAAGAGTAAGGTAAGCCCTATATTCTAAAACTAATTCAACTCTTGAAATCACGAGTATACTTTACCTAATATATATAAATTTCAAACCACGCAGTTAAAAAATAAAGAAGCTATAACAAACTCCGGAATGATTTTTTTTTTGTCCCCGGTCCACCGCGATGATATATTCACGTTTAATACAAGCCAACGTATTGCCACTATACACAACCGGCCTCGTCGAGCGCCGCAGCTTGACTAATCCTTTGAAGTGCGCGGGAGACGGGGGGCATACTAAACCAAATTTCGGAAATAAATCGGTTCCAAACATTGTCGGCGGTAATGAGAAGTTTTCTCGGGACAAAAGTATATGCACTTATTCAAGGGTATACAAAGGAGATATAAAATGGGTAATGTGCTTTTTTCGTTACCTATTTATATGGTAATAAAATAAAGGTAACAGATTTTCTTTGTCATGCGTAGTATTTGACTTACCCGGCATTTTACAAACAAAACCGGCTTGGGGACAACCCACCTTGATGAGAAATTAGGTCGAAATATATTTTTTTTAAATTATTATGTATATCAATATTTTAATTTTAGCTGTTGCCCGAGGTTGCTGGCGGGTTGTTTCCGAAAAAAAATGGTATACTTAATTATTCAACCTTTCTGCACCTGCGTTTTCAGTCTTGCCATCAAAAAATACTGCTTGGGAAATTGACCCTAAATTGCTCTTTATATTGAACTTTGGCTAACGTAGCAATTGAAGAGCATCAGAAATATATTTTTCAATATATATGATATAATGAATAAACACATTTCAAAGTAAGGGATGTTACAATTCTTACCGCAATCCCGACCGCGATTTTTGATTAATTGTTTAAAGTTAAATTGTATACTTTAATTTATAAATTAAGTATGTATAATTGTGTCTGTGTCGACTGTACCTAGCTGTAATTACATATCACAGCGGCTACCAGTAGAGTTCAGGCCGTGATATCACCCGCGGCAATTAACTAATTAGAACACGGCCCTGCTACAATAACTTGTCATATTTAAAATACTCACTTTTATGCGCAACAACTTTTTAATAATTAGGATCAAGTAATACACTTATTTCTGAGAATACGAATAACGGAATACAGTAAGGGTTTTGCCTATTTTATATTACATTACAAACTTTAGGGCGGTGAATGAGTGAAATGTCCCAGATCACAGGTGTTAAAATATGGGAAGGCTGTAGGCCATAAAATATGCGATTCTGGTGCTTTATTAATTACAACCCGTAGTTTGTCTAAAGTTTTACATCTTGCCTCGGTCAGAACCACTTACGGCACAGGGCGACGTAAACCGTAGAGATAGAAGAAGAAGAAGAGAGATAGATCAATGATCAGCACAAACGGTACAACATCGTGGACTTCCTAATAGTAATTCTTATTAAGAACATACTTAATTATACTCGTGTAATTATTTATTCTTGCCTTCGTGAACAAAGTATCTAATAAATCAATAAATTTACATTTTACATAAACACATTGGTCCGGAGATTTCTTGCCAGAAGTAAAGATATCTAAACAACATCAATCTGCAAGTCATAAATAATATTCTCACCTGAAAATATTAAACAAAACCGAATGATTAACGGCGCACTTGACTTTGTATATTAACCTTGGCGTAAAACATATACAAACACTATATCCACTTCCTTAAACATATATACGGTGAATTTTTCTTCACTTGGGAGAAAAACTTGGTAGAAACAATTACAATAAAAATAATAGGATAGGATTAATATGTACCTAGGTAGCTATCTACCTAGGTCCACAACATAGTTATATTTATTGGAAAAATTACTTCACTATATAACACTGTTTTAAATAAAATCGCAATACCTCCTATTTTCTTATTGAAGCAAAAAATATTGCAGGACATTTTTGCATGTAGATTTTTCAGGTTTAATTTACTGAGAATCATAATATTTTGTACATTTATATCTAGGACAAGGAAAAGTGTCCCAAACTTTTTCTTATAATTAAAAAAACAGTGTTCTGCGAAAAAAATACAATACGTGTTGGGAAACGCTCAGAAACTTTTGGATTCATTTTGAAATAACTACGCATGATTAAATTATGACCCTTCGCTGCGTGAATCACATTTTTTTAAACCTTTATAAAATAACTAGCGGCCGCCCGCGACTTCATCCGCGTAGATTTTTGATGATGAAAAAGATATTAAAATAGGTAGGTAAGGAATTTTATTCTTAGTTAATTCACCCCCTTAGGGGCAGAAATTTTTAAAACGCTGAAATTACTTTTTTGTGTTTGATTAAGTAAGCTTTCCATTAAGTTTCAAGTCTCTAGTTCAAAAAATAAAGTTTCTCCCATATAAACATTGCACCCCTATTTAACCCCTTAAGGGGTGGAATTTTCTAAAACGCTGAAAGACCTTTTTGTGTTTTTTAATAAGTAATCTTTCTACAAAGTTTCATGTCTTTAGCTCAAAAAAAGTTCCCCCCATACAAACTTTGCACCCCTATTTCAACCCCTTAGGGGCAGAGTTTTTAAAACGCTGAAATTACTTTTTTGTGTTTGATTTAGTAATCTTTCTACAAAGTTTCAAGTCTCTAGCTCAAAAAAAAAGTTTCCCCCATACAAACTTTGCAACCCTATTTAACACTCTTAGGGGAGGTATTTCCAAAAATCCCTTCTTATCCCTAGCCCACGTTATAAAAGTAACCTACTGTGCAAAAATCAACTCTCTAACAATACTCATTAGTAGTTTCGGCTGTGCGTTGATGAGATAGATTTATATAATTTGAATAATTATGTAAATCTTCAACTTTAAAAATTATGCGGCTTATAACCATCAGAAAAAAAGTGTTAGTCAGCGTTGCATGCTCGGCGTAGTTTATTGATAGATTTAATCACTCAGCTCCGAACCACTACCTAAGTGTTGTTTGGAAGAGATCGTTTTTTAACCATAAGACCGCTTGTTGTTTACGTCTAGTATAATTTTACGTGTTACCTGCATTTGTATTTTCCTTTTTGCCAAAGTGTGTAATAATGAGTATTCTACTCTATTCTATTCTTAACTCTAGTAGTCAGCTCTAGGCATGATAGCACGCTACAGGGACCTAATTTGAGAATGCCGTTTGAGAGATCGCAAAACGTCAAAACTCTATTAGATAACAGTGATATCGCCTTTGAACTGTCATTAAAATGCGATGAGCTTCAAGTGACATATCACATCTCAATTTTGGAAATACGAAGGCGATAATGACTGTCAAAAATGCTATTTATGTATATAAATTTCGGTTTTGAACGAAACGTAAAGTCTAATTTCACGCACTTCATGGTCAAGTTAAAGTATGCGTCTTTTTTACATAGAAAACTATCGTGAGTCTCAGACATATTAAAATACTTAAACGGGTTTACTCACGTCGTAAAAGTCGAATAACGCTCGACATATTTCGAATCGGTACGCGATTCATCTTCAGGAGAGACGATCAGTCGCGGCGGCGGTCAACCGAGCACTGCGGGCACGCGCCCTGTCCGCGCGGCTGCTCGACGCGGGTGTCACCGGCGGAGGCGCAAAACTACCCTCATCATCACGCACAATGCCGAGCAACATGTGGAGCGTAATCGACTTCTACGACGTGAGTAAACCCGTTAATGTATTTTAATATGCGTCTGTTATTTATGCCGTCACATACAAAGGAAACGCAAATCAAGCGCGCCCGGATTGACGAAGTTGCGATGTTCTAGGGATATCGCCACTTGTCAAGTATTAGGGACCCGTCAAAAGTGACGGATGGCGATGAAATGGAGCGATCTCCATCATCTCTCTAAAATTGATCGAATTACCCCACAGTTTATGCTAACTATATCTCACATCACAACCCACTCAGTTTGGGGAAGGGGGTGCCCCATTCTCCAACTAATCATCGAGTTATGTAGCAAACTTGCGAGGGTGTTTCCTTCCATTGATATGTTTGAGATATCTAGAACCTTAGTATAGTTGGTTTGGAGTTCAATGCTACAGATACAAAAATGTGTATCTACCCTCATTATTTGTTTCTTTATAGGCATTTATGATATGTTTTTGTCGCTTTTTGCACCTACCCAATATCTGTTTGATTATTAATCCGGTTACTATCCTGAAGTTGTCTGGAAGAGTCGGTATTTAGCGGTAAAGCCGTGTCGTGAATAGACCTAAATACCGAATACGATTACTTGTTTGACAAGAAAGTAAGTTAAATGGCTGAAAATGTAGGCCATATAAAAAACGAGTACCAAAATTCGCTGACTTAACGTGCTTATTAGCAATTTTGTAGCCTACTGCTCAGCAACACATTACAAACACATTTTATCTCCTAAAACGAACTAATTGAGTAACTTTAGGTTTATTAACTTTTGATGATAGAAACTCAGAACGATCATTACCGTCCTCTTAAATATTTACAAACAATCCTCCGGTTTCTTTATCATTGCTAAATTTAATTTGCAGAGACGCAATAAAGGGCCAATGGGAGTTTAAAAGCTTTAACCTTCACAAAACAAACAGAACGATAATAAACGTTAAAATAACGAAGCAAACATGCAATTAGCGATGCCTCAGGTGACCTGAATACGGGGCCGTTTGTGACGTGGCGACACGGTTCAGGAATAACTGCGTCACTACAATCAGTCTGACATTGGACGCAGCACTTAGAATATAACAGCACGCATTTCTGATTTTATTATTTTTTATTGGTGTTGTAGGTTAGGCATAGTAACCATAACATTTTATGAACGTGTTAAAAATACTTCTTACTTTACAAAAATCTTCTTACTTTAGATAAATAATAAATAAATATTATGGGACAATCTTACACAAATCGACCTAGACGCAAAGTAAGCGAAGCTTGTACTATGGGTACTAGACTACGATATACATAATATATAAATACATATGCCGATGACATCCATCATGGATGTTATCTATATACATATGTATTTATCAGGAACAAATATTCGAGTACATTCACGAGTATTTTCCCCGGCCGAGATTCAAAATCAGAACCGCCGGCTCATTATATATATCAGTATAGTATAGTAGCCTGGTGCACTACAAAATGTGCCAACCGCGTTGTCAAAACTCTACCCCGTCAATCTTGCGTTTAATATTCCTTAAATTGAACACTATTTTCCTAGTATAAAGTTACCTAAATAAAGAAGGAGAAGAGGAACTTACTATATAATTGCAAGTCACGATAAGCGGATATTTCACACCCTGCACCCGGGACAAAAACATTCTAAATGGAACGTCAAATCGAGAAAATATTCTGACCTACAAATACTCGGCTTTTATTTTAGTACCACGAATTCAGATTAAGCATGAGCGCATGCGTGCATCCGAAAACATCTTTGTAAGTGGGTCGTATATTTAGCTATACACATAATATGGAAGGTTAATTTAAATCACTCGCTTAGATGTTTGTTTTTATTTACTTTACATTAGCGTTAAATAAACTACGGCCCGCGAGACTCTTCCTTGCTGTCTTTAACTGTTTTTTAAATGAATACCATCATTTTAAATGACTCTTTAATCAATGTTTCACTAGTGCGACCCACTGCGCCCGCCCGCGCCCCAACACATTCATGGAACGCTCGAAACTATATTTTTGAGCGTTAGGAGTACAAATTATATTCCATCGTATTGTCAGTAAATCTGTGTACTGGCTTTTAAGAAGGTCGACTCCTCCCAAGGATTCAGGACACAATCGTGAGCCTGTCAGGATAATCCCACGAGAGCTCGGTATTTGGCTGTATTCTTTACAACTCGAGAGCCTAAAGAACTCGTGAAAGGAAAAACTTGTGTCAACAAATCTTTTACCGACCCTATTTTCGCGACAACGGCTTATCTCTAGTGTCAATATTATAAACGTACACACATTTAGACATCGATTTGTTTGTCCGCATTACGTTAATGTTATCCAATATCTAGTGTAAACATATCTAATCTGCAAATATATACCTTTATTTTTTATAATGGTGATATTTTATTTTAATGTTCGGTGCAGTTCTTAAACAATGATGTATATGTATACAGTGTGTTACCGCCAAGTAGGCTTTTCTTAAAGTAGAGAAAAGTAACATAGATCTTTAACGTATCCATCCATGACCTTAACTTAATTAATTAACTTAAATTCAGACTTTATTAACTTTCTAACAAAATTTTAATTGCCAGTAATGTACAGTACCTAAAGTAAATTGACAAGTGTGTTAAATGACAGCGTGATATGAGTAACGACAATTACGCTGTACACCCACTACATTGAATGTGCGGATTTAAGAAATTTAATTGTGCAGTTAATGTACATAATTATGATTCTCTAATACATTCAAACAATTACTAATGGATCATATTATTATCAGTTTGAATAAATGCCTACATGCCGATAACATGCTGTATACTTATTTTATTAGACAGACTTAAACATACAGTAAGCTTCTACGACATAGGAACAATACCTATTAACGACTCGGTTGGCTCCTTAGTAGTGCAGCTATCTACGAAGCCGGCGTTCCAGGGTTCGAATCCTGGCTTGGCCAAACTTTTGAGTGATCAGCTTGAATATTTGTTCCTAAGTGATAGTTTACCTGCACAAACCCATTAAATGGAGCTTTAATTGGATCTTCTTCTTCGGTACACTCTTTACTGAGTGGCCGTGGCCATTATGTATTTGTTGAGTTCTGAGTGACCCGTTTGACGACACGTAGCCACTCGTCCCTTAGAGCTGCTTTCCGAATTGACGGTAGCCGACACACTAGCTTTTATTTGGATATTGATAGATTTTTCCAAGTCATATTTTAACGCTCTGTTAAAATCGAACCCAGGATCGTTAGCTTTTTCCGAATTTAAGAAACAACAAGCCAAATTCACCACAATAGAACAACAGCCTCTATATCAGACATCAATTTCGCTGTCAAAATGAGTCGCGCATCATAATTGACGTCCAAACCCATCATCGATAATGAAGTCCTCGTCCCGATGGCAATTTCCGCGTACCGAGAACTGTTCTCTTCACTGTTAGCGCATTATAATCCAGTTTCATAAACAAACTGTTGGACGATCAGTCGATCGCTTGCGTTAACGTTAACACAACTGTTTACGTTACGGCAGACGCTCTGTGAATCAGCCGGAATGTTTGTGAACACCCAACCGATGTACTACCACAACTACTATACCTATAGCTAGACATACTTTGATGTTGCGTCGGTTTAATTAACAATTTGATTGAGCTAAACAATGCGCGACTACAATATTACGATTGGATTTACATAGTTAGATTGCGGATGTTCGATAGCATGTGTCAGTTTTATAGTCATAGGACCAATTGTAACGCGAAGTTTAGGTGGACAAAGATCTTTTGTATAAAACTACAAATCTTTGCTACTCTGTTGTCGAGAAGTCTTAGAAGAAATAATCGTAATATGATACCGGATGGAGATGGTATAAATCTAAATCTAATCTAATAAATCTTACATGCAGCCGAATTCGATATTAACATTTTTGATATTAACATTTTTGATATTATTCAGTTGCACGAATAATTAAATGTATTCCTGATTTGTCCGATATGTTTTGGTATTTTCATTAAGATACTGACAAGTCATTTAAAGATAAATAGAGGACATCGCTTAAGTACACATGATAGTGACTGTTGCTTCGGACAGATGTCATTCAAATTGTCTAATTTAGCCCCGTATCGCGTATGTACAAACATTCGTGGAAAGTAATGCACAAAACTATATTCTATGTGACGCTATTTAACAATCGTCAAAAACACGTCATTAAAAGTCTGTCAGGTTATTATATTAATGAGTTTTTGTACGAAAGGTTTAGTTTTATTGATATTCTGTTGCCATAACGTGACGTTAGAGGGTTCAAAGGGTAATCTTGCTCTATTATTCTTAGCATCACTTTTGATGTTGACCGTAGTCCGAATCCGAACAAAATACGACTGAGGGTCGAGTTATGTGATCCGCCTACCGATATGATGGAAAAATTTGTGAAATTATGAAAATTTATGAAATTCATTTATCATGTGAGTTTACTCCGGTTTCAAATGCAGGTACTCGAATGGCGGGATGTGGTAAAGTTACTTTTCTTTCTCATTAACCTTCAGGTTTTCAGTGCACGAATGCTTAACACTAAGGCCGACAGTAGCGTCAAATCATTAGTGGACCGAAAGCCCCGGGGAATGCTCAATAAGTTCGGTATATATTATATACAGGGGGTCAAATGTCTGCCACATGGAAACCACAAATAATTTCTATTCCATTATTTGTTCAACAACTTCGAATGTTTTCCAGCTAAACATCGCCCAATCAAGCGGCATTATATTTGTAAGACTTCAAACTAATCTATAAAATTATTTCTTGGAATATTCGTATACGATATAGAAGAAAACCTACATGATTATAGATTATTCATATTGCTTATCTTTTCCTGGAAGCGTTGAAACCCGCTACATATTGGACGAGGGCAGAAACGGCCTACACGAGATGATTACGTTCGTCAGTTGTTTTAAAAGTTGTTTTTCTTGAAAAAATATGCCACACGCAGCGATCAATAAAATAAGAATGGTATTATAACATTTATTTTATTTTATTTTATTGATCGCTGCGTGTGGCATATCATCTCTTTTCTGGAATGACTGATTACCTAACAAACAGTTTTTATGAATATAGGATGGTATGTAGGATTGACTATTACCCTACCCTACTAGGAAAGCTAGTTTGAACATAATAAGGAATGTTATATATGAAGTATGGCGGAGTAAGACGATAGAATGATTTTGTAGAAGGTGAACGCTGTTTTATAAAGACGATGTAAATATTCCATAAAGACTGTGTTGAAAATTGGTGCGTTTTCCCTGTCTATCGAGACAGGCAAAACGCACCACGAGTATACTGAAACATTTAAAATTGAACGGAGTTACGCAAAAACGATCCAACCCACAAGTCACCTAAAATTTAATTTTGAACGTATTGGCATTATGGATAGTAAGTTTATACAACGTGGGCCCTGCAACATAAGCAAAAAATTAAAACATTGATTTTACTCGGTAAACTGAACAACATTTGTTCAGCAACTTTAAAAAAAAAACAGTTTTCAAAATTTTATTATTTCAAACAAAGTAAATAGTATTTTCAATGTATGTCGTCCAACGTTGACATTCCCTGAGCATTGACATAGCTGTCACTGTACTAATATCGGACATTTCGCAATACATTGCTTCTTTGTCTAAACTTTATTCTACAAAATGTCATTTAATACACGTTATTTTCAGAAGTTGCTTAACAAATGTTGTTTAGTTTCTAGGGACGAATCTATGTTTTAATTTATTGCTCCTGTTACAGGGCCCACCCTTTATTAAACCTTCAACGACTTATGGGTTGGAACGTTTTTGCGTAACTACATCAAAGTGAAAAAAAACAACGTCTTAAGAGACGATGATGTTTTTAAGAAAATTTTAAGTTATTGCCACTCTTCACAGCCCAAAATTACCCAACCCTCCTCCCTCTATCGGGACAAATCTTGTGTATGTTTATACTCCCACACAGTCCTACTCACTTGAAGAGAGGGTCAGGCAACATAGGCAGCTCTTTCAGGACGACTCACCCTATGTTTCTCTCTGTTGGCGGAGTACAGCACCCATCCCACGTATATGAACATGATGAGCGCCGGCACGACCAGGCTGGCTACGACGGGTATCTTCCGCACCCAGGCGTGGTAGCAAGCCAGCAGTAGCAAGCATATCCCCACCAGGATCGCTATGTAGCGGCCGGTCCGTTGCCGCTCCTCCTAGAAACAAGAAATTTATATTACAGAGGATTGCAACTACTTGTATCTAGATTTCTTATGGGTTTACGTTAGTTTTGTTGGTTAAAGTGGAGGAAAGTCACCGGTGTGACAATACAATGCCCATAAAAATAAAAGGCATCGTGTACAAGTGTTTAATAAGACCAGTCCTCATCTATGACAGTGAAACCTGACCGGTGAACCAGCGACATGTCCAAGCTATCCAAGTTGCGGAAATGAAGATGGTGAGTTAGACTTCCGGAGTGTCCAGGGTTGACAGGATCAGAAATGAATACATCTGTGGAAGTCTTGGCATTAGGGATATCACCGACAAGCTCCAAGAAAATCGACTACATTGGTTTGGGCATGCCAAGAGAAGGACAACTGATTGCGTCTGCACTTGACCTGACCCTTCCGGGTAGGAGGCGGAGGCGAAGGCCTAGGCTTCGATGGCTCAATATAATAAAGAAGAACCTGAACAGCTGCGGATAAGATGAAGACGATGTCCAGAATAAAGCGAATTAGAAATAAAAATGCAGGAAAGCGGACCCCTTCTCCGGAGGAGACGCTAGGAAGATGATGATGATGATGTCGGGTTTATGTTCCGAATATCCAAAGAGTAAGAGTAACTTCAAGAGTTTAAGGTGCTATCCTATGCATCGTAGCCATTCACAGCCGCACACGATAAATTGCGTACGACTGTTGCGCGCAGCTAATGCGACAATGTGTATGAAAAAGTTAGACGCCATTTATGAAGTCGCAGAATTCGGAAACGGCGCCCTATTGCGGCTCCACACTACTCGCCGTGTTGGCCGATGCCAGGTTGGCCCAAGTATGGGTTTCCGCAGCGAAGTGCCTCCCCACTATCATATATATATATATATATATATTTTTTTTTTTTTTTTTTTTTCAATCTACCTCCAACGGTATCGGAGCCTATTTCTACGGTTTCTCTTTCGTTCCAGTTCTCGCTTTTATTCCTCTCGTACTTTCATACTTCATACTTTGTCTTTCTTTCTTACATCACCTTTCTTTCTTACGTGGGTGGGATTCCCACCTATGCTATTTATCTATTCTTACTTTATTTCAATTTTGTCAACTTTTGGGGTGGAGTAATATACACAGCACAATATTTTTATTATTCGCAAGTATACACAGTTTGGAGACAATTTTACAGACCTTAAATATATTTTTAAATCTATTTTTCTTACATTCTAAGGTTTATTCTAAACATATTTCTTTAATTTATTCTTACAGACTGTATCCATCTTATGCTTATCATCTATATAATTATTATATTGTGATAACATAATTTAACTACTTATTCCTATTGACCACTTGTGTTACTAATTTTTCACAGTATTTCAGAAATATGTCCCTATTTTTCCCCGCAATTATTTGTTCCAAGTTGTCTATTCTTAGTTCTGTGTCTATCTTTTGTTCTACTGTGTGTCTATCCTTCTCGTGTACGGGACACTCAAGCAGGATATGTGGCACTGTTTCCTTTTCAGTTGGATCGCATATACATGATGGGCTGTCTTTGCACTTGAACCGGTTCAGGTACTCCGAAAACCCACCATGACCGGTCATCACTTGCGTCCTAAGATTGGATGTTGGTATCTTCCTTATTACCCTGTACGCTTTCGTCGCATCTGGGAAAAACAGCTTGGTGACGGCTGCAGTTTCGCCTGTGGTGTATCTCCGGTTCCATTCGTCAAGCGTAACCATTCTGAGGTTACGCCTGACGCCTGATACCGGATAAAGGTCGTAGTCTGGTTTTCTTTTGGAGCCTACAGCAGCTTCTTTTGCCAACGTGTCCGCCCTCTCGTTGCCTTCCAGTCCTGCGTGAGCCTTGATCCAGTACAAGCGTATTATTTTGCCCTGGAGAGAAATAGCTTGCAGGTTTTCTCGGGTCTCAACCGCTAGGGGATGGAGGCACGCGTAATTTTTAATAGTTTGAAGGGCGGCCATAGACTCACTGTAGACTCCAAAGGATTTGGCTGTCATCTTCCTCACTTCCCTTGACGCTTTGCACAGCGCCAGAAGTTCCGCTTGGTAGACCGTACAATAGCTTGACAGAGCAAGTTTGAGGGCTCGAGTTTCAGTCTCTCCATTCCAAATGGAGAGCGCGGCACCGACCTTGCCCTCAATCTTGCTGCCGTCGGTGTAAATGCGAACTTCGTAATCACTATGTAGGTCTACTTGTTCTTGATCTGCTAATGGCTTTATTTCGATGGCGCTGCGCATCGCGGGGTGAGGAGCTTCGGCAAATGAGGCCATTCGTTCGACCCTTCTATCTCCGAGTGCTGGCTGAGGTACCCCCTTTTTGGCCTCATACAACGATGCTGCCTCTTGGATCCGGAGATCGAGAGGGAGTATTCCGAGGCTGAATCCAGTGAAACGGTTCGGTAGGCTTTGCAAATTTTTTGCGCGATTCCTCGCTGTACAGTTCCCAACTGCTTTTTAACCCCCAGTTTGTTGGCTGCCGGTGCCCATGCGCTGGCGGCGTACAGGATAATGGGCTCAACTGTTGCCACATATATCGTGCGGATGACCTCGGGATGGAGTCCCCAACTCGCCTTTGCAGCTCTGGACAGCTGTTTGTGTATTGCAATGGCCTTCCTGCAGACATTCGAGACGTGCGAGTTAAAGGTGAGTTTGTCATCTACGGTGACTCCCAGCATCTTAATTTCTTTGGACATCGCTATGTTGGTCCCGCCCATGTTCAATCGTGGGGTATCGTATTTTAGCTTTTTGGTAATAACCATGGCGTTGGTTTTGTGCGCTGCGAATTTTAGTTTATTTTGAATACCCCACTCACGAACATGTGCGAGAGCAACATTTGCACGCTCTTCGATGTCCAGTGCTGTCTTACCCTCGAAGACAAGCACTACATCGTCTGCGAATGCCTGACAGTATACGTCCATTGCTTCTAGGCTTTTTAAGAGTGGGTCCAGGATCAGATTCCAGAGAATTGGCCCGCCAATTGAGCCTTGTACGCAGCCTTTGTCTGTGTCTGTGCAGAATTCCTCGCCAGCATATCTCACTCTGACTCTTCTGTCCTTTAGGTAGCTGTCGATGGTCTTTCTCAGGTCGATCGGACAGTTCTCCTCGGCGAGGCGAACCCGTATGGCCGGCCACCAGGCATTATCGAAGGCTCCCTCTATATCCAATGATATGATTGTGACAATTTTCTTTTCACTCAGTTTTGTTCGGATGTGCTGCATTAGGGTATAGAGGGAGTCTTCGGTGCTCCTCTGCGGCATGAAGCCATACTGTCGGAAACTTGTCCTTGGGATTAGATGGTGTTTCAGGCGGGCAACCATCATCTTCTCATATATCTTCCCTAGTATTGGGAGGAGTCCTATGGGTCGGTACGACTTTGGGCTGGTATATGTACTTTTCCCCGGTTTCCTTAGTACCACGACTTTTGCCTCTTTCCAGGGCGTTGGGAAGTGATGGAGTGACTGGCACTTATTTAGGAGCGCTAAGAAGGCCTCGGGGTTGGCTCCGATGACCTGACGACATATGTCGGCCGTGAACCCGTCTGCTCCCGGGGCCTTCTTTGGGTTGAAAGAATCGCTGGCCCATGTGAGTTCCTCTGACGTGAATGGTGGCTCGCATAGCTCATCTTGCTCCTCAGCATTCACGGTTTCAGCTCTCTGCCTTGTTAAGCGGTGATGTTCGTTGTCGCTGTCGGTTGAGTCTCCTGGGTAAAACGTCTCTGCCAAGAATTTGGCAGAGTCCGCTGTGCTCAGTGGCCGTTCATCCTTTTCCAGCGGCAAGTCCTCTTCCCTTTTCCTTGTCCTGCCTATCACCCTGTAGATACCCTCCCACACTCCTTCCTTGTCCTGTTTCCCACAAAACTCCTTCCAGCTCGCTGTTTGAGCTTTAGCTGCCTCTTGCTCATATTCTTCTTTTGTTTTCAGGTACTCTTCAACAACCTTCTGCCTTCGGATGGGAGCAGCATTTCGTATTCTTCGCTTCCTGGTAGCGACATCCTTCTTCATTTCGGCAAGCTTCTCAGACCACCATGGTAAGTTAAGTTTTTCGTGTATTTTCTTTTTTGGTATTGTTGTATTGCATGCATCTGTAACTATTGTATTTAGTTTAACTATTGTTGCGTCTATTTGTTCAATTGTTTGTAATGTATTTAGATCTGCTTTTTGGAATTTGTTATCTTTCATTAGTTGGGTTAATTTTTCGCAAAATTCTGTCCAATTGGCTTTTTTGGTATTAAATATTCGTGTGGTTCTTTGTATGTTTATTCCAGGTGATCTTTGGAGGTGTATGTTAAAGTGTATGCCATTATGGTCCGAGCTGGTGAGGCCTTCATCTACTCTCCAGTCGTCTACCAGGTCCAGTATGTCTGTGGAGCATGCGGTGATGTCTACGAAGCTGCTGAATCGCTTGCCTCCCCTGATGGTATCGAAGGTTGGAATTTTCCCTTGATTTAGAATATTGAGTTCCAGCTCTTCCAAGGTACCGGACAAGATGGCTCCCCTCAGGTCCTCCTCTGGGCTTCCCCACCACGTGCTCTTTGCGTTTGCATCGCCTCCAACTACCCAACTTTTTGAACCTCTCTCTGTCTTTATCCTACGCAGGTGTTTGTGGTATTCTTGATAATTTTCGATTTGCTGATCTGGCTCGAAATAAAAGGAGACCAGTGTTATCTCCCAGGTTCTGGTGCGGATCCCTACCACCGAGAAATTATTTGTGGTAAGTTTTGGGTACTGTATGACGTCTAGACCGTCGTCGAAAACGGCGATAGCTGCTTTGACATATCATACTCTGACTATTATCGTATAAGCCGTGTGAGTCAGTCACACGTGAAAGATCGCGCACGGCTGCGATCAGTCGCGTTGCACGGAATTTGACCTTTATGGTGCGCACTGACACTTAAAACTTGTACCTTTGCCTTATTGGACCAATCTCTTCAGCGCTCAATCGACCAGCACTTCTAGCATAACTTGGACTCGCGACTCTTTGTCGCGTGACAAATACTACCTGCCTCATACCTTTCGATACCGTGCGAGCAAGACAGGAGGTGCTCAGTCGCGCGACACGCTTGTCGTGTTGTATAGGGCTAGCATCTTGCCACGACTTAGCGACTTAGATATGCTAGTACTGCTTCGAGTAGCTACCCGCCATCGTTGGTCGATTGTGACACACACCCCATGACAAATATTGTCACATTTGACACAAACAGCCAATTCACAAATAATGCGGCTTTTGTAAAGATCGAACTTTTATTTAACTTTTAGTATTTTATTCTGTGCTACAAGGTCGTTAGCAACTTCACTACTAACTATAGGTAGCTACGCCCCATGACTTAGTGAGTATACTTTAGAAAGTCTGTAATTAGTCATTATTTATGTAAGCGGGGTAAATATTAGCTCATCCCTGGGATTAACAATGTTTTTGTTTTGAACTCTTAAAGTGCGTAATAAATCTGTAACTCGAAACATAAAGTAGGCGTCTAGGATTACAGACAATCTTTTATCCTTAGTATATATTTTTTACTTTAAGAGTGCCTGTTATTTACTTATGTTTTTTACTGTATATCTGTCATGTCATTGTATCCCTGTGTATTTGAGGTGTACAATAAAGTGGATTTGTGTTGTATTGTATTGTAAGACTAGATTAATACAACTATGTGTTTTAGGCAATTTAGACACATACACAGGGTGTCTGTATACTATCTAGATTGAGTACCGAGCAACAGCAATCGAATGAATTTGAATTGATGTAAACAATAATTTATATTCATCATCACTTTTACGACCTAGTTGTCGCGTTTATCGCATGACTAGCCGATAAAAAGCCTATATTTTTATTCAGGGTGTCAGCTACCGGCATATCATTTTTTTTTCAGCTGTTTGAGCGTGACAGATATAAACACACTCACAAAATTGTGATATAAATGAAAGATGATACCGTCACTCTTACACTCACATATCTGAGCATTGCTCAAAAAGTTTGTACACAATTAAGACAGAAAATTAAAGTCCAATATAATTTTCCTATTTTATTACCAATTTTCATTGTGATTTCCAATACATTTGTATCAGATTACGTATCATTAAAAAAGTATAAGCATAACAGAACCTTAATAATCGAACATAGCCATAACATTGATATAAAATTACTAAAGTAATTGGTAACAAAATAGGAAAATTATATTGACTTTAATTTTCTGTCTTAATTGTGTACAAACTTTTTGAGAATTGCTCATTTGTCAAAAATTGCGAGTGCATTGTCATTTGTTTCATCAGGGGCCAAATTCTATTGTCAATACCTGGGATAACTCGGGGAATCTATACGAAAGTGATGTAGCATAATATTTTATTGACAAAATATATATCGATGTTACTGTCAAGATCTAAATGTTATCGAACATATTTTTTTCTTTTCATTTTAAAATAAAAACAATGAAACGTCTATTAATAGTTTATTTTAAAATAGTTTTCATAGTAAGTGCACAATCAATATTTTTCCCATATTCGTCGGTATAAAATATTGCCGTCTAGATGAAAATATCCATTTTATCAGACATGGTAGCAGACTTTTTATAGGAATATTGAGAATATTCAATGAGCACATGTATGAATGTATTTATATATCGACATCTTTTTTATCGATATTAAATCTCTATGAACGTGACCCGAGTTAGCACAGGTATGTCAATATAGTTATATTGTCAATGTTAATAGGCATGAAGAAATTTTTTTTTTTTGATGTCTATTGATTCTACTTTTATATTGGGATCAAATGTAAAATGACCGTCAAAGTTTAACATTCCTACGGAGTGCTAAAATGCTCCAAGAAAATGGCCACCTAATCGTGATGTCATTATGTTATGGGTACCAATATATGTATGGAGACAATAAGTAATTTGCCATTTTCAACTGAAGTTGCGTATTTCAAAAAATATCATATATATTGTTTTTTTTTTTTTTTTCAAGATATATTGAGGTATTTTTATTCATATGACTACAGTATCCTGTAGAACATAACACCAGCAGGGCTTGCATATTGGCGGGACTTCGCTTGTCGCGCGAGTCAGCATCTCGTGTCTTGCTCGCACGGTATTGAAAGGAAAGTGACATGTAGTATTTCTCGCGCGACAAAGAGTCGCGTGTCAAGTTATGCTAGACGTTTCACTGTCTAGACAGTTACGTACGATCGGTTACGTTAACTCTGCACCTCATTTGTATGCGGCGCTATACATAGAGTTAAGGTGGGCAGTGCTTGTACGGAACCCTCGGTGCGCGAGTCCGATTCGCACTTGGCCGGCTTTTATCTGTTATCGTTTCAATTTGTGGTAGATATTGGTAAACACCAAAAAGAAAATAAAGTGCTCTATTGTGAAAATTGCCTACTTTTTAGAGCATGCATACCAATTATAACAAGCTCCTAATTCATCAATATCTCGGTCTTTCACAGCCTCATAAAATACCACTTACCGCTTGCCGACAGCAACCACCCACGTATTATTTTAGCCACGCCCAATCAATCTTTACTTAACGTTGTTACTTGTGTGAATTGTATTAGTTAGTGTGCTAGTCCCCTGGGTCTGCCCGGACCGGCGTGGTGGCAATCAGCGAGCCGAGGCGATTGGATCACGCGGCAAAAAGAGAATATTCATCTGGTTGGTTTCGGACAGACATCCGATTTTTGGGATTGACAGGTAGAGAGTGGCTGTACTATGGGCTGCACAAATGCATAGTCCATTTATGAATGAATTCTGCAGCTCATTGTACCCATCGATAGACTCATGCTTTCTCCCTATTCCAGTTATCTCTCCCAGGTTCGATTTTGAGTAGTAGATAATTCAAATAATCGCTAAATTATGAGCGTAACCATCCAATATATGAAATATTTATTGTACAAACCTATTTCGATAAAAATAGAAAAGCGTACGTAGACTTTCGTTATTACCTAAAGCAATGTTTGTCAATGTCATCATCTGGCAGTGTAATTTGTGAAACGTGCTATAAAATAATTTAGAGTTAAGTTGGTTAACCAAAAATAGAAAAAGTATTTTATTTTCATATTTATAATAAAAATACATTGTTGGAGCGGAGCGAGCGAAGCTCCCATGGATCGACTCGAATGGACTTTGTGACAATGCGCAGATCTCAGCGAGTTCTCAACCGATTTTAGAAATTTTTGTTTTAAAATGCACAAATTAAATTTCGCTAGGTTGTGACGAAGAGAAAATTTCAAAAAAAAAAAAGAAAAAAAACTCCGCTCCAATCTATGGTGCAAGCTTAGCCGGTGGCCGACTCTGCATCGACCTAGTCACAACAAAACTTAGAATTACCTCCAATATTGAGTAAAGCATCGATAAGTGAGTTTATCGATATGGAAAACCCTACTTGTCACTCTTTATATTCTGATGTATGGTTATAGTTGGTTGTTATAGACACAAGCACACGCAAAATAGGCGCATTTTAAGACGTCGAGTTGCGGAAAACCAGCCAACTTATAACCTATATAGACATAAAAGTAGGTGGTTGGTTGCATCTCAACCAACTGCGTCGACTTTTAAATAAACAAAAAAAAACAATCGGCCGGCTGTAAAAATCAATAGGGAAAACTTATTTGTACCCTTATTATGAGTTTACAGGGACCGCTAGGGGCACTGTACTGTTCTCCATATACCTACAAATCGTTTACGCTATCACTTTAACATGATAAGGGTACTGTAGTGTTTGGCACCTGCAATGCCATTAGTTACTGGAGTCCTGGGGGCCGGCTAGCGGCCATCAGCGCGGCGGTTGGATCACACAGCAAACAGGGAAAATTCATCCGGTTGGTTCTGGTTGTTTGTTTTAGGTACCTAATAAGTAAGATATTGTGCCTGGGGTACACTACAGCTGGTTTTCTCTTTTACGACTGATTACCAACGTGCACCGATTTGCAACCAAAAACGGAAGGAGCTGTTTTATTATACATTAGTAAGCGCTGATGTGTAGACAATAGGGGTGTAGACATTAATTATTATGAAAATGTCAATCGATTCTATTTTTTATTGGGATCAAAGTATCTATACCTATATCGGACTAAATCGGTTTATAGTGCTGGTAAGAGTCATTAGGTTTGTACATGATCAAAGTTCGATATTCCTATTGAGTGCTGAATACGTTCGGCGTGACATCTTCACTACCGAAAGATAACAATATGTCTATGAAAAAATCACTAAGTTTCCATTTTATGTATAAAATATACTTACTGTTTTGCAAAACAGCTGACATTCATAAGTGCATTGTAATTATGCCTAAATTGAAGAATAAATTACTTTGACTTTGACTTTGACTTTGACCGTCAAAATGTGCATTTCAGTACATGGTTGTCATACTATTATTATATTGTTATATGAGGATTCTGAAAACAATTTCAAATCATGAATAGTGCATTGTGTGGGGTATTAGCTCGACGCGTAAAGATCCCACTTTAGTTTAAGACACCACCGAACAAACCACGTCAAGCCTTCTGGTAGTTTCAGTAGTGTCTGACTGAAAACTAAAACAAAATGATTATATTTTTTTTTTATAAAAAATATTAATCAAACGAAAAGAAATTACTTACGTCTGTCGGCTAACCTAAGAACCACGAGCGACCGCGACCTAATTTACTACGAAGTTAGCCGCACGTCGCCTGATATTGTTTCCTTATCGCATTCACTACCGCGTAGCGCTACGGGCTACGCTCGTAGCCGATAACATGGGAAAAACCGTATGTAGCGAAAACTTACTATGAGCAGAGCGCCCGGCTACCGGGTTGCTGGTGTCGAAAGTGTTAAACTTCGACCGGGATTCGAACCCTCCGCGGCTTTCCGGGTCAGACGGGTAAACTTCAATTTTTCTATCGAAGCACTGCTTTAAGCATCAATTTTCAACAAGTTACTCCATTTTTTAAGTGTCTTAAGGTAGGTTCATCACACTCATATTATAAAGGCGAAATTTCGTAAGTGTGTTTGTGTGTATGTTTATTACTTCTTCAAGCTCAAACGGCTGGATCAATTTTGGTAAAATTTTGGTATGAAGATAGCTGAGATCCGGGATGGCTGACACATGGGCTACTTTTTATCCTTTTAGTGTTCCTTTGGGATGAGCTGGTAACACCGCGCAGCGCAGCTAGTCTACTATAAAATGAATTAGACACTAAGAGCTATGGCACGAGGTAGGCTGAAAAATGCATGCTATGATTATTGACGGACTTCTGATTTTCGATGTAGCCATAGCTTTATCAACGGAAACAAAAATATGGCCGAATCATGATTTTTGGCCGACAAAGGCCGAAAACGAAAATTTAGTCGGTCACTATTGTGCGGTGATTGAATCCCGACGGCAAACAGAATATTCATCCCGTTTGCTGTGATTATTTTAGACAAAAAGTATTGGGAGTGGAGAACTTATCACTAGGAAAAAATTATCACTAGGTCCATCGCATAAATACATTTTTTACCATTTATAAATCATTAGACAATATCCCAAAATACCACATGTAGGTATAATAAATAACTCACGTTTTAATACACGTGTCAACATAAAATGAAATAGTTAAATTTAATATGAAGGATTGCTTTCAGAGTTATGAACCCATTATTTTGAGTACCTAAACTAATTAATATCGACGAGTATCTAATCTATAAACTCAGTTAAACGATATTTTGTGAACAAAGTTTTTTTTTTCAGGATTTGCATGTTCAGTTCACGGACGTGTAAGATGAAAATGAGGATCCTCGTGATACGGCACCACGTCTGTGGACGGAAACTTTTACGCGAAACTGCCACCTGCCAACATTTGTCATAGTTTTTAATATCGTTTTTGGATAGTATTTATGTGCACCCTGCGGCACAGACAGAACTTATAGTTCTACAATTTTCAAAATAGTCCAGTGTCCGTTTTAATCTTGGTATCGTTTAGTGGTACATACCTAGTCAGTGCAAGGAAACGTGTACAATGAAGGAGCTGTCAACTGGTGACACCACTCCGATTATTTTCAGACTGCACCGAACAGAATGTAAAAAATAGGCAGTTGCCGTTATATATTAGACAACGTCAACACTAGTTGTTTAATCCATTTCTAAACTATATATTTAGCGTTTCGAAGAATATGTTAACAACTTCTCCGTGGAAAAATTATAAGATTATTAATATTTTACCCTAGAAAACTAAGTAAAGTTGGACGAAAATTGTAAAATCGTAAGCAGGCGCTAGGTGTTTTTTTATAATTTAACAATGGAAATCTATTCTGATTTTTAGTTAAAAAAAAAGATGAATGTTTACATTACAATTTTTCCGCATCAAATATTTCAATTATTGTTTGGTATTAAAGGTCCAGATTTACCAAAAAGTGCTTTTAATTCTCCATACATTTTTACTATGGCGGCCGCGCGCCGATGTCAATACGCATTCCCCGCGCTCTATGGTTTAATGGTGCGTTAGCGGCTAACGCTCGGCACAGTCATAAGTTGACATTGACGTTGATAGAGCTGCCACCTATAGTGCGTGTACGTTTCTTAAGCAGCATTATCCTCCCTCCTCCTCTAACCTCATCTGGTAGAAATTTGTTTTGCCGAAAGTAATGTTTCGCATAATGCTCATTTCGCAAAAATGGTCTTCAGCTGAAACGGTAAATATATTTTTCACCTCACTAGCTCAAACATGGCGATTATGCTGTCAGAAAACAGTGAACAAATGCGATTTTGTTTAGAGCGTGAGTAGAAAGTAGCTTTTTAATTTTTTCAATTTCTGACCACGAATTGACATTTCTCAGCCAAAGGTTAATTATAAAACTCAAATCGTTCGAATTTCGGTGCACTCTGTCTCTTTCATATCTACATGAAAAAGAGAGTGATAAAAATATATCAATTAGAAATTCGTTTTTCGAATCCGACTTCGAATAAGAACACGTTCCGATACGCGTTATACCATACAATTAAAAGAAAGTAACCGATGAAGTTTTAATTGCAACGTTAGAACATATATTGTGTTTATAACGACCGAATGTTTATATCAGTGTATTTTTATATAAATCTAACAGATTATTGTTTAAATAAGATAAGATTTTTCAACTTTATACTGTAAATACCCGTACCAATAATTTATGATTTCACTAATTTATCATAGACGCAGTTTCAAAACGTACTTTAAAAATATCGAGTACAAATTGTTACTTTGTTTTGTATTTATTTAGTTTGGCGCCTTACGAGTAAAAATATCAATCAAACTATAAACAAAATCTCGCAATAATAACGTACACGTAATTTGTCTGCTAAATCTTTCAATTTGATGAAATAATGACGACCGTGTTGGAATGGAACGTATAATTTAAATTTAATTATATTTGTATTCCATTTTAAGCAGCTGGTTTCTATTTTCTAATTTATAATATCATTGAAAACAGCAACAAAGACTATAAACATACCTACACCTGAATGGTTGGAAGAAAAAGTACAAAAAGTCGAATATGTTCTCGCTGTTGTGGTGAAAATTTGTGTGTGCTACACGAGAGCAAAGTATTTTGCATCTCGTGCTATTGAGTCCCTCGCCACACTCAGGATTCTAACTTAGAATCCTTCGCTTTCTCGGGACTCAAAATCAGCACTCGCAACAAAAAATAACTTTGCTCTCTTGTTGCACAAATAACTATTTAAATGCTTTGATGTCCTGATTTTATAACTTTTCATAAAAGTTAATGGTTACTATAGAATAACATTGAAGTTGGTATTTTTTTGTGAAAAAGTGATTAATTCATGTCTCATCTCGCATTAATAATGTACAAAAAATATTTCAGTATATAAATTATCAAATGAGGAATGTCAATATTTTAAAAGATTCCAAGGAAAGTTAAAGTTACCTACGTATTTTTCTGTGTAACTTAAAGATACGTATAATATGGGAAATTCAAATTATCAAACATGGAATGTAATAATTTTAAAGATTCTAAGAAAAGCTTAAACCTACCTCCGTATTTTTCTGAGTAACTTAAACATATAATAAAGCGAATTCATAAAAACTAAATGCCCTCTTCGGTCATTCACTGTTTTAAAATGTTTTATGAAATTAATTACTAGCGAAATTACCAGGTAACTACTGTTTAAGTAGTCAAAGCGTCAAAAACTTTGTACAGGCTTTAAAATCACTAATTAATGCAAAGTTTGGTTAATTACAGTTACTACTGCATTATTACTTCTTTAGTTAAAATTATCTGTAGACTAGATAAACAGTTTGTACCTACACTTCAACGAATAGAAATCCTTTTCAGGGAGCATATATTATACTTATTTAATATGAGTTTCTATGAAATAACGTATATTACCTATATTATATATTTTTGTACTTACATTGTTGTAAGTAACGACTGCCTGGACCCTATCATCACATCTTTGACAACAATAGGACCGTTCAAAGCTACAAGGTACAACATATGAAAAATAACAAACAAGAAAAAGTTTACGTCGCGACTTGAGAACCTCTTCTTTTTTTCAATTCGGTTGGAAAACAACAGAAGTTCCATTTAAATATATAATTTATATCCAGACTAACGCTATTAAATACGTACTCAATCAAAACTAAATGAAAATATATACTTTACGTAAATACCTTTATATTTTTCGGAGTTTTCTTAACCTTTTCTCTCGCCGGCGATCGAACATCGTTGTTCAATTTCAAATTCATCTCGCCTTTATAATAAATATGGCAGACCAATAAATATCATATTACTCCATTAAAACAATATTATTCAACTTTAAAATTCACAATCACAATCTAAGATACAAAATAAAATAATTTTGTTTTAATCGCGAAGTTTTCCACACACTTTGCCGGCCGTATGCGTGTGCGCCTTTCCCGGCCATGGGCGATAACTGCAGACGTCCCAACTTTCCGACTCGGACGCATTATCCATCGCCCCGCTGAACCCAGCCGTTAAAAACGCGTTAACGGCAGTCAATCTCTCAGAACTAAACGAAGACAATACATAATTAATCACGATCGAGTAAAGTCAGGTCTGAAATATGCCAGAGTCTTTTTACGGTTGATGTTAACCGAACGGCTCTTTAAAGTTCCTTGAATAGTTCTAATGTGTTATTGTGACCAACTTTAAGTCATTACTGGTTCAATGTTCGTTGTTCTCTGGGCGTTATCCAAAACATATATGATTTAGGGATTACTTTGATTTTTATATGTATAGTTTTATAGGTTACTAGCATTAACCCGCGGCTTCGCCCGCGTTCCTATACAATATACATTATCCTACGGGAACGATGCTCTTTTTTTCAGGTTAAAAATTAGGCTATTTGTTAAAGTTAGGATATTATCTGCTTATCCCTCATGCATATCCGTCTAGCCGTTTTATTGTTGAAAAGCTTGAATGCATTTATTACGGCTGCAGGAAGTTTCCCGATGACTACTCGTCCAGTCTCGCCGCGCCGCCCGCACTGGCCTTGACGACAATCGAGATGGCACCAAATACAAATTTAAACATCTATTAGGTTTAAGTTTAGGTCGTAACTCTCATATTCTTGCTCTTCTTTATAGTATACTTTTTCATCCTGCAACTCCCCGCTATCTCAAAGAGCGTTTCACTTATCTCACTTCTGCTCGATCTGCCCAAAATTTGCTCCTTGCCGTACCTTCTTCCGTCTCAAAATTTTATAATAATTCGTTTACTTTTAAAGCTTTCTGTTTATGGAACTCCTTGCCTTTTAGCTTAAGGCGCACCAAATCTCTTGTTTCTTTCAAAGCTCAACTAAAATAACACTATCTATCCTTTTCATAATTCGTATTTTATTCAAATGGTCCTATTATCTGTTGGCTGAATGTATGTATGTATTTATGTTTTATTATATTTTTGTTTTTTTTTGTTTTTATGTATATATTATTATTATTACTATCCGATTTTTGCACCGCCTAATAACGAAATCTTATTTTTTTATTTTTATTAAAGCAGTAACGTCTGCTAACGTAAATTAAATGTTTACAAATGAAGCGAAAAATTTTTCAATTTTCGCTTCATTTGTAAACATTTAATTTACGTTAGCAGACGTTACTGCTTTAATAAAAAAATAAGTAATTTGGGTGTAGCACATTGTTACTATCGATTCTCAACAAATTTGAGACGATGGTGCCGACGATAAAGTCTAAATCTTTACGGTAGATGGCGCTACGATGCCACCCTAAGGCATGTCGAAGCAACTGGTTGAAAAATTCAATGACTCTGACATCTGATTCGGTGGTCCAATTGGGAGGACGCCAGTGTTGGCCCGGAAAGCCGTTGGAAACGCAGGTTCGAATCCTGTCCGAATCATTAAATTTTTCAATTTTCGCTTCATTTGTAAACAGTTAATTTACGTTAGCAGACGTTACTGCTTTAATAAAAAAAAATAAGTAATTTGGGTGTAGCACATTGTTACTATCGATTCTCAACAAATTTGAGACGATGGTGCCGACGATAAAGTCTAAATCTTTACGGTAGATGGCGCTACGATGCCACCCTAAGGCATGTCGAAGCAACTGGTTGAAAAATTCAATGACTCTGACATCTGATTCGGTGGTCCAATTGGGAGAACGCCAGTGTTGGCCCGGAAAGCCGTTGGAAACGCAGGTTCGAATCCTGTCCGAATCATTAAATTTTTCAATTTTCGCTTCATTTGTAAACATTTAATTTACGTTAGCAGACGTTACTGCTTTAATAAAAAAAAATAAGTAATTTGGGTGTAGCACATTGTTACTATCGATTCTCAACAAATTTGAGACGATGGTGCCGACGATAAAGTCTAAATCTTTACGGTAGATGGCGCTACGATGCCACCCTTAGGCATGTCGAAGCAACTGGTTGAAAAATTCAATGACTCTGACATCTGATTCGGTGGTCCAATTGGGAGGACGCCAGTGTTGGCCCGGAAAGCCGTTGGAAACGCAGGTTCGAATCCTGTCCGAATCATTAAATTTTTCACGTTTCGCTTCATTTGTAAACATTTAATTTACGTTAGCAGACGTTACTGCTTTAATAAAAAAAATAAGTAATTTGGGTGTAGCACATTGTTACTATCGATTCTCAACAAATTTGAGACGATGGTGCCGACGATAAAGTCTAAATCTTTACGGTAGATGGCGCTACGATGCCACCCTAAGGCATGTCGAAGCAACTGGTTGAAAAATTCAATGACTCTGACATCTGATTCGGTGGTCCAATTGGGAGGACGCCAGTGTTGGCCCGGAAAGCCGTTGGAAACGCAGGTTCGAATCCTGTCCGAATCATTAAATTTTTCAATTTTCGCTTCATTTGTAAACATTTAATTTACGTTAGCAGACGTTACTGCTTTAATAAAAAAAAATAAGTAATTTGGGTGTAGCACATTGTTACTATCGATTCTCAACAAATTTGAGACGATGGTGCCGACGATAAAGTCTAAATCTTTACGGTAGATGGCGCTACGATGCCACCCTAAGGCATGTCGAAGCAACTGGTTGAAAAATTCAATGACTCTGACATCTGATTCGGTGGTCCAATTGGGAGGACGCCAGTGTTGGCCCGGAAAGCCGTTGGAAACGCAGGTTCGAATCCTGTCCGAATCATTAAATTTTTCAATTTTCGCTTCATTTGTAAACATTTGAAATCTTATTTTTTCAAGTTCTCCACTACCCAAAGGTTGTCTGGAAGAGATCGCTCTTTAGCGATAAGACCGCCTGTTGTTTAACTCTAATTGTAATGTCTTGCATTGTATTTCTCCTGTATATTTTATGAGGTGTGCAATAAAGAGTACTTGTAGGATTACCCATTTATTGTTAGAAATACTCCTGTGAAGTTTCGAATATAAATAGTCTAAGCTTGTTTTCCTATACAAACTTTGGATCTCTATTTCACCCCCTTTAGAAAAATCGTTTATTAGTGCGCCCCTAGACCTTATAAGGAACCTACGTTCCAAATTTGGACTCTTTAAAATCAGCGGTTTTGGGCTGTGCGTAGTAATCAGCGACCTGATAATCCATAGAAACCAACTATTCCCTCTTCCCTCTTCCCTCTTCCCTCTTCCCTCTTCCCTCTTCCCTCTTCCCTCTTCCCTCTTCCCTCTTCCCTCTTCCCTCTTCCCTCTTCCCTCTTCCCTCTTCCCTCTTCCCTCTTCCCTCTTCCCTCTTCCCTCTTCCCTCTTCCCTCTTCCCTCTTCCCTCTTCCCTCTTCCCTCTTCCCTCTTCCCTCTTCCCTCTTCCCTCTTCCCTCTTCCCTCTTCCCTCTTCCCTCTTCCCTCTTCCCTCTTCCCTCTTCCCTCTTCCCTCTTCCCTCTTCCCTCTTCCCTCTTCCCTCTTCCCTCTTCCCTCTTCCCTCTTCCCTCTTCCCTCTTCCCTCTTCCCTCTTCCCTCTTCCCTCTTCCCTCTTCCCTCTTCCCTCTTCCCTCTTCCCTCTTCCCTCTTCCCTCTTCCCTCTTCCCTCTTCCCTCTTCCCTCTTCCCTCTTCCCTCTTCCCTCTTCCCTCTTCCCTCTTCCCTCTTCCCTCTTCCCTCTTCCCTCTTCCCTCTTCCCTCTTCCCTCTTCCCTCTTCCCTCTTCCCTCTTCCCTCTTCCCTCTTCCCTCTTCCCTCTTCCCTCTTCCCTCTTCCCTCTTCCCTCTTCCCTCTTCCCTCTTCCCTCTTCCCTCTTCCCTCTTCCCTCTTCCCTCTTCCCTCTTCCCTCTTCCCTCTTCCCTCTTCCCTCTTCCCTCTTCCCTCTTCCCTCTTCCCTCTTCCCTCTTCCCTCTTCCCTCTTCCCTCTTCCCTCTTCCCTCTTCCCTCTTCCCTCTTCCCTCTTCCCTCTTCCCTCTTCCCTCTTCCCTCTTCCCTCTTCCCTCTTCCCTCTTCCCTCTTCCCTCTTCCCTCTTCCCTCTTCCCTCTTCCCTCTTCCCTCTTCCCTCTTCCCTCTTCCCTCTTCCCTCTTCCCTCTTCCCTCTTCCCTCTTCCCTCTTCCCTCTTCCCTCTTCCCTCTTCCCTCTTCCCTCTTCCCTCTTCCCTCTTCCCTCTTCCCTCTTCCCTCTTCCCTCTTCCCTCTTCCCTCTTCCCTCTTCCCTCTTCCCTCTTCCCTCTTCCCTCTTCCCTCTTCCCTCTTCCCTCTTCCCTCTTCCCTCTTCCCTCTTCCCTCTTCCCTCTTCCCTCTTCCCTCTTCCCTCTTCCCTCTTCCCTCTTCCCTCTTCCCTCTTCCCTCTTCCCTCTTCCCTCTTCCCTCTTCCCTCTTCCCTCTTCCCTCTTCCCTCTTCCCTCTTCCCTCTTCCCTCTTCCCTCTTCCCTCTTCCCTCTTCCCTCTTCCCTCTTCCCTCTTCCCTCTTCCCTCTTCCCTCTTCCCTCTTCCCTCTTCCCTCTTCCCTCTTCCCTCTTCCCTCTTCCCTCTTCCCTCTTCCCTCTTCCCTCTTCCCTCTTCCCTCTTCCCTCTTCCCTCTTCCCTCTTCCCTCTTCCCTCTTCCCTCTTCCCTCTTCCCTCTTCCTTCCGGGATACAGCGACCCGATAAACCATAATAACAATACCCATGTTGATTTTCAGACTTTATCACCACATTTCTCCCTTTTAGGAGTTGAATTCTCAAAAAACCGGAAACATGTGTTTTCTTATTTATTGTAAGAAATACTCCTGTGAAGTTTTGAATAAAATAGTCTAACTAATCTGGTTTCCCCGTACAAAATTTGGACCCCCATTCTACCCCTTTAGGGGGTTAATTTTGAAAGATCCTTTCTTAGTGCACCCTTACACCTTATAAGGAACCTATGTGCCAAATTTGGACTCTCTAGAACCAGCGGTTTAGTATTTAGACATTTCAACCCTATTTCACCACAACAGGGGAGATGATAATTCACGTCCGCCACGTTAGATTTTAAAATCGTTGCGGTTTTTGCAATCAGCGACCCGATAAACCATAAAAACAATACCCATGTTGATTTTCAGACTTTGT
Organism: Apotomis turbidana; assembly: GCA_905147355.2. Classification (NCBI taxonomy): domain Eukaryota; kingdom Metazoa; phylum Arthropoda; class Insecta; order Lepidoptera; family Tortricidae; genus Apotomis; species Apotomis turbidana. The sequence continues at coordinate 9,567,532 of LR990288.1, forward strand.
CACCACATTTCTCCCTTTTAGGGGTTGAATTTTCAAAAAACCTGAAACACGTGTTTACTCATTTATCGTTAGAAATACTCCTGTGAAGTTTTGAATAAAATAGTCTAACTAATCTTGTTTCCCCATACAAACTTTGGACCCCCATTTTACCCCTTTAGGGCGTTAATTTTGAAAAATCCTTTCTTAGTGCACCTTCACACCTTATAAGGAACCTATGTGCCAAATTTGGACTCTCTAGAACCAGCGGTTTAGTATTTAGACATTTCAACCCCATTTCACCCCTACAGGGGAGATGATAATTCACGTCCGCCACGTTGGATTTTAAAATCGACCCGATAAACCATAAAAACTATACCCATGTTGATTTTCAGACTTTGTCACCACATTTCTCCCTTTTAGGGGTTGAATTTTCAAAAAACCTGAAACACGTGTTTACTCATTTATCGTTAGAAATACTCCTGTGAAGTTTTGAATAAAATAGTCTAACTAATCTTGTTTCCCCATACAAACTTTGGACCCCCATTTTACCCCTTTAGGGGGTTAATTTTGAAAAATCCTTTCTTAGTGCACCTTTACACCTTATAAGGAACCTATGTGCCAAATTTGGACTCTCTAGAACCAGCGGTTTAGTATTTAGACATTTCAACCCCATTTCACCCCTACAGGGGAGATCATAATTCACGTCCGCCACGTTGGATTTTAAAATCGTTGCGGTTTTCGTAATCAGCGACCCGATAAACCATGAAAACAATACCCATGTTGATTTTCAGACTTTGTCACCACATTTCTCCCTTTTAGGGGTTGAATTTTCAAAAAACCTGAAACACGTGTTTACTCATTTATCGTTAGAAATACTCCTGTGAAGTTTTGAATAAAATAGTCTAACTAATCTTGTTTCCCCATACAAACTTTGGACCCCCATTTTACCCCTTTAGGGGGTTAATTTTGAAAAATCCTTTCTTAGTGCACCTTTACACCTTATAAGGAACCTATGTGCCAAATTTGGACTCTCTAGAACCAGCGGTTTGGGCTGTGCGTTGATATGTCAGTCAGTCAGTCAGTCAGTCAGTCAGTCAGTTTCTTCTTTTATATATATAGATTCCGACTCAGAATCCTAAATTATAGGTGATAGGAAAAATTATCCCATTTTTTAAATTCTGTCTACTCTGTCCATTTTGTTACTATTTTTTTCATATTAGGAATAGCAACAAAGTGGAATGTTATTCACATTTTCTAATGTATGATAATTATGTTACAGTTATAATTGCATCACTTCTCGCGAAATTGACCTAATGTACTTTAGGAATGTGTTTTTTTTTTTCACCAAAATGTCACGAGGATCGGTTATTAAATGCGACCTGCAGACGAGAACATCCGTAAAACTAGACCTTCGGCAATCCGAAAACAATTTTTGCCAAGAAGACTTTTCCCTCTTTAGATCAAATATAAAGATTCTCACCATGATGTTAACAATCCAAAAATAAGGATGAATTCTTCGAAATTCCCACAGGAACCACGGGCAGAGTAGAAAATATCTTTTACATAACAACACAATTTTAAACGATAAGTTACAATACCCCCGGAACGTATCAACATTGTAAAATAACCACAAATTCAATTATATCCAAAGCGACAGGCGTGGTGCGTTGCGCCATCTAATGAAATTCCGCAGCCGTCATTAAAGTCAATGACTTGAAAGAAACACGCCCGTTAAACAGCAAAGCTCTTTGGAAAGTTTTCCATTACTTATCTATTGTCCCCTGTGACTTCGCCTGCTTCAGATCCGACAACGCTCATACAATGTTGTACATTGCGCACTGATAGTCGTTTGTTTACAATCTAAAACCTCCCACGTGCATTCAAAATCGCTTTGTAAATATCTACGCTCTTTCGAACCGCTGTAAAATAACGTAATGTATACAAAAACATCTTGCCAGCATGTCCACTTTTTCGGTACTCTGGAGTTCAATTATTCAAAACAAGTAATGTATGTTGAATCGCCTTCTTATCCCAATAAGTATATTATGGGAAGATCGATTCAAAGTTCTACTGGAGTATCGTTATGGTCTCGTTGCATCACTTTTTCCCTGTTATCCAATGTCTCGATAGCATTTATTTATTGCTATTGTGCCCTAGAGAGTCTTATAGGACGCTTTTTCCTAGCACGGAGACTTTTACGTAACGTAGGCTTCTAGATGGCGCCTTTATTTCTAATAATGTATATTGAATAACGGTAGACAAATTTATACTTCGGATAGCTGGGATGAGATTGGTTTGAATGTTATCACATTGAAGTTATTGGTTTTGATTTGATAAAAATGCTTGTAAAACATGTTCTGGCTGTTTTCTGTTGAATCAATTATTTAATCGCGTAAGGTACGTATACAAATTAGCGGCCTGATAAATACCGAGTTCAATCCAATCTTATCACGTTGAACGCCATACAAAAAAACACGTTTAGCCCAGGGGGCCGCGGCGGACACCTTGTGACCTGAACATGTCGGGCCGCGTCGGACACCAAGTGTCCGCATGCTTACAATCACTTCAGAAGCCTATACGCGGCCGATGGACGGCATTTGAATTGTTTTTACTAAGGCGAGTGACCCGCGCGGCCCTATAGAACAACCTGGCCGCTTAGCACAAAAAATGGATATGTTTACATGATGTGAAGTAGGTAAGTAGGAATAAAAACTGAGTATTTTATATCATTAAATGAAAAGCTATTATAGTTATCACGTAGTTTTCTAGTTTAAGAAGACATTAGAAATTCTTTAGAATTAAGAGAGCATTTAAATCTGAAAAACTTAACATTTTACACATCTTCGCTCCGGTCTGCTTTTGTGAACAGGCAGCCTTAGGGTGCGTATCCACTGAAGCGAAGCGTGGGTGCGGAATCGACCAATCACAAAGTGAAGCGGATCTGAGGTACAGATTTCAGCTCAAGTGATTCGTCTTTTCTATACGTCTCCGCTCCGCACCGCCTCAGTGGAGACGCACCCTAATTTATTATGGTCAACTTAATCACGCTTTAGATCCCTCCTTAGCTCTACGCTACCACTAAAAGGAGCAAACAGTATCAGACAGCTGTTACATAATATATCCTTTTATTTATTTTGCATCAGTTGTTACTCCCGCTTGTTTATATTGAACCGAAAGTTTTTAATAACATAATGTTTCGAACGGGATTCGAACCCGGGCTTCCTTTTGCGGGCCAGACGGGCGAAATTCCAATTGGTCTACGAATCCACTGGCTAAAGCATAGTTTTTTTTAACCAGTTGCTTCATTTGTTAATATGCCTTAGCTCCGTTACTCTCGCTGTTGAGCTAATCTTGTAGCAAAATTTAGGTTTATTTAGTTACAAAGCGTGTATGTTAAACGTAGACCCCATTATTCGTATTTCATTACTCAACTCAGAACATTAAAAGACGAAGCACATACAAATAGTGAGTAAAGTCAATTACCTACCATAAAAGCAATAAACGAAGTTTATTGGGAACCAAGAATAGATTTGTGAATAGATTTTGTAAAGGGACAATTATTTTAACATTCTAACCGTCTTATTACTCTGTTCGCACTTTCGGCCAATTCATAAAAGCACATAAAATTTTGAAATAATTGTATAAAGCCCACTACTCTTCTCCATCGCTCCCTCATTGCTGAGGATCGTGAAGCCCACTACAAGACAACCGAAAATGGTGCCGCAATTCATTGGGGACAGAGTAATAATAATATGGTGGTTAAAATGCTTAAATAATCACCCAAAACTAAATTTTCCCTACATATGTCGTTACTTACGTCTAAAGGATATTTTGCTTTTGCTTCCAGACACTGCTGAACAAGAGCCTCCCCCAAGATTCTCCACAACGACCGGTCGATCGCCACACTTATCCATCGGCGTCCGACGATCCTGACCAAACCCAATTTATTTGAGGCCTCCCCACGCTACGTCTTCTGGTACACGGTCACCAGTCAAGATTTCTGCCAAACGGCTATTAGTTATACATGCCATGTCCTGATCCCACTTAAGTCTGGCAACTCTAGAAGCAATATTGACGTGTGAGTGTTTTTTTCCAACGTACAAAACCTATGGCCGGTCTAATTCTATTTCTATTGAAAAACATGACATATATTCGTTGCTCTTTAAGTCACGGGAAAAAAATGGATGAAAATTTCCAAAACGCTTGAAACTACTTTGGTAAGGAGGGAGGATCGACGAGCTTGCCAGCGATTCTTAATTTCCGAATGCGGGCCATATATCAGGGGGATGTCCTGTGTACGCAATGCCGTGGCGCCATGCCCGGGATGTGTCACGTCGCAGTGTCGCAAATACCAATGCAAAAATACACAGAAACTCCTTCTTTTTTATAATCGGTTTAAAAGAACATTTGCTAGGTTAGTATGAGGAGTTGAGTAGTTTTCCAACGATTCTTAATTTCCTAATGCGAGCCATATATCAATGGGATGTCCTGCCGATGTACGCGATGTCGTGGTGCAGTACCTGGTATGCGTCACAATGTCGCAAGCACGCAATACTAATGCAAACACACATTTGAGAACCCTCTCTTTTGTTAAATCGGTTTAAAGAAACTATGGCGAGCTGCGTCGAGTTTCCCAGCGAAAACACACTTGAGAACATTTAAATTTTTATAATCGGTTTAAAGGAACATTTACCAGGTTTTGTTAGTATGACGAGTTGAGTAGTTAACTGACTTAATTTCAGAATGTGGACCATATATCAACGGGATATCCTGCCGACGTACGCATTGCGGAACACGCCGCGACGCAGTGTCGCAAGCACTCAACACTAATTCAAAAACACACTTGAGATCCCCCTCTTTTTTTTAATTTGGTTTATAATGACAATTGTGTGGTTTTGTTAGTAAGGCGAGTTGTGTCGTGCTTCCCAGCTATTTATAATTTCCGAATGCGACCCATATTATATCGTGTGGTGTCGTCGCTGTGCCCAGGTGCGCTGTGTGTGATCGCAGTGTAGCCGTCTCGTCTCTTCAACACATGCATCCTGATACTCACACAAAAAAAAACCTTTATGAAAAAACTATACAAACAACCTTTTTACCTCACTCGCCCGGAAAACCTCCGTTAAGAGCGCCAAATCTGTGTATTTTTTAAGATTATTTTACTAAGTTTGGTTTCAAATTCAAGCACGTAGGTATGTCAATTACTTTACCCTGATCAGTAAACCTTCTATATACACTTAATTATGTTCCATTACTCCTACCTTCCTAATTTGTGTACTTTTCTTGTTGGTGTGCAATAAATTAAGCGTTGTTGTGTTGTATTGTTAAATTTTATAGAATTGTCAGCGTTCTTGTAGGGTAACGGCACCAGTCGTCAGCCAGAAACCAGTGAACAGCATTTGGGGGCGTTTATTGGTCATAAATATCGCTATTGTAGAAATAAACGAATCACGTATACTTAAAATGATGCTCTGATTTCTCATTGGTTAATATATCATGCGACAAGAGCAGCAGCGGATCAGAAAAGGGAAATAAACTCGTTCATATAGGTGCTTTCCACCGACAAGAGCAGTAGTGTCATGTCCGCCATATTTTGTGTTACATGTGGTGTTCACGTAAACGGTAAGAATAGACATGTTTTATTCAAAAGAGTGATTGTTACTTATACAAATTGGCTTTATGATTACTTCATGTACTAAATTATATTACCTAAATTTGTATGAAAATATCGCCGATTTACGCATTAATTAAGGGAACCGACCACTGGGTACCACTTTTTTGCAAATAATCCAATTGACAGCCTCCCGGGCTGTTTACTGGGTATTTCAATTATTTTTAAAATTGAGACTAAAAACGACCTTTCGAACCGTTAAATTCACTAAATTAGTTAGGCATGTCCTATCCTAATCGTGAGAAAACCCAGTGGTCAGCCGCATTTCAGATTGTTCTTTAGGCGGCTGACCATTGGGTAATCCCAATTATTGCAATTGCGGCTCTAGTATTCAGCCGCTATCTTGTTGGGTACCAATCCAAATTACATGTTTAAGGCGGTAGACAACTATTTGTATAGGAATCTAGAAACTTTACAGTATGTAAAGTATTAAACGATATAATTAATCCAATAAAAAACTAATGAAATATACAGTGTGTATATTTGATATAACCGCATACTTTAAGGGGGGTTAGTATAGGCACTTATTAATATATTTATCCGTAAATTATAAAAAAAATCGAACATTTTTTTCTTCCATATAAAATAAATCAGCAAGCAATGTACTTGTTTGTTGTTGTTTGTTGACACATAACATCGTGATGTCACAACTGTCACTAGTAATAAACTACGCCATACATTGCTACTCGGAAAATTTTCAAAAATTATTTACGCTATGGCAGTTAACGCTAAGTTAATAGTTGTTACAAATATCAGATTATAGCACTAAAATCTCCGTCTGGCTACAATATGCGGTTGTATCAAATATACGCGCTGTATACTTAATGGACGTTATACTGGAATCATTTACCTACTTCTGAGTAAATAGAGGCACCTAACTGAATAATTTTCGATCGTTTCTGTTTCGATAGATTTTTAGTCTGTATCGCCTACTTTTTCAGATAAGATATATTAATACAGTCTCGATTATTTTAAATAATTAACGAGTTCTCTCTTATAAATTTGTTAATACGTAATGTCTCATTATTTTAATGTGGATACACCACATTTTTATGCGCTGTGACCTTTGTATCAATGGAGTTTTTTGTTTTATGAAAATAGTAGCTATAAAAAAACAAGATTTATATAAATAATATCGTAGATTTAGATATAAATATTGCTAATTTTAATCTCATTCTTATTAATTGTTACAAGGGCTGGGGATTGGATTCAGCGCGGTTGTTTATAGGATTTTAGAGGCTGACCACTGGGAAAACGTGCCGTTTTTGTGTAAACTTAAATATATATTTTACTAAAACAATAATTGTTTTTGATATGTATATTATGTATTGCTTAAAAACTCATGTGGCATGTTTCACTATCCGACGAATACTGTACAATTGCCAACTGTTTAAACTTCAAAAAGTCGATTGGGGGCTCACCACTCTGGTGCCTTTACTTACCCTATTTATTAAGTATACGTTCAACTTCTCACATTAATAATAACGAACATTGTTCAAATGAAATACACGTTCAACTTCTACAACGAAACAAAAACCCGAGAAACCAACCTGTACAAACTTGTTGATTATTCATGCCGTGGAACAGGAATAAAGTTCTGTCAAAGTACCTACTTCTTGCACTTAGGCTCTTATGCTTTAGAAGTATAGAGGATAACATTTATAAGGAGTAATCACACTACTATAATAAAGGCGAAAGTTTGTGAAAGTGTTTGTACAACGCGAGAAAAAACATTTTCATCTTTTGTTTCACATTTTTATCAGTCCAAGCCCTCGGCCAAGTCGAAAAAACTATCACTTGGGTTAGTTTGCCGTTGCCCGTACTCTTCATCTTTTTTTATGGGTTTGGCTTGTTTTGTTTGTTTTTTACTACAGAAACATCTGTACCTAACTATTTTCTAGGAATGAGTTGGGTTATTCGTACCTATAAAAATGTTTTCATTCACTCCGTCTAAAATTTTGATTATTTTCATACTATCTGCTACATTAACGCTGTTTAGTACGGCATTGGAACTATGATGTACTGCTTACCGCTGGACACTCTTCTCCTATATAAGACTTTTGCCCGCGACTACGTACGCGTGGAACTGGATAAAAGGGATTATTAAAAGCGCCTAAACAAATGTAAGAGCGATTGTGCTTTTGGTCTAATAATTACATTTCCTATAGGGTCACCGCAACCCAACAGAAATGTTCACTCACTTTTCAATCTTTTTAGGTATAATTTCCAGGATGAAAACTATCCTATGTCCTTCCTCGGATCCTAAACTATCTCTATGCCAAATTTCATCAAAATCGATTCAGCGGTTTAAGCGTGAAGAGGTAGCAGACAGACAGACACACTTTCGCATTTATAATATTAGTATGGATTGCTGCTTGTCATCCAACCTCTATAGAATACAGTTCTAACTTTTGCCAAAGCACTTCCTGCACTTAGGCTCTTACGCTTCAGAAGTTTTCGAATCCAACACCTCGAGGGTTTAATGCGGAAAGTCGGGATGCGCGTGTTGTACATTATATTTTATTGTGTTGTGTTAGTGAATTGTAATTAAACCTCCACCTGACACTTAGACTTACAAGGATATGTAAAATAAAGTAGAATTAGGTTATTGGCATTTTATTATACATTTAATTATCAATAATCAATTTATTTGTATTTAACACCTTTGTAACTGTATTCTTGGCAAGTAAATCTTTGAATATTAAAGGTTTTTGGATCGATTTCGCCAAAAATTTGTCAAAGATCAATAAACTTCTTCAGCGTTTTATTCAATAAGTACAGGGCATAATCTACTAAGTCTACTTTATGAGGTAATCTTTCAAAGTGCATGTTAATTTTCAAGATTTCATAAATATTCTCCAGGAATCCATTCCAAAATATAATGGGAAAAGTAATTTGACTGCCCACATAAAAAATAAAGATTAGTATATTCAACGGTAGGGCCGGTAGGAAAAGTTAAAATTCTCTGACTTACTTGGGTACATAAACAAAGGCTCTTAAGCCTTAAAAATGTCCCCCGGCTAAGAATAAATTCCGTTATAAAGATTTATGTGCCTTCCACCAAGAGGATGATTTGTAAACTAAATTCGGTTTTCGCCAAAAGGCTTTTTCCATCCAACCTTGCGAACTGGATATCATTAAAACAGAGTGCGGCTATTAAAGGGAGAAAATAAATGAAATTTGGATTATTTTACTTCTTTCCGAACCTCAAGCAAGTTTTATAACAATGTCGTATTAACTCATTTCTTTCCAGGCCTGTTGACATTTCGATAAATAATAAATATCGGACAACCTCACACAAATAAATCTAGTCCCACAGTAAGCTCTAGTAGGCTTGTGTTATGGACACTAGATGATGATAAACATATCGATAAATACAATATACTTAAATACAAATAACATCCGTGACCCAGGCACAAAAATATTCTAGCTCATCACACAAATATTTGCCCTTGCCGGGATTCGAACCCAGGACCGTCGGCTCAGTAGGCAGTTGCTTAACCACTGCGCCAACCGCGTCGTCGTCTTCTATACCTTAGAGCACAATCGTACTAACTTTTCGGAAAAAGTCGTTACAATTAGGACGTAAGTGCACAACTCTATGTGGTTTAAACATTGGCAAAACAATTGCAATTAGTACGAGCGTGAACCAAGGTAGGTACATTAAGATCTATACAAAAGGCAACATATTAGATAGGTAACATTACTTACTAACTCATCCTCCTAGCCTTTGTCCCATTTTTTGAGAATGAATTCTCAATCGGGGTCGGCTACCTAAATCCCAAGATGTGGCGTAGGCACTAGTTTTTACGAAAGCGACTGCCATCTGACCTTCCAACCCAGAGGGGAAACTAGGCCTTATTGGGCTTAGGTGGTTTCCTCACGATGTTTTCCTTCACCGAAAAGCGAGTGGTAAATATCAAATGACATTCCGTACATAAGTTCAGAAAAACTCATTGGTACAATTAGGACGTAAGTGCACAACTCTATGTGGTTTAAACATTGGCAAAACAATTGCAATTAGTACGAGCGTGAACCAAGGTAGGTACATTAAGATCTATACAAAAAGCAACATATTAGACAGGTAACATTACTTACTAACTGTAAATACTTATTTCTATTGAATCAAAACTTTGCACCCTGTATATAATTATCTTTAGCCATTCAAATACGCTATTGTTATCAGTAAATAGCTATTGTATTGTACCTATTATTTCTATAAAAGCCACAATCACTTATATCATCGTAATGAGCACGATTGTACTAAATTGGGTTCGCTCAGTGAAGTCCAATCAGAGCTTTAGTCCATGGAAATGGTACATTTTGCCTTGCATTAAATCGGGTAGTTCTGATTTTTTTATATGTTCTATATGATGAAGTGGTTATGGTAAATCCAAGTTTTCGACCTCGGGAACCCTCCGGATCATTGTGAAATTCTTGAAAAACCATGAATTTTTCGGTGTTTTTTCAGTTTCCACCAATTTTTACCATGAGAGACCTATTTTACCGCAAATATAACTATGTAAACTTTAAAGAAGACTAAATTTTCAACAAATTATGTTAAAGTGAGAGGGCGATAAACCAAACAGTTTGTAAGATGCAAGCGTTCAAAAATTAGCCAAACTTCGAAAAATATATATTTTTATAAGTTTTTTTAAGTTTTCAGCAACGAGGTCAACTAAGGACCCATTTTACGTTATAAGTCCATATATTTTATTAAAGTACACACCATCCGCAACTAAATGAGACCAATTTGGTCTATTAAGACTCGATAGTTCTTTAGATACAGCTGTGTGAAGTTGCTGAGGTGAGTAAACAAAATAATAGAAGGATTTGTAAAATGAAATGCGACGTATGAAATAAGCATTATAATTTACAGAAACACAGTAATAATAACAATTATTAGTCTTTTTTGTACATCTTTGATGGACCAGGCTGATCTTCCAGATCTACATCATTTCTTTTGTGGAGGGCTTACTCCGTTAGCATTTCTTCATCGACCGGCTCAGGCCGCTCGAAACCGCCATCCAATGATGGATCGTCAATGTCGTCAATGTCGTCACATATCAGGCTTGTTTTAGCAAGATTGATCGCTGCAGTGGTTGCAAACAGCCGAGCATTTGAGGCCAGATTTTCTGCAACTACAAGTTGTATAACCAACTTTTTTTGCAGTTGCAGGAAATCATTTTAAGCAGGGGTTGAGGAGCTGATGGCTTCGTCATCAGCTGAGGAATGAAGCCTCGAGTGCGAGGCCTCATTCCTCAGATGTGAGTGAGAGGAATAAGGAAAACCGCAGCGTTTTGTTTGAGGCGCGGCTGTTTTTTCAGTGTCGACAGAAACTTCATTTTTCCTTGGCCAACAAGTGCTGAAGTTGTATCACAACCACTGCAAGCGTGAAAGAACAGTGCCATTACGGGTTGTGCTTGGTGGATGAAGGAATCCGTCGAGTAGGTAAGAAGAAGATAACGTCAGATGAGGACTTTGTTCCAACTCTACGAAGACGTGCTCTTGGTGTTTTTTTCTAAAGCGTCAGATGGATACCCATCGAAAACCACAGTTATATGGGAGCCGTAGCGACTTTGCAAGTATTGGACATGACTGCAACCGATTTCCTCTAAATAGGTACACCACTAATTTGAAAAAAATTTTTTAGCTAAATTTGTTAACATTTGAATAGCTGTATTTTAGAAACTATTGGGTCTAATGTAACCAAATTACATTTATTTTGTTGCAAATTTAGTGTACTTAAAAGTGTTCATAGTGATTTTTACTGTAACAAAAGCGTTTGGTGGAAATAACTAACAAAAAATGAAATAACACCGAAAAATTCATGGTTTTTCAAGAATTTCACAATGATCCGGCTGGTCTTCGAGGTCGAAAAATTGGATTTATCATTACCATTTCACTGTAGGCAACATATACAAAAATCAGAACTACCCGATTTAATGCAAGGCAACCCCACTTTTAAAGCACGATTTCCATGTACTACTTTTGACACGCTAGAATTTATCGGATGTATAGTAATTTATGTTTTGTACCAACATTCCTTTCTATCAAGTACGTACCAAGTAACAAAATTTGGTACTATAAAAGTCCTAGGAACGTTTTAGGATGTGCCATAGTGTTCATGATTAGCACTATAATGGTGTTGTAAATGTCTACAGAACCCCAAAGAGGCCCTAGTTTTATCACTGATTAATTCTATAAACATTACATAAAGACTCGCGCGGTGATAAATCAGCTCTGTTGTTGAAGTATAAAAGTGACGTGAAACGCTTTTTAGTACTAACATAGTGCTGTCAGGAACTATTATGTCACGAATTTGCACTATAAAAGTAACCAAAACATGTTTATAGTGCTGCTTTGCACTGTAATCGATTCCAGTGTTTTTGTCGTCATAACTGTTTGCCATTTTATTCTTTTGATGTGTCATGCCATCGTGGTATTGAAAGAAATAAATAGCGATAAGTTATTTATGCTCCACTGTTACTTAACGTAACGTGTAATCAGAAGGATATGAGCACTTGCGAAAAAAAATGTATTGATAAATCCATTATGCTGATTTCAAATTTAACAATGCGCCCTCATAATAATCTTGTTTTAATTAAATTAAAATCGCTATAATTAAGACTATGGCTGCTATAGTACACATTGGCTCCAACCGTCTCTAAATATGTGCTATCATGGCGTAAACAGCGGCCATATTTTTACTAGTGATATAATTGTTATAAAAAACTGCTACAGATCTAATTAGTCCATTAATTTATCATTCTAACGCTTTTATGTCACGTTTTAGTCCCGTAGCAATAACACAAATTCACCTAAAGGGCTATTTAGAATTTAAGTTATTTAGCAACTGCACTAGGAGTCGCTATAGTACTAATTAGTGCTATAGAAAAGTGTTCATCACTTTTACAGAACTAGCCCCATAGCGATGTTGAGGAAGCTTTTAAGAACCCATAACGTTACGTAATGCTTGTACAGAGTACTTTTATAGTGCTAATTGATCCTATAACAATGTTTTCATCACTGCTACAGTGCCAGTACTGTAAAAGTCATTTTGACGCAGTTTTAGTGCTAAATGGATACATAAAAGTGTCAGTAAGTTCATCTACAGTACTAAATAGTACCATATCAGCTTTTTAAATATCTAGTAAAGTGCAACACTTTAAAGATTCTTTTGTATGATCCTGTAAGCGTTCTAAGAGCTAAAATATAGAACTTAATTGCTCTTTAATTTATAGAATTAAAACGCTCCGTTAAACACCTTTATAGTGCAAGCAGTCACAATGGATACCAGTATAGGTCAACTATATCACTGTTTGGTGACAAAACGCCCTGGTTATAGAACTTTTTGTTACTTGGTGGTATACATATACAGATTATGATTACCTCAACGACCATAAAGTAGCTACATATCTACATATAGCTAAAGTTGCTATTGCTTTCGTGAAACAAAAAAAGCTAAAGTTATAGGCATCAATTGTAGAAAAAATTATTTACAAGAAAACATTAAAAAAACAAATAAACTTATACTAAAGGGTGGCTAAAACTATTATAAATAATTATAAAAATAATATGGTATTTTTGCAGCGTGCCCATCACACAGGCAGCATTCCCGCGTTGTATTGCGATGGCAATTCTTTGCGCGAGGGTCACCCGTTGCCTCCCTTAGGCGTTTGCTTAGCGCCTTGTGGAACCCACGAGCAGCCCTACCCCACGGACAATTAATTAAATTTTTTAAGCAAGTTTTTTGCGACTTTGAGAGATTCTTTAATAAACAAACGTGGTGTGTTTATTAAACAGACCACAGGTGGCCGCTTTTCGTTATACGTGGTTATAGATTTTATTGACCTAATATAATATTGTATACACTAGCTTAATATACATAATGATCTCCGTCCATGCTGTCAAATCCCTCATAGATATCATAGCGCCTGACTTAGTAGTTATATTCAATAACAGTGAAGATTGCGGTGAGTTTCCTGATCTGATGAAATATAGTAAAATAACTCCTTTATTTAAATCAGGTAGTACTTCTGACCCCAATAACTTTAGACCAATATCTGTACTACCAACATTTAGTAAAATTTTTGAAAAGTAAATTTTGTCTCAATTATTAAGACACTTTAATTTGAACAATTTAATGCATAACAAGCAATTTGGTTTTACGCGGGGTCGCTCGACATCCGACGCTGGAGTCGAGCTAGTAAAATGTATTTTCGATGCCTGGGAGGAATCACGAGATGCTTTAGGTATCTTCTGTGATTTATCTAAGGCCTTCGACTGCGTTAATCATGAGACACTGATCAGGAAACTACACCACTATGGAGTTAGAGGATCGGCACTGAAATTGTTAGAATCTTATTTAAATGGTAGAATACAGAGGGTTGACGTGAATGGAAAGCGATCACCGGGGTCATTAGTCTCTATGGGTGTGCCGCAAGGATCAATATTGGGACTCTTCTTGTTCCTTATCTACATTAACGACTTGCCACAGCTCATAAAGACCCACCATGATATAGTTTTGTTTGCGGTTGATACTTCACTTATTTTCAAAGTCGCACAAAACCAACAATCTTATAATGACGTAAACAATGCTATATGTAAAGTAGTGTAAATAATTTATTGTTAAATGAGAAAAAGATTAAATGTGTTAAGTTTGTCACGAGTAACGTAATACACGAGCAAGCAAGTGTTATTGTTAAAGATGAGGAACTGGAACTAGTTGATAGCACAGTTTTTCTCGGTATTACATTAGATTCTAAGCTCCAATGGGGTCCCCATATTGCTAATCTCTCGAATATACTGAGTTCTGCAGCTTTTGCAGTTAGCAAGATCCGTCAATTAACAGACGTGAAAACAGCTCGATTAGTATATTTTAGTTATTTCCATAGCATTATGTCGTATTGCATATTACTTTGGGCCAGTGCGTCAGATATTAATATAATTTTTGTTCTCCAGAAACGGGCTATTCGTGCGATATATAAAATGCACCATAGAGACTCGCTTAGAGATAAGTTTAAGGACATTAATATAATGAAAGTGCGAAAGCGCTTTTCAGACGCAAACTACTACAAGTTGACTGGTTTGATATTGGTATTAATTCTTTTATAACTCAATTTAACAGGATTTTCGATAATAGTTTCACTAAGCGACGTAAGAAGTCAAAAAGTACTTTGACGGTCAACTGGATCACGAAAGGCATAAAAATCTCAAGTAGGATGAAGCGTTTCCTTATTACACACAAATCATCTGCATCAGAGTCGTTAGACAAATATAGGAACAGGTACGTGAATATCTTTAGACGTGTTGTTAGGCATGCAAAGAGACTAGCAGTCCAAGCGCAAAAAGAAAAATCAAAGGACTCGGCTAAGGAAATATGGAAAATAGTTGCAAAACATAGGAATAAGGCAGTTCACAGGTCAAGCGATAACTTAATGTTAAAAACGATGAACACAAATGGTGATACTGACAAAATAAGTAATCCATTAGAAGTATGCGATGCTCTTCTGGTACAATTTGATCAAGGAAAAGACTCAATGGATAACCTTGACCAAGCTTCGGCATTACTACAGACACACGTAACAAGGGTTGAAAGCGACATTGTATGCGAGCAGATTACGCCATTAGAAGTTAGATCTCTGGTTAACAAATTGAAACCTAAAACCTCGTCTGGGTACGATGAGATCCCAGTGACTGTTATAAAAGACAACATTGACATACTCGACTGTCCGCTGGCTTGTTTCTTTAACAAATGTGTTGAAAGTGGCTCCTTTCCAGAACAACTAAAAATTGCTAAGGTCATACCAGTATACAAAAAGGGTCCAAAAGCTGATGCAAACAATTACAGACCCATTTCTCTCTTGCCAACACTTTCCAAACTGCTTGAGAGACTAATTAAAGACAGACTCATCAGACACCTATACCGGAATAATATATTGAGTGAGCGTCAGTACGGGTACCAGAAAAGTAAGGGTACCAATGAAGCCATCAGTGATTTAGTAAAGGATACAACAGAAAACTTAAATAAAAAGAAGAAAGTAGCTGCATTGTTCCTTGATCTAAGCTCAGCATTTGACACTGTCAACCATAGCATTCTGTTAGCTAAGCTAGAACACTATGGCATCAGAGGCAAACTGCTGTCTCTTCTTCGGTCGTACCTTACTAACAGAAAGCAATTTGTCGAAATCAAATGGACAGAGGGGTCGACTGAAAAAACTTTTAAATCAAAAACAGCTGGTGTATTTAGAGGAGTCCTACAGGGGTCCATACTGGGGCCTATTTTGTTTATAATTTACACAAATGATATGATGAAATACATGTATAACACCTTACCTTATATTAAATTAGTTGTGTTTGCTGATGACACCAACGCTATTGTCTCCGCTGATAGCATTGAGGTCTTAAATGAGAGATTAAATAAAACCCTAAAACTATTTGGAGATTGGTTCGCCATAAATAATTTAAAACTAAATACCAACAAGACATCTGCGCTCCTATTTAAGACCACGGCTAGAAGTAAGGACTCGTTGTATATTGTTAATGAAGGTACTGCGATAGAACAAGTAGAATCAACGAAATTCCTTGGAGTACACATAGATTCCATGTTAAACTGGAAGCAAGAACTATCTTCGTTGACTAGTTCAATCAGTTCGGCATGTTATGCGCTCCGAAGTTTAAGGGAGGTTTTAAACTTAAGTCACTTAAAGATGGTTTACTTCGCGTTAGTGGAATCAAAAATACGCTATAGTATTCGATTATGGGGAAATAGCTATAAATATAACGTCCAATCTGCTTTTGTTGCTCAAAAAAGAGCCATTAGAATTATGGCAAGAGTACCTCAGTCAACTTCTTGTAGAGAGTATTTTATAAAATTTGACATCCTAACTGTCCCCAGCCTTTATATACTATTAGTACTTAAGGACCTAGTTACCCACTTAAATAGAAGGGAAACATCAGAGGAAAGGGAAGCAAGACTGGCCACTAGAAGAAAGGACTTGTCACAAACCATAGCAACCAAACTTAAAGTAGTGAAGCATACTGAGAGTTATCAGGGAATTCATCTTTTTAATAAACTGCCCTTGGAGTTGAAGTCAATCACAAACAGTAATACTTTTAGCAACAAACTAAAAAATATCTTGCTTACACAATGTTTGTACTCAGTAGAAGATTTCGGTAGGACAAATGTATGATTATTTATTATAGTTTTGTTTGACATAGTTTTTATTGAAATGTAGGTAGTTTTTAAATTGTTTTTTATTGACATTATATAATGCACAGTAAGTAGAATTCTAATTTTAGCAATGGGACATTGGAAGAATATGTTTTTATTTTTTATTTTTTCGTAATGAATGTAAATAAGTTGGAATTAATATGTATCATTTGTAATGCGTTAAAAAATAAGTTAATGTTTTATTATGTGTACTTAGTATTATTTTTAAACGTGTTCTTTCTCAAATATTGTATTGTAAGACTTATATTATATTTCAAACACAATGTACATTGTTTACGAATAAATAACTATCAACTATGTCAATACATTTATGAGAATCTTATGTATGTAACATAAGAACATTGCCAATTTAAAGAAGAACTGTGACATACATGATATTAATACTAGAAATAAGCATAAGCTCGCAGTGCCTGCCACTAGGCTCCATAAAATAAGAAAATCATTCATGGGTAACTGTGTAAGATTTTATAATAAGCTTCCTAGAAGCGTAACTGACTTGTCTGTTGGTAAATTCAAGAACTATGTAAAACGTAAACTTATTTCTAAAGCTTATTATAGCACTCAAGACTACATGAATGATAACGTGTCGTGGGATTAGTGAAAATCAAGCAATGTTATGTGTAATTATTGTAACGAGTACCTATCAGGATACATACTGATAATTTAATTTTAACTATTTTTATTATAATTTTTGACATTTAGAATTTTATTCTAGAAATATTCTAGCCTCTAGTTTTTATTTATATAATTTGTTTATGTGTTGACGATCCTTTTTAGGATTTTTCTTTTATTTCTATAATGTTGTTTTTATGTTTTTTTTATTTTATTTTTATTATAAGTTTATCAATAAATTGCTCTGCTCTCTGTAACTGACAATTCGAAAGTGCTTGTAGCTAGGCCTACTTGAATAAAGAAAATTTTGACTTTGACTTTAATATGTTACCAACTTTGTAAATATATATCTAAGAACCCATATAAAAATGTTTTGGAATAGAATGACTAAATATCAGAAATTTTTACAACACTAAAAGTTGACGCGTAACACTTTATCGTGATAATTTTCATCATCGTACCTAGAAAAAAACTATCCATTTACAAAATTTTCAAAGATTGTCATTGTATGTGTTTAGATACGGATAGGTCAGACAACCCTCTTGTTTGAGACCAACTGTTTATAGGCTAGTTGACCCAGTTTTGAAATATATTTCAAATGGTGAATAATGATCTTACTAGCTCTAAAAAAAATATCTTGTATTTTTGTGAAAGCTTGAAAGCTAAATTTTGTCAATTGAAAATTAGAAATTTCATGAACAGTCAAAAACGCCGTCCGCCATTTTTGCCTTTTGCTAATCTGTGGCGTGTCGTAGAATTACCTGTAAATATTCGAAATTCGACCGTCGTATAGTGCCATTCCGCTCACTCCAATATACTTTGACAGGAGATCGAGAGGGACGGCACTATTCGAAGTCGTCAAAGTAGACTTTCAGTTTTGTTTACATGATCAATGACGTCACTATCATAAGCGAAAATGGCGGACAGCGTTTTTATCATTTCAAAATACAGATTAAAAACCATATTTTCAAATTTAATTTTTTCGGCCATCTTTCACTTTTATGAATTGAAAAAAATATATTTAGGTTTCCTTTGCTAAATATTATACGGAATAAACATTAGCTTATTACAATTTGACATGAGTCAACTAGCCTATTGTACGAAATAAATTGTGCTTCACCTTGACCTTCACCGAATTATGTTTCGCCGAAAATCCACTTTCCTCTGAAGTCATACGTTTTTCACATTTTTTGAGAATATCACCCTATTGATTTGATTAGGTTAGGCTAGGTTTGTTTTATAGGTAACAATCCCAAATAGTTAACAGTTCCAGAGAAAAATACATTCTTCTATTAAAGTAATTGGGCAAAGAGACAGAGAACCAAAATAAATGCACCAATCAATCTACAGCAAAGTAAGATTGCCTACGCATGCCTAGCTATCGTGTTGATAAGACAAAGAACATTAAAAACACTAGGCACTGAATCTAGGGCTTGGCGCCGCCACGTCGCACCCTAACTGTCCGCATGAAACATGGTGCACCAGGTTTTATTACCTACTATTTCTAGGGAATTTCACAACCATGTGTGTGCATGTGAGATTCACTACTAATGCACAGTAAACATGTAAGTAAAGCCTGACCAGGAATATATGAGGATTGTCAAGAGGGCGCTATTTATAAGATTTATATGGCAACAATGTTGCAACCAATCGCAACCCACTATAATGACATTAGTTTAAATACCTGTCAGTTCCACTATGTTAACCTCGTAATATAATTTAATGGAATGCACTCTTTTCCTGACTGTTTTTCGTGTAGTAAATACGTGTACACTTTATTTATAATCTTACGTTCACGACCGTGAATGGTTTTCGGCATTTTATTTGGTAATTTTCTAATCTAATCTAATTTTAAAATATGGCTTCCATCAGGTTAATGATGATTTCGCCAATTTCAAGTTTGCTCGTAGAGCATGCCGTTGTTCGGTGAGGTTTTGCTTTTTGTAAAGTGATAGCGATTTACAAAAAACCACGCGGACTATCGGGCCTTGACCCAGGAAGGGCTATGAACGCTTCAAGTTGAATTCTTCATTAGCTATTCACTCATACGTTAGATCACTGCACAATACGCTATCAATACTACACATTGAACAACAAAAATGAATAAATAATGAACAACACAACTTAAACGCATGCGGCCATCTTAAGTCACAAACCGGAAGACTGGTAATTTTAAATATTTGTCTTTTAAAGAAAGCACCAAGAATGACATTGACATTGTTGACAAACCATCATAAAATCATTGCCAGTGTAAGAAATCAGTTCCAGTGAACTTCCGCAATATGGCGCATCCTCATACCTATATTTCTGGTCAGGCTTTACATTAAACCATTGATACAAAGTTCAAAGCACAAAGAGAAAAGGAAAAGCGCAACCTGGCGGAAGAGATCGGGTATCGAAACCGGTACCTCTGGATTAGGGTCCAGCTTGTTAACCTCTCCACCACCCTAACGCCCAGATAACCAATCGATTTTTTCTTTACGCTTTTAGTGTCGACATTTGCATTATCCTTAAAATTCCATAAAACTCCTTAAATTTGTGGTGGTAACCACATAAAAAATAATGAGACATTACATGTTTCATAAATTTATGAAAGTAGTAAGTACATATCACATTAATTCCCATTTACCTACACATGTAGGTACCTACAGTACAGCTCCAGTCGGTAGTTAAATGCAATGTTTCGAAACAATTTTGACAACTCTTGATAGTTACATTATTATAACAACGCGTTCAACAAGGTGCTTTAATTATCTCGAGGTATCAGACGTAAGTTTACGTCCATGAGTCGCTTCGAGCCCATGAAACGTCGAAGCAATTAAATAAACCTTTTTGAAGGCGATTAAGTCCCGTTTTGTTATAATAAGTAATGTGTGACAAACGTGTAAGTTTAAATAAATAATCTGACAACCTCACACAAATTGATCTAGTCCCAAATTCAACTCAAGGCTTGTGTTATGGGTACTAGACGACGATATACGTACTTATATAGATAAATATATACTGAAATACATAAAACAACCATGACCCAAGCACAAATATTCTAGTTCATCACACAAATATTTGCCCTTGGATTCGAACCCGGAACCGCCGGCTCAGTAGGCAGGTGTCTACAAACTGCGCCAAATGCGTCGTCGAAATCAATATTAACTCTCGATAATAATCCTGTACAATGAAGATAATCTGCTAAAAGTGAAAGAAAATATTGCTTTTGAGTAGTATTTGTGTTACGCTAATATTTCTATTTGTATAAAGCAATGTCGTACTCATTATTTATTGCAGAAGTAAAGCATGAGTAATAGAAGAAAAATATTTATTTTATCCTTTGTGAGCGAATAAATATCTTCGATTTAAGTTCAACTTGTAATAAATATAATTAACTATTGCCCAAAAATCACTTGTAAACCAAATGTAAACGTGAACCACATTACCGGCGTATTTACAATTTACTGGCGCGTACTCTCTCGTATATTATTATATTAAAAGTCCCTCAAATAATTCTTTTATAAATATATTTTTATAAAAATCACACTAATATTATAAAGGTGAAAGCTTGTGAGTGTGTATGTTTGTTACTTCTTCATGCTCAAGCTGCCGGACCAATTTTGACAAATTTTGGTATGAACCTAGCGGACACCCTGGATTAACACATATGCTACTTTTTATCCCGAAAAAAATTAGTGTTCCCGTGGTATGAGCGGTAACACCCGCGCGGTGCAGCTAGTCTCTACATAATATAGTACAAAGTCGCTTCCTATCTGTCTGGCCTTATGTATGCTTAGATCTTTAGAACTACGCAACGGATGTTGATGCGGTTTTTAATAGATAGAGTGATTCAAGGTTTGTAGGTATAATTTATTTAATACATGCCTAAATTATCAGCATTGCACCCGTGCGAAGCCGGGGCGGGTCGCTAGTACA
Source organism: Apotomis turbidana (assembly GCA_905147355.2). Classification (NCBI taxonomy): domain Eukaryota; kingdom Metazoa; phylum Arthropoda; class Insecta; order Lepidoptera; family Tortricidae; genus Apotomis; species Apotomis turbidana. The sequence goes on from LR990288.1 coordinate 9,588,951, forward strand.
TTATAAGTCTAAATTCCCTCAGTGCACCTACGTTAGTATTCAAATCAAAATCCATTTTACATACTCGTATTCCAGTTGGATAATGCCAAGTCAAATATAGACGGTATATTGCAATTCTTACTCCCACTCTCAGATTCAAGACGGTTCTTTATAATTCTTTATTCAATTGCAGAGTCATGTTCTTCATCTAGGTATAATATGCGTTTCTCTTTTATTTTTTAAAACAAGGAGGAGGGTTCTCAATTCAACTGTATGTTTTTTAGGGTTCCGTAGTCAACTAGGAACCCTTATAGTTTCGCCATGTCCGTCTGTCCGTCTGTCCGTCTGTGCGTCTGTCCGTCTGTCCGTCTGTCCGTCTGTGCGTCTGTCCGTCTGTCCGTCTGTCCGTCTGTCCGTCTGTCCGTCTGTCTGTCTGTCCGTCCGTCCGCGGCTTAGCTCCGTGACCAAGTACTAGAAAGCTGAAATTTGGTATGAGTATGTGTATGTATGTCGCCGACAAAACGGTAAAATAAAAACTAAAAAAAAAGTTTTTTTCGGGTACCTCTCGAACACCTAATTTTTTTTTTCATTTCAACACTAGTGTGTTAATAGTGTTGTTAGTCCGCTGTTTTCTAACATAATTGTGCGCATATGGTTACAAGCATGAAATTTCTACCACAGATAGAGTGTTCCACGGTGATTATTTTCAGATGTAGAGGGAAGTCAGATTCGTCCCCTGTGAGGCGGGAGAGCGGAGTGAATACGGCCAAGTATCCCTCTTTTCTTTCTTTATTGCTGGTCAGTTAAGTCTACCAGGACGTGTTTGGTATCGTTTCCGTGTAAAACAAATATCAGAAATTCATTTTTTATGTTATTTTTGTATAGTTCTATATAAAAATATGGGTGTAATGGCCAAAAAGGTAAAAATCACAACAAGTTTTTTTATTCAATGAGGTAAATTAGTTCAATTTCGTTAACATTTTCAAATTATTATTGTTATTTCAAAAATCTCATTTAATCTGGTTTCTAAAAATATACGCATGTTGGGCACTTCTCATGCAAACAGTAGCTTGAAATATATCTTTACGTCGGCGTAACCAACGCAAATCTCCGAACGCATCCTATTTCGCTCCATTAAATACATTAAATAATGATTTTTAACATGCTTTTACATATAATATTTACTATATACCTAAAAAAACAAATTAATGTAATTAAAACAAAATATTTTTTTGCTAATGTATCACGAGCACACGGGCTAATTTCAACATCAACAATTTATTTAAGTTACTGTTTGTATGAAGAGTTCCCAATATTTATATATTTTTAGAAACTAGATTAAATTTGCTATTTTGCAATATTTTTGATAGTTGTTATATTCAGGAAATATAACTAATTTATCTCCCTGAATAAAAAAAAACTTGTTGTGATTTTTACAATTTCGGAAATACAACCATATTTTTATATGGTACTATAAATAAATAAAATTAAAAATGAATTTTTGATATCTGTTTTACACGAAAACGACACGACACAAGTCCTACTAACGTTACCTGATCAGTAATATAAAAAGAAAAAGAAGACTCCTTTGTCCTCATCACCCCACTTTCCCGCCGCACAGGGGATGAATCTGACTTCCCTCTACATCTGAAAATAATCACCGCAAAATACTCTATCTGTGGTAGAAATTTCGTGGTTGTATCCCGATGTACACAATTTCGCGACTTAGCAAAATGTACTAGAACACGCAGGCAAAGCTTAACATCAACATTTTTTTCAAGGTACTTTTTGTATCAGATGTGCCCAATATGTATACATTTTTAAAAACAAGATTAAATTTGCTGTTTAGTAATATTTTTTTAAATTTTAAATATTCAGGATAGATAACTAATTTATCGTTCTGAATAAAAAAAACTTGTTGTGATTTTTACCTTTTCGCCAATAAACCCAAATTTTTATATGAAACTATTCTTAAATAACATGAAATATTAATAGCTGATATCTATTTTACACGAAAACGATGTCGCGCAAGCCCTAATAGCCTTAACTGATCTGTAATAAAAAAAAGAAAAAGAACAGTACTTGGTCCTCTTCACCCCGCTCTCCCACCACACAGGGGACGAATCTGACTTCCCTCCACATCTGAAAATAATCACCGTGGAACGTTCTATGTATGGTAGAAATTTCATGCTTGTAACCCGATGCGCACAATTTCGCGGCTTAGCAACTACTATGTGGGGTGTCGTTGAATAGGTCTTTTAAAAATAATAGGGGTCTTCTAACATATTTTTTTGATAAAGTTATCAGTTTTGTAAATATTGGCTCCGAAAAGTTTGAAGGTATTGAGTAATTTTTAAGGAGCTGCTTGGCAGTGAGAAGTGACACTTTATTGTTTTCTGCTGCAAGATCCTGGGTAACTGCATTTCTAAGGCCCGTTTCTGGAGAATATGGCGTATAATTGAGCATTTTGAATGACTTCATGGTCAGAAGTAAAGCATTTTTATTTTCTACGTCGCTTTTAGCCCTACTTGGATACAGTTCTGCGTGTAAATCTGACGGCTGCTTATGACTGAAAGCCTCGTAAGTCTTGACTTATAATAAGCAGCATGCCAACTGGATGTCAGCTTCAAGAGCTGCAGAGCGGCTGGATCCTGTGCGAAACCAATTATCCCAAAATAAGTGTATTTCACTGCCTCGACCAAGTTCATCAATTTTTTTTTTAATAATGAAGTTCGGGAAGATATTGCTCACAAACCATAAGACCTACTAAAAAAAATTATACACCATGTTATAGGAAATTTTATAGAGATCATTCTTGTCTTTGACCATTTTTTCTAGCTGTAAAAGTTTTTGTATAAAACCGTAAAAATCGTGATAAGGGACATATTTTGAAGTAAAAAAGGGGGGGGAGAGGGGGGGGGGGGGCAAAATTCGGCTTGGCAACATTCAGAACCGAATTCAGCAGGCTTTTTTACATCGGAAAAGTCATGTTGCCAAAATGGATCCCAAAATGCCGTTAGCACGGTAAAGGAAGCCGATATTTAGAATTTTCTACCAGTCTATGAAGTTCGGGAAGATATTGCTCACAAACCATAAGGCCTACTAAAAAAGTTTATGTACATTATGTTATAGGAAATTTTATAGAGATCATTCTTGTCTTTGACATTTTTTTTCTAGCTGTAATACTTTTTGTATAAAACCGTAAAAACCGTGATTAGGGATGTCCCTATTTTGAGGTAAAAAGGGGGGAAATGGGGAGAGGGGAGGGGGAGATTCGGCTTGGCAACATCCAGAATGGAATTCAGCAGGCTTTTTTACATCAGAAAAGTCATGTTGCCAAAATGGCTCACAAAATGCCGTTAGACTTGAAAATTTTGATTTGAACTACCAGTCTAGTACCTACTATGCGTAGGCTTATAGACCGAGCGAGCAAAGCGTCTCCTATTCATCTTGCCCCAAATTTCTTTGGTATGTTTAGTTTGGATTTCCAGACGCTTTCCGGCCGTTCTCATTTAGTAATCATCGCATTTCCAGCGCCGTATTTTAAGCCCACAAGGCTCGGGCCTAGGGGCCCCAGTCCCAGCAAGTCTTGCACCATAAGTACTTATGTTCTCCTTATTTATCACTTAAAATACTGCTACGTTAAGACCGCCTGTTGTCTACCGTTATTTATATGTCTTGTTTCCTTTTGTAAACTTTTATTGGTGTGCAATAAAGTATTGTATTATTATTATTATAATGTATGTCGCACCCGCTCACGGGACAATAGTGTCCCGGACCTTTGGGAGGCGTGCACGGAGCCGAAGCCAACGAGCAGAGGCCCTTTCGACAATTTAATGAAATGTAAGGGGTACACCATGCGGATGCTCCCCCTGCCTGTATCATGGGACGCACACAGAGACAGCACCCGCTAGATGTAAGAACTATTGTGGTTGTAGGTATGGAGTCTAAACATGGTACTAGGCTATTACATGAAATGCGATGGACTAACTACTGGGCTATTGTTTGAGACAGCCGGACGTCTACCAAGAAAAGTGTCTCATAGCAAAAAAAACTGGTAGACGATGACTCGCCACCCGCTAGATGGGCCCCCATAAAAAGCGACACATAGAGTGGCCTAAGGGCAACACCGGTGCGGAAGGCTAAGGGCGGAGAGGTGTAATACTGGGCTTTAAACCGAAGCCAACTAACCCCTTACGTTTCCACATCCGCCGCCGAGCCGCAACTCTCGCGACTCCACTCTGCCCGGCCGGTTAAGGCAAGACAGAGGCGGAGGCCCCGACCCATCACCCCCCGTCAGGATCCCCCAGGAGCACTCAGGTACGTGGGGTCGCTACCCCCAACAGCTCGCCATAAGCTGCCCTGCGTTATTATTATTACGTGCTATTTAATTTTCAAAGTTAGACAAGAACAGCGGTGATGAGTTGAGAGTGGGCAATTTGGATACGGGCAACGGAACCCTAGGGGACAGAGGCTGCCAGACTTTCTGGAGAAAGAGGAACTCTTCATGATGAACTCTTTCTTCCAGAAGCCGTCTCACAGGAAATGGACCTGGATAAGTCCCGATGGTTCCACGAGAAACGAGATTGACTTCATCATGACCGACAGGAAACGGATTTTCAGTGATGTGTCTGTGATCAATAGGGTAAAGACCGGCAGTGATCATCGAATCGTAAGAGGCACACTGAATATCAATGTCAAACTGGAAAGGTCCAGTCTGATGAAGTCTACGCTCCGACCTACTCGGGCCCATATTCAAAACCCCGAGAGCTTTCAACTCGAGCTCTCCAACCGCTTCGCTTGTCTGGAGAACTTTGTCTCAGTGGACGAGATCAACGACGGGCTAGTGGAAACTGTCCACACGGTAGGGTCTAAGTTTTTCAGACCCCGCCGTAAAGATAGACCTCAGAAATTGTCTGATCGAACCTTAAACCTCATGGCTGAACGACGCTCGCTACAGTTGCAGTCTCCCGATGACGCGAGGTCATATAGGCAGCTTAATAGACGTATATCGAAGTCCTTGCGACATGATCTGCGGCTCTTTAATACGTACCGTGTTAAAGAGACCATTGAGCAGAACAAAGGCTCCAAAGTGTTCGCAAAGGACAAGTCTATTGGACAAAGCCAGCTGACTAAGCTGAAACGGGAAGATGGCAGCATAGCGTCGACCAAAGCAGAGGTTCTAGGCGAGATCGAGAGGTTCTATGGTCAGTTATACACTTCAGTCGCAAAGCCCGTTGACAGCTTGGTAGGCGATCCAAGAGCCAAGCTGTCCCGACATTATACCGAAGACATCCCGGACATCAGTCTGTACGAGATTAGGATGGCCCTGAAGCAGCTTAAGAACAACAAGGCGCCGGGCGAAGACGGAATCACCGCAGAGCTTCTGAGAGCGGGTGGAACACCGGTACTTAAGGTCCTCCAGAAGCTCTTTAATTCCGTCTTGTCCGAGGGCAAAACGCCTGAAGCATGGAATAGAGGCGAGGTGGTACTGTTCTTCAAGAAAGGTGATAACAGCCTATTGAAGAACTACAGGCCCATCACGCTTCTAAGCCATGTTTATAAGTTGTTTTCGAGGGTCATCACGAACCGTCTCAAACATAGACTTGATGACTTCCAGCCTCCCGAACAAGCCGGTTTCCGAAGAAGCTATAGTACCATAGACCACATACATACGCTGCGGCAAGTTATACAGAAGACTGAAGAGTATAACTTGCCATTATGCTTAGCGTTTGTGGACTATGAGAAAGCCTTCGATTCGGTGGAAACATGGGCGGTGCTTGAGTCACTTCAGCGATGCCATATTGACTATCGGTACATTGAAGTGTTGAAGTGTTTGTATAGTAACGCCACCATGTCGGTCCGAGTTCAGGAGCAGAGCACAAAGGCCATTCCATTGAGAAGAGGCGTAAGACAGGGGGACGTTGTGTCCCCGAAACTGTTTACGGCCGTTATGGAAGACGCCTTCAAGCTCCTGGAATGGCAAGGACTTGGCATCAACATCAATGGCGAATACATCACTCACCTTCGGTTTGCCGACGACATCGTAGTCATGGCAAAGTCGATGGAGGAACTCAGCATGATGCTCGATGACCTCAATCGAGTTTCTCAACGGGTGGGCTTAAAAATGAACATGGACAAGACGAAACTCATGTCAAATGCCAAGGTTGTGCCCATCCCAGTTTCTGTTGAAAACTCGGTACTCGAAGTTGTTGACTCATACATCTACCTAGGACAAGTGGTCCAATTAGGTAGGTCCAACTTCGAGAAAGAGGTCAACCGCCGAATCCAACTCGGCTGGGCAGCGTTCGGGAAACTACGCAATGTCTTTTCGTCCGACATACCTCAGTGCCTCAAGACGAAAGTCTTCAACCAATGTGTGTTACCAGTGATGACTTACGGCACCGAAACGTGGTCTTTCACTATCGGCCTCATCTCAAAGCTCAAAGTCGCTCAACGAGCAATGGAGAGAGCTATGCTCGGGGTGTCTCTACGTGATCGAATCAGAAATGAGGAAATCCGTAGACGAACTAAAGTGACCGATATAGCTCACCGGATTAGCAAGTTGAAGTGGCAATGGGCAGGCCACATAGCACGCAGAGCAGATGGCCGATGGGGCCGAAAAGTGCTCGAGTGGAGACCTCGGACCAGCAAGCGCAGCGTGGGACGTCCACCTACAAGATGGACAGATGACCTTATAAAGGTCGCCGGAAGGCGCTGGATGCAGGTCGCTTCCAACCGGTATATATGGAAGTCCAAAGGGGAGGCCTATGTTCAGCAGTGGACGTCCTGTGGCTGAGATGATGATGATGATGATGATGATTTAATTTTCTGAAAACCGTTTCGAGATAGGGGAGGGGGACCCAAATGCCAAGTGCCTAGGAACCCTGGCACTCTAAGTCCGGAGCTGCGCATTTCTCAATCGATTGTCATGATGTGTGATGTCTCATTTTTTTAATGTTGGTATACCTAACACACCACAATTCTCATTTAAACCATTGATACAAAGATCAAAGCTTGAAAAAGTTGAAAAAGGAGCTACCTGGTGGAAGTGACCGGGAATCGAACCCGGTACCTCTGGATTGCCGGTCCAGCGCGTTAACCACTTCGCTACCCTAGCTCCAAGTAACCTGACTGCTGGCTATATACGCGCTTATGCAGTTTATTACTTGGGGTATTATAGAAGTTTTTACAAGCTTTTATTTACTTTGACCTGTCCCATTGTAATTGAATTTTGCAAGTTTTTGACCCACTTTCCGGTTTCCGATTGAGCTGAAATTTTGCACGAATATGCAAATCGCGTGACAATCCAATATTATGATGATGTGTGATCTCATGATGGAGCTGGAAGGTGGCCATAGGAACTCCGTAATAAATAAAGCAATCATATCGAGCTTGGGCTCTTTAGAATCTTCTCTGAGAGCAATTGATGGATGTTCAAAGAAAAGCACAGTCGGCTATAAAAGCTTGTCACAAAAATGTAATTTTTGACAAAAACTTATTTGTCGATTACGTTATATTTTTTTTCTCAAAATGGCGGAGATATGGAGATGTTGATACAATAAAAAAATACAAAACTTGGCAATTTCATAATAATCTCGCGAGGTCTCAGCTCAGAGAGCCTCTAGTACAACTAGTACAAGCGAAGACACAGCCCAAGTAGCCTACAGCATAAAGTGCTTATACAGCCCCTGTACAGCTAATTTTACCACCTAACTACTGAGCCGGCGGTCCCGGGTTCGAATCCCGGCCGGGGAAAATATTTGTGTGATGAACTCGAATATTTGTTTTTGGGTCATGGATGTTATTTACATATGTATTTATATATTATGTACCTACATCGTCATCTAGTACCCATAGTACAAGCTTTGATTAGTTCGGGACTAGATCGATTTGTGTATGATTGTCCCTTAATATTTATTTATATTTATTTATTTATAATTTAAATTGTATAAGGGTTGTATAAGCGCTTACCCAGCATGTGTGCTACTTGGGAGTTAACTTGACACCCATAGACCTTAGCACGTTGTACTAAGGTTTAAATTAGTTTACAAATGCAGAGTTATCAGTGCCTTCGATAGTACCTAGGTATCTTATTTACAATGTAAAAGTACTAAATCCCGCCTAAGTCGGACCGAAACAAACAACAATGTATCACATCGCAACCCATTTCGCAAGTTATCTGTTGTCTGAAATATTATGAGACTCTGCAAACTGTCGCGGTAGGGTAGTGAAACAAACTGACAATACCTGGAGAGATAGTAAATACAAGGTGTCGTAGATGTGTAGTCAGGCTAAGCAAACGTTAGTTTATCGCGTTATGAAGTTTACTGAATAGGTGTAACTGGTTTTATCTGCAAATATGTGATCAAAAGGTTAACCAGACGAAATTGTGTCCAGTTTTTAACCGACTTCAAAAAAAGGAGGAGGTTCTCAATTCGAACTAATTTTTTATTTTTTTTTGTATGTGCTACTCGATATCTCCGAGAACCGTGAACCGATTTTCAATTTTTTTTTTAATCGAAAGTGTATAACTCCGAGTTGGTCCCATTGGCACTAAATCGGGATCTGATGATGGAATCTTGGAGAAAACGAGGGAACTCTTCAAATGTTATAGGGACATGTACGGCGCTTTCGGTAATTTATTGATAAAGTCAAGAATTTACATTCAGTAAATAGGATTTGGTGTAAGGAAGCTGATGATGAACACCACAGATGGCCACTAGAACTTTACTTCTAAACGGCCAGTGTTTCGAAGGTAGCGATTAGATGTGCCGATTCGGATAGTTAAATTACTAGGAGGAAACAAATGTACATGGTGCTATTGAATACGGTACCATAAAACTGGTCTGATGCTGGAACCGGAAAGGACCCTACAGAACACGGTAACCAAACAACGTAACCGAGTCGTGTTTGGTGTTATTACTGGAATTGTCCTGACAAGCATTCTGAGTACAGAAGACTTATTTTTTTATTAATCGACTTCTTAATCGATATTTATTACACAATAACAGTACAATATCTACATAACAGTTCTGGTGCTTAGACGAAAGTATTACTTACAATTTAACACGTACCTATAATTATGTTTTATTTATTTACAATCATTATTTATGCTTCAGGGTTAATTATAGATGGCATCTCCTTAAAATTAAAATAATAATACCTATGTCACCTATGTTATATTTATATAATGTTTCAATATTTAACAATAATGTTTTATACGTGAAATATTATGTACCTACACTAAAGATATAATATCCTATCGGAAACGGAAATGTTTCGCCTCAGCATCACTCGTGATTCGACGCCTAATTTTATGGTTGGTAAGTAAGAAGCCACCACAGTTATTGACGTCCTTAGGGATAACGTTGTCTGGTGGATTCCTACCATACGTTGCCGTCTCGCGAGATTCATCTACAGCGTTAAATGTGTAGACGCGGTGAGCTTTAGCGTTTTCAGTGGTCATTTTGTTATTGTATGCGTCTACCTGTCTAACTGAAAAGGGAAAATGGAAAATGCGGACAGCAGCTCCGCTCCGACTGCAAAATCACCTGCTAAAGGTACATGTCGCCGCTCACATAATAATTCGAACAATTTTTTTTTTGTCGATATCTCCGAGAACCGTGAACCGATTTTTTATTTATTTTTTTAATTGGAAAGGGTATAATCAATAGAGCACTCAGTCTTGCCTTGCCGGGTTCTCGGCGAAGAGGTAGACCCAAGTTACGGTGACTCAATGTCGTTCGTAAAGACCTGAACGACTGCGGTTTGGAAGAACACGATGTCCAGGATAGAGCGAAGTGGAAGAGAAAAAGTAGGAAAGCGGACCCTGTCGCAAGACGAGACCAACGCTAGGAGGTGATGATGATGATGGAAAGGGAATAACTCCGAGTTGGTCCCGTTGGCACTAAGTCGGGATCTGATAATGGAATCTTGGAGAAATCGACGGAACTCTTCAAATGTTATAGGGACATGTACCTACGGCACTTTCGGTAATTTATTGATATAGTCAAGAATTTACATTCAGTAAATAGGATTTGGTGTCAGGAAACTGATGATGAACACCACAGATGGCCACTAGAACTTTGATATGAATCACTAAACAGCAAAAAAAAAAAAAACAACAAAAAAAAGAACCGACTTCAGTAAAACTAAAAAACCAAAAATAACCCGTTCAAGTACAGATTACATTTGACTCACACTTCGAAGTCGGTGCCAAACCTCGCGTAAACTATAATATAACTATAAATATAAGAACTGAGTGGTTTGGGATCGACTTCGAAGGGTGAGTCAAATGTAATCTGTACTTGAACGGGTTATTTTTGGTTTTTTAGTTTTACTGAAGTCGGTTCTTTTTTTTGTTAAGATTTTTTTTTTTATAGATACAAATAAATTTGAACTGCAACTATTTAGTTAGTTACTATCTGTCAACCGACCAAACAAAATGCGCAATCGGTAAATTTCTCTACCAGTATCCCATGATGCAGTTAATTCGATTTTAAACCCGTCAGGATTTATACCGCGCATAATCTATAGTTTGGCCTAGCGCAAGAATGTAATTGCATTTTCACAGTTTGCGGCGGTAGTAAAATGTTGGTCCTTCGAGCCGGATATTGCTCGCCCACCACGGGTGCATTATGCATGCATTTGACCGCCACGCTTATGTGAGAAGCTCCAAATCTCGGGAATACATTTCGAGAAACGAGCGAAGTAAAAGGTAAAAGGTAGAGAAAGGATTTTAAAAATTGACGTGAATTGTGCGGAACTTCGGTGATCTCGTTGAGGTGGTGCGGGTGGGCAAAGCAGATAAGTTGTGGGCGGTGCAACTAACTTAAATAGGTCTTAATTGATTAACCTATTGACCGCCAAGCGGTCTAGCAATTTACCGTGCCACTGACGCCAGAGTAAAAAAAAAATAATGTGCCCCAAAATCAACAGGGATTGAAAAATACTCGTAGCGGTTAGAATTACAAAGTTTAGGTCATTGAAATTTGGACGGCTGTGGCCGACGTGGCGTCAGGGGCACGATTTTTGCTGACGGCCACAGCCGACTGTGGCGCTCAAAAGGTTAATAACTTTGTAGATAAATACATATATTTATAATATATACATATATAAATAAATACTGACTAAAAAAGCAAAACAGATATGCTAAGATTCCTCCATTCTGCTAATGAAGAGGTCACGCAAGGAGTTTTTCACGCAAGGTTAATTTTAGCATTTTCTCACATTAAAATAAAAATAAAATCCATTAGAGGCCCAGCCCAGCAGTGACGACGAAAATAAAGATTGATTGGCCACATTTGATGTCCTGTCCCAATGTATAACAGGATGTTATATCGTAAAATGCGAGCCATATTCATTTTATTATTGTTAAGTACTAAATGTGCAAGTGCATTGGGTCGTCATTTCAATCGATTTTGCTTGCATTTTACGATTCCTGCTTATGTTCTCTAATAAAATATAAGTATCGATAAGTAAGATAACTTTTTCACAAAACATAAGCGAATTTAACGATAAGAAATTGTATTTCCGAGACCAATTAAACGATTTACCATAAACACCAAAAACGTCATAGATGTGCCCATATTTGAGGATGTCTGTCGATTACTCATGGATGTCATCGTCAGAGCTTCACCACCTTCTTAGAGGTGCCTACTTCTGAACTAAAAAATATTTTTTCTAGGTACTCCAGTCCTTTTTTCTGTCATTTATATAGATAGTTACTAACTCTAATATAAAGACATAAATTATGAAAGTCTGTAAAAGTCTATATACTCTATTGCCCAAAAAACAATGCTAAACGATGTTATGATGTCGCCAAAAAAGCATCACTTAGTACCACAGATTACAAGATAAACAGCTGCATTCACACAATTTGCAAATAAAAAAAAAGCTTATTGTACTAAGGCATTGCTTTGCTGCCAACTTAAAAAAAAAAGTTTTATCTTCAGTGCATGGATGTTTAGTATAGTGAACGTATACCTTTATGTAAGTTCATATTTTTTTGACAGATGGACGTCAATATAAAAAAAGTTTATCAGAGACTATTTTTTTTTTTATTTTGTTGATTCCGAGCGGGAACATGTAATTATTTTCTTTGTTGTTTATTTGCATTTTATTTATGAAATGTCAAGTCGTAGAAAAAGTATTGTATGCAACGTCGTAACCCATGCCACCCGCGTTTCTTGCCCCCTCTTATAGGTACAACGGTTGCATAAAATAGGTACTATTTTGAGTCTTAAATAACGAAGTTCTGAGGTCACTAATTAAAAAAAAATACAACCGAATGAAATTGAATGAATAATAAAATAAATAATAAATATTGGACAACCACGCACAAATCAATCTAATCCCAAATGAAGCTCAAGAAGGCTTGTATTATGGGTTACCTATCGTAAGTCCGAATTTTGTTTCCCATCTCTAAAGTTTCGCCAAATTTTCAGTTGTCCGAAAGCCATTTTCTTCCGCCGTTCTTTAAAACAATGTTTGGGCCAGTTTTTATTTTGGTGTCCATTTCTTTTTTTACTCAGATTTCAATACAATTTGGTGAGATGGTGAAGTTGCTTCTTCTGACCACGGTAAGCCCAATTACACGATATGTCCTACAAATTTTTCTCCATTGAGTTTTACACAAAATGTGCCCGTGGGCCAATTTTTATTTTGTTGTTGATTTATTTATTTGTTTTCATTTCAAGCTCCTCATTTTGTACAAAATTTTAGTACAAAATACGAAATTTCGTTTAAATAATTCCATACATTTTTGTAACACAATGGAATTTTTTTAGGACATAGCGCGAAATTGGCTTACCTTGTTCAGAATAAGCATGTTTACCAACTCACCAAATGTAATTGAAATTTGAGAAAAAAAAGAAATCGACAGCAAAATAAAAATTCACCCGTTTATAAAATCCTGAAAACATTACGGGTTTCAGGAAAAAATAACATTCGGACAAATGAAAATTCGGCGAAACGTTATAGATGGGAAGCAATGTTTCGGAGTTGAGATAGGGATACCTGTATTATGGACACTAGACGACGATATGCATACTTATATATAGATAAATATATACTTAAATACAAAGAACAACCATGAGCATTCGAGTTCATCACACAAATATTTGCCCTGGCCAGGATTCGAATCTGCGACCGCCGTCTCAGTAGGCAAAGGAAATGAGAATCTCCTGCTATTTGAAGTCGGTTGAAATAGTTATTTACGATACAAGTGTGTAAGGTAGGTGATTTCAGACGAGTGTGATTTTTATTCACGAGCAAGGTACGAGCGAGTGATTAAACAAACACGAGTCGGAAATCATCTTACACACGAGTTTCGTACAAAACTTTACTATACATGTACGAGAAAATAGAAAATACCTACTTTAATACTCACAAAGACTGTTTGCATTGGAAAAAAGTGTTTTGATTTGATTTATCCAACAAGAGGCCGTCGTTAACATTTTTTACTTCTTCCTAAACATTTTACGGGTTTAAATTTATGATTCGTCCCTTTATCTCGACATTATTTCAGCAGATTTGCACAAAACAACTTCAAAATAAACTAGACATTTAAATAAAAAATGGCGGGGTTATTTGTAAATCTGCGCTCGACATATCTACTACTGCGCATGGGCAAAAGTATTTTTTTAATATTCGTCTTATGTCAAAATGGCACAAGCGCGTGTACATTCCGCCAAATGTATTTAATGAATAACGATTTAAAGTTCGTTTATTAATCAAATTTTATATCTAATGTAATGAATGACGTGTTAAATGAATTAATTAATGAAGTATTGGTTTTATTGTACTTTTATATGTAATAATAATCGGTATGACTAATTTATCAAACTTTTTGTAAATAATAAAACCTCTATGTGAGGCTGTCAGATACAGGTAGAAATTAAAAAATAATTGAAAAGTAAAAAGCACTAGTGTGGAAAAGTAGTACTTTCCGCACAGTTTGAATGCCTTGAATACCTACGCTCTTTTCGAGTACATGCATTGTAAAGTTCTTAAAGAGGTTAAACGTCTTTTGTTAAAATGATGACAAGGGAACGGCTCAATTCCGCAGTGTATAAATTTTACGATAACGAGTCATAAAGAAGACGTGTAATGTTCAGAAAGATTTTATGATGCGAATTTACAAAAGATTAAAAATTTCCTGACCCGAATAACCTGAATTATGATGTAAATTGTATAATAAATTACACTTGTGCCAAATTTACAGCCAACAGCCGTTTTTACTTAGGTATCTAGAGAGGTGTAAAGTAGGATTATATTTTCTCAGTGCGAAATATAGACTAATTTTTAGTCTTAAATATACCTAAAGTAAAAAAACCGGCCAAGTGCGAGTCTGACTCACGCACCGAGGGCTCCGTACAAACTTTCACTTATCCCATCTTAATTGGCCTGGTTGAGTTAAGTTTGCTCCTGAAATGTATGGCTCCGCATACAAACGAGGTGCAAACATAACGCAACCGAGTTCTCCAAATATGATGTTTGAAAAAAACTATATTTTTTATGATTTATTATATATTCGTTTTTTCCGATTGAGGTACGGAACCCTAAAAATAACTTTGTTGAACATTATTGAAAATAGGAGAGGAAATATGTTAGGTCATAAGTATTACACGTTACGATACTACATTAAGGTGATATGTGAAAGAAACGTATTACCTACGTATAAGAGAAAAGGAAAATAGGAATACCAAGAAGGACATATACATATAGGGACAGAAGGACATATAAAACATTACACATTCCTAACCAGTGGCCATATTTGTGAATCTAAATAAAATGGTAATTCTACCCCTAAAGATTTTCATTTCAGGTTTTATATTTTAGAATTCCAGTCATAATGTTTATAATTATACTACCTAATTGTAACCCAGTGGAAGTCCTCCTCCATAATACCTAAATACTGTTCCTAACTGCCCTATTTAAAATTTCCCTAATTAAATTAAACTCGTTGTCAGCAATTAACGCATCCAACCCGAAAAAGGTAATTTATAGACCCGTTATTTTTCGCCGTAACCGTTCTATTATGTAATAAAGTGGATTATTTATGAGACTATTAAACTCTGACAAGATTGCGGATACAAAGTATCGTTAGATGACGTGTTACCGGGCTTTTGACGTAGAGTGAATAGTATACAAAGAGTTCACTTAACTACTTGAGCTAAATTTGACAAATCGGACGTGTGTATGAGATGAGATAATATAAAGTGATAGGTGAACAGCTATTACTTTATATATCTCTCAGACACGTCAATCATGGATACATCCAGTAACAACGTTTCATATAATTTCACTGGATGTAGGTAACAATATCTGTCTAAAACTATTTTCTCAAGATGAATTATTGGTATGATGTTATCACTGGGTACATGAATCTATATGTATGTAGTAATTTTATAATTATGTATTTCTGTAAAATTAAAATTAAATTTAATTTTATAAATTGTCTCCCAACGTTATACTCGTAGAGACCCTGCACCAACTCAACGTTTCTGTTTAGCCCTATGGTTGACTGGTAAAGAATGCCTTGTGGCATTAAGTCCGCCATTTGTACTAGTTTGATCTGTGCTTAATATTTGACATAATGTTTAATTCAATATTACAACAATAAGCATAATTTTATTGGGTATACCTAATTTCAGTTAGTAATAAAAGACATCCATACTAATATTATAAATGCGAAAGTGTGTCTGTCTGTCTGTTACATTTTCACGCTTAAACCGCTGAATCGATTTTGATGAAATTTGGCATGGAGATAGTTTAAGATCCGAGGAAGGACATAGGATAGTTTTCATCCTGGAAATTATCCCTAAAAAGATTGAATAGTGAGTAAGTAATTCATGATGACATTGATGACCCTGTAGGAAATGTAATGATTAGACCGAAAGCACAATTGCTCTTACATTTGCTTAGGCGCTTTTAATAATCCCTTTTATTAATTAAGGTGATTAGGTGGATATCTATCGTGTTGTACGAGGTTGCTGCCATACTTCCAAGTTCCACGCGGACGTAGTCGCGGGCAAAAGCTAGTTTGATATATGTAACGTTTAATATTCGCAAGATAACCATCACTTATCGCTTCGCTTGTCGTCGTACCTAACCATGACTCTATGACACGTTTACTTTTTATTTGAGCAGTTTTAGTGTGTTGTATTGTAGTCATTCATTCATTCAAATTTAGATAAGGCATGCTTGCCAGGCAAAATAGTGATATACATAATATTAATACTAGAAATAAGCATAAGCTCGCAGTGCCTGCCGCTAGGCTCCATAAAATAAGAAGATCATTGATGGGTAACTAAGATTTTATAATAAACTTCCTAGAAGAGTAACTGACTTGTCTGTTGGTAAATTCAAAAACTGTGTAAAACGTAAACTTATTTCTAAAGCTTATTATAGCACACGAGACTACATGAATGATAACGTGTCGTGGGATTAGTCAAAATCAAAGCAATCTTGTGTGTAATTATTTTAACGAGTACCTATCAAGGTACTGATATTTTAATTTTAATTATTTTTATTGTATACTTTTTGACATTTAGAATTTTATTCTAGAAACATTCTAGCCTCCGTTTTTTATTTGTATAAGTTTTTATTTGTTGACGATCCTTTTTGGGATTTTTCTTTTATTTCTATAATGTTGTTCTTTATTTTTTTTTAGTAATATTTCTATCAATAAATTGCTCTGCTCTCTGTAACTGACGATTCGAAAGTGCTTGTAGCAAGGCCTACTTGAATAAAGAATATTTTGACTTGACTTGACTAGTGTTAGGCCAATAGCCTATTTTCTCTCCAGGTACTTGATGATGAATCGAAGTTATATTTTTCGGAGTAAAAAGTTCTTCGTAAGAGTAAAATCGCGTAGCTCATACATCATACAATCCCGTTCAGTATATGTTGACTTTAAAAAGTTATAAATGGCTCTGTGAGGTATAGACTTCGCGAGTTTGTTACGAATTTACTGAGTATTTATTTTACCTTTTCAACCCCCATATTTCTGCCATTTTGATATATGAATAATAAACTTTATTCTGTATGTAAACCACGAGGGCACTTTTATGTCTGAGTCTAGCTACGAAACGAAAAGTAGCTAATGATACCTACAGTATAAAAACGCCATCACAGGCAAAATCAGACTTAGCCTCGCTTTAGCTAATGTTACAGTATATGCGCTATCATAGATCAAATCAGTCTTAGCCTCGCTTCATGGAGAATCTGTCAATGAGCCATTATTATGGGGCAGTTACTAAAAATATTCAGAGTTCACCTCAACTGGCTACCATTTCATTTCGGCGCGACGGCTTTAACTCGAAATTGGATGATGACTGATGTTGATTTCTACAATACACTAAATATGGATATAAGTAGCAAAATACCTATGACAAACATAATAAGAGAATCGTACGTACAGTCTGACACAAAAGAGTAGAAATTAAAAAGTGGCAATACTGTCGTGTCGTCCCTTTCTAATCAATCTTAGAAAACGGGAACGTCAATACAGTATTGCCACTTTTTAATTTCTACTCTTTTGTGTCAGACTGTAATGTGAGACTTAAAGGTATACATTTTTCGTTTTCTTTTTCAGAATCCTCATACTTTAATTCTACGAAACAATCATTGTATAACGACCATGTATTTACTTAAGGAGCTTTTTTACGGCCAAAATAGCTAATAAATAAAAATAAGGTTTAAGTACACGTAAAGACTGACACACAAAGGTATTGAGCGGCTAAATGTTATGTTTACTTAAGCAATATTGAAAACACTGTTGAGAAGTGTAAGCCATCCAGTGATGACCACGATCCTCATACATGAGGGAATGACAAGAAAGAGTTGAGACGAAAGCGGAAGAAACTCTACCAGTCAGTATTTTTTCCTGAGACAGAGTTAAATTTATTTAAAGTGTGTGTGTTTAACTTTCGATGAGGAGTCAGTCTATATTATGGGTTCTGGGATTTATACTTGAGAACCTTTTCTTTTTTGAAGTCGGTTTTCTTGCGTTGAAAACATCGTTGAACCAAACTTGCTGGATTATCTAGTTCCACGTCCAAGTATGGCCGTTAACACAAACGACTATTCAAGACGCGAACAAATCCTAGTTTACGACGCAAGCGGGTGCCTTTTTCTGTTTCTGCGTAACAACATCCGAGAAACTTCTGGAAACTTTATTAGTTTACCTGGCTATAAAGAGGTTTTTGCTGCAAATTATAAAGGACTTTTAATAATGTTACGCTCTTGCTTTTGACAGGCTCGTGCTCCATTTTGTGTCTACCTACCCCAGTGTATTTTATTTTTTGTACCTACCTAAAATGTACGGTGCGTTAATAGACTACCGCTTTGAACCTATAAAGCAATAATAAATAACATAATACCGATACGTGTACGAGTAAATATTAATGAAATTTGTATATTTTACGTATACATTTATACATTATTTTATATACTACTATTGTCATGTAATATTGAAAATATTATAAATAAATATGGAATAATATAAATCGAAATAATAAACATAATTAGGTATATAGGAAAATCAAACAACAAAAAATCTGAGTCTACCGGATTTTTTATAAATCAAACTTTAGAGAATGAAAAAATACAAGTGCGCTAAGTATACCTAAGCGTCCTGCCTACCCTTTTCTAGTCTGTCATTAATTTACGAAGTTTGGTACTAATTCATTACCAAATAGTCAACAATAAATCAAATAGCTATTGAATCAAGCTACTGAGACCAACCTTCAAAGCAAGAAAAGAATTCCTTTAGAGCCTTTTATCACACTGGCGATTTAATGCGGGCTAGTTGAAAGTGGAGCGAGCGCGCAACGATTACGCCGCGAGCGCGCAGCGAGCTCGACGAGTGTACATTCTGAATAAGTGCGTCTAGAACGAGACATACAACAGATGAATTTGCTACAACAACAGATCTGTGCATCTTAGAATTTTGGTAATCCACGGCCCATCACGGGCTTCAGTTTCGTCCATCTGTCACAACGTCAATGTCACAAGCAAAACGTCTCTATGATTGGTTCGTAGGCCCGATAGTCCGTGTAGTTTTTTGTAAATCGCTATCACTTTACAAAAATCACGATTTTCTCAACTCACCGTACAACGTGGTATCCATCCTCTATCTAGTCGCCTAGTGCGATTGGCAACGAGACATTGGCAGTAATGGACGCTTAACTGTGACCGGTTGCCATTTTTAAAAAAATAGAATAGAATAGTGAAGCAAACATAAAACCAAAACCGGCATCATCTTTCGCAAATCTGTTGCATGAAGACTCTTGTTCTAGGCGTATTTATTCTAAGGTGTGCATCTATAGAAATAATCCTTTTGCTTGAGCGAATCCACTTAGCTTTGTACCCGATGAACAATACTCATTATCTGTATTGTTCGCTGTGGCCACAACTGCCACTTCAAAATGTAAGGCGTTATAAGTGCAAATTACTTTTACACTAAATTAGTCTTTAAGTCAAACGAAATAAGGTTTACTCTTAAACAAAGAGAACAGAGATGTTGGTCACTTCATTGTCATTATAAGCATCGATAGGAACTTCACTGCTCTTTCACTTACGAAGTGACCAACATCTGTGTTCTCTTTGTTTAAGAGTAAACCTTATTTCGTTTGACTTAAAGACTAATTTAGTGTAAAAGTAATTTGCACTTATAACGCCTTACATTTTGAAGTGGCAGTTGTGGCCGCAGCTAACAATACAGATAATGTGTATTGTTCATCGGGTACAAAGCTAATGGGATTCGCTTAAAAAATGGGCTTCGAACTATACCTACGAACAAATCATAGAGACGTTTTACTAGTGACCTTGACGTTGTGACAGATGCGCACACGGACGAAACTTAGCCCGCGGCTTACCAAAACTGGCTTCACTTCCAAGCGCTAACTAGGTTTCTAGGCGTATTTATTTTAGGGCTTCTGATATACGTGTTACACGCGGAACCGTAGCTCCATGCTCTTAACACCGGCGGTCCTAAGATTCCGTACCTACTACACGGACACGTCAAAGATACGTAGCCGTGTCTGCGTTGGGCTACGGATCGGCGGATGTCGGCTCCGCTCGGGTATTGAATGAAAGCTTGTCAACCCAACAACGTCACGTACGTATCGGATCTGCGTGTAATTAAGAAACATAAGAAACGCATCTCCGTGTAACACGGAGCTACGTATCTTAATTACCTACACGTGCCGAACGGTCCGGATCTCCGTTGCCGTGTAACCCGGCAACGAAGATCCGGCTACGGGTGCACGAAACACGGACATGACCGCGAGCCCTAATTTATTCTAAGTGTACATTATCGAGTTCTCGCGACTTGCTCGCTGCGTGCTTGCAACTGAATCGTTGGACGATCGCGGCGAATTCGCTGCACGTCTCGTCTCCCTTTCAGCGCGCTCGCAAATCCCCAGTGAGCTAAGGCTCTAAGTTCTGGCTCAGCTGTCTAACCCAAATCGAAAATATCTTTCCTAATGACATTTTCCGTCTGAGACCCACAGAATTAAGTTTGTCCCCGCAGAGTAGAACAATAAATAGCTGTGAACTTAGTAATATAGGTAGTTGACAAAGTCTAAAGTTCAGCCTTCAGACACGTCACCTGGTCGAGTGGTATTTGAAGCAATCGCCAACTAAATCAATAATTGGCAAGCTTGGAACTGGCAAGTTACGTACTAACTCAACTGGAAGAACTGGAAAGCAATCTCTTGGGATTGTCGATATACATACGGTAGGTATAGGTACCTATGGATTAACCTCTCGTATGCTCAATCACGGATCCGTGCGGGACATTTCAACAGTACATTAAAATATCAGTTACTTTCAATTTGATTAGCAAATTTTTGACATCGCATACAAGGGGCTAACCTTTTGAACGCCACGGACAAGTAGTGCCATTAACGCCATGTCGGCCACAACTTTTGGCTAAACTTTACGATTAACCCTTTTAGGACTAACTACCACGTGATTTGCTGCTACAAACTGTAGTTAATAAACTACGTTTGATTTGTTCCCGTGTGTCTGCGGCACAATTTTCTGGAAGTAGGCTTGTCTTGTCGCTCAATAGGTTAAGCGGGAATACCACTGCCTATCTCTCCTTACCGTCCGTTTACGTTAAGTTTGCACCTGGTAACTACGGTGTCGCACACAAATGGGTTTCAAACTTTACGTAACCGGGTTGAATAAATCGAGGTTTCGTTCTCGACTGTTTCCTCCTCGAAAACTTGACCAACTGTAACGAAATTTTGGGAACAAACATTCTAAACGAAGATATAAGCAAAAATCTGAAGTGCCGGTTTTTTCAATATGGCGGCGCGCGCCGGGGGATTGTGCATTTTGCATTTTAAACACTCACTAACCATCTTAGACAACATACCAAAAATTCAAAACTACCGGACCGTTTGTAAGGTCACCCCTAGTACTTTAGTGTCTATTCACCGAACTATGTCTTAATGTAAATATTTTTAATTTGAATACAAATGTGTAAGAACGTAAAATACCCATAAATAATATTAACTGATTGTTGGACGAAACAAAATGGACGAATTCGACCCAAATTATTCAAATCCATTTAGTTATACTGATCAGTATAACTATTTGGACTTTCTTGACCATTTTGTTATATCGTATAACTAATACCTAGTATAACTAGGTGGATAAACCCGAACTAGCAAGTTGCCTAGTCAGAAAAGCGCTCTCTCGGGAGCATCACTAACCTTTTGACCGCCACAATCGGCTGTCGCCGACAGCAGAAAATTAATCCGCTGTCGCCAATGTCGGCCACCCACGGCCTGCCGTCCAAATTTTAATGTTTGTTTCAAAAAATGTTATTCAAACCACTAAAAGTGTTTTTTAGGGTTCCCTAGTCAACTAGGAACCCTTAAAATAGTTTCGCCATGTCCGTCTGTCCGTTAGTCTGTCTGTCCAACAAAACGGAACAATAAAAACTAAAAAAAAAACTTTTTTTCGGGTACCTCCCGTACACCTAAAGAGGGGTTGATTTTTTTTTTTCGTTCCAACACTAGTGTGTGGGGTGCCGTTGAATAGGTCTTTTAAAATTAATAGGGGTCTCCAAACATTATTTTTTGATAAAGAGCAGTTTTGTAAATCTTCGCTCCGAAAATAAAAAAATAGTGTTCCCCCCTCTAACTTTTCAACCACGGGTCAAAAAATTATGGAAAAATCATGAAAATGAGGCCTTATAAGTACTTTCAATGAAAACTATATTGAATAAATTCGGTCAAGCCGTTATTGAGTTATCGCTAAATTTCATAATTTTCTTTAAAATGCCGCGCGGTGTCCTTATGCTTCGAACGTTACACATATTAGTTAAGTGCTTAAAACATTCCGCTCAATCTGGCGCGTGTAATCGATAACTTCCAGAAGGTAATAAGTAATTACAGTTACTTTGGCGTTTACGACCTTTTTATTGAGCTGGAAATCTTTCTCGTAATTTAAATCTCGGGCTTAAAACCGCTGTTTATCTATTTGGAAGGATGGGCAACTACGGAATCTACACACTAACCACCGATGTAGTATTAGTGTCTGTCATGTTAGTTCGCCTAATTAAAAACTGGAGTGTACACTCAGCGTGGCCCGACATGCTCTTGGCCGGTTTTTTTTAATTCCTGTTGATTTTGAACCACTTTATTTTTTTGCTGTGGCGCGGTGAATTTGCTGACATTTAGATCTAAGACATACATAAATAAGTAGGTGGCACTTTACCGTCTAACTATAACTCTTCAAAGAATGTTGACGGTTGAGTGCGTTTCCAATGGGCATTAAAAAAAATACATTAATATTTTGCATTATTTATTAACCGTGTGCGTTATGCAAATCTATAAAAATCTAAACATTCAGTTGACGTCAAAAATTAAAGCGCAAATTCACTGGTTGACACTCGGTCGCGTAATTAGTAGGTAATTATACATCTCCCTAACTACGGGCAGGGCCCTCCTACATAATTAAAGGTACGTTTTGCTTCATAATTAGGCACTTAAATGTATCTTCTTTAACATAAACCAAGCATTAACGACATTTTTTAAAGCCATTACGCTAATTCGCCGAGTTATCGCTTTGCGCGAATTTAAATAGCTCACTGCAAAAAGCAGGTCCTTAAATATATACTAGATTAATATCGGCGCAATAATTGAAATATTTCATATTGCCATACGTATTCGTACTGATTTATAGTTTAGTCATTGTTAATAATTGTCAAATTCATAATAAATATTAAAAACATTGAATATACTGGGACAATACAAAATTATAAATAACTACCTATCAATTTCAAATGTAGATAATACCTGTGGTAATAATAAAATTTCAGCTTTTTCCATCCCATGGTTTTATCTCGCCGCTGATGTAGGTACAACCAATCCAAAACGACCAGAAATTTCAGCAGTCTATGTATTACTAAAATACATAACCGGGTTTACTCACGTCGTAGAAGTCGAATAACGCTCGACATGTTTCGAATCAGTACGCGATTCATCATCAGGAGAGCCGATCAGTCGCGGCGGCGGCCAACCGAACACTGCGTACCGATTCGAGACATTTCGAGCGTTATTCGACTTCTACGACGTGAGTTAAGCCGTTTATGTATTTTCATTTATGTCTGAGACTTACGGTAGTTTTTCTGTGTAAATTAGTCTATGAATTGAGAAAAATATAGATTCAAACTTATCAAGGTAGTGACAATTCATCCCACCCTCCTCTCGCAGTTTTCTACTAGCAATCTATACATTAAAATTTTCCTGAGCCAGTGTGTCAACTAACTATACTTATGTCTAAATAATTGATTGTTCATAATTCGTCGGTGCTGAGTTTGCACATGGCCGCATGGTCGCATTTATGAATGGTGTCGTAGAAAGATTGCTGGAGTTGTTCTATAGGGCAGAGCTCCTGTTCGCATCCAGGCAGCTTCACGACTCGCTCTTGGTGCAGCGTCAGGAGATGATCGCCGCCCTTACATCTGAAATGAAAGAGGACATGTGTTATCTCGCAACATAAATATGAAGCCTTAATTGCAACTGGCGCCCTCTATTGACATATCTAAAAGCTTTCACTTGATAGTGCCGTGCACGAACTAGGTGGCAGCACTATAAATGACAATTTCAAGCATCGATAAGGTATGAGGAGAAAGAGTCAGATTAGCGACACCAGTTGGCAGCACTTTCGTTGTGCAAGAGAACAGAAGTGTTAATAATACGGTGAATAGAGACTAAAGTACTATGTGTGACCTTACAAACGGTCCGGTAGTTTTGAATTTTTGATATGTTGTCTAGGATGGTTGGTCAGTGCTTAAAATGCAAAATGCACAATTCCCCCCCCTCCGCGCCCGCCGCCATATTGAAAAACCGGCACTTTCTTCATATTTTTGCTCATACGAGTATCTTCCTTTAGGAGCATTTTAGCTAGAAGAAAGCTTCCGCAATGTTATAGTGAGTTAAATTTACTACATTCTCCATTTTATATTTTTTTTTCTAGGACAGATAGTTATGGAGATATCCACATTTAAAAAAACGTAAAAAATCGCAATTTCCTACTGAAAAACAAACTTCTGGATTATATCTTCGTTTAGGAGCATTTTAGCTACAACAAAGCTTATGTTGTAGAGAATTAAATTTACTATAATTTACACTTCAAATTTTGTTTCAAGAACGGTTATTTACGGAGATATGCACATTTAAAAAACAGGAAAAGTCGAATTTTCCGATTTTTTTTTCAAAATTCTTGGTTTAGAACGCTGTCATTCAGTTACGGACTAGTCTAGGACAAATTAAAACATGTAGGAAATATAATTGCTTACAAAACTCATGTCCATTTTTACATACATTTTCGGAAAATGTGACTTTATTTTTTACATATCTCCGTAATTATCTGTCCTAGAAACAAAATTAAAAATGTAAATTATAGTCAATTTAATTCTCTATAAAATTGCCCACACACTGTTCTAGCTAAAATGCTCCTAAACGAAGATATAATCCAGGAGTTTGTTTTTGAGTTGGAAATTGCAATTTATTAAGTTTTTTAAATGTGCATATCTCCGTAACTATCTGTCCTATAAACAAAATACAAAATGGAAAATCTAGTAAATTTAACTCTCTATAACATTGTCGAAGTTTTCTTCTAGCTAAAATGCTCCTAAAGGAAGATATGAGGAAAAATATGAAGAGAGTGCCGGTTTTTTCAATATGGCGGCGGGCGCGGAGGGGGGGGAATTCTGAATTTTGCATTTTAAACACTGACTAACCATCCTAACAACTTATCAAAAATTCAAAACTACCGGACCGTTTGTAAGGTCAAAATCCTTTATTCACTGAATTATAACTAGAGATATAACAATTTTGCGAAGATGCTTCGTTATGCAGCTTTCTCTAAATGACGTTCGTGTATAAAACACATCTAAAGCCAAGTATGGGGCAAAGACTTTGCCAAGGTGACGCCCTACAAAGGATCAATAGAACATGAACATAATAATATTGCTTTGCTATTCCGCGATATAATATCGTGCCAGTTAAATTTGTGCTAACCCGTTATACTTATTTGCGTATTTTTTCATGCATATATGCATTTAATTGTCCCACCCTCCCACCACGATACGAAAAATAAATACGCAAATAAATATAACAAACCACCACCAAAATAACAGAACTTACTCGACACGTGTTTCGCCCCTCTACGAGGCATCATCAGGAGATGTTGACGGTCTGGAGTCCGACAACCGAATGAGCTGCCCAGACTGGTCGGCCCTATTTATAACCTGACCACCCCTATTATGCAAGTGAGAGTGATAAGCAAAAATTCGTAGCAACGGTGATGTAACGATATTCAATTGTTCGTTAAGAATCTCACCCCTATTGTTGTACCTAATTATTTCCAACTGTTCCAGAACACTTAAACGCAATCCTTTTTCGCAAACATGTAAAACGGTAAAAGAATGATCTTCCTGCAGAGTATGGCCACTATCTATTAAATGTTTTGCGAAATTGGACTTTTCAGGATGTTTATGTCTATATGACGCAACATGCTCTTTATACCTCGTGCTGAAATTGCGGCCCGTTTGTCCCACATATACTTTATTGCAATCAGTTAGCTTATAAATACCGGACTTCTTCCCACTCTCAATTTTATCTTTCCCATTACAAAGTTTAGAGTGCAGGGAATTATTCGTCTTAAAGGCCACATTAATGTCGTTACATTTCAAAATTTTGTGAATAGTATCCGATAACTTGCCAACATAAGTTATGCTCGCCTTATATTTTTTAATAGGATCAGATGGTCGTGCAGCATACAACATATCGTTGACCGTATTATTGAGCTTTTTTCTGATTATACCATCCACCACAGACTTATCGTAGCCGTTTGAAACCGCTAAGTGATAAATATTATTTAATTCCGACTGATAATGCTCCTCAGAGAGAGGCACGGTCAACAGCCTATGCATATAACAATGAAAGGCAGCTAACTTATGCTGCCACGGATGCGTGGAAGAAGCCGGGATAACCGTGTCAGTATGTGTGGGCTTACGGTAAATCTGAAAATGATGCCTATTACTCAATTTAGTAATCGTTAAATCCAAGAAATTGAGTGAGTTGTTTTGCTCTAGTTCCTTTTTGAACTTGATCTTCGGATGCTTGTTATTTATCTCATCAATAAATTCGTCCAGCTGGCTCATACCCCCCGTCCAACAAATAATCAAATCATCCACATATCTAAAGTAATATAAAATACAATTATTACCTACAATGTGCTGGTTTTCAAAATGGTCCATAAAAATATCCGCCATCAAAGGACTCAACGGGGAACCCATAGCCAAACCATCACTTTGCAAATAATATTGTCCATCAAACCTAAAATAATTTTGTTTCATACAAATCGTAGTTAATTCTATTAATTCATCTACCTCCCCTGGATGTAATCGCTGCCTTTCAAAAAGTCCCCTAAGTATGTCTAAAGTATCACAATATGGTACATTCGTAAACAAACTATCTACATCCAAAGACAGAAGGATAGAATTATCTGGTATATTAATATATTTAATCCTCTCTATTAAATCCAAGCTATTCTTTAAACAATATTTCGGCTGAAACTGTGACTTTTCCTTAATAATGCAATTCAATCTCTTTGCTAAATTATACGTAGGTGCACCTAAGTATGAGACCACTGGACGAATAGGGATATTGTCTTTATGAATTTTCGGAAGACCATACAGAATAGGAGCTCGTGGATTCATAGGCAGAATCATATTCTTCTGATGCTCGGTTTCAAAAACAAACGAAGAATTTTTTATAGCTTGTCTAAGAACTTTCTGGTATCCTGGAGTAGGGTATCTACGTAAGCTTGAAAAACCATCACCTTGAATAAGATCCAATACTTTTTGATTGTACTGTCCCCTCTCCATAATTACAATGCAATTGCCTTTGTCTGCTTTTGAAACCACTAAATCATTATCCTGCACTTTCTGTTGAATAGATCTCAATAATAAACCATCAGAGCAAGCATGCCTATCTGCTAATGGACCAGTGCTCTTACTGCTCTTAATGACATTAGCTACCACAGTCTTCGTATCCAAATCACCACGACCCCGTACAATTGCTACCTCTGAATCCACTGCCAAATTCTCTAGTGTTTGGGGAGTCATCTTTGGCTGGAAATTATACTTCAAACATTTCTGCATAAGACCCACTTCATCTTACAAACTCAACATTGGTTAAATTCTTTACACGAGGGTGAAAATCATGGTGCGGCGTTGGTTCGTTATCCCTCTTCCTTAAAGGTGAATTAGAACTTGACCCTGTCAACCTATGCAATTTGTTAAGTTGTGTAGTATACATCTTATGTGCAAGTTCAGACGCAAAGTACCTCGCCTTTTGATCCAAAATGTCGAACTCAACATTATGTAACTTAAATGAAAGTTCTGAATATAACACCTTAAGATGCAATTTCAAATTATCTCTAACTGAAAACCAATGCCGAGATTCTTCGTTAAGCCAAATTTTCTGAGCCCTATTAATCGCCAACCTAGCCGCCCTGGTGTTACTACTACAGCGAAAATGGATGTATTTAGGTACAACATTAACCGCTTGCACTGTTGGTTAAACCAAACACTCTGGACAGCTGCACGATGCTGTTTGGTAAGTTTGACATAAAGTCTAGCCTGTTCGACCTCTCTAGCCGTTTTTAAGTAATTAATTGAATCAGGCGTTACTTTGCGGAAATCCATATTAATGAAAATAATAATATTGCTTTGCTATTCCGCGATATAATATCGTGCCAGTTAAATTTGTGCTAACCCGTTATACTTATTTGCGTATTTTTTCATGCATATATGCATTTAATTGTCCCACCCTCTCACCACGATAAGAAAAATAAATACGCAAATAAATATAACAAACCACCACCAAAATAACAGAACTTACTCGACACGTGTTTCGCCCCTCTACGAGGGATCATCAGGAGATGTTGACGGTCTGGAGTCCGACAACCGAATGAGCTGCCCAGACTGTATAATAATTCGCTGCACTCTAAACTTTGTAATGGGAAAGATAAAATTGAGAGTGGGAAGAAGTCCGGTATTTATAAGCTAACTTGCGACGATTGCAATAAAGTATATGTGGGACAAACGGGCCGCAATTTCAGCACGAGGTATAAAGAGCATGTTGCGTCATATAGACATAACCATCCTGAAAAGTCCAATTTCGCAAAACATTTAATAGATAGTGGCCATACTCTGCAGGAAGATCATTCTTTTACCGTTTTACATGTTTGCGAAAAAGGATTGCGTTTAAGTGTTCTGGAACAGTTGGAAATAATTAGGTACAACAATAGGGGTGAGATTCTTAACGAACAATTGAATGTCGTTACATCACCGTTACTACGAATTTTTGCTAATCACTCTCACTTGCATAATAGGGGTGGTCAGGTTATAAATAGGGCCGACCAGTCTGGGCAGCTCATTCGGTTGTCGGACTCCAGACCGTCAACATCTCCTGATGATGCCTCGTAGAGGGGCGAAACACGTGTCGAGTAAGTTCTGTTATTTTGGTGGTGGTTTGTTATATTTATTTGCGTATTTATTTTTCTTATCGTGGTGGTGGGACAATTAAATGCATATATGCATGAAAAAATACGCAAATAAGTATAACGAGTTAGCACAAATTTAACTGGCACGATATTATATCGCGGAATAGCAAAGCAATATTATTATTTTCATTAATATGGATTTCCGCAAAGTAACGCCTGATTCAATTAATTACTCAATAGAACATGATATACCAACAATAGTAATGCCTAAACAAATGTTCATAGTGTAACCTAAACCTAAGGGAGCATTCCACCAATCTCATGTCAATTAATTTTTTTTTTGTTCCCAGGAATGCTGTCTCCGGTAAGCGGCCGGTCCGGTCTGTAGAGACCGATGTTCGTGAGGCTCTTTCGTAAGGCGATAGTTTTTAATTTTTACAATGCACTATTGTCCCGCTGACATCGTTATTTCATAAATACTTTTAGAACCGTTTCTTCTTTAATGGGACCCTCATTACTCAGGATTATGGTCAGCAGAACCACAACCCCTGCTGGCTAAACTGAGATGAGATGGTTCTTTCACTTGACCAGACTTACGTGTTAGCAACCTACCCAGCGATTGACTTTTGAGCCTTATTATAATATTAATATTGAGCGTAAACTTCTACTTACTCAAACAAAACGAACGCTAAGTTAGAAGCGAAGCAGTCTATCTCAGTCAATCTCCACACATTGTCCTCAGGGATGCTGTCTCCGGTGAGCGGCGACTCCGGCCTGTAGAGGCCGAAGTGCGTGAGGATCTTCAGTAAGGTCCCGGAATGGGCGAACAGGAATGTGGCATTCGGTGCATCCTTGGATCTGAAGAGGCAGGGAAACAACACATTTAATGACCTTGTTATAATAAATAAAAATAAATATCAGACAACCTCACATCTGATCTAGTCCCAAATTAATACATCATCATCATCATTATCAAGCACAAATATTCGACTTAATAAACTAGTATTTATCAGGAACTTTCGTTACAGCTTATAAACATATTCTACTACATTGCAAACAGGTAGAAGCATACTAGGATGAAGTACCTAGGATCTCCAAGTAACCTATGCGAAGCTACAAGGAATTGGGGCGGTTGGAGTAATGCTAACCCCTTTTCAAGCAAAACAGGCACGTTGGATGTGGACTTGCGGAAAATGCCCCGGGTCAGTTTCCTTAGGTGCTCTCCTTTCATTATTTTAGAAAAAAATCTCAACAGCGCGATGCAGGATTTGTATGAAGCGTGGCGTCAGCCGTATAGCGCTATCTGTTGTTAAACATTTCATTGACCTCTCATCCCACCGAAACGAATGGACAGCTATTAAACATATTTGGTACAGGGATAGCTGCGAACCCAAAAGACAACCGTCTTATAGGATACTTTTTGTCCGACTAATAAAAAAATATGTATTACATCCATGATTTAGCCCCATGAACTCAATCAGATGATATGACATGAATATCGAATACCGTACAGATGTAAGATATCTTGTAAGAACTTCCATTGGTATGTAATACCTAAAGAATAAACATACCCCAGTATTTGGTGCATGAATGATTTGATGCGGCCTAGTGTTAGAATATAACTATGTTTGAAGGTCATTGTAATTTTACTCACGTTAAATTATCAAACATGCTCTTTACAGATTGGCAGGCTATTTGACTCGTTATTTCGTTTCCGTAACCGTCCATCAAATAATGTTTCAAATCGTGGTAATACTCCAGTACCTGCAAAAGTGAAACAAAAGATGATTAATATCAAAGCTCGGATACCCATGACGTTTTCCATCGTATTTTGTCGGGCAAGCTCGTGTTTATATTTTCGTCGCAACTTTTTTGCGAAGTTAATAGAGTAAGCATGCCAGAACGAACTTTTCCTACTAAAAACGATGTAAGAACATTATGCCCTAAGTATAGCCCAACAGGGTGTTTTTCAGCCCACGCCACATTGTGGATTTTAGTAGTACTCATTTATTTTACTGGCAACGACACATTTTTGGTAACTGACGTTGAATGTCAGTGTATGTCACTGATCTAAACAAAGAGGAAACAGGACTAAAAATTCCGTAGATTTCAACTAATTTTTGCATGATAAAGCCAAAACTATCCACTAGTGATGAAAGTCAAGTTTTATTCAATAGGAGTCAGTATTTTTATTTCGCAACAGAACGAAGGATTGACCAGCAAGCCGGTAAACAATGTTTTGAATTTGGTTGATGACCAAAGCTCGGACTAATCATCGCAAAACAAGTTAGAAAAAAAAATGGAAATCCTCACAAACCTTTTGCAAAATTTGGGATTCATTTATAAATATAAATTATATTTTTAAACCAATTTTGGCCAATTTCCATTTTTTATTTATTTAGCGACGATTATACCGACCTATGCTGATGACAAATCGCTACTGACGCAAACATATGACGTATGTACATATTGCCATATGAAAGCTGTTTTTAGCGCCCCTATCCCTGGGCAGGACCGACACTTGTTCTGTCACAGGCTCTCTACACAGCTTAGAGGACTGCAATTTTTGGGGATTATAACTATTAGCTCACCTTTATAGTATCCTTATCGAAAGCAAAGCACCACGGTGCGACATAGCCTTTCCACCAGGCAGTCTCGAAGGCACAAGCCTTATACATCAGAGTCGCTGCAGCTAACAACAGACAAGTAAATGACAACCATAGTACAAATAATTCAAATAGACTCAGAAGCTAGAGAAATTAGAATGGGAGTTCTTCTTTTTAACATACAATCATACCTTTTTAATTAACCAAGTAAGTAAATGGTATCTAAAGCTCAGAAGGGCGTTATACCTTAGTTTAGTAAAAAGTACTTAAAAAATTAAAAGATAGAGGCAGGTACAGATATAGTGCATAATGTTTTTTCATAGTTTTTTGTCGGATAAATTGTTTTGGCAAGTTTTCTCTATCAACTTCGGTGAAAAAGTTGAGACGGAAATATTACGAGCTTACCCGACAAAATACGATGGAAAACTATTATTCACTACATCTGTATCTTACCTGCCTATACCACTATATTTTTTTGAACGGAGTTTCTGACAACTGACAAATGAGTACGAACATTGTTTACAACGCCATCTATTGGAAAATCTGTGGATTTTAAACAATTCTGAACAGCCTACTAGCACCACGTATAGGTGACAGTTATAAGGCTACTGAGTAAGCCATAAGTTACGATTAAGATTACAATTAGTCATACCTAGTAAAGATACTTATAGGCTATTTGCTCGATGTAACGCGGACGAAGCTGCTGGTACTTTCCAGTATTTGATAAAAAAGGTATTGTGGTTGATTGTAGGTAACAAAGAAGACCTATTATGTCGCAAATCGCACAGCAAGCAAACAATACTACAAACCTAGGTCGATAGTGTTACTGAGACCCAATTTATGTGACATAGTCTCCAAAGTTTCGTTCATTAGCGAGCTATTGCCAAATTTCACTTGCTCTTTGTACGTATTGGGATTTTTCTTAACTTGCCTTTGCCACTTGTCACACTTTTTGTAAAACTGGAAAATTGCAACCAAGTATAGGAAAGCTGTTTCGCTATCCTGGTTGAATATAGCTGTTTTTCTTTATTCAATCGGAAAAGCGATTAGTGGGGGTTAACTACTAGTTAAGTACTCATGCTTCAGCTAAATGGAGAATGAATGAAATTCTTCAAATTGCTTGATTTTTTCATTACAGGTAGGAATAGCCCCCCTAATTCCTAGGAAAATATGTTTTCCCGTCGTTTACGGGCCTTATAAGGTTACCTTGCGGTGTTGAACGGGCCGTAATACCTATAAATTGCGATTAGTGAATACCCAAAAAACAAAATACATACAATTCTGCAATACAAAGACACACACACCGAAATTAAGCATTAAATGTAAGGGAGAAGAAATCGAAGAAGTAGATGTAACCAAATTTCTGGGTATTATTGTAGATCGTCACTGTAACTGAAAACATCATCTGGACAATATTTGTACCAAATTGGAAAGATTTACATATGCCCTTAGAAGATTAAAACGTATTGCTGGTGAAAAAGCTGCCCTGACCGCATATCACGGCTACGTTGCATCTCTGTTAAGGTACGGGCTTATTATTTGGGGTAATTCAACAATTGCGAAAAATGCATTTACCAGCCAAAAAAAGTGTATAAGAGCCATCAGTGGAGTAGGACCTCTAGAGTCATGTAGACCGTTATTCAGGAAGCTCAACCTATTAACTCTTACAGGGTTGTATATCTTGGAAATAGGCATTTTTGTATGGGCAAATCCCAATTTATATACGACATCAGTAGCTAATCCGAAACTTCGACCAAGAGATCCTGCAAAATTAATGGCTCCGCGATATAAAACCGCGCTGCAGAGAAACAATTGTCACGCAATGACCATAAAAATATATAACCACATCCCACTAGCAATTAGACAACTGCCAAGTTTAACGAAATTCAGACGAGTGTTATGTCAGTGGTTGAAAGAAAAATGTTTCTATACATTAAATGAATTTCTAGAGTGTAAGTCATTGTAAAATAATGGAAAATGAGTAACAAAATAATAAATTAATAATTAATAATAATAATATTTGAAATTTTTGCATGCTGTGATAAGCTAAGTGTATGATCTAAAAACAAGCCATTTACTATGTCAGCCAAATGTAACTAACTACACTTAAAGCAAATAAAGATTTTCATTTTCATTTTCATTGAAAACTACTTTTCGGTCAGGCGGTCCCGGGTTCGAATCCCGGCCAGGGCAAATATTTGTGTGATGAACTCGAATATTTGTTCTTGGGTCATGGATGTTATCTATATATGTATTAATATATTATGTATATCGTCGTCTAGTACCCATAGTACAAGCTTTGCTTAGTTTGGAACTAGGTCGATTTGTGTATGATTGTCCCATAATCTGTATAAGGTCTTTACAAGGCGAGAAAAAGACATAAACAACTTTTCTTTTTACTACAATGAAATCTGTTACTTATTTCTAAGAAAAAGAAGTGTTATTCCTACCTATAAAAAAATCTTTTTGAATAATTTTATCCATTCCCTATCCCAACTATTTCCTTTAAATTAAAGGATAAAATTAAAATACTTCTGTTATGAACAGGTTTAATAATTCAAGAGCATTATTAAACGCTTGAATGACAAAATTGCGTGCCACTGATCATTGTCATCACCTTAGAGAGGTAGACAGCGCCCGTTAGGGAGGTAATCGCATTTCAAATGGCGCTTAGACATCAGTTTAACACACTAGCGCCATCTATAATTCATCTATATAAATGCCTTTCTCTAAATCAGGGTTTCCAAACCTGTGGTCCGTGGACCCTTGGAAGCCTAGCCTAGGAGCCCGCAGATAATTATAAGATACATCTAGGTACAGTACTTTTATCTCACGAGCGCGGGTGAGCCATGTTTGTGTGAGTAGATGTACATGCACATTGGCTCTGTGTGGGTGAGCCGGCACTGAGTGCTCCCGAGCTCACCCACACAGAGCCAATGTGCATGTATCTACTCACACAAACATGGCTCACCCGCGCTCGTGAGATAAAAGTACTGTATATACCTACTATTATAAACTTCTAGATTCGTATTGAAACGTTTTCTATGGAGAGGGGTCATAATTTCAGGAAAAATCTTAATAGCGTGATGCAGGATCGTCATTTGTTTTGTATGGGCGCTCGGCGCCATGCCAACCTGGCGCCATCTGTTGGTCATAATGTCCATTGTACTTTCATCACGTTGAAACGGCTGAACCAATTTTGGTACAAGGATAGCTGGACACCCAAAGATGGTTATAGGATACTTTTTAAGATAAAAAAACATACGCAGAAGTTGAGGGGGCCTCCTAGTTCAATGATAAAGTAGTTGGCGCAGTAGGTTGGCACTATGGGTCGGCACTAGAAAAAGGTTAGGAAACCGTGCTCTCATTGTGCAAGTGTGTTAAAAAGAGGTCTAACCAAAAAAAAATGGGACAGAGATCTCGCTAAGGTAACGCCATCTACAAGCTGATGGAACGCGATTTTGTTGTTCGAAGGGCATAACTGAATGATTGATTCATGGCTTAAATGAGTAATTCTGCAAACAAATTATTATGTTCGCAGAATTACTCATTCAATCCAGTTACGTAAACCTATCCATTTGTTAATTCAACAACATGCTTGGACATAAATTGGAACAAAACAAAGATATTTGTCACACAAAACATTTCAGGTAAAGTTCGTCATACTCTCAACACGGGGTCCCCTTCAGATGTTTTTGTCATAACGACTTTGGGCGCATTCGTGCCAAAGAGTCCAATTGCAAAATTTTTGGCACTTTCCTCAGTCCTTTCTTTAGGTGTGAAACGAAACTGAAAATAAATTTACAATACAAAATTATAACGCTATAACAAAGTAGACTACAAAAGCAGTCAGGCAATACAACAAAAGTGTAATGCAAGGTTAAATCATGATGCAAATTTAAGTACCTATCAATTTATTTTTTCTTAGATGTCAGAAGACTGCAAGCTGATTTGTGGACACTAGTATTGATATAATCTAGGATTAAAACTAACACTTATTTCGACATAAATTACCATTTAAATCTGCACTGTAAAATATAAAAAAACAAAGGCATGTAAATTTCTTAGATTTTGGTAAATTGCAGATGAGAAGCAATACCCTGAACTATATATAAACCTAGAACCTAGCCTAGCCGAAGAACCTAGCCGAGGTAGAGTTTTTCGTTAATTTAATTTGATATTAAGGAAAAAGACAAACCATTCTTACCTCAAAAGCTTGGTTACTGTATTGACTTTTAATAATACTTGGGAATCTCTTTTGCATTCTCTTAGCAAGCAGTGTCATCTCATCCCTGCCTTCTGCCACCAGTTGCTTTTCCTTGGAGCCACCCAGGTCACTGGTCCAATTTTGAAATTTTAATAACTGTTCCTTGCTTAACTGCCCTGGAAAACAGGTAAGATAATTTAAGCATTATTCTTATTGTTTTAATTTAATTACCTACAATAATTCTTGATGTATTAACCATTTTATGAAAGATATCAATCAAAAAACACTTGCATTAGTTTTTGGTTCAAAACAAATGCTATAACACTGAATCACTAACACAATTTTTTCAAAATTTGTGTATCAAAATGATATTCTTTAATTCCTCGCATAGCTCCGTGCGGGACATTTGAACCTTAAGCAGGCGGGGCGCACTCCGCGATTAACGTTTCCCGCTACAAGTACATGCCGGTGGCCTCATGCATGGTGCCTATTCAGTGGCTGCCAGGCACTGTCTCGGAACGCACGTACACGAAGTTCGCGCGCACGCTCTTCCGATTTATGTACGTCGCAAGTGAACGTTCCTCATTCATCTGTTGATACCAGTGTTATATTATAATATAAAGTGTTTAAATGAGTAAAAAGACAGCGAAAAGATATTGTATCGCAGAGGGTTGTAGGAACAATGATCGAAATTGGAATCACGCGTTTTTCGTTCTCCCAACACGTCCGAAGGATGCCGATAGGTAAGAAAATTAACATAATATATAATAAGTAGTTACTGAATAATAATAAAAAACATATTGCAGGTGTATCTACTTCCATATTTAACACTGGTTACTCAGATCAATTTTAATTGTTAAGTAGGTACTTATGTAACTTTGAATTGATTATTTGCTGATATTTGACAATTTAAATTCTAGTAAAATAAGTATGTCTACTACTAAATCAACAATCATAGAGGTTTTTATAATAATATTTGATATCAAGTTTGTAAAATTACTTGTAAGTAATGAATAAACAATTGAGTGATAGTTTGATAGGTAAGTATATAAAATATATAAATAAAGAGTTAAAAGAAATGTATTGGAAGAGATCCCTAATAGGGATAAGTTCGCCTTTATACATGTTTTATTTGTAACTAGCGACCCGTCCCGGCTTCGCACGGTGCGTCCGTGCGTATTTTTAAAGATCTAAGCATACCTACATAGGGGCAGACAGACAGACAGCAGGAAACGACTTTGTTTTATACTAGGTGTATAGTGATGAATATATATGAACAAATAAATAAATATCGGACAACTAAGCAAAAACAAAATGAAGCTCAAGAATTTAATTGCATGTTAAGGTAACGCATTCGTTGCATTATTTTATTATATTATACGTATTAAAATGTTTAAAAATAAAGCTAAAATGTTTTGCGGCCTGGTGGTGGATTCAATTCGTCCAAATTCTGTGATTGATTATTTTATAGTTAAATAATGAAATAATAAATATGTATAATGTATGAAGAATATAAACATATTACTCTCTATATTGAATGCAAGAAATAAATGGGAAATACATTTTTATTTTTAGTCGTTGACAGCCCTCGCTCTCGGCGACGCGGCAAGCGAGCCAATTCATTTTTACCGTTGGCACGCAGCTTTAACGTTCCGTTTGGCTTGCGCTGGGGACGACGACTTTAGAAGGGCCATAAATCATATTTTTTCGGCTAAAAAAAGCGGCTTTTGTAAAGATCAAAGTAGTGTGCCTTCTGTACTTGTACTATTATCTATTCTGTGCCTTAAGTTAGATATATCAGTTAGTTTCAATTTGTTTAGTCAATTCTTGACATTGCATACGAGGGGGTTAAAGAGACAGGAATTCAAATCGTAATCAGTGGTCTCAGGTAGGCTAGGGTGTACCATGATTTTGTACACAACAAACAGGCAACTATTGTCATACACTAGGAATACCAAATCTAACACAGTATATACATTTTTGGGTCTGAATCAGCTGTTAGCAACCTTTTAACTGGCAAGGTAAAGCGAGGCATGGTCACTAATTGTTGAACAAAGTATTACCTAACAGATAAAAAAGACAATCAATTACATAGGCTGCGTTACACCCAATAGATAATTATGTTAGAGAAGTAGCCTATTTATGTATCTTATAGAATCTAACCTTTCCCATTCTTGTGTCCTAATAATATCTGATCAGACAAATCTTTCAATGTGGTGTTCATTCCTTCTATATCCTTCACACTTGGCAGCCTAGATCCATGACGTATCACCATCCAAATTTTTGTACTTTTACAACCTGAAAATAAGGAATAACATTAGATAGAATAAATAATTCACGATACATTAAAATAATCTTTTCACTATCATTCAACTTACCTGGGAATTTAATTTTAGAATCATCTTTATTATATACAAATCTATAGGGAGTTTTAGAGCCCAGATGGTTTCGAATATCGTCTGAAATGGATTCAGATCCTGCATGTTGCAAAATAATCAGTACGGCAAAAGTGGTTACAAATATGCTGGGAACCATTTCTTGAATTACATTAGTTAGTTTGACGTTTAAAATGTCTTTTCCTATATATTACAATTCTAATTCACACATATTTTATCCACTAAAATTAAAATTTTGTTTGTTTATTTTATTAAATTGACATTTCAAATTTTGTGACAGATACAAATTGCTGATTTTTTTTTTTTAATTTATTGCAAGCATTGGCAACTAGGCCATCAGCTTAAACCAGAGTACATACCATGGACCTAGTAAATACTATACATACATTAGAAATAAAGACAATTATAGAAACACAGAAAGTAACAAAAAGCCCTTACATTAAATCAAAATTAATATAGCTTAAATATACACATAACAGCTATTATTACAGTTATTATTTTTTTTTATTTTTATAGTACAGTATTTTAAAAGTAATTGGAAAGACAAAACATTTTTGTTATATATTTACACAAGAGAAATCAATTACTACATTATATTTACAACCTACCTAAAGTATATATTACAAAATTATAAATAAAAGGGTAAAATTGCGGGAACTTTAACAAACTTTGAACAGAATTGGGAATAACATTTATACCGGAATCTTTACACAAAGCTAAAAGAAGTAATCTTTGTAAATTAAATTCTGGGCACTGGAAGAAAATATGATCAAGATTATATAAATTGAAATTACAATACGTACAAACAGCAGATTCACTTAAATTTATTTTATGCGCAGTCTGCATAAAGT
Source organism: Apotomis turbidana (assembly GCA_905147355.2). Lineage (NCBI taxonomy): Eukaryota > Metazoa > Arthropoda > Insecta > Lepidoptera > Tortricidae > Apotomis > Apotomis turbidana. Next base: position 9,628,036 of record LR990288.1, read on the forward strand.
GGTTATATAATGCCTACCTAGGTATTTAGAATTTTTTTCAAACCAGGATTTTGTACTAGGGACTTGGATAATTTCGGCTAGCCATTTTCCTTTGACATTTCTAGATTTAGATAAAGAATTAGACCAACGATCAAGCATATTTTGTTTCACTCATGGACCTAGTAAATACTATAGTATACCTGGACTGCTCATTGCTTCGTTCGAACGAGCCAAGTAAGAAAGCCGCCAAGGGGGCAGTTTATCCCACTCTGCTGGGGTAACCAAATATTTAGCAATAAAGAGGGACTCATCCTTACTCCATTTTATTACAAGTTTGGCTCGGTTTGTAGACACCTGCCTACTGAGCCGGCGGTCCCGGGTGCGACTCCCGGCCGGGGCAAATATTTGTATGATGAACTCGAATATTTGTGCTTGGGTGATGGTTGTTCTATGTATTTAAGTATATATTTATCTATATAAGTACGTATATCGTCGTCTAGTATAACACAAGCCTTCTTGAGCTTAATTTGGGACTAGATTGATTTGTGTGAGGTTGTCCGATATTTATAAAAAAAAATAAAAAAAATCAAAGTAAAAATGTATATTGGCTGGCACTGTAGCTAGAATTTATTTTATATATACCGTTGATGACCGTAACTTCGCCTATGCTTCCTATCTTCGCCTACCAAATATTTCTAGAGTTTTCAGAAGTATCTAAGTGTTTCTAAGAGATGCGCATAGCTCCTCATACGACCTTTAGATATCTCTTAGAAACACTTAGATACCTCTGAAAACTCTAGAAATATTTGGTAGGCGAAGATAGGAAGCCTAGGCGAAGTTACGGTCATCGACGGTACCTATGGAAACTCATAAATAAATATAGTGAATGTTAGCTACTATGCCAGCAATAACACACTTTTGGCTCCTGTTATTTTAACAGAACGCAGCAATCCCGTAACTGTTAATTTGATTTGATAAATGACAAACTCCGTTAAGTCATACTTAAAAACAAAACAAACAAAAAACATATTCTGATGTACGTGGACATGAACTCATTTATGAGGATATAAAAAAAGTGGTTATTTGTAGGGTACCATAAATTAATTAGGGAGGTAAAACTGTAAGTATACCGTTATTTTATAAACTACCTGTATAACTCTGTTTTACCAATGCAAGACTACGCAATACTTTTTATTACTGTACTAACGGTTACTAAGTATATGGCGAAATAAAAAGCAAAAAAAAAACCGACTTTAAAAAAAAACTAAAAAGCTAAAAATAACCCATTAAGTACAGATTACGTTTGAATCACGTTTTGAAGACGATGCCAAACCACTCATTTATTATATTTTTATATTATTTAAGTATATTTTTTTGTTTTTAGTGATTCATATAAAATACTTATGGCGGGGTGATCTGGGAGGTCTTAAAGGCATACATCTCGTTTGAGTTATCTCCTAACTTCGGTTCTACGATTGCTACTACTACTACGATTACTTAGGCGGGTAGCAATGTTCTAGGTGGGCTCGCCCTGCGGGCCCTTGGGCTCGCGCGCTACGCCGTCTCTGGGACGCTCCGCACCTTTGGTGCTACATGGAGCTCGGCCTGCGGCCTCGTGGGGGGACGTTCGCCCTTAAGCCTGCGGCCCTCGGTCGAACTAAAATATTAAAGTTTGTTGTCCGATATTTTTTGAATTTGACCGATTTTTTTAAATTCGATTTCAGATTCCGACTCGGTGGCCCCAAAAACTGCCTGATACCGAATTTCAGCCCCCTCGGACCAATATGAAATTTTCTCCATACAAATCTTGTTTTTCCGATATTCTCCGAATTTGACCGAATTTTCGGACACCGATTCCAGATTCATATTTGTGAGCCCCAAATGCCCCCCGATATCGAGTTTCAGCCCCCTAGCACCAACTTGAAATTTAGAAAAAAAAGTCGCCATTTCGATTTTTTTTTTCACGACTGTACTCGGGTGGAGGCCCCCTATGACATTTGGTCGAGCACCTCCCACCTGAGCCAACCGTTTACGAGATACGGGTCTCTTAAAAAAAATCCCATACATTTTTTTTATGATAGAAAAAAAAAACTTTTTTGGAATCAGGGGGCCCAAAGCCCCCTACATACCAAATTTCAGCTCGCTACGACCATTTTGAAATTTCGACGCCTATTAACCACCCTTAGATAGCGAAGGATTATCGTAGTATAGTTAAAACGACATTACTGCAATAGTGCAATGCTCAGATTGTTTTTAGTACGAATAATATTTTCGAAGTAAAACATAGATCGGAATTATCCGGTAATTTTGTAAATTCATTGTCACTCTTTTAGTACTTTATCAAAGTTTGACATGCTTTCATATTGATATATGATACCATATATTACCTGAAAAAATATACTATAGCCACCAAAACATTTCCTTTAGCAACCTTTAATTCCAGTTACCATGATGAAATTATAAGTATGTAATTTTTTAAATAATCAGAAAAGATACCATTAAGCACTGTCAAAAATGCTGACAGTTTTCAATTATATTAATAAGATTTCAAATTTAAAGGTTTTATCCTGCCCTAACATACAATTATTTTTATATACTAACGGATTGTATAACTTTTATAATTTTTTCCGTTAGTTTCTTTGGTGACGCGTAAGAAAGTTTAGCGAATAAAATATTTAATTATTTGAAGTGAATAGTGTTAATTTAAAGAAAAGTATATACTACTAATAACTACCATTTTATTTGAAAACTACTAATGATTACTATTTTTTATGACTGGCAATATTAGAAAGGGACACACTACCCATCTGCGAGCTATCTCTGTCTTCCCGTGACCCCTTCAGCCGTAAAATATACTTTATGTATCTACACTAAGATTTAATTTTGTGTGAACACTTATTCTGAGTTCGCACTCCTGTTGTCTTAAATATAAGCTCCTTGGTTTCACTAAAGATACTAAATCTGATTGAGGAACTTTAAAAAAAAAAATTACAAATTGCTGACATTACGTTGTTGTGTTGTCACTGAAATAATTTAAATTCGTGTTGCCACTGCAACCCGGGATCACACTACTTATACTATTATCTTTTATATTCAAGAAATCTATGCGCGAAGTTGACCGAGGTTGGGCGAGGCGAAGTTGGCCGAAGTAAGGGATTCCGAAGTGAAATGCCTAAGAAATTCCCCTCCACAAGTCCACACTATTATATTATGTTCGCCCAACTTCGCTAGTAGTTGAGGTAGGGCAATAGTGTAATTACGAGTTTCTTTTGTAAGGGCCTCAAATAATATACATATATCTTTCCTTTATTTTGTAAATATAATTATGGTGCAAAATTATTTTACTTTGGAAAAAGTATATAACTAAACCTTAAAAAACTTAAATTATGATCTAATTAAACCTAACTTAACCCTTCTTTGCATGGTGATGGAAATTTCCATCATAAAGTTATCGCATTAATTAGAGCTTGTTTTGCGGGTGATTGATATTTATTTTTAAGACTGCCAAGTTACAACAACAGTACAGCATAAAATAGAACATAGTTGTGAAAAAATAATTAAACAGAATTTTGACATTTTAAATTTGAATTCGGGGGTCGCCGTATCGCGCCATTTACGAAAACTGTTGATCTACTTTGACGTTTTCTGGAGGATATTACTGTGAAAATATTGATTTATTCGGAATAATAAAAGTGTATCAGATGTGTAATTTGATATTATGTTACTTTTTGTGCATACAATTTCAAGATTCGAACATAAAGTAGTTCCAAAGTATGTGATGGAAATTTACATCATTATGCAAAGACTTCACTCGTAAAGTATGGCGAATTATTTATCATAAATATCGGACAACCTTACACAAATCGATCTAGTCCCAAATTAAGCTCACGAAGGCTTGTGATATGGGTACTAGATGACGATATACATACGTATATAGATAAATATATACTTAAATATATAGAACAACCATGACCCAAGCACAAATATTCGAGTTCATCACACCAATATTTGCCCTGGCCGGGATTCGAACCCGGGACCGCCGGCTCAGTAGGCAGGTGTCTAGAAACTGCGCCAACCGCGTCGTCTTTATTATTAATACAATAAATAACTAACTATAATTAGCGAGCGAAGCATCGATTTGTTCCCGATTTTCGTTTCAGCTTGGCCAAAAAATCATTTATATGCCTGGATTTTCGGATTTCCTACTGTCTTCGCCACATCCTGTCTTAACCTATGTCTGTGTTAAACCAGTCTTGAGATCAAGTAAACATTTCCACGATCCATCATCAGGTAAATTTTATGATATTGGGTTTAAATGTCTATTGAGGGGAGACGAACCTGTCTGCGTTGAACCAACCCTGAGATCTAGTAGGCAGGTAAGCAAGTGTTGTATCATCAGATTCTGAATTAATGACAATAGGAAAACCGTAGTTGTATACTCTTATGATTATGAATAAAAAAAACTGTTAACATTTTACGGTTAAAACCGGTAAACGTACATACTAACACTTTTTGAAGTTGGATCGATTACCACGCGTGCGGAGCCGCGGGCACAGCTAGTAAATAATAAAAATACAATCGATGCGTTGGCTCCGCTTCGAACTTGCCTACCCTAGCCGAAGACAGGCGGAGCTATGGGCGGGCGAAATTAGCAGGTATATTTCGTGACAAGCAGCGTCGATTGCATATCCCGTGGTACTACGCTTATGATCCGAGTTTGCATAATGATGGATATTTCCATCATATAAAAAAATTGATATATTCTCTTAATCATACCTTATATATTTTTTTATACATTTTTACCTTAATGTAGAGGTCAACTAGCATTATCCTGATTTATTTCACAAGTAAAAAAAAAATCATGCAAAGAAGGGTTAAACTATTGGGACCTAAACTATATGTACATATATCCCCTATGTCGCTACCATTAGGTAGGGTGCCCATAAGGCTGGCCGCGTTACCTCGCTGGATGGCATGGAAAAATGTTTTAAAACCCTCAGACAACCAAACAGCACCTTTTTTTCAGAACAGAAATAATGTCAGTAAGGCTTGTTTGGTTCCATTTTGGCCAGCGTGTAAAGCTCTGCTAGTCTAGTGATGATATTTATTATTTGGGCACAGCACAGTACGGCGAAACCCCACCAACCAACACCCTTCAGAGATAATCATTAGAGATTTGTACACTTATTTACAATACAATAAAACAAAAATAAAATTTAAATAAGTATTTATTGCAAAATGTCAAATATCAAAAGCAGCACAATTATTCAACTTGTAATACAATTTTTGAGTGCTGTAATGTAGCCTTCAAAGTGAATGGTTTGCATAGTTTTTCAACATCAAATGTTTCAGTGGCAAACTGTTCCTCTTCAGGGTTTTCATGCAGAGTAAAATCAATTGTTTTGACATCTTTACCTACATCCACATTGCAAACATTCTGTGCAAACGGTGGAGAGCCTTCTTTGAAAATTTTGACTGTTTGATCTAAGTACTTCAGATATACATCTTTTCCTAAAAACTCAACCTCAGTGTTCATGTCATTGAGAGTAACTTCAGGCACATCTAGTAGTAGCCCAGCTTGTCGGGCACAACCCACTGAAATAACTTCATCAGGGTTAATTCCTGAAAGTAATTCAGCTTCCGGCAACAAATTAGCAATAGCAGATTGCAATTTGGGTATTTTCATACTTCCACCACTGAGTACAATTTTGCTAATTTTGCCATTGAATTCTTCAATTACTTTTTGGGCTGGTTCAATGTATGAAGATATTTTCGATGAAATAGCATTCTCAAATCTGGCTCTGGATACATTCTGATTCCAGTCCACGCCATCCAACAGTGACTCAATATGAACATGAGCAGAATTTAGAGTTGACAAAATGTTTTTGCAATTGTCTGCATGGTTGAGCAACTTAGCCATAGCTCGCCTGCTTTCTTGCGGGTCTAGCTTCCATTTCTGTTTAAATTCTTGTGCAATATAGTTAGCCAAGTCTTTGGTCAAACACTGGCCACCCAAATCAGATCGGAATATGTTTTTCTCTACCGAGACAAAACCTCCGCTTACTTTTACCACAGATGCATCGCAAGAGGAACCTCCCAGTCTGTAAACAAGGACATTAGTATCTTCTATAGTATCCTCAAGATTATAGGCCATGATTGCAGCTGCTGGTTCACAGATAACTTGAAGTACGTCAAATCCGGCCAGCTCTGCACATTTCACCATACGCTGTCTGCTAGCATTAGACCAATGCAACGGTGCAGCAAGTACCACCTTCAGGTCCCCTTCATCCCTCATTGAATGGCTGGCGATAGTGAATAATTTAGCATAGAGCTTAGTAGCAATATTATCTGGGTTAACATATAGTTTTGTTTCACTTGTTTCAAACTCATACACCAGCTTATCATCATTCTGAATGCGACACGACGACGATGTTTCCACGTAGGCGAGGTCTTCTTCACTGAAGTCACAGTTCATCAAGCGTTTGTTATGTTTGATGATGGCTTTTGAGGAAGCGTTACCAGATTTAGCTGGCAGGCCGATCTCCCACTCTGAACCATTGAGAGCGATGATAGCGGGCGTCACACGGTCACCAGCGTCGTTGGCGATTACTGAGGGCGCACCATTCGTATACGAGGCTAAACATGCTGAACTGTTGCCCAAGTGTATTCCGTACGCTGTCATTTTTGTATTTGTAACTACTAAAATACTAAAACTTATGGACTTGTTTTATAAGTCTATTATTCTCAATGCGCAATTTTGTTCACTCAAAAACGCAGGTTTACATCTAATGGTTATTTAAATAAAATATATTTTCAATATCGTGAGAATGAGGATTCTAACCTCAAATAGCCGACTTGAACTGTCAGCTCGACATTATTTTCCACTTCTTTTCTCTAGCTATTCTTACGCCAATCGCAGCCCGTGTTACGTTCAGTTCTCGAATAATAAAGACTTAAAAGATTAATCTCGCCAAGACCTTAGATGTTGTTATTGATTAAAATTGCATGATATTTTATTAATAATCGTTGTTATTTTGTAATAATTGAATGCGGTTAATAAAACCTACATTTTAAATAAAATATGAAGCATAAAGCACCAAACCACAATTATTAATATTAAAAATTCTCACACGTTCAAAGTTCATACGTAAACTGTATCTCATTTAAAGCGTGAAAATATCTCATAATTTTTTTATAATTGCAACACTAAGATTTATTCAAACAAACGTCACTATTACCATTTTACTTGAAAAAACCAAATCGTTTAATCGCGTCTTAAATTATGACTCGAACAGTAGAAAAAAGCGGGAAATGCAAAAAAACTTTGAACGACAAATTAGTTTTCAATGTTTTCATATTATTTGATTTTAAAACTGATTTCTACATGGTGACCTTCGCTCAATAAAAATAATGGATGTTAAGCACGAAACTATTTCATCTAATGATCGTTTACAAAATATTTTGCAAAGTTTGTCGAAATGTAAAATAGTGCGTGCAGCATATTGCTGAATTATTTTTAATGTTACTTTACCTAATCAGTTATATAAAATCTTACTTATTTGATAATTTTAAAGGAATTCACAAAAGAAACGGAAGAAATTAAAAAGCTGCGGGAAAATAACGCAAAATTGGAATTAGAATTAAAAGAATCACGAGAGACAGAAAAATCTCATCGTTGCCATCTGGCTACCTCTCGAGAAATGATCGGAAACCTTCAAGAAACAGTCTCCCAACTCGTGTATCTCAAAAGAGACGTTAAGAAGTTGAATGATGAGATTTTATCTAAAGACGCTATAATATTGGGACTAGAGAAGGTATGTAATTTATATTCATTTCCTATATTATAGATTATAGGAATTTTCTGTAAAAATTCTAGCATTTCTGAAAATTCAGTAAGTATAAACATAAATTGGTCAGTAAGGCAGCTAGGAAGGGTAACGAGGACAAAAACATTTTTCGCCACCCAAAGATATCAATAAAAGATGCTTTAGATATTAACTTTGGATTTATTAGGTATAATTTCTTACGGATCTATGGTAGGTACTTTTACTTGTTCCATGCTGCAAGAGATATCATTGAATTTAATTGCAATAGGGCTTTTTACATGAACTTATTTTGTAAGTAGGCCACGAGGGCACTATTACGTGTCTGAATCTACAGGCATTTCACAAGAGTGAGACCACTGTTAAGAAGAGCCGAAATAAACAAAGCTACTTAGCTTTTTATAAAGGATACTTAACTATTACAATAATATGAACTTAAACCTAATATGTATCTTAAGAGGAAATACTACTCATCTTTTCATACAAATCGAGTTTTCGTTCTCATCTGTTTCCTTATTTTAGTATTTGTCGTTTATGTTATGTATTTTTGTGTATTTATAAATAAACTAATTATTGTATTAAGCGGTTTACACTCACGTGAAATTGTCAGGAACGGCCCGACATGTTTCGAACTCGTATGGAGCCCTTCATCAGGGACGGCTGCCCTTACACCGCCGCGGCAACCTCGTCACTAAACCGCTGAGTGTAAACCGCTTAATACAATAATTAAATATGTCTCACGAAAGTTTTAATAAGATTATAAACTGTTTGACCATTAACGAGTTACACAACTAATTTAGGTACGTGTACACAGGACAAAGAAAGTATTCTACAGAAGCACAATGCCAGCATGCAGGAGTTACGGACGGCGCATGAGAAAAAGATCGAGGAACTAACAATCGCGAATGAAAGAAAAAGTGCGTATCACCGTGCTTATCTTGGGAAATCAGAATGTTCACAAACACAACATGTTTGAGATTTATTTCGTCGTGTCTTAAAATTCCAATGCAAGAATAGCTCGTACAGGTATTCACAAAACGTGTGAGCGCGGTGCGCGCTGCTCTGACGATCTCATCGCCATTTTAAACAGACCTAGATAGAGATTTGCCGTCTTCGAGAACATTCTCGGGAAAGAACGTTCTCGAAACATTTCACATACAAATCTCTACTCCTAGCTAGACACTAAGATACGTATGAAATATTCGTTATCGTTTCTGTTCGTAAAAAGGAAAGATATGTGACAATTACTTATATGTATGTATACCTACTAGTTGCGCCGCGCGGTGTTACCCGCTCATCCCGCGGGAACACAACATTTATCGGGATAAAAAGTAGCCTATGTGTTAATCCAGGGTGTCAGCTACCTTTATACTAAAATTTATTCAAATTGGTCCAGCCGTTTGAGCGTGAAGAAAACAAACACATAAACACTCACAAACTTTCACCTTTATAATATTAGTGTGTTTAACGAATAAGCTTCTATTGCCCTGATACGTACCTAAGTTCTAATTCTAATTACTACTCGGTCACTATCTGAGCACCTCGCAGGACTACAATGCCCCGATATTTCCGCATTGGCGTCAGGAATCTAGGTAAACAGATATTGTGACCGAGTAGTAATGTATTATCCGGTACAGTTCAACAGATCCAACAAGACTTTGATACTTCAGCCGCGCAGATATCCTGCGCTTTAGAAGAATTGCGCGCCAAAAATAAGGAACAAGAAGCATCTAATAAGGACAAGGTGATGCATTAAAAGTTACATTTGGAACCCCTTATTTGCAAATGTTTTATAAACTTTTATTAATCTCTCTAGAATCAGGAAACAAAGTATGCCATTGTAACATCTGTTTTGCATTTACTTGGTTGGTGTTCAATATTTGGGCAACAGATTTTCGTGTTTCTGCCCTAGAGGCAGACATTCTGATTATATCAGCATCATTTAATAGAAAACTACCATGAGGCTATTCAATAGAGAGAGTATTTGTATTGAGTTTACAGTTTCAGACCATCGCTCCATTGATGACCGCTCATTCGCTCTCTGAGGTTGGACTAGAGTTGGATAAATTGAGTTGGCCATATTGAGCGCCTTTAGTAGTACAGTCCTTGTAATAACTTGGTCCTAGTAGCATTTACTGTGTAGCCCGGAGAATGGACGGCCGTTGGGGCAGCAAAGTTCTAGAGTGGCGACCATGTATAGGAAAGCGCAACGTGTGTCGGCCGGATGGACGGATGACCTCGTGAGGGTAGCGGGGAATCCAATGTATCGGGTCTGCACGGGATCGCACTTTGTGGCGAGTCATGGGGGATGCCTATGTTCAGCTGTGCACGTCTGTGGCTAATAGATAGATAAATAGACATATAGTTGCATTTGCCGCTGCATCTCTGACAAATATTGACTGTATTTTTAGATGAATGAAGTTGTACTAGAGTATGAAGAGAAGATTCAGCGCAGCGCGGCTCTTGTCGCACAGTTGCAAGAGCAGTTGTCACGACAAGCGGCAAGGACTGACGCGAACATAGACGCATATCGGCGGGTAAGTTACCTATAGTCTGACACAAAAGAGTAGAAATTAAAAAGTGGCAATACTGTATTGACGTCCCCTTTTTCTTAGATTGATTAGAAAGGGACGACACGACAGTATTGGCAATTTTTAATTTCTACTCTTTTGTGTCTGACTTTACTCTTCTTATTTTTATTTTATTTACTATAGTTTCGCCATATCTGTCATATAATTAATGATCTACAAAACCCTACACGGAGCGTGGCCCAATATGATTTTTGTGTTTTCTGGGATAAAAATGTAGGAAATGTACAATGCTATTATCAATGGCCTCTGTATTCTTGACGGATGATTGTTCTAACACTGTTGTTTCGGCTTATATACAGTTTCGCTTATGGCTGTATATGCGGCTCTTATTTTTTATCTCTGCAAAGCAAAATGTACTTATCTAAAAATAAGAGCAAATAGTATACATATTTTCACATTCATAAACGGTAAGAATTACTACTTGTAAGAGAATTCCTAGTTAGAGAGTTAGTCAGTAGTCACGCATCTGCCTACTCGTGAATTTGCGATATGCGTAACGTACATGATCATTAATGCTATCTTCACTTCTCCATAAAGGGGCATAATGTTAAGAATTAGAAAATGACAAGCATTATTTATTTATAATTATATAACCAGAGATCGGACAAATGTACGTCATTATACACGGTGTCCCGTATTCAATGGCAAACCTTCTAACCCACATTTTTTCAAGATAAACTAATAATTAAATTAAAAGTTGAACCACTCTGTAAAGAATGTAACGAAGAAGAAGAATTTAAACTTGTTAATAATTTTAGACAAAAACGGGTTTCATTATATATTAATAATAAACTCTTTATAAAGTTCTAATAATACCCTATAGTTAGGATCCCCAATGAAAGAATATAAAAAAAAACAGCTAATAAGTCTCTTCATCTGTGACCTAGTCCGGCATTACAGTAAAACAAGGCGCCAGTCATTAAAAAAAAAATCCGATTATCTTAAACATCGGTTGGATTGGATCGGTTAGAAGGTTGTCCATTAAATACAGGACACCGTGTATAATGACGCACATAAGTCCGATCTCTGATAATAACATAAAAAAAAACAAATACACCTTTGTGAATTCATTGAGTAAACAATGGAACACGTCAACTCGAGTGGCAGCCTGCCCGTCTAGCACAACTATGATTCGCGATTCTTGTCGCCTTTCTCATTTCATTCACCTTTCTCATTACTGCACAGAGAGAGACATCATCTCGCGCGAGAAATAGTCTCAACAATTTGACCACATACGAAGCGAGAGACGATTCTCACCCGCGACTGATTATATCCCACCATTCCCAACACAAATAAATATAATATACTTTTTATTAAAGCAGTAACGTCTGTTAGCATAAACCAAATGTTTATATTATACTGAAGCCAAAAATACAATGCCACAGCGAATTGCATCGTTTTTTTTCCAGTTGCTTTGTTTCTTATATGCCTTAGCGTGACAGCGCTACGATGCCTCCCTATAAGGTATAGGTAGGTACTTATTTATAAGAAAATGATCAACTGGTTGAAAAAGTTCAATGCTTTAGTCAGTGGCTTTGATAGAACAAATGGTAGTTCGCCCGTCGTGCCCGGAAAGCCATGGAGTCGTGAGTTCAAATCCCGCCCAAAGTATAATAAGTATAAGCAACAAGTATAAAGTCCACCAGTAACGATTTAGGGAAATGATTATAAATGACAATAAATTATAATAAGCTCTAATAATTAAGCCTAATCCCGATGTTTGCAACTAACTGCGTAATACAAAATGAATTTAGAGACTTTACGTCTCATTTGGAGATGAAAATATCAGCTCAAAAGCAAACTAAGTGCAGTGTGTCTTTGGCACTTAAAACACACCACAAAAATGTTGCTTCTTCATAAAACGATTTGATTAAAATCGGTAGCGTAACATGTCAAAGTCAGCATAAGTAATGCTACCGTTTCCGACTCGCACTAGATAGCCAAAAGCATGTTAATTATCCACAATCCAGTTCAGTTACGTGTACCGACAACAAACTTAAGTAGCCTACTAACTCTATTGTCCATAAAAACGAGATCTCCCTAATCTAACGTGAGATGTTATCCGACACTTTCACTAAATAATTGCCGCTGTTTACAGAGGTTAGAAGAATTGGAAGAGAAACTTAAACAGAGTCAATTTAAGCAGTATTTAGCTCAGAGTTCATACGCCTCCGAGTCGCAAGTTGAGAGGCCTTACTCTATGGATCGGGATCCATATCCTGACATGTGTTCCGTCGATTTGAGTCCAGTTCTTGAGGCCCCGAAGAAACCGAGTAATGCATCGCAGAAACCCAAACCTAATACTTTACAAGTCACGTATTATGGGAACAATACGCCGAACGTCCAGCGAAATGAAAAGAAAGGACAATTTAATATAACGAAGAAGAGGAAGCTTTATAATGATAAAGACTTTTTAGATTTCTAAGTTGCTTGTTTTAACTTATATTTCGTCTGGTTTAGGAAGGTGTTCATTTAATAAACTATTTGGCTAATTAGATTATTTCAATATACTTCTAATTCTTCGAGATGTACCTACCTTGAGTTTATCTTCTATCTATGTCCCCTATCCCTGAGCGAACTATCGAAGCGGATCCAAAGTTATGAAAAAGTTGTGAGAGTCCACTAAAGGCCTTTGAATTCCTCAGATTTAAATGCATTTCTTTTGTGGACAGGCAGTCTTAGGCAGCTTAGGCTACCTGTTCTGTTCCTCTGAAGAAGAACCGAGTAAATGAACCAATGAGGCTGTGTATTTGTAAAGCCCTAAGTAAGTGCATTTAAATCTGAGGACGTTATTGGTCTATTTCACACAGCTCTGCTCCGCGCAATGAGGTTAGGAAAATGTCCTTTAAATTTTTGTTTTTGTTCTTCGCACCCCGCTTAAGCCACCTCGCACAGCATTTATAAATACGAAGCCTATTAACGTGCATTTTTTAGAAACCGAATTCCGGCTGTTGTTCATTCAGGAGCCGGTAAATATTTGCCTTTATAATTACGCTTCCTACGAGAAGCTACACTGACACGATTCTATCTCAACATGTATCAAAACTGGAGCTAAAGGCAACAAAGAGTTACATGAAAAAACCTTTAATGATCATCCGAAATGGATATAACTATTCATAAAATTTAAGTACTTCCTTGGAGATTTTTAGAACGCACAAAATTGTGGTAATTAAAATCAGAAGTTACGCAACAGTCCAAAATAATTTGTAGCCCACTTGTAGCCAAAAGTAATTACAACTATGCATAGAGGCATCTTCGTAATATTCCTTATCTTATATCGCACGCCGGTGGTATGAATAAGAATGCGATTATGAAAATTACTTAGCGATTCATACATTACGTAATGTGACCTACTTTTGACCAGTTCAGCGTGCTTGCATATTTGGGCACATAGTTCCTCTGGAGCGTGAATTGCTTATTTATTGGTTTCGTTGGGCGACCTCTATTAATGTAGCAGTTTAAGAAGCAAGTCATGCCAATAGTTGATGTATTACGCAATGGTACAGTCGCCATCAGATATATCGCAGCATATAAGGCGGTCATAAATATGTGAACACGGCGACCCTTATTGACTGGGCGTTACAGCACCTACATGTTCACATATTTATGAACGCCTTATATGCTACGATATATCTAATGGCGACTGTACCATGTCCATGACAGTTTCTCATTACGAGTGGCACTTCAAATTTTGCAAGGTATAAGTGCGTAGGTACTAGCTAGGTTCTTATAATTATACATTTTCTTTTTCAAATTTCTTCAATTTTCTTTCACACTTTAGATAGGTAGCTGATGACTGGGCAAACTGTAATAGTTTTAGTCTTTTATTACACAGTCTAACACTCACCTTTCCTTCCGTTTCCTCATCGACAAGTTTGTTATCAGAGTGATAATTGTCACAATAAATGAGTATTGTTAGGTAAATCTCTACGGGATGGTTGCTTTTGTCAGGTGAGTGGTAAATCCAAGGAATATAATACTCACAAAAATGGTAAGTCATACATAAAGCAACCGTCACTCTTTGTCAAATAACTAGGTATTTTGGTACACCGCAGACAAACGCGACCATCATAGTCCCGCTCTTGACATTCGCCGTAGGTTTCGGCCTAGCCCTATTTTAACACCTCCATAATAAGGTACCACCTACATAAGGTAGGGAAAAATGGTACTATTTATTCTCTCTGCAATTGACTGGATAATAACTCTTTACATTTACTTACACATGGTAATATGGTATCTTCTTCCTTGTTTCTTAATTACTATATGCTGTCGCGTCGCGTGGATCACGCAGTGCAAGATGCCGCCAAACACCTTCTTCAAAAAGTTAGACCACGCCTTACCCTGGCCATGGGTAGGTATGTCATCCATTTAGTGGACAGCAACATCTGAGCATCTTATCGCAGTGATAACGATGGCAACATCTTAAGCCTGCGGACTCGACGACACTGAGATACCTACGCCTCCCGCCAGCATAACTCAACGAAATCCGAGCAGATCGTCGAGTATTTAAGTGTAAACCAACCAACTACGTCATGAGAGTCATCACTATGTGAACTGTCATTAATTTGTGGTAAGACTGCCTACTGCCCATGTCGGCTTTCATGAAGGAATAGCTCTGGCCGAATGGTGTCGTATTCCAACGTTTTCGGGCCGGCTAGTGACACTTAGTCAAGAAGTTGTGCCACACGTACTTAGCCTATTTAACGTGCTAGTGTATTGGTTTTAATTTATTTCAAATCTTAATATTTCATATTCTTATGTTATTTTGAGGTATTTATGGCCACTGTTAGTATGAGCTACAGAGTGGCCTGAAATAAGTATTTCGATTTATCCTAAAATATACCATGGTATGTTGAGAATGATTATGATACGTAACCAATGATTGACAAGTTTGCGTTAAATTACGCACATTCAGGTAAAGTTTCACGGATATAATCTTAGGAACAAATCCACATCATCAATTTTCCAGACAAATGGTGAAAGCAACGTAAGTATCGCTCAACCGATTATCGGGGCTCAATCTAATGAAATATCGAAAGCTAACCGCACCGACATAATAAATAGTAATTCTAGTCAATATAAAGTCTGCAGGAAAGTGCCGCGTAATCGTGTCGAGATAACTGATGTTTATGTCTTCATAGAACGGAATATACATACTTTTCCTGAATAGCCGATATAAAATACCTGGCCAGTATTGGCACATAAATTTTATTAGTAACTAACTTTGGCCCGCGACTTCGTCTGTATCGAAATATGAAGATTATCCTAGGATCTCTTGCTACTTGGACTATGACCTTCCCCGGGACTCAAACTATCTCCATACCTTTCATCTGAATCGGTTCAGCGGTTTAACGGACAGACAAACACACATTTGCATTTATAATATTAAGTATGGATTATAATTTCCGTTTATTTTAAGACAATAAGAGGCATTTTCTGGTTGTGTTGACTAATAGACTTAATTAATGAGTTAGTAAGCTGATACGTTTATTTAAACATAAATAAACCGATCCCACCCCATCAGTGGTCTATTGATGGGGTACGTTTTATCACGCTATAAATAAATAACAACGCATCTGTCACGTTTTGAGAGAGATAGATAGTGACGTATGCTTTATCGTTTATTTCTCAACAACAAAAATAAATCGTTCGGTATCGTTATCATATTAATAAATTTACGGTTGAATCCGCCCTTGTCTTTGTACGTATTCTGTAATCTATACGTATCTGCGCTAAATATTATTAGGTAACACGCTTTTATTATTTACCCTGTTACCGTGTACAATAAAGGGCTTACAGATTTTGTGCTTGTCTTTCTTTTACGTCGCAACAGTAGCCACACATCGTGTCGCAAAACTTATTCATGGTTTTGCTACTATTCCAACGATCTCTATATGTGTACGAACCCGAAAGCTACACTCATACTTTCGAATGTCTGATATATTATTATTATGAAGAGATTGTCTCAATAAAAATAAGTTTCAAGTGGGTAAATTCTTTATTATCTTTGGCCATAATAGTTTTTCCTTACCAAATTAAATTGCTTTATAATTCACGAAAACATAATATTTTACACTTTTCAATTATTTTTTGGAAACTTAAAACCTACGATGACATTAAAACTAGAATATAGCCTATATTTGTAGGACATAAAAAAGCAAAATACATAGCAATTCTTAGTTTTCTAATTTATAGCTTAGTAACTTAAGTAATTTAGTTTTTAGTCCAATATTTTTGTAGAGTTCGTACTTTCTTCTGCTATCTCGACTCTCGAGTTTAATTCATTAGGTAGTCAATAAGTCTGTTTATACTTATGAAGTCCACAACACATGTATTAACATAAACTAAACATAGCTAAACAGGAAATCTATTTTTAATTCTTAACTGTTTGACATGTACTTTGGAAATACCTTAGAGAATAGAATAGCCACTTGTCCACTGCTGATGGTTGCTGATGAACCTGTCACGCGAATGGGCTTGGTACAAATTTAGGAAGACCGTTCAATTATATTTTTTATTATCCAACGTCAAAACAAACTGCAGGTCATTGATATTTCTTTACCATTGTTTTTCCAAAAGCTACAGACTTGCAAACAGTTTGCCATGAAATTGGCTGAAAGGTTGCCTTCGAAACTCAATTTTAAAAAGCTTTTAAAAAAATCGATCGTCTGTACTTGTCAATGTCAAACCGTTGAAATTTTGACACACGTCAGTGTCAAACCATTTAAATTCTGACACATGTCAGCCATCGAATAGTTTTTAGGGTTCCGTAGCCAAATGGCAAAAAACGGAGCCCTAGTATAAGCTCTTATAGATTCGTCATGTCTGTCTGTCCGTCTGTCCGTCCGTATGTCACAGCCATTTTTTTCCGAAACTATAAGAGCTTATACTGTTGAAACTTGGTAGGTAGATGTATTCTGTGAACCGCATTAAGATTTTGATGCAAAAATAAAAAAATAATATTAAATATTGGGGGCTCCCCATGCTTAGAACTGAAACTCAAAAAATTTTTTTTATCAAACACATACTTGTGGGGTATCTATGGATAGGTCTTCAAATATGATATCGAGGTTTCTATAATATTTTTTTTCTAAACCGAATAGTTTGCGTGACAGACGCTTCCAAAGTGAAAAAAAGTTGGTCCCCCCCCCCTCTAACTTCTAAAATAACAAAATGAAAAATCTAAAAAAAACATATGATGTATACATTACTATAAAAACTACCAACGAAAATTGTTTTGAACGAGATCTATTAAGTAGTTTTTTTTATACCTAACTTTGCACCTAATTTATATGGGGCGCTAATGGCGCTATACATACCAGGTGCAAACTTAACTTAACCACTTAGGGATGGAAAGTGTTTGTACGGAACCCTCGGTGCGCGAGTCCGACTCGCACTTGGCCGGTTTTTTATTGGATTTCGGAGGCAAAGATCCCTTCAGCCAATTGCATTGCCAAATGTCACATTTTCAATTAAAAAAAACATTTTAGAAAAACCATGGTAAAGAAAAATTAATGACCTGCAGTTTGTAGATCCTTACAGCAAGGGCTATCGAAAAGAAAAATCAATGGTCTTCGTAAAATTTGTTGCCTATAACTGCAAGAGTAGTCAATCTACAGATGTCCGAAGCGGAGCAGATGGAAGTTGTGCGGTGTCTTGGAAAAAGAATGCACCCAGTCTTCATCCTTGGCTGGCAGCTTGCTCGATGGCTATTGGTTCCTGATGAGCCTGTCGAGCGAGTTCCAGCTGTAAGAGTAGTCAAGCTGTAGATGCCCGTAGCGAGAGAGATGGAAGTTGTGAGGTGCCGTCTTCGGGAAGGGGCCTGCCCAGTTTTCATACTTGGCTGGTAGCTATTTGCTCGATGGCTATTGGTTCCTGATGAGCCTGTCGAGCGAGTTCCAGCTGCAAGAGTAGTCAATCTGCAGATGCCCGTAGCGAGAGAGATGGAAGTTGTCAGGTGCCGTCTTTGGGAAGGGGCGTGCCCAATCTTCGTACTCAGGGGACAGCCGCTCGTTCGCGAAGTGTTCGTAGGCATCCGTTAACCTGGGAAAAGATAATTTTGCTACAATATACATACAAAAGTAAATTCGTTGTCTAAATAATTTTGTAGATAAACTACTCGTACTAATTAAGTTGTTGTAAACGCATGCTGATCTCCAATTTGAGGTCTCTATTGATTGATTAAGTACAATTTACATAGTGAGCGCTGCATTTTTGGTTATAAAACACTAATAGCAGCAAGCCACGTCATTTATGATTGGTATCTATAAATGATGATCTACGCAGTGTTCAATAAAGGCCACAATCACAACTCTATTCTTAAGTAAGTATACTGAATAACATAAGACATCGCGCAAGAATATAACAAAACATTGATACGGTAAGTTACTTAACGTAATATTTCTCTTTTAGCAAAAATTACACATATTTTCGTAATTAAGGCACCGGTCATAAAAGATTCACGCCTATTATTACAAAAGATCCAATAACGCGCAACTAGGCCGTCCAATTACAATACGTAACCGCACCGTCTTCGCACTGCAACGATTACGATCTATCATCCGTGTCAACAGATCATGCCGATTATATCATCGGACTTCCTACGCGATGCTATTTCGCACCGAATCGCGAACTATATACATACTTAACTAACCTACTAGATTTAGACGCTTTTACGAATGTCATCAACAAACATGGGTCACTCTTGTGCAATTACGGACTCTAATTTCCTCGATCTTTTCGTATCACGCTAGAATACTTAAGAGCACGCTAACTCTTCCAGGCAAATGAACAGTCAAACTATACAAACTGACTCACTTTGACCTGAGACTTGGACACTGAAAGCTGCAGAACGCAAGCGCATCGACAAATTTGACTTGCGATGCTGGAGAAAGGTGTTCCATATATACCCTCGACAGCATTTCGGACTAACAATAACGTATCCACATTGCGAGAACTCAAAATCTCCTCGCGGTTGTCCACTGAGTGTCTACGCAAAGTTTTAGAATTTTACGGGCTCTT
Organism: Apotomis turbidana; assembly: GCA_905147355.2. Lineage (NCBI taxonomy): Eukaryota > Metazoa > Arthropoda > Insecta > Lepidoptera > Tortricidae > Apotomis > Apotomis turbidana. The sequence continues at coordinate 9,647,450 of LR990288.1, forward strand.
TCGGTGGCGAACTTAAGAGGCTCACCGTGGCCTCATCAGGGACGCAGCCCAATGCGTTAGTCTGACCAGATCCACTCCGCTTTTGACTCAACAGTTTACAACGCTCTTCACACCGCTGGAGAAAAATACAGATGGAGGAAAGTCGTACGAGAAAGTGACGCAGAAATCACGACCCTCAACCCTGCGGAATACGATACTATACAAAAAGGAACTCTCATGAGTCTCGCGATATCCCTTTTTAAAAGGGCATCGTATAGAAAACGGAACTAGGTTAAGTATATTTTGAGTAACAAGGGCTGAGGCTAAGAACTGGTCAAGTCACATTCACGAAATTGTACAGTAGGTACCTAATACAGACATATGGCTTAAGTAAACGATACCTAGCAAAAATTCAAGGACCTTTTTACCCCTGTTTTAGATAGTCGCATGATAAATTTAAACATTTTGTAGCCATAAATAAAAAAAAACATCAGGTTGAATAAAATGGACTTAACCACTTTCTCCCCCTACCAATAATTTAAGAAATACTTATGCTGTTACATCAATGTACATCGTAAAACATTCGATGAAAGGTTTGTCGATAAAATAAAGTAGAAATAAAATGACATCCCTATAGATCTCCCTCAAATGCAACGTGGTTAGTATTGTATACTCGTATTATACGGAACTTAAGTAGCAAAAAAGCTTCGCAAAATGTTACATCTCTACTTTGTAGGCGTAGATAATGTCATTATGACCAAATTGGTTTCTCAGAAACGGGTCTCGCGATTTACATGAAATTTTCTATTTAAATAATCTAGATATTACATGTTTACAATAAGATTTCCAAATATGTATCGTCTGCGATGTGAGTTCGCCTTTAAAATTGAGTAAGTATAGCTCTTAGGATACGGTTTTCCTTGTTTTATCTACAACCGTGTCATCAAAGTTCGATACGATGGCATCATGAAACGAATTTCGTGATGGTCCATCGAACACTAGTGTGCCACTGTCAAGTAAGTAAGTAGTGTGCTGGTAAGTGGTAGGTATGTGTTAGTGCTCACTGCTTCCTGGTTAGTTGTAAGTTCTTGCGGTAGGGAGGTAGCAGTAAGTACTTACTGCTACATTGCTCTGAGACATGGCGTTATTATGCAAACCTGAAGGGATAATTCGAAGTTCGAAACTCGAAGTTCATACGTTACAGCCTCTCTAGATCTCGTGTCAATCAATATTTGAATCAGAAGGGCTACTTCGATGTTCGATCGTCGTATAGGGCCGTCCCTCTCGATCTCCTGTCACTTTTTTTTTTTTTTTTTTTGATACAGGCGTGTGCCTGCGAATAGTACCTATACAAGAACATGACACTGTAAAACGAATATTTTTTTTTTAAGTTACTAACATGTTCTACAAATAATAATTTTAATAACATTATAATTATATTTATATCATGACGTGTAAAATGATTTTTTTACCAATAAATATCTGAATCTGAATCTGAATTATTTTTGACAGGAAATCTTATTTGGGTAAGTGGGACAGTACTATTATAACGGTCGAATTTCCAATAACGGAGTAGATCTCATAGGCGTATTTAGGAGGGTGGCCGAGTGGGGAATGTTGGGTTTGCGATAGAAATTTATGGCTTCATTTCGTAGGCTATCAGACCCCCACCTAAGCCGCGTCTGAAAAATAACCTTACATACGCCATAGCTCTTCAGCACGCCACGATACGAAGTTTGAATTTCGAACGTGTCGAAGTTACCCTCCTGCGTCGCGCTTACGATTATTTGGCAACTCTTACTCGTAGTACGGAAACTCGATTTTATAATTGTACTCGATAACAGTATAGATATGGTGTGTCTAAATGGCCAATATGCTGCTTTCTCGCTGTCCTCCGAATTTACCTCACAATGCCCATTCACGTAATCGTGACTAGAAAGTGGGTGTGTCGAGTAATTGTGCGCAATGCTCTTATGCCGGCCATTATTTCCGGTGCACTACTAATAAAATAACAATTAACCCTAGCACTTACATGGGTTACTTAATTAATCTTTAATACTTATCTGGGGTTTCATTCGTTTGACATTAACCATTTAATTATAGAGTATTTTAACTATTTGACTTTCATTACTTAAGTTGCGTAACAAGTATTCATTTTTAATTTTTTTATTTTTTATTTAAAGGTAAATAAATAAATATTAGGTAATAGTGGTGATATTTGGAACTGATGTGATTAGAGTCGTCAAATTTGGGTACTAATATTTTTTTATAAATATATATTAAGGGACAATGTTACACAAATCGACCTAGTCCCAAACTAAGCAAAGCTTGTATAATGGGTACTAGACGACGATATACATACTAATATTAATCACATATACTTATAGATGACATTGGTGACCCAAGAACAAATATTCGAGTTCATCACACAAATATTTGCCCCGGCCGGGATTCGAACCCAGGACCGCCGGCTCAGTAGGCAGACGGTGCACTACAAACTACGCCAACCGCGTCAAATATAAAAATGCTACATGTATTGTATAAACTCTATTGTGTAGAGTCAAATTTGTAAAACATCGTTTGGAACGTAAATATACGACTAATTAATTAATCTTCGAATATCATTAAAGTCATTAATACTTATATCATGTGATTGAAAATACACAAGAGAATATAATTAAAATATAATGCGATCAATCATAGTAAATGCACAAGTAGTAATAAGACTTCTAGATAGATTAATAGATTATCCAAGCCAAACATTAAACAGTTCTCAGCAATTAAGGTATAATTTATTAATTGATTAGTTACTGTTGCAAAAGCTTCATTATCATTATTTAATTTACGAGTATCAAATAGCCGAGACGGTTCATAATGAATACTTATAATTAATCACCTTGAACTACTCTTTAGACTAAACTCATTAAATACCATAACTCATTGATTTGTCTTAACTTGCCGTAGGTAAGTAGTCAGAATTAATTAGTAGTCAGAGAAAGTGTCTTCCACTCACATTCCATGATTACAACTCAATAGATCTCACAAGAAAACAAATACATTGTCATGCAAGTTTTTCTTGCTATAAGCTTCTTAGTAATCGGAATCGGAGTTTACATGTGAATCGAAATCTTAATCGCATATTTGGAATCGATACCAATTCATAAATTTAATATCGTTACATATATTATCATTTTAATGTTTCCTTTTCAACTTTCGCCTCCGTTCGCTAAGGCATTGTTATACTGGAGAAGTGAAAATAATTGATTTTGACAAAAACAATTGACAAAATGACAAAAATAGCACAATCAAACCGAGGTATGTTTTACCCATTTCTTAAGAATTCAGTAATAAACTATTAAAATATGCCTCACGTACGGGACTCAAGCAATCTGTATAGATCTGTTTTACTCATTAAAAAGTCTCATGAACCGTTTAACTTCTTCGGGTACTTTACCAACCTGTACAGATCGGCGTGCCACATAATATTACCATTTTAATATTTCCTACAAAACTTTCGCCTCAGGTAAGTCGTTGTTGTAATCGGTTATGTACACACTCCATTCGGAACGTTAGTTATTTGCTATTACAACTAGATTATCCAAACAGTGATCATCAAATATTTAGTGTGAATACGAATTACGATGACTCTTGCGTAATATAGTGGTCAGGGTGAGGTCAATGTCGCTGGTTTCTCCAGCTAGATAAACAAGAAACGAGCCAGATTCACACAGGTGCAACTTTCATTTGAAGGAAGCAAAAACAGGCGCATTCACACGATGGATGCGCGGGCGTCGTTATAAATAATAATGGCGTAGGGCTGTAATTTGTAAGCACTAACAACATGGTGTATGAGAAATTAGTATCGCAGTTCTTTTAGAACCTGTTGATAGTGTAAATTATTGAGGGGCAATGACTTGAGCCAATGGTATGGTGGGTGAACTCACAATTATTACATTAAATACTATTTAAATATAACATTAGAATACAAGGACGGCATACGACTATTCCTAGAAAGCTTGGAATGGGTTTAAGTTACGTGTCAATATTTATTTGCCTTCAAAAAGCAACTAGTTGCGTAATTCGTTCATTATTCACCTCGACATTTCAATTTAGGAATAAACGAGTAGGTGTATCTATACTCACGTAAAAAGAGCAGTGTGAAACTCATTGCACAGAAGTAATTATATAAAACATTACCTACGGACCCGTTGGCAACCCTACATGGTACTTACATGGTGCGCCGAACAACGTGCGTTTTTGTCGTTAATGTTTTCCGTGGAAGCCGTCACGCACTTTGGCGATGGGAATGAGAACTCATATTCAGGTAAATGTCTAAGTTTAGTAGTTAAATTAATTTGTGGGATTAGGTATCTTTATAGTTTTTTGTTGTTAGAACACTTATAACTTTTTAAAGATGGTAGAGTACGAATTGAATTTGGAATTGGAAAATATATGGCCACGCACAACCCAGATACCATCTCAACAATAAAAATACTACTACATCGTTAGTAGCTTATATACAGCCATTATAACACTAATTTAGGTTTTATAGGTGCTTATGTAGCCTGTGTACTAGTAGATAACATTTCTAGGTCACTTTATCGTTGGTGGTGAAGCGGATATATCGTCGTTAGTTTAGTGGGTCTTACTTCCACCCAAAGTCCGACTCACTGGTAGTAGTAGTAAGAGCTTAACAAACTAGGTGTGTGATACAGTTCAAGATAGGTATATCTAAATAAACTAGAGGTAGTTGAACGAGTAGGTATTACTTTTACGGCATGCATATAAAGCTCTAAAAAAATCTGGGGTTCGCTCGGTTTTCCAGCTTTTCTCGCCTACAGATTCTCGTGAAGTTCTGTGAGCAGGTTCAATAATAATATAGATTATTTAGTCGAGACAGTTCTTCTAAATTTTTCAAAATGACGGAGATAGGGTTAAAATAGTAAAAAAAAAGAAACTTCGGCTATTTAAAATCATACTCGAGAAGTCTGCAGCTCATAGTGTCACCATTTATAAGGTTAGTTAACGACGGTCTGCTATAGTAAACATACTTGTTTTTAATGTTTGAAGTAACTTCCTTCCTGCCATCAGGAATAATCGAACTCTTACGCGCGTACGCACAATCCGATGCAACATTACATCAACTTTCGCTGCACCGTTGCCATGGTAATGACCGGTAGCGTTCAGAGTGTTAGAAATCCGCAGATGGTTCCCCCGTTTCTATTAATCGTCTCATTAGCGTTTGAAGTAACTTCCTTCCTGCCATCAGGAATAATCGAACTCTTACGCGCGTACGCACAATCCGATGCAACATTACATCAACTTTCGCTGCACCGTTGCCATGGTAATGACCGGTAGCGTTCAGAGTGTTAGAAATCCGCAGATGGTTCCCCCGTTTCTATTAATCGTCTCATTAGCGTGAAACGTCTGCGTTTTGTGCTCAGGCGCAGGCATTTGTGATCACGCCGCGGAACGTGCGCGGTTAAATGCTGTTTGAGCACGCGTGTTCACTTGGTTTTTGGTTGTTTAATGTTACGAGTAACTACGACCGGCGCGTATAGTAGGCCCGGAACTTAGAACAAATTACTGACCGAGCGAGAGAAGCGAAAATTATTTCGTATATCTGTCTGGATGTTCGGATGTCCGTTTGTCTGGATGTTCTGGTGGTTTCTCGCCTACAGGCCGCATTGCCCAATCGATTATCGTGAAATATGAGTATGAGTACCTATAAATATGAGTATGAATTGTTTTTTAATGTTAATAATATCAGCTCGATAGCTCTCTAAAGTCTTACAAGTCCGATGCCTAGTGATGATAAGTACCTACCTATATAGGTAAAGTAGGCGTGATTCTGCAAATTCTCATGTATAAATCATCGTCATCATCGTCAATTGTTACAGTATTCTTTCGATATACTTAACCAGTTTTTACGTTTTTTAGTCATTACTCTCCCATTAAGCTTGACAGTGTATGACGAGAAAAGCGTATATTACGACTAGAAAGCAGATGGTTGTTTCATAGTCACGAACAAAAGATAACAGAAAAAGTAACAAAGGGATGTCTTCGGTGTTTAAATCGATCTAATCCCAAATTTAGTTCTAGTAGACCAGCATGGATATGATCATATGACGATATAGATTAGGCATTTTATATTTCAAAAAGTTTGATAATCATGTGACTTCACTCAAACGCTTGATCGCACTTACCTAAATGCCAAATTTCAGCGTGTGTTCAACACACAAATACTTGACGCTTCCAGGACTTGAATCAAGGGCCGCTGGCTCACTATGCAGCCGCTGGATCACATAATAACCTGGAATGTCTCCTGTGTTTCCCATAGCCGAGGTTCGCCATCGCCTGTACTCGGAATGGAGTGAGAGAGACATCCTGGAGCTCGGGGTAGGGGGTGGTAGCCGGGGGGTGGTAGCAGCATAATCACACATTAATATAATAGTATAATGAACAAAATAGTGTTAATATGAAAATTAACCTGGAATGTCTACTGTGTTTCCCATAGCCGAGGTTCGCCATCATGTACTCGGGCTGGCGCGGGAGAGACATCCTGGGGCGCGGGGCGGGGGGAGGCAGCCTGGGGGGTAGCCGCGGGGTGGTAGCAGCATAATGAATAAATTAGTGTTAACATAAAAAGTAACCTGGAATGTCTTCTGTGTTTCCCATAGCCGAGGTTCGCCATCATGTACTCGGGCTGGCGCGGGAGAGACATACTGGGGCGCGAGGCGGGGGGAGGCAGCCTGGGGGGTAGCCGCGGGGTGGTAGCAGCATAATGAATAAATTAGTGTTAACATAAAAAGTAACCTGGAATGTCTTCTGTGTTTCCCATAGCCGAGGTTCGCCATCATGTACTCGGGCTGGCGCCGGAGAGACATACTGGGGCGAGGGGCGGGGGGAGGCAGCCTGGGGGGTAGCCGCGGGGTGGTAGCAGCATAATGAATAAATTAGTGTTAACATAAAAAGTAACCTGGAATGTCTTCTGTGTTTCCCATAGCCGAGGTTCGCCATCATGTACTCGGGCTGGCGCCGGAGAGACATACTGGGGCGCGAGGCGGGGGGAGGCAGCCCGGGGGGGTAGCAGCATAATGAATAAATTAGTGTTAACATAAAAAGTAACCTGGAATGTCTTCTGTGTTTCCCATAGCCGAGGTTCGCCATCATGTACTCGGGCTAGCGCCGGAGAGACATACTGGGGCGCGAGGCGGGGGGAGGCAGCCGGGGGGGGTAGCCGCGGGGTGGTAGCAGCATAATGAATAAATTAGTGTTAACATAAAAAGTAACCTGGAATGTCTTCTATGTTTCCCATAGCCGAGGTTCGCCATCATGTACTCGGGCTGGCGCCGGAGAGACATCCTGGGGCGAGGGGCGGGGAGAGGCAGCCGGGGGGGTAGCCGCGGGGTGGTAGCAGCATAATTAATAAATTAGCGTTAACATAAAAAGTAACCTGGAATGTCTTCTGTGTTTCCCATAGCCGAGGTTCGCCATCATGTACTCGGGCTGGCGCCGGAGAGACATACTGGGGCGCGAGGCGGGGGGAGGCAGCCCGGGGGGGTAGCAGCATAATGAATAAATTAGTGTTAACATAAAAAGTAACCTGGAATGTCTTCTGTGTTTCCCATAGCCGAGGTTCGCCATCATGTACTCGGGCTGGCGCGGGAGAGACATCCTGGGGCGCGGGGCTGGGGGAGGCAGCCGCGGGGTGGTAGCAGCATAATGAATAAATTAGTGTTAACATAAAAAGTAACCTGGAATGTCTTCTGTGTTTCCCATAGCCGAGGTTCGCCATCATGTACTCGGGCTGGCGCGGGAGAGACATTCTGGAGCGCGGGGCGGGGGGAGGCAGCCTGGGGGGTAGCCGCGGGGTGGTAGCAGCATAATGAATAAATTAGTGTTAACATAAAAAGTAACCTGGAATGTCTTCTGTGTTTCCCATAGCCGAGGTTCGCCATCATGTACTCGGGGTGGTGTGGGAGAGACATCCTGGGGCGCGGGGCTGGGGGAGGCAGCCGCGGGGTGGTAGCAGCATAATGAATAAATTAGTGTTAACATAAAAAGTAACCCGGAATGTCTTCTGTGTTTCCCATAGCCGAGGTTCGCCATCATGTACTCGGGGTGGTGTGGGAGAGACATCCTGGGGCGCGGGGCTGGGGGAGGCAGCCGCGGGGTGGTAGCAGCATAATGAATAAATTAGTGTTAACATAAAAAGTAACCTGGAATGTCTTCTGTGTTTCCCATAGCCGAGGTTCGCCATCATGTACTCGGGGTGGTGTGGGAGAGACATCCTGGAGCGCGGGGGCGGGGGGAGGTAGCCGGGGGGTGGGGGCAGCATGTGGCCGTACAGGGGCTCGTACAAAACTGGATGTGGCGCGTAGACTGGCTCTTCGATGTACATCGATCTTCTGCGATCGCCTGGATGGGAATAGTATCTGATTAGGCTATAATCCGTGATTTTTCGAATACTATGATCGTTTTGCACCAGAGAGGGAAACAGTTTGAGGCGGTGGGTAGGACGAAACTAGCGCTGCTTCCGATTTTTTCTTATATTTTCTAATCAGATCAACTCATAGTTATTACAAGACTCTAGGAGCTAGGAAAACACCTTAAATTACCCGTCGCCTTAATCACGTTAGGTTAACACAAAAAATGTTTGTATTGAACAATACTCTCATTTTAGGTTCTGTTACTGTACAGTAACTTTTACTCATAACCATTAACTTAAATTCTGATTGTACTAGTACCAAAAAGTTGAGAGTTTATAATTATTTAGTTAAGTGGAAATAGATCATGTTAGACTGATAAGTACAAAAACAAAAACTTTGAGCCATAAACTTGGGTTAACTTGAAGATCCACCGATCAGTCGAGGCCGCGGCCAACCGAGCACTGATCGCCTCTCCTGATGATGAATCGCGTATCGATTCGAAACAAATCGAGCGTTTCTACTCATACTTTAAAATAATAAATAAATACCGGACAACTTCACGCAAATCGACCTACCTTTCCCACAGTAAGCTCTCGTAGAGTCGTAGGCTTCAGTTATGGACACTTAAACGACGGTATACATACGTAGGTAGGTATATAGATAAATATAAATACTTAAATGCATTAGTGACACTCCATGCCATGACCCAGGAAGAAATATTCGAGTTCATCACAAATATTTGTCCCTTCCTATTTGTTCAGTAATAAACAGGGTTCGTGAAATGCGAGTAAAATTCATTGAAATGCTGGCTAGGGTCGTCACTCGTCACGTACGTCATACTTCATTTCAATCGATTTTACTTGCATTTTACGGTCCTTGATAATTATATTTGTGCCGGCTCCACATTATCCCGAAGTTGACCGAGGCGAAGTTGGCCGAAGTATGAGTTTCCGCAACGAAGCATACTATAATTTTCGCCTAACTTGGGTCAACTTCGCGAGTAGTGTAAAGCTGGGGTGAAGTTCTACGAATATGGGCGAGTAAGTCTCAGATATAAATCGCTCTGTGAAATATAGTTTCCAGACGTTTCGTTACATAATCAAAAATTATATGAGGGCACTTCATTTATTTGATAAATTCGTCATACATATATACATAGTACGTAAGCGTTTACGTAAATGGTGCTCAATAATTAAACTAAAACACCTGTCGATAATTACCCAGGTGCTTCCTACAAAGAACAATAACTATCTAGTACCAGTTGCTCCATAAATTGTACATATTCGAGTAAAAACAAAGAAGACTGTGTATGACGAACTTATTATTAAAGTTATGTAGGACATAAATATCATGGGTAAGTACATAATTATTTTCAAATACCTAGGTTTTTAAAAATCGTAACAATCCATTCCCCATCGGATCAAAGTCAAATACAAAGAAAAAGTACAATTAAAAATAAATTTTAAAATGTTAATTTCGTCCCTTTGTATTTATGACTTCTTCTTAGTCGTAGGTACACTCTTGTAATCTCATATGTAACGAACAATTATTAAAGCATACTCACGCATAGGTCTGTCATTGTATATCATTTCAGGTATCATCGCTCTGGACATTTTCCTCCCATACACAGCATATTCGCAGGGAATAATCTGTTCCGGGGGCGTCACGTTCCTCCTAGGCGGCGCCGGCGCATCTTCCTCAGAGTCATAGTTTTTCGTCGGCACGTAGTAAAAACTAGCACTGACTGGCTCGCCAACGAACGAGTTGAAGTTCTCCTGACTGTCCGTATTGTCCTGTATGATCCCATACGCTTCATTGTCCCAAGGATCTAAATACACGCGATGATTGGGTGAGTCCTGATCGTCTTCGCTGTCGAAGTCAACGGCGGCCCAGTATGGGCTTCCCGCGTGTCCCGGCATCTTAACACTAAACTGAACTCACTAAAACTCACAAGCACCCAGTTTAGGGGCAAACATTACCGCACTAACACGTCCCATTCAAATATGGAATGTAATTGTTATTCTTTATTCGGAGTCGATTGTTATTCTTAGCACGGAACCGGTGGTCATTCGACAAGCGAACGATGCAATAGCTAGAGAGCTTATGGCTCGTGTCTCGTGTGCGCCCTCGCAGCACCTGTCTTCGAATGCGTGAGTCGCGAGACATCCACTAGATCACTAGACGCTTGTATTATTGATGTATACTAAACCGCGGATTCACACGCGAACTTTGAAAGCAGTTTTTGTAGCAGCTGCACCATCCGAATAATTATACAATCTTCTTCATAATTGTTGCTTGTTAGTACGGCAGGCACTTGCCTTAGTTATAGTTACACTTGGTAACTAATAATTAAGTACGTACTTACTAATAACGTGGTTACTGGCTTTCATTGTTAGTAAAAGTTACTAGTTGATCAATTAGTAACTTTCATTAAAGTGCAAGTTGTTTTTGTGCAAATTCTAATCGAAAATAAAAACTACGAAACGGCATTTTTTTCTAATATTATACCGGGTGTGGTCTATATAACAGGACCATAACGGGGCCAATAAATTAAAACATAAATTCCACCCTTCAAACTGAGCGAAATTTGTTTAACAGCATATAAAAACAACTTATTAGTTACCTACTTTAGTATGCTGTTCCCAGAGTAAGCAATAACTAATATGGGGACAGGCTCATCGAAAAGCGCTTACCATATTTACTTAACGCCTTATAGTTCAAGAAAATTAAATTTCAAATGTATGGAAAATTTGGCAAAATTAAAGGACAAATTTTATCTATCAGAATATGTAGGTTATAGAGCCAAGTTTAATTTTATCTACTCCCCCCCTTAAATGGAAAGTATTATTAGCATTTTCTATATCACTCAATAAATGAAGGTCTCATTTGTGAAAGGATCTAAGCCAAGAATTTCTAATGTTGGTTAAATGTTAAGTTTTATTAGCGTAATCAACAGATTAATAAATTTGTGACAGTACAATAATTTGGTACCTTGGAGCTGAAGATGGCCGTAGGAACTCCTAAACAGCACAAGATAAACCCATGGTGTTTGGGCTCGTCTGATTGTTCTTGATGAGCAATTAACATTTGTATAAGAAAGTACAGTCAATAATAAAACCGAATCTCAAAAAAAAAATTGACAAAAAAAAAACTCATTATAATTTCTGTCACAGTACTGGGTCATTCATTATTTTTAAGTTTCGGAATTCTGCTAAAGCTGAATTGTTATTAGGACTATTGAACAGGTTCCTTTGATTGAGGTCACAAATAGCAACACCCTGCAAGATTTTAAGGCGACTAAATGACACGTAAGCTTTGTAAGCTTTAGCAAAAGTACTCTTGCCTAAGTGAAGTGAATAACAGCTTTTTAGGATTTTGTAGTTTGTGTCAGTCTGTCCACAACTTAGCTCAGAGACATAGTGGTTGAATACATTTACAAAAAAAAAATCTGTACCTTCCTACACGCTTAGAATAATAACGCCTAGAAGGATAGTTTCAACCGGCCGAGGCGCCACACGTGAGGCCACAGAATAGATAATATGGTGAGGCATAAAATGGATTCATGTAGTTGTGAACAACTCGTATTTACACGCGCCGATACGCACACAAACACAGCAATAATGTTGCTAGCGCAATCACTTTTCCCCTGAAATTGGGGGTATACTCATGCCAGTGGTGATTGGTTACATTCTAAATTTTAATTGAATCATAGACCCGTTGTTGACTTCAAACACTATTAAATACATTAAACAAAGGTTTTTTTTATTGATTATTATTAATTTGCAATGTAACTTGAAAAAAAAAATCGAAAATACGATCGTAAAGACGTTCGAAGTTTTTGACCAAATCCACCTGCGTAACACTTTTATTTGCACAGTCGTCAACTCATCATCAAGACATTTGTTACGAGCCCTAACACGTTGTGTTTTTGTGTAATTTAGGAGCTAACTATGGCTTCCTTCCGTCCTCATCATCAGACCAGCTTGGTAGTACCATAATAATGCATTCTCTCACGTGATTTAAACAGGTGTACAAAATTTAAACTCGATTCAAATTTGATTTGCAATATTTGACCCAGACATACTCTAACATACACGGCAAGTCAAATAAAAGGATAATAAAATAAAAATCAAGTGATTAATCTTCTTATTTTTTTCATATTTGTATTTAAAATTATAGGCTCCCAAAAATAGGTCAGTATATTATCAGGACAGAATTATGGGTAAAAAAAAGTCCGTTACACTGGAAACACTACGTTGTCATGCCGCTTATAGAAAATATGAGATTTTGATGACTGTTTTACGTAAAAATCGAGTTAAAGAATAAATTTATTTACGAGTGAAATGTTGTCTTAGCATGTTTATCCTTTTTATCAGATGTATTGTGACACCCTATCACTGCACAAACCGTCATAATAATTGAAAATGCAGGAGCTCTTTACACCTGTTACGTGTCCTTGCAACTGACAAGCCGATCGACGCTTTTAGCCATTTCTGGCTAACTTTTAGTGGCCTCACCGTTGCGCGTGAACTGGGTTTCTAGGCGTTATTACTTATTCTAAATCTACACGTAACAAAAGTGGGGATGTCTATCCCATGGTGTAGGGTTTCTTACCGTTTCTTACGGATTTCTGGTCAGGCTTTACACTACACATTATCCGATTTCATCCGATAAATCGGATTGAATCGGAACGTCTGGAATGGGTTTAAATCGTAGGAATGTTGCCAACTTGCCATTTAAAAAAAGTTACTAAAAAAACTCACGATCACATTAAACAAACCAAACCGGCATTTGTCAAGAAATTAAAACAAAGTAAAGTTAATAGTTAATTTCAACAAAATGTAAATACAAAATTCGTTAGCTTAGATCCACAAGTTTGGCCCGTTTTTATTTAAATCGACTTTGAATCGAATACTTTTTGCTTGCTAGTTGCTACTACGACTATTTCGCGCCAGAAACATAAGATTAAGAACTGTCAAATCGTGATCATTTTTCATTGCACTTACTCGCGGTGAAATATTTTTTGCAATATTGCATTAATAACAACATAGTACCGTTCTGTACAATTGGTAGTCTAAATTAGATTAATAATTATTGAGGTGATCAAGTACATGTGATGTGATATTTCTGTGTTGTGTTGTTTGTTTTTTTTTGTCGTATGCATACGATGATACGCCGACGTATCGTGTTCAATTCTGGTTATTTCCGTTATCTAGTATTATAGTTCCAGGAGACAATAATATAACAAGGTACCGATTTAATAAATGTGGTTTAAAGTAGCTAACAACTATTATTACGTTAAAGATATTACCTTTGTTTTTCATTTTACCTTTGTTTTTCCAACCTTTTGTTATTCATATTCCAGTGGCAAAAATGCTGGAGAGGCATCTTGACATTCTAGAAGATTGTACTGTTAGCCATGTACTATCTCGGAATACTAACTTGGAAGCTATTCAAAAAATCTTGGAGAATGGAGATAACCTCAGTTTGTCAATAGTAGAAAGAATTTTGGCAATATGTGTGCATTATCTAAAGGCTGATGTGAGGCATGCAGTCTTTTGCATAAACATCGTCACGAAAATTATCAAGAGATATCAGGTATCGTACTTAATACCCTTTTTATAAAAACATGTGTATGAAGGATGTTTGGTTACAGGTTATAAGAGTAGGTATGTCAACAAAATATAGATTTAACGAAGTTTCAATGCTATGCCATGCCCCATTGTGATGGTTATTTTTAGTTTGATAGCAATATTATGCAAAACATCTGTATTTATGTATATGCACAAAATGCTCTATACATGTACCTTGACTCGATTGAGCTTCATATTACAAAACATGTATTGAATACAACTGGGAGTAACTTCAGTTGTTGTATGATATTTGAATATTTCTCTCACATAGATCATAGTGCCTACAAACAGAATGTGAATCTATTTCCTTAGCTCTACCCAAGGTCTATTAGTTTGTTGACTACTTTCTTCTGTGTTTGAGGGCTTATTATGATGTTCTATGTATTTAAGTCTATATTTATCTTTATTGTTGTCTAGTACTTGTAACACAAAATCGTAGATTATATTAAGCCTTGATTCTAACTCTCTATCAAATGGAAAATTAAAGGACTATTTAATGTTATAAGCATATTTCATGGTGTCTGCTCATTCTCTCGGGTTATGAACTCTGGAACGCTTGCCATTTAGCCCAGCATGATATTCCTTTTGAGATATTTTTTATCAAAGTACGGGATTTGTTTTGTAATTAATTATATTTAAACTTTTTTCAGTTGGACCTTCCTGCATCAAAACTCGTACAATCAGCGGAAGCAGTTCTAAATCTCATACTGACAGTAGCTTCATTGCAAAAAGCAGAAACATTACAAACTGTGAGCTTCCAAGCTCTCTTAGAGTTCCCCGATGATATTCTGGCGGAAGCGGCATTTAAATGTGATGACATATTTGAATTGTTTAAATTTTATTGCCAGACGAAGATATCAGCGGAAATTAGGTGTCAGGTATGTGAAATTAGGTGTCAAAACAATCTTGTTTGTTTTTAATTAAACTGTGTGGAGAATAATTGATGGGTCCTGAAGGGAAACTGCCTTCTGGGAAACTGCTTACGGGTTCTACAAAAACAACTGTTAAAATATTTGGTTTTGGGAAACAAAACAGAATGAATAATTTATAAATACTGATGGATAATTATGATAATCATATTTTTGCAAAAAGCAACCCTTTTTTTTAGTAATGCATAATGGTGACCAAACACATTCATTGACTAAGACTGCACAATGCGCCCTGGTCGTTTTCTACATGACAATGGTCATATAATATAATCATTTACTCATTACATATTTACAAATTTGTTTAATCTTTTCAGCCCATCCACCTAGTTCACAAAGTAATTAACAAATTATCTCCAGACAAAAAAGCAATATTTGTGAAAAAAGGATTGTCAGTTTGGTTCTCAAGATTAGTGCCTTGTGCCATGGATTACCTCCAAACCCAAATCATAGCTACAACACCCACAGTCCAGACTATCTTGGAACTGCTTGAATGGTTGACCGATGAGCTGGCTACAATTGACTACTCAGCGAATAGCCAGTGGCAGATTGTTCTAGAAAATATCTATAACCCTGAAGCGTAAGTATCAATTGCGATTACTATCAAGATTTCAAATTGCAAATCAGCATGGAATAAAACAGTTGTATTATCAGTAGTTGTTATATGTCACAAAAGTTTCTACCGATTTATGCTGTTTTGACAGGCACCACTGCATGAAGCCGCAAAAAATGAGAATACATCTTCATAGCTTTTCTCTTTAATATTGTTTATGTTGCTTGGTTTGTCAATCACAATCACAAATTTACTTAAAGGTTAACTGCAGGAGATATCTCAAAGGGATAAGTTGGCCTTTATAGTCTGTCCGATCTCTAAGATTAAGAGTCCGCAGCAAGGTCCGCTCAACTCCGCGTTGAGATCGCGCGCTTACACTTTAAAATGTTGTTGTTTCACCTAGAGGAAGACAGGGCGCTAGCAGTAAAGCGAGAGCGCGCTAGCGGCGGGCGGTGCTTACCGCCGCCCCCCCGGACCGTTCCCCGCGCTAGAGTAATTCGCTGCAGTTTCGCAACAATTTTTTGTAATTTATTTTAAGGTTTTCGTAGTTACGCTCTCATTTTAAAACTACGAGATCAATTTTGATAAATCTTTTTTCTTATCAAACTGCATAGTTTAATCGACACCGGAAATAGGTTTTGACTTCAATCTAAACTATATTTTGGTCGTAGTATGCCGCCAAACTGAACAACTTTCTGGGGTCTAAAAATGCAAAACTTGTACTCGCTCTATTTTCTTTCTATTAACATTTCAAGAGTCATAAACTAGTTTTAGCCCTAGATATATCTTATCTCATTATATTTAGAGAATTTCATGATAATGTGACATGTTATATTAAAATAAGGACGTAACTACGTTTGTATGAAGAATCGAGCTTGCTGCGGACTCTTAAATGAAGTCACTTTGGCACAGAATTTAAGGTCGTTTTTTACGATCTTAGAATTCCAGATACAAGCTTATTCTTTTGAAATGTATTTCATGTATTGTGTACAATAAAGTGTCCAGATACAAGCTTATTCTTTTGAAATGTATTTCATGTATTGTGTACAATAAAAGTGTCATGTGACATCTAAATTACGATAAAAAACCGTACAAAATGTCAACATCAAATTACAAAAAAGTCAATTTTAAAATAAAACAAAACATACAAATCACCTTAAAACTATCACTAACCTAAATACATACCTACATGTTAACTAACCTAAATCTAAAAAAGGCCCTCGTGGCATGGTACCTAAGATGCTGGCTGCGTTACCCCGCTGAACTGCGAGAGTAATACGCTGAGCGAGGTAACTGCCAGCTTTCCGGTCCCCCGTAACTTCTCAGAATTACGATGCAATTGCTACATGTTCTGGTAGTTTCGGGTTGAGATATTTTTTTATTGATATTTAATTTTAAAGGAATACATTATGTTTTCCAGGTATCCATCACAAATGAAAAACCTTTTAACGAGTGGCTGTGTCATATGGCATAGAATTTGGATCATTTTTATAAAGCTTCTCAAAGCCCAAATAACAATGAATAAACCAGGTGTAGGCAGCCCTATCAACTCGATGTTGCCTGTTGTAGAAATGGCATTCAAAATGGATGTGAAAAACAGATGTAAAGCATTTCATTGCTGGAAAGTTTTAATTGACAATTTTTCAGCAGAGACCAATGAGTTATTTGTCAACAAGAGGATAAAATTACTTATTATTCCATTGAGATCAAATAATGCTAAAGTTGAAGAGACAGCTTTAGCAAAATTGGACACATGGTGGCACCTTATAAAACAGTACGAGGCCCGGGTAGATGACAGGATGCTGTATCCATTTCTGCATTTTTGCTTCGGAAGACATGTTCCGGATAAAGCTTTAATACCAGGATTGATTTCACCGAATGTTAAGAAAAACTGTGTGGAAGTGTTTGTTGAAATGGTTGGTCATGTCAAATGTGAGAGTTGTACTTCAAAGGCCAAATTAAAGGGAAAATTAATTAGTACCAAAGCCTTGGTGGATCATTGGAGTGACTGGCTTCATTCATTAAAGATGGCAGTGAAATTATCGGTAGAAGATGATGTTGGGATTGAAAGGCAGCAAATCAATTGCGCCTGGAAATCGTTTGCAATGACCATTGCTGAGCTGCCTGAAAATAATCTCAGGAAAGATCTTTTCAGTGATCTGCTGACAATTATCACTGATTTGGCAAAGGTAAGTTATATTATAAATACTTAAAGTTATATATATAAATTACTGATATACTTTCTTTTTACAGTAATTTTCACTTTGTTAGAAAATCTTTCTATTTTTTTCCGATTTAAAATCACAAGTACTATCAACAATTTCAAATATTTGAACTTAATGCTAACTTTTTAAATGTTAAATAACATTATGTACACTTGAATACATTAGCCTAGGTAGAAATGTCTATTTACTTCTCTGCTTAGTTCATTTGCATGAATTTTGAATTTCGTTTAATACTTACATTGAATTCTTAATGCCACAATATTCAGCGAATAGTTTGAATTTTGACTGCGCTACTTAAGGTTTTTTTTTTATAATATAATATTAAGTAAAGCTACGTATGTAAGTATATGCACTTGTGTATTTTAATAAAATCTCTGTATATATTTTTCAGGAAAGCTCAAGCAAGTCGGCTGACATATTGAACAATGTTCTTATATCTTCACTAATTGAAGAGACCACACTGACGCAACTCCTTATAACGACGGAGTTTCTGACCAGTCCAGTACACCTGCTCATTTCAATTCTAATAAATCCCACATTTGTTGAAACCTGCAAAAAGTAAGTATACGGTGACTGTTTAAACATGTGATATGTTAAACCATGAATACAAAGATCAAAGCTTAAAGAAAAATTGAAAAAGGAGCTACCTGGTGGAAGGGACCGGGAATCGAATAAACAATGCAAAGATCGACACACAAAGCATAAGGAAAAATTCGTTAGGTCTACGTGGAGCGAGGGTAGCGAAGTGGCTAACGCGCTGGACCGTAATCCAGAGGTACCGGGTTCGATTCCCGGTCCCTTCCACCAGGTAGCTCCTTTTTTCAATTTTTCTTTAAGCTTTGATCTTTGTATTCATGGTTTAAATAAAAATTGTGGTGTACCCACATTAAGAAAAATGAGACATTACATGTTTCATAAATTTATGTGATATGTTGTTGTTGTTGTTGTTGTCCTAAGGGCTTACCCTTGTTTTAAACCCGTAACAGACGATCGAACGGTCCGGCGGACCGATAGGGACACCGCTATCTGTTAGAATGAGATAGTAAATAATATGCGTCTCTCATTCTAACAGATAGCAGTGTCTCTATCGGTCCGCCGTTCGATCGTCTGTTAATACTTTTACAGACAAAAGTTTCATCGAATTTTCATTTCATCGAAAGCATTTTTTTTCTGAAACCATAAAATATTTCGTAATGTTATAACACAAACCTAACCTAACTTAATCTATACGTTGACATTTTTAAGATTTCTGAAAAATGTATGACTCGAGGAAAAGTTTCTCTATGAAATGAAAATCAAGCCTTAGGTGACGTGTTTTTTCTATAAAACAAGAGGATACATGTCCTAAGGCACCTCGGAGGTGCAGAGGGCCTTCATAGACTCGCGCCACGCCTTTCTATCTTCAGATACTCCTTTAGCCACGTTCCAGCTTTGTCCGATAGCTCGCAGCTAGCTTTCAATGGTGCGCCGCCTAGAGTGTACAGGGCGTCTACGGCTACGCCTCCCGTCCGGCGGCCTCCACTCGAAAGCGATGCTTGCATTGTTCATTTCTCTACGAATGTGATATGTTAGTATGTAGTATAAGAATCGTTGTGGTTCTCTATGAGATAACAGCGGTTACTTAAGAAGAGTGTTGTGTTGTAGTTCATTGTTGATCGATCCGTTAGGCCACCAAAATAACTCTAACAAGACCATGTTGTGTAGGTAGAGCAGCTTACAAGTTTAGCATGCTATTTAACAAATGCCGGTAGTAAATTTGAAAGCTACTTTTGCGATGTCGACCTTCCTGCGCTGCTGTACAGTGGTTATGTGCTGTCCACAACCTATAATATAAGTAATAATAACTAATAAGTAAACCATAAGTGACTGAAATTCTTTATTTCCAGACATAACCTTGACCCCTTGAAAAATCTGGAGTTAATAACTAAATTTGTTGTAACGGAGTGCCAGACATTGGAAGAAAAGATGGTGGAATGGCTGATAATTGACGGAACTCCCAATGACTATACACTGCAACTGTGGACTGCCCTGGCAGACGCTCTGCATGGTTCCAAGTCTACACAAGAAAGCGTGCATCAAATGTGCAATCTGCTACTGTGGCCTCTGAAGAATTTGCAGCATTTCACAAACGTACGTAGCCATCATGTATGCTTAGATATTTAAAACTACACAAGGGATTGAGATGCGCTATTTTTAATAGATAGAGTGATTCAAGAGGAATGTTTATATGTATAAAACATGCATAATTTATAGTGAATATAAATTGTGGCATTGAACCCACTAAACACGCATTAAAAAAATAAGTACGCGGAACCAAATAAACTATCACTAACTTTTGGACGTTATACTATTTTTAATTTAAAAAGAAGACATGTTTTGACTACTGCTTTTTAGTCACATGCCTGTATCATCATAGAAGCTTTATACTAACAGATCGTTTTTGACATTTCATAAAGAGTACAGTACGATGTGACGTTCGGAGTTAACGTATTACTAATTAGGAAGTAGTAATAAAACAACTGAAGTCAACAAAATTAAAATTAACAATTTATTTAAAAATTAAACCCGGTAATAAAAAAATGGGTCGTGGGTCTAATGCCGGTCTAGTGTTTGCCGTCGTGATCCGGTACTCCCCTGACTGGACGACGACTACGGCGAGGGCGGTCTTGACGGCCAGCGGTCACGAGGGGCAGGAGCGGCGCGAAGCGAGCGGCAGTAAAACGGGCTCCAGCTCGTCACCTTGATGGTAGTGTGCCTTTTCTTTTGAAATATAAAACTGTTCTTCAGAACCACAGCCAGTGTTCAGCGTAAACGACGCACCCTGTAACGTGACAATTCACGGTGTCACAACAATGCCTTTTTGACCCGCTCGAATTGGGAACATCCTAACGACGAGAAGAAAAGGGAGAAAGCCGGTGCAGTAATATGCGTGCTTGTGTTCACAATCAGAGCGGAGTTACAATGAGCATGATATAGAAGCCCTAAGCAAGAACAAAGAGATAACTATTTATTTATATAAGTGGGTACGTACACATTCGTACCTATTATAAAGGAACAAAGGAATTACTAATATGAAATTAGCAAACATGGTTCAATGATTAAAAAAATGATTTCAGCATGAATTATAAATTATGAAATTATACCAAATTATTTATTTACGAAACTAACATATTAATAAAATTAACGTTCAACACTTTGCACTTACCAGAGAAGTGGGTGCGATATTATATTTACGTGATCTGCGTAGAATCTCCAAGAAATGTGTCCGCGAACATCACATAATTATCAAAACGAATAATTATTATAGTTTTGTACGAGCGCGTATGACGACACGGCAGCAGCTATGAACGCAACTCGTACGGGTCCGTAGCATAAGACGGTGTGGCGCGGACTGGCGGGGCGCGGGCCTGCTCTAGAAACTTCTCCGCGAACAAACGACTCTGACGTCAGGACCAGCTTACGGTAGCCGGTTTGAGTGCGCGCAATCGCGTACTAAAGTGCTAACGTTTGTGATGATTTTATTAATGATAAGTTATTTATTTTATTTGTATTGGATTATATATTTCAATCGTATTTTATTTTAATAAAATAGATTAGATTAGTAAAACTGTTAAATAATAATTTGATTAGTGTAAATAAATAATTATGTTTGTTAATTATAAAATAATAAATACATTTTTAAAATAATAGAATTTCATTAGGTGTATAATTTAAAATGTAATAATTTAATGCTCATAATTTATTAGATTAAAATTAATAAATAGGGTAAAATTAATAAAATCTTTAAAAATAACTATAGTTTAATTAAATAAAATGAAACAGTAACGTACAACGTTACATTACCCCGCGCGCCGAGAAAAGGATTTTTGTTCCTTAGAATAAAAATCCGCGCAATATACGATTACGTATTTGTATTATTCCTTCCATAATACGTTCATACATCTCACATTCATAAAATAATATTAGTATCTGAATCAACCATAGGGATACCAATGCGTCCTGTCATACGGAGGTGCCCAGTTATCAGTTCAACCGGTAACCATTACAAATACTTTTATTGCACAAGTTGTTATTGAAAACGCAAAAAGGGTGTTCCAAATATTAATTATTTATTTAAACCTACCAACTTCAGGTCCTTAATGTGCCAAGTTCCCAAACCTTTGCCAGACATATCCTCTAACTCGTACACTAAAGGAGATTTCTTTTTAGAAATGCGACATTTAATAAATTTTGGAGCCAGTTTTTTACTAAAATATTTATCTTTATCGCTTAGAACGTATGCTCTTTTCATTACGACGTCCCCTACGTTAAATTCCACATCTTTACGACGGAGGTTATAATGTGAAGTATTTTTAACGTGAGCCTGCCACAGTTTAGCTTGGACTTGATCAAATATACCAGACATGCTACCTAAATTTTCGGCGTAAATGTCGCGTGGTAAAAACAAAACTTCGTCACCGAGATCAGTATCAACATAATGTGTACCACAGGTTACGAGTTCCCTGCCGAACACCAGGAAGGATGGCGTAAAACCAGTTGCCTCGTTGACGGAGTTATTTATGGCAAACTGAACTTTTGGAATAAAAATGTCCCAAGTTCGATGATCTTCCTCCACAAAAGTTGAAATGCTGGTAATGATGGTGCGGTTATAGCGCTCGACAGTATTTACTTGAGGCGTGTACCTAGGCGTATAGAAGATGTTTGGAATGTTGTACTTTTTGAACAAGTCGACCGTAATATTCGAAATAAACTGACTACCATTATCAAGGTAAACCGTCTGAGGAATGCCATGGACTAAAAATAGTTGATCTTCAATAATTTTTGTTATTATAGGAGAGGTGGCATTTCTAATGGGAAAAATCAAGCAAAATTTTGAAAAGCAACAGGTTATCACAAATATATATTGGTTTTGTCTGCGACTGACTGGCAGCGGGCCCATAAGATCAATCGAGACTATCTGAAAAGGTCGACAACACTGTTTAGGGCGACCCATTTCACCCAAAACTTGATGATTTTGATGCTTATATTGTAGACACTTGGTACAAGAGCTAACGAATTTAATGACGTCCTGATGCATACCTGGCCAGAAGTATCTTAACGCTAACCTACGATACGTTTTAAAGACACCTAGATGTCCAGCCAGGGGCTCTGAATGATTTTCTTGGATAACATCGTGACGAAATTCGCTAGGGACGACCTCCTTCCACGAGAACTCTGACGTTAACTCGTGTTTATTTTTGCACAACCTGTACAAAGACCCGTTTTTTATGAAGAAATTCGGAAAATTTTGAGGTTTTGTAAGACAAGAGTTATATATATTTCTGTACCAAGAATCTGTTGTTTTGTTATACGAATCCGACAAATTTATAGCAGAGACAGGGACTGCTCTCGAAAGGGCATCGGGAATCACGTTGTCAACGCCTCGACGATGTTTGAGCTCAAAGTGGAAAGCCGATAAGCGAACTCCCCAGCGAGCCAAACGACCAGTGGGGTTATTTAGAGAGAGAAACCACTTGAGGGCGCTGTGATCAGTGTAAACAGTGAACGGTCTCCCATTCTCTAAATAACACCTCCAGTGTTCGAGAGCGATGACCACCGCGAGGGTCTCACGCTCAGTAATACTATAGTTGCGTTCTGCCGCTGACAACGACTTGCTCATATAAGCTATTGGGTGCTCCTTACCGTCTATGGTTTGGGTTAACATAGCACCCACGCCATAGTTGCTGGCATCGGTATGCACTTCAAAAGGCTTGTCGTAGTCAGGGCAGGATAAGACTGGAGCGGAAACCAGACATTCCTTGAGCTTGTGAAACGCAGCGTCAGCTTCAGGAGTCCACTTAAAAGGAGGGCCACCTTTCTTATTCGACGTTAATTTATTTAAAGGCCCTGCTATAGTACTGAATTGCGGCACAAACCTACGATACCACGTCGCGGTGCCTAGAAATCGTTTAATATCTTTACGACAAGTGGGCGTCGGATAGTTTAAAATGGCTTCAACTTTTTCAGGGTCAGTTCTTAAGCCATGACTGTCGACAACGTATCCCAAATATTTAAGCTGACTTCTGAAAAAGTTACACTTCTCTAGATTTACAGTAAGATTGGCTTGGCGAAGTTTGTCTAATACCCTAAGAAGAAGAGACACGTGAGAATTAAAGTCCTCCGAAACAATTATAATGTCATCTAAGTAGGCAAAGACCTTAAGGTCAAATTCGCGGAAGAGAAGATCAACCAATCGTTGTTGTGTGGCAGGTGCATTGGTGAGCCCAAATGCTGTGCGTTTAAACCGTAGGGTTCCACGACCTGGGACATAGAAGGCAGTTTTATCTCTATCCTCGACAGCAATGGGTATCTGCCAAAAGGCCTTGGAAAGGTCGATACTCGAAAGGTAGCGAGCGTCACGAAGGTTGTCAAGAATTTCAGAGACGTAAGGAAGATTGTACGCGTCCTTTCGAGTAACCGAGTTCAGTTTACGGCTGTCGAGGCAAAACCGAGGTTGGCCGTTCTTCTTGGTGACGATGAGAACTGGCGACGACCAGGCGCTTTCGCAGGGCTCAATGACGTCAAGCCCCAGCATTTCATCAACCTGCTCGACGAGGATACGTTGCTTCTCCGGCGACATCCGGTAATAACGTTGCCGGATGGGCTGCGCGTCTCCAGTGTCCAAATGGTGAGTGATCAAAGAAGTCTTACCCAAACCCTTGCGTTCGGCAGAGATATCCTCGAACTGTGCAGTGATGTTGTCAGCTACGGACTTTTCGGAATTAGATAAATGATCATAGCCGTGAATAAATGTGGATTGTACAGATTCTGATTGGTCGTTACTAATTGCTGCGTTAGAAAAGCTAATGCAGTCTAAAAAATTTGGAAGAATATTGAATTTACGCCAAAAATCTACGCCCAAAATGAGATCTGTTGCAATGTCTGGGATAATATAAGCCCTGATTAAATGAAATTGATCCTGGAAATGTATTGGTAAGTTCATGTAGCCTTGACTATTCATAGACTGACCACCTGCCGCTGTCACTGAAATACAGTGATCGTCATTAATAATCAAACCTTGCTGCTGTAGTGCTAAATGAGCACCGTTGCCCACAATAGTGATGGCAGATCCCGAGTCAAGGAGACCTGACACATTAAGACCATTGATTACGACTGAAGCATAAGGCCGATTATCATTGAGAGGCTTAGAACGCAGAATTGTGTCGATGTTGTACGAACTAAAAAATATGTTTATAGTTTTAAGCCATTTATTCCAATCTTTGGTATCAAATTTATCAACTGGAAGATTTGCACAATTCTGCAGATTTAGTTTTTTGAAGTCGAAGGCCTGTTTTTATTACAATCAGGGCACTGTGGTGTCTTAACGCCTTTATGGCCACATTTAAAGCAATAAACCTCGTCCTTGTTTGCCTTGCACTGACGCAAGTTGTGGGTGTTGGTACGACACCTGGGGCAATACAAAGACTTGACAGATGGCGCTTCAATTGCATGTAACTGTTTCATATTATTCGATTTATCATAATCATAATTATTAGAATAAGGTTTGTTATTATATTTTTTATTATATTGATTAAAATGTAAATTATTGTTATTATTTCTAAAATTATTATTT
Source organism: Apotomis turbidana (assembly GCA_905147355.2). Taxonomy (NCBI): domain Eukaryota; kingdom Metazoa; phylum Arthropoda; class Insecta; order Lepidoptera; family Tortricidae; genus Apotomis; species Apotomis turbidana. The sequence goes on from LR990288.1 coordinate 9,672,810, forward strand.
TTATTTGAGTTATTACCAACGTAAGCAAACTCAGGTGCCAAGGTCTCAGCTGTCCGTCTGGGTGGTTCATTAAAATCGGCAAGACGTGCCTGGATGCTTTCGTAATTACGGCAAAGTGTGCTCAAAGTTTCAACGTCAGCTATCTGAGGAACTGACGCTAAAGTACTAGCGTAGCAAGGCCTGATATTGTGGAGAATAATTTCCAATTTTTCGTCTTCGGATAAAGTCCTTGAAAGACGTGAAAATAAACCGGACATGATCGACAGGTAGATAGTGATATTTTCTGATTCACCCTGTGACCTTGAGCGAATCTCAGAAAGAAGCCTGTAATCGTAATCACTTTGACTGAAATCCCGTTTAAGCAATGTAACGAGATCGACCCATCTGGAAACCTGACCCTTGATACTTCGGTACCAATGCAACGCGTCTCCAACAAAAATTTCAGTAGCGTACGACAAGATTTTAAAGTCTGAAATGCCTCTAGCCTCACAGAACTCAGTAACGCGCTGTATAAAAGAGCGGACGCAGGTCTTCCCGTCAAATTTAATTTTACACAGTTCGTTTGAACTACCGCGATCGCAAGTAACGTTAACGTTAACTGGTGATACATTTGATACGGATTCTGTGCTAAGGGAAGGCAAAACAGATTCGACAGCAGTATCCTTAAGGGAATTGAACCTGGTTGTGAGTGACTGAAATTCCTTGACGCATGCTTCGTACATAGGTTTCGTTGTCTCATCACAAACAATCCGATTAAGTCGGTGATAAAGATGGCTTAGCAAATTTTGTGTACGAAGCAATGCGTTCCTATCGGGCCGAGAATCTAAATTCGTCTGTATTTTTGCGAGAACGTCATTAACACCCTTCAAATCCACCGATAGTGAAAGATTGCTCTCTAAAATGTCCTCCGACGGAAAAAGCGGTCCTAATTTAGAGATTTGCTTACGCAGATCCTGCACCGTTAAAGCCGGAGTATCACCACGAATACCTACTTCGTATTCTAATTCAGGTTTCTGAAGCGATAAGAATTTTACGGGAAATGCCATTTAAAAAAAAAAAAAAAAAAATAATAATAATCCCGGAAAAATAAAAGTGTGAAAATTAATCAGTGAAAAGTGTTGAACGCTATACTAAATATCAGAAAACTGCTCCGTTCTGTTACAATTGCAATCTATATAACGTTATGGTTGGCAGTAAAAAAAGAAATAACTCAAAATAAAAGCAAAGCAGGCACAGAAATAAAAATAAAAAAAGCATTAAAATATTGCAACTAGTGTATACGCCAAATTACGAAATAAATTTTTCACAAAATTAATAAATAAAGTTAACACTTGTGTGACTCGACTGTACTGAGATAAGGAGTTACACTATACAGAGTGTTTTAAATTTGCACACAAAATTGTAAACAAACCGAATTAAATATACAATTTAATTTATTTAATATCACAATTTGACATTAATAATAATAATTATTGGCGTACACCCAAGTTACTAGCAACCAAAAATAAAAAAAATAAAACGTTTCACAAAAATAAAAAAACACAAAAACACACAAATTAAATACACGAGGCAAAACTAGACATTAGACCACGTTAGAGGGCGCCAGTGTGACGTTCGGAGTTAACGTATTACTAATTAGGAAGTAGTAATAAAACAACTGAAGTCAACAAAATTAAAATTAACAATTTATTTAAAAATTAAACCCGGTAATAAAAAAATGGGTCGTGGGTCTAATGCCGGTCTAGTGTTTGCCGTCGTGATCCGGTACTCCCCTGACTGGACGACGACTACGGCGAGGGCGGTCTTGACGGCCAGCGGTCACGAGGGGCAGGAGCGGCGCGAAGCGAGCGGCAGTAAAACGGGCTCCAGCTCGTCACCTTGATGGTAGTGTGCCTTTTCTTTTGAAATATAAAACTGTTCTTCAGAACCACAGCCAGTGTTCAGCGTAAACGACGCACCCTGTAACGTGACAATTCACGGTGTCACAACAATGCCTTTTTGACCCGCTCGAATTGGGAACATCCTAACGACGAGAAGAAAAGGGAGAAAGCCGGTGCAGTAATATGCGTGCTTGTGTTCACAATCAGAGCGGAGTTACAATGAGCATGATATAGAAGCCCTAAGCAAGAACAAAGAGATAACTATTTATTTATATAAGTGGGTACGTACACATTCGTACCTATTATAAAGGAACAAAGGAATTACTAATATGAAATTAGCAAACATGGTTCAATGATTAAAAAAATGATTTCAGCATGAATTATAAATTATGAAATTATACCAAATTATTTATTTACGAAACTAACATATTAATAAAATTAACGTTCAACACTTTGCACTTACCAGAGAAGTGGGTGCGATATTATATTTACGTGATCTGCGTAGAATCTCCAAGAAATGTGTCCGCGAACATCACATAATTATCAAAACGAATAATTATTATAGTTTTGTACGAGCGCGTATGACGACACGGCAGCAGCTATGAACGCAACTCGTACGGGTCCGTAGCATAAGACGGTGTGGCGCGGACTGGCGGGGCGCGGGCCTGCTCTAGAAACTTCTCCGCGAACAAACGACTCTGACGTCAGGACCAGCTTACGGTAGCCGGTTTGAGTGCGCGCAATCGCGTACTAAAGTGCTAACGTTTGTGATGATTTTATTAATGATAAGTTATTTATTTTATTTGTATTGGATTATATATTTCAATCGTATTTTATTTTAATAAAATAGATTAGATTAGTAAAACTGTTAAATAATAATTTGATTAGTGTAAATAAATAATTATGTTTGTTAATTATAAAATAATAAATACATTTTTAAAATAATAGAATTTCATTAGGTGTATAATTTAAAATGTAATAATTTAATGCTCATAATTTATTAGATTAAAATTAATAAATAGGGTAAAATTAATAAAATCTTTAAAAATAACTATAGTTTAATTAAATAAAATGAAACAGTAACGTACAACGTTACAACGATTAAAATCAGTTAACACTTACCTCGGTAATTGTCGTGAATCCCTCATCTCTCACATAGAGTTATCAATTTACAGATATGACCGATTTACAAAATTCTTTTCGTATTTGATAGGGTATACTTCCGAGATGGTCCCATGTAATTTTTATCAAAATCGGTCAAGCACTTTATGAAATATCAACAAAAATCGGTTGAAATCGGTTTTTAAATTTTTTTATTTGGTGATTATTATTAATTATTAATCCGACGTAATATCGTAGGTACTACTTACATCAAACAGTAAAATATTGACTTATATATGTTTTTTATATATTGTATACCTACAAGAATGTTAAAATTCATGTCGCTTCTGCATAATAAATTTCTTAGGTCTACCGGTTAGTAATGTCATCTTGGCAGGTGCTATATATGCGTTTATGATACTTCAAATTGAATGCTACCTAAAAGAAATCGCGGTAAAAATTTCGTGTCATTTCCGTCTCCGGATTTAGGCGATGATACCCGAGAAAAGCCGAAGTGTTAACTGATTTTAATCGTACTGTAGCTGATTTGAGCTGTCATCAAATACCGTATTCTCTTTAGACAGGGAGGTAAGACTATTAGTTATCTCTGTTAAAAAATTGGCTAAAATCCATCCAGCCATTTTAGCATGATGAACGCACAAATATATCGATAAATGGCGCTGTAATCAATGCCCATACGAAATAAACGCCAGCGCACATTGAGTTAACTTATTACAATAAGTTTTTTCCTGAAATTATGACCCCTTTTCATAGAGAATTGGCTTTCAATACGTTTCCGATGTTGTTCTCTCAAAAGCTATTTGACTTTTAGCAGTCTGTCTACGCGCAAGGAAGTATGAGGAACAGAAAAGTGGAGTTTTTAAGTTATTTCAGGCAATTTTTAAATTTTACTCCTTATAAAAATATAGATATAAGTACAGCTAATTTGATCCAACCCTTCTTATTAAAGATAGATGTGTAAAAATAAAATTAAGTAAATTTTTCTAGGTTTATGCAGCCGCTTTGACATGGAATAGAACTTACAGTGTTATGCTGTTGATGACAGTTCAGACGGCGTGGTTTCACGTGGAGATCATGAGAATCTTGTCGACTAACAAACTGAGTGATCCTGCGGCGAACATCTTTGTTCTCTGCGTTTTACTTGCAGTCATAAAAACCAAACTCGGGGCGAAGTCTTGTAAGTAAACGCTCTTTTATTAGCCTCATTTGTAAATATATAATAGTGATGTGACGAATATTCGGTTACTATCCGGTATCCGGCCCTTATTTTAATATCCGGCCGGATACCGGATAGTAAACTTGCTGGTAAAAAAAAATCTACTACAACACTACTACTATCTGCACGTGCACTGTTGAACGAAATTACTCCGTAATAAATAATAATAAGAAATAATAATAAATATCAGACAACCTCACACAAATCGATCCAGTCCCAAATTAAGCTCAAGAAGGCTTGTGTTATGGGTACTAGACGACGATATACATACTTATATAGATAATTATATACTTAAATACATAGAACAACCATGACCCAAGCACAGATATTCGAGTTCATCACACAAATATTTGCCCTGGTCGGGATTCGAACCCGGGACCGCCGGCTCAGTAGGCAGGTCTCTACAAACTGAGCCAACCCCGTCGTCATGATAATGATAACACTCGTTTCAAACCTAGAAATGTCTCCTCGGGAACGTAAATTTACTACGAAACGGTCAAAACAAGCACGACGCGCACCTGCAAAACTCAAAATGTTGCGCCAAAAACTCAAACTCAAATTCGGCGGCCGGATACCGAATATTCGGCAGGTAGTCAGGCCAAACATCCAGTATCCGGCCAAACAACTATCCGTTGCATCTCTAAGAGCCGGCGCATAATACTACGGCTTCTAGTGGCCGCCACAGTAGGTCTCTTTTTCTCACTTCGAGTGTGGCAAATAGACAAGTGTACAGTGGCGGCCACAAGAAGCCGTAGTGTGCGGAGCCAGTAATATGTAATGTCACGTGGAGCAAGTGCACGCGGGGCAAGCTCAGGGTTCGAAAGGATAATTATCAACGATAATTATCGCGATAATTATCACGATAATTATCGTGATAATAACAGGTGGATAATTGTCAATTGATAATAACAAAAAATTGCGCCCGTGAAATAGAACTATATTCTAAGTATCCAAACATGTTGATTTGTATTGTATTAAAATTAAACATATTTTTTTTGTTTTGAAACAATAAACCATCGATATTTCTTATGAAACAATTTAACAAATGATGTTTTAATACTGGTGATAATTATCCGATAATTATCACGGCTCGTTATTATCTTGATAATTTCGAACTTTGGGCAAGCTTACCATCGAGAAATTGCGAAGCACAGGTATACTACCACGCCAACTTGCTTTCGCCAACTAACCATGCTTGCGTGGTATAACGTATAAACGGCGGTATGCTCATGTCAAAAAAATATATAAGACTGCATTTGGTGTGAAATGAAGTAATATAATTTTATATTTGGTTCAATTGCTAAAAAGGGATCGGATCGTTTTCTCGTAATATAGGTATACCTTATTTTACTAGTGAACATTTTAAAAATAGGAATAAATTCTAGCCGTATAGTAAAACGTAATTGAATGGGACATGTATGATTTAACCATGCTGCAGCGCCCTCTGGTATACTTATCACTAAGTGTATTCGCCTAAAGTCAAACTGACCAACATTACTTAAATGTGTTTATTTTATTTTCCAGTTAAGGATTTAAACAAAGAAGTAAAGCTGTTACGGGACGTGATACCTAAATTTGACAGCTATAACGAAATTAAATCAGTTTTTCCCATATTGATCGATACATTCGACCTCTTGTCGTCAACTGCTACCAACGAACGTGCCATCAGCGAATGCGTCCTAGATATCTCCTCAATCGGGAAAGTAATATTAGATATCTTCATCAAACAACTACAATGTGGTGTAAGTATGAAATTGTTATATACTATGAATAATATTAATAATCTCAGTTACATGTTAATCACCGGTTTTCCGGTGATCATAAGCATAGCATGTTCCATTCATGTTAATATATATATTATTATTTTGTTATTACCGGACAAGAATTTTCTGCATACTAATTCTCACTCTAACTAACTGAGCGCAACAACCCAAAGTGGATCTTGGCCTCCGACACCAGGTCACGCCGCGCTTGACGATCCTGGAGCTAGCTCTCGCCAAACACGGATGCCAAGGTCCGGGAGATCTTTTCTGTTAAATTCTCATTCTGATATTACCTAATTACATATATTCAATTATAAACCGCAGAATTGGATGGCACATTTATGAATTAATTCATTCATACATTGGCCATGCAGTTTTGCAGCTCATAGTACAGTAAAAATATTCTTCTTCTTCCGTTGGCGCTACAACCCTTTGTGGGTCTTGGCCTCCTCCACGATCTTCCTCCAGTTGTTACGATGCCTGGCCACCTTCTTCCAGCTGGTAAACTTCCCCATCTTCCTGAGATCTTCTTCCACACAATCGCTCCAACGTTTTCTAGGCCTGCCTCTCGGTCTCTTCTGTTGCGGCGTCCACCTTGTCATTATCTTAGCGGCTCTAGTGTCCGGCATTCTTTCAAGGTGACCCGCCCACCTCAGTCGCTGCGACTTACAGAACCTGACGATGTTCTCGTGCCCAATGAGTGCATCTAGCTCATGGTTCATACGTTGCCGATATGTGCCGTCACGCTCTTTCACGGGACCGTAGATTTTTCTAAGAACCCTCCTTTCGAACACGGCAAGTTTCAGTTCGTCTCTCTGGGTTAAGGTCCACGTTTCGCAGTAAGTCACAACAGGCTTGATGATGGTGTGATAGATGGTGAGCTTCGATCTTATGCTAAGCAGCTTAGAATCTAAAAGTTTGGCACACGCATAAAAAGATTTGTGCCCAGCGACTATCCTTGCCCTTATCTCTTCGTCAGATCTGTTCTGGGAGGTAATCATCGATCCTAGATACTTGAAGCTGCTCACGCCGTTTATGGTTTGATTGCCGACCTCAATGTTTTGTGGCCGCCCAGGCTGCCTGGCTGTCGCAAGGTACTCAGTCTTAGATGTATTTACGCGCAATCCAAAAGTAGTGGCTTCTGTCTCTAGCGTTAGGCAATGGTCGGCCATCCTGTTTCTTGACCTGCTGGTAATGACAATGTCATCAGCGTACGCAGCGAGTTGAGTAGTGTTGTTGTCAATCAGTCCACTAACATTCAATTTACGTGTGGCAGCCTCAAGTACCAGGTTGAAGACTATAGAAGATAGCGCGTCTCCTTGTTTCACTCCTGAGCGAATCTCAAAAGGCTCGGACAAGTCGTTCTGTATTGCTACAACAGCTTTGGAGTGCTTTAACGTGGCATGGACAAGTCTAACCAACTTGCTGGGCACTCCCAAATGTAGCATGCTGGAGAGTATTTGCGTACGGTCTACACTGTCAAAGGCTTGCTTGAAATCCACGAACATGTGATGCAAGTTTATGTCGTACTCATACGCTTTTTCCAGTGTTTGCCGCAGGAGGTGAATCTGGTCTACAGTAGAGCGATTAGGCCGGAAACCGCATTGGTACTCTCCCAATATCTCCTCAGCATACCCGCAAAGGCGCCTGTAAATAACTCCTGACAAAACTTTGTAAGCCGCTGAGAGTATTGATATACCTCTGTAATTGCTTCAGATACTCTTGTTTCCTTTCTTGAATATAGGTACAATAATACCTGAATTCCATTCCTCGGGCATTCTTTCTTCCTCCCGTATCAGAGTAACGAGTCTGTGCATTCGTTCCTCGATATCGCTTCCTCCTTTTTTGAGTAACTCTGAGGTGATAGTATCAAGCCCTGGCGCCTTATTATTCTTCAGACAACGAAAAGGTGGACCTCCATTCGCGTAGGTAATTCTAGTCGTTCCTCAACGTCAAAGAAGATAGGTACATTATTTGTTGCTGTATTTGAAATGTTTAGGAGTTCGCTAAAGTGTTCCCGCCATCTCCTAAGCACGTCTGCCTTTTCCGTGAGTGAGCTACCTGACTTGTTTTGACATACGTTGGTTTTAGGCTGGTATCCCTTACGAAAGCTGTTTATTTCCCTATAAAAGGGGCGCGCAAAATTACGTACCCTCAGGTCCTCCATTCTCTTGAATCGCTCTTTTTCTGCATCCCTCTTTTTACGTCTCGCTAATTTCCTACAATTATTTCTACAATAAAAATATTATGCTCGTCTATTTTTTTTAGGAAACAACGGAGGAGGTAATAGTAGTGAAAGTAATTGGTGCTCTTGAACTACTCTTTACAACTGATAAAGGCAACGAAATTAAAGTTCTCTTATTGGAAGACCTGCTTAAACTCCGATCTTTGCTTACCACGATACCGGCGCCAACCAAATTGGACTTTACCTTAAAGGCAATTATGTTTGATAAGTGTGTTGACGAATTATTAAGAGCAAAAATTAAGGCGATCTATGAAAAATCCGAGAGCCTTCCTAAAGATGATGTAGGCACTCCTACAAATAATGATTTGAAAACTAAAGAGCAGGTTGAAAATAAGTTTACGACGCCTGTGACTCAAGGCGCAAAAAAGAGTTCTAAAAAGATAGAATCCTGTATAGTAAATACAGTAGTTGAAAATGGTGAAGAATTTGCGGTTATTAAATCGAATTGGAAATTCAATCCTCGAAAGCTAACTGAAAATCAAAAGGAAAAATTTCAACGGAAAAGAGAAGATATACCTGCTTTATATCAAGATCTATCACAATCACAAGATGAATTTAAACTTAAATCTTGGAAGACAGACTCGCAAGATGCGTCTACAACAAACAGTACGTCAGCTAGTACACCGTCTAATGATAATATTTCTACAATTAAGAACATGCCTGGTACTGATATTGTACCTAAAATTATTGACAACTTTTTCTCTCAATCGCCTAAGAATGATAATACAGAAAAGAAAACAAATAAAGAAGCGGACACTCCAAAACCTAAAAAAGATGACAAAGCCAAGTCGTCTCCGTCTGTTAAGACACCGAGAATGGCTTTGAAAGACAGAGTATTTCGAAATGTAAGAAATTTGATTGAGAAGTCTAGTGTACCAAGCGAAGGACCCCAGAAACCCGATCTCCTAAACCAGACACTTAATGCAAATAATTTTAGTACACCAGACAATAAACCCAAAGAAACTAAAAGTGTTGTTAACTCTGCACCATCTAAAATTTCTGCTGACAGACCTGCTCGGGTTAAGAGAAAACCTAAAAAGTTTGATGAGACAGAAATTTTCTTACAAAAAAAAAGGCGTAATTCTGCTAATCAGAATAAGCCTCAAGGTATGGAAATAACGGATGACTCGGAAGAAGTGACGAGTGTACCAGAAAAAAATAACGAGGATGTTAATGAAATTCTCAAGGTTGCCACCGTTTCTGTCGAAAATCTTGAAATTGTAAATGGCGACGTTTGTAAACCAAATGTTGCGACTGAGCCTGAACCTATGTTAGATAATATTATCAACCAAGTTGGTACTAGTGAACCGAAATTAATGGTTGCAGAAGTTTCGTCCTCATCCACCGAATGCATAAGTAAAAATGAGGGTAGTTCAAATGTAAATCCTGACGGAAAACCTGATGAAGATTGTTCTGTAAGCGATATATCTGCAGACAAATCTATAGAAGAGACACAGCAACCTGAACAATTAAAAGATACATCAACTCCAAATCATAACACTAAAAGAAAAGACTCAGGTGCAGTAAAATCAACAACGAAAAGGGAGTCAAGAATTGCAAAAGCGTTAGCTATAGATATGGTAGAGGGCAATCCATTTTTTAAATTACAATCAGATAAACGTGCGACAAGAAAATGTCTAGCCAATACTCCAAATAGTACTCGAAGGAAGAGTTTATCAGACAAATTAAACAAGTCTAAAACAGAATCAAAGAGTACTTCAAAACCGAAAAAAGATGCGGTTAATAAAGACTTGACAGACGAAAAGTCGAATAAAGATTCAAAAAATCCTAAAAATGTGTCTGTCACTGTATGCGAGACGCAAGATATTAGTCCTGATGCTACTCAAGACCTCTCTGAAGATGTAATTGAAAGTTCTCAAGATACAACAACCACAATATCAATGAAATCAATTCGGGGTTGTACTAATAAACAATCTTCAAGTGCAGAAAGTATAGAGAAAACAGTTCTAGAAACTCAAAACTTGATTGATACTCCTACAGAAGAAATAAATTCTACTGCTGATGTGATAATGAAACAAGAAAATAAGGATGATACCGATATACCTGCCAACAAGACAGATGTTCAAGTAAGCGTAACACTGGATTTAACAGAGGAAATGGATACGGAGCCTACAAGCTCTGGAGACGTTATTATAATTAATGACGACGATCCTGTTATCGATTTGAGTACTAATAATGAAAGTGATCCGGAACCAGGACCAGATACTCTTGAATTGGCCAATGCTGATACTCAGCCTACAGATCCCTCCCAATTTGCAAATGACACAAATATATTCAATACTACCAATCAGAAAGATATCCCAGAGACTAAAGAGAATGTTGGAGAAAATGAACCAAAAGTTGATGATAGTCAATTGATTTCTACTGCAGATGATAGAACAATAACCCTAGTTGACATTACTCAAAATGAAGAGACTGGAGCTTCTTCTCCCTGTAAACACGATGACCAAAGAAATAAAGATTTCTTAAACAACACATCTGAAATTTCCCCAATAAAATCTTTAAGTCCTATAGAGCCGACATCGCCTTCACCCGAAACGAGTAACGATTTCTTGGTAATTAAACTATCTGGCCCGGTACAAATGAATGGCGAACCCTTGGAAATGAGCAATTCACCGGAAATATTTACAGAGGAGCGAGTTTCGCCTGACAAGAGGGACCAGTCTCCTCCTAGACCTGAAGTTACTGTGACTAACAGTAGTCCGAGTTCATCGCTATCTCTTAAGAAGAATCGGCCTCAAGTGCGTAGCGGTGGTCGAGCGGCGCAAATGTTAGGACTATGCGTGCCTGATAGATTGCAAACTATTATGCACGTTGATAGACCTGAGACCGATGAACCCAAGAAAAGTAGTCCAGTAAACACTCCTGCACGCAGAAACTTAAGGATGTTGTACCAAACTGCTGTTGATAGTGATAGTTCTGATGGAAAAGAAGAAGCTGAACAATTCTTGAAGTTCAAGAAAACCTTGCCTACGGCTGATTGTAGTCCGTCTGGTCCAATTCTGAAGAGAAAGCTAGCTGATATAGCTGACGAAGCCACGGTGTCACCGGTTAATAAGGTTCGTATATTTTTACTTTGAAATAAGATAACATTTTGCGTAGTAATTCGTTTCTTATGTTAAATTATTCAAATAATGTGCACAAAATGTTATTTCATGATAAATACAGTTAATTAATGCATTTTTTTCTTATTGTTGATGGAGTGCTTAACGTTAAAATTTTGTTTTTCAGAGGAAACGAGTCAGCTTCCATGATCCAGTATCAACATCTGTGTCTGTTCAAAAGTATATAGAATCAACTGGGGTACGATCACCACAAAATTCAGCACTTAAACGCTTGGAAAGACAATTAAGACACCAGACTCCAATGAAATCTCCGAAGAGACTCGAGAGTTTATTTAAACTTGATACTGTGCTTACAAAAGCAATTGAAAGTTTCAACGAAAATGATGTTAATTCTAGTAATGACACAGAATTAAGTTCTCTAGAACAGACGCCTGCTGTAGAAATAGTTAAGACTAGTGAATTAAACGATACGGACCCCATATTCCCTGATCTCGTAGATTGTAAAGATTCTATTGATCGTATTGCTTCGGAATTATCATCACCGGCAATGAGGCTACTACTTGTTAAAGAACTAGAAGGAAAAATCGAAACTGTCGGTGATCTAGCAAAGTTGACAGAACTTCAAGTGAACAGAATATGCATCAAAGCCCCAAAAGTCCAAGTGGCTAAAAGAGTGTTAGCTGACTATGCATCTAAAAGAGATAAGAGAGAAGTAACGGATATGGAGAAAGATGTTGAACCTACCGCTGATGTAGAACTCACAATAAATGAAGAACCTATGGTAAATATCACAATCACTACAGCCAATATTGAAACACAAACTAATAATTTAACCAGTGAAACCGAAACTCAAACTTCCTCAATTGTACAAAGATTGTCGTCAACTCAAACTGATAGCGTGTTGACTCAGCAAAAAGGTTCACAAACCGAAGAATCTGGCAGCAAATCGACTGAAGATATTATAAAATCATGTTTAAAAGATGTAAGTAGTATTTTACGTCATTCAATACATTAAATTTTCAAATGTTTACTAATAGTATGTTAATTTATGTTTTATTTTTCCAGAGACAAGATTTTGTTGCAAAACTAGATCAAGAATTAGAAGCAGCCTCAAAACTAAAACTAGCTGAAACCTTACCTGTAAAAGACTGCACGGACTTGCTTCTGAAGAAAATGACTAGTTCGGACGCAAAGAATATCTTGAACAGCGTTATTCAACGGGAAAGTGAACTACTTACTAATGGGTCAAATAGAAATAAGGAATTATCGTTTTTGCAAAATTATTTGTGTGATCAATTTGATTCCAAGGATTTGATTTTGTTTTGTAGTCAGATTTTGCAAAAGGTGTATGATAAAAGCGTTTGATTAAAATACATGTATGTAAAGATTTACATACATACGCAAAAGTATTGCAGCGTTTTCAATTTATGAAATTAGCGAGGGTGACAATATGAAACTGATAAGTTACGTTTAATTACGAATTTGTTGTTTAGTTCGATCATTATCACGTTTGTTTAGAAATCGATATGTTAATTGTTTTAGATTAACCATAGCAATAGTACAAGTTTAGTATGCCTACAGAGGCGATATCAAAATCAAATACATTTTACAATTGGACTGATTTATAAACTTTAGTTTTGGTTTAGTCAAGTGTCCTTTAGCACTTGTTATTGTTAGTATGGTCATTACGAAATGTATTGCATAAATCGTATATTAAAAAACAACTCTTACCACACATCGTTTTATTACTGTACAAAAAATTACTTTGTGATTGTTTTTTCTAAATTAATACGCAGATATATGACTAATGCTGAACCTGATTGTGTGAAGGGGCTTCTAAACGGGCCATGCTTTGCTGCAATTTGTGGTCCGGTCATTATTTGCATCTTGCTCTAGAGTAGGGACGGCCATAGTTGCCATGATAAGGGACGCAGCTATACGACAGGACAAGACAGCAATATCGCTTGTCAACTCTAACGTATAGCTGCGTCTCTTATCATGGCCCATTGTGTAGAGGAGCCTTTAAGATCAGTCGACACAAGTGCGTCGCACGGGATGAGCGCACATACATACAGTGCAACATAAAAGAGTAGGAAATAAATGAGGGCGCCACTTCCTTCGCAACTGCCACATTTTTGACGTATAGTGCTTGAATATGGTAACAATTTTGTATGAAAAATTGTAGTTCCTTTATCATCCGTTTTCTACTCTTTTGTGTCGCACTGTATATAACATCTGTATTTTTCGATATTTTTATGGTAGGTGACGTATCTCGTATGGTGCACTTATCTCGACCGACCTTAATTTAGTAAATGTATAAATTTCAATTAATTTAATTATTATTTTTTCGTTGAGATAAGAGATAAGTATTTAATGCGATTGGTTTTGAAATGAGCCCATGTATCAGACCACCACAGACTAATAATCCAAATCGACTAGTTTTGTGGAAAGCTAGGCCCGTATTTTAGTAATAATTGTATTACTAAGATATTAGTAAAATTAAGATTAAGGTTTCTTTGAATTTGACAACAAAATATTTGGCATCGCTTTTTGCACAATGGTGGGTGAGGATCGCAACTGTCTGCTAGAATTTGGCAAATGTATTACTTCTATAGACAGGTGTGACCAGGACAGGTTAGTATGTGGTGCCATATTGCTTTTATGATTAATTCCCACTATACTCGTACACTCGTCTGAATGTGTTCATCGCATTTGGATCGTTAGAGTTCTAACGCGATAGCGGTTATTTAAAGTGCCTAGTGATAATGATAATGTAGCGACTATTTTTATATAAGTAAAAAATAAAAGAAAAAACAATGAAAATTTAAATACTGAGCATTTGTTTTATTTTTTATGTTGTAAAAATGTTGGAAAACTTAAAACAATGTAGGTAGGTATATTGAAAATACGTAACCTGTAACTGAGAGTGTGAGACTGTTAAGCCACGGCCGTACACTAGCCGAAATAAAACCCACGAAACGTGTCGCCAGTGAAGTCGAGAGAAGTCTGGCAAAGTTTCACTTCTTCCAATTCACGGGCGCGGGACATTTCTCGCCCAATGCATCCGTGGCTTACCCGAGGGTTAATACAAACTATGCAGCATACGTAAAGTAGTCTAACGTTAAAGCGAAGTCCGGCAAAGTTGTGCCTCTTACACGTCGCGGGCGCGAGACATATGTCGCCCAATGTATCCATGGCTTAAGTCAACTATGCATACGGAGGTAGTCTAACGTTAATTAATTGGTTCATTAATGGTTTCATGTCAAAGTGGCCTCATCCTGCGTACTGGGTACGTAAAAGTACCAGCTGAAAGAACAAAATGACCGCGCATACCTGATCAAGTTCATTCTAAAGCAATTTTACGTGCCCCTGGCGCCTTTGCAATAAAGCCGGAGCCCCACTGCTGCGCCAGTCGAGCTACACGTGTGTACAAAAACGCTTTGTATGAAAATGTAGGTAGATACTTCCACAGTAGTGCACGAGCACGCTGCGCACGAAATGACCTCACTGATACCAATATTATAAATAACAATGGATCCACGTGGGCGACGTGTATAGCGTGTCCGTGCGTAGCGTGCACAGCAGTGTGGCTCCGGCCTAAAAATCTACAAAATCAACAGGGATTAAAAAAAAACCGGCCAAGATCATTTCGGGCCACGCTCAGTGTAGGGTTCGCAATTTTATTTATTTTCGGAGCGAATATTTCGAAAACTGCTGACTTTATCAAAACATATAATGTCTGGAGACCACAATTATTTTTAAAAGACCTATTCAACGACACCACACACACTAGTGTTTAAACAAAAAAAAACACCCCCACTAGAGGTGTTCGAGAGGTACCCGAAAAAAGTTTTTTAATTGATATTTATTTATTGTAGAGGAAAACAGAATAAAGAGAAGTTAACACGTTGAATGCGGGAACTGGATTTTATAATTTTCATTCAGTGCTATACATATCATTTTTGAATTGTAGCATAGTTTTTCACTGTGCGGTACAAGACTATTTTGACTTGTGACTAGAGGTCTAAAATTTGGCAAATATATCTTTGTTGATTTAGCAAATTGATAATTTACTGATAACAATAGCAAGTTAAACAATTGAGTGATCTAAATCTAAGTTCGTTACGGACTATCGACCTTGGTTTAGGAATTATAAGACAGTTAATTAGCGATACGAAACTGACTTGTACCGCATCATGGACACAGGACTGGTGCTCTCAAGTCGATGTTTTGGTAGGGAAGAGAAATAAAATGAAACCAAACATCGATATCGATTGTTGTAATTATTAAAAAAGTAACTAAATTTACATATTTGAATGAGACTTATTGCAACATTCTAAACGTATTTTGTTCACATTCTTGGCAGTAGGTATTAAAATAAATATCTTAGAACCGGCCCTACCTGTGTTTTCTCCTTTAATTGTGAATAAACTACCGCCGCATTTCTTCTCCATTTCATTATTTTTCGGTTCACTACACTCAATTTCTTCAAATATATTTTGTAACATTTTTGATGATATTTTCTTGGTGCATTCATGAGAAAAAAAAGATAAACAAATGATACGTATGGGTCGACCCCCGCACTGGCCTGCACTGACCTGTACCCGTGGTGCGATACAAGGCGGTAGGATACAAGACACTTTTGGCTGGTACCGCACTGGTTGATTATTTTTTACTTACACCTAGTGCTAAACGAGTCAAATTTGTCTTGTACAGTTTGATGTACCCATTAGATACAATTTGCAGAAAGAAGCATAAATGTATACTTGACTCTTTCCAGTCTATAGGATTTCATAGTCAAATTGCCCCCGCACCAGACAGAGACAAGCTACTTCCTTGCGCCGCACCAAAAGAAAGTCCAGTACAAGTCAAAATTGGCATGTACCGCATTCAACGTGTTAAAATACATTCATATAGAGTAGGTACCTTACAACCATTATACCATTAAATAACCCAGGTTTCACCGTCCGTAGGTAGAGAAATAGTTAAACGTAAATATTTTTCTTGTCATTCTGTTAGGACAGCCCATTACGACAAGATAGAATTCTTTAAAAAAGAACTGATTTCAACTACAAGAAGTTGTATTTCCATGAACAAGTTATTACAAAAAACACCGAAATCCTATGAGACCGATTTGGAAATGGCCACTCGAACGAAAATATTTCGAATTCGGTCCATAAATGACGGGGCTCTCAGGTAACAAACATAAAAACAAAAACCCAATTGAGAACCTTTTTGAACTCGTTTGAAAACCCCACGAACATACCTACATACCTAGAAGCTAACACTGCATAATTTTAACAAAAAATGTAAATGAGTAAATAACGGGTGAGTTAGTCGTAAAGACGCGCCTCCTGAAGCGGTCGTGTCAGGTCGAGTACCTATACCTATTAAATGAGCACAGTACGTATTGTTGTGCACTACATTCGGTACTAACCCGGTCACATTTGTGTTAAGGAAGTGACTAAGAACGCTGCGCATAGGCAGCTGGGTCGTTGCCGTTCTGTGAGGGGAAAATCTAAAATATCTTCAAAGGTAAGCTTGCATAGTACATTTTTAACCTTTTGATTAACCAATCATTAAGAGGACATATCACTGCTGCTTTTCCCATACAGCTCACGTTAGCCCCTTTTCTGGTACCTACAGGACGGCTTATTTACATACAATACCAAACTCACGTCGTAGATGTGCGATTGGCCGCTGCCGCGACTGATCGTCTCTCCTGATGATGGATCGCGGACCAATTAGAAACATGTCGAGCGTTATTCGAATTTACGACGTGAGTAAACCCGTTTTGTATGTACTTTCATCTGTCTGTGATTTACGGGAATTTTCTATTTAAAATTACGGCATTATATTCTATTTCTCTATCTTTACAAAGTAGTAGGTATGCGATGTCAAGAATGTCTTCACTTAAGTACCTTAGCGACCCGAGCGAGTACCGAGCGTTAGCGACTGAACCATAGAGCGAGGGGAATGCGTATTTAGATCGGCGCGCGGCCGCCATAGATAGTAAAAATGTATGGAGAATTAAAAGCGCTTTTTGATAAATCTGGACCTTTAATACCAAACAATAATTGAAATATTTGATGCGGACAAGTTGTAATGTAAACATTCATCTTTTTTTTTAACTGAAAATCAGAATAGATTTCTATTGTTAAAGTATAAAAAAAACACTTAACGCCTGTTAAGATTTTACAATTTTCGTCCAACTTTACTTAGGTCTCTAGGGTAAGATATTAATAATCTTATAATTTTTCCACGGAGAAGTTGTTGACACATTCTTCGAAGTGCTAAATATATAGTTTAGAAATGGATTAAACAACTAGTGTTGACGTTATCTACTTATCGGCAACTGCCTATTTTTCACATTTCGCTCGGTGCAGTCTTAAAGGTAAAATGATTTATATGTATAGGTACCTAAATATTTAAAGTGCGGTTTAAATACGAGGTAACAATTTATACATACTGCTTTGTTTGTACACGATCATAAGGAATTAAATATAACGGGTCTATCGTGATATTTTTTATTTAGGTACCTTAATTGTCTGACGTTTCGGCGTAGTTACATATGCTTGATACGCTGTGATCCCAGACGTATTACTAAGAGTCAATGTGTCTTGTAGGCACTCGAGGTTCAAATATTCCTTACTAATGCGTACCTACACATACCAGTCGCTGATAGTTAACTAAACGAACTAACTAAATAATTAGAAGTTATCCGTATTCCAAAATAATTATTAAACTCTGTTTACCATCTTTATTGTTGCATCGAGCAACGTCGTATACAGTAGCCGGCAAACAACTTGAACCAAAATGGCGGATCTGCGCATGTAAATTTGTACGTAAATCGGCTACTGCGCAGTCAAGGTCACACTCAAGTTGTTTTCCGGCTACTGTACTTATAATATGATCACGATTAAGGGGTTCTTTGTAGGTTTATACCTTTTATCACCCTACCATTTACTTACCGTCCGTAAGGGTCGCCTTATATATTTTAATCAATCTGCCTTATCCAATAATCATAACTCGGACTAGCAAAACAAGAATTAGGAAAAAATGCGGTACCCTAAAAATGGAAATACGCCCAAACTTGTGGCCAATTTTCGGTTGCAACGTAAGATATAAATTAGGTACTTAAGTACATTATTTATATACGCAATCCAAAATTGGCCACAAGTTTGTGCGTATTTCCATATTTTTTTCTTAATTCGTATTTTGCTATGATTAGACCGAGCTATGCTAATATTAAAAGCAACCATTTTGTCTATGATTCCAGATGAAGATGAAATCACATGGAAGTGTAGCACTTTTGTTGTGGATTGTTTGTTTGTTGTTTTTGTTGGTGCAGACTGATAGCGCCTTCCAGCCCTCAGTGGTACAAGTGAGGAGCGCGGTGAGGTACAACAGGGTCCGATCTGTGAACGCACCTGTCAAGGTTAGTAATAAAACCCCATGGTAAAGTCTGACCAGAAATATATGAGGATTGTCAAGAGGGCGCAATTTATAAGATTTATATGGCAACAATTTCGCAACCAATCGCATGACATTCGTTTTAAAAACCTGTCAGTTCCGCTATGTTAACCTCGTAATATCCTTTAATGGAATGCACTCTTTTCCTGACTGTTTTTCGTGTAGTAAACACGTGTACACTTTATTTATAATCTTACGTTCACGATTGTGAATGGTTTTCGGCATTTTCTTTTGGGAATTTAAAATATTTGTCTTTTAAATAAATCACCACGAATGACATTGACATTGTTGACAAACCATCATAAAATCATTGCCAGTGTAAGGAATTAGTTCCAGTGAAATTCCGCAATATGGCGCATCCTCATTTATTTCTGGTCAGGCTTTATAAGAAAATAAGGGCACTCTGGAATGACAGACGAGACTTGACGTCATCGCGCTATGATTGGTCGGTTGGTTCTGTCAATCCGTTTGTGTTGCCAGTGGTGTATCACAATTCTCCTCGATTCTCCTGTTACCTGTATGAATCTCATAAGATCGTGAGTGTTTTAAATCAATTATAACGACAAAATAAAACTTAGTCAAAGAACATGTCAATCGTAATGCAAATCCCTACTAATATTATAAACGCGAAAGTTTGTAAGTGTGGATGGGTGTTTGTTACTCTTTCACGTAAAAACTACTGAATGGATTTTAATGAAACTTTACAATAATATGGCTTAGGTATACATCAGAATAACACATAGGCTACAATTTCTAAAGATATTGTATGTTCCCGTGGGATACCTAAGCGGGTAACACCGCGCGGGCACAGATTAATATAATAGTTCTTCGCGGGGCAGCTAGTGCATAATAATTATTTTTTGTAAGACGGCGACAAACATTTTTTTCCTTATAAATATTTTGTTGCCATCAAGCGGCAACAAATCAGTGACGTAGAAAGTCTCACTAGCCGGAGTGTCACTTTATTTTTTTATACCATAGTACAGTAGCCGGCAAACAACTTGAACCAAAAGGGGGATCTGCGCATGTAAATTTGTACGTAAATCGGCTACTGTGCAGTCAAGGTCACGCTCAAGAAGTTTGCCGGCTACTGTATAATATAGTGTATTGACAATAGGTACTTAAACTTTTGACCTTATTCAGACAACCTCACACAAATCAACCTAGTCCCAAATTAAGCTCAAGAAGGCTTGTGTTATAGGTACTAGGCGACGATATACATACTTATATAGATAAATAAATACTTAAATACATAGCACATCCATGACCCAGGCACAAATATTCGTGTTCATCACACAAATATTTGCCCTTGCCGGGATTCGAACCCGGGACCGTCGGCTCAGTAGGCAGTTGCTTAACCACTGCGCCAACCGCGTCGTCAATTATTGCCTTATTTGACTTTGTAATTTCTCACTTTTATTTTTACCGTGTAAATTTTTGTATTTTGTGATCTTTGACGTACGGGTCGTTTTCCATAAAAATAAAATCGATATATATAGGTGATAAAGTCGAAATTTGTTTGCATTTTTGTACCAATAACACAGTAGGTACTGTTACAACGTGGGTCCTGTAACATAAGCAAAAAATTAAAACATAGATTTTACTCGTTAAACTGAACCACATTTGTTCAGCAACTTTTAAAAAAAGTCAGTTTTAATTTGTTTTATTATTTCAAACAAATTAAATAGTATTTTCAATGTATGTCGTCCAACGTTGACATTCCCTGAGAATTGACATAGCTGTCACTCTACTAATATCGGACATTTCGCAATACATTGCTTCTTTGTCTAAACTTTACTCTACAAAATGTCATTTAACACACGTTATTTTCAGAAGTTGCTTAAGGCGACTCCTAATCCCAACGTCCTTGAGGATCTGGGCGGAGCCTAACGTCATTCCCCCCGCCGACCGTGCGCCCCCGGAACATTACTTCGTTCATAATCTCGTTGAGTGGCGTCCAAGCAGCTTCATACACTCGCATAGTCCGAGCGTGAGTTGAAGATCAACAAACCTTATAAGTACCTTATTTAAAGGCATTGAAAAATCTCGAAGTAAAATAAACCATTTAAACAATGATATAATTATTTCGGATTACTAAATATCTATTTACCCACTACAGTAGAATATTAAAAATAAAATGCGTTAAAGCTATTTTCCAAAAAAACAAGTGAAATTAGCCATTTGGAAGTCTCGAATCGAAAAATACTTTTTAGTTTCTTTTGTACCTACCAAAAATAGTTTAAATGCCGACAAGATTCTTGATATACGTGTAAAATCATGCAGAAATAAAAAAAATACCGTTTTTTAATAAATAAATCATATCGTGACCCAGCGGATGAACCGATATTTTAACATAGTAGTGGAGGCACAGCTTTATCCCCCGGGTCATGTTGCTCTAATGAAAAAATAAACTATAAATAATAGAGCGACAAACTCAACTTTACCGTTGGAAAACGGATTTACGTCCTTTACTATAAACAGTGATAGTTTTTTATGACTACATTAGTAATGTTCTCAGATTTTTCCCTATACTTGTTGATATTGACGATATTTTACTAGACGATATTTTTTTTGTTTTTTTTTCTATGTTCAAGGTCAATTCCCCCTATAAATGTTAATTTACTTGAGTGTCAAAATATACCAATGCTGGAAAGTAGAAATTATCTAAGCGACATTTTTGGGGATATCGAGTTTACACACTGTTGGGATCGGCAGATTTTTCTGCGTCGAATGGGTTGGGTCTCGTATATAATAATATCTGTCTGACGACTTTTGTGTCGCTTATCCCGTCGGTGATTTAGAGAATCTCTACATTTTTTTTCTAATAAACGACTTGATTTTTGAGGTTTTTTTTTGCAAAATGGAGATTACATAAAAAGTTTTTTGCATAATTATATTATTACTTATTTGTCAAAACAGATCAAACAACTGGGATAATTTTTCTTTATTGCAACTAACCTTGCACTTGTTGGTTAACTGTTTTTACCTGATCGTAAAATATATTTTAATGTCGTTTGAGGCATTTTACCTATGTCTTAATGATAAAATTAACATAAAGGTAAATTATGAAAGAAAAATTGAATGTGATCCACTGCAATGTAAGCAGGACTCGAACCTGCGACCCTAAGTTTCCGGCGTAGTGTAGTAATTCTTCGCTACTCGAGCGCCCTCTGTGTCATGTGTGTTTAAAATGCTTATGCGCATTAGCCAAAAAGTAAAAATTTTGTATTTCCGCATTATTAAACAGAATCGATATAAGATTCTATAAAAAAATAACATAGTTAGATTAAATTACCTGATTGTCGTATCTTAACTATTGGCGTTTATCCAAATTTACCTGCTTTGATACTATGAAACCATTGTCGCCTATCCTTTTCTACTTTGATCGACTACTGTCGCTTATCTTGATTTGCTTGGATGACAATTGAGTCGTATTTGTCGCATAGAATGTACTAAAAAAACAAATATTTTCGTTAAATTGGTAGTTAGACAACTTTACCGGTTCTGTTTTATAAAATATCACACATTTAGTAGTAATTCAATATATTTATAAAGGCCGTTAGGCCCACCTGCGGAGTAAATCTGTGTCTGTGGCGCTAAGGCATTACTTTGGACTCGCTAGATGGACCCAAACGCCATCTCACTCAAACAGTGTCTTACGAGACGTCACTTATACCACACAGAGTTGTAGGTAGTTTTGTTCTTGTTAGGATAGGATATTATTATCTCATTGCAATTGTAAAACTTGAAATTTCACGTAGTTCGTGATTTAAAATTCCTTAATGAGTACCGAGTGACTGCAGTCTTGAGAACTCTTGTGCTGTTCTCATTAGTCATAGCTATCGTTTGCTACCATACATTGGTCTAGAACTACTGGAAATCTTTCAGCAGATCACACATAAAAATTGATAAAATTGAAATTTCACGTGATATCTGATGAATAAATCTTTAACATTTCTAGAGCAGTTTTTTTTTTGTATTTGTGTAGTTGGACCATAAGTTTTTGTCTTAGAGAACTTTAAATGTCACTTTATTAATTTTAATGTTTGAAAATAAATATTTTCCTCTAATTAAAACATTAATCGTGAGGTTTTATTGTACGATAAATAGCTTTTCATGTCTGAAATATTTCCTACAAAGGTGATTAGATAATTTTTTTTGATTTATGTCATGCTGATTTATGCACATTTATATATTTACCTGACTATAAAATGAGCATGCACATATATGTTGTTAGCTGTGTTGATTGTTGTGTAATAGATTATACTATTTTACTTTTATTAATAGACAAAACAACAAAAGTAACATGTAAAAAACATGATATTGTTTATATAAAATGAGCATCGTACGCACAAAGATATTGTTTACTGTGTTGATTGTTGTGTAAAATGTAGATTATACTATTTTACCTGACTAATATCTCGGGAAACGTGTCGTTTAGATATAACGACTCACAGTTAGGGTCCAGTTACACTTGGTTTTCATTAGGTTGGTTCATCCGCGTGAGTATTCGGGCGAGGAGACAAGGGTTGGTAGAAGTATCAGCCGATCCGTATACTTCACTTCCTATGATTGAACCAAACGCATCTGTAACATAAATCTAGAGTATCTATGACGAATAATCTAGGATTCCCAACTTTTATAACGTTCTACCGCAACACGTGAGGCGCTAGCTCGACATGGAAGAACAGCCCCAAAACGACAGCTGTCAATCCCGTCGTATATGGCCACATCCTCAGAGTTCGGTATTACGTACTAAAGAGTTTGGTCATTCATAAATCAAGAGGCGATACTAGCGCCATCGAGCTAATTCTCTGATGCGCCGTCACGGCCAACCCTGACAGTCACACGCCCTCGTGTGATTAGACCTTTACAAAGAGTATCTAAAAAGAACAACATGATTTCAAACTAAGCAAGCTCGACCCTTCCTGACCAATATGTTGTCTGCGTCTAGCGTTGCCAAATAGTTGCCTGACGCATTTTTCTTTATCTCGCAACATGTAAGCAATCTTTCGCTTCTAGGCAAATTCATAATTTAATTTTCTTGAAGCGCATACTATTCACTAATGCATCTAGCAAATGGCTCGATACCACGTACCTACAATCCGCACCTGCACCCGTTCAATACCTATTTAAAGTGCAGACCCAACACCCTCTTGCCTCCATGCCATCCCATGTTTGAGTACCTAAGCTAAACCACAGCACAGGAACTCCGAACTTCACAGTTCAGAATAGCTCCACTTCTGCCATGACATCTGTCAATTAGTATTGTATCCAATAGTTTGACATCCTATTCGCATTTACTAAAATGTAACATTAGCAGCATTCGCTATAATCAACCAATCAGGCTCTCACTGCAGTAAAAGTCACAGTAATGGCGTGGACCGGGCGCCTAAGGCCCTTTCGACCAGCGTATCCTCAAATCATGGCGTGAACCGGGCGCGCTAGGCCCTTTGGATCAGCCTGCTCTTGCTTGTGGTGCGGCGTAGACCGGGCGCCTGTAGCCCATCCGACTAGCCACCTCCCACATACACTTCCATAAACCATAGACCGGGTACCTGCAGTCCCTTCTGACCAGCCTTCAGTACAAGGTCGTGATGCAGATCTAGCCGATAAACTCACGTCAACCAGTCATCATTCACCATTACAAAAAAACCATGTAAAAGCACTCTCTCTCTTTTCTGCCATCACAAGTAGCGACACCTACAAAGGATCCTTCCTACTTACTTCCGTAACTGCTCATTAGAAGGCTAACAAGGATTCTCTATAACAATGATTTTAAAAGTGTAGATTTGTTAGATCGCTATTCTTTTTTTTTTTTAAAAAAAAGGTAAACTTATCGCTCTTTATTTTTGGAACCAGAAACTATTCAGAACTACTCGTCAGATCTTCACACATGGATGGTTCACTCGACACCGAGAGTATCATTGTCGCTATTTTATCATAAACCGCCGTCTCGGCCTCCTTTTTATCTGTTAAGTAAGTAGTAACTCGAGCAAAACCTCAACACCATTTAACCTGCTTTAACCTTTTCACACTTTGTCAAATACAAAATCTGTCATTCACACGCACGTCATTACATTGCAATGCGAATCGCAACATTGAACTCTATGAGGCATATAGGTTGATACGCTCTACACGCCTTGATGGATATATCTGTCGTTGGCGTCCGAAGGGATAAGGGATAAAATTATCATCTCAATTGCTAGGCTCCACTCCACCGTTCAAAGCTGTGCACGATGCATATCATTTATATTTTTGATCATACAGTTACCGACAAAGTTATGTTAGTTTTCCGCGTAATGGAAACCATAACTGTTCAAAATAGATGGTGCCCAGGGTCTTATCATAACCCAAAGCTACATGATACATTAGAGTCTTAAATAGTCCTAATTAGGAATCGAAACGACGTGAGCAATGGGCAATTTGTCTAATTAAATTTTACATTTCTGAATAGAGTTTCCCTACCAAAATCAAACTATGCATGAGCAATAGGTATTGTTTACTGAATAAATAACTATGAACTATGAACCTTCGGGTAGTAGTGACTTTGTCTGTTTGCTGATTAGATTCTAAATTATACCGACTACCATGAAGCTCTAATAAATAAACAGCTTTGTACCGGGTGTTCGGCGTGCTGTCAGTTTTACGCATGTAGGGAACAGTTGCTTTCAAATGACAGTGAGTTTCACGATAAATAACTTAGCGTGCTACATTCTAGGGTTATACTACTCATTCAACTTAGGGTAAACCCAACACCGATGAACTCGCAGAGGTAAATCAACTTTAGCTTCGAAAGATATAATGACTTGCCGTCAGTGAAACGGTAAAATGCTGATCGTACTGTTTAATTATGACGTAAATACGTAATTCAAGAATACCTTTACCTATTGTAATGGTTTCCGGAATCTTAAATAGCAAAGACAGTAATGAAGAGGTGATCTGTCCACCTGATGTTTAGCATGATCATCATCATTATAATCATGTCAGCCAATGCTAAGCAAATACTTTTCCGATATGGCCCCGCGATACTCGCATACAACGAGTTCCTGCACCCTTTACAATATCGTCAGTCCAACCTGCAGAAGAACTTTTCCACGTGTCGTCCTCCAGCACATGGTCACCGCTCACGCACCTTTCCGCCCTAGTTGCTACCACCTAATGTTACTCCCACTAAGGCCACTGAATAATTACGTTATTTTTTTCATGTTATACCTAGGTATAGGTCCTATACCTTTACCATATAGCTTCAATCTCAGAAGTTGGTTAGTGACGTTGAAGACGACAATGGAACATGCTTACCCAGATAGTGCTTATTCACTCTCACCTTTAAAATATCACATCTATAGGCTGCCTGTCCACAGAAATGATAACCGATAGTAGTAGGTATTCTATACCAAATTGGAGTGGTGAGAAGTACCACCTCTCCTTGAAAAGGATCACAAGCTGCTACCAAAAATGAACGTAATGACCTCACCAGATAATGTTGACCTCTCGTTGTAAGATTCTTGTCGATTTGGACATCCTTGCACGTAACCGGTTCACTGGCTAGCTTCTTCACACCAGAAATGCAACTGGTACTGATGTGCCTTGGTTCCATTTTCGTTGTTCTTGTCATCTTGTAGTTTTCGTTGTTGCGTCTTCAGTCATACTGCTATGAAATCTCGTCATAACTACACGCAAAATCAAGTATCTGCGAATCAATGGAATTTTCTTAGATAATACACAATTTACACGGCAATACTCTCTACTTTCAGAAAACTTAATAAAGTTCCACAGACGCATAGCTTCTTGCGCAGTCCCCTTACCTCCAACTAATTAAGTAATTTGCATTATCAATTATCATATTACAATAAGATTGTGTAAGCCAAGTTTATTTTATTATATGCCATGTTAAGCCTTAGTAATATCTAGCAGTGCGGCTCTTTACAGTGTTCGTTAGGGCTGGTGACAACTCAGCACTTCTAGCATAACTCTGATAGGTACCTCTTGGTCGTGCGAAAAACATTAGCAATCTCGTTCTTGACAATACCGTGCAAACAGGATAGGAGATGTTGAGGCACGCGACAAACGAAGACGCTGTACGATGTGCTAGTCGGTAAGCTGAAAGCTTGGTTATAGACATGCGTGAAACTCAAATGAAAAGAATAGAGATAGTTATCACTCATTTCGTTTAGTGGATCCATAGACTCACACTGCTCTACCATGTAGATCGTTAAAAAAGTGTACAGCATGAATACGAATAACGTAGATATTTGAAAAACAAGGTTCCTTCGCGATCTACACATCTCTATTTGGCTATTCACTACAATATCGGTTACCTTGCACAAACCCTACATCTGAACCAGCTTCACCTTGATCAGGATCACACTTGATAAGATTTGTGTATGCAAGACTCGTAGGTGTATTATGTGTTGCCACAATCAACTGAGAGAGCCATGCTCCCATATAACCAAAAAAATATCGCATTTCCGCTATCCGACCTCGTGATGCCGATGGTGTTTCCACTTGTCCCCTCATTTTCAAGCCCTCAGATCCCACTTCTGATAACGACTCACAGTTAGGGTCCAGTTACACTTGGTTTTCATTAGGTTGGTTCATCCGCGTGAGTATTCGGGCGAGGAGACAAGGGTTGGTAGAAGTATCAGCCGATCCGTATACTTCACTTCCTATGATTGAACCAAACGCATCTGTAACATAAATCTAGAGTATCTATGACGAATAATCTAGGATTCCCAACTTTTATAACGTTCTACCGCAACACGTGAGGCGCTAGCTCGACATGGAAGAACAGCCCCAAAACGACAGCTGTCAATCCCGTCGTATATGGCCACATCCTCAGAGTTCGGTATTACGTACTAAAGAGTTTGGTCATTCATAAATCAAGAGGCGATACTAGCGCCATCGAGCTAATTCTCTGATGCGCCGTCAGATAATTTTACCTAATTCTATTTTGACAGCCATTTTGCGTAACAAGCGATGCTAAATTTTAAATTATTCCATTAATAGACAAAATAACAAAAGCGACATGTAGAGAACATGATGTTGTTTATAATTATAAAATGCTTCATTTAAAAAGTAGGTCCTCAGAATCTTTAATAACTTTTTATTTTTTTGAAAAAGTTCGTAGTTTTTTAGATCTCCTGTAAAGTTAGCTCCGTGTCTCTTGGATAATTTTCCTTTCCAGCGTAGATACGTTTTTTTGCGGCATAAAGAGCCGTATCTTTTTTTTACGTTAACTTAGAAGTTCGATTTTTTACAGCTTCAAGGGACTGTAGACCAAAGTACGACGTGTAGACGGTTTTCATTTCAACTCGACACCTACACGCGTTACCGAGATAAAGGATCGTGACAGAAAGACGGACGGTCAGCAAAATGATCCTATGGGTTCCGATTTTTCCGGTAAAAATACCATAATTTTAATCAGTATATACGAAATTTAGCCGATAAAAATAAAATGTCAAGATGGAAAATGTTATTCATAACCAGGCTAGTTTTAAATGTTTACCATTTTATAGTGCAAAGGTAGGTTTTGAAGTTTAAGAAGGTAATAACATATTTTGACGGTGTAATGTGATATATGAATACAATAAATAGTCCTTAATGTGACTGTACATAATGAAGGGTATTAAACACGAGTGTGGGTTTATAAAACGAGCAAGTTTCATAATAACATCACACGAGTGTTTTAATGCCTAATTATGTACAGTTACATATACTACTTTATCTAGCCACATATCATAAGCCTCTATGATGCATTCAGAAGTCGCACATTATAACAAATATTACCCGGTAATGGCGGTAATGAAGTTTTCTGGCAGCTGTCATTGTTTTTATTTTAATTCAGAGACAAACTAGAGTCGGCCCTAACTATCATATCGTTCGATATCTTACTTACGTGTGACATTTGTCAAATTTGATTGAAAATTGACAATTAATTTCGAACTTAACGTCATCTCGATTGATATTAGAATAGAGGTCAAATCAAATTTCTTTGTTTTTCAGAGATGTTCGAAATTTGAATAAATAATACTATCGAAATAAGAAATTTGTGCTAAAAAACAGTCTATTTTTATGGTGGTCATAATGTGCCGTTCTTGAACGCATCATGGAGGGTTTATGATATTTGGATAGATAAAAGATTTAATAAAATAACAAGCTTTCGATAACTGAATGTGACTCAAAAGTTTTTTTTTTCAGATTATTATGCATATAAGCCTGTGCCGTCCCTTTGTCGGGTAAAGGCCTCTATCTTTTTTCCACTCGTCCTTATTTAGATCAGCAATGTCCAACCCTTTTGTAATACATCCAGGTAGTCCCACCATCTCCATCGTGATCTACCGTGACGCCGAATTTTATTGGGTGGGTGTAGATTTCTTGATCTGCAGATCGGTTGACAAGCGGCAAACGTGTCAGCTCTACTTTAGTTTAGCGGTTGTCTGGGTTACGTAAGCTATTTGGGTTTTGGCGTTCCTTCCGCGATCGATTAATCTGATCCAAGATCGTTTCATTGCCCTCTGTCAAACTTAGAGAGAAGAGTTCTGAGCATTAGGCAAAAATCAAGTCCGGGCAGTACGATGAGTCTAAATAAAGTTATATATTTTTTCATTAATTCAACTGTAATCCGATCATTAATATATGGCTTTTAAACGATATGTAATAAAAATCAGGTTTTTATTTTATAAACGGTAAACAATTGGAACAGAACTTATGGCCAGGCTAGGTATGTCTAGCTAGGCCCGGCGGATATGTCAATAATTACTAACGCTCATTTAGATTTAAATATGAAGTGGGAAATTTATTGATGCAAATATGTATTCTGACTATATGTACATAAATAAGCCCTCATGCCAAAATTGACACTTGCCTTCTTGGACTAGAAAATTATAGTAATTTTTGATAATGTATTTTTATATCATATGCCATGTACTGTACTAGTGACGCAACGAATGTGAATACTTACAATAAATATTCGTATTCGTAAATTAGCGTTTTACCGAATATTACAATGGTATTCAAACGAACAATACTTGTTCTGCATTACGATATTCATATCTCTTAGGGTTAAATTCATAAAGATCATTAGACGTTATCATACTTAAATATCTGTATTATCAGATTTTTTTTTACTAACCGAAATACCTAAGGTACTCTAATATTACACAGAGAAGGGCCCTAAAACACACACCAAAAGTGTTATTTTCTGGGAATCCTGTCTGGTGTGGGCCCATGACTGAGAATATCTAAGTATTCAAATGTGTTCGGGAATGCTAAGCAATGACAATTTTTTTTATAAGTACTTAAAATTAATAGATACCTAAATACGAAAAAAGCAGTTGAATTTAATTCTATATGAAAATGAGTGCTTTTTGTTATGTCGCGTAGTCGTGTGAAAAAATGAACTACACTCTCTTAAAATACACTTCAAACGCACGAAGACAGATCGAACCTCTGCGGGATCCGGTACTGTAACAATTTTCCGTAACTAGATGGATCGCGAGAGCAAGTGACACAGCCTTCCCCTTCGACGGTTAGATTTACACTGAGCTCGCAGCCCGGGCACGGCCGCGCTCGCGGAAATTCAGCTTTTTTGATGCTTTATTAGACCGAATTTCCATTTTACTATCTTTTAAACAATACGAATAAAGATCAATGAATTGTCAATGTTCTTGCGAAAGAGCCGTGTAAAATCACTTGTAGTTTAGAAGCCTTAGGGAATTGAAAATTTAAAACGACCCTATTTCAACATTATGTGTTCCATAGTAATTATTGCTTTTAAAAAAAATCCAACTATATTTTTTTAGAAGAAATAGACAAAAATAACATATATTTTTTCAGATTTTTCCGTTGGCTAGATTACGAGCCAACTAACACAACACGAACACAAGATTAGGACTTTAAAAATCACCATTCCACGTACTTTTTTTAGATAAACATTTGAGCATTAGGGTTGTCACTCAATCACTGTTTATTATAATTTATTAAAACGTTTATTTGGGTTATGTAATGATCAAATAACCGAATGAATTGACTAGTTTACAAACAAAATTGTGTAATTAAAAAACTTCAACATTCTAAAACGTCTTTATTTTACCTATAATAAATTGCTCACCAAGAAATACCTTCGCCTGCTACTACACGTTCGAAGAGCTTTATTATTCAATTTTAAAGTGTAAAAAATCCTAATTCTAATAAACAACTTTTTTAAATAAATAATCGGAAAACATGGACACGGTACTATGTAATTGATTTCGTCAACTTCTTGAAAAATTGACGCAGCTACTTTGCAGTTTAGGTTTTCTCGTTGAAAAAAACAGTGAAAAGTTTCATCCATTTTCTTGACGTATTCGACAAAGTCATCCCGTGGTACAACTAATAAACTTTGGCTAGTATCTTTTCTGTATTCTCTGTATCTCATGTAGTGCCTTGATGAACTAAAGTTATGGCTGGCTTGATTTGGTTTGATGTATGATTTCAGGATTTCACAATCATTATGTCGTTCGGCGCATTTCTTCAGGAGATAGCCACAAACATAGAAAAGTGAGTTTTCTTCGGGAATATCCAGTTGGTTATATTCTGAGCTCTTAATATTAACGTTGCTATGTGTTTCTTCATCGTTTGTAACTTGGATTTCTTTTTCCTCGTTTCTTATTGGTTCGTCATCGTCATTTCGTTGACTTAACGCGCTGGTGTGAAGAAGTTTTCCCAAATCGTCTTCACAATTACCTGCTTTTAGAGGTTTTATGATACTGGAAAAAAATATTTTTTGAAAACCTGATGTAAACTGTCTGCTTGTGGGTTCTGTGGCCAGACCATTTTTAGTTCGTATTTGTCCAAAAAATATCTCAAGCACATCCTCATTGAGCCTTCTTGTACGTAAAATCGTGTGTCCTTCTGACTTTAAATCTTCAAAAAGTAGCAGAATAGAGGTAATTGCTATTTGGAAGCCATGTGTAAACTCAACATTTGACGTTACATCTTTTCCATTTACCGGATTGATTAACTTCAGATGTTGAAAAAAAATCAACATTTCATTGAAAAAAGTTATTTGCGATTCTTTTCCACAAAACGCTTTTTTGTATTCGTAAGTATCTTTAAGATTTGATGAGTTTAATGCATCAAATAAATTGTTCATAAGTTTTATAAGTTCAGCAGTGTCCCTCCCGGATTCTTGAATTATATTAAAGTCTACATAAGTTGATATCCCAGCTGCAACAGAATTACTTAGAAGTTGTGTAGCATAGCGAACTTTCAATTTTTCAAAGTTTGTTGGATGAATGTGGCTGTTTGTTAATTTGGGCGCAAGTCTAAAAGTCTTTTGTTTATCATTTTCGTAAAATTTAACGATGTGCTCATATTTAGCTACACGATCCTGGTACTGAAAGTCGTAGGAATACAAATTGTTACGAACCATTTTTATGAGATTGGGTGCATCAAAAATATAGTATATTTTTTTGCCATTGACAAAAAAATAAGGCCGTTCTATGGTAACAGATCTCTTTTTTGCTGCATTTATTAGATCAGATCCCATGTCGGAGACAAATGCTCTAATGTTAAGTCCCATCTCAAATAGCTTTTCCAGGAGTTTTTCAATCCATTTAGCTATTTCGTCGTCGTGATTTCTACATTCAGAGAGCAATGCAAATCCAACTGGTTGCTTCCAGTTGGTAAATATTCCACGAACTATCACAACTAAAGCATTTTTTGCAGGTTGTGGTGACTGTACCCCATCGATCTCATGAAAGCCAATAATTTTATCTTGTTTTATGTCATAAAACAAATTAGCTTTTAAGCTCATAGCACCAATAACAACTGAGCAGTTCTTTTCAATATCAGTCATGGCATCAACTTTAGTTTTTAGAATTGACATAACTCTGTCATTTATTTCACATGTTATTGGTATTCCGTGTTTATTTAATGTTCTGGGACTTGGAAGGCATATAGCAGTTTGTAGTAGCCTATAAGCTTGCGGACTGGTGTAATATAAATTCAAGCAAAACGTTTTGTAACTTTGATGGTATCTATTTCCAGTATAACTACATTTTAAATGAATCTGTGCTTTCACCAACTCAGCTAGCTCTTTTGTTAGAAATCTGTCACACAATTTGTGGAAAATATCCATTTGGTATTTTCCCGATTTATTGTCAATTTCGTATAACTTAATTTTCTTTCTGGCTTCTAAAAGTTTGGATTCTAGTTTTCTCTTCCGTCGTGAGTCCGGTGAAAGAGATCTGGTAGTTTGAGTACTGTTATCCTTTATAAGTGTTACATTATCTTCTGTTTGTATACATGCTTCAACCAACGCCGGCGCTTCGGTTGTCGTTTGTTCATCTTTTTTTTGTATAGCTGGTATTTCTGGTAATTTGAGAGATGGTAATGCACTAGTTTTAAGCCTTTTGCGATGCGATCTAAATAAAATTTCCATAGCGTCAAAATGTTCTTCACAAACGGTATAGTTTTGCGGCGGCTTGTTCATCAAGTCTTCACGAGATATTAAGCGAAGCCATTTGGCGCGTCTGCAAAAGATAGCAAAATATTAATCTACTGCCATTATAAACGACTTAAAATACGTAATATAAGACATGAAAATGTGCATGTGTTGGGCGGAAGTAAAGTAGTTATTACTTATAAGTTTCTAATTAAATAGCTATTTAAACAAAACACATAAATCATCATGGGATATCCAGCCAGGGAATTAAACTCAATTCAATTATAAGTAATTAAGTTGGATTAAATAATTGATTAGTGTAATTGCAATTACATGTAATTGAAAATAATATAAGAAGTAATTAAACGAGTTAAAACAAAGGACACGTAAGTATGTATGTATGTTTGTCCGTGATTATCTCGCGTTTGGCTGAACGATTTTGATGCGGTTTTCCGAAAAGTATTTGTTACACTTAAGAGGTTTTAGTAGTTAGTATTTTAACCCACTTCAGAAAAAGAGGTTCTCACCCGCATATATGTATGTTTGTCCGTAATATGAAGATGTTCATGAACAACTTTATAATCTTGCACAACCTAATCTTGAACAACTTTTTGCGCCTGATAGTCATCATCTTCCTATGCTAAGCTGATGACGGAAAGTACCTATATCTGCTTAACGGTTAAGACTTAGGGGATAATGCAAACGAGATGCATGCAAACAAGACCTCACCGATCTCCCTGCCATAAATATTTTATTTGAATCATTAAAATGCAAAAAAACATGTTTTTAACAAAAAAAGAACCGATTTAAAAAAAAAACTGAAAAGTCAAAAATAACCCGTTCAGTACAGATTACATTTGAATCACCTTTTGATGTCGGTGCCAAGCCTAACGTTAACTATATAATATATAAATATTGAACAAAAATACTCGTAAATACTTACGAAATGGTACACATTAAAGGCTTGCGTGGCATCTTTTTTATATTAATAAAATAAATAATTGAGTAGTTTGGTATCGACTTCATAAGCTGATTCAAATGTAATCTGTACATGAACGGGTAATTTTTGACTTTTCAGGTTTTTTTTTTAAGTCTGTGCGTTTTTCTTTGTAATCATCATCTCCATTACTTTATCCTTATAAATTTCAATTACTTTATCCTCATAATTGTAATTGGTAATTGCAAGTACATTTTGTAATTAAAAGGAAGGAGACCACACACGGACCCTCATGAATTGATTTAGAAAAAAATCAGCCCACTAACTGAAAAGATCAAGATGTCTAACGCATTCGTTGTCAGAAACCACCATTGACCTATAGTTTTTGTGTAGATAAACCAAAATTTCAGGTTATACACACTTAACTAGGTTATAATCACACTGATCCCCAGATAAAACAATCGCCCATATACTTAATAGTACATTACTGCCGAGGCAGGGAAAAGTCAGTTCGTGGATGAGTATGATTTCAATAATACGAATCTGCGAACTGACATTCCCGCCGAGGCTTGTATAGTGCTTTTCTCCAAATACGCTTGGAAATAATCACCAATCTACATTTTTAATTTAATATATTAGTGCCATGAAGTTCATTTGGTACTTATTTTTTTTAGGAAAATGAAAATAATTCGGGTCCGAATTGATTGAAAACAAAATACAGTCTGTATCAGAACGAAAAGCAAAGCTGAAAGCTGGTTGATGGTTAAGTGGAGTATGTTGTAATAGCATACTCATAGTATTAAATTTCAGTAGTTTTTGTGAATTTGCTCAATCTCAACATGACTTTAGGTCCTCTTATTTGCAGTCGGTTAAAGATTCTCATAACATCCTGTAGAAACTAAGACGTCAGTTTATTAACGTAAACAAACTAATCATCATATCAGATTACTGCAATTTCAACTATGACCGCACTACCACATATGCCTTGTAAGAAACACTAACCACTTACTGTTATCATCATTTAGAACATTAATTATTTAGGTATTACAGGGAATTCGCATAACATTGTAGTTCACTTCAGTTCACTTTGACATTTTAGATTTGTCACCTTGTAATTATTATCTTGAAAGAGTTTAGGTTAAATCACTTTTTTGGACTTTTTTCTTTAAATTTAAACTTCAAGTCGAGGTTTGACGTTCGTGTGTCAGAATCTAGGTAGAAATTTAACTGAAAAATACTGATAATGCCTTTAAACTTTTCTGTGGAGGAATTTGTGGATATGATCCTTGTTTACGAAGAAAGTAGGAGTATCGGGAATGCCGCTCTTCGTCTGTGCGTGGAGAGGTTTCCCGCACGAAGGCAACCCAACAACGCCCGTGTGATCGTCAATGCGATTATCTGTTTACGAAATAACAACGCGCCGGTACCAATTACTTAATCGAGAAGGGCGTCAACGACTTCACGTGAGAGAGGAAGAGCAGGTATTGGATATTGGTTATTGGTATTATCAGCTGGCATATGGCACTTATGTCATTTTATTAGTTGTGATTGATAAGATTGTAAATAATTAATTACAGGATGTTATAAAATAATGGTTTATTTTTCACTCCTGCAGTACTACTGCTGTAAAAAGATGCTAATTTTCCATAAGCCAGGCACCATAGTCATATTTATGGTCTAAACATTGGTGGGTATCTTTCTTTGCCTTTCGTTCTGTTACATACTGTATATGAATAAGAATTAAAATTATATGAAAACACAATAATAAAAAATATGCACATATTATTATCCGAATCAAATGTTTGATTTAAAACAAAATATATGAATAAGAATTAAAATTATATGAAAACACAATAATAAAAAATATGCACATAGGTAATTATTAATTTTAGTTAAATTAACAACTTCTAAACACACTGTTTTTTTTTAGAAACCATACCATATTTATCATTCGGAGAAGATCATAAGTTCAAAATAACTTTTATATTGATTTGGACACAATCAATTCTGTTTTATTTTTTATTTGTTTACGTTTGGTACACTTATTAATTTTCAACTCACTCATTAAATACCATCATATTATTAAAATTATAACTTTCGTGAAAAATCTCTAATAAATAACTAAGAATCATGAAAACAAATTAACCGCATATAAGATTATTATTTAAATTGTTTGTCCGTTATTCGAAATTTGTCGACATTTAAAATACATTGACAGTTGCAGAGCAGAAAAATGTTCAGTGCAACATTTGTATGAGACGTCATAAACGGAAGGTGTGTTTTTTACTTAATCGTCTTATTTAAATAATATTGATTTCCCGGCCGAGGCCAATAATATTTCTTTTGTTTAACTTGTATTAACGCCTTATAAAAATAACGAACGATTTCGCAGTCCAGTTTTACTACATTAATGGGAACATTTCCAAGCAATTTGGAGAAAAGAACTTTTCCAAACCACTCAATTATTACTATGAAAACAGATGCCACGCAAGTTTACGTGATGTTTGCCACCGACTTCAAAAGGTGATTCAATATGTACCTACCTTATCTTTACATTGATCGGGTTATTTTTGGCTTTTCAGTTTTTATTGAAGTCGGTTCGTTAATTGTTAAAAAATATTTTTTTTATTTTTTTTTGCTTATAGTTTTTAGTGATTCAAATATAATCACCTTTTCACAAATAAAATAACCGACTTCAATGAGAGAAGGGTCAATCAACTTTTCGACCCACACTTTTGAGAAGCATTCGTTTTTTTTTTATTTATTTTTTACTTTAAGATATTAGACATCGAAGTATATATTCAAATAGCTCCAACACTCTAGCATTACATATGTAAAAGGGCACGACCTTTATTGCATAGTTTTCTTTTTATTAAAAAAAAACTTAAACAACCCCCATAAAAGTGTCTACCGCGTTACCTGAGAGGAGTATCTTGGTTAACGAGAGTAAAACGCAGTATTGAATTACTTTTTTATATTCTTTACTTTGGCATGCATAATTAAATCGTTTGGTATATTCAGTCTTAATTTAAGTTACATGCATGAGAACATAATCTCAATAATATGTATTTAGCGTTACCATAGAGATCAAATATTAGCATTTTTTTTTAATAATTCTGTATATAGAAGAGCAAACACTTCAAAAGTCTTCGTAAATAATAAATAACTTCTAACGCACCTTAAGCTGTTAAATAACAAGTGATACAAAACTGTAAAATATCGTGAAATAACAGTAATAATCATCGTAAAAAGAGGACATAAAAGTAACACCAGAGACA
Source organism: Apotomis turbidana (assembly GCA_905147355.2). Lineage (NCBI taxonomy): Eukaryota > Metazoa > Arthropoda > Insecta > Lepidoptera > Tortricidae > Apotomis > Apotomis turbidana. The sequence continues at coordinate 9,710,238 of LR990288.1, forward strand.
ATCTGGTAACACCTAAGACACATGTTCCTCAAAACAAAGTAACACCGGAGACATTTTAGTAACACGTAAGACACATCTGAGAGATCGAATGAAGAATCCTAAGGAATGCTTACAATGAAACTGCTTATACTAATTTTAAACTATGCAATTATAAAAATACACTAAAGAAACTAAAAACTTTAACAATCTTATCATAAACATATTAATAAAAATCAACGAATAGTTCTCATGATAACTATTATAAATCTCAGCAAGTAATCAACAGTCTTGTGTTAGAAGTTGTAATTAGTTGTAACTACTATCATATAACTACCTAAAAATCAACAGTCATTTTTCAAAAACATTTATAGGATCATCAAATTTGTAATAAACCCGAAGTCCTTTTTTCACGATTGCAGGCATTGGCAGAATTTCAATAATATCTTCATATTCTACATAGTTGACATCGTGTTCATCCATTCTGAATATCTTCGCATCTTTTTTACCAATTACTCGCAAAAACATAACCTTTACCTCCCCGTCATCTTCGATAGTGGTCAAAGCTTTGCAAACGTAGGAATATTTTTGCTTTTTCGAGTTATCACTATAAACAACGACATGCAAAAAGTCACCAATTGAAACCTGCATTGAACTAGAGCCTTTATAATTACTGGTTGACGGCTGTTGTTCATCCGCTCGGTCAACAAGGACCTTTGATGTTTTATAGTTTTCTTTATCACCAGAGCATATATTCTGTGCACCAGAGGGTACTTGCATTTCATCGTCATCCGTATCAGAGGAACTGTCATAAATTGTTCGGTAAATACTGGTGCGGTCGCTGGGCAATGTATTGTGAATATCCTTCAATACGGTAAGTGAACTAAGAGGCACATCATCATCTGATGATAAATCACGACACGCAGGTTCAATGTTATCTTCTACTAGTGATTCTTGTGTAGTCTGTTCGATGGCATTTATGTAATATATCTGAGGGTCGTGGCAGTCACAAAAACCTCTCTTGAGAGATCCGCAAAAACAGGTCAGTGGTCGATATTTTAAGTAATATCTGCTGTCTGTGAATATGTGGTGCACTTTCATAGTTCCAACCAGTCGTGGTATAGATTTAGGTAATTTGTCTTGTATATCTTTAATAGCAACTTCTTCAATTAAATATAGTTTTATTTTGCTAGCATTCTCTAAGTGTTCCATGAAATGATTACAATTTGCAATATCTTTCCCATTTGCAACTATTCTGTCAGCAGTTCGCTTAAGAAATCCACCTATTCCATCTGCAGGGCCCTTTCCATGCCCCGCTTCAAAAAATGACCACGTTGTAGCCGCAAAGCCGTAGTCAAAGATTTTGTGACATAGCAAATAAAAATTTTGCTTTTGGCGGTACTGAGTGGAAGGGCCGTCAGAAAAGAAATGTACTGTGTTAATAGATTCATACTCACTCCTTATCCATTGCATGATAGGATCCAAATGAGCCCAAATTGCAGCAGGCTGATGACAAGTGGATGCAGAAATTGTGCAAAAAGAGTGTGATTTATATTTCTTTTCCAAGTCGTGAGTATACACCATGACAGTATGTAGAGATACTTGCTTTCTAGAGCCCCCAAAGTGATGTGATTGCACCTCTTCGTTATATTTACAGTTGTAATTCTCACTAAAGTCAACAACTATGGCGCATTCATTGGGTTGTAAGTTGTCCAAGCATTCCCGGAAATTATGGAACTGAACTTTTATATTATACACGTGCTTTTTAAAATTGGTCACATCTTTTTCATATGCCTTCAGAAAGTGTGAAATGTCGTCATTTAAGTCTTCTTTGACATTTTTTATACTTTTGAACTTTTTCCCATCTTTCTCGTAAACTTCTTCTTTCCTTATCCATTGGCTATATTTGATTGAACCTTTAATTTTTTCTTCGTTGTATTTTAAGCTTTTGTTTTTACACGTCTTGCAGTCATTATACATACAATTTTTTGACCGATCATCGCACACTGTTGCTTTAATGACATCACATAAGTTGTCGCTTTGAATTATCCCTTGTTTTTTCAGTGCTTGGGTCTTGTAAGCAAAATTTATGTGTGTTTTGCACAAACAAGTTTCACGTCCATCAGCAGAAGGTCTTACAACAAAAAATGGGCGATTTTTTGTAAAATAATAGTAAGAACAGCAAACCCCTGGATTTTCTGCTTTGAAATGTTTGTGCAAACTTTTCATTGTGTCTAGCAGGAACCTTTTCTGAAGTTTGTTTCCGTTTCGGGTTAAGGTCTCTTTCTTGCCCGCAGTTGCTCTTGAGATGTCATCTCGAAGAAAAAACCTATGAATTTTCTTTTTTAGCAATATGGCGTTGTTGTTAATTGACACCTTGGTTGTATATTGCCGGTTTATTCCAAATACTTCATTTAGCAATTCATTCCTCTTTCTAAATTTTTCTATTCGATCACCCTTTAGTATGCTCTTTAAGAGTAGTTTCTGTTTCATATTTTTAGTTCTATGATATTTTTCTCTAATAGAACTTGTCAGGAGTCTATATTTTTCCTTTACTTGTTCATTTTCGTCTTCACTCTCTGACATATTTTTTTTACTGCGACATAATCGTTTCCTGAATTTATCACATTTCTTCTTTAGTAACTGTATTTTCTTTTCCATTTTTTTATTTTCTCGATACAATCTACTTCTGTTACTTTTGAGCTTACGACGGCCGCGTTCACGTGCTGAATTTGAAGATGGTGATCCACCAGGTATAGGGTTTACTGGACCTCGAATGTTCTGCACGTCGGGTGTCGGAGAAGTTGGTGGTGTTTCAGCTATAACTACTTGTAGATTCTTCCTTCTTTGACGATATTCTCTCTGCCTCAGCTTCCAGATGGTATTTGCATTTCTTTTTTCTTTAGGCGTCAAATCTTTAGCAAGCCGTTTTGTTTGATGATAGTGCTGACGGTGTTTTCTTTTAGCCTCTTCATATTTTTCCTTATTTTGTTTCAACCGTTCTCTGTATCTCTTTTGTTTCTCGGCTGGCGTTAACGCCATTTTAAAATGATCTAGAAATCTGAAAAAGAAGGATATTAAAAGGACTTTTGTTAACAATAAATGATAATCTGAACCTTAAAATTTATATTAATTAGTACTACGCTTCTCGGATAAGGTGACTTGAATTAGACATGCACACGCACTAGTTTTTAGTTCTTTTACGACAACCGCAGCAAGTTGGATCGCATTTACGTAAATACGTATTAATATTTTTTAGTTTGCAGCTATAACAAAGATAATTGATATAGATATTCATGAAATTGTCTCTGGAGTTACCGTTGGTGTCTTTGGAGTTACCACAAAAGTAACTCAGTACACAAGTAACTCGGGTGACATTGGTCAGTATTTTTCAAATAAAATGAATTCTACTCAGTATTAGTTATACTCGTATACATCTATCAAAACGTTTATTCTTTGTCCTTGAAATACAATATGATTCAAGAAATGAATATCAGTACTTACCGATAAAATCGCGGTAACTCAGCCGACAGCGATTAAACACACGCACTACCTTCGAGAGCTCGTCGCTGACTGGCGGCCTGTCGGCATTGTCAAAGGACTTCGCCGCCGCGCCGACAGAGAGGCCACCAATATTTTTAGTAGGTAGTGACCGAATTATGTCCTTGTAGGTTTTTACGTCTTCAAGTTTTAAAGGTAACTCAGTATACCAATATTACGAAAAAAATATTTGGACAGAAATTCTTGATTTTTTTGCAGAAATGTATAACAACTGGTAACATTTATTAATACGAAATACTAAAGTATATATTTTATTTTATAGAATATAAAAAAATTAGACACAATTTTCAAAGAAAACATGTGATTTAGCGGTGTAGTGTATTGACATCACGCGTTTTGGACAGCAATAATTTGTATGGAAGAAGAAATTGTCAATGGAGTTACCACATAAATTATTTTAATTGAAGGATATTTTTGAATAAAAACGTATAAGTCACAATGATTTACTGTCTAATAATACGCTAGTACCTCACATGATGTTAATTTCAATAGATTTATGGAGTTTTGTTCAAAAACTGCCGTGGACAGCGAAGTGTGGGTCGAAAAGTTGATTGACCCAGAAATAAATAACACTTATATGATTTTATCATGGATTTTATTTGTCAGAACTGGACTTAATTTAGATTGAACCACACAGGAGGTACCAGCTTTCAAATAAAAAAAAGAATCATCAAAATCGGTTCACCCATCGGTTCTGAGTTCTGAGGTAACAAACATTAAAAAAAAAACAGTCGAATTGACAACCCTCCTCCTTTTTTGAAGTCGGTTATAAATAAACAAATGTCATCGTTTACAATATTAATCATATAAGAGACTGCATTCGACTTGTTAATGCACCTCCTTCTTATTATACATTCCTAAATTAGTCACTGACGACAGGGATACAGCAATACGAAGGAGTTGAGCAAAGAGGAGGAGGAGGATCGAGTTATCTCCATACGTGTCTCACATATTGCCGCATCCGTCTCGTTAGTGACTAATTAGGGAAGAGTAATAGCCGCATAACTAGGGCTGCCATCTCTAAGACAAAACCCCGGAAATATTACGTAAATCGCATTTTTTCCCCGGACGCGTCCGAAAATAATGTAATTAAAAAAACAATCGCTTTATTTTTCATTCACGTAAAAAATGACAAACTAAGACAAATTTGGGGAAACCCGGACGGATGGCAGCACTACGCGTAATTCAGCGGCCGCCATCAAGTGTTAAATTCTCTTTGGCCGCCATTTTGTCGCTATGCGGCGGCGGCGGTGCCGCGCGCCGCGCTCGAATCAGTCGGTCTTGAACATTCGATAACCGATAACTAACACAACATTCGCGCGCACTGGTACGAAATCCCCCGCGTGTGTCGCTTTCCTCAGTCTTCGACCTGTATCTTGTTTTATTATTATTATCCCATACAACTGTGCTGTGACTTTATAATAAGTAATTAGTGTTTGTCACCAAACGTTGTTTTCCCGGACTCATCCCACGAGCTTACCTAAACACATTAAATTGATACAAGTTGAATAACGATGAAAGTTTCGTTGTATTAATTTTTAATTCTAATTACTTTTCACCATTACAAACACGCGAGCTCAAAAAATATACGGCAAATGTCACCCAAACGATTTCTGTGAAAGAAAAAGCATTTGATTTAGTAATAAGGATTCATTCTTACCTTTCCACATCAGCAGGAAGTTTAAAAAATGAAAGCTCTGGTTTTGAAGAAGCCGAGTTCAAGCAGCCGTATGAAACGCAATATACTCGTGGCATCTTTAAAAAATCACAGACAGCGTACGCAGTAAACACAAACAGTGACCACTCGTTTTGACGCGGCACCCGCGACTGACAGCACTGCTATTACTGCTAATACTGCTATGTCCGCTTCGGGGCCTTGCATGGAGCTATTATGTAAGGCAACAGGAGTGTGCACTCAGAATAAGTGTGCACACAAAATTAAATCTTAACTTAAATGCATAAAATATATTTTACCGGCGAAGGGGTAAAGATCAGACAGAGACAGCTCGCACATGGTCAGTGTGTCCCTTTCTAATATCACAAAAAATAGTAATGATTAGTAGTTTTCAAATAAAATGGTAGTTATTAAACTCGGTTTTCTAATTCAAGACCAAAAAACTACGACAGATACGTCAGTGTCAAAGTTGTCAAAATTTAAATGACATCTGAGCTTGTAAATTATTGCACCAAATGTTTTGAGCACTTCAAGTGTTACAAGTACAATACCCAGATTATGTACCAAAAATCTCCAATGTCTAAGTTTTTATTATCTCCTCTCGTATTTATGTAATAATAAATATATCTAATTAATTTGTTAATACAGAGTTAAAGTTATCAATTAATAAATTATCTTAGTGTCTAAAAAAGAATAAGGATTTTACTAATATTTTATTGTAGTGGGAACATTGTGGTAGTTTTTTGGTCTTGAATTAGAAATCGTAGTATAGTAGTTTACATAAAGTTTTAGCCCTAACTTCCTTTATTGAATCCGGGTTTCAGCAAGGCCTTAAGACGTTTGTAGCCTTCGTGGACCTCAGCGCTGCCTACGACATCGTATGGATCGACGGACTCCTACACAAAATCAGTGCTGTCATTCCATGCAGAAAAACGTTAAATCTTATAAAAACCCTTTTCGGCCCTCGTTATATCAGGGTGCATTTGGGTGAGAAAGCAAGTGGGTTTAAACTCCTCATGAATGGATTACCTCAGGGATCAGTACTGGCGCCGCTTCTGTTCAATGTCTACACCAAAGACATGCCCGACACCAAAAGCAGGAAATTCGCATACGCCGACGACCTAGCCCTAGCCTTCCAAGCAGGATCATTCGAAGAAAGGGAAGCAGCACTAACATCGGATCTAAATATCATGGGCGCATATTACAAAAAATGGCGCCTCCGTCCGAATCCTGCTAAAACAGAAGTGTCAACCTTCCACCTCCCAAATTGCCTCGCTAAACGTAAATTAAACATCTCTTTCTGCAACAAGAACGTCGAACACCACTTCACGCCTAAATACATTGGTGTCACGCTGGACCGATCCCTGACATATAAGCAGCATCTGGAGAATGTAGCACAGAAGGTAAAAACCAGGCTTAACATTTTAAAGAGCTTAGCGGGCACCAGCTGGGGTGCCTCGGCCACAGTCCTGCACACTTCGGCATTGGCGCTAATGTATTCCACTGCAGAATACTGCGCCCCTGTATGGTGTCGCAGCGCGCATACCAACAAAGTCGACACGCAAATCAACGAAGCCTTGCTTAATTAATTCCACCCCGACTCCCTGGCTACCAACACTGGCACACATACCCCCTTCAGAAATACGGAGACGCAGCGCAGCAGCTACAGAATGGCCAAAATGTATGCGAATAAAGATGCCCATACGTGAAACACTGTCAGTTACCCAATATGGATATACAGCGACCTTACATCCCATGACATAGAATAGAAAAGAATACTCTTTATTGCACACCTCAAGAAGAAAGAAATACATTACAATAGAGGCAAACAATAGGCAATCTTATCGCTAAAAAGCGATCTCTTTCAGACAACCTTTGACAGACATACAATTGATGTGGCGCCAATACTGGGGAAAACATGACCACCCACAAAAGGAACTGCTTTCTGACCCAACAGAAAAGCCCGCTGGTTTTGATGCTTCATGATCTGTATGGGTGAAGCTTAACAGGTTCCATACAGGACACGGGCGGTCTAATCACCATCTTTTCAAATGGGGGCTAAAAACCTCTCCAGCTTGCGATTGCGGCGCTCAGGATCAAACTTTGCTGCACATCGTCGAAAAATGCCCGCTTCACTCTTCCCCTGGCGGCCTACAAGAATTCCATAAGCTTTCGCCAGTAGCCGTGGACTGGCTGCATAACTTAAAAATAGACATCTGTATCCGTATTCAAGCAGCAGTAGAAGAAGCCATACGATATAATGATGACGAGTTTACATATTTTTAAAAATTAACACTAAAAACTTCAAATAATTAAATGTATTCGCTAATGAACGTTATAAAATCCGTTAGTACATATAAATTATTTTATGTTAGTGCCATGGAAGAGTAAACCTTAATTATTTGAAACCTTAATAATATATTTGAAAACTGTCAGCACTGTTGACAGTGCTTAATGGTATCTTTTCTAGTTATTTTAATAATTACATATGGTAAGAAAGTGCTTCATTAAAGGTTGCAAAGGTAAATCTTTTGCTGGCTGTAGTATATTTTTTCATAGGTAAGACATGGTACTGTATATTATTATAAAGTACCGATAGAGTGACAATGAACTTACAAAATTATATTAATTCTGATCTATATTTTACTTAGATAAATATTATTCGTACTAAAACCATCTTTTAAATGTCGTTTTCAATATACTACGATAATATCGATATCTAAGGGTGGTTTAGGTTTCAAAACGGCATTGTATTGTATGTGCGTATAAGTTCGTTTTTGTAAGCGCGTGAGTGAATGTACGTATAGGTACCGTATCTTTTAAACCACGCGTGACTCGTATGAGCGTTGACGCACGATTTTACCCTATGCATAGGGTATATAATATAGCTATGCTCATATACGTGATACGTAAATGCGAGCCGCAAAATATGTAGTTTTAGCGAACATAAGCCCATGTACGCTCGTCCGCCTAGGGCCGAAACTACATCAGTTCTATGGTTCTCATTAACAAGCTTACCAAGGTAATTTGATGAAATATCCACGTATAAACAAAGACATTGTTATCTATACACCCACAGGCGCAATAAGATTTAAATTTGTTTGCAAATGTACAGTTATCAGTGTCTTCGATAGTACCAACAATCTACAATACACAATGATGTAAGTGACAAGTTTTAGACTTATTTATTGAACCTTTATTGCTCAAAAGTAAAAAATAATTATCGTACAAAACGATTTTTTTATCATTTTTTTAATGCCTCGAGACATTATCTACCAGTCAACCTTAAGGCAAATCAGAAAAATTTAAGGCGATGCAACTAACTTACGTATAAGTAACAAAATATAATCTGAATGTTTATTGCGATATAAGAGCCATATTCCCAGACATAAAATATGAATAAAATTTAATTAAAACAGATAATTTTTACGACGTGGTTGGCGCAGTGGTTAAGCAACTGCTTACTGAGCCGAAGGTCCTGGTGGGTTCGAATCCCGGCAAGGGCAAATATTTGTGTGATGAAATCGAATATTCGTGCATGGGTCATGGATGTTATTTGCATTTAAGTACATATGTATTTATCTATACAAGTACGTTTATCGTCGTCTAGTGTCCATAACACAAGCCTACTAGAGCTTACTGTGGGACTAGATTGATTTGTGTGAGGTTGTCCGGTATTTATTTATTTTATTTATTAATGCAACATATTATACTAAAGAAATTAAAATACTGACTATAAACTAAGAACTTAACGAACTAAAATAAAAGGCTAAAACAGATTAAATTTAATATTAAAAAAGACTAAAAATCGGACCCCTTTGGCAAAATATAATACTTATTTAATTTTTTATACAGCACATTTTTTTATCAGTATTGTAACTTATTGTAACATAACGAGTACAAAAAGTAAGTATAGGTTGATAATTTTATGAACGTTTTCAACCTTTTTGTTTTGCTGTTGCGTCCCGTTCTTTCACAGGTTTTAGTAACCGTTAGTACTGTAATAAAAAGTAAGTTTTGCTTTGGTAAAACAGAGCAACGAGTATATACAGGTACGGTAGTAGGCACGGTAGTCACAATCTTACATATACATACCTAATTAATTTGTAGTAACCTTCATAACCATTTTTTTATATCCCCATGAATATGTTCATGTCCACGTACATTAGGTAGTTAGCTTTTGTATTTTTTTTAAGTTTCAAATATACAAATTTTCTTAGTCTTTACGAAGTTTGACATATATCAAATCACGTTAACAATTAAGTACGAGTTTTTTGCGTTCTGTTAAAATAAAACGAGCCAAAAGTGTGTTTTTTCTGACATATAGCTAACAATCACTAAGTTTATTTATTTATGAGTATAACCATATATAAAATAAATTCTAGCTACAGTGCCAGCCAAAACACATTTTTAGACTTAGTCAGTTGAGGTTTTAGGTAGAAGAATAAGCAAACTGTTATTCATCACAAACCATTATTATATCATTAAAACATTACAACGACACAATTTACATAAGAAGAGAATGCAACCATAGTAACCAGTCAACATTACTAGTGTGGAGACACACAGCTAATGCTGTACATCTCAACTCAACAGAGTCAAACCACGTTTTACTCTTCCAACCAAATGAGCTGTCAATCCATAAAAACTGACTCACTTTATATGGTTTAACATTTGCTTGGCAGAGTTAGCGTGGTTTGATTCTATAATAAAACGGAATAAGAATGAGTCCTACTTTGTTGCTAAATATTTGGTTACCACAGCAGAGTGGGACAAACTGACTACTTGGTGACTATTTCACTTGGATCGTTCTACCGTAGAAATTCGCAGTCCAGGTGTGCTGTATAGTACTTGCTAGGTCCATGCGGCCTTGCAATGTAAACACTTGCGTTGGTGCGTCTGTGTGTGTGCGTTGTTTTGACCGTTTGTACTACTATTATGGTACAGATACTGTCGTAGGTAAATATTATCGTTTAATACCTACTCCCAACACCGTGATAAGAAAAAATATACTTAACGTGAACTCAATTGTATCAAATAGGTAAATAGTTAAAAACGTTTAAGTATGGACACTTGAAAAACCACTGCTTGTTTTTTTTTAAGATATTCAATAGGTCGTGCGTCTTACGTTAAGTAGGTACTTGTCCTATAATGGGTCAAATGTGTTTTTAAAAAAATGAGACTAGTTTTCATATAATATTATATTCTATATCAATTCGGAATTCTAAGATCAAATTCTGTTAAACTGGCACAAGTGAAAAACTATCTTGAATTTATATATATACGAGTAGGTACACAGTTGTTTGTACCTTGTGCCATCAAAATGACTTCGTTTGATCTTAGAGATCGGACAGACTATTCAAATGTAGGTACTTACTGTGACAATAACCTGTCGTTCCTTCCTTAATGGCAAGCGACAAAGTGGCCCTTTATGATTGTCTATGGTCAACATTAAGAAGTAAACGGACAAAAACTATATACTTAATTTTATGTTTATTGATTGAATTTGGGGGATTTCTGTCTAACAAACAAGAACAGGCTTTATAGAGAAATACCATCCAAATAAGCATGCATCATGATTATAAATAACAAGATAGAATTTAAATGGAAGGTGTGTTCGACAAGGACTGTTTTTTTTTATTTCTGAAATCTTCCCACGATAACATGTATTTTCTCATTATTATAATGGCTAAACGAATTAATTTAACATACCATGATTGTTTATTGTGCACTTTATTGAAAAGCAATAAATTTAAGGACGTGTAATTATAAAAACATTAAATGGTAACGCGGAAACAATTATACAATCTGCCTCCTGAATAGGTACCTACCAAAAATCGTTGATTGAAAATGTCGATGTTATTATTTTTTGACACTAGGTCGTTATACCTACCAACTGATAACCAACTGGAGTGTCCATTGACAGGCGTTCCCCTCCTGCCATTATATACTTCAATACTTAGCAAAAAGCTTGTTAAAGTTTTAAAACTGCATTTTATTTACAAATTATATAGGTACCTACTAGTTTACAAATTTATCATTTATACATTGGTTAGTTATGTTTTATGTATATTGATATATGTTAGGTATATTTGTTTCACAATCAAATATTCGTATTGTTTAGTTAGTTTAGCATGTGTTTAAACACATGCTCGCAATGCCACATATCTAACCTTTTATAATATAGATAGGTAAGTAACATACATGCGTTGACATACCTACTTAGTACCTACTTATCATACCAATTTATGTAAGTCGTACACATTAAATTTAATAGGTATGCCTATTAAAAATGCAGTGGGCTCTATTTACTTAACTAAGTACTTAAAGAAACTGTTATTATTAATCACTTGTATCTATTACAGCAATGGAAACATAACAAGAAGTATGTGTATGTGTCGTCAAAACTGAAAAATAAATAAATTGGGTTATTCCGTGACGCTAAAATAATGAGGAAAGGCCATACAAAGTATTTAAAAATACTTAAACGTATACACCCATCTCTCTCTTAAACTAAATTGATAGCATTTTGTTTACGAATGTAACCAATCGTCGCGTCGGGAGCGGGATGTATAGTGATCTCATCGATAAATACAAAATGGCTTCAACAAAACGAAACGTTAATTTTAACTAGTTAAGTTATTTATATTTTCATCAACTGGCCATTGTATTATATGTTTGAAAATAGTTATTTAGGCGTTTTGATATTCATCCGATTTCCTTCGTTACATTTTTTTTTTGTAGATGCCGGATGCCGAACCGTTTACCTACGCACAACGGTGCGTACCTACAGCTTGTGTGAGAAATGCTTGGCAGTTGCTTTGGTGTATAAGTTAAGTATATGTATGTCAACCGGTGAATAGCTATGCACCGGTTGACACCAAAGCAACTGCCAAGCATTTCTCACACAAGCTGTATGATTGACATTATATTTTACAATTAAGCGCAGCCATTACGAGTGCCTCGCTCACTCATATGGCCACCGCACTCGGACCTTTCGCTACCGCTTGCCGCTGCCACTGGTCGCGCTGGTCGTGGCTGGTCCCTTACAGTCGCTTCGGTCGCGCAATGTAGGTAGATATTCATGGTACGATAACGTAAAAGGAACGTTGCGATAAAATACCACGTTGCGTTAACGTATGGTTAAAAACTGTCATTAGATCGTTAGGCGTAGACAACTTTGGTGCTATATTGAATTGTTTTCACGTTACGTGAATTCAAACGTTGTACGATGTAAATTACCATGTCCTACATGCGTCTGTTATGTTAAGACTGCGCCGAGCGTTAGCGACTGAACCATAGCATAGAGCGCGGGAAATGCGTATTTAGATCGGCGCGCGGCCGCCATAGTAAAAATGTATGGAGAATTAAAAGCACTTTTTGATAAATATGGACCTTTAGGTAATACCAAGCAATAATTAAAATATTTGATGCGGACAAATTGTAATGTAAACATTCATCTTTTTTTTGAACTGACAATCAGAATAGATGTCCATTGTTAAAGTATAAAAAAATACTTAACGCCACTTACGATTTTACAATTTTCGTCCAACTTTACTTAGTTTTCTAGGGTAAAATATTAATAATCTTATAATTTTTCCACGGAGAAGTTGTTAACACATTCTTCGAAATGCTAAATATATAGTTTAAAAATGGATTAAACAACTAGTGTTGACGTTGTCTACTTAACGGCAACTGCCTATTTTTTCACATTTCGCTCGGTGGAGTCTTAAATTAAAAGACACTTAATATACACCCCAGGGCAAAAGTATGGAAACAATAGTTATTTGTTATACAAGGGGGGAAAGTTGTATTTTACCCGCGAGTGTTTCAATACACGAGACGTAAAATAACTTTTCGCCCAAGTATAACACAAAACTTTTCACCTCACTACAGCGAGGAAAAAAGAATAAGGGTTTGTACTATATCTTTGAAAAATAACTGCAATAATCAACCAATTTGCCATTTATTAAAACTAAGGTCTAATTAGCTTTCATGTAGGTATTTTAAACGGGATTTTTCAGAAAATAAGCTCATGTCAAATTTTACTTTAGCTGCGTTGAAACGTCAAAACTCTTTCTCCACATGTGGATAAAAAGCGATTTTCTCAATAGATATCAAACAAACAAACTGGGCTTTCCGAGCTAGTGAGGTGAAAAGTTTATTCTTTGACTATTTAAAGTTTCCAATAATAATTCCTTGCGTAAATGTTAGTAACCGTTAGGCCACCCCCAAAAGATAAAAAAAATAGAACATCCACTATTAAAACATCTGCATATTGTAAATATAAATATAATATACTTACCTAACTCCGGTACAAAGTGCATGTCGTCGTTTTTTTATTGCCTTTCTACAAAATGTTGCACTGGCAATTCTCATAAGCAGAATTTGCGTTATTGACTTTTAAAATGTTTATACTTAATCATTTTTATATTGTGATTTTGTAATTTATTCCGTAATTAAATCACATGTTTCTATAGTAATTTAAGCTTGTTTCCATACTTTTGGCCTGCAGGGGTGTATAGATACCTACCTACAGTAGGTGTGCAGTAGGTAACCTACTGCACCGTTCACCTAGCTGTCGGATTCAAAGTATGGAAGAAATCCCTATATATTTGGATGTATTTTTATTTGTTTTAGCATCGTTAAATATGTAACGCATAATATAATTAACCATAAACCGTTTCATCGCCTTCCTCATCGAATGATCACACATCCCTAAAGCACATTCAGCATGATTCAGCTAGTCTAGACTCTTACAATCATCGCGTCGCTCGCTCAACCCGCATTAAACATCTATATTATATTGTGCGAGGATATTATTTAATAAGTTATCCTCATCGATATCAAATTTAAAAGATTGATTGTCGGTCGACTGTATTCTGTATAGACTGTTGCCCGTTGACATCGTATGCTGCTGCTGCCTGCTTGGACCATGGTTTGTTGTTGTTTTTTTTATTGTTATAGTAAAAATTACCTTAAAATTATTATACGTTTTCAAAAATAAATATTTCCTTATGTTAAGTTGTGGCCTCATCAAATTTGATGAGAAAGTGGTTTGATTTATTTTTATTTATTTATTTAAACTTAGCGTAATCTGGTATGAGTACAACAAACATAGTCTCATTGATCCAACGCGTCTCGCCTTAACAAGAATAGACATAATGCACCGTTTATTTGCTCAATATAAGCTTAGGTACGCTCCAGCCGTACAATTTCTCGCCATGACATGCCTAGTCCTATTGTAGTTCTCGTCATTTTTCGCAATTAACCGAACTATTGTAGAGCCCAAATCGACAGCCGTCCCTTTCGCTCGCACTCGTTCTTCTATAGAGCGAATGAGACGACTAAATATTATGATTCCATTGGCACGTCCCGACAATAGTAAAGGAGACAGATTGATTCACATGTAAAATTCGATATTTATGTTTCAGACGGACCACAACATTAGTATCGTAGGCGACAACTTCACGATCGACGGAAAGCCGTTTCAGATAGTATCCGGCTCTCTCCACTACTTCAGGGTGCCCGCAGCGTATTGGAAGGATCGCTTGCACAAGCTGAAAGCAGCTGGGCTCAACACTGTGTCAACGTAAGAGGCCTTATCTTATAAATAAATAATAATATTAATAAATAAAACATTATCCTTTGTTTTTTTTTCATATTATGACAAGTATAGTGATAATTTCAACCAAATTTTTGAAGTGCATAATACTTTTCCCTGAGTTCTAGATAGTGTTCTAGTTACTTTCATTGCGTGCAGTCGAATATAATTTGAAAACAAAAAACAGTTTTCTGCGTGAATTTTGTCAATTTCGAGTAGTTTTCGAAACAAAAATTATCAATTAAAAATTTAAACAGGTTTCAAATATATACCAATAAATTGCAATGACCCTGTTCTAAGTATACATATACATACATATACATATATATATATATATATATACCATAAAAACTATCAAAGCCATGTTAGTACAGACAGCGTTGGAGACTCGGGTTCCAATCCCGCTTCAAGTCTTTTCCCATTTTGGCTGTTGTATAAACGACTTTTATGCAGGTATGTTGAATGGAGTTTCCATGAACCAGAAGAGAGACACTACTACTTCGAAGGAGACCAAGATATAGCTGCTTTTATACGCCTTGCTGCGGAGGAAGGCTTGCGTGTTCTACTACGCCCTGGACCTTATATCTGCGCTGAAAGGGATCTGGTAATGTTACGTTTAATTCATCATCTTATTTTTTTATATGAATTTGCACTCCGCCAACTTTGCGAAAAATACCGACTTGCACAAAAGGACTTGCATATGGTGTTCATAGATCTGGAAAAAGCATACGATAGGGTCCCCCGTAAGGTTCTGTGGTGGGCTATGAAAGGGAAAGGTGTGCCAGAGAAGTATGTTCGAATTGTTCAGGCGATGTATGATAGAGCTAGTACTCACGTGCGGTCCGAAGCTGGAGTAACTGGCAATTTCAACGTGGCTGTAGGTTTGCACCAGGGGTCGGCTTTAAGCCCGTATTTGTTCCTCCTAGTTATGGATGCTCTAACATTAGACATACAGGAGGAAGCACCCTGGTGCATGCTGTTTGCCGACGACGTTGTTCTTGTCGGGGATAATGCTCTTGAGGTCCAGAGCAGACTGGGAAAATGGCAAGAAAGACTGGAGAACGTAGGATTTTAAATCAGTAGAACCAAAACTGAGCACTTGTTCTGCGATTTCAGCGGTTTATCCAGTTTTTCTCATATTGCCTTGGATGGTGTATCCCTACCAGTCTGCTCCGACTTCCGGTACCTCGGGTCATTAATCCAAAATGACGGTAATATAGACCGTGACGTGAAAAATAGAATAAATGCGGGATGGATGAAATGGCGACAGGTCTCTGGAACAGCTTGTGATCCACGAATGCCCCTTAAACTTAAGGGGAAAATCTATAAAATGATCATAAGACCTGTCGTAATGTATGGATCAGAGTGTTGGGCAACGAAAGTGACGGATGAAAGAAGAATGCACGCAGCCGAGATGAGAATGTTGAGATGGATGTGTGGAGTGACGAGGAAAGATCGGATTAGAAATGAGTACATAAGAGGAAGTTTGAGAGTAGCACCTGTAACGGACAAAATGAGGAGCAGTAGGTTAGCGTGGTACGGGCATGTAATGAGAAGGGATGAACATCATATTGGTAAAAGAATGTTAGGGATGAATGTCGAAGGACGAAGAGCGATAGGTAGGCCAAGAAAGCGATGGATGGATTGTGTGAGAGAGGACATGAGAAAGAAAGGAGTAAGCGCTGAAATGACGAATAATGGAGATGAATGGAAGAAGAAAACATGTTGTGCCGACCCTACATAAGTGGGATAAGGGCAGGGAGTTGATGATTTTTTTATATGAATTTGCATGATGCTATTTTTTATACAGGATGTCAATCCATTCCTATGTTATTCGGATCAAATGTCTGTATGACTTAGACTGCTGTCTGCTGTTAAAGACAGAAATGACCGATAAAGGTCGAGATTCCTACGGCATTGACGTATGTAAGATAATTTTTCAGGTGGGGCCTGGATGGGGCCTGGCCATGGCCTATGACTTGAATTCATGAATTTCTATGAGTAACCCAAAATTCTGGGGTGGGCACTAGACCATATTGGGGTGGGCACGGCCCACCCGGCCACCCCCCCTAAATACGCCAATGTCCTACGGAGCTCTGAAAACGCTCCAGAATGGCATCCAAACCGTGACGTCATCATCGACATTGAGCTTTTTTTCATGCATATAACTACAGTATGTTGTAGAATTTAACATTAGTCATCATCCCTATTCCATCTCACTCACTCTAAGAGAGATAGGATCAAGAAATCAGAGTAGATAGGTATACCAGGAACGAGAGGATCTAAAGTTATACAACAGCCTAGTTCGTAATAATCTGGATGACAAAATTGATGCTCTACTGGTTCCTAATTTAATTGAACAATTTCCCGCAAATCATACTCATAAAATGCTACCTAGGTACCAGAGCATGGCGTGGCGTCCATGGAACACTAGTCTCAGCAAATTGCCCATTTTAGAAAATTATAGCCATTATTTTCGGTAATATAGTATAGGTATATTAGTTAAGTAAGCTATATCTGTCCTGGCTTGCCTAGAGATTTTGTTCCACGCTAAGCTATTAAGTACTACTAGAGGCCCGTTGCGGCGTCGAACCGCCGCTAGAATACGGAAATCCGGAAGTGTTACCGAAAATAACTACTTTATCGATAAGAAGTTCTTGGCGAACGAAGAATAAATACTGTAAAAAAACACGTTAAAACTCTGTTTTATATATATATATATATATAAAGGGCTTTGTCGCTAAGCGACCACATCGCAATTTCGCAAAATTATTTTTTAAAGACGGTAAATCATGCCAGGCTAGAGCTAGGCCTGATAGCAAACTGCCAGCTTCATCGTGCCAACTTTTTCAACTCTTGTAAAAATAACTTGTGCATTAATGACATGTGATCTGCTGATCTGTTTCACAAATAAAATGCATATTATTCGGTAACATGTTAATTATTCCACATTGCCAACTGGTCCACAATGTCAGCTCGTCTATATTCCCATCTGGGTCACAATGCCAACTTGTCCACACACCCAACACGTCCACATTGCCAACTCGTTCATACACCCAACTCATCTGCATTGCCAACTCGTCTATATTACCAATTCGTCTCCATTGGCAACTCGTCCATATTCCCAATTTGTCCACAATGCCAACTCGACCATATTTCCAACTCGTCCATATTTCCAACTCATCCACATTCCCAACTCGTACACAATGCCAAATCATCCACATTGCCCACTCGTCCATAAACCCAACTCATCTACAATGCCAACTCGTCCATATTACCAACTCGTCTTTATTGCCAACTCATCCATATTCCCAACTCGTCCACAATGCCAACTCATCCATATTGCTAACTCGTCCACATTTCCTACTCGTCCATACACCCAACTCTTCTACAATACCAACTCGTCTTTATTGCCAATCTCGTCCATATTATCAACTCGTCCGTATTACCAACTCGTCTTCATTGCTAACTCATTTATATTCCCACTCATCCACAATGCCAACGCGTTCATATTACTTGCTCGTCCACAATGCCAACTCGTCCACATTTCCAACTCGTCCATATTCTCACCTCGTCCACAATGCCAAGTCGTTTACATTACCAACTCGTCCATACACCCAACTCATCTACATTGCCAACTCGTCTTCATTTCCAACTCATCAACAATGCCAACTCGTCCACAAATACAACTCGTCCACATTTCCAACTTGTCCATAGACCCAACTCGTCCACAATTCCAAGTCGTCCACATTTCCAACTCGTCCATGTTCCCAACTCGACGATACACCCAACTCGTCTATACAAACTCGTCCTTATTATCAGCCCGTCTTTATTGCCAACTCGTCCATATTCCCAACTTGTTAATTTTGCCAACTCATCCACATTCCCAACTCGTCCACGTTGACAACTCGTCCGTAGTACCAAGTCGTCTTCATTGCCCACTCGTCCGTGTTCCCAACTTGTTCATTTTGCCAACTCATCCACATTCCCAACTCGTCCATATTCCCAACTCGTCCACATTGAAAACTCGTCCATATTACCTACTTGTCCGTATTACCAACTCGTCTTCATTGCCAACTCATCCATAATGCGAACTCGTCCAAATTGCCCACTTGTCCATGTTCCCAACTTGTCAATTTTACCAACTCATCCACATTGCCAACTCATCCACATTTCCAACTCGTCCATATTCCCAACCCAACTCGACGATACACCCAACTCGTCTACAAATACCAACTTGTCCTTATCAGCTCGTCTTTATTGCCAAATCTTCCATATCACCAACTCGTCCGTATTACAAAGTCGTCTTCATTGTCAACTTGTCCGTATTACCAACTCGTCCATAATGCGAACTCGTCCAAATTGCCCACTTGTCCATGTTCCCAACTTGTCAATTTTACCAACTCATCTACATTGCCAACTCATCCACATTTCCAACTCGTCCATATTCCCAACTCGACGATACACCCAACTCGTCTACAATACCAACTTGTTCTTATTATCAGCTCGTCTTTATTGCCAAATCTCCCATATCACCAACTTCTCTCAGTCTCTCAACTCTTCAGTGCCAACTCGTCCATATTCTCAACTCGACCACATTTCCCATCCCGTCGACATGCAAGCGAAAGGACTTAGTTTTTTCTTGTAAAATACCATTTAATTTACCATGACTCATGCCATTTTCCTTGGTATTATTTTTTTGATGGACTTATATAATCATATTTATAATAATCTATCATAAATTTACTTATTTGAATGACGTTTAAATTAGTTTTACTACATTTTTTCTGCTTTGATTTATTGTAAAACTCTCCTATAAAAATAATCTATTCTTGAATGACGGTCAGTTTTTCTGGTCTTTCGAGTACCAGTCCAACTCGCACTTAACCGGCTTTTTTCTCCACATTTTTAACAGGTATGCGAAAAAAGTTTCCATATGAACATTTTAAAAAGAAAAACAACCTGGCAATTTAGAGCATTGACATAATAGCCCCCAATAAAAAAGACATTAAAAGTTGTCAGAATATGGTTACTGTCATTCATTGTCAACAAACTGTAAAATTATTTTTGCATATTCGTACATCTTTTAAGTGTTGCGGATATTATGTTGTCGACTCAAAAATAATATTTCTTCATGCTGAACAACTTACTCAGGTTTGTGAGCAAATCATGCTTATTATTATTTGGTTATCTTATGTCAAAATAGGGATCACAGGTCACGTGGTTAGCGCACAGTAGTTTTTTCAAATCCATTTTTCAGTACCTTTTCAGGAAAAAATTAAAATTCCAAGAGTTTTATGCACCTCTCCAGCATGAGACGAATCTAATGACATATCATTTATCAAAATCGGACCATAACTGTAGATCTGATGGGATGTACAAAAATCGGCCTCGCGTAATATATATATAGATGCTATAAGTACTTTATTTTTTTCAAGCGGATCAGCAGATACGGTCGTCCTTCAAAGTAACTAACGATTTTACTACTAGTTATGTCAAACTTCATACTGAAATAGACAGCTACTTTTGATGCTGACTGTACAGCATCGATCCTATACCGTTAGGATCATTAGCTACGAACGAGGGTATGAAGACTTAAGTTAGGAGCTGAATATCTTATTTCTGTTCGTATTTTCCAGGGTGGTTTCCCTTATTGGCTTCTCGGAAAGTATCCTAGTATAAAATTGAGGACTACTAATGCAGGTAAAATGTTTTATTCTACTATTTGAAGTGTACGTATGCAATATAATACACATAATTATAAGTTATGCCAGAATAAATTAACACTGATCGATACGGCACACAAAGGTTCGATGAAAACAATAATAATAAATAAGTTAATAACACAAGTATTAACACCTTTTGTAAATTGACAGATTTCATCGCAGAAACAAAGATTTGGCTGCAGAAATTATTCGAACAAGTCACTCCTTTATTGTTTGGTAACGGAGGACCAATAATATTAGTTCAGGTCGGTATTTTATTGTGTTAAGTAATTATAAACTACGTAAACTTATCATAGAATAAAATACAAAAAAAGTTCTTTCGACCTTCGCAAAAGAGCATTCACTTATTTACGCATATTTTTTGACATGAATCTATCGCATAATTACTATACTTATGGGCATAATTGTCTATACGTGAGCATAATTTCTATATCTGTTTTTTTTTCGACAAATGATCTTTACGCAGAGGTAACTTTGTAATTTTGAAAACCTTCTTTTCTGGCAGATTGATATGATTCGGCAAGAGGAATGTTTTGGCTCGCCTAAATAAGTTTAGGAATTTAAAGAATATGCGAAATAAATGCCACCCTCGCATACGCGTATGGCCAGCCGGCTCGCCAGCTCGCTCGCATCAATTGTATTTTGCACAAACAACCAATAAAATAAAGTTCTCAGGTGACTTTTGCGAGGATGACATATTATGATGATCTTCTAAAAAATATTTTATTCTGTGGTAAGTACGTAGAGCACAGCCAATAATGCAATAAATGAATGTGAAACAGGTTGAGAATGAATATGGCAGTTACGGAAGTGACATGGTGTATAAGACTCAAATGAGGGATATTTTGCAAAAGCACGTGGGAGATAAAGCCCTCCTGTATACGACAGATGGCGCAGCGGAGAGCTATTTCAAAAATGGCGCCATTCCGGGAGTGCTGACTACGATTGATTTTGGTCCTGACAGTAAGTCATATAACATATTCAAAGTATCACAAGGTCGTCCACAACACTTGTTTTTTGTTCTCTGTCATCCGGTAAAAAATCATCCGTGTATCATACATTCATAAATACTTATTTTCGATACAGTCACCTCCAAATACTTAGTCCATATTTATATTTTTTTTATAAATATGTGTGTGTTTAATATTCCTTTACCAGAAAATTCGTGGAAACTGTTCGATCCATTGCGACGCTTCATGCCACACGGGCCCCTTATGAACTCCGAGTTCTACCCCGGCTGGCTCACGCACTGGGGCGAGCGGCTTCAGCAGGTCCCCACGGCAGAGGTCGTCAGGACCTTGGAGGACTTGCTCAACCACTCCATCAACATCAACTTCTACGTATTCTTCGGAGGGACTAATTTCGAATTTACTGCCGGTTTGTATTTACAATTTCATTACAATGAGAATCCTTCATTTATCATCCTGTTATCCAAGGAACCCATGCCCTGATAGTAGTCTTAATTAATTGACTAATCCGGACTAGCTTGTAACATTTTCGCGGATATCCGATGAAGCCTTCAAGAAAAGAGCGTACTCCCATCTGAAAGGCCGGTAACTCACTTGTGACTCCTCTGGTGTAGCAGGTGTCTAGAGGGCGACAGTAATCGCCTTCGATTCTGTTATTCCGACTGCTCGTATGCCGCCTATTACATAAAAAAATAAAATAAAATAAAAAGCTCTAATGCCCAATGTTACAAATGGCGCCCAACGTGGGTCGGGACTGTCTATCTATTACTGGACAAAGGTTTAATGATCTCTACAACGAGCGGCATAGTTTGCTGATGAACTTAGAGTTTTACTTCAACTGTCTGATACACTGGGGTGAGCGTGAGCGGCTGGAAGTTCCCACGGTAGACGTTTAAAGGGCCTTGGAAGACAGTCATGTTCATATACTCCATCAACCTCAAATTCTTCACGATCTTGGGAGAGACTAATTTTGAATCAACCGCCGGTTAGTAGATTATAATCCGGTTCGTAATGTTTAATGCGATTGATATTGACAATAGAGTTAGCTATTTATCGGTCATACGATTATTATAAGAGTTGTTGCCGCCACCATTTTTTGATATTCGATAACACACTGTTATTTTAAGGTACACACTTCACTAAAGTATATTATATATATATATTATAGTTGTGATATTTCGGACAGGTGTTGTTATTAGACAGCGGTACTGCCAGTAGCTAAAATATTCTGCTTCCTATTTAGACAGTACTGTATGGTTAATTTAAAATATTTCAGGTGCAAACCAGGACAGTACATACACGCCAGACATCACGTCATATGACTACGACGCCCCCTTAACTGAAGCCGGTGATCCTACTGATAAGTATTTCGCAATTCGGGACACTTTAGCAAAGGTAAAAACCCAAGTTTCATATTAATATAAATACCGTACAAATTTTGGAGTGTAAAAGGGAGGAGTATAATCTTCATTAAATCGAAAAGTGTCCGCTGAAAGGTGTTAAATAGGTGGCGCTACTGTGGCTGAAAGTAGTTTCGTTACTTAGCAACGCCTGGTTTATGATTTTTTTAATAAAACTTAATTGTGCGTTTTTTGAAGTGAAACTTCTAATGCGACTTCCAACAAGGTTGCGTTAAACGTACCGTGGATGGGGTAGGAAAGCACTGTTGCGTTAAATGTTCAACGCAATAATCCCATGGACAATGCGACGGATTTAAGGTTATGTCAAGGTACGTCTCTTGTAAATATCAATTGATTGTTAGGTTTTCTCTTTTGAAATTACAATTTCTACCCCTTCCTATTTTCATTTCCACATTACGAAGTTTCACTTCTTCCGCGCGGAGGGCCTCCACGCACTATTTTTTTTAATGGACAATCTTACTAAAATCAATCTAGTCCAAAACTAACTCAGAGTCCCAGGAACAGATAGTCGTGTTCATTACACAGATATAATATTTGTCCTTACCGGGATTCGAACCCAGAACCGTCGGCTCAGTAGGCCGGTGCACTAAATATTGCGCCAACAACGTCGTCTAATTCTGTTATATACTTAAAGTAACTATGTAGGAATTACTCTGGTCGCTTTAAATATTATAATGTTCAATTCGACAGTTCACTCCGTCTAAAACTTGTTTTTTTTTTCATACTTCCCTACTAGTTACTCCAGCGCTATTGCGGACGGCATGAGAACTATTATTTAATGCTTACCGCTGGACACGTTTTCAAATATGAAAGATGCTGCTCCTTCCCTTTTATACTCCATAGTACAAAAATGTTACAGTATATAATGCTGTGTCATACGTTATTGTCCTTGTTTAGGGTGCGTCTCCACTTAAGCGGAGCGGAGCGGAGACGTTGGGAATAGACTAATCACCCGAGTTAAAATCTGTATCTCAAATCCACTTTTATGTACCTATCTATGTAAAAATTCATGTTCAGCACCAAATAAAATTTCATTTTCATTTCATTTCATTTATGATTGGTCAATTCTGCACGTAACATCCGCTCCGCTCCGCTGCAGTGGAGACCTACCCTTAAGT
This sequence comes from Apotomis turbidana, assembly GCA_905147355.2. NCBI lineage: Eukaryota > Metazoa > Arthropoda > Insecta > Lepidoptera > Tortricidae > Apotomis > Apotomis turbidana. Next base: position 9,734,287 of record LR990288.1, read on the forward strand.
ATTTATTTTCGAATAAACCATTTACCCCTTTTCATATTTTGAATTGAGAAATGTGAAATGTGTAAAGGGGCTTCTAAACGGGCCATGTTTTGCTGCAATTTGTGGCCGGCCATTATTTAAATAAATAAATAAATAAAATAAAATTTTGTTTAATTTCAGCATTTTCCGCAAGTGAAAAACATCGCTCCTCCAACATATTCCAAAAAGGCTGCCTATGGAAAAATTACGTTGACCGAGACCGTTCGTTTATTGTCCATACCAGGGCGGTCTGCTTTTGGTAAAAAGTATCCAGATACGATCAGCGGGGAACTGCCTACGTTTGAGAAGTTAAGGCAACGTGCTGGGCTGATGTTGTATGAGACTGCACCAGGTCTGGTGGTCCAGGGATCTGTGCTTGAGATTAAGAGACCAAGGGATCGCATTCATGTTTATGTTGCTGGTGTAAGTACACATTAACTATACCTATGTCGCTTTTAAGATAGCATTCAGACGGCGGTAAAAGGAACGAGCAAATTCGAGCGAAACATGGGTTATACTGTTTAATCATAAACAATATTAAATATAAAACCATAGCCTTGCCAGGATTTTTAGGCAACCTATCCACGATAAAAAAATAATACATACTATATTTTGATATATAATCTTTACATCCATGAAACAGATGCTTGTAGGTCGTTTCTAATTCGTATCGTAGATGATATCGTATCGTATCGGTCTCATTATAGATGTTTATAAGTAAATATAAAACGATGAAAACCAATATTATAATTTTATCTAAATAAGTATGATTTTACCTTAAGATTTTCGTGTAGTCATTGAAATAATTAAAATAGGCTATACAATAAACTATATTGAATAAAATCGGTTGAGCCGTTGTAGAGTTAAGTATTGCAAAATTTCAAAATTTTCTCTAAAATGACGTAAGTGCCGTACGGTGTCCTTATACTTCGAACGTTACACATATTAGTGAAGTGCATTAAAACATTCCGCTCAATCTGGCGCGTATAAACGATAACTTTCAGAAGGTAATAAGTAATTACAGCTACTTTGGCGTTTACGACCTTTTTTTTTTGAGCTTGAACGGATATGAAATCTTTCTAGTAATTTAAACCTCGGGCTTAAAACCGCTGTTTTAAGCCCGTCTATTGTGAAGGATGGGCAACTACGGAACCCTACACTGAGCGTGGCCCGACATGCTCTTGGCCGGTTTTAATTAATTTCCGCGATTTCTTTCTTTACAGACCTCCTTTGGAACAATAAGCAGGACTGAAAAGAAATATTCCTTGCCGGTCGAAGTCAAGGCTGGCCAAATACTATCATTGCTCGTTGAAAACCAAGGCAGAATCAATTATGGCGCAGGAATTCACGATTTCAAGGTTTGTTATATTTAAATCGAAAGCGAAGTTTATTTAAACGATATTCAAATACTGTTGCAGGAAAACAGTTCTTGAGAGTAAAATCCGTGATTGATTTTACGGTTTCGTACCATACCCAAAGGGTAAAAAAACGGGATCCTATTACTAAAACTCTACTGTCCGTCTATCTGTCTGTCTGTCCGTCACCAGTGCAGTGTATCTCATGCAATAATTAATGTAATAACTATACTCGTGCCTAAAGTTGAAATTTTCAGTGATGATAAATTCTTCGTTGCCGCTATAACAATAAATATCAAAAATAGAAAAATTGCAAGCTGGCAACACGAAAGTTACGTGATAATTACTATTTATGTAATTTGGGACATTGTTTAATATGTATGTAAAATTGTTGCCATATAAAGGATTTCGATAATATCCTTGTGACAACACTCCTTGGTTAGTTAATTAGTTAGTTATTATTTAATTGCAAATTGCAACAAAGTCCTGTTTTGTTGTGTTATAATTGATACTTTTATTGTTACAACGTGGTTAAAACCAAATGTTAAGTTTCTATATAAACATTCACAATAATTGTTGTTTTAACAACAGGGTATCCTCAGCGAAGTCACTATCAACAACAAGACGTTAGGCCATCCCTGGTCGGTCACTGGATTCCCTCTAGAAGATATGAACGAAACTCAAACTTCAGCCAATACATTCCAAGAAGTCCAGGGTCCGGTACTGTTCGAAGGCCACTTCACGATTCCAGAAAATCAACAACCACAAGATACTTTTCTTGACACCACCTCATGGGGAAAGGTACACTGCTTTTTCTAAGCTTTTCGATGGGTATGAACAAGATATTTTTCAAAATCTTTACTACGGTCGGTTGGGGCAAGTACGCCACACAGGATAAGCGCATCTACCGTTAAATACCGAAAAGCAGGAGGTGTGTGAAGTAGAACTACTAACGCCATCTTACAACTACGAAACTAAGTAAGTTGTAAAACATAGTAGTAATAGCCCGACAAGAAAGTGTAGAAATTAAAAAAGTGGCAATATTGTCGTCCTGTTTTCCTAGATTGATTATAAAGGGACTTTACAGTAATGCCACTTTTTAATTTATACACTTGTCGGACTATTGTACTTTTCGATATTGTTATTGTAGGCGCGCTTAGCCGCTTACCCCATGCGGCGCGCTTATCCCGACTTACCTTATGTTAATTTTGTTTTATCCAATTGTATTGGACGGATTGATTTCGACAGATATTCAACAAAAACTGACAGTATAACAGTTAAAATTACATTAAAAAAATATCAATATCAAGCTTGAAATTAAAGCTAATAATACTATGTACAAATGCTAATGTTATATTAATGTTCAGTTATTCATTCATCAAATAGTCCCTGTTAACTAGTAATAAAACAAAGCCAGTAGTATATTTTAAAACAATTCCGCGTGAAACGTAAGTCGCATAATTATATTAAATAGTATAATTATGCGACTGAATATTAAAGTATGAAAACATACGATTGTTTTACGGTCTGGTAGAGAGGTTATTTTAAGGCAAAGTTACGTAGTTAGGTATTAGTAGGTATTTCTTTATGATTTTAATGTTGAATTTGTTTTATAATACTTATCTCCGAACTTAGATAGAGCAACCAACACTACAAAGTGCAGAATGAAATACGTGATATAATCCATTGCAATTGATTTAACTTTGATGTGCGAAGAAAATATAAACAGTTTTTTTTTGTATTTTGCAGGGTTATATCTGGGTGAATGGCCACAACCTAGGTCGATACTGGCCTACCGTCGGTCCCCAGGTGACGCTCTACGTGCCAGGTTGTTGGTTACGAGTCGCACCAGCTCAGAATCGAATCCAAGTGCTGGAGCTGGATAGAGCGCCTGTGGACGAGCCTAGTATTCAGTCCATAAACTATCCGATATTGAATAGGACTGCTGGGATAGTTGAGTCGTAAAATTGGTTTTTGTAGTAATTATACCATGCTCTGTAACTTATTAACGGATGGCTACGGCTGTTTATGTCGAACGTTTATTTTTGTTACAAACGCAGCATGGCAAACTTTGAATCAATTTACTCATTTTAATGTTTAGAGTTAGTTGCTTCGTTTAACCGTATCCTGTGAGTTTTAAACGGCCGGTTACGTCTATTATTTCATTAAATTGGGTACCTTTAAGTTACTTATGCTAAGAGAAGAAAGCAAAAAATACAATATAGTTTTCTAAATATAAACTGGTAGTTTGAGTTACATCTACATGACATATATACCCAGACCTATGGTAGCCCCTAATGTATACATATACAACCGTAAAATTGTATTTTTGAATAGATAATTAACCAAAGTAAAGTCATGGGTTACAACCCATAAGACAGATACTTAGAAAGCGCCTATGCTGCCTGCCCCTTGATGTTAAGTGGCGTGTCCTTTAAGTATTAAGAGAAAATGTTAGATGGTTTGCTATGAACATACTGTATTATCAATTATGCATCGTTAAATGATGGATTGTTTCAAATATAATTCTAACCAGGAAAAGGTAATCCACTAGGCAAAGGCACAAGGAATAAGTAGGTAGAGGAATCATGAAAATCAACAAATTATCAAAACTAGTTTTATTCAATATAAAACATGTCAATAATATTTACAATATATTCAGTCATAGTGACCGGACGATCACAAAAGTTTACGACAAGACTACGAGTAGGGTCGGCGAGGTGTACCAGAAAGTTTTACACAGGGTAACTGCGTCATTTTCAATAAAATGTATAGTTGCCGGCAAACTTCTTGAGCATAACCTTGACTGCGCAGTATACGTACAAATGTGCATGCGCAGATCTGCCATTTTTGTTCAAGAAGTTTGCCTGCAACTATACATGGTTTTGTCAAGGGCTCAATGAAAACAAAATCACGTTCACGTCCTTTGTGTAACGAAAGTCAGTGACATACGGAAACATTCGTTACACAAAATAATCAACTAACAATAAGCTTTGTTATGACTAAAGCCCTTAATTAGGTACATATTTTTGAAAACGACTCAACTGGGGTAAGTCAATATTTCTTTTGGGATAAGAGAAACTGTAATATTCTCCGTATCTTTGAAAACAGCTTTTTGTTGAAAATATTTACTAAATATAATTATAATTTCAATTGAATCTCGAAAATACATCATTTATTAAGATACAGGTTGAGAGTTAAATTTAAGCTGATCTATGGTGTTGCGTTTATTACAGATAGATACTTAAATGACAAAGCATTTGTAATTGTTTGACAATTATATATGACTAATATGACTACGACAGTGAGTTTATAGCGTGATAAATAAAATGAAAAAGAATATCCATCACTTTGACACTCACATGGTCTGCAGTTATATTACAGTTTAGATAAAAAGCTAAATTACAGTGATTCTCTTCACCCTACTTACCCCAAATTTACTGGAAAAATCCTATTGTAACCTGATTGTAACAATAAATATATCCAGAGATTGCGGAGTACGCTATACTCGTACGTTCATTAATATCGAGGTCTGTTTATCAATTTTTTTATATTTATTTTATGTCATAATTATAATACGCCGCTATAATACGCCAGCGTACTTGAGCTACTATTTCAATACCGAAAATAAGGCCGTCGGGACAAGCACGACACGGGCTAAGCGCGACTCCCTCCGCTTTGACCCCTAGAAACTTATTTCATCGAATGTTTCATTTTGCTGAAAAATAATTCCACATTTTTTATTCCTCTGTAGTCTTACATTTTTCATAATTCTTGTAAATATCCCCCTATTGATTAGGTTAGGTTTGATTATTTTTATTAAAGCAGTAACGTCTGCTAACGTAAACCAGTTTACTATGAAGCGAAAAATTGAAAAATTGAATGGTTCAGACAGGAAAAGAACCTGCGTTTCCAAAGGCTTTCCGGGCCAACACGGGCGTCCTACCAACTGGACCACCGAACCAGATGTCAGAACCATTGAATCTTTCAACCAGTTGCTTCAACATGCCTTAGGGTGGTATCGTAGCGCCATCTACCGTAAAGATTTAGACTTTATCGTCGGCACCATCGTCTCAAAATTGTTAAGAATCGATAGTAACGATGTGCTACACCCGAATCAATTATTTTTATTAAAGCAGTAACGTCTGCTAACGTAAACCAAATGTTTACAATGAAGCGAAAAATTGAAAAATTACCTACGGGATGGTTATTCGGCGAAATGAAACATTAGACGAAAAATAATATAGCAGTCAAAACCATAAGCGCACGTACCAGGAATATATCGAAGTTTTAGTTGCGTGGTTGTAAGATGGCGTTAGCATAGTATCTGTACTTTTCGATTTAACGCGAAGAATCGTTTTTATGGTAGTTGGCCTTACCCCTTGTGGCGCGCATGTCCCGACTGAACTTATATACCTATTTAGACCTCTATCTCATATCGCGTCATGTGAATTTATGTACACACATTCACTTAATTACTTTAATAGATCGCTCAATAAGAAAGTAAGGTAAATGTAAAAAGTGAAACTGAAATAAATAATTTACTTGACTCGGAGCCAAGTACTAAAAATAAGCATTGGGCACTGTAGATTTGATAATAACATTTTATTGAGCGATTTATTTCAATATAAATAAATACAAATACATAGTGTATAAATAAACATTGGTAGCTATTGTGAGCATTCACGCCTAAGTTAAAAGCAGTTGGAAGCTCCGACAATTGTCGCCTATACATTATTATACAGTTTTCTAACTAACTACATCCCTTGACTAAACTGTGAATTTCGCAATAGTTACCAATGATTGACATTAAAATAGTAAAATTTTGTTGTATTTCGTCGGGGATAGTGCAATACCGCGTAAGTATTAACAAGTGTAGATACGAATCAATATTCAAACAAATGCTAATGAGAACTTTGTCGACAGCTGTTATTTACGCGGTATTGCACCAGCCCCGACGATTTGACATATTTCGTGGCAAAACAATTAAGTTACATAGGGAACCGACATGGCCTTAAGATATAGCACTACTAATATATACAACAGCATTCTATCAAGAGTCATGTTAAAGCTTTCACAAGACAAGTGGACTAACACTAATATTTAAATACACATGTAGGTATGTACAGTTTATTTTCACCCACCCATTAACACACTAGCATAACACTCCCTAATAATTACAACTTTACTAGAGTTTAACTAAAACTTATTTATATTACTGACATATTGGGCTTTTTGAACCTCGTAAGATAATTATACTTGATCCGGAAGCCAAAAAAATATATAACTGGTTTTCAAGCCCGCGCAGTAATGATATGAATCTCTTATGCATTGAAGGATAGGATAAAGGATAATCGTTTGTCTTTTAGATAGCATTTATCTACTTTTGATATAGTCAAAAAGTTTAATGATATTTGTAAATCATTATGATGATTTGTGAATATGATTACAATTTTTTTACTTCTAAAACGCACTATAGGCACCACACACGCATTTTTGGCCTTTTTTGCTATAATTAATCTATAGTAAATTCAAACGATTTTTGCAATCAGCTCATAGCAGCAAATTTAGCTAATAACATCACAAAATAAAGTTTGTTGTTGACTTGTGGATCAAAACATTTGCCGAAATGGCCGCGTTCTTTTCAACGCTCACTAAAATTCGATCCATTCATCAACTTTATCGCGGAACTTTGGTCCATTAATTGAGCACTTGGTTTATGTTATCTAAATTGTAAAAGTTAGGCGATCTGTCAAGGAAAACGCATTTCCGCTACATAGTCTAAATGCTCAAGGTTGTGGTGTGAGTTCGACCGTCTTGGAGCGCGAGGTCGGTGCAGATTGTGATGGGAGTGAGCTCTCATCACTCTGTAGGTGCCTTCACGTCGGGGACCAGCATCGCTGGTTTTCCGTGTTGGTCTCACCCAGTCATCATCTCTGGACACCGCTCGGCTTTTCCTATAATTCTCTGCTCCGCGCCGACTTTCATCAAAAGGCTGTCTCGGCCAAGCCCGGTCTCCTGTCTCCAGGACATACGGATCCAACTCTCCTGAGGGCTGAAACTGGCTAGAATTCTGCTCGTAACTAGATCTCTTCCATCCAAGGTCATATTTTCTGTCATTGTCGCTGATCTGCCGGCGTTGTGATTGATTCGAACTGCTCTCGCTAGTGTCCTCACCAGACGTACCGATACCTAAATCTTTGTCATCTCCATAGATCTTGTATATTCCATTTGGGCCTAGATTTTTTCCGTTGAATATTTGGTCGTTCAACACTAGCTGCGGATGGGGTATGCAGTAAGGATGCGTGAAGCTTTTGTCCACTTTTGACATCTTGATGTCTTCATGTTGCTTAGTACAGGAGCCTGGTCCAAACAGGGACAAGAGCACAGGCAACAAGAAAAGCCCGTGCATTGCACCGAAGAAGATCACCATAAATACCATCTTAAAGAACACAGAAAATATGTAACTGTCCGCCAGAAGAAGTGCGACTACTCCTAGGATGGTACTGAAGGAACCTTGAACTATCGGTAAGCCCAGAGAGTATAAACATTCACTGACTCTTTCATTCGGAGATTTTGCTTTAGATGCCATGTAGGCATAGCAGATGTGAGCTGTAAAGTCGACGGAGAAACCGATGCACATGATCAGGTTTATCATGGAGATTGAATCAAGGTTAATATCCCATAGGGCCATGTATCCCACGACTCCGATTTCTATCGATATGATACTGAAGGCGACCCACAATGAGCAGAGGATATTGGGTATGAATATGAAGGAGGTGATCATCATCATCAAGGCTCCGTAGCATAGGTTCTGAATAGATGTTGGCTTTACTAACTCGAACTGGAAAAGAAAAAGAAAACGTGTTATTGATTAAGAGTAAATTCACTCTATTGAAATATGTCATACATAATGCAAAAGCAACAAAAAACCAGAATGTAATTCTCTTATAATTTTTACATACATTTGTCTTTTTAGATAAGAGCGCTCATTTATTTGGATTGTATATAAATATTAATAACATATACCTGATCAAAGAAGACGAAGTACGGGTGGAAGACAGATGCATTTAGTGGAGATTGGGCTACTACGTTTCTTAGCACTTTCACCATCTCCTTCTCATGATTGGTGCCACTAATATTGATAGCCTGAATCAAAAATCTCGATGCTACTATACGATCTCCAGCTTCATTGAATTTCACATCCAGCGAAAACGGATTAGCAGGAAACAGCCACAACTGAAAATAATAATACATATTTACTTATTTAGTAAGGTTACAGTGACTTTATAATATAAGAGTCTTATTTTAATCAAAAGTATTAAAAAATGATTATGCATATTCAAGTAGGTAATTCAATCTAGTTCCAAATTAAACTCGCTGATACTTGACTAAATGTAAATAGTATATAGTAGAAAACATCCAGGACCAAATATTCAAGTTTGCTTGATATGAACTTATATTTGTCCTTGTTGGGACTTGAACTCAGGACTTACTAGCTTCGTATGTAGATATACTTCGTATATCTACCACAATAGGTACTACAATGAAACTAACCGCGTCGTCTAAAAACAGTGCACATCAAAAAACAGTAATTTTATTTTTAAAATATTTACCTCTCGTAAGTGTTCAATAAAATCAGGTTCATTATCGATAGTAACATTCAAGTAATCGTTATTCCTCGACACGTAATTGACGAAAGTTCGCAGCCACGATTCGGTGTACAAAGAGTTCGATATGTAAGAAGTGTTTTCTAAACTTTGCGTTAGTCTTTCCACTTCGTCTTGTATTTTCGGATCCGAGTAATTGTATTCGCCACTAATCACTACCTGTAACATAAAATTAGGTATACTTTAGAAACTCCTCGGCTCATATGTGATCCGTTGTTTAATAATCAAAATTTTATTCAATGTTTCCTACCTGAATTCTGTAAGGAAACTCTCTGTAATACAAATCTTCACGATCGAAGAATTCAACAGAGTACGAATCTACTTTGGACAATTTTCTTCGTTCGAGACCTTCTTTAAGATTAGTGACTCCATAGCCAGCTCCCGCAAGATACGCCAAAAATATTACAATAACCAGGGCTTTTACAGCGTTATTGTTAAGGATGTTTGCCATGGTATCCCGGAAGAAAGCCATGATGCAGTGTTCTCTGTTGTCAATGGGGTTGTCAGGATCAGCAATATCTATACCACCGCTGCAGAATGCTCTGTAGAGCCACGATTTTTCTTCTGTAACAAAATTAATCGTGAGAAATATAGTAATTGTAATTTTTATATTAATGTTGATGTAATTTTGGCCTGAGCATAGGAAAACAAACCTTTTCTAGCTCTAGATTCCGGTAGCACTTTGCACATAGTGATTGTATGTCTATTCTGTTTTTCCCGGTACCCTGATACTGCCACACATCCAGAGAAGAATGTCAGATGCCATACGAAAGTAAAGCAGACTGCAAGACCTGTAATTAAAAAAAAAACAGTGTTTTAGCTGTTATTTCTGTTATAAAAATGAATTACGAGTAGGGACAGCTTAGATTTGCCACTTACCAGAATACATGCAGAAAATTTGCACCGAAGGGAATGGGGAAAATATTCCGATGAAGAAAGATAGCATATCAGTGACAGATGTGATGGTGATGGAAACCGCCGCTTCAGACAACATAATTGCCATACGTTCAGGTACTGGAAGTTTTGGGGAAGTTCTACGCCAAGCGGCTAACATGACGAATGTATCGTCTATACCAATACCTGTAAAAAACACAAAATATAAGCTTAAAAATATTTAACATGTTAGCAAAGACATTTGAGAAAACATCTGGATCAATGCTTACCAATCATCAAAAAAGGGGCAGCCAAGTTGATACCGATAAAGGAAATGCCCAGATATATAGCGCAACCAAATGCAGCAGCAGTGGCCATAACAGCAGAGATGTTTCCAAGCAAACCCAACCAGGGTTTAGACCGGACCCAATCAGCCATCATACACGTCACAATCGAGAAAACGCCCATGAGGATAAAGGTGGAACTGAAGAATGGAACAACTGTTCTGGTGTTCTTTTCCAACTCGTGATCGAGAGTTCGTGAAGCGAATCGGGCGATGGAAATGTGCTTGAAACGTCCTGTATCTTCTGCTACCCCTACAGCATCCAGAAAGGCGTCCTCCCATGCTGCACCTCTGGAATAGCAAGAAATAAACGGATTAACAAAAGTTTACACGTTGAGAACAATTATAAATACGTAACTGTGAAGTTTGTAATAGTCTTATCTACACTGGTTTTAATTATGAAATACATGGATTCTCTGCTTTATTCTTTTTTCGCTGATAAACATTTCATCGAATGTTGTTATTAAACAAACCCAACCTAATTTAATCATTAGGCTGATGTTATAAAATTATTTGGAAAATGTACGACTTTAGAATTTTTTATCGATGAAATGAAAATTCGTTCGTGAAAAGTTTTCGGCAAGACAAGGGGATAGAGTGGATTCGGTTAATACTCCTAGATAGATATAATGAAGTAATAATAAAATTGCATCTCAATAAACAATTTTTTGTACAATTTCCGTAAATCACTAAGTTTCCGTGCGTAAGGTAATCGCCATCGAGTGACGTACTGATAATGTTGACAACATTGCGTTGACCCACAATTAGTTTAACCAACAAGTGAAACCTTTCTATTCGTATTCTGGTCAGTTATTACGCAGCGCTTAGTATTCGAAGCGATTTACTAAACCGTGTCAAGATCGATAACTACCTTTTATCTAAGAAACTGAGTCATTTAACTCGAATGTAAAAACATTAGTAAAGACAAAAATCTCGTAAAGATTGTATTGTAATTAACGAACTGAAAGGACCTTCGTATGCGTTGGTTTCCTTTCCAAAGGTGATTAAAACTACAATCATCGTTTCCGTACGTTGCGTGTGAAAAATAGATATGTTAGGATTTTACGTAAATATTCTTGTGTTTAAGAAGGATATCCTCTAAAGAAGATGCTTTGAAGGCAGTTCATATTATTTATATTACACAGTGTGTTCAAAATCTATAATCGAAGGTCAAAGGCCGAATTTGAACTAGTGTTTGGAGATCTTATTTCGATAAAAGCCTTATTTTTGTAAGTATCTGACCTGAAAAATATATAATATAGTTACCTGAAGGAACTGAAATTGAAAACAAAAATGCTTAATAAATGAAATCGTCATCGCATTCTGTATCTCCACACATTTTGAAACCAATATTTAAAGCAATTAATACAGGTAACATCACAAATCTATGATTGGTCAGCGTGAAGTACGACGACGAATTTCAAGTTTTCACTTTTTAAGTTTTTACTATTTCCGACGAAACCGGCTATCACAAATTACAGGAGGTATGGAACTTTACCAATTTACATGTATCGATTGAGCATTTATGACAAGTCAGAAGAGCAGATTCCTTGTGGCTGGGCCGTCATGGTTCAAGGCAGGCAATGACTTTGCACCTATTCTGCTTTCTGCTTGAGTTCACCAACCAAATAGGTACAAATGCGTAACTGAAGTATCAATAGCTAATAGTATAGGAGGATAAGGATATGTTTAAGCAAAATCACAATCTCACCTTTGTATCTGCATCTTGTTGTCGGTCCTCACGAACCAGACGAGCTGCACTGCTGGCACTGAGACTATGATGTCGTCGACCACCGTGGACCCTCCAAAGTACACCGGGAACGCATGCGCCTCCCAGGTCACTGGGTTGAACATTATGGGGAACGTCAGGTTCAGGTCACCGCGTTCAACCTGAAAGTAAGCAAAATATATTAGGAGAGGTGAAGAAAAAAAGAGACGAAAAGGAAGGAGAACTATACGCTGAACAAGTGGCCTATGATGGTTGCGTTTATCATGTGATAAATAAGTGACAAAGCATCTGTCGCCTGTCACTCACACTAGCATTTTGTCAAAACGTGACGGACGGTTTGTCACGGATTTATCGCGTGATAAAAGCTACCATCATATTCGCAGTGTTGTCACCCACTAAAATGACCTTTGTGAACAAGCCTAACTGGAATATCGCCAGAGCTAAATGAAAATGGGTACCTACATTTATATTCGACCTTTCCAATGACATAAGTCTGAGGTGCCACAACTATAGACTATTAGAATTATATTCTTTTTCTGAATGAGATAAAAGGCTCTATTTCGATAGGAATATTATTGAATAGGGAATAAGGCCCTAAACAAACGACAGGTGCGAGAAATATACATTATCTTGGCCTGTACCCTCCCCCAAATTTTGTGCCACGTCTCCTTTAAGATGGCAAGTTATCAATGATACTCGTATATACCCGTTATATGGCTATGTTTAATCAGATATAAGGTCAGTTGGGATCGGGACAATGTGCGCCATTTTGAAAATTCTCGCAAAAACTTATCGCCAAAAAATATGTATTCTTATCGAACTTCTCAAAAAATTTCATGAGAATCGAACAAATGCGATCTGTAGGTGAGAACAGTCGAAAAATCCGAACATCCAAACATCCGGACATACGAAAGAAATTTTCCTGAAGCTCGCTTCACTGGCTCGGTCAACTAACGCCATCTTACTTTTGCGTAGTTGTATTGTAAATATCTAAATGCCTCGTTGAGTTAGCGCTCGGTCATGTAGATATCCTTTGACAACGATCTAATGTTGATACTGGAAGCCACTTGGACAAATGACTGATGAGCTCATTACGATTGTTAGTGTTTGGAATTTAAATCATCGGTGACACATGCTCGTAGCCACACACAGGTATGGACATGGACAACTTGTACAATTTGTGACCACAAACCACTGGTGATGTTTGTTGAATATCAAAAATAGGAGAAACTTACCTACTATAACTTGTTTATATGAATGCTACGCTAATTAAATTATTTGTGTATTCGCCAATTTTAGGACAATTATAAACCACCAACGGATATTACATGGCAATAATATTTGATGTTTTTACTAGCAGAACAGAAAAATAACGGACCAGACTGTAGAAGATTTAGTGGCCTTACATTATGTTAAATTAACTTCTGATATCTTTTGCAATTTGTAACTGTAAACAAAAGAAGCAGCATTTTTAATATTACCTACATAGTTTAAAAATCTCTTTATTTGTGGATTACTCGTCCCTAAATGCATGCAATCATGATTAAATCGCATTTACTTGTGTTACTACAGTATAGTCGTTTACTAAACACGACTTTAATAACCCTTAAAGGGACTGTCTTCTTGAAACAATAAAAAAAGGGACCGATGATTATTAAATAAAACGCGTAAGGTAACGTTTAGTTATTTATCTATCCATATTGATACGTATGCGATTTAACGTACCTACATATCGGTTAGTTCCGTGAAAATAACCTGTGAACTGTCTATTGTTCATACTCCTCTCCTCCATTTTATAGCCCTGACTCATTCGAACAACCTTTGAACAATATCATATCATAACCAATCATAATTGCCTTTGAACAATATCGCAGGAAATCGATCGGTGCTTTAATTGATCGCCAAAATATTAACTGTTGGGTTGGGTACCTACTTTATTCATTTCTTGAAGTTAAATAGTCCATGGGTCGTTAAGACGTGGTTTATGATTATGATGTTAATGAAGAGCAAGGTGATACGGGTCACATAGGTTTGAATACACATTTGTAACAAAAAGTATTTTTATACAGAAACCATGAGCGAGAGTGACTGGGGTGATAGAGAGGGTCATACAGAGCACCAGTTACAATGGGGCCAACCACGAAATGGCGAAAAAATATCCGCTGCAGCAGCAGTTAACGATCAATTAACTCTTAATGTTTTAATGAAAATATTTTGACTATTTAGAAGTGGCGTGGCGTAAAAGTAGCATAATTAGCATACGTCTTCTCTATTAAAGGATTATACAGAAAAGTGCTAAAATGCTCTCATAGCAAGCCGGAGGGAATCGGTTTCTATGGACCCATGCTGTTGAGATATTTCTTGCAACTATGTGCATTACGTATATAAAATACATAAATATATTACATTATGTGTTTAAAACACATTCATAAAACATGCATCTAAAATACGATAGCTATAATCACATGGTAAACGATTTAAGAACACGTACACCAAGAATCGATTTCCTATGATGGGCAGCAGTAAAGCAATACTTGTTAGAAGGCTTAAATAACATTATTTCCTATGATGGGCAGCAGTAAAGCAATACTTGTTAGAAGGCTTAAATAACATTATTTCCTATGATGGGCAGCAGTAAAGCAATACTTGTTAGAAGGCTTAAATAACATTATTTCCTATGATGGGCAGCAGTAAAGCAATACTTGTTAGAAGGCTTAAATAACATTATTTCCTATGATGGGCAGCAGTAAAGCAATACTTGTTAGAAGGCTTAAATAACATTATTTCCTATGATGGGCAGCAGTAAAGCAATACTTGTTAGAAGGCTTAAATAACATTATTTCCTATGATGGGCAGCAGTAAAGCTATACTTGTTAGAAGGCTTAAATAACATTATTTCCTAGGTTGGGCAGCAGTAAAGCAATACTTGTTAGAAGGCTTAAATAACATTATTTCCTATGATGGGCAGCAGTAAAGCAATACTTGTTAGAAGGCTTAAATAACATTATTTATTGTAATTTAAAGATGCGGCGTCTCACGGCGAAACCGCAACGAGTTGGTGTGAAACACGTATTTATTTTTAATAACAATACTTAGGTATTTGTTGAAGGCACCCTTTTGTTCGCGCAGTGGGAGAAAGTGAAAGAAAACGAACGTGTATTGACCCACACCTATTTACTTACACTTTTAAAAGTATTGTTTAACGGATTTTGCATTTTATTCAAGCGTACGAGTTAGTCTTTCTTGTGGTATTGACTACGTTTCACATTCATAAGTATTATGTTTTCATAAATAAATAACATCGTAGCTAGCTTCATTGTATCATTAATGTAAATAGGCAAAATGACAAACACATATTACCCGCAACTGAAAACTAAAACGCGGCAGATTTGATAGGTCTTGGCGGACGGAATAATTTGGACTCGTTTTTACACGACGGAGGTTGGATTAGACCAAATTTTTATTCCAAGAATAATGTCAAACTATTATGGGATTGTGGCGTTACTATCCGAGAGTAAGAGTAATGCGGCAATCACACTTTCCTAAATTAGTCGAGAGGGATGTAGATATGTGAGACGAGTATGAATATAACTCCATCTTACTCCTTCGTATTGCTGCATCCCTCTCGTCAATGACTAATATAGGAAAGTGTAATAGCTGCATAAGCTTGAGTGGGATAAATGGGAAAATAAATAAAAACATTAGTAAACTCCTAGTATTTACGAAATGAGAATGGTTGATAACATAATTTCAGTAGATATGGTAGTCTATAAGGTTGGATTCAATACAGAAATTACGGTGAAGCACCCACCACTAAGTGATCTAAATTTAGATACCCATGGCCGAGACTGTAATAATGGAAGCAATTTCAAAGAATTCGCGAACAACGTAAGATTGGTTGTGGTTTTTGTATTTCCGTATTATATTATTTTACTTTGGACGAGTTGACAATAAGAAGATTAGATACACCAGCGTACATATACAATATGGAGTAATCTCAGTTGCAAAAAGATAACATGTTTTCAAATTGGTACAGATGTAGTGATTAGTAGTTTTCCATCATATTTTGTCGGCAAAGTTAGTTTTAGCATGTTTTCTCTATCAGCTTCGGTGAAAAGTTAAGATGGAAATAATAAAACGAGCTTACCCGACATAATAAGATGGAAACTATTATTCACTACATCTGTAAACTTATTTGTGCCCACTCTAAGGTGAGGATTACTTTTCTTAAAGGTTTAAATGGGTCCAATTAGATAAATCACAACAATAAAATATTATCTGGACAAAAGAAGGTAAGGCATAAACATCACATGGGAACGTTATAAACCTCTAATTAATATTCTTACACAAATCTTTTCAGCTCAAGTAATGAATTAAGGTAGAGAATGGGACCAATAATTTATTTATATGTATAAAAAAGCACATAGGTACCTGTGGAATTATTTACGTGTCAAAATGACAAACTAACATATTTCAAAAATAGGGACAAAATGACTTGTTAAGCAATATGAAAAAGTCAAGTAGACTGGCCAGAAGTCATGGCATTGCCTCGTACACTTAGGTCATGTGATGCAACGTTCTTTGTTGGTAGTTTGAAGCTCATAAAATCTACGAGTCATTAGTAGTTGGTGGATTTAGCGACATTGAAATATGTGACGGAAAATACAGTACCTATCTTTAAAAAAAAACATAATTTTTAACGAGGGAAGAGTCTGCATACAGCGTGTATATTTGATATAACCGCATATTGTAGCAGAACGGAGATTTTAATGCTATAATTTGATATTTATAACAATTATTAATTTAGCGTTAACTGCCATAGCGTAATTATTTTTTGAAAAAGTTCTGAGCATAGTAGAGGATCCCTTTAAGAACGACCTTCACCGAGATGTTTATTTGATGAAATGTATTTTATATTTAATTTAATATGTTAATAAATATATTGCATATGGGTTGCCTAACAAATTTTAGTCCAGGGTATGTTTAATTAATGATTTAAAAAAATATTTTTTTAAACATTTGATTATTATATAAATTCTATACCAATCGAAAGTATGAAGCCCATAGAATATGCAAACGTTAGGTTGCCTATTCTTTTCCCGTCGCAACTATCGGGTAGCCAGGTTTAAACTGGTAAATCTATACTAGCATTTTGCAACGGTCTGATTATTGAATTGAAATTAAATAATATTAAAGATTATTTTATTATGAACACGGTGGTATAGGGTTGCCTGCGAAAAATCAGTCCAGAATTCCGGTTGTCGAATTTTGAAAAGTAAAATATTGCATCGAGTGAATGTGTGCGACTGAGAGGTCCCAACCAAAACCATCCCATACGATAGAAGAGGACACAGCATAGCAGGTGTTTGAAGTCCGCCCATTTAAAAAAAGAGAGTGCGCATGCTATTTGTGCTTGAAAATGAAAAGGATAGCGATAGACTCGTATATGCTGTGCATTATTTTGGAGTAGATTGTCGCTATAGATACAATAAAATGCATGGTATAATAATATACTCCGCCTGGTACTCTCTTCCGAGACTCGCGAACCACGTGACTGACACAAGCCTACGTCATCATGGTGTTCAGAGATTCTCATACTTTTAAATGTTGGAGAATTTTAACCAACGGTGAAAAGTGTTTAAACGGCATTAATTTTAAGTGATTCAAGTAGAAACATAGGTAGTAGAATAAAACAAATGTAATGTATCTAATCTTTCGGAGTTTCTTCTCAACAGTGGTCACCTCTTGTGAAATGTCGATAGACTCAGACATGTAAAAGTGCCCTTGTGGCCTACTTGCAGAATAAAGTTCATTATTTCATTAATTAATTGATTAAAAAAAAAGTTAAATAACTTTAAAATAATGTACAGCATATACGAGTCTATCGCTATGCTTTTCATTTTCAAGCACAAATAGCATGCGCACTCTCTTTTTTTAAATGGGCGGACTTCAAACAGCTGCTATGCTGTGTCCTCTTCTATCGTATGGGATGGTTTTGGTTGGGACCTCTCAGTCGCACACATTCACTCGCTGCAATATTTTACTTTTCAAAATTCGACAACCGGAATTCTGGACTGATTTTTCGCAGGCAACCCTATACCACCGTGTTCATAATAAAATAATCTTTAATGTTATTTAATTTCAATTCAATAATCAGACCGTTGCAAAATGCTAGTATAGATTTACCAGTTTAAACCTGGCTACCCGATAGTTGTGACGGGAAAAGAATAGGCAACCTAACGTTTGCATATTCTATGGGCTTCATACTTTCGATTGGTATAGAATTTATCTAATAATCAAATGTTTAAAAAAAAAATTTTTTTAATCATTAATTAAACATACCCTGGACTAAAATTTGTTAGGCAACCCATATGCAATATATTTATTGACATATTAAATTAAATA
This sequence comes from Apotomis turbidana, assembly GCA_905147355.2. Classification (NCBI taxonomy): domain Eukaryota; kingdom Metazoa; phylum Arthropoda; class Insecta; order Lepidoptera; family Tortricidae; genus Apotomis; species Apotomis turbidana. The sequence continues at coordinate 9,752,680 of LR990288.1, forward strand.
TAAAATACATTTCATCAAATAAACATCTCGGTGAAGGTCGTTCTTAAAGGGATCTTAGACTAGCAGCATTGTATGGCGTAGTTATTACTAGTGACAGTTGTGACATCACGATGTTTAGTGTCAACAAACAACAACCAACAAATACATTGCGTGCTAAATTATTTTTTATTGAAAAAAAAAAACGTTTTTTTTTAAATAATTTACGTTTCAATATTTTAATAAGTACCTATACTAAGACCCTGTAAAGTTTGCGGTTATATCAAAGACTGTATACAATCAGATCTGCGTGGCGCCACCTATGGTCCCACCGGAAGATAAGGCGCTGGCTGTGGAGCCAACATCATGCCTTTTGGGGCATAGTTTTAGTTTTATTTATTTATTTATTTATTTAAACTTTATTGCACAAAATACATAAGTAAAGTACAAATGGCGGACTTAATGCCATGAGGCATTCTCTACCAGTTTTGTTTGTTCTGTGAATTCGTTTTTGTATTTTTGTATTCTAACTTTGGGCATGAATTTTATTTATATTTTCTACTAAAAAAATTAAGTCTATATAATATGTAAATATTAGAGTTAAAGGTTAATTAGGCGATTCGTCTGCTTGCTTGCCTCCCTATATCATAAAAAAATCTCTTTTAGAATTATGAATAGGATTGTGAACACTTATAAGAAAATAGTTCCTTAAGTGAAGGTTGAGAATTCGACGAAGAATATGGAAAAATAAGAATCAGAGAAAATTAGGTAGTCCCGTGAGCTCTTAGATTTAGATTTGGGTTTCGGTGAAATCGGAGAGGTTTTAATCTCGATCGCATAAGAGCGAGGGAGACAGATATTAAACCCTAATCACGCAGCTCACGTTTTGTAGGCAAGCACCTATGAACTTTAATTGAGAAAAAAGTACTTAACTGTTTTTTTAATATTAACTCCGGTTTCCGCGACTGTCACACATTTAAATAAAACAGTCAACCTTTGAAACGATAACTGGATAGCTAATGAAGCGTCAGGGAGGCTTAAATAATTAATATACGCGATATAATCCGTTCAAATTGTTATATATATATTTTTTATTATCTTTTTTGAAAAATGCTTTGCTTAGTTTTGTCGACACTTGGTTTTTTAACAGAGGCAGCATTATAAACTCGCTGAATAAATGTCATGTTTTTATGAGTAATGTACTAAGTATTACGATGTATTGTGTTGATACTGATACCCCTCTGTATTCACGCGTAATGGCAGCTATTAAAATATAATCCCTGCAATTATTTTCGACGCTTCCTCGAACTATATACCTACCTACATAACAAAATTGGCCATGAATTTTATTTATATGACAAACAACGAATTGGTGTACATGGTAAGGCGTAATATATTTCGCTTCCGGCATTGAAAACAGAATAAGTTGTAATCAGAAAATGCAGCTAAGTTTTTTTTTTTTTTTTTTTATCTATTAATAGATTGATTTTGGTTTTACTTGAATAGAGTCAAATCACCCTAACTCTTCCAAGCAAAGGAACTCTCAAACCATACAGAGTAAGTCAGTTTGTATGGTTTGACAGTCCATTTGCTTGGAAGAGTTAAAGTGGTTTGACTCTAGCACAAGTAAAAGTGTGTATGAGTGTTGAATGGATACGACAAACAATGGAAAAAACAGGAATGATAAAATAACTACCTACTGGTTCTAAGTAGCCTCAGCATACCCAGAGCATAACAAAGAAGTACCTAGGTATATGTTCTTACCTCATCAATAATTTTATCCAAATTCAAAATGTCATTGGTGAAGCACTGGCCCTCCCATTTGGCACACTCTTCCTTGTATGTGAAAGTCTCTCCGTTGGGCAGGGTAACGGTGATGTTCTGAACCATTTCATCCAGCTGTCGTAACTCCTTCCACACTTCGGCACGCAGCATGTTGGTTATGTTGTCTTTGGCGACGATTATCGTTCGGCCGAATCTGCCTGAAAGCCGAAATGAGAATTTGTTATGAATAAATAAAGCTTTATTTTTAAAGTGACATTAATGTCACGCGTAAAATCCCACGTCACTTATGGGTCCCAAATCTCGGATAATAATATATGTGTTAGTGTTTAGTAAAATATCCAATTGTTTGGCTTTCCTTAAGGACGCGTTGACGGGTTATTTGGTATAAACTGTAAACAAATGTCTGTTTGGAAACCCAAACAATGGGAGCTTTTACTTAAAACTATCACATAATTATGTTAGTATACTTCTGAGCTCTAATTTGATAAGGTTTTTCGATATCTCCAATTTTGCAATGTCTCTTTGTGCAAATCAAATAGGAAAAATCAATATTATGTCCCTTAAGTATATCAAATATATGATGATAATAAAACCGAGATATTGCTAACTATTGCAATAGGTACCTCTTTGAATTAGGACCTTGATTAGGTTTACAAATGTGACATTGCTTATAGGTACAATTTATTACGTGACGATACATTACAGAATATGATAAGATTAACTTATATAGGTATGTAAAAATCCTTTGAGGTGCATTTCAGTCAACACCGTATTGACATTTCCGATGGCATCGGAGGACAGTTCAATTGGTTGAATTCGGATGATTGGTTAAGACGAACGAATACGTTATCAATTGATACTAGTTACGTATAACTGTACGTAGACATACTGTATAACTGTCTACTACTACGCGAGATTAGATGATTTATACGGCTGGTGATGTCAGGACTTGAACTGTATCAGGGCTGGTTAGCCCTCACTACCAGTATTCGGACTTTGTGTGGGAATATAACCCGCTAATGGGATTATCTCCGCGCCACAGGGTCGGCTAAAAGAGCAGTGAGGTGTACGTGTAGCCAGTATATTTTGTTGAGTCATCTCTGTAACAGAATCAATTAGAAACGTAATCGCCATCACTTCATTTCATCTGATTTGCAATATATCAAAAGAGGGTTTGCCAATAGAATCATGGATTTTGTTTATCCCTCAGTATAATAAAGTATCCGTCGTTTTCGCACTTGCACTCATATCTCGTATGTTGGGAAGTGATAGATGCTATAGGTATCATTTATGTATTGTATGGTAAACAAGATTATCCCTTCCGCAAGTAAGTATTTCTCTTATGTAAAGAAACATTAGTCCCAAGCTACCAACGCATTTGTTGATATTGATACCACCACACTCAGTTGCGTATCTTAAGTCTATTACGTTGTGTAATTTATGACCCAATAACCACCCGGAAGAGGATAGTGTGATACGTACGCTACAAAACAGTAAATTGATCGGAGTGGATAAATTGAACGAGATCTTTGGATTTATATTGAAGGCGGAAACGCTTAATGTATGCAGCACCGGTATATTCCCAAGAATGCTTGATTCGCACGGCGAAGTTTATTGATTGTTTTTATTAAAATTGTGTTTAATTCCTAGTCCTTACCAGCCAAGAAACTGGATTACCCCTCCAATCTCCGCCATCCTCGAGACCAATTGGCCATAGTTATGCAGAAAGCAACCAGCGTAGATTTTTGTCAAAGTGACTAAGTCTTAATCAATGAATGAGTTTGGTCGCTTTCTGCATAACTATGATCAATTGTGGCCAACTGACCCAACAAATTCACCCCTTGTATTTTTTGAGCACGTCCTTACCTACTAAAGATCGATAATATCGATATCGCCCCAGTCACAAAAGGATTTCTGCGCACATCAGATTTTTTCAAAGTTAGTTGCATTATTTGCACGATTACATCGAATTCGATGTAATTGACGGCCAATTGGCCGGAAAGGGCTTAGGATCCGTAGATTGAAAAAGGCTTAGAAACGATGCTCTAGGCAATGGTTAGTTTTCAGCATCGACACAGTAGGTGGAAGCGAGAGACTGCGCATTACCACCTGTTGCCAACTTGCCACCGCCCATGTCGTGACCAACCAGTTAAAATTACAAATAATACCAACCTGCTCTAGTGATCCGTCCGACATTGAACCTATGCGAATAATTGACTTTGAAGTGTTCTTCCACTATCCTCCTCTCATATTTGCCTTGCCCGCTCACTGGTGAGAACAGGTACTCCGGATCCATCTCATAGTTGATCCGCTGGTAGCCAGTGATCATGAGCAGAGTGAGGAGTATTGGGATGATGATGAAGTAGCCAGGGTTCCTGCCGACTATCAGACCGAGCTTGTAGAACGACCGGTTCAGGACATCGTCGACGAATGTCAGCTTGCAACCCATCTGTAACAAAATATGTTTTGATCTTACTTCATTGAAAAATGCAGCAAAAAGCGAGGACATAAGAGGACCTATTTAAATAATACTGTAGCCATGAAGGATGACTGCTGGGTGATGATCGCTGGTAAGATATATGTGAAAGAAAAAGAACTAGACAATCTGTACGCAGAAAACTGGAAGATCAGAAGAAAAAATGGATGCTTTGAAGCAACTTCGTATCGAATAAAACTATCAGATACCAGCAAAATTTCCTTCATGTTGCTAATACAGTGAAGTATGTTAAGTATAATTTAATACCAATTTAAGATCATGTTTACGTAATACACGTGTTTATACTTATCTGCTCCTAAATATCTCTATCAACACCGCTTGTTGTGTATAATATTTGATATCCTAAGTATCTGAGATTAAATATAATTACTTTTCACAATAATATTAAAGGGTTTTAAAATTTAAGCGAATTTTAAAGTGTTTGTTCTAGCGACGAAGCAAAGCTCTCGAATTTTAAAAGTTTACATAGGATACGATCAAATATTTGTCTAAAGCTTAACAAAATTACGTCTAACGTCGGCATCTTTGAAAAAAAAAGTTAATACAAGTATTCTCTTAAAAAAATACACAAAGAATCGTTAAAACTCTATGTAACGCGTCATCCAACCAGTTCAGAATCGTGATATGAGCACACCCAATCAATGTTAACATCGACTTGTACTAAAATAGATGAAGTAATTATTACCATAAGTAAAATTCGAGAAGATAATCTTGTTTTCAATTAATTACTAAACATGAAGTCCTTGATTTGACGTGAAGATTGGAATTCGAAAATGTTTGAGCAGCCTTGTTTTTTCTAATGCAATCAAACTTCGGAGGTACTTCAGTAATCGTTGAGTAAATATTTTCAACAACAGCACACCAGGTCAACAGAAGGATGAGTATCTTTACTACTTAATTACTTTAAGCAGACGTATTAATCATGGAGTCAGGCGTATCGTGAATTAAATTAAAATCACGATTGCTTACGGTTAAAATGATCTTAAGTAATGCCATAATGAGCAAAATTTTATCATACATAGTAAATAACATCCATTTTAGTACTTAAAACACGAGGATAAATATTCATAACTTTCAATGGATATGTGTAGAAATATGCAATGAATATTAGATTTTTTTATCATAGTAAGCACACCATTAAGCTGTATTGGTTATCGTTTTTTTATGGTCGCGTACGGTACGGTTACAAAGGAATATTCTACCGCGAACGCCCAGGCTATGAAATAAGCTCCCTTGCCTAGGTTTTCCCGACGGAAGAAAGTATGAAGTTCTTCAAAAAAGGAGTGTTGGTAAAAAAAATTACAAAGATAGAAAATAGAAGGTTCTAGGCCTATTTTCTAAGTAGGTAAGGGAGACCGCGAGATTGGACATTATCATTTATTTATCGCGTGATAAATGAAACCACGACTTAAAACTTGTTGTTAATTTACATAAATTTACACAGATGACAGAATTTAAGAACTAGAAGGTGCACTTTGTCCGCATTTTGTTTCTTTGCCCTAAAGGTTAAAATTCTTTACCAGCTATCTCACGGAAATTGGTTAAAATCAATATTAATTGGTTATAATCTATTTTTACCAACAGATTGCGCCGTACGGTTGAGGCCACACGCTGTTCTATCGCACTGTTAAGATTTTTTCCTGTAATAATGTCCCCTCTCCACAGAAAACTGATTTTAGAATTTTAAAGATTACAATAATTCAAACTCCGATCTTAGATTTCAAATTTAAATGGGACACCCTGAATCCTTACTGGTTCCACTACTCACGTCGTTACTTAATAGTAATTCAATTATATGAGGAAATAAATAATATCCAACGTCTTAATCACAAGCGTAATCTATGTTAAAGGCGATTATCTAGGTAATACTTGCATTGGGGTTACAGTTGCTACACAGCCATGTGCGGCCAATTATGAACAGCCGTTCAAACGTCTCGGCTCGTGGTCTAGGCATTTCTTGACGCGTCTAGTCTGTCCCCGATTTTGAATGATAATCACGTTATCTGTGCGTTGCGTATGCTAGATACAAGCCAACGCAACATGTGATTCATTCAGTCTAAAGAATTATATCAAATAATGTTAAACAAGCTTAATTATTGGGAATTCGATTTCGCGACTCGAATGACACTGAATGTCATGGATTGATAATGTTTGATGTTAATACATATCACATTTAGGTACCATTTCGCTGTGAAACTTTATTAAAAAGTAAATCAATTTAAAGTTTCAGCTAACGCTTGTGTTTAAAATATTTTATTATCTTCGTATTCACTAATTTGACCTTCATGATAGCCAAAAATTTGAAGGAAAACCGGTGCTCTTATAAAAACAGCATTTTAATCAATTCCATGATAGACAGAGAGGTATGTACATCCATAAATAGACCTGTAGCATAGCGTTCAAACTTGTAAAACCCCTCTATTTGTGTCGGGATTAAACTCATAGGCTGTTGAATTATGTACATAACAATAATCTTTTGAATATCCTGCTTATATAATGCTTAGTTATAGGTATATAGCTGTGCGAATTCGGCGATAAAAAAATAGTTAAAGTGTAGCGTAAAAGCGTATGCAAACCTTCTAATGTGAATTACTTGAACGTGGAAAAGGTATAGAGCAAAGATCTTTAGTTACTTATTTTAAATAGTTTTGAAAGAAGATGTACTGACAGTGGTAAGCGATTAATTTTTATGTTATAGGGGGCAAACGAGCAAACGTATCGCCTGATGGTAAGCGATAACCGTCGCCCATAAACACCTGCAACACCAGAGGAGTCACAAGTGCTTGCCTACCCGGAGGACGAAGATAGAATGCCTCTATGCTAGTAATTTCACCGGCTATCTTACCCCCACACCGGAACACAACAATGCGAACATTGCTATTTGGCGGTGGGTTAGCAGGCAAGACGGTAGTAACAATCCGGACGGACTCTGCACGAGGCCCTACTACTCCAAAACTATTATTTATTTACTAACAAGGAAGATAAAAAATTTGCGTATATCCCTAGATTGCGGTCCGCCTTTCCTGACCATTAGTGTAGTGTCATCTCTCTTTGTAGTAACTCCAACAACTTTGAAATAAATGTTTTACACCGAACGTAAGCTTGTAGGTAAACAATTAGTTTTTTATAACATTGGAGGCAAACGGATCGCTTTATGGTAAGTGATTATAGTCGCCGGTGGACACCAGCAATACCAGAGGGGTTACAATTACGTTGTTGGCCTGTCAGATGGGAGTGCACTCTTTTCTTGAAGGTCCAAAGGTTGTAGCGGTCTGGAAATACTGCGAGCGACAGTTCATTCTGCAGTTTAGCGGTCAACAATGTTTTCCACAGAATGTAGGCTTGTTAGACAAATTGTTTGTTGTCACATGTCACACATTTCTGAATGAGGAACAGTTTCATTTCACGTACACTTGTTAATGGAAAAAACTAACATATGCAAATGTGGCGGTCATCGACAAAAGACAGCCATTTACCACATTTCTCTCTTCAGTTTTTGGGGAAACAATCAGTAGAATTTGCAAAACCGTAATACTTAAATGAAATCTAATGTGATGGCCCAGATGAAACTTACGGGAAAAATTTAATGCCCTGATTTTTTTTTACGTTTACAAATGTACGTGTATAGGTAAACCTTCCAGCTAGCAAATATTTACTAAACTTTGTTGTACACTCCAAATCAGACAACTTTTACTACGGTAAGTCTAGGGGTCCACGTTGTATGGAGAAAAAACCTTTATTCTTACGAGTAGCTTCACATGGCTAATTTTGTTTTGTTATCAAGTAATAGTCAATGTATCAAATTAAAATTAATTTGCAAATTATTTACTGTTCGCTCTAATGTTCGACACTGATGTTCATATAAATTGCATTTTGGAAACAAAATCGAAAGGTGATAACAAATAATGTTTCACTTAATAGCTTGCGATAGTTGGACGATAATGACAATCTTATAACTTTTCAATGTCATTTAATCATATGCGAAAATTTCTACATTATAAGCGACCTCTAAACGTCATTGGATTGATTTGAAAAATAGTATCATTTTAGTGGGTTTCGGACAAAAAAAACCTTGTAGAGAAATAATATTCAAGGTTGAGTTTTTTTAACCATAAGTACTGGCTATAAATGCTAAGTTGTTAAGTACTGATTAAAAATGTTTTGGACGATCAGATTTTGCGTATTACCAGCAAACATTAGACGTCAATCAGTACATTGATTACGTAATTAAGTATCTTACCCAAGAATGGCAATCTCCGGTCTTTCTTAGTAAGGCGTATTTTAAAAAGACAATGAATACCTACAATATCTGCATTTAACCGGAACAAACGAAACGTCAAAAGATCGTCATTTATCACTAAAAAGTCAGTTTGCGCGTCCAATTTACTAATTTACATTCGTCCGTTCACCTTAACTGTACCCGACACGTTTGCGATTTATTTCGACCTGTATTTACTGGACTATTGCACACTCTGCTTTTCCATTTCATGCTGGCAGTAAATTTATTGCGATTTTCGCTTTTAGTATGTTTGCTGTGTACGAATGCTTAAGCAATTTTGTATAAGAAATTAATGGCAAAATAATATAATCAGCCTACCATAAGAAATATAATGATTGGCATTCTCACATCTAAAATAAAGATAATCAAGTTTTTACAAGTAATAAAAAACAGACTTCAACGAAAATAAATTGTATTTTCAAGAACAATTGTAAGTTATCATAATAAAAAAACTAAAAAGTTACCTATATTTAGATGTTTAAGGAGTTTCCTCGATTCCTCATGGATACAATATATACGTTTGTAATTATATGTATATTTATTTATCTTTAGGTTATATTTTCATTTAGTATATTTGCACTTTTTAGTTTGTTTGTTTGTCTATCACTTCAATGTCTAGTTTTCTGTCTCAGTTGCTCAAAGGTTAACTGGAAGAAATCCCTTACAGGGATAAGTTCGCCCTTGTACACATGTATTGTTTTTGAGTTTTTGTCAATATTGTTTTATGTGCAATAAAGTGTTTACATACATGCATACATATCTCATCATCAGATATTTGCCAAAACTTTATAAAACCAACTTGAAGATAGAACAAAAATATATTCAGTCGAGTTCTAATAGGCATTAAAAAAATACAACTGAATCGCCCACCTCTTCCTTTTTGAAGTCGGTTGAAAATAACGGTGCCGGATTAGGTTTGGTTAGACCAAGTATTTTTTAATGTGCTTAAATAGCAATTCCTTTTCTTTTTTCGTTATTCTAGACGACCATCTAAGTTATATTTATCTATGTTTAAACATTAGTTCTGATCTAATTACGCTTCCACCTAAACCATTTACTTGATAACTAGGTATCTAACTATCTACGTTCATATTAATTTGGTTATGCCTATTTATGCAATCAAGGCAGGAGTTAATTAATTAATATTTGCTGATAAACTAACTGAGCGAAGTGTTTCAAATGGGCGAACCTAGCTAATTAAAACTACGGCTCAACGGGAATAAGTTGATAACTATCCAAAAATATATTTTTTACGTTTAGCAGTGCAATAAAAATAAAAATAAA